>JAMXBC010000003.1:75016281-76362216 GCA_024138005.1 Lumnitzera racemosa
TAAGTTTAAGTTTTAGAACTTTACTACCTAATCTTATCATTTAGTAGGCAATACCGATTCTCTGCGGTTCTGATGAGCTATGGTTTATCGAATATCTATAGTCACTTATATGTGATATAAGTTAATTAAATTAAAAATAAAAAACTTAAGTAACTAATTGTTTAAAATCTTGCAATTTCTAACTTGCAAGGCAATTTTCAGATCATGGGTGTACACATGATATAAAAATTTTAAGCAATCTTACTAGGCCCCCTTTAAGTCGTGACAACTTTTTTGTTTAGCTCTAACATCTATTCTTTTACTCAGTTCACCACTTTGCTAAGCTTGGTAACTTCGCTAAGCAAGTCGACTTAATTGGATAGGTTGGTTCATTGGAGGTCAGCTCGACTTATTCCTCCTTTGTCCTTTCCACTCGTTGGGTTATTCTTATAGCCTTGTCTAATGTAGTATACTATTGAAGCTCCAAGAATGTCACCTGTCAATCTAGTGAGAAATCTAGATACTATTCGGGTTGATGCTTCATCTAGTTCACATTGAATCATGAGTATTTGAAACTCTTGAACATATTCATCAACAGTTCGACTTCTATGTCTTAGCTCTTAAAGTCGAGCAAAAGTCTCTTGTAAATAAGTATTTGGCACGAATCTGTTTCTAAGTATCTTTTTCATCTCAAGCTAAGTGCTTACTTCCTTATATCCTTCTTGTCTCCTCATAATTTGGAAGTTGTTCCACCATAGTGTGGCATAAACTAAGAACTCTATAATAGTAGTCCTCACTTTCTCATGGTCTTCATATTGGTAATAATAAAAAACAAGCTCTACCTTCTCTTCCTAATGTAGATAGTCATCAACATTTTCTGAACCATTGAAGCTCGGAATCTGAAGTTTCAAATGATTAATAGCTCAGGGTGCTTGAGCTCGCTCTTCTTCCTTAATGTACTCTTCTTCTGCTTCTTCATCCATATCACCTAAGTCAATTCTTCTCCACATACGTTCTCATACTCCTCTAGCTTAGTCTTATCGAGCTAGGATCTATCCTCTCATTGGTTGAGCAACTTGAGAAGTATTCTATATGGCTTTGGTAGGTCAAAAGGCCAATTTATGAACAGTTCAGGTTAGATTAGCTATAAGGTTAGCTACCTCATAAATTCACCCATTGATACTTCCAAGGGTGTTTTAGGGTTATCATCTATTGTGGACATCACTACTATTATCATCTTTACTGCTAGCATTGATACTTAGATCTGTCACCCTATTGATAAAGCTTAGTAATAAACTTAGAATCTACAAAACAACAGACATTGTCCTCTCAAGCCAAATAACTCATATACACACTTCTCCACACGAAAGTTCAGGTTAACTGCCAATACAGCAACTACTCTAAAGAATAATAAATCTAATTGAAACTTGCTTTGTTTTTATATGTTCGAGGCTAAAGTAAAGTACTTCACAACAAAATCTCACAGTAACAGCAAAACTTCAACTACTCCCTAAAAAACCTAAACTACCGCTCCTTGTATTCACAGCATACTTAACAATAGTATTACATACTACACAGAAACAATCACAACTGAACAATAACTTACCCAAATGAACCTTTGCTTTGATATTAAGATGATACATTCTATGCCAAGGATAGACAAGGCCAATTGTAAGGGGTAGGTCTAATTTGATAGAAAACATAAAGAATGAGGATAGCAATGCACAAGAATAATGAAGCAAACAAGCGAAAACCATGATTAGCTCTAAGGATATGATGTAACGAGGAACTATTGAGGATTCACCAAGGAAAACTCGATATAACGCACAAGTTAGCTCGATGAGGGTGCTTACCACCTAACCTTACTTAAGGGTTAGGATAAGTGTGAATCGAGTAAGTAAAGAAAAATGCCTACGAAAGGAAGTATATTCTATATTGATGATTTCTGATGATTGTGTTATGACAAAATTTACAATAGGTATTTATACTCAAAATATTTAAGCAACTACTACAAATGTAAAAGATTAAAAAGGGTAATGTTCAAAATTAGTATGATCCAAGGAGTGTTTGAAGGGTATAAATGAAAAATAAACAAAAGCAGACGTTCTGTACTGAAGATTCTATCATCTGAGGTGCTCGGACACATAATAGAAGATTAATAGTTGTACGCTTGGCAAAATAGACAAACTGTATGGCTAGCTTAGCTATTGTCAAGTATTGATGTTGATTTAAGTTGAAAGTTCGGCATTATTGAGCTAAGTAGGTACTCTTTTGAGGTGTATTCAGCTTTGATGTACTTGGTATAGCTTAGATTTAAGTTGGCTTAGCAGATCGTTTGGTGGTTCAAATTGTTATTTAAGTGTACCTTCGGTTGATAGCTAGAGACTATTGATAAGCACAAGACGATTCGATTCGGGCAGGGCATCAAGTTGACAAACTGTAGCAGCTTGAACTTTTTAGTTGTAGGGCATAAAAAAAAAAAACTCACCTTGCTATGCTCTTTAGTCCTAAGGTTTAGGCTTAGGTCAAGGGTTTGGTAGTTTGATTCTTATTAGAAGAGTTATATAGAGACCCAAAAATCTTGCTAAATTGAGAAAGGTAAAGCATAGTTAGTTTATGCTCCACTTCTAGATGGGAAACACAAATAGGATATGTGCAGGGTATCATAACCAAAAGGGTAGCTGGAAATGACAAGATTTAAGGGGAATCTTTGCCACCTTAGAAGGAAGAAGGTATGGAACGAAGCCAAGGACTAAGGAAGACATATATAAGAGTATCAAAGTAAAGGAATAAAGAGGTTAAAGAAGTACACTGTTGCACAATACGCTCGTATACCTAAGTGTATTGAACAATGCATGTGCCATCAAGAGAAAGACGGTTATGCATATGAGAGGAGTTAGAGACATGAAGACCAGAGAGATGCATGGGGGTGTTTACACCCATGTACTAGCCCTTATATAAGTACATGCTTACGTATTACATGTATACATTCATGTACATATCCACTATTTTGTTACAACTTATCTTTTTATTTGTATTAAAGTTTGTTTAATTACACTTGTTCCTTTATCTATGGTTTCTTAAGCTTAGTATTTACAATCCTTTATTTTTTTTTTGTTTAGGGAGAGTTAAGTTTTCTCTCAATTCAATCATTAAGACTTTTGAATTCTCTTGCTTAGTCTTATCAATCTATTGCTCAAAGATTGTTAATTGTTGTGTGTAATATCAATAGTTTGATAATTGTTATTTTCATTGGCTTGTGTCATACAATATATGATTTGTTCTTATTCTTTCAACAGAGTGGTGTAAACACAAAATATGCCATCCATATTTTTTAAAGTCAGAGAGAGCGTGACATTATTAAAGGCATATAATGTAGAGATAGTTGCATGACCAATCATTCGAATCTGTCTCATATCACATCTCCTTTGCTAAACCTCTAATCAAAAGCCTATGTTAGTCTTAAAAAGAATTAGCTAATTAACTAGAGCATATCACTTGTAAGGTGCATCAATTTCGAAATCGAAGTCTAATGTGAAAATAACCGTAAGAGTATGAGAGGAAATTATCTTAAACTGCATGAATTAGAAATGAGATGCTTATTCTAAGGCAGTAAACTTTTGAAAGTTTGAAATAAAATGAATAATGGTGTCTTCCTAGGGGCATGAAGGAACCTTAGAAGGTTTAAGGATTCGACAAAAGAGACAACCTTTTATCAATTGATTCATTCATTCAATTTCAAGAGGTAAGGTCAAGTCTACAAATAATCTTGGAAAATATAATTAATTATCCAGTAATGGGCTAAGCTAGTTGTTTTTTGCAATTTGTAGGAACCCATGAGACTCCATTGCCTATTAACATTGATAAAAAAAAATAGTTTTCAATAAAAAAGAAGCCAAAAAAGAAATTTTCATGTAATAAGGAAAAAAAATAAAATAAAAGGCACCAAAATGTTTTAAATTCTAAAATTTTGAAAATTTTGAATTGCCAGCTCATTATGGAACTTTTTGCTTTCTTAAGAAGGGTGCTATTCTCTTTTTAAAGGGAAGAATCAAATGCAAACCCATTTAGGACACTATGTATTTCTTAAAGGGAAAAAATGGATCACTAGCCTATTAAGATGAAATTCGCTATTTGAAGATAATCCTAGACCATTAATCCATAAGGCATTATCTACTATCTCAAGAGAAAATCCCTGATTCTTGGCTCATTAGGATGTTATCCACCTTTCTACGAAAACAATGGTGTTAGAACCTCCATGAAAGTCATTTAAATAATAACAAAATAATATCACCTTAGTGTTACTAATCAAGTTATTGAGTGTGGATAAACATATTTGAAATACTGATCAAAACTAGAGATGAATAGAACATTAGTGACAAATGGTGATAAAAACCAAAAGTAAATGTGCGATTAAAATCATAGTTCAGAAAATAAATAAATAAATAAATAAGATGAAGGGAGGAAAGAAAAGTTTGAACTAGTAGAAGAATAAAACTTATGAAAAACAAGGAAAATACAAATATTCATAAGCTACACAAGTATAGAATTCAAAAGCAATATGAGTATAGAAGTAGATTAAAATCAAAACCAAAGTGATCTTATAGAAGCTATAAAAGATAACAAGACAAAAGTTGAATATAAAAATAGAAATATTTATGGACATTACAAGTGAAGAACTAGTATTAAGGTGGAGATACATTTGGGTAATATATCGAATTATGCTACTGCTAACATATTCTGAAAACATATCTCAATGATATATCATAACATCAAAAGATCATATATAAGAAGAAGAAGAAACATTGTCAACATGAGAAATATCATATTTGAAAAAAAAAAAAGAAGAAAGTCAAGATGATGAATATCCAATGATAGCAAAGAAGATTATAGATTTGAAGAGATAACAACTATTATCTAGAAAAATTCATTTGAATGTTAGTCATGAAGTTTATCTAAAGACTGAAGATGAAGATAAGAAGACACCATGATTACATATAGTGAAGTGATACAAAGAAAGACATGGATTTTAGTAAAGAACAAAGGAATAGTTTGAGGAAAAGTTTTATCTATTATGGATATAGAGGTTTGACCTAAGGTATGGGGAATCATATGATAATCCTCAAGAGAGCAGCTAAACTCTTTAAATTAATGGTATATTATATGAGAGAATATTAAGGAAGACTTCGTAGACTTATGTAATCTCGGAGTATGGATTGTAAAGCAATGTAAAGTCATGGGAACTAATAGCTTGTAGTAAAGCTTATAGACATCATCTTGATTTCTTTCAATTAATTTTGATAAGAATCAAACTCATGGACCCATTATCTATCCTTGAGTTAGAGGATTGGAGAACTTAGCATGCCAGATCATTACCCCGATCCTACTATTGAAGAAATGTCCTTGCTGCATTCAACCAACTTGATTAGATTTCTGAGCTCTTGCTAGCCTTTAACCTTGATGTAGAATGAAATGCTTAACTTTGCCAAGCTCCTAGATATCTCGACTAAGTTGACCATCGACTCGTCCAATTTGTTTCCTAGCGCCCATGTCTAAGGCCGATTAGTCTAAGTAAGTTTATCTTTCTTAGTTTCCATATAGAATTTGTTATCTTTATTAGGATAGTGCCTAAGCATCCAAAGAAACGTATCTATGACATTCCCATACGATGTACTATTTGCAAAGGATATTCTTTTTGTCTTTAGTCAATTTTACCCCTTTTTGTAAAAGCTTTGAAACTTGTATTTTCCTCCTTTTGGTAAATTTCCCTTTGTAGTCATTCTAAATTCTATTTTGTAACCCTAAGAGGCTATTGTAAAAGCTCTAAATGTACATTGATCCAAATCATCTATCTTGAACACAGTAAATATTCTTGTTCTTTTGCTTAGCTACATTGTTCTTATGTAGCTTTGCTATCAAGTACAATACTTGACTCTTATCAATCCTTTTATTAATGATTGTGGCAAACAAGCCTTGTAGTTGGATTATGTGTCATATCAAGTTAGCTATTAGGTTTTCGTATAGCTTGTCTTATGTTATCTATTAGCTAATGCATGTATAATGTTAAAACCCCTGACTTCCATTTAGCCTTTGGACTATAGCATGGTTTAGATCCATCCTAGTTGCTATTCGATATAGCTGCATGTGTAGTTCATCTACATTATGGCATATCAGGATCCTTAACACTTGGTACTAGAAGAGAAGACTAACTCATAAGGAGGAAATATATACATACACACATACACACACCACTATTGGATCTTCTAATCCCTAAACTTTTTATTTTTGGTGATGTTTATTTATTTTATCTACATATACATATTCGTTATCTGAATCATTGTATGTGATACTAAGTTATAGAGCATGAATTGAATTAAATATTAGAAGTATAATTATATATTAGAGGAAGAAAGAAAAGTGGAAAACTTTATCAAAGGCCATAATAGAAAGAAAACTAAATAAAAGATTAGATAAAAATTTATAGTTTAGGCTTTCACACACAGGTCTTTAATCTAAATTTGTTAAGCTTTTGATACATTAGGATATAAGAGCATGTTTAGTGATTGTGGTAATCTTGAATAATTAGAAGCAGGAAAAAGTTGAAAAGTGTTAACAATCAATTCAACTCTTCCTTCTTGATAGTTTACTTAGATCAAAACCTAAATCACCAGCCCATTAGGGCAATATTTACTTTTTTAAGGAAAATTCTAGATCATTGAGCCATAAGGCGCTATTCACTTTTTTAAGAGGAAACCTGGATTGTTGGCCCATTAAGTTACTGTTTGCCTTTCAAAGAAATTTCTAGATTGTTAGTTCATAAGACATTATCCACTTTTTAAAAAGAAAATCCCCATATTATTAACTCATAGGGCACTCTTAAAAAAAAATTATGGTACCGATCCATTAAGGTGCTATTCACCCTTTCAAAGAAAAATTTTGAATTTTTGACCCATAGGATGTTATCTGCCTTTTTAAGAAAATTTTGGATTGTTGGTTCACTAGGGTGCTATCTACTTTTCAAAGAAAATTCTAGATTGCCAATCCAGCAGGGTATTATTTACTTTTTAAAGAAAATATTTAAATGTCAACCCATTAAGGCACTATTTACGTTATAAAGAAAGTCCTCGATCATTAACCCATTCAGGCACCATCCCTTTTAAAAATTTGGATCGCCAACTTATTCCAACGTTATTTGCTCTTAAGAAAAGTTCAAAATTGCTAACCTATTAGTACAGATGTAAATGGGAAAGTTTAGGATGGGTCATAGAAACTTAGGACCTATTCCCCTACACTAACAAGGTTTCCAATCCCTTCACAAAACCTTATAGGGTTTTTAATCCTATACCCAAAACCTACCTTATTACCCTAATAGGATACTTGCTTCCAAACTTATCATACCCATTTATAATTTTTTTGCCAAATGATTGTTTTTTTTCTTAATTAATTTTACATAAGAACTTGATTTGTATTGTTTACAAAACATGGGTAATACAATGAGGATTAAGGAATCCATTTATTGTATACTATTTATCCTATGTATCTTATCATGACATTAGTGAAGCACCTAATAGTATTGTTATACAATAAGTTTAATGGTCTATATTGGTTCCATCTTGACTCTTCTACATGTTTTGATTTTAAGTATATGGTTAATATTTGCATCAAATTGTTTATTTATTTAACTATTTCTCTCTGCTATATAATACATACACAATTACCTTCTCTTAGCAAAAAAAAAAAAAAAAAAACTCACATAAATACATATTCAATAATACTAATAGAAAATAATAGACATGAACAAAGTTGTTATCATCCTTATTTATATCTATCAATTCTTTTAGGTATTAGAAATTTTAACAAATAATATATTATTAATTTATTAATTAATGGGTTTCCCATCGGGTTTTTTTGAAATCTTATAAAGTTTTTAGTAGGTTGAGTAAGTCGGATACCTTATAACAACCATGACGATCCCCTTAGTTTCATCTTTACCTATTAGGGCATCATCCATTTTGAAAATTTTATTGAGTGATAATTCTGTTGCCTTTTTTGTTAATAATCAAAGAAAGCTAGTCGTTGATGATAGGAAGAATAAGAAAGCAAAAGGCAACTACCTTGTTCTCATTGTAAGAAGATAAGTTACACAATTGTACACTATTTTGAAATTGTTTGTTTTTCTAAATTGGTGTAAAACTAATCAAGATATAATGGAATTTGAAGGTTGCTACTCATGTTGATTTTGGTTCGAAAGCTATAGATTAAACATTTGTCAGGGTTCATCCAATGACTTATAGTTGGTGAACATGATTTGCTTAGAAGTCATAAAGATGCTTAAGGAGAAGTCATTAGATGTTACATGCTTCAATGCTTGCTTTTGTAGGTAACATTTCTGATTTTATTTCGTGCATTGCATATGATAATAGAGAGTCCTCTTGGATTGTAGATGTAGGTGTGTTAGATCACAAATCTCCATATCTGAAACTCTTTACTAGTATAAATAAACTTGATGATCCTATTTGTATTACTTTACCATATGGTAAAGTAAAAATTGTTCAAACCACTAGAACTATAAACTTAAAAAATGGTTTAGTCTTGTCCGATGTTTTGTTGGCTTGTGACTTTAAATACAATTTACTGTTAGTGCATAATCTTCTTTCTTGAACATATTTCATTGCCACATTTACCTTTGACAAATGTTTGTTTTAGGAATTAATCACTAAAAATGTTATTGCAATTGCTGAAGTATGTTTTGGACTTTCTCTAATGAAAATCAAGCGAAAATGCTCTAGCATATTTGTTGTAGCTATCAGCATTAGGTCATATCAAGTTGATGTACTTGATGTCAATAAGAATAAAATGTCCCTAGATTGATTACATAACAGGTTGGAATGTATTTTTGTATTAAACACTTACATTGTTGTAAAACATGAACTTGGATTCATTTCTCTGTGAAGCTTGTATTCTTGGTGAATTTTATCACTTACCTTTTATTTCTAGTTCATCTAGTTTAATGTATCCTCTTGGCTTGATTTATGTTGATATTTAGGGCTTTATAACATTATTCTGAAGATTGGTGCTAAATTTTTTCTCATTATTGTGCATGATATGACTGGATGCACATGAACTTTTCTTATGTCTCATATATACCAAATACTTGAAATACTATCTAACTTCCAAACACACTTTAAAACTATACCAAGATGTGTGAGATATGATGATGGAAGCAAGTTCGTGTCAAAACAATGTTAAGGATTATTTTCTAAACTAGGCATATTACATAAAAAAATCAATTGTGTACACACCTCAACAAAATGGTGTAATAGAAAAGCAACATTAACACTTGTTAGATATTGCTTAAGCCCTAAGAATTCATTCACATTGACCAAAGAAATTTTAGACAAAATGTGTGTTGACAACCACTTTTCTTATTAACTGTATGCCAATGCAATCTTTATCAATGGCAATTACCATACTAAATGATGTTTCAAGAACCACCCTCTTATGACTTAGAACATTTGGGCGTCTATGTTATGCATCTACAAATCTTAAATCAAAACATAATTTTGATACTAGAAGTAGACGATGTGCATTTATAGGTTATACAATGGGTCAAAAAGGCTATAAACTATTTGATGCAGATTCGCACTAGATTTTTGTTAGTTAGGATGTGTTATTTCTTGCACACATATTTTCTTTTCAAACCATAAAAATTTTTTTTGCCCCAATTCTCTTTGTCATAATATGCCTCTATTTCCTATGCCTTCATCTAACTTTTGTACAGATGATACATTTGTAATTTTATCTACTAATGAGACAGCCCTTTACACACACATTTTAAAAGGAGTCCAATATTGCCCAAATTACTACTATTAGAAAATCATAGAAGGCTCGTCAACTTTTTGTTTAGCTTCATGATTACATTCATAATGTATAAAATGTTCATTTAACAGTTATAATAGATTCATCTACTATATTTTCTACTTTTACATCTTCTACAACTTTTTCTTCATTCTCCAAAATTTACCCTTTATGTCAGCCGCATTCTTTCACCTACTTGCCATCAAATTTTGTGATCTCACTAGCTAACATGTTCTCAATTCACAAGCCTTGAAATTATCAAGAGGCAAAGCAAGATTTGAAATGGGTTAAAGTCATGAATAAGGAGATTTTGGCCTTAGAATTAACTAATACTTGGTAACTTGCTACTTTGCCTCCCAAGAAACAAGCAATAGGCTCCAAGTTGCTGTTTAAGATAAAATACAAGGCTGATAGGACTGTTAAGCGATATAAGTTACATTTGATGGCAAAAGGCTATACCTGAGTAAAAGGAATTAATCACATACATACCTTTTCTTTGGTGGCTAGGATTACATCTATTCGTATTCTTCTTGCTTTGGCGTCGGTTAGAAAGTGGCATGTACATCAATTTAATGTAAACAATAACTTTCTACAAGGTTTCCTTGAAGAAGATATTTACATGGAGCCTCTTAAAGGGTATTATTCAAAACCTGGGAAATTTTGCAAGTTTGTTAAGCCTTATATGGACTTAAATAAGTATGAAGACGATAGAATTATGAGTTCACAAAATTTGTTGTTTCTTTGGGCTTTACTTAATCAAAATCCGATTATTCATTGTTTACTAAACAAAGTAGTTTTGGCTTGCTTGCTATCCTAGTATATGTAAATGATGTCTTGGTTACTAGATTCTTTGCATTGAAATTTTCCATGTAAAGTAAGCTTTGGATTGTATGTTTGATGTTAAGGATTTATGAGAAGTTCATTTTTTCATAGGTATTGAATTTCATCATGTACCTAATGTTTTTCTCCTCAATCAAAGGAAATTTGCTTTAGATATATTAATTGACGTAGGTTTAACAGTTGCTAAGCCATCTAAAGATGCTTTTCCTATTGTTTTGTGCCTAGATAATAGTTTTGGAAAGCTATTGCAAGATCCTTCTATGTTTCGTAAAATTGTTGGTAGGTTATTATACTTTACCTTAATATAGCCAAATTTGTTTTTTACAATGCAACAGTTAAGTCAATTCATATATCTCAGCCCCATACTATACATGTAAAAGTGACTCTTCATGTATTAATGTATGTGAAAGTCACTATTGACATCAAGCTCTTTTATTCTTCACAAATTGATCTTACTTTATCTTGCTTTTATGATGCGGAGTAGGATGCTTCAATCTTAGATCACAAATCTCTTCTAGGCTTCTGCATCTTTCTTGGTTCGTCATTAATTTCTTGAAAGACAAAAAAACAAGTTATGGTGTCTATTTCTTTGGTCGAGGTAGAATATCAAAGCACGACCATTTCTACAAAGGAATTATTACGAATTTCTTATGCTTTTGTAGGTTTATTAGTTCTTCCTTCTTTACCTGTTGTGTTGCATTCAAATAGTAGATCTGCTAAGTTGATTGTCGAAAACCCTATCTTCATACAAGGACAAAACACATTGAAGTGGATGTACATTTTACTAGAGAGCATATATCTTTAGGCTTTCTTGTCATAGGACATGTCCCATCCTCTTAACAATTAGTAGATCCTATGACCAAAGCCAACTTTGCATCTCAGTTGCACTATTTTTTGTCCAAGTTGGAGTTGATACCTTTCTTGTTGGGGGTGTGAGAAGAGGGGAAGATATAGTTTCCATATGATGAACAAAAGTAAAAGGTCTTAGAGGGATAGTGTACTCATGGTATTCTTTGTATATAAATATCCTCACTTCAGTTAAGTTAATTAGATAGTCGAATCATTTTTCATCCTCATTACCTGAAGCTCCGAGACTCATTATTCTTAATCTACATTTTCTTTAATTTTCTCATAAGATTTCTTTTACCCTTGATTACTACAAATCTCAAGACTTCTAAGAAAAAAAATAATTTTGGTGGATCAATTTTCTTGATTTTGGACATAACTGGGCGCTTTTTTTCGAAGTTTTTAATAATAATGCGGACGGTTTTTCCCACATTTTCTGCAAAAAAAAATGAGTGAACAGTCAATTGATCCTTTAGATAGGAAAAGAAAAGGAGTGACTTATTATTATATTTTATTGCCCCTCACTTTAAAATATTCAGCGGTTTTGCTGCTAATAAGTCAACATTTTTGTCTCGTATTTGAAAACCCATGTATCGTATAGCGGGTGCACGATCATTTCAATTCAATGAAAACATATCTCACACAGTTCTTAACTCATGCCCTTACATTTTTTTTTTTCATAAATCCCTTAAATGATTAAAAAATTTTTCCACGCACCCATATGAAATGGTATAAGTCTAATTTCATCAAAAATTAAAAATCATGGCATTTTTTTTCGATTTCAACGTTTCGTGTATAGAATGTACTGGATAATATTAGTTTGAATTATTCAGCAGAGATAATTTACCATCACAGTTTCACACTATGCTCACGAAAACTATCTAGATAATGATACTTCCATTTTTTCAACGTAAATTGAATTTTCCATACAAAAATCAGAACATGATTTTGAATATTGAGCCTAGCTTTTGTTATCTCGGACTCATATAGGGCAAAGAAACCTGGAACCTGAATTGCCGAATTTGTTGACCTGCGAATTCAGCCGCTAATGTCGGAAAATATTATAGTTTATTTTAATGCAAATTGCATCTGCATGTATTATTCTCACTTTTCGCATAAGTAGGCCATAATCGGCTTCAACTTTATGGATCTTCGCATTAGACATAATTAAAAATATAAAATCAAATCTTAAGATCATATGACATTGTGTGTTATTATTAATATAAACAAAATAAAAAGAAAAAAAGTAAAAGCTAAGCCTTTTTTGAGTGGGGGGCACACTTTTGGCCACACCTTTTGCAACTCCATCGATCATGGCCAAGAAAGGTTGATGAGCAAATGATGTCGATAGGTAACTGTTTAAAGTCTCAATCATTCACTTTGAAATCTTGGGGTCACCTGATAAGTCTCTCATATGGTACTATTACACAAGATATAGGAAATATTTCAACTTATTATAGATATGTCCGTTAAATAAATGCCGATGGTAGGAGTCTTCTACTCATCTTTATAGAAACGTTGATATGAAATTTAAGTATTTTATTTCTCTTATTATAATAAGTTATAATGAATTAAAATAATAAAATATAAAAATTATGTTAAGGCTCCCAATTTAAGCAATTAGATTTCTTTTATTTTTCCCATATCTCTTCAATGAAAAGATAAAGACTACACTAGAGTGGAAGATTAAACCTTTAAAGAATTGCTTTCTCAAATGATTTAGGTATGTTTTTCGAGTACTCTTCTCTTTCTTGTTGATATAACATGATGATTTTGAATTCACCATAGAAAAGGTAATTGGATTAAAGCCTTCTTTATAATTAGGCCCACAGCCTATCATATTAAATGATTAAGACAATTTGATTTGATCATGTTTGATTATTTTTGAAATATTCATAACCCATAAGCTTTTATAATAAGATTTATTATTATTCAAAAGTATAACTGAATACATTCACATAGGTCAAATTTAGGTCCATTTATAGATTACTCACATAGGTCTTGTTTAAATCAAGGCATATGATAATTTTGGACAATTATTGGATACAATGGATTCGATGACATACTAAGTTGATGGATTTATATTCACATGTTATTGTTCTTTATTTATTGGATAGTATGTAGGAAAAACTATTTTTGGATTATACTACAAAAGAAACCTCTAAAGGATTAGAATGTAGTCAATAACCCTATTCTTGGTTGACCACCCAGATTTGTTGCATATGGACTTTACACAATTATGCTATTTGTGCTCTTGTCATATGTATATGAATATAAAATCAACTTACAATTTTTATTGATTACAAAAAAGAAAACTAAACTATTCATCTATTTGCCAAGCTCGTTATAAGCCATAAATTTTATTTTGGTTGTTTAGTTTTCTTAGAAAAATTGTTTTTATATGTACCTTAATTTGTGTAAACGATATCAAATATGTAATAGTCATTCATTATTTTTTAGTTTGTTAAACGTGTCAAATATTTCATTATCAGTTGGAATAATATATCACCAAAGTTACCTCTATTATTTAGGTCTATTTTGAGATATTTGGACATTAAGCTAAAGATTTGTATAAAAATATGTCTATACTTATGTGAATAATAGTTAGCCTTAGAGGAAAGTTATCAGTTGACCAAACGATAGGTCTATGATAATAAATGATGTGATAATTTTTATATCTTTTGTGCATGCAATTTTCTAGCCTAAAAGGAAGGCCTACCATTGGTAAAGATATTTGTATTGTTGTTTATTATTATTTTAGAAAACACTATATATAGTTAATATTTCTATTAATAGATTAAATTCAATGATGTGCTAGGTGTCTTATAAAGGCATGTTTAAAGTTTCATTTATTTATTTATTTTTGGTTATTGGTCCTTAGTAATTAGACTAATTGTATGTGATAATTATGATTTTTTACTAAATTGGTCTATGCATTTAAGTGTAAAATTATTGTTAATTATGAGCGTGCAATCTTTATTTTCACTAAATTGAATGACATTTCAATGCTTAACAACATAAATTTTAACAAATGGAAGGAACATATCATCATTTTTCTTAAATGTATCGATCTTGACTATGTAATTAAGAATGACAAACCTCTCATCCTTACCAACAAAAGTACTACTAATAGAGGGTCACTTATAAAAAGTGAGAGTATTCTAACCACATGAGTTTTATAATCATGTGCATTTCAATCCTGATACAAATAATAAATAATAAAAAGTATTTTAAGCCAAATAGTAGATTGATTCATTGAATTAGAAAAGGTTGAAACAAATATCATTTCTGGAAAGCTTGATTTTATATTGCATGATGGCAAGAAGTATAAGAGAGTACATCATAAAAGTTTTTAATGTTCTTGCAAGATCGAAGGCCTTAACGTTATAATCATCTTTGGACATTCTTGTGCACCTAGTTTTGATATCTCTTTTTGCTCAATTCAGTCCTTAATAATAAATATCTAAAAGGAGAAATTGGACATGAATGAGCTAATTGTACAATGTGTGCAAATAGAAAGAAACATTGAAATAAGAGAAGTTTGAAAGTGCTTACACAATGACTCATTCTTAGGTGACACTCAATAAAAAATAAAGGAAAATAGATCATGAGGGTAAATAAGTTGTAGATATTGAGACTTTATAAGTGCAACAAAAATAACATTACTTGTTTCTTTTCAAAAGTTAATCACGTGAAGAATGAGTATCTATGTATGCAAAGTAGTTCGCAAAGAAGTGTAAAATTGTAAGCTTTATTTGTTCATATGTTTATTTAGTTTCAATACTAAATTCACACTTGGTAGATAGATACGAGTGCAACTAGTAACATAAATATTACAATACAAGGTTGTCTAAGGAGTTAAGGGTCAAGTGATGTTGAAAGATTCATTTATGAGGGAAATGGCAATTATGATCTAATTGAGGCTATTGACGTAGATGAGACTTATTATGTATTGTTATCTAAAAAAAAATTAATTTTTATTTCTTCTTTGAGCAAATCTAATTATCTTTATTCATTTGAAATGAAAATTTTAGTGTTTTTCAATATTCAAATGTTATTGCTGCGATATTCGATGCAATTTAATTTGCATGATTTATATACAAAAGAATGCTTACATGTAGACAATTGTTATAATAATAATAATAATAATAAGTAAGAATTCTTCCATTTTATAATGCAAGCATTTGGACATATTTCCAAATAAAAAATTTGAAGGTTTCTATTAGGAATTCTTAGTTTATTTGATTATTTAGATTTTGAAATATGTGTTGAATGTATCAAGGGAAAACAAATAAATATCATAAAAAAAGGGTGCCACAAGTAGTTCATGTGCCTTAAAAGTAATACATACTCATATATGTAGTCCTTTCTTTAAAGTTTCTTAGAATGGTTAGTAACATTTCATTAATATTATAAATGACTATTCTTGTTACAGTTACTTTTAACATACGATAAGTCTTAATTGTTGGATGTTTTCAAGGACCATTAAATTGAAGTTAAAAATCAACCTAATAAAAAAAATTAAGGCTATTAGATCTAATTATAAAGGTAATTACTATGGAAATTTAATAAATTTGGTAAACAATATCTTGGACCTTTTGTAAGGTAATCCAAGGAAAGTAAGTTTTCAATGTATCATGTTGAGAAAACCAAGTTAAAATGGTGCAACTGAGAGACATAACCAAACCTTAAAGGATATTGCTAAAAGTATAATTAGTCATTCTTCTTCACCATAATCACTTTGAGAAAAAGTAATAAAGACTACAATATACATCCTTAATTGAGTTCTGAGTAAAGCTAAGAAGCTTAGTTTTAGGCATTTCTATATTTGGATATCTAATTGAGATTATGCCATATAGACATAATGGGAAAATGCGAGATTTACGAATAGTTAGCTATAACTTTGTCGATGGTATCAAGAATATTATTTTGAAAATGTGTGTGTTAACATTCTTGCAATTGCAATTGAAAATATACCAACAATTACAATTGTTAGATTTCAAGAAGCAAATATAGATTTTTAAAATACTCCTAAAATTCCTCCTTCTTTTGTAGATGAATTATCTCTTATTCAAATTGAACAGTCACTATAATTCAAATGAAAGCACAATTGCATATATCCTCTAAGGAAAGAAAATTTGTAATATTTATGTATTATACTTTTAAAAGCATAAATTAGATATATGACTAGAAGATGATTTATCATTTGTAGCTAAGCCAAAAAAAGTGCAAACTCCTAAAGATGGATCGATGGCATGAATGATGGGATGAAGTCAATGAATGGGAATGATGTTGGAGATCCTGTTGAATTACCTAAAGATAGGAAATGATTATTTGCAAATAGATTTTTAAGATTGAATGAGATTCAAAAGATAATGACGAAAGAAATAAAGCACTTGTTGTCACTAAGGAGTTTACTTATAAGGAAGGCAATGTTTATAGATGAACCTTTCTCTAGTTATGACATTTGCAACTCAATATGATTGCAACTCTATTAGATGATTGTAAAGATTGCCATTCTAAGTAGTAATGTGGAAGAAATGATATATATAGCGTTACTAGCAAATTTTCGATGTGAGGAAAAAAACTATTGATCAATATGTTAATGAAAAAATATTGATCAATATGTTTATCATAAGATTAGAGGGAGTAAATTCATTCTCCTTATGTTGTATGTCGATGATATTTTGCTTAAAAATAATGATATAGGCTTATTATATGAGATTAAAAGACTTTTTTTAAATAACTTTGAAATGAACAATTTTAAGAATGTATTTGTTACGTTAGGCATGAAAGCCATTGTGTTTATTTATAAGATATACTTAGCTTATCACAAGGTAGGGGTAGAGCATATATATGAACAAAAAAATTTAGTGGATTTAGCATGGAGGATTGTATACCAAGAGATACTCTCCTTGCTAAGAGCAATAAGTTCAATTAAGGCGATGGAACAAATCCCTCGTACATTAACAATGAGGAGTCTTATGTATATATATATATATATATATATATATATATTATTGGAATGCTTAGTAGATATTTGAGTAATCATGGATTGATCATTAGAGAGTAGAAAAAAATGTCATGCAATACCCGTAGAGAACAAAGATTATATGCTTATATATAGAAGATTTGATTATTTGGAGATCATAAGATATTTCAATTTTGACTTTAATAGATGTCTTGATAACAAAATGTCTAGTTGAAATTATGTTTTTATGATAGTTATATAATAGAAAAGAATCAAATAAACACTTATAGAACCTTCCACCATTTTTCAACCAAGGAGGTAAAGTTTATTACTTGGTATGAGGCATCGAAGTTTATCATGGGGTTACAAATTGTTGATAGTATTGAAATATAATGGAAGATTAATTGTAATAATGACACTAATAAATGATATTCTAAACAATAGAAGCTTATCGAAATAAAAAACATCAACATAAAGTTTCTTACTATTAAAAAGTGAATTCAAAGTTCTCAAGCAATTGACTATATTAATACAAATCTCATGATTGTGAATTTGCATACCAAGGGTTTACCATCTAAAGTATTATTTCATGAGCATGTTACTTTATGGGTATAGTTTGTTTGAATAATAGTTTAGTATAGTTGATTTTTTTTGTACTCTATACTTTCATAATTTAATCATATATTATTCAATTTGAATTCTCTAAAACAAAATTATATGTTTCTTTTGCAATTGTGCATAAAGCTATGAACGAATATGAAATAGATGATGAGTAATAAAGTAATGCCTTATGGAAATAGACATGTTAAGAATCACATTGCATATAATTTTCATATTTAATATCCATTCTTTATTTATGCTATTAATTATATTGATATTAGTGACCATTGTTTAGTCTTACTGCAACAAATGGTGATAAAGGCTACTTTAATTTATGTTGATATAATTAATAGATTAGATTGTTCGACGATAAGACTCAATATAGATTAATAAAGTTTGAGCTCATAAAGATTTTACAATATACAATTATATAGTGATATGTTGGCCAAAGTGAGAGAATTTTGTAATTTTATGGCCATTATATTGATTAAATTGTATATTTTTAACTACTTAATTAATTAAGTTACGTAGTTAAGCTTGTTAAATAAAAGAGATCTTTTGGTTAATAAAATAGTAGGGCTTTAAGACTCTTTTTTGTATAATTTTTTTTAATGAGTTTAACGTGTAAAAATTTAGTATTTTATTTCATTTATTATGATGAATCATAATCAAATAAAAAGGTGGAGCTTATAGATAAGGTTAAGGCCCCTAGTCCATGCATTAGAGTTTCTTTTGCTTTTGGCACATCCTATTAATAAGAAAACCAAAGAGTAAATACTACATTAGGCTAAAAGGTTAAACGTTTGAATAATCGCTTTCTCATTATAATTTTACTTAATGTGCTTTAGGGGATCTAAACTCTTTCCTATTACTCTTATCTTTCTTATTGAGTTAACATGATAATCCTAAGTGTGATTTAAAATTCTCCATAAAGTGTATTTTAATAAAAGTTTTCCTTATATGTAATTCCTTTTTATTTATTTATTAAGAGCCATCAATAGAATTAATCGTTAAAAGTGAGTGAGTAATGGGACATCGAAATTTTGAAGAGAAGTATTAAACCATTACTACCTATTGAAAAAATGTAGAATACAGGGGTTTGGAATAGAGATAAATAATGTAGGCATTATAATGTTGCCCTAAAGTAGCTTTTCTTATATATATATATATATATATATATGTAATTAGACGCTTAGTTTTCAACATTTAAGAGATCAATGGTGTCTTAAGATTTTATTTCTCTTTCTTGAGTTGAGACACATCAAATCATTTACTTATTTCTATGTAAATGTATTTAAATCTAACTTTAAGGTTATTAATCATGTTCAATAGAAAACAAATGAGTACAAAAATAGGACAAACCCTATGATCGGTTAAAATAATATTATGATGATATGGAATCATGCTATAAACACATCAAGGTAATGGATAAAAACAAAAAACAATTGACTATTTTGTATATTTGAAAAACAAAAATAAAAAATAAAACATATTTTGTAAATGACCAACTCACTAAAGCATCTTTTGCTGTGCTCTAAATGGGATTGTGCTTTAAATTATTGTTATATGTATAGAAAGCACTACAAGAGCATATTATTAAACTTATTAACATGCATGAGGAACAAGAAAATCAAGATAAAGAATACAATTGGTATATTTTAACCTCACTAATTTATCTTGAGATTTTTTTTTGAGAATATATTGTTTGAAAAATTTTAAAAAGAACAAAGAGTTATATAGCAAATTGGATAGATGAATGGAGTAGTGCCAAAAGTTCACTCTTATTAGACGAATCATAATTATCACATGGAGGAAAAAATGTAATTTTTATTTATTATTCATCTAAATACCTTTGAGCGTTTAGCTTTTGTTAGTATGTATACAATCTCAGTGTAAATCCTATAATAGGAGCTAATTTCCTTTTCTTTTGGCCAAAATTAATGTATTATCTTTAAGTAGATCCTATAATATGATCTACATAGATCCACTTTATCTATTTATTTTTTTTTAGGATCAATGCATAGATTTTCTATAAAAAAAATTTAACAGGTGAAGAATTCAACCATTTAATTTAGTGGAGAACTCTCTCTCTCTCTAGTTTCTCAAGGAGAGACTCTCTCCCCTTTATGGGCTTATTTACATCATAATGGTCTACTTTGATTGTGTCAATTTTTCTTGATCTTTTCATATCTCTTGGTATCTTTTTGTATCTCTCTCTTTTTTTCTTTTATATTTATATCTATCATCCTGTTTTATGGTAGTTTCTCTATAGTATTCATGCATATCTTTTTCCTTTATTTTATCTATGTTAATCTTATCCCTCTTTCCTTCCTTCTTTTCTTTGTCTTTTTATTTGTGTTCTTTATTCATCTCTTACCTTTTTTTCTTTGACCCTTCTATACTAGATTTGTTTTTCCACAACAAGGGCTTTAAGACTAAAGCCATCGATGGATGAATTTACCAATGATGACATTCTAGTGCTGGAGTTTATAAAGAGTTCTAATCTCATTCATATAGTCGGCAAAGTGGTTACGGAGAAATCATATCATAAAAGGGTAGTTATTAACATTCTCAAAAGAGTTTGGGAAAGATATGGAAATTTTGAGATCTTTATATTGAAGGAAGGGCTATTCCTTATAGCGACTTCAGAGAAGGGTTTTTTCAAGAAAATTATTGAAGTAACTCCATGGTCGGTAATAGGATATCCCTTCATCATTTAAGTTTGGGATCAACATAAAAAACTTATGGATCTAGATTTCTCTTTTATTGATATTAGGACTCGAATACATGGTTTGCCATTAGCTATGCTTATGGATAAAAATGCTGTAAAGATTGGCAAAAGAATTGGCCCGGTAATAAAAATTGATTCCTCCATAGTTATTAAAAAGGATTATCTGAGTTAGGGTTAAATTCTCTTTGTGAATGATTTAAGGATTTGGATCCAAATGATTAACGGATTTGGATCCATCTTAAATATGAGCAACTTCTACAATTTTGTTTCTCATGTAGCATCGTAAGCCATCTTGCAGACAAGTGCAACTTCAATGTTTAGAATGCAACTAACTAGACTACCTTTAGGCTATGGTTATGAGCAAACTATGGTGGTTAGGAGAACCTTCATGGTGGTCGAAACCATTCAAATAGAGCTCTAGAGGTAAATGATGTGAATAAGGAAAGTGCAAATATTTCTAGAGATACTAGTTAACACTTGATTAAGACAAATAGCAATTTGCATTTATTAGAGGAAAAGCATCCTCCTATTGTTAAGGAATGTTTTGTCTCCTTACCTAGATAGGAGACCTTAAAAAATGCGGATATCATTTTGAATATGGGAGTGACATATTTGATGGAGTTAGGTGGGAACCTCATTTCATGGGATAGGTAATTTTTAAAGTCTGTTTCTTCTAGGGTCGACCCATTTTCTAATATTTTCTCTGATCTTACCTCATTTAAAAGCCCAGACTTCTTTCCCTTGTATTTACAGTTACTCCCTTTTCTCCTTTGAATGTCTTACCCAATTCTCATGTATTAATACCATCTAGCTCCAATGTTTTACCCTCTTTACTTGAGGAAAAAAGAAGAAGCCACAACCTGGTTTCTTCAAACATTGCAAACCCTAATTTAACTTCCTAACCTGTTACTCCACTAAATCAACCATCTATTTAACCCCTAAAGTTTCCTTATAACCCACAACATCACCACATAGTTGACCCTTACCCCTTTCGACCACTCTTACCCATTCTACCTGTAAGCACCATAACCAATCACTTAGGACTTCAATCGGCTGAAAGATCCGATCGAGCTTAAATTATAAGTAAAGTTAGAAATATTAGTAAATGATACCGTAAGTTTGAATTTAAGAAAATAATCAATAAAATAAAAGAATATAAAAATTTCAAATTTTAAATGTATAACTCATTATTTATCGAAAATGCCTAAAATGTATTCCGATAATTAATGAATCATTAGGGATAAATTATATGTATACTAAAAATCATAAAGTAACCTAAATAATATTTAGGAATATTTATTTGTACTATATATGAATTTACATGTATGTAGAAATATGCGTAATTACTTAAAATACGCGAAAGGTGTTAAAATAATAATAAATAATTAAAAAAATTCATAATTAATTAAGGAAAAATAGATAAAAATATGGAAAATTCCAGAAGTGGGGTGTGGCAATCTGATATTGAAGGAAAAAAAATCAACCAATTAAAATGCAACAAATAGAAAGTGGAAAAAGAGAAGAGATAAGGAAATTGTCTTGTCTAATTAATGCACAATAATTTTCCTAAAACTCTATAAATAGTAATAAATTTTCATAAGCTCATTTGGTCAGTTTAGAGAGTGAGAAAAATAGGGAGAGGCGAAATTGAGAGAAAAATTAGGTTTAAGAAAAAAAAATAAGAAAAAACTGTGCAATTAGGGCCATAAAGGAGAACCCACACCAGACGAGCAATTGGGAGTGGACTGCCACCACTTCCTTATGGTGGCGGTAGAGCCTAGATCGGACAAAAAAGCTATGGCGGCCGGCGATGGCCGGAGTCTCCTAGATTGGTGAGTCCGATTTCTAGCCCGATTTTGTGTAATTTTGTAAAAATAGTAAATATTCTTAGAAAATTATGAATTTTGTTATTCTAAAATATTTTTGTATGTAGTTTTTAGGAAATATACTATTTTGATGAAAATATGTCTCGTGATATATGGTTCTTAAGAAATCATGCAAAACTGAACATGTTTCGATTTAGAAATAAATGACCTTAGAAGTGTAGTTTTGAACCCAAAATTTTTGTGCAGACTACTTAGATGATATAGAATAGTGCTATGAAGCCCGTTTTTAAAAATTAATTTTTGAAAGTTTTAGATAATTTTTAGGACTTAAAATGAGGGATAAAATGGGTAATTTAGGGTTAATTCAATAATTAAATGATTAATTACTAATTTAGTGAATAATTATATGTTTTAGGATGTTGAAATCTAATGAAATATGATATTTGTAGCATTTAGGGTGTTGGATGTAATTATTAGGTTAATTATGTAGTAAATGAGTAATAGAAACAAATAGTAAATTTTGACCTAATTTTGCAAATTATGGTAATTAGGAGTAAAATTCGATTTAGGATGAATTTAGACATTTTGAAAAGATAATTGATGTTGGGAGATAGTAATTAGAGTGATAAAAATATTAGATGTGTATTATATACATAATAAGTACTAATACATAATGCATAATTATTAGAAATATAATAAATAGAAAATATTAGAATAAAAATTGATATTATGATAATAATAATAAAAATATACAATAAATCTGATAGTAAACTTGAATTTATGTTATTATATGAAATATGTAAAAAAATTTATATCAAGAGTAAATTTGGTACACTATTAAGGATTTAAGTATACTGGATATAATAAAATATCGACTAGGAGTAATTATGGTATTTAGGATATCTAGAAGTAAAGTGATTAATTTCACATTATGAGTTTAAACAAGTTTCTAGAATTCGGGTGTAAAACAGTATTTAGAAATCGAATTAGAATTTAATTTAGAAATCGATGTAGAAACTGAACCTGAATCTAACCCCAAACTTAGAATAATTGTAAAAGGCTTAAAACCTAGATAATTAGGTATATTAAACCCTAAACAAAACATAACAATAAGCATTATAGGATGAAACAAACCTATAATAGTTATATGAAAAATTGAAACCACATTTGTGTTATAGGGATGATTAGCGATGGCCTGAGTGAGTTGGACCTTGAATGAGTGAGCGAGGAGTCCAGGTAAGTTGGGATTAATACGTTGTTGTATTTTAGAGGCTTGAGATTATGCTTGGTTATGCTTGTTAGATAGTTTGTTGTGTTTATGTACTTGATTATGAGTGATGCTATGATTCTGTCTGTTGTTCTGGCTTGTATTATATGATTTGTATGAAATGATTGATCACCATAAACTAGACCTAATCAAATATATGACCTATAATCATAATCAGACCTACATGGCAACCCATTAGGAGAACTTAGGACTCTCCAGCCAAATACCGACCCCTTCGAAAGGGATAGCGTAGGATTGCATAATGGTCCCTTCTTTATCCTTAGTCGAACTAAGTGATAGGAGAGGAGGTCGCGGCGAGGGTGAAGTTAATGGTTCAAAGGTAGTCGCGGGAGGAGCGAGGTCTCTATTGCACAAGCCTGGATTTGGTCGTAAGCTGTTGCATTAATGGCAACTCCTTAACTCGGATTAGAGTAGGTGAAATTTCTTTAATCTCACGATGGGCCGAACAACCTCGTGTGATGGCATTTGCTTGAACATGCATTGCACCTAATAAGTTGATTGATAACCTTGTTGTGTTTATGATATAGTTTTAAGTCCTCCATCTTAACTTACTGAGCTGTAGTTGCTTACATCCCTATAGATGTCGTGCAGGTGCTGGTTAAGAAGTGTCATACAACTACTCTAAAGCTAGCAATTGCTGGATCCTAGGGAATAAGGAAAAATATTTGAAGAACAAACATATATTCTTAAGGTCTAAACTTTTATTTTAGAATTTTTCATTTTTGAATAATGTAATAACTGAATTATAGTGTATATATATATTTTCTTACTTTCTTAGGTAAATGATTTATTTAAATTACAAACTATTTACTTCAAAGTAGGTTAGTCGTGGACGCCTTGTGTAGATTAGGTCTAAGATAGCGGTTGCAAGGCCAACTTCTATCTTGGAATGGTTTACACGGCAGGGTTGTTACGATTCTACCACTTCGGGGCGTGACAGTACCCGATGCCATACGAACTAAGTTTTTTCTCTTTCTACCCATTCTAATAAAAACTTCAACCCAAATTATGCGATTGAGTTCCTTAAAAGCCTTGAAAAGTCGATTTCTATTCAATCACATTTTAGTAGCCCTATCCTATTATCGAACTGCGCAATTACTGCTCAACATTACCATCTCTTATCATCTCCTTAGAAAACCCCAACTAAAGTGTCAAAGGTTCCTTTACCCATCACAAAAGTTCTTAATCAGCTTTATATTAAGAAGAGGAATGCTTGTTATTAAAGAAGAATAAGTTCTATCTTTTTTATTTCAACTAGAATGAGGATGACATAAAGAAATCCAAAAGAGGGGTTAGAAGGAAGCAGAAGATCAAAACGCACATGATAAAGAAAAGAACAGTTCGAGGTAAGCTTGACTTTGATTTAAACTTAGTCAAAGTCAGTGTTGAGGAAGTAGGTAATTTCTCTATTTCTAGCCATAGTGGTTGGCTTAAAGCCACTCAGCCACCAAGTTAACCCTAAGCTAGAATTGTTAAGGCTTGGGTTAGCCCTTGACTGTCGATGAACTGAAACGCCTTTATCTTAAGTATCGACCTAATTTTGTCTTCTTAATGGAGACAAGGAAAAAAGCAAAGAAAGGATGTTTCGAACAGGAAATTCCATTTTCTAAATTGCTGTTATGTTGGCCCAATTGGGCTGGCTGGTGGCCTTATTTTGTGGTGGAAGGATGATTTCAGTGTTTATATTTTAAAGTCATCTCTGACTTTGATTGATTCTTGGGTTAAAAATGTGAATTCTGGCGTGTCTACAAGAGTCTCTTGGTGTTATGCAAATCTAAATGTTTATAGTAGGCTGTTAGTCTGGGATAGATTAAGGGGAGTAGCATTAGGCATTAACAATTCCTAGTTATTGGTTGGTGATTTCAATGAGATTCTGCATATGGAAGAGAAGAGTGGTGGGCATGATAAACCTTTGAGACAAATCAATGCCTTTAAAGATATGATGTATGATTGTTAGTTAACTAACTTGGGTAACCAAGGGTCTATTTTCACATAGTCAAATGGTAGAGAGGATCTTATGAGGGAATGATTAGATCGAGCTTTAGGAAACATTCCTTGGATTAATCAGTTTCTATATACTCAAGTTTCTAATCTTGCTACACATGGCTTTGAACACTTACTAATCCTGGTAGAAACAGAAAAGAAAGATAGAAAAGGGGTTAAATGCTTTAAATTCGAGAATAATTAGCTAATGCTATATGGGTGTAGGGATGTGATAAAAAGATCCTTGAATGAATGTGTTCAAGCTTCAAACATCAAGGGTTTGGTATGTAAGTTAGTAGCTTGTAGACAAGCTCTCTCATAATGGAGGAAAAGTTGTATGAGTAATAATCAACATATTATTGATGATTTGTATGTTAAATTGAAAGAAATGAAAAGTAAAAGAGCTGCTAAAGTAGACATTCGTGAAGAAAGGAAACTAAAGTTTAAACTTGCTTAAGCTATGAGAAGGGAAGAGATGTATTGGCACCAACGTGCTTGTGTTAAATAGCTTAACTATGGTGATAAAAACATAAAGTTTTTTCATCAAACGACTCTTACAAGAAGAGCTCGGAATAAAATTTTCAAAATTAAGTCTAAACACAATGAATGGATCGAGGGAGAACAGAATGTGTTAGCAACATTGGCTAATTTCTATGATAAACTCTTCCAAAGAGATGCTTCAATTAACCTTAGAGAAGTTTTAGAAGTTATTGACCCAATTGTTATAGAAGAAATGAATGATCATCTTATGCAGCCAATTAATAAAGAAGTATAGCAAGTAGTTTTTAACTTGGGATCCCTAAAGGCGCTAAGATCAGATGGCTTCAATGGTAAATTCTTTTAGTTGAAATCCATCAATAACTTCTTCGAGTTAGGTACCTTGCCATTAAATTTCAATGAAACAGGTATTATGCTTATACCTAAGGTGGAATGTCTTGAGTTAATGTCTCACTTCTATTCTATTAGTCTTTATAATTTTTCATACAAAATTATCTCCAAAATCATCAATAATAGATTGCATTCTCTAATGGATAAAATTCTTTCACACAATCAAAGTGCATTCATCTAGAATAGGGTCAATTAGGATACTGTTATTAATGCTCATGGAAATTTTCAACATATGAAATTATCTAATAAAAGCAATTATTTTGACTGTACGACAAATCTTGACATGGAAAAGGCTTCTAAAAGGGTGGAATGGGGTATTTGGAAGGTTTACTACAAAGAATGGGTTTTAGGAATGGTTTGATTAACTGGGTCTTCAAATGTGTTACTTTTGTTACCTATAACCTTATTGTGAATGGAACATGGGTCCACAAAATCATTTCTACTAGGGCTTTAAGGTAGGGAGACCCTTTCTCTCCCCCTATTTATTTTTGTTTGTTGTAGATACACTCTCTATTCTTTTCAATAAGGCAAAAGAAGGTAGTTTCATTAGAGGTATCAATATAAAAAGAAATATCCCAGAACTAACCCATTTATTTTTTGTAGATGACTCTTTGTTGTTTGTGAAAGCTAATCAAACTTTTCTAGAGAACCTTAAGTTTAGTTTGGATGCTTACTACCTAACATTAGGCCAACAAATCAATTTCTCCAAATCCTCCCTATCATTCAGTAAGAATACTCCAAGGGACATTATTTTGCAGTGTGGTGGTATCTTAGGAATTACAGCAAATAAAAAACCAGGTAAGTACTTAAGCCTTCCTATAGAATGGGGTAGGTCTAAGAAAGAGGCGTTTAGTTTTGTTAAGGATAAGATAAAATCTAAATTACAAAATTGGAATAGCTTACTGCTTTTGCCAAGGGGGTAGGGAAGTTTTAATAAAAGCTATTAGATTCGTAATCTTAACTTTTGCTATGAGTGTTTTCAAATTCCCTATTTCTTGGTGTTAAGAAATTTTTGCTTTATTTACTAGAGATTATGTTAGAAGAAAAATACATTGGAAATCTTGGCATAATATGGCTTATCCTAAGAATATGGGGAGTTTAGGTTTCAAGGATTTGGAATTGTTTAACAATGCCATGTTGGCAAAAATGGCGTGGAGAATCCTTAAATTCCTTGATGCACCCTAGATTCATGTTCTTAAGAGCATCTATTTTCCCAATTCTAAGTTCCTTTCCTCTAATACAGGTGGTAGGTTCTCTTGGTGTTAGCAATGTATCCAAGTAAGCAAGGAGGTAATTGTACAAAATAGCTGCTAGCATGTAGGTAAAGGTGATCAAATTCGAGTTTAGAGAGATGCCTAAGTTCCTGATTTTAATAATTTTAAACTCTACCCTTCATTTGACCAACATCTTAACTTGAAATTAAAGGTCAATGAACTGATTGATAGAGAGAATAGACGTTGGAATATGGGTATGTTAGAGGGCCATATTTCAATTTTGAACTTAGTACTATCAAGTCTATTCCTTTAGGTATTAAGAACGAAGAAGACTGTTGAATTTGGCTTTTCAAAAAGAAAGTTATTTTAAGGAATAGAAAAGGAAAAATAGCCCAAGTCTTTAACATCTTTCTATTGCTTCCAATCAGTCTATTAATATTTAGAAAACCATTTGGGATTTGAATGTGGAACCTAAAATTAAATTCCTTGTTTGGAAGTGCTATCATAATGCTTTACCTTGTAATGAAAATCTTTTCTAAAGAAAGTGTATTCTTTCTGCATGTTGTTGTTTTTGTTGGTCTTCTAAATTTATTTTGCATCTTTATTGTTTTTCTCCATAGGCAGGAAATGCTTAGTTCCTAGTGATAAGGCTAAGGAGTAATTGTCTCCTTATACAGAATTTTACTGATTAGCTGGTTTCTATTATTCCTACTTATCACAAGACCTTTAGGGATTAGAAAGCTGCTCTTTAAAAAAATTTCTTAATTGTTTGGTCTATTTAGAAGTGTAGGTGTGATCTTATTTTTGACAACAAAACTCCCCAAGCTAAACAGGTGTTGTATTGGGTGAAGAAATACCAATAAGACATGCAACAAGCTAATGAAGCAAACTGAGAGCTTAAGGAAAGAGATGATGAAAATCAAGCCAAGAATGATACTGAGAATGCCGTCTTGTAATGGGAAAATCTTAGATAGGGAATTGTGATGTATCCTTTGATATGAGCACTAAAACAGCAGGACTTGGTATTGTGGCGTATGACTTCAATGGTAATCTATAAGCAGTTTCGATGTTACAAATCTTCTCTCCTAATGTGGAACAAGCTAAGGCACATGCTATTCATGAAGGCTTAATCCTTGCAAAAAGAAACTGATGGCAAAGAATACAAGTAGAGATTAACAATTTGCTTATCTATAAAAGCCTTTTGAATACAATAACTAGCCATTAGAGATAGAGTAGCTTAATTAAGAACATTTTGTCTTTGAAAAACAGCTTTTCTAGTTTTTCCTTTAATTTAATTTATCATAGCACGAAAGTGTGTGCTGATTGTGTTGCTTCTTATGCTAGGAAGGGGATGAACATTCATTCTCGGAATTTATATTTCCCATCTCCTTTAGCTAAGCTTCTTTTTGTTGATTGTGGCTCAAGGCCACCAAATTATTAGACTCTATCTCTCTTTTTGAATGAATTTCTTTCTTGGCAATATATATATAATGGAGAAAAGATTTAGTAGGTAGCACATGTGGTGTGTAACTACTGAGATGCATCATAAGTAAAAGAGTATAATAAGTAACTATGGAAGTGTTAGAGGAAGAGAGCTTGATAGAGTTCGAAATATTGGTAATGGAAATGGATTCTTTTATCTGACTTAATTAAATATAATAATTCTCCTTATGTACATAGTCCAATACACATGAGATTAATAAACAAAGCATGTGCATAAGAAAGTAGTTGTATACGTACAAATAATTAATTTTCTATTAATTTCTATACTCCTTTCCCCTCAAGCTGGCTATCACAATAAGCTAAACTTCAACAAGAAATAAGAAAGCTTGGATTCACTAACCGCCTTAGTCATAAGGTCCATTAATTGAAAGTTAGAAATGACAAATTCAACTTAAAGAAAGCTAAAATTGATATGATTGCAAATAAAATGTACATCTACCTCAATGCAATTGGTTCTATCGTGAAAACATTGATTCTCAGCTATTAGTTTTGCTAACTTGCTAGTAGTGAATAGAGAGACAAGTAGTAAAGAAGAAATTCTAGGACCATGTGACAGAAAATAAAGCCACAATAGTTCCTTAGTTGTAGATAATACTGTGATGCTCCACTTTGATAGCGGATGTGGAAATAGTAACTTGATTTTTACTCTTCCATGAGACTAAAGATGTTCAAAAAAAGCATAAAAACTCAAGAGTGATTTGTGATCTAATAAACTAGACCTCTAATCTGCATCAGTATAAGCTAATGATGATTAGAGGAGTAAAATAGGCCTTTATCAAATAACCCCTTAAGATACTTAAGTACATGGATAGTAACATTCATATGTGGTGTTTGTGGACTAAAGAAGAGCTGAAACAACTATAGAACACAAAAAGATAACTTCGGATGTGTCAAAGTCATAAGCAATATGCAACATATGATCTATCAAAACAAGGTAGGATCTACGAGAGGCTAAACATTCTAATTATCAAGCTACAAGCCATGTGGAAAGGGAATGGAAGTAAGCTTTGCATTAGTAAGCCTTGCATCTAAGAGCACATCTAAGATAAATTACTATGACTCAATAAGAATTGCAATGGTAAATGATAGATTTGAACTCTAAGAAAAAGAATATGACTCCTCCCAAATCTTTAATTATAAAGGCTCTATCAATAGCACCTTTAACTTGGGTAATTTCAAGCAAAGAATCTCTAACTATTAGAACAACACATGCATATACTAGAAAGCAACAAAACTAACAGATCTTTGTCCCCTGAACAAAGAATAATCTAAGTTAAATTGAGTAAACCTAAGTGAAATGGTAAATTTGGAAAATTACTTGTCCCATTGTCTTGAAAATTGTTTTAACCCATAAAGTGACTTGATAAGCTTAAATACTTATCCATTAACAGTTGCTATGTAACCATCTAGAGGTAGCACGTATATATCCAATTGGTGTACATGTTAACTTTGCAAGAAGAGAAAAGGCATGCGCGTAATTCATTCCCTTAGCTTGAGAATGACCCTTAGCCATTAGCCTAACCTTATACCTTTCTATAGAACCATTCGATTTATATTCGATTTTATAAACCCATAATGAACCAATAGCTTGCTTACTTAAGGGTAAAATAGTAAGCTGCCATATATTTATAGATTCTAGTGCCAAGGGTTCTTCATTTATGGCATCAACTCATTTAGGATTGCTCCTTGCTTCATGATAGTTGTGTAGCTCTCTTGTTGTAAACACATTAGCTAAGGAAACCACATACTCATGAGGAAGGTTGGAAAAAGAATGGTAATCAAACAAAGAATAAGGAGATGATCTATGACTTGTTGAATTCATTGAACAACAATTATGAACACTATGGATGAAATCTTGAAGCCAAGAAGGAAGATGCCTTAGATGATTAGATCTACGAATGAAGGGAATAGAATCAACAAGATTTACGGTACTACCATTAGGAGTAAGATTATCATGTGTATGTAGGAAAGAAACAGGAATGTCATTTGCTAAACATGATTCAAATGAAGAAGGAAACATTCTGGTATTATCAGGAAGCAAAATGCAATCATAATCAGATGAAGCGTTAGCTTTGAATGGAAAAATGCAATCAAGTGTAGTTGCATAGAGTTTGTAACCCTTTTCATCAGATAGGTAACTCATAAATATACAACATCTGCTTATAATGTCAAATTTATTACTTGGCTCAAGTGTAGTTGCTATGTAACACAACCAACCAAAAACTCTAAGATGTTGGTTTGGCAAATATAAGTTCATAATGTTTTCCATTTTAAACAATGTATGGGCATGAGATTGATGAGATAGGTAGCTATGAGAAGACATTCTCACCAAAACTTTTTAGGATGATTAATATGAATATGTAAAGCTCTACTTGCATCTAATGAGTGCCTATCCCTTCTTTTCATAACTCCATTTCATTGGGGTATGTACACAACACTTCTTTAATGTGAAAATGTTTAGTAAACAGTTCTTGACATTCTTGAGACAAAAATTCCCCTCCATTATCAGACCTAATAGTTTTGGGGGTAATCTTGAAGTATGCTTGGTTGTAAGTAATAAAGTTGAATAATAAGGAAGCAACTTAGTACTTATGAAGTATTAAGAAAGTCTAGATACTTTTTGTCTTGTCAACAATACCAAGGAAAAATTTGGTACCAGAAATAGAGCATTTATTATATGATCCCCATACATCAACATGAAACAAGTTAAAAGAATGCAAAGGTATAGATTAATTAGGAGAAAATGGAAAATAATGAAATTTAGCTAACAACTAAGTATCATAAAGAAATTTAGGTAAGTTTAAATGATTAAATTGAGACAAATGTTAAAGCTTTGAGGCTGATACATGTCCAAGTTTATTGTGGAAAAGATTAATTAACCAATTATTAGTTGAATATTTTGCATGTATATAAGGAGAACAAACAATAATATATTTTAGAGAAAAGTCATCTAAAGTGTACTTCAAGTTCATTACATATAGCATGTAATAGCTATTAGCTGAAGCAACAATAACCTTAGAGTTGAGGTCCTAAAATTGAAATTTATGTAAGTGAAGTAAGGCAATGAGGTTAGAGTGCTTGAGTAACTTATTGACTAACAAAAAATTATAGCAAAAGGCTGCTACAAGAAACACATCAGTTAATGTAATATCCTCATTTAGGTTTATATTTCTAGGCGTCCAACAATTTGAATAAGAAATTTTTTTCCCATTAGGTAATTTAATAGAAGGGGATCGGGAAGTGTATGTGGTCTAAAGCGCCTGAGTCTATAATCTAGGAAAACATTTGATTATCATTTGTATTAAGAGAAGCAAGTGCACATCTATTTCCTATAAAAGTCATAACAATACCATGTTGCTATTAAATAATCAATAGTATTTTGCTCCTTTAAGGCCTTAAGTACTCTTGGCAAATTTTAGACATAAGCTACGACTCATTAGTTGTAATGGTTATACTATTCTGATTCCTTCCCTATATGCTATTGCAACTATCGTACATGGCATGATGGAACTCCAAACTTTTCTATGGCTATTTTAAGCTTTAGTCCCATCATAAGGTCATGACTTTAAGGCCTCGAAAACTTAGTTAGGTACATTCTACATGATTAGCCTACTAAGGATGAGGTTAGCTGTATACACAACACCCTTTTGCACTGACTGCCATCTATTCTAATGACTAGACAGTCATCTGGGCCAATGTATCCACTAAAGATATGATCTCAAGTTGCCTAAAGACTAATTCCAACCTAAATAGAGATTGGTACTAACCTATCAAACTGACCCTACATTATACCCTAAGGAATCACCTATTACTTACTGAGTTGTTAAGCCTTACCTAGAGCCTTTTATCGACCTCCTCAATAGCTTAGTAAGCACCACCGATAGCTTAACCCATACTTCTAAAGTTACTTCCTCTTTACTCTAAGGTTACCCTATTGATGACTAACTACATCCTAACCTACTTTAACTTGACCAAAGTAAAAACCACATGCCCACTTACGAACCCCTTATTGAGTATAGAGCAACTAGGTTTTTAACTTGTCTTTTCTTTTTCTAGATTTGGTAGTGATTTTATTATTATCCCTTTTATCTTTTGTCATTTTTGCTCTTTACTTTATCCTAGGATTGTTTAGGGTCATTTTTACTTTTCTTATTGTATCCTTTTGCCTTTGTCTTAAGAGATTTATGATAAATAGTCTCTTATCCTTGTAAGTTGAGTCATCTTCCTCATTGAATATACTAAATATACCATCTCCTTACTTGTAAGCATACTTTAGGTAACATCAGTCTTATTACTCCCTAGTAACAAGGATGTGTATGGCGGGTAGATCTTAGTCCTTAGCTTGTATGTCATATTAAGTTAGGACTATGTCGTATATAGTCATTGTAGCAAGTAATATCTACAATGGTTGCCTATGGTTAGTTATTGAATTGATTCATTTCATATTTTCTTTGATATTTGAAGGACCCATCAATTTCTTAGTAAGTTTTAGTAAACTTACATCTTCTAGGCACATCAAGTAAACCTAGTATCAAAGCTTGAGGTTTCGATCGAGAGAGTTCTTGTATGTTCTATTGTACTGTAAAGTGCTTTAAGTAGTTGCAGTTGTGATTGCAGTAATGTAACGGTGTTTTGGTTATGTTATGTATGCTTAGTACATATTTAAGTAATAGCCAAAGTAGCCTTACAGTATCATGGTGGTTGATCTAAACAATAATAGTGCTTCTGGGTTGTAGTTGAAGTGTCATACGAAGTAGTGGTTATTTTATTAGTGGAAAATGTCATATCCCAATGTATAAGGAAGGTTAATGATGTTGAGAGCAATGTCTCGAATCATGGACGATAAGGTCAGTTGACCTTATGGTCAATGGATAGACAAATCTAGGATCTAATCACCATGGTGGCCAATCTGGCTATCATTATGCAAAGATTGGTAGATGCCTAACTTATTAATGGCATGCACTTGAATGACTAAGTTGGTTAAGAGTGAAGAAAAGTACAAGGGATCAAAATCTAAGCAAACACTGTGATGGGTGTTCATCAAATTTTAAACGAGTGAATGGAGAGAAGGGCTTATAGAAGAATTGAGTTAGATGACATTGCCAAGAAAGAAGAGGAAGAGGAAGATGATAGCTTTTATGAATTTGAAGAGATAGGTATTCGAGCTCCTAAGTGCATGGATAATGTGAAGGTACATATTCCAAGACTTTTTTTGTAGTGCAACACAAATGAATAGTTTGATTAGGAAGAAAAGATTGAAAAGATTTTTTATTGCTATCACTATGAGGAAATTGTGAAAGGTTAGACATGCTACCCTAGAGTTTACTAGCTATGCAATGATGTGATGGAAGAAACTGTAAACAACTCGCCAACGAGATGGGAGGCATAAGGTCCAAACATAGGCTGAAATGAAGTGAGTGATGAAGGCTAGGTTCATTCTCAACAACTATGGACAAGACATGTTTCAGAAGCTCTGAGAGTGAGCTTAGAGTATGTACAAATTTGTTTGAGATTTTCAAATGCTTATGACAAAATGTGATGTGGAAGAATCCAATGTTAGAACCATCTTCATGCTTATTTCCAGCCTAAAATATGGAGTTAGGAATGTTGTGGAATTTTGGAGGATTGATTCTTTAGACAACTCTCTCAAGATAGCACAATGGGTAGAATGGCAAAGGTGTACTCAGTCGAGTTAAGCTCCTACGACTTAACTAATTCCTTAGGGTTGACCTATTTATAACCAACCTAATGTAATAAGGATGTGGATTAACGTGGTTTTTTCAATAACAAAACCAAATATGGTTGAGGGAAGGATAGGATAAATGAGCCTAGGTAGAAGAAGGACATTAGGCTAAGCTCCAATCATCAAACTAGAGAAATAAGTGCTTCAAATATATGACTTTTGCTATGGCAAACTAATGTTGTAACCATTAAGGGAGAAATACCCTACTTTGAAGTTGAGAGTGCTTTTGAAGGGAAAGAGAATGAAGAGATTAAATAGTTGTTAGAAATTACTACGACGACCTAATTGCCGAGTCAAGGGTAGCTTGTATGCCTTAATCATTGATGGTAGTAGTCGTACTAACATCGTTGCTTAATGCTTAGTTGATACCTTAAAGTTACCAGTAACAACTCCATATCTCCGCTCTTACAAAATTCATTGGCTATGTGAGAAAAATGCTTTGCATGTCACCAAAGTGCCAATCTCAATAGAAGATAGGTATAAGGATGAGGTGCTCTGTAACGTCTTGTTAATGTGTACATCACACATCCTCTTAGCTTAACCTTAGCTCTTTGACTTAAGGGTAATATACGATGGGTATAGGAACACTTATATGCTCTAGAAAGATGGGAAGAAGGTTATCTTATCACTGATGAGCCTTAAGGAAGTCCTAGATGCTCAATCCTAGATCTCTCAAGCTATCAAGAAGAAGTCCCTAATACTACCTTAAAATGAGCCAACCGAAGTCATAAAATCGGAAGGACCTATGATCTTGCTGATTCGAAGGTTAATAGAGCTAAGGGAGATAGGATCCTTACTTGAAGAAGTTTAAAATTTGATCCAAGAGTTTGAAGACCTACTCCTTGAAGACTTGCTTGAAGGATTACCTCCACTAAAGAGAATTAAGTGTAATATCCCTTATATGCCAGGTAATGGAACTTAAATCATAAGGCATCTTTTAGTGTAGTAGCTCAGAGCACATTGAAACTCTAAAGTTAAGCATACTTGAGTTGAGTCAATTTTAGGATAGGTAATCTCCTACGAAACTACTATATTAAGGGACAAAACTGTGCAACGTACCATACCAAAGTGGACAATATCTTAGTAGAAGGAGTTCTAATCAAGTTGTTATAGGTGGTATCAAAGTGCTCTACTAGTCAGAAGGGTAAGTCTTTGCTTGTTAGTGGTCTTGGACCTGTATAACGAAATTGACAAGGATATTAGTTTTGTAAGGGAGGTGGATTGTAATACTCTTTATATGCTAGGTGATGGAACTTAAATCATCGGGGCATCTTTTGGTGTAGTGGCTCAAAGTATATCGAAACTTCAAAGTTAAGTGTGCTCAAGTTATGCATGGTTAGGTTGGGTCAATTCCAGGATGGGTGACCTCTTGAGAAACTACTGCACTAAGGGATAAGAACGTGTAACGTACTACGCTAAAGCGAACAATACCTTAGTAGGAAGAGTTCTAGCCGGGTCATTACATTAAGCATTGCATCGACTTATAACTTGGAGTTACCCTACTAAATAGACTGGCTTATAGACTTAATCTTGAGTAAGCATCTAAGCTCAAACGCTAAGCATACAAGCTTGTTGAGAGAGGATATGTTCGAGAGAGCATAAGCTAGTGCATCACCTAACTCATCTTAAAGAAGGATAGATCCTTGCAAATGTGCATTAACAGCTAAGAAATTAGCAAAATCACTATTAAGTATCAATATCTAATACCTGAGCTAGATGATATGCTCGACAAACCCTTTGGTGCACATATATCCTTATAAATCTATTTCAACAAAAGTCACTACTAGATCAAAATGAGGTCGCGAGACTAATGAAAAACAACTTTCAAGATACGGTATAGACTTTATGGTTGCTTATTATGACCTTTAGCCTAACTAATGCTCCAATTACCTTTATGCAATTAATGAAATATGTCTAAGGCCTTTGATTAGGAAGCATATGGTTATCTACTTTGATGATATTCTAGTCTACAATATGGATCTAAGTACTTATGTTAAGCACTTATGAGTACTTTTCAACATCATTTGAGTTGAATGATTGTTTGACAACTTAAAGAAATGAAACATTCTACTAGAAGGAAGTAATGTTCCTTAGGTATGTGTATCAAGAGGAGGAATATGGGTTGATGATGAGAATGTATGAGTTATCACAGATTAGTTAACCCCTCAGAACATCTTTGAATTGTCGAACTTCTATGGTTTTGCTTCATTTCATAAGAGGTTTATCCACAATTTTAGCACCATTGCAGTGCCTAACCAAGTTGAGCATGAAGAATGTTGAATTTCAAATGACTGAGAAAGCATAGAAAACCTTTGAAGAGATTAAGGACCGGTAGATGGCTGCCCCCATGTTAGTCTAACTTGACATTTATAAAGTACTGAGCTAAAATGTGATATGTTAGGAGTAAAGATTGGAGTGCCTTGATGCAAGAGGAACAATTTGTTGCTCATTTATAGTTTGGCACTTATAATTTGGCAACATTACCTTATGCTTTAAGAATTTGTGATCTATTTGGATTACGAATCTTTGAAGTACTTACTAGGTTAGTAGAAGTTAACACATGGATAAGCCCAATGTGATGCGTCGTGTTGAGAGTAGATAATGGCACCTGTATTGGGATAGGGGCAAGCTTATTGAAAGCTTGAAAATGAAGATGGAAAGAGACATGCATGAACAAAAATGAAAGAAAAATAAGTAAAACCTATGATTAACTTCGAGGATATAATGCACCAGGGAACTACTAAGGACTTACAGCTTAACTTGATATGATGCATAAGTTAGTTTAATGAGGGTACTTGCCACATAGTCTTGCTTAAGGGTTAAGATAAGAGTGAAGCAAATAAGCTAATAGAAAGCAATGTTTATGAAAAAGGAGAAGTATATTTAAAAAAAAATCAGATGTATGATATGGGTCTACATTTATAATGAGTATTTATACCTAAAATATTAGGGTAACAACTATAAATGGAAATGACTAAAAAGGGTAAATTCCTAAAGAAATAATATACAAAGAATGGAAAAGGGCATAAAGAGAAAATTAAGAAAAACGTCCATCTTTTATGGAGGATTCTGTCATATGATGGCTTGGATACGTGGCTCTTTGTAGATGAGTAACTTTTTCGCAAAAGTAGACAAACTATACAATGAGGGTAGTAACTGTTGAGTAGACTCGGGGGTCCTTTCAAGAAGACGTGGGTATGAATGTATGTTAGGGTTCTCAACACTAATATTGCTAAGTTGGAGGTTGGCACGGTCATGGTTGAGCAGACATGTAAGGGGTTAGATTGGTAAAGCAATTCATACTTAAGTCGACTGTACAATTGGTTAGGTAGGTCGAGCTATATTCCAAGTACATCTTTGGTCGACAATTGGAGACTATTGATAGATACAAGAGGGTTTAGCTTGGATAAGGCATTAGGTCAATAAACTGCAGCAGTTTGGACTCATCGGCTGAAGGGTAAGAAGAGAGAACTCGCCTTGCTATGGTTTCCAATCCTTAAGCTCAGGCTTGGATTAGAGGTTTAATGGTCTGGTTCCTATCATCCCTACTGGGTTAATTGGGATTTGAGATCAAATCTAGCTGGTTCTCATCCAAGTGTTCCTCAAATCGGTAAGGACTAAGGTTAGCAACATTGAACACATCGGACACTTCGAAGTCCTTTAACAGCTCTAATTTGTAAGCATTGTCATTAATCTTCCAGATGATCTTGAAGGGCCTATCAGCTCTAGCAGAGAGCTTACTCTTCCTCTTGTTTAGAAACCTTTCTTTACTTAAGTGTAGTTACACTTGGTCATCGAGCTAAAACTACTTGGTCTTCCTTTCTTTGCCTATCTCCTTTAGTTTTTTGGCAGCTCGATCAATGTGTTGGGCGATTCGTTGGTAGATTTGCTGCATGGACTAAGCTCCAGTTCTCTCTTATGGATCTTCTTGGTTAGTAGGCGACATGGGGGTATGATCAAGGGGTAGCTTGGGCTTGAAATAATAGAGGACCTCAAATGGGGTATGTCTAGTGGTAGCATATACTGTCTTATTGTAAGCAAATTCAACCATAGGTAGGCAGACATCTTAGTTGACTAAGTTCTTTCCCATTGCAAGTTAGAGTAGTGAACCTAAGGTACGGTTAACTACCTCTATTTAGCTGTCGGTTTGGGGATGGTAAGAGGTGCTGAACAGTAGTTTAGTTCCCATCCGACACCATAAGGTTCTCCAAAAATGGCTTAAGAATTTTGGGTCTCTATTTGATACCATACTCCTTAGCATTCCATGCAAGCGAATTATTCCTACAAAAACAAAGAAGTAATGGTCGAAACATTGTTAGTTTTGGTGCAAGGCACAAAACGTGACATTTTGCTTAATGTATCCATGATAACCATTATAAAGTCTTTGCCTTGAGTAGTTCGAGGTAATCCGAGGACAAAATCCATAATTAGGTCAGCCCATGGTTTGGTCGGAATAGGTAGAGGCATTTCCTTCCCTTGTTCTACTCAGCTTTTTGCTTTCTTACAAATGGAGCATCCTTCAATCATACAATGCATGTTACATTTTATTTTAGGTTAGCAGAACCTATCATTCAGTAGCTCATATGTCTTTTACTCCCCAAAGTGCCTAAAGAGTTCTCTATTGTGGGCTTCTTTCACCAGCAAATCTTTAATTGAATAGGTTAGCATACACAGTTTGCTACCTTGGAACAAATATCCATCCTCCATATGGTACTCATCCATTGGTCTTCCTTCTCTACAATGCTTATATATAGGGCCAAAATAAGAATCATTTTGATATTGTTCTTTAATGCTTGCAATTCTTAATAACCTAGTCTACAACTCAGTGAGAAGAACATATCTTCTTGACAAAGCATCAAAAATTACATTATTCTTGCCTTACTTGTATTTGATGACGAAATTAAATGCCTTTAGAAATTCAATCCATCGAGCTTGGTGTTTTGAAAGCTTGGATTAGCTTTGCAAATATCTTAAAGACTCATGATCTGTGTATATGATGAATTCTTTTGGCAGAAGGTAACGTTACCATACGTGAAGAGCTTAGATTAAGGCCAAAGGTTCTTTATCATACACAAAATAGTTTAATTGCGCTCTTTTAAGCTTCTCACTATGATAAGTAATAGGTCAACTTTATTGCATCAGTACAGCTCTAATGCCAACACCTAACGCGTCGTATTTAAGCTCAAACATCTTATCAAAGTCTAGCAAAGCTAAGACTAGGGTAAAGGTCAACCTTGCTTTTACCTTGGCAAAACCCCTCTCATCTACTCTTTCTCTCTCTACTTGAACTCCACTTAAACTCTACATTCTTCTTTGTTAACATAGTTGGAGGTGCTACTACGATACTAAATCCTTGGATAAAGCATCAGTAGAATGATGTCAATCTATGGATTATCCAAGGATACTCCTTACCTTGGCACATAAGGTTAGACTCGGCTACTTAACAATAGCTTGTACCTTCTCTTCTTCAACTCTTAATCCTTTGCCACTAACCACGTAACCTAAGAAGATCACTTCTTCTTGACAAAAACAACATTTCTTTAGGTTTCTGAACAATCTCTTTGCTTAGAGGACATCGAAAATACCTCAGAGATAGTTAGTATACATTGTTAGGTCAATACTACAGAAAAGGATGTCGCCAAAGTAGAAGATGACAAACTTTTCGATCAAATCCCTGAAAACATGACTCATTAGCCTCATAAAAGTTCTTAGGACATTTGATAATCCGAAAGGCATGACCATCCACTCGTATAGGCTATGTTGGGTCTTAAAAACAATTTTCCATTATCCTTTTGTCTCATTCAAATTTGATAGTACCTTAACTTCAAGTCAATCTTACTAAACACTTTTGCACCACTCAGTTCATCTACCATATCGTCTAGCCTTAAAATGGGGTATCGGTACTTGATCGTAATCTTGTTGACAGCTCTACTATGTATACACATATGCCAAGTGTCATCTTTCTTTGGTATAAGTAAAATAGGCACAGCATGGGGGCTAAGACTCTCTCTCATATATCCCTTGTCTAATAGTTCGTTAACTAGCTTCTGAAGCTTTATAGCTTGCTCAGGATTCATTCTATAATCTAGTTTGTTCGACAAGGTAGCGCCAGGTATCAAGTCATGTAGTGCTCATATCCCTCCTCAACCTTTTCTAGCAGTTTCACTTGTTCTTTTAATTCTAGTAGCCTCCTTACTAATAAGAAAGTTAGTAGGTTAAATTTGATGGCTACTCAGAGTTCGACTCTACTTAATACTAAGGCCTTTTTCAATCCTCAGGCTAATTTGGCTTGTAATTTACTCACTTAACTTAGGGTCATGGGGTTTAAGGTCATTTTCATCCCAACCTTCTCAAGCATATACATGCTCCTAAAATTGTCATGAATAACCCTTCTATTAAAAATCCAAGGTCTGCCTAACAGTACATGGACACACATATGGGTACTATGTCACAAAGAATTTCATTAGAATAATTTCCAATAAAGATTGGCAACAACACTTGCTAAGTGACATGTAGTGCTCCCTTCTCATTTAGTCAATGTAACTTATGTGGCTTTGGGTATGAGATAGTAGGCAACTTAAGCTTTTTAACTAAGTCAACAGGTGCTACATTGGTGTAGCTCCCACTATCTATTATGAGAACACAAACCTAATGATTCACCTTGCATATGATGTAGAACAAATTCTCCCTCTGTTCCTCCTCAATAGAGGGTTCCATGCTCATCGTATGTCGGACAACAAGAGTTAGTTTGTTTAAGTCTTCTGCAAATACATTCTACTCAACAAGCTCCTCTTCTTAGGAGGTATTTCCCTTGGGACTAACGTCCTCCTCAAGCTCCTCATCAGTGTTATCCATGTCAAGCTTTGAAACATTTCATTCGATAATCATGGTTCTTCGATTCAGACATTGAGCAGCCATGTACTCAAACCCTTGGCATTTATAATACTTGATTTGGCTTGTCTTCCTACTAGATCTTTGTCCCTTCTTGTAGGTTCTCAATAGCACATTGTTGTCAATTGATCGACTCTTCTGTTTAGCTTTGATGTCAATTCTTCATCTTGGCTCAATACTTTGCTGAGCTTAGTAACTTCCTTGAGTAGGTTAGGTTGATTATACAGGTTGGCTAATTGGAGGTCGACTCAGCTTATTCTTCTCCTATCTTTCCATTCGCTAAGCTATCCTTATAGCCTTATCTAATGTAGTAAATTATTGGAGTTCCGCGATATCTCGAATGTCGCTTCTTAATCCATTAAGAAATCTAGACATGATTCAAGCTGATGGCTCATCCACTTTACATTGGATCATAAGCATTTAGAACCCCTAAACATACTCATTAACAGTTTGGCTCTCTTGTTGTAGCTCCTAAAGTCTAGCAAAAGTATCATGTAGGTAGGTATTTAGCACGATCCTATTTTTGAGAATTCTTTTCATCTCAGGCTAGGTGCTGACTTCTCTATATCTTTCTCACCTCCTTATGGTTTGGAAGTTCTTCCACCATAATGCAGCATACCTTAAGAATTCTATAGCAGCAACCTTCACCTTCTCACAATTTTCATATTAATAATAGTTAAAAACATATTCAACCTTTTCCTCCCAATCTAAATAGTCATCTACATCCTCAAAACCATTGAAGTTCAGAATCTAAAGCTTTACATGGTCAGCAACTCGGAGTGCTCGAGCTCGTTCCTCTTCTTCATCATACTCTTCTTCTCCTTCATCATCCATATCACCTAAGTTAATCCTTCTTTGTACTAGTCCTTGTATTCCTCTAACTCAAACTTGTCAAGCTGGGTTCTGTCTTCTAGCAGGTAGAACAATTTAGGAAGTATTTTGCATGACCTTAGCAGGTCAAAAGGCCAATGCATGTACAACCCTAGTAAGGTCGACTATACAGTTAGCCATTTTATCGAGTCATTCATCTATACTTCTAAAAGTACCTTGGGGTTCTCATCTAAGATCGACAAAACCATTATTGTCATCTCTAATACCAGCGTTTGGGATCCATCATTTTCTCTAATAAAACTTAATAACAAACTTAAAATCAAAAAACAAGAGACAGTGTTCTTCCAAGTCAAACAACACACATAAAGTGACAAATACTCTAAAGAACAATAATCCCAACTGAAACTTGCTCTGTTTTTGTATGTTCAAAATAGAGCAAAATAGAATATACATCCATTGTAAACTACTATGCCTCTTACTTACTCAAATACGCATAGCTAACTTTTATGTAACTACAACACAATACCACAACTAACATTACTCATAGGAAAGCTCAAACAAAACTTACCCAAATGAACATTCACTCTAATGCTAAGATGATGAGCCATACCAAGAGCAGATAAAGGCAATCGTATTGGGTAAGTCTAAGCCTATAGAAAGATCGAAAATGAAGATGGAAAGAGACATACGCGAACAACAACAAAAGCAAAATAAGCAAAACTCACGATCAGCTCTAAGGATATGATACAGTAAGGACTATCGAAGACTTACGGTTAAACTTGATATGATACACGAGCTGGTTTGATGAGAGTACTTGCCACCTAGCCTTACTTAAGGGTTAGGATAAGAGTGAAGTAAACAAGCTAACAAAGAGCAATGTTCATGAAAAAGAAGTATATTAAAAATACTCAGATATATGATACGTAACTACATTTACAATGGATATTTATACTAAAAATATTAAGATAACAACTACAAACTGAAATGATTAAAAAGGGTAAATTCCTAAAGAAGTAAAGTAAAAAGAATGGAAAGGGGCATAAAGAGAAAATTAAGAAAAATGTTCGTCTTGTACAGAGGATTCCATCATATGATGGCTCGGACATGCCGCTTTTTATAGATGGGTGACTTTTTGGCAAAAGTATATAAACTATACAATGAGGTTGGTGATTGCTAAGCTAAGGTGCCAAGCAAACTTGAGGGTCCTTCCAAGAAGACGTAGGTACAGATGTATGCTAAGGTTTTCGGCACTAATATTACCAAGTTAGGGGTTGGTACGGTCATGGTCAAGTAAATGTAGGAGGGGTCGGACTTTCAGAGTAGGTCATACTTTGGTCGATTATACAGTTGGTCAGATGCGTCAAGCTATATTCTAAATGCATCTCTGGTTGACAACTGGAGACTATTGATAGATACAAGAGGGTTCGACTTAAGTAGGGCATCAAGTCAGTAGATTGTAGCAACTCAAACTCATTGGCTGATGGGTGAAATGAGATAATTTGCTTTACTATGCTTTCCAATCCTTAGACTTAAGCTTAGGTTTGGGTCAGAGGTCTAATGGTCTGATTCCTATCACAATGGATGCATTTTTGGAGACCTTCTCATATGTAATCAAATACAAGAAAGGCAATACTAACAAGGATGCAAGCGCCTTGTCCAGAAGGCATGCCTTGATCATAGTAATGACAACTTCAGGTTTATTGTCACCAAATGTAGATCAGGAGTTATAGTTGATGACTTTTATGAAGACCAAGGATACCTATTTAGGAAAGGTTGGTTGTGTATACCAAACAACTCAATATAGAAGTTATTGGTTAAGAAACTCACTTAAGAGGGTTGATAAGTCATTTTGGGGAGAAAAGGACCTATGAGCTATTAAAGGAGCATTTCTTTTAGCCAGGAATCACGAAAGATGTGCAACAAGTGAATGAGAGGTGTGAAAAGTATAAGAGAGCCAAAGGAAAAAAGGAGCCTTATGGAGAATATACTCTGCTTCCCCTACCAAAATTACCTTAGACCAACCTAAATATGGACTTTGTACTAGGACTACCTAAGAAACTTGAAAACATGACTCCATTATGTGGTTGTAGATCAATTTAGCAAGGTGGCTCACTTCATTCCATATCATAAGATAGATAATGCCATGTTTATTGCTAACCTTATTGCACAAGAAATCTTTTGTCTAAAATGAGTGCCCTACAGTAGAATCTCATATTGGAATATCAAGTTTATGAACTTCTTTCGAAGGACTTTATGGAGGAAGCTAGGGCTAAAATTGTTGTTCACATGTCTTGTTATCCCCATGTTGGCAGCCAAATTGAAGTTGTGAATTGGGCTTTAGGGGCCTTCTTTCAAGCAACCATTGATAAGAACCTTACCAAGCAAGACTTGTGTCTCATTATTGAGTTTACTCATAATAGTTCCATACATAGTTTACTGGTAAATGTCCTTTTAAGGTCGTTTATGGAACCAACCCGACCTTACTAATGGGAATGATTAGTGTATCAACCTTAAAGGATGATAGTGTAAAAGTTGCGCATCAAGCCTAATGGTTACAGAAGTTACATCAACAGGCCTCCAGGCATCTCAATTAGACTATCACCATGCAACAAAAGTTTGATAACCAAAGAAGAAAGGCCATGTACTTCAAGAAAGGAGACAAAGTGTGGATCCACACGAGTAAGGAATGTTTTCCCAGCCAAATAACTAGCAAGTTGATGATGGTCCATTTAGGGTCTTATGGAAGATCGGTAGTAATGCTCATTAGCTTGAATTGCTAGATAGACATGGGGTGTCCCTAACCTTCAATGTTGTTGACATGTTACCTTATGTTCTAGACAATGCTGAGCCAAAAGACCTTGATTTGAGGCTAAATCTCTAATATCCTTAAGGTATTGATGGGTTCGGTTTCGTCTACGATTGTTCTGAGCTTTGTTTCCACCATAAGGTCACGACTTTGTAGCCTTTAGAAATTGGTTAAATGCATCTGCCATGATCAACCCATTGAAGATGGGGTGATCTGTATATACAACAACCTTTTGTTGTCACTATTGACCTATTCTAATAGCTAGACATTCATTCCAACTAATGCATCCCTTAAAGATTTGACCCCAAGTTGCTTGAAGATTGATTTCAACCTGAATGGAGGATGGTACCAACCTACATAACTGACCTTAAGTTATACCCTAGGGGATTACCTATTACTTGCTCGAGCTGCTGAGCCTTACCTAGAGCCTTTTACCAACCTCCTTAACAGCTCAGCAAGCACCGCTGACATCATTACCTATGCTTTCGCAATCACTTCCTCCTCTCTCCAAGGTTACACTATTGATGACTAACCAATTCTCGACCTACTTCATTTTGACTAGAGTAGAACTCCACTCCCTCTCTATATAGACCCCTTATATAATATAGAGCAACTAGATTTTTGATACGTATCCTTTGTTTTTTCCTCATTTGGCAATAATTGTATAATTATTCCTTTTATCTTTTATCATTTTTTCCCCTTTTCACTTTATCTTAAGATCATTTAAGGACATTTCAACTTTTGTAATTGCACCATTTTGCCTTTACCCTAAGAGACTTACTACAAAGTGTCTCTTCCTCTTGTAAGCTAAATCATCTTAATAATTAAAGATACCGAATATACCATTTTCTTACTTAAAAGTGCACTCTAGACAAATCACTCTTATTACTCCCTAGTAGTGAAGGTATGTGGTGAATGACCTTAGATCCTTAGCTTGTGCATCATATTGAGTTAAGACTAAATCGTGTAAAATCATTGTGGTAGGTCATATCTAAGGTGGTTGCTCATAGTTAGCTACTAAATTGATTCATTTCATATTTTCTTCAATATTTGAAGGACTAATCAATTTCTTAGTATGCCTTAATGAACTTACACCTCCTAGGCACATCATGACATCAAATGGAGTCTCAATAGCAAAGATTAGAACGGGATCATTTTGCACATGAGCAACTACCTAATTACCTTTCTTTTCCTTCACACCTTTAAACAAATCCAAATATCTAATAATTTCAAAAAAAATCTCAATCAAATGGCTTGTTCTTTGTACACAAGTAACTTTACCATTCCTTTTACTTTTTATCTCTTCTATCATAATTCACAAATTTCTTTTGTATCTTGGCTATAAAAGCTACGAAATCATCTACCAAATTACTCCCACATGTAACTTTTTTTTCCTTTTCAACTTAATGCACCAAGTAGTACGCCTTATTTACTGTAGGTATAATATCCATATAAGAAATTTAGTTCCCAGAATCTTTGTATGCATCACTAAGTCACATTAAAAATTGAACCCACTTAGTCTTGTTATTCGTATCCATGAATTTAGCTAACATATCACATTGGCAATTGTTCATAATGCCATAATTACAAGCTTGAAGTAAAGTTAGATTGCTTAAACTTATCCTATAATTTTTTAAGTTTATTGTAATAAATAGTAACATTCGCATTGCCCTGTTTTGAATTAAATATCTCAAATTATATTGATATAGAAATGAACCATTCATAAGTCCAAATCTCTCACATAGTTCTTCTATCTCTTTGGCAAATTATACATAGGTAAACCCTTTGGATAATTGTTTCACCATAGAATTTGTGAGACCTCGGTCTTCGACCAACTATTAAGGACTCGAAGTGATGGTATATTCTAAATAAATATAGAACTTGAAAAATATGACTTGTGAAATGATGAAATAAAGTAGCCGTAAGTAGTGAGTTACAAGTACTATTATATAAAATAATCGTAGTTGCTTAGAATTGGTAAATTTAGAGTTCTTGAAAATATTCTCGGAATCAAATAAATTTTTAATATAAGCTCTAAAAAGTTAAAAAAATAAACACTTTGGTAAAGTTTAATTCATAAATTTAAGTTAGCAAAATATTTAATTTAATAAAAACATATTTTTACCTATCATGAAAAATTAGTGTTGTATTCGCGAAATGCAAGACCAGATTATAGCAAGGCCTTAAAAATGAAATTATCTAACATATAAAAATAATTATTTCAAGTCAATAGTGAGTAAAATAGATAGTATAAGCATCCCATATACAAATTGTATACTCGAAATAGGAAAACAATCATATATTATGTAACATACTAAAAGTTATGTTATGATTAAGCTAAATAAATTAAATTTATGCATGGGATAGTTGTAGAACTCTCTTAAACTAGGATTGGGGTGTAGTACAAAGTGGTATATGGATGGGAATACATTTACAAATAGTTGGGTGATGAAAATAATGAAAAATTAAGAGGAAAAGGCGATTTTTAGCTTTAGAGAATTCATTAGCTCAAGAAGGAGTTCCATAAAATCACCAAACTAAATCTAGAAATTTGTTTACACAATATAGGATTTGGAAAAAAATATTGGTAGGATTTAGAAGTATCAATAAAGGATTTTATTAAAAAAAAAGAACAAAAAAGGACAAATTTGGTGAAATTATGAGTTCCCTAGGTTAGAGACTACTTGGAAGCAAACCAAACCACTTGGAGATAGAGGAGGTGGTGCCAACCATGGTTAGCATACCCCTACCCCTAGAAGATGGTTAGAGTTGCATGAAGCAATGAGTTTTGGTTTTCCTTAATTTTGATTCTATTTTTCTAAAAATAATAGCTGATCTCTAAAAATTATGATTTTTTATTTCCTTAAGTATCTTTTTATGTAAAATCCAACAATGCAACAAGATTTCTCAAATTCCAACTTGAAACATGTATTCCTTAAGAAATTGAGGCAAAAACAAACTTTTATTCCAATTTTCAAAAGCCTAAATAATATTGTTTGGTCTCAAAATTTATGTACAAACATTTAAACATGTCTACTTTGTTTCCATGAAAAGAGATTTTGAAAATCCAAAAGTTGAATTTCAGGGTTTTTTTTCTATTTAGGATGCATGTGGTTGAAATTTCCTAAAATAGGTGCTTGATTAAGTAATTGAGTCTTTAAGTGCTAGTTTATTGTTGTATTTAAGGTTTGAAGTGTTGGGTTAGAGTATTGGAGTGAGGAAGTAAGGTTATAGATGCCAGGGTTATGTGATTTGAGGATTCAAAGAATGTTTTATGCAGGTCGGAATGTAAGTTAAAAGGTGCGTTAGAAAATATAGCAAAAGGCAATGTAAACTAATCTATGTGCAGAATGTACGTTAGAAATTGATGCAAGGTTAGATTGAATATTGGATAAGGATAAGTGTTTTTACAATAACTTTCTATGTTCTTTAGGCGTAATTAGTGAAACAGTTAACTTAATTAGTATACAATAGTAAAATAGATGTTTGATAAGTGTTTTAATGTGTTAAGAAAAGGAGATATAATAATATCTATACAATGTTGATGAAGTAAAAAACTATATCAGAAAGTTTGTTAGGGGGGCCATATGTATAGGGTGTAGCTAGAAACTAGGTTAGAAAGTAGTTAAGATTAAAGTTATCTTAAAGAGAATATTACCAAGTCTTAGACTCTAAGTGTAAGTAAGTTAATAACTTTGTTTATACTTGACATATATTAACTTAGATATTGTAGTCGTCTTCTTTAGGAGATATGTACATGGAGAAGTCCCAAGAACAAGAGTAAAACTTAGGGAAATTGCTAAGTGGCCTAGGTAAGTGGATTGATGGTGTTCTAAAGTAGCTTTAATCTACTCTTAACTTATCTAACTACAATGAATGTAATTGATCTTGTGTATGATATGATATGTTATCTAATAAGTTGTTGGGATGATTATTGATCTGTTAGGTATATGTATTGCTGGTTATTCATGTTTCACGTATGCAATATATGATGTTGCTAAGCTATTGTTTGATCTTATGATGCTTGGCTCTATACTAACTCAACAAAAAGACTAAGTACTAACCTTACCTCCTAAGGTGTTCACTTAAGTGAACCCAATACTGAGGTTTTAGAAGAAAATGTAAGTGAGATTAAGTGAAAGCTGGGCTAATGAATAGATAAGTAAGCTTCATGGATATTTTCTTAGTAATTGTTGGGAATGTAACTGATGTATTTATGGCATGGTATGAAAAGGATCTACGAATCAAGTTTTCCAAAGGTAGGGTTTCACTAAGTAAAGTTTTATTTTGGAAATCAAAATTCTAGTTAAGCAAACTCTTTAGCTTCTGAAAGCTTGATTTTGTAAAGTATACAACTTAGTTTATATAAACTAGTTTTCAGCATATAGATTTGCATTTTGGCTAAGCTATTAGGTTAAGCAACCCTTGGTTACATAGCTAGGTTTATGGACTTTAGGTTATGTCTAGATGCCCGGATTGAGGTTAACCAATCGGATGAGTTGTTAGGAGCTAAGCTAGGATATCGATACCAATGCATGTCACACGTTCGTTGCATTTGCATTGCTTGGTTATATTGTTAAGCTTTGTGATAATAATGAAAGCCTACTTAGTGAATTTACTATGATGTTATTTGTATTTGTGCTTGTTTGTCCACTTTTACTCAAGTTACAATAAGCTGAGAGGATAAGTCTTTCTTATCCTTAGATTCTAAAAGAAGTTAGCTTGAACTTTACATCATAGTAGCAACTGGATTTTAATACTAATAATTAGCATCTTTGAGGTAAACCTTAAAGTAGAAAGTTGGTTAGAAAGTGAACTAGAGAAAACCCCTATGTTGCCAAAGTGGATCAAAAACTGGATTCAAGCACTAAGAAGGAGCTTTACACGAAGACTGTCAAATTTTTTTGTAAGGGCCTCAACAGAAGATTAGTAAAGTTATAAGTAGGTCTTCTTATGAATCTATTTATTACAAAGATATTTTAATGAGAGCTATATATTGTATAAAAATTTATAGTTGTAGTACTTTTGGTATGACCCACTATTGAAAAGATTTTTGCTATTGTTGTTGTATCAAATGAGAAGTGTTTTGAGAATAGGAATTTCATATTGTTATATGATAGGCATAGTACAAATTCTACTTTATCCCTAACTTAAGGTTAGCAGTAACGAATTGTCTTGATGTACCAAAAGTTAAGAAAAATTTTTAGACAAATACCTGGATAGTAAGATGTTACAAAATTTATGATTAAACACCGTACCATGAAATCATAACAAATTCACCGCTATTCATTTTAGGTTTTGATATTAAGCGATCAATTAATCCTACTTTAGCTTGAGCACCTAAGGCTAATCTAATTGAGCAACTTTAACTATTAAAATTCGTACCATTGAACACTACATTTATGATCAAGGTTCCCTAATTAATAGATTTAGATCAAAAAAATGGATTGTTATAAGACAGACTTTGATTTCCACTCATATCAAATTGAATATAATAGAAAATATCAATTAAAGAAAACAACAACCAAAAGGAATGCAAAACGAAATAATTAAGAAAATCAACTAATGAATTAAGAAACAATACACTATGAAAAACACTATCAAACCTTGCTCTGATACCATATTAAGTATGTAAGTGAAAAATTATAACAAATACCAATTAAAGTTTCAGGGGAAGAAAGCTTGACAAAGTTCGAAATATCAGTATTAGAAATGAATTATTCTAACTAACTTAATTGGATACAACGATTTTCCTTATATATATATAATGGGGCACAAACGAGAATTATAAACAAAGCAAGTGTGCAAAAAACTAATTGTATATGTAGAAATAATTAATTTTCTATTAATTTCTACAATAGCTACCGTATATACTTAAATATGTGATAAAACTAGTAGTGGAATTTTTAGATAATTATGCGTTATCATCTTCACTTGTTCAAATTCAATTGGTCATGTAATGTGTACTACCCATAGAATCTTTCTCAATGTAATATCTTGCAATGGAAGAAATTAGCAGATAGTTTTGTATGTAAATATATTGCCTTCTCTTTTATCTATATATTATATACTAACATGTACCTGTTTTAGATTATTACCTTAATTCTTTAAATAAATAAATTGAGAAGCTTAGTGCTTGAAATTTAATTTATTTATCTATTAATTTTTGTTCTTCTGGTGCCTTCAAAACTTGATGATTCCTCTCCACTATTCCTAGGCAAATATTAATTATTTTATTAGTTTGGCTTGATAATCTAAAACATTTTACATTTATTGCTAACCCAACCATAAATTGCAAGTATATATGTTTGTTTAAATAATCTATCATTTATCAGAAAAAGATTGACGAGTAATACATTGCAATGTGTATATATGAGGAATGAATAAATAGTAATCAACTTTTGATACATAAAACTATTGATAAAATATGGATGTTAGTTTTTGACCAATCCAATATCATAAAAATTGCACAATCAAATAGTACTTGATTTTCACTTACCTACTATGATAACTCCTTAAAATTATGTAACCAATCTAAAATTAAACTTTTGCTATAACTGTGAAAATAACTTGTATAAATATACATTAAATAATGAACTTTAAAAATATGATGTGAAAATGATATAAAGGAGTCTTAGAGTTTTTAAGGAATAACAACACTTAACCCTCTCTCAGTCCTCTACCTCTTTTATTTGAGTTGTCAATTTTCATTTGAAAGTTTTTTATCATGTAATAATTACTTAGAATTCAAATCCAATTAGGCTGAAGTTATTACATGAAATTGCGTAATTATTTCTATTCCTAATGTTTATCTTAAACTCTCATATACGTTAAGATGGTTTTGAGATCTAACATGATTAATCTAAATTGCATGATAGATGGTGAATAATTATTTTAATTAAAGAGCATTAAAAAAAAAAACTTCCTAAATAAGTGCTAGTTTTTGTAGATACCCCATTTTTCTTCCCCTAAATAGTTTTAGTAATTTTTTTTTAGAATAAAAGAAAATGGTCCTAATCCAAAATAATAATAATTTTTTTTCAAAAAAGTGCCAAAAAAAAAAGAAATTCAAAAAAATAGAAACTTAGAAAAATACAAAAAAAAAAAGAAAATTCAAATCATAAAAAAAATAAGAAAGCCAAAAAATGAAAAAATTTTAAAAAATTGGAAAAAAATATAAAATATTTAAAAAATAGAAAAAGAACCCAAAAATATAAAAAAATTTAAAAAATATAAAAATTTAGGAAAAAGAGTTCTTAAAAAAATAGGAATAAAGAATTTAAGGTAATAAAGTATTAGAATAGATAGGGTTGGGCATGTTTTGAAGGCTTACACTAAGTAATTTAACCAGGCCCAAGCCTTTCCTAAGTGTTATATGCACATCGTTTGCAAAAAAAATAAAAAAAAAATTAGGCTACACGCCAAAAGCCCATCTAGTACTACTCTTGGTCTTGGTATTGGCAAAAGTTAGAGGTTTTAGGTTCAAGTCTCTCTATAGGCACTTTATAGAAAAGATAAGTCAATCGACTTAGAAAAGCATAACTAATTTCCAAATCCATTCTCATTTTACGGTTACTAGCTCCTTAGAGACGCTCTTGTATAGGTTAGTTAGCTCAAAAAAACATGATCTGGTTCCAAATTGACTTCTCGTTTAGGGTTGTTAATTCCCTAAAGACATTTTCGCCTAGGTTAATTAGCTTAAAAAAGTATTACCAAGCTTTAAAATCTATTTATTATTTAGGGTTATTAGTCTCTTAGAGATGCTCCCTCCTAGGTTACTCGACTTAGATGAGTACAATTAAGTTTCAATTCAATTTCCCATTTTAGGGTTACTGGTCCCTAGATATGTTCTTACCTAGGTTAATCAGCTTAGACGAGTATGAACAGGTTTCAAATCAATTTCCTACTTAGGATTGCTAGTTCTTTAGAGATGCTCCCACCTAGGTTAGCTAACTCAATTAGTCAACTCAAAGGAGCATGACTAGGTTTCAATTTGATTTCTTATTTTACGGTTGCTAATCCCCTAAAGACACTCCTATTTAGGATAGTTAGCTTAGAAAAATATAACTAGGTTTCAAATTAATTTCCTATTTAAGGTTGCTAGTCTTCTAAAGACGCTTCCACCTAGGTTAGTCAGCTCAAAGGAGCACAACCAAGTTTCAATTCGATTTCCTATTTTAACATTGCTAGTCTCCTAGATACACTCTTACTTAGACTGTAAGCCCTAAAGCCAAGCCAAGTAACCGTAGGGTTGAACTTAGAACCTAAGGTTTAGGGCGATCGGTTAAAGGATCCGATCAAACTCAAATTAGAAACTATTGAGAGGAATATTAGTAAAACTGACCTCGTAAACTTGAATTTAAGAAAATAAGTAATAAAATAGGAGACTATAAAATTTTCAAAATTTAAGTATAATAGGTATTAATTACCGAAAATGCGAAAAGTGTCATGAAATAACTAATAAATTACTAGAAATAGATTATATGTATACTAAAAAATTTAGAATGACCAAAATAATATTTAGGAATGTTCACGTGTATCCTACATGTATTTACGTGTAGATAAAAATACGCGTAATTACTAAAATTGTCCGAAAACTAAGTAAATAATTATAAAAAAATCAGAAGAGGATAACTGCAATAAGATCAGGTCGTGGACTAAAAACAAAAAATTAACCAATAGGAATTGGACAAAAAAAAAGCCTAAATCAAGGAAATGAGGCAAAATCCCATCAAATTAATGCACATTAATTACTACATTTGTCTATAAATAAGGAAAAAAATTCTCAGAAGTCATTTGGCTAGTTTGTGATTTGAGAAAAATCGAAACACAAAAAAAATTCGAGAGAAATTCCAGAAAATAAAAAAAAAAAAAAGAAAATTGTGCAGATTAGCAAGGTGAACTAAAACCACCACCCACCACTACCTGGGACCGAACCACCACCACCACCCTATAGTAGACCCACTGCCTGGACCGGTCGACAACATTGGACCAGGTTTGGACGGCCCAAAAGCTTCGGATCGGTTAGTCATTTATTCACCCGATTTTTGTATAATTTTGTAAAATTGTTTATTTTGCTCAGAAAATTATGAAACTTGTTATTATGATGTTTTATTGTATGTAGATTTAGGGAAAAATATTTATTTAGTTTAATTATATGGAAATATAGGGTCCCTAACAAATTGTTCAAAACCGAACATTAGTAAACCGGAAAATAAATAGGTTTAGGGATGTAGTTTGGAGTTCAAAATTTTTCTGTAGGATGCTCATTTGATGTATAACAGTGCTATGAAGCCATTTTTTTAAAATTAATTTTCGAAATTTTTAAGTTAATTTTTAGCCCTAAAATGATGGTAAAATTGGGTGATTAAGGGTTAATTAAGTGATTAGGATGTTAATTACTGATTTGAATCTTAATTAGAGGTTTAGGAAAGTTAATCTCTGCAGTGTAACCTTAATCCTATCCTTTAGGTACTAAGTATGGTTAATTAGGGAAATTAGGTAAGTAATATAATAAATTAGTAATATGTGAAAATGTAAATTAATAAATTTAAAAAAATAAGGTTATTTAGATAATATTATAATAGAAATTAGAAAAATAATAAATCTGAAATGACATTTAATTTTAAGTAAATATCTCAAAATGTAAGAGTTTTACACATCGGGAATAAATTCGATACCTCAATTAGGGTTAGCATGTACCGGATAGTTTAGAATACAAAAATTACGACCCAATAGGATATTTGAATACCCGAGCATAATGTGATTAATATCACATTGGGATTCGAGCTTAATTACGACTTAGGAATTAAAACTAGAATCTAGTTTAGGAGCCGAACCCCGAAATAGAACACAACGAATCATTACTACGTTATAGGTATACACGAGGAAAATGAGTTATATTATGAGTTAGAATAATAATCCATAAAATATAAGTACTAAAAGAACCTATTTGCATTATAGGACACCCATTAACAATTCAGCTCGCAACTAGAGGATCGAACGATCGAGCAAATTCAAGTAAGTTGGGTTATTGCTTATTATAATAGAGTACTAGTTTCGTAGTACTCGGAAACTTAGGCTTGTATATGATTGTGATTGTAAATAGTTTGCGCATGTGCTTGATGTATCTGAATTCGTGCTGGAATTTGTACTGTGAATGACTTTGTGATTGATTGAATCGGTATGAACTTGTTGAACACCCTAACCGGCATTTAATCTTAGTCGACCCTAATAACCGAAAACGTCATGCATTGCAACCCGTTAGGGGATCATAGGACTCTCCAACCAAATACCGACCCCTTCGAAAGGGATAGCGCAGGATTGCAAAATGGTCCCTTCTTCATCCTCAGTCGAACTAAGTGACAGGAGAGGAGGTCGCGGCGGGGGTGAAGTCAATGGTTCGAAGGTAGTCACGGGAGGAGCGAGGTCTCCATTGCACAAGCCTGGGTTTGGTTGTGAGCTGCTGCATAACATGGAACTCCTCAACCCGGATTGGAGCGAGTGAAATTTCTCTGATTTCACAACGGACCGGACTACGTTGTGCGATGACACTTGATTGTTGCATTGCATGAAATAATTGTTTGATAACCCTATTTGTGCTTGTATGTATTCATGAGTCTCCAATTCAACTTACTGAGCTGTAGTTGCTCATACTTTTATAGATCCTTTTGCAGGTTCTGATTTGTAATCTCTTCAAGTACTATGCTGCCCTACAATTATCCAGAGGTTAGTCCTTTTGAAGCCAGGGGTGTGAGAATTCAAGTTATTTAGCAAATGTGTAACTAGACTGACCTTGTAGTTAAAGGTTGAAGACTGTTAGTTATTCTGTAAATTAGTAAACTGTAGTCACTATGTAAAACTTCCTGGGAAGCTCTGTAGACATTATTATAAATATCTATGTTTTATAAAACTTTGTGATAATTATCATAATTGTTGTATAATCATTAATCGAACTGTTTACTTCAAAGCGAGGAGTCGTTGACGCCTTGTGTAGATTATCTTTATGGTAGGCACTGTGAGGCCAGTTACTATCATAGAATGGTTTATACGGCGGGACTGTTACGACTTTGCGGGGGCGTAACATAGACTAGTTAACTCCAAGGAGTATGGCTAGGTTTCAAATCAATTTCCTATTTAGCGTTACTAGTCCTATAAAGATGTTACTGCCTAAGTTAGTTGGCTTAGAGGAGCACGACTAGGTTTCAATTTGATTTCCCATTTTAGGGTTGTTAGTCCCCTAGACACGTTCCTATATAGGATACTTAGCTTAGAAGAACCTAACTAAGTTTCAAATCGATTTCCCATTTTAAGGTTATTAGTCTCATAAAGACGCACCCGCCTAAGTTAGTTAGCTTAAAAGAGCAAGACTAGGTTTCAAATCAATTTCCCATTTTAGGGTTACTAGTCCGCTAGAGACACTCTCACCCAAGTTAGTCAACTCAAAGGAGCATGACCAGGTTTCAATTTGATTTCCCATTTTAAGTTGCTAGTCCTCTAGAGACGCTCTTGCCTATGTTAGTCAACTTGGAGAAGCGTAACCAATTTTTAAGTCAATTTCCCATTTTAAGGTTGTTAGTCTCATATAGATGCTCTTATGTAGGATAGTTAGCTCAAAAGAGCGTGACTAGTGTCATATCCCGGCTTAGCACAGAATGCACCATCACACAGGAATACTTGTTGAAAACTTAACTCAATCTGCTCGTTCATCAAAAGATAACTTTGTTTATATGATAAAAGGGTTGCTACATCAAAGTTCAACTAGATATTCAGTTACAACTTACATATACAGTATAATATTTACATCAAAATATGAACTGGCTTTTTCTTTCATCATCTTCACAATAATAGAATTCCTAACTTAGTACAGGTTCCATATAAAAGTCCTCAACTCTAACTTATGATCTCAGTATACATTCCCCCTAGTGTTGGGCCCTTTATGATGGTGTTAACTTGAGGACAAAATATTTTATCCTCTCAACTATTGAAGCTAAGTGAGAGTAGATAACAAATAATATAATATAGACAATATCACATATCACAACTAAGACATTTCATCATAATCCATAGGTTCAACTTCACATATGCATTCATCTAACCAGGCATTTATTGCTAAGAATGTAGCATGCTATGCTCATGCATGTAGCATGCATCAGTACCAATATCCTATGCCCTTATAATTTTCATTCGATTAGTTGACATAGTCGGACATCTAGATATAACGTCCAAAAATCTATAAGCAACAAGGAGCTTCCTAGGAGTAGGATCTCTACGAAATTGGACTATACATTGTAGTCTACCAATATCAACAAGGGTAATAAAGAGTTGTCAGGGAGTATGATCCCAAATTTGTTTTATAAAATTAGACTATATACTGTAATTTACCAAAGCAAAGAGGCAACAATGCTAAATTAGACCATATACTGTAGTCTACCAAATTTGACTATCAAAATAGTCACAATGTTCGTGCAATGCAAATCTATATGCCTCCAAAAACTAAGTTCATAAAGTCATCCTTTTTCCATGATCACTTGGAAACCTCATTTTGAAAGTTCTGACCCGTAGGTCCTTTTTATGCCATACCATGATATGCAATAATAACTCGAGTATATCACTTAGCACAACTAGTCTTTCAGTGTTATTTAACCTAATGATCTGATTCTAGTTTTTGAACTCTCCAAAGTAGAATTCTAGTATGTCACTTAAGGTTTACTTAGGTGAACACTTATAAGATTGAGTTACCAATCACTCAACTTCCTTTATTAGTAAAATCAGTCAAAAGCACAAATCATCACCTTACATAGCAGAATAACAATTTAACTAAGATGAAGTTACTGTCATTCAAAATCACCATATTAACATCCATTATAGTGGTATATCAGTTCGCCCAAGACATATTGATATTCAATTAACATAGCATCAAACAGTATGTAGTGTTATGAGTAGCAATATATTTACTCAAAGCATAGGTTAGATCCACTTACCTAAGCTTTGTAGTAACACAAAATCTTAAACTTCACCATATGGTCCTTCCTTACTTATTACACCTATAAAAATATAAACACGGCTTCTAAGTTAAGTATTAGTCGAATCTAAATTCTCATAAACTTTTCTTACTGTGCCTTTAAACTTCATTTAACTATATTTTACTCATTTCTTATCTAATTTCACTAAACTTTATATCGTCACAATTGTTATTTCGAGTACTATTGATATATCTTAAGAGTAAAAACTAATCAATATTATCAAAAACCCAAAAATACTCTTTCTTATTATCGATTCCATCATGTGTTATTGTAATTCCATAATTAACCTAAATAAAAGTTAGTTCTAAATTGAAAACCCTAAAAATTATACTTTCCAAATTTATCCAGCAACCCTTAATATACCTCAAAGTATTCATTTGACATGGATTTAATAAATATTTTAATAGTACTAATTACTATATTACATTTTAAGCTAATATATAGCTTCATATCAGAGAAATACACAATAAATGGTATACAAGCCCGATTAATTTTATGAAAAATCCTATAGACTCATAAAAATATATAGTTTAATTATTGACCATGAATTACACTAAACTAGTTATTATCTATTTTTACGAAAATAACAGTTTTAGCTCAAAATTGTAGAAAATTAGGGAAAATAAAAAAATTTATGTGTGAGATAAAAACAAGGTATTCGAAATATCATTACAAACTTCTAAAAATCAAAATACATAAGGCTCATATATTAATTTTATCAAAAACTAATTAATTGGATAAAATAATAAAATGGCCAAATTTATCTAAAATAATTACAATAAATAGTAAACATGGAGATTTTCAAAAATCATTTTTACTACAATTTAATAAATTATATAAGTGTTATACAAAAATTTTTAGGCCAAAGTAATATAATTTAATATTTTGAAATTTTTAGTTAAAATTCGTCTACATAGAGTATGTTTTTAAGCAAGTGCCCTAAATTAATGTTATTTTGAAAAAATAAAATTACCACATGAAAGTACATATAAAATAACCTAATTTGATACTTTTAGTAAATTAATAAAAATCAAGTACTAAAATCTGACTTACTGGCACACGGTGCTCTAACTACCATCCAGCCACTATCCTATGTCAGCCTATTTTCTCTCTCTACCATAAGTTTAAGTCATAAGTGGCTCTTTGTTAGGTTGCTTGTAGCCTTAGGAATTATAATTCACCATATTTTCATACTATTTTCTTTTTTTTAATTGTTTTATAATTTTTGTAAACTATGTCCTTGTATTTTTAGTGTTAAAATATTGTAAATGAGGGTTTTGGTCTTATTTATAGTTTTTCAAGTTTATTTGATTTGATAAAAATTGGATATGTGTATGCCACATGTCAATTTTCGAATTTCCTAAGTGTTATTGGTCATTTTTAAGTTAATTAGGTGTTGACTCATCATTTCTAATTAATCCCATGTTACCACATCATTTGATGACTCATCTACTAATTTTTAATTAATTTTTCATTATTTTATATTATTTTACCAAATTTTAATAATTTATTATTATTATATGTATATATTTAATACATATAATGCATATTACATGTACATTACGTATAATTTAACTTCATTTATTATTTTTAAAAGTTAATTAACTTATCTGTAATATTTTGCTACATCTGAAAACTCGAATTTTACGTTTTTGATATTTATTGGTTTTATCGATAAATTGACATTTTTCTCAAAATAATATTTTTATATAGTTTATTTTGAAAAATTGATTTTACTTGAATTATTTTATCCATTTTTTCTAACTTTATTGTGAAATTTGAAATAAAACGGATAATATAACTTGAGACTCTAAATTTAGAGGCTCATATCTTAGAGTTATCGTATGATCTTGAAATCCTTGGGTATTACAACTAGAGTTCAAATCGATTTCCCATTTAAGGTTTATTAGTCATCCAAAGATGCTTCCCTTAGGTTAGCCAACTCATAGAGCACTACCCTTCTTTAGATCCTTCCAAGAATATAGTCAAATCTTTAGGCACTTGACCATTCTAAAAACCTACTCTTCTGTCTTGGTCAGCTTTTAGAGCGCCTCTTTTGTCTTTCAAAACATCTTTCACCTTTCACTAAATCTCTAGTGAATCAAGCATAGAATAGTTAGCTCTTTATAGTGCTTCTTAGTATAAGTCTATCCCTAAGGTAAAAATAGTATCTCTTTTATTTTTGTAATAAAGTTTTATTCAAACTTTATTATAAAGACGAGTAACTAGAGACAGTCCATCTTTGCTCCATTTATAGTTTTAGTTTTTTTTTTTATTTTTTAGAATAAAGGAAAAGGGTTTAAATTAAAAAAAAAGTACTAAAATATGTTTTCAAAAAGTACAACGAAAAGGAAAATTTTAAAAATACAAAAAAATTAGAAGCTTAGAAAAATACAAAAAAGAAAAATAAAAAGTTAAGTAATAAAAAAAATAAGAAAACAAAAATATTTAAAAAATAATAAAAAAGAAAAAAGAACACAAAAAAATCTAAAAAAGTAGAAAATATAAACATTTAGAAAAAATGATTCTTAGAAAAATAGAAATAAAGATTTTAGGGTAATAAAATATTAGAATAGATAGGGTTAGGTATGTTTTAAGGGCTTGGACTAAGTAATTTAACCAGGTACAGGCTTTTCCTAAGTGTTATATACATATTGTTTGCGAAAGAAAACGGGCTATGAACATACAACCCATCCGGTATTACTCTTGGTCTTGGGATTGGCAAAAGTTAGAAGTCTTGGGTTTAAGTCCCTCCATAGGTACTTTATGCCTTTTATCTTCCCTTACCCCTACCTTAATATTTGCCACGTCCCCCTACGAAAAAAAAAACTCTCGGCCACAATATTTGCTACATACCACATATGGTTGGAGTCATGTGTTGCCCTTATACGTGGAGATTTCTAAATGGGTATTGAAGTTGACATATCATTACGTCAGCAAAATTTTCTATCATTTCTTTTATTTTCCTATACTATTCCCATTTGCACAGGCCATTTCTCAAGCATTTTTGGCTAAATATTCTCCATGATTTCACCAAAATAATAGCAAAATCATGGAGATCACTTTTGAGTCCAAATTCATTTATTTGGTCTTCAAGAAATCCACTTGAAAATTGGGAAAAGTCAACATCTAAGATCCTATCTCTTGCTTGATTCTTTGAATTTAAGTAAATGAGGAAGCAATGGAAGTTACCATTCAATTTTTAAAGCACATATCAATTGTCCACGGTCAAGAATATCACGAAATTTGCATTTTTATCCCCATTTTTTATGATTGTCTAAAGCTCGCAATAATGGTTGATTTAGCCTTTATTTTCCTTTCCAAGCTTATTTAAGCTTACTCTAGTATAAAAGGACGCCCAACATGTGTTTGGGATGTAGAGCTTCTACCCCTACTTCCTCCATTACCTAATGTCATACTTTTTATCTCTTTAAGTTGCAAATCGCTTTCTCTCTCTAACTTTCCCTTGCTCACGGTGGTTGTTAAGTTAAACCACCACCATGGAAATCTTCCTTAGGCTTTGAACACCAAGAATGATAATCCCTATCCTCTGCAACACTCCCTAGCCCTTCCATTCAAACCACCACCATAAAACCCTAACCCAACTACGACTGCTCACTTAACTCCTCTCTCTTTATTGTGAATTGACACAAACTACCTTCATCATAAACATTAATGCTTTCCAAAACCCCTAGCCATACCCCTTTTGACTCCAGCAACCACTACTTAAAGCTCACATAACCTCCACTATTATGTTATTGAGGTTTACTACCCAAACGGCCACCAAAATTGGTGGTGCTTATCCAAAAGTCAATTTTCCAGATTAAAAACTCTTGAAAACACATTTTATATTCAAAATTCGGTCTGAAACTACCTATGAAGCATCTATCAGCAGTTGCTCTTACTTCCTCCTTCTTTAGTCACGTGCTTGGCATGTGTGACCCGACTTAGTCAAAAGTTCAACTTGACAACCAATCTGAACCTACACCTATACCTATTCTTCGACTCACATACAACTTTTAAGTCTAGTCCTATTCATGTTATTATGTTTTTTTTTTCTTTTCTTTATTTTATATAAAAAAGAATTAAAAATTCTATAAAAGAAAATTTCCTTCTATAATAGAAATTTTCCTTCTATAATTTTTTTTTTCAATTTCATAAAGAGTTTTCAAAAGCCTTTATTTTCAACTATAATGTACATAAATAAAGTATTATACTTAGAAAAAATAAATAAATAAGAAACTTTTATCACTTAGAAAAAAAAATTACTTTCAAAATTAAAAAATGAATAAACCCTTTTTACAAAGTTAGGATTTATTTAGATTTTTTCCAAAATAAAAACATGAAAAATTAGGACTCTTTCAAAAATTTTTCTTAAATGAAAAACAAAAATAACTAAGAGACATAAACTTGGCTAATTTTTAAGAAATTGAAAGAAGCCAACACACTTAAATTTTTCCAAAATGAACTACAGAAGTCTGATCCTAAAAAGTGAATAGGTACTCATAGGCAACTACTTCCCTTTTTTGTAAATGATTTTTTTCTTACATTTCCTCCTTTTTGTTAAAAAAGGGTATTTTGAAAAATAAATTTAAATTTGGAAACATAAGGTGGTATCCACGTGGTATTTGATAAGTTAACCCTCGAACTTATGATATTTGGTTTCTTAAAAATCTTTCAAAAAAGTTTTCAAATGTAGGCTAGTGGTTAAATTAAAACCAATCTACTTAATTGATTCTAATTTTATCACTTTTCTCGATTCTATTGAGTGGTGGTTCTAAAATATTTTTGAAAATAAAGAAGTCTGGTTTTTCTTAACTTTAGTCAAGGATTTAAACTAAAAGTTGAAGATGGTTTATATATTTGCTGCATTTCAGGGAAGGTTTTATAATCTAATAAAACGATTGTTGATCTCTTAAGAATATGAACTCAACCTGATTTTTTCTTTTCTTTAATGGTTGTTTTATATACATAGATACATATATATATTACATACATTGGAGAAAAAGTTGTCTTCGTATCTTTTTTCTTTCTTTCCACATAATGATATATAACAATTGATACACATTCTGGAAAAATAATAATAAAACTCAAACAAAGAGTAACCAATGATTCATTATACCAAAAATAATAAGGAAAATTACACATGAGAAGATTGAACTTTCAAGTGATTGAAATAAAATCATAGTTGTTAAAATTATAAATAAAAAATACGATTTTATGAGTTTATAATTTTATAATTTTTTTTAATTAAAATAAAGATAACAGTATTTATGTACAAAATTTTAATAACATTATAAACTTTCTTATATGATTTTACTAGATTTGTACGATTCTATACAATTTTTATTGATTCTATGTATATAAATTAACAGTAGAATCACGATTTTGATAATCATGAATAAAATATTAATGTTATGTCAATTAGTCCAAATAGAGGATTGAGTTTTTAAATGGTTAAAATAAAAAATCAATATTTTGATAAGTGATTTGAATAAAGACTTAAAGTTGGAGAAGTTGTGAAATAAAATTGGGATTTTAATTATCTATTTGAACTTTTTTTTTTTGTAATATTGATCTTTTGTTTTATCATTTAAAAGTTCGATATTTTATTTAAACCATTTATCATAATGCTGATTAACTATGTTAACAACTTAAAAGTTTAATCATTTTTTAAAACTTGACCTCAAATATCCATCCATTATTTGTAATTAGAAAATAAAATTGTCACTTATCAATATGTGGTAAATGGCTGTTGTGGTTTGCCACAAGCGAAGATGTTGCTTACTGCAATTCAAATGTTCAAGTTGTGTTGATTCTTTTGTGAATTGTAAGGCGCATATAAAAAAAAAAAAAATGACGGACGTGTTAATCAAAGTTGGTATCATATGTGCTAAAAAAAAAAGTGTATTTATCAAATTTAGAGAGTGTTTTATGAATAGCATGTCTTAAAAATAAATCAGTAAATTAATATGCTTTATAATTTTAGGCTCTCTTGATCCATATAATATAGATATCGTTATTACAAATGAAATGAAATTCTTCTCGATTCTCATAAAAGTATATAGCGAAATATATATATATATATATATACATACATACATATACATATATACACTATAAGATTTGCTTTATATCATAATCTACCCTCAAACTGACAATAAGGATATTACTTGCTTTCTTAACAAATTTGCATCGACTTAAATGCCTTCATGGATAATTGCTATGCTGGTCCTAACACCATATGGAAATCCCATATACCATTAAAACTTCCATTTTTGTTTAACGTTTTCCTAACATTCAAGGTTATTATTATCGTAAAATGCAAAAACACTCCTTATGTTGATAGGTAAATTTGTAAATATATTTATTATATTTACTTGTATATCTATTTTAATTGCACTTAGCCTCTAATTGAGTGTTTAGACCCAAATTACTTTAAAAAGTTTTTGAAAGTGCTTTAAACTCCTATATGACCATTAAACCATAAAATTTGTGTATTTTTTTTGAAGGTTCAAAAGTACTAAGTATTCAATGAAACCTAAGGTTAGGCATGGACAAGGACAAAGCAACCGACCGATCCCAACAGAGTAGGAAAAGATTGGCGATTGATAATGATTCGAGCCAACCTATCTATTAATCTATGCAATATGGCGATCAACATGAGATACCTAAGGATACTTTACTTAACAATATTCTTGGCGCGTATGAAAAACTCTACTTTGAAAAATCGAATTCTAATCAGAATATAGATCATGATCTGGAAGAGGAAGGGATTAATTGAATGAGGAAGCGAAATCGAGAGTCTGTTATGTGAATTTCACGAGTCTTGAAACAGACATGCTATACGCACCCCGGCGATATGCAATCATAGTGAAGGTCATGGGACCTAATTTGGGTTTTAAAATTATGAACCTAAATCTTAAGAAAATGTGGTATAATATTGCAAATTTTTAAGATTATTCATTTGGGGACTGGATTCTTTATTATAGTCCTAGATCGTGAACAAGATTTTTAGTAGTTAATCATGAATGGACCCTGATTTGTTAATGGATTCTATTTGGCGTTAAAACAAAACCAGATTTTCGACCAAAGTATATCGCAATTTAATGCGATGGCTATATGGGTCAGAATTGAAGGGTTCCCCATCGAGCTTTTCTCTTATATGGCAACCAGACGGATCGGTGAAAGAATCGAACCAGAATTGCGTTTTGATTCGGCTACTATTAATATGGGTAGTGGTCGCTTTGCGAGGATTTGTGTGCAAGTAGATGTTAACAAACTGTTGAAGCATACAATAGTAATTAATAGAATTCCTTACTAGATATTTTATGATGGACTACCTCGGGTGTATGATGTTTCTGGATGTGTCAACCACACAAGCATTAACTGCCCTAAGAAAGGAAAGGGGAAAATAATATTTAAATGGAAGAGGAGGGTACATACAACAGGATGGCCATAGATAGGATTGACAAGGGTGAAAACAGTGTTAATGGTGAACAGGTATCAAATTTTAATATCCTTGTATTGTCGGTTAAAGAGAATTTTGAAGAGAGAGGGTGGATTGAAGTAAGAGTAAAAGGAAGAAGGAAGGGGAAGAGTCAAAAGAATCCAATAGCAGAAAGAGGTATCAATGAGAAAGTGCGTCCTAAGTCATTTAGTAACATTGTTGCCCAGTCGTTAGTTGGGAGTCGAGAAGGAAATATTAATGAACCAAATGAAATTTCTTTTAAAGAAAAGAAATCTTCCCAATGGCCACATGTTGTTTTAACCAAAAGCATATGGGAAGAGGAAAAGATATTAGTAGATACTAGTCCAAAAACAAAACCGATACTTTCCCATGATATTAACAAAAACCATGGTACACAAGTTGATTTTTTCGGAAGAAAACAAGGAAAAAATAAACCAAGGATTTGTTGTGGGTAAGACCTTTCAACCGAAGAAGAGTATCTCTCTAAAGAAGGCAGCAAGGCAACATGGACTCCATGGTAGAGTTAGAACTGGTAGTGTTACTCCTGCATGATCAAAACCCTCCATCGCTGACAAACGAAGATTCAAGGATTTGGATAGTGAGGACCAAATTATCTTTAGGAGAGTATATAGAGATAATCGGGGTAAAGATAACTGCATCAAGGTTGTCACGACTTGGGAGACGGTTTAGTCGTGGCAGATATCGTATATAGCATAAAGGACCACAAATTGATTGCCCTTCCAATCATAGACCCTTCATTCAATATATAAGATTTCTACAACCACTAGCTTTCCAAGAATATACAAATCAAAATAACATCATCATATACTCATACTTATATATATCATTTAAATTATAAAGTTTACACTGAGTCAGGATCTAGTACATCAGTACTTACAACATAGTTAAAATGAAATATAAATAAAAGTCTACATACTAATATTCTCTCAATGCTTTGAATGGCTTATTTTTGCTTAGAGTATCCATAGTCCTGCAACAAAAGCTTAAGAGAGTGTAAGCTAACGATTTGTGAGTCAAACCTTCAGCTACACCAACAAATAAATTATAAATACATTAAATTCAAGTATATAAATAAATGAGTAATCAGTATACCAAAACATTATGTACAATTAATTAGCCACTATATGCAACTTAGATTTAATGCCCCCCGAATTCAGGATTGAAATATATACAGTACCAATCAAATTTAGGTATTATACTAGAACTTATTTTCTACGGAACTCCACGTTTCATATTTTGACCAAAACAATTCTTTTATTTTTATAAAAATCAAGTTCTAAGTATAATTATAAATGGGCCCCCGTAATCCATACTTATTCCTAAACAGAGGCCTTTGAACTCGATCCTTAACCGGACGGTTGATGCTTTCGACACCTAGTGTTCCTATGAGTCAAGGTAAGGTCATATAGTACGAGTATACCATACTAAACCATTATACTCATAAATAACAACCTCCATATGGCCTCTTCTTACCTCTGTGTGATGTGATGACTAAAATTAGTTTATGTGATATATGTCAATGTATGTTCCAATTTTATCTCATTAGACAAGTATAGTTAGGTTCAATTATTATCTGACTAAACAATATCACAAACAATATAGTTACTATCCAATTACGATGCACCAAGCATGTCGTTATCAACATTTTAAAGTAGTTTCATAATTCAGCAAACAATAGTATATACAAGCATTTCCTGACTTCGCATAACATTCAATTAATAATGTCATTGAAATTCACTAGCTATGAGCATACGGAAACATGGAATCATAGGGAAATTTCTCATTTAGCCATGTCATCTCGCACTAATTGTAATAATCAATCGAAAGATCCATACCCTCGTTGAGATCACCTGATCATTACAAGATAAAAACAATAATAAGTAATTGAGTTAATTAGTAATGCTAGATATTTATTTATCTAATTCTACTCGGGTTACTATAAGTTTTTATCCGGTTGAACTTTATTGCTAATTGTATGTAACTTTTTCATTTTATTTTCGATATTTACAAACTTATAGTTATTTTTCATCGTTTTTTATATACATTCACACGGTAAGGTCCATTTTAAATGTTAAGACCTGTGTTTTACTATATGAGTTTAAATTATTATAATCCTAATTACTATAACTTGAATTTTCTTATTTTCTATTTTTATGTCTTATTTTATTACTTTACGATCTAATTAATCATTAGATTCTTGTATTTATAATTCTGCATTATTATTACTATTATATGTACTTATTTAAGATTAATGAATCGGTATATAAATATTAGAGTCCTTTATGGTTCGGCCCACATATGTACATATGTATTGTATATATATTATTGCTTCATTATATTATATTATGTTTTATTATATTCAATGGTTATGTCATAACTTACATATATATATTTACTTTATTCTTACGTATTTGCATACTATATACATATGTTATGTGTATGTATATTTCTAATATACTTATATGTATACTCGTACATATACATGTATACAGGTTGTATGTGTATTTTCGTATGTCCTCCATATATCTTTAAGAAGTCTTCATAAAATTCATATTTTTGCATATTATGGGTTTAATTAATAAGTTATATGTATGTACACTTAATATTTTTTTTTATTTTAGGTAATGTATATCAAGATACTCTAGTATAAGAATACTTAAGTATATGTACATGTGTTCTTCCTACATTTATATATATATACCTATACTTATACTATGTATTTTACTAAAATTCATACATAAGTATCTCATATGTATCCACATATTATGTACTTATGTATTTCTACTTATATACCTAAATATTTCTACATTTATATGTATAGGTATAAAGATTCTTAGTTGTAATAACATATATGTACATATTACATAAGTTTCTAACACTAAGACAAAGTAATTAACAAATCACTTATTGAAATAGAGACTTGAATGAAATTATACCTTTTTCTTCTTGTAATATGAAAGAAGAGTTTATATATATGAGAAATAATGGTTTGGAAATTGTTAATGGATGAAGTAAAAAAGAAAAAAATAAGAAGTTGAAGAAGGATAAGGGAAAGGGGAAATTGATGGTTGGAATAAGGAAGAAGAAAAGGGTTTTGTTTGGCGTTGTAATTTGTGATTGATAATTAAAACAAGTGGGGTCTAAAAGGGGGAGAGAATGGACGGCAAGAAGGGGTGAGAAAAGAAAAAAAAACATGTGAAAAATAAGAAGAAAACTTTAGAAAAGAGAAAAAAATTGTAGTTGAAAATGACATTTATTGACTTAGTTAACACTTGGCTTGGTCTGTTGACTAAGTCAACTTTCTTAATTGAATGTAATGAGTGCACATAATGATGGAATTAAGAATAATTAGAAGAAAAATTAAGGGAATGAAAGGAAATATAGAATTAAATGAAATAATTAGTAAAAACAATTATTAAAATCCTTCTTTGAGTTTTTATGTCTTATATATATATATATATTATTTTATTTAGTATAATATTTAGTATAACTATCATGAAAAGTGCAATTTAGAATACTAACATAGACTATATGTAGTATTAATATTAGCTAAACACTTAAATTTATATAATACTAATTTAATTATATAATTATAAGATTAATATGATTTATAATGCAATATCATGGTTTGTAATAAATTAATATAGTATGTAAGTATTTATAAATAATTAGAAGTTATTTTTGATCATTTACTAATGATTTTATATGATTTGGCATGTTATTAAGCATATATTATCAATTAGAGTTTTAGAGTAGATTATAGTGAATTGATACTTTTATATCCTTAAAGTTATAGTTTTAAGGTTTTTATTACTTTCAGGTATAATCTCTAGTATTTACATATATTTAGGGTTTTAAAATTTTATATGCGATTGAATCTTCAATTATTATCTTAGGGTTTTCATCTTAACTAGCATTGTTGACTTTTAAAGTCTTCTAACACACTAGAATCTACTTTAGGTATTAGGTTGAAAATCTTAGGGGTTTACAAAAGTAGATGTGAAAAAGAGTTCCAAAGGTAACCTTCATATCCATGCAATAAGAACAACCAGTCTACATGACTCACCAAGGGTTAGTTAAAGCTTCATATCCGTATACCCATGTACGAACAATCAATGACTAATGCCGACTTCTTAATGTATGTGGAGATGACTTGCAATGAAATGACTAAATTTCTCATGGCTTCAAGGATGGGGCAACTAAACATCCAAAGAACACCATTTACGTTCACGGCTTAGGAAGTGACACTCAACTCTTTCAAAATTCCAATGTTAGAAGTAGCAATGTTGATGGCTAGAACTATATCTTGACCATACAAAAGGAAAGTGAGGATATAGAGGGAAGGAGAAAATCCCCCATTGAATGAATGGTATAAGTTTCATTGTAGACTTAATTAGATTTGATGGACATACTGTTAACAAATATGAGACATAATCCTTTTAAGATCCTTGCATGGAATGCAAGAGGAGTGGGTTTGAGAGTTAGACAAAATATTCCTAAAGACCTAATAAAAAGATATGATCTATAAATGGTGAGTGTCATTGAATAAAAATGAACCGAGCTAGTACTAAAGCATTAAGGGTGTTTCTATAGTTTGAGGGCATGCTTTGTACGAAAGCTAAGGGGGTTGACATATTTTGGCAACATCAGATAGTTCATGTTAGAAGCCACTAAGTTCAACAACTGCATATCCTAGCTGAGATTGAGGTAACCCCTTCTACTTGAACATGGTTTATATATGTTGTTTATGTACACCTTGTTTATGAAATCAAACAAGATCTATGGTGATAATTATATGATATCTATAGGATTATTACTAGCCTATGGTTACAAATTAGAAACTTTAATGAAGTGTTGTTAAAAGAGGAAAAATGGGGTGGATATGATATTATTTAGTCTAAAGCTCGTTAAGAATACATGAATATTTGTTAAATGGCACACTTAGGCTTTGTTGACCTTAGATACACATGGTTTAGACGCACGACAAATCTGGCTGACTTAAGTCAATCAAGGTTAGATAGGGCTTGGGCAAATGTTAAATGGAAAGCCTTGTATCTAAAGAGTAAGGTGTTCTACTTAGACAGATATCGTTCGAACTACTGCCTCATTTTACTTAATACTAACCTTTCGGTTAGATTGGGTTTAAGATACTCATGACCTTTTCGCTTTTAGCCTATGTAGTTAAAGCATTTAGATTTCAAGAAGTATGTGATTACATATTGGAAGATGGAACCAAATAACTTCGAAAAGGAATTAGAAGCTTTAAAAGAGAAGTTACGAGAATGGAATAAAGAAACATTCGAAATAATACAGGTGAAAAAGCGGTAACTATCTCGACAGATTGAGGAAATCCGTAGAAGAATTTGCCTAGACCCTAGCCAAGTTCTCATTAATAAAAGGGCAGCTCTATAAGATGCCTTAAAACTTATCTTAAGGGAAGAGGAGCAATTATGGGCTGTAAAGGCGAGAATAAGATAGATTTTAGAAGGGGAATTAAATGCGAAATTTTTTCATTCCTCCATTATAGCTAAAAGGTCAAAAGGAAGAACTGTAAGTCTCCTTGATGAATATGGGAGTTGGATTACTGATCATATAAAGTTGGAAGAGATTAAAACTAATTTCTTTCTTTGTTTATTCATGATAAAAAGAAAATTTGTTATAGATGCTCCATCATGGATCCCTTATTAGGAGTCTTTTAACCAATAGCAACTGGAAGAGTTAATGAAGGATATAACCCGAGCTGAAGTTAAAAAAACAATGTAGCTTATTGGAAATTCAAAGTCACCAAGTGGTAATGCCTTTCATTCGTTATTCTTTAAAGAATGCTAGAATGATGTTAAGGAATCAATATTCCAAGTTGTGGATTAAATTTAGAGAATAATTAAGGTCCCACAAGAGATTAATCAAACTGTTTTAGTTTTAATCCCAAAAAAGGATGAAGCAAATAAACTCGAGGATTTTGGACCCATTAGTTTATGTACAACGACTTATAAGACATTAGACAAACTTCTGGTGAATTGCCTTCTACCTTTCTTGTCAAATATCATTAGTCCTGAGTAGTCCAACTTTATCCTAGGGAGAGCAACCAACAACAACATTTTTATGTTCCAAGAACTAATGCATTCTTTAAAGCATAAGAAAAGTAGAATACCATAGATGTTGGTGAAGATAGATCTAGAAAAGGCATATGGCCGCATTGAATGGGACTATATAAGTCATGCGATGTCTTTGTTAGGTTTCTCAAGAAAACGGTTGCAAATTGTTGGATCATATCTTACAACATATTCGGTAAGAATTATTATGAATGGATCCATGCTAAAAAGCTTCATATCAAGTAGAGGAGTAAGATAGGGGGATCCCATATCACCCTACCTTTTCATCCTGCCTTTGGAAATCCTTAGCAGACCTATCAGAGAAATAGTATAGTTAGGAAACTGAAAGCCTATTAAGACAAGGTGATCTCAGGTAAAAGTATCTCATATGTTTTTTTTTTCTTTGGTAAACAACCCAATCTTGATAGGAGAAGCCACTCTAAAAAATGCTATTACATGTAACAAATAATGACCATGTTTGGATTCATGTCAAGATAGAAGATTAGCTGCAGCAAATCATATGCCATCTTTTAGGAAAATACAACAAAGGAAGTGAAGGACCACATCTATAATATCCTTAATATAAACAGTAATGTTGATTGGGTAAATATTTAGGCATACCGGTCAAGTTGTGTAGCAATTTAAAACCTAATGATCTCTCATTTATTATTAAAAAAAAACAAGAAGGAAGCTATTTAGATGGAAAGCAATGAAGTTAAGTCCTCCAACAGGGAAATTGTTGGTGACAATGATGCTGGAGAGTATTACCAATTATTACTCTTAAGTGATTCCTCTCCTAAAAAGTTAACAACACAGTTAAAATATCTGTACAGAAACTTCATTTAAGGAGAGAAAAATCCATTGAATTTCTTGGGATCAAATCAAAAGACCATAGGAGCATAAGGATTAGGCCTTATGGATCTGCAAAGCAGGAATCAAGCAAATTTTGTTAAATTAGCTTAGCACTTGCAAACCAAAGAGGTACTTTGGACTAAGTTAGTAAAGGCCAAATATAGATGGCGGAATGGGAATTTCCTAAGGAAAAACGATTTTTTGGGATTTTTTACTTATCTTAAAAGGAAAAACATTTGGTTGAATAAGAAGCTTATTCTTCCCTTGAGAATGGTAAAATATACCAGATTCTGGCATGATCATTAGTTTAAGGGAGGTATGGTGCATAGATGGTTGTATGGTACCCTCATAAGAGATGTTAATGAGATTATTGTAGCCAATGCATGGAATCATGGCAAGTGGAAGGAAGACGGAATCAATCTCCTGATTGATGATTGTATAGCGAAAAGGCTGGGAATGGTAGATTTGGATTTGAATATGATAGATGAAGAGAACATGGGCTTAAGACATATACAGCCGTATGATGCAAACGGGGAAGTGAGTAAGAAGATTGCATATGGTCTATTGATGTTGGAGAATGAAGAGAATGTATTGGTAAACTACAATTGGATATGGCATACGCCAACAATACCACTTATACAACACCTACTTTAGAGAATTATGATGAATGGATTGCCGACAAAAGATAATCTAGAGAAGAGGGGTAAAGAAGTAGACCAAACTTATGGGTTTTGTGGAATGGAGAATGAAACAGTGATTTATCTTTTCCTTAGCTGCCCTTATATTTGTTGAGTCGAGAAGGATCTTGGGTGGAACTCAACACCAATGATTTCTAACTAAAAGGAACTACGGACTTAGATGAAGTCTAATACAGTGGTTAAGAAAATTCCTTAGAATATGACGTATTGCCCTAGAATTGTTCTATTTTTATTTACCTTGTACGGTATTTAGAAGGAGAGAAATGAAAGAATTTTTAAAAATGACTATACGAAGCTGGAATGGAGAATAAGCATTTACAAAGAGGCTCATGAGTGGTAAGCGATCAAAAGGAAAAAGAAACTGAATATAATAGGGGACATCGATAAGTGGTATTAGAGTAAACAACCCCCTCCCCCCCACACGGATGGTTGGTACAAACTTAATTGTGACGCTACTGTTGATGAAAGGGGTAATAGAGTTGTAGTTGTTATAGTGGTAAGGACTCAAGTAAGAAGGTACTTAGAGGTACGGTTAGGAGGCTATAGGGGCCAGCGCTAGTAAAGGCAAAAATTTAGGCTATGGTATGGGGAATGTGTTTTGCTAGAGAAAGAGGATGGAGGAAGATTATTTTGGAATATGATTATGTATCTGCCATAGATGTTGTAACCAAAGGATGTGCTGGACAAAATATCAAATCACATGCTATAAGAGAATGTAACCTTCTTAGTCATAATTTTGATAACTTCATGTTTTGCAAGATAGGGCATGATGTAAACAAGCTAGCAGATGCTATGGCAAAGGAGGGATTACGGACATCATCTTGTTTTGTTTTGTTTTGTTTTGTTTTTTTTTATCATGATTTTCCATTATCTTTTCTAGATTTAATAGTTTTAGCCTTTGGCATGGACCAAAGTAAAGTTAAAGCTTGGCACTTGGGAAGTGGAAACACCCAGCCAAGTTAATTTTATGTTTTTTGATGTTTAGATTGTGTTTTGTTTATACTTTTAGTAAATTTTATCTTCTTACGAAAAAAAAAAGTATGAGTGTTCAATTTCAATGATAGGGTAAATGCACATTGAAGAAATATAAGGAAATGTATTTACAATTTATTCCTTTATTTGTTTCATATGTATATAGTGTCTTTAATCTCTTGGACTGTATATATTATATACCTTAACTTACAATAGAAAAATAATATATATATATATATATATACATAAAGAAATCGAAGAGTCTATACATGTGAAAAAGCCAAAAATCACTTATTAAAGGTCATCTATAAGAAGAAAAACGAAATGGGCCTCTAGCTTATTAAGAAATATATATATAAATTGCGGGGGTTAGGGGAGAGGGGGAAGTGTTAACTATTCTGTGCAAAAAGTGTTAAGGCCCCAAGTTAAGGAAATTGAGGGTTTGATTAATAATAGCATATTTGTTCCAATACTGATATATAATAAATTCCGTTGAAATAAAATATATGTTATCGATGTTTGGGTTTAGTTAGTTATCTTTGAGAATTTAGTGGAACTAAATTAATTTAAAGTGAGTGAGTACTTAAAGTCGGGTATTATTACAATATTATTGCATACATTGATCTATATTATACTCATCATCCATAGGACTAGGTTCAAGAAAGATACATAGGAAGAAACTTGAATAAGAGGTTAATTTGGATATGATTTGCTCTGGGAATATCTAGTCAAGTTTCATTGGTTCCTTCTAACTAAAATGATGTGATTTATCTTTATAATGACATCATCATACACTTAATAAGTAGACTATCATGCTTATACCAATAAAACACGAATCATTTGAATGCTATTATAAAGCCCATTAATAGGAATGATCTATGCACTCATAAGTAGTACCAACGAGTCAAGATGAGATCTATTCATATTGTAGTTGGGTGCTATATATTCTAGGCTACTTGGTCAAGTACAATTGATTCAAACATCTATAGATATGGAAAGATCAAATCAAAGTTTAAGTTGTTATGGTAAACCAAGCAAATTGGTTAAATAAGCCTTTCTAAGTTCATGGGCCTATTTTTGCCTTCATAGACCTTCAAAGGACTTAAATAAACCTTAGACTTGTATTTAAAGGAGATTAGGCTCATCTTATAAACAATTGAGTATGACTTAGTGCAAACCTAAGTCTAAGTCTCTTCCATCATATAAGAATTGAAGGTTTAAATCTATTCCATTAATCACCAAGAGTTGATTTGATCCATCTCAATTTTATCTAAAGGTTGAGATCAAAGATAAAAAAATTATATATAAGAGTCCCTTCTCCATGATGTGCAACTATTATAAAAATATTCATTATTTTATCGGAATAATTCAGTAGAAAATTAAATCAACCATTTTGTGAATAATGAATTAAGAATCCTTAAGGACACAAAAGGGTAGGATATACTATGCTGATAAAACTATACAGCGATAGTAAATTTGTCATCAGCATGATAAAGAACTCTACATGATCAAATGCCACTTAGAGATCAAAGATGGTGACATAATCTAAACGATACCCCTTCAAGAGTAGAAGAAGCAGATGTCTTCACAATAATCCTTTCGAGTGGCATTTCTAAGTCTACAAATGTAAGCCTAGAAAGATCATTTTCGAGTTTCAAGCTTGAGAGATATTATTACTAGTTGTATCTTTTTAGATTGAGTTAATCACGTGAATGAATAAGGTTGATTGGTTCTTCGGCGGGTTGATAACTTGACCAGATCTTGGTCAGGCTAACCAATTACTGAGATGGCACTTCCTGACCAAATCTTCGTATTTTACATTTCTAATATGTTTTGAAGTCCCTATTCGTATACATTTTTGGTTGTAATCCCTCTATTTAATCTGCTTGTTATGAGATGAATGAAGTTTTTCCAAATTTATGATTTTCTCTTATATACCTTTAAAGAAAATGTGATTTATTCAGTTATAAATTAAAATATCCAAACCCATTTTATATTGTCGCTGTATGGATTTATTTAATGCATTAGTTTTTTTTTTTTTTTTGCCAAAATTTCATGCATTAGTTTAGTATCAGTATAACATGACTATAACCTTGGTTTGAAATATGGTGTTCAGAAAAAAAAAATATATATATATATATATAAGAAAAATAAATAATACATGTAGTAAACAAGGAAAAGATATACCACGAATAATGAGTCTTCCCGATATAAGTACTTTTATTACCTAACAGGAGCACGATATAAATACTTAAAGAAGAAATGCAACAAAAGTTCACCTTGCAATTATTCCAATAGAAATCTTTAACTCCAAAAACCTAACCGAAAATTCCCCTAAATTTAAGTCACCGTCCGGAGCTTCATTTGCACTGACCAAGACAACGGAAAAAAAAAAATTACCAACTTAAAATCGATCAAGGGAAAAATATGAAAATATGGATTACTCGTTATGCATTTATCAAGCATAGACCTGCACGAAATATTCAATAGACAATCCAAATCCCTTCTCTTCATTTCAGACCTAATATAATATCAGATTAAAGAGATTACAACTTATCTTTTCTTCTTTTATCATTTTGGGTGTTCTAAGTTATGTATGTCGTTTTGAAGGTTTTTTTTTTTTATAATTTTCCTATAAAATCCATAGCAATCCTCATCTTTTCATATAAGCAACATTTAAAAAAAAAAGATAGCATTTATGATACGCGTGTAAAAGTAAACCTTCTACTTTAATAGATAAAAAATAAAAAAAAATTATTTTAGCATATTAACAATAGGATTTTCAGGTAATAAATTAATCAATTTTAATAAAATAAATGATAAAAATTATATTTTAATATTTTGATTTTCTGCTGTAGAAATCCTTTAACGTTAACATTTTAGAAAAAAACAGGTAGAGCACTAATGCATTCCCAATCAAGACCCATAATGGAAAAATAGTAAAAACACTTAACGACCAGCAGAATCTTAGCTGGATCCATGCACACTCGCTTGTCACTCCCCTCCTCTCTCTCTCTCTCTCTCTCTCTCGACACTTTACACACTTAGCATTTCCTCTCTCCTTCTCCTTCCCAAGCCCCAGCTTCTTCTACCCCCATACAGTCCCCACAAATCACCATATCACCACCACCGTTACTCCACTTCACTCACTCCTCTCTCTCCCAAGCAGAGAGAGAGTAAATAACTAAGAGAGAGAAAGATAAGCTCCATCCATAAACTAAACCAACACCAACATGCACCTCCCATTCTTCTCCTTCTCCTTCTTCATCCTTCTCCTGTTCCTTGTACCTTACATTTCATGCACCGCCCTTTCTCCTCCATTTTCGTCTAGAAGAATACTCCACCAACCCTTCTTCCCACTTGAGTCCACAACCCCACCATCCCAATCCCCTACACCATCCCCACCTTCCTCTCCTCCTCCTACACCAAAGTACCCTTTTTCTTCTTCTTCCGCTCCTACCCCTAAAAATTCTCCCTTTTTTCCATCCTACCCTTCTCCACCACCTCCTCCTTCTCCTGCTTCCTTCGCTTCTTTCCCCGCCAATATCTCTTCCCTCATTCTCCCAAATTCTCCAAGCAAACACTCCTCCGCCACTAAGAAGCTCATCCCTCTTTCCATCGCCGCTGTCGTCTCCGCCGTGCTTCTATCCTCCATTGCCGCTCTTTTTCTCTACAGGCGGTGGAAGAAGCGGAGTTCTGAGCTCTCCGAAGACGATGGCAAGACGTACGCTTCCGATGTTGGGTATAATCATCAAGATCGGGAGAACCATAACATCCGTGACCGTAAACAGAGGAATAATAATCCTTCTTCTACTAGCTCTGAGTTTCTCTACTTAGGTAAACACTTAAAAAGACTAACTTTAACAAAATGTTCGACAAAGACAAGGTTTTTAAGATATGGGTAGCATTTATTTTGGCGTTTCAATGAGGAAAGGTTTCTTTTTATGGAAAAAAAAAAGAAAAAGTTTCTAATTTTGATTATTTTCTTGTTCTTCGTAAAATGCTCGAAAAAAGATGAGACTTTTAAGTTCTGGGTGTGTTCTGGTTTGGGTTTAAAATGGTTTCTTGTGGAAAATGTTCCATTTTTTCTTTTAAACGAAATAATATATGGTTAGTTAGTTTTGGAAATGGGTTTATTTTAATGTGATTAACTTTCTTGTTTTGGTTCTTTTTAGGTACAATAGTGAATTCTAGGGCAATCGAGGATTCGCGCCGAAACAATGGGAATACGGGAGGTTGCGGCAGTGGTGGAGCGGCCACTTTGGATCCAAGAAAGCTCGACTCGCCTGAGCTGCAACCTTTGCCGCCATTGGCGAGGAGTTTCCGGCAGAACCTTGGAAATGCTGAGGTGAATTCAACTGCTGGGGAGACTGAGGAAGAGTTTTACTCTCCTAGAGGATCGTTGGGTGGCCGAGAGAGCTCCATTGGCGCGGGATCAGGCTCTAGAAGAGCGTTTGCGGCGGTTGCAACCGATGCTTTAACTGATAGCAGGAGGAAAATTGAGCCTCGTTCGAGCTCAAGCTCGTACTCTTCTTCAAGTTCAGGATCGGGATCGCCTTCTCGGTCTCCATCTCAGTCTCGTTCTCATTCAGCTAGTCTATCTCCGCCAGTCAGTTTGAGTCCAAGAAGATCCCCGCAACAGAAATCGCCGGAATCTGCTACAGTGGAGGTCCCTCCACCACCTCCTGATGCGCATTATGCGATTCCAGTGGCTGATGAGAGCAAGACGCCTTTGTTATTGTCTTCTGATTCGGAGAAAGAAAGTCTTTCGGACTCTGGAGTTCATTCTCCTTCGTTGTCCCCAATTTCGCTATCTCCTGACCGAGGTTTGGATCAGAATCCGGACGTTTCATTGAGAATTTGGACTGTTTCAGACTCGAATTTGAGGTCATTATCGCCGTCACTGGCTACGTCTGCTTCAGGGAGATCATCAATTGGTTCGCAGCAAATTGGGAAGTCTCCGCTGTCTTCTCCACTTTCAGAGACGCCTGAGAGAATGTCGAGTGAATCAGTTCAGAGTGCATCGGCTAGAAGCGAGCAGTCTTCAGTGTATTCATTTCCAATTTCAAATTCACCAGAGAGGAAATTAGAGGAGAGGATTCAAGAGTCTTCACCCCGGATTTCCAATGCCTCTAGGCGCAGTGAGGGTTCTCAAAGTGGAGGCTTTGAATCAAAATCCCCTGCTTTGGGTTCGCCAGATGGAAATCATTGTGTTTCTGAACCCATTAAGCTGTCTACCCCGAGGACTAGTGTTGGTTTGGAGCAGGAACAGCAGAAACGAATGTCGGGTTTGGCTTCAGTTGCGCCACCACCTCCTCCTCCACCACCCCCACCAACACTAGCTGCTGTTTTGCCAAAGGTTGTAGACAGTCCTGTTCCTTTGACACCGACTGATCAGCCAATCTCAAGGCCACCACCGCTTACACCACCATCAAGGCCTTTTGTAACGCAGAATGTGACACAGGTTTCTCCTATGGAGTTGCCGCAGACAACTGTCAGTGTGGAGAAGATTGATGAAACCACCCCAAAACCAAAGCTGAAGCCACTGCATTGGGATAAAGTGAGGGCAAGTTCAGATCGTGAGATGGTGTGGGATCACTTGAGATCAAGCTCTTTTAAGTATGCAACGTGGATAATTCGACATCTTGATGTTTGCTTATCTCTATGATTTGTCTTTTATGTTTTAGAGAAGTTTCTTAAGTTTGAAGAATCGGATTTTTGGCAGGTTGAACGAAGAGATGATAGAAACATTGTTTATTGTAAACACGCCAAGTTCAAAGCCCAAGGAAACGGCTCCACGCACAGTTCTTCCTTCTCCAAACCAAGAAAGCAGGGTGCTTGATCCTAAGAAGTCACAAAATATTGCTATTTTGCTTAGGGCGCTCAATGTGACAATTGAGGAAGTTTGTGAAGCTCTATTAGAAGGTAATTTAACCCCATTAAACTCAATAGAAGTAAAGCACTCTGTCCTTTGTTCTAACAGCTCCATGCTCCATGGGATTACTAGTAGTTACCTACGTGTATTTTCTACCAGAATTGACATCCATATATTTTTGGGTCAGTAATGAATATGCAGTTCACTTTGGATAAATTCTAGATGTAAAATTAGCATGGATTCTATATGTTTCAGTGGCTTTCCCCTGTAGTAAAATTTGTTATTTTGATCATAAAAGAAGGGGTCAATCTGGCTGTTTGTAGTCGGCTCACCATCTTTAGCTTATCTATAGCATGGGAGTTTGTGGTCAGATATTGTCTTGTTCCAGTCATTTCCTTATTTTGGATTAAAAATCGGGGATGCCAGTGTGTGCTCCTTCTATTTATGAATTGAGTTTGCTTGGATGAACCAATCCTTAGCTAGCATTTCCTCATCTCGGCTTCTGCTGGAAGGAATTCTTTACTTACAGCTGCTACTGCATACAAATCATAATAACCATTCCACGGGTAGCTCTTAGTTCAAAAGCTAATTTCTTCTTGCTTTAGGCAATGCTGAGACGCTTGGTCCTGAACTTCTTGAAAGTTTGATGAAGATGGCTCCTACTAAAGAAGAAGAACGTAAGCTGAAGGAGTATCAGGATGATTCACCAGGCAAGCTTGGTACCGCTGAGAAATTCCTTAAGGCAGTCCTTGGTGTGCCTTGTGCATTCAAGAGAGTTGAAGCAATGCTTTACATAGCGAATTTTGACTCTGAAGTTGATTATCTGAAACGATCTTTTGAAACCCTAGAGGTAAGTCATTAGGTCTGATTCACCTACAACTAAAACATGAACAAATGCACAATAGGCATGTATATACACATATAAACACCTGTCATGTTCACCAATTGCATTCGCATGCATAGGCACTGTATGCATATATGCCTGCTTGCTCACCAGCATAAATGCCATGTGCATGTGAAGCCATTTCTATATCCTGATAGCATAGATGAATGTAATAGGTATCATAAATCTAACCAACGGCATGTATTATGCTTGCCATGGTCAATTATAGATGCAATCAATTGATGGTTTTCTTGTACAATTGAATTGTCTCCTCTATATGTAGTGATCTTCATTGCTGTGAAATTCATGTCCAATCTTTAATATGCAGGCTGCTTGCGAAGAGCTCAGAAGCAGCAGGATGTTCTTGAAGTTGCTTGAAGCAGTGCTCAAGACAGGTAACCGCATGAATGTCGGTACCAACCGCGGAGATGCGCAGGCTTTCAAGCTTGATACACTCCTTAAGCTAGTTGATGTCAAGGGTGCCGACGGGAAAACTACGCTTTTGCATTTTGTTGTACAAGAAATAATAAGAACTGAAGGTGCTCGTCTTGCGGGTACCAACCAGGCTCCAAACTCCTCCTTGACTGATGATGCAAAGTGTCGGAAGCTTGGCCTACGAGTTGTCTCCGGTCTCAGCTCAGATTTAGCAAATGTGAAGAAGTCTGCTGCTATGGACTCTGATGTGCTTAGCGGTGATGTCAACAAACTCTCTAGGGGTATCACTAATATCAGGGAGGTAGTTCAATTGATTCGAACAATGGGATCTGAGGAAAGCTGCAGAAGATTCTCAGAGTCAATGAGTGCCTTCATTAAAACAGCTGAAGAGGAGATCATAAAAATTCAAGCTCAAGAAAGTGTTGCAATGTCTCTAGTGAAGGAAATAACAGAATACTTCCATGGAGACTCTGCCAAGGAAGAAGCACACCCATTTAGAATCTTCATGGTGGTGAGAGACTTCCTTAATGTCCTTGACAGGGTCTGCAAGGAAGTCGGCTCTATAAACGAGCGAACTATGGTTAGTTCCGCACACAGACTTCCAGTTCCAGTGAATCCAATGCTTCCAGTCCCAATAAATCCAACACTCCCCCATGTTTTCCCAACATTTCCTGGCAGGAAGCAACACGGTTCGTCTGATGATGAAAGCTTATCTCCTTAGGCATTCTTTTCCAAGCAAATGGTTACTCTTCAGAGGTGTTCAATATGTGATGGGGTTTTTGGCTGATGGGAGTTGCTGCAGGTTGAATAGGAGGAGATGTATAATGTTTTTCTTTCTTTCCTTCTTTCTTTCTTTTTTTTTTTTTTTTTTGGCCCTTTAATCTGTATTTGTATAAAGTCCTTGTAACAGATATATGGAAATGTTTTTGGCCTATAGATAGAATACAGAGGATCTCTTGGGGGATTATATAACATAGTATGCTGAACTAAGTTGGAGGGTTGTAAAATATGTTTTTTGCCTGGGGCATCTTAGGCGTACAATGAAGATACCATTCACGCTAGCACTTCATGCCGAGTCCATTGTGGAGCCGGTGCATACCATTTCTTGCTCGCAATAGCAAGCTCATTATCAAGAAGTTTATAACGTTGAAAGGATAGGTTGATTGGTTGCGGGTGAGTATTTGATGCTATGAAGCAGGGTATAATGAAAGTCTCTCGGAATCCGAATCATATCCATCATTAGGTTTTAAACTATCCGATGTTATCTTATAGTTAATCTGTAAAAATCTCTACTAAGTTCATTGTTTGATGATTAGGAAAATTTACATAACTAAATCATGCAATATAAAAAATTGGCTAATTTCATTAAAATCAATTTTCCCTCTCCTTCTCCTTCTAGTCTCCATCCGGTCAATATTTAATCTAATGTTTCGACCATTAAGAATCCGGTAGTTAATTTTACTTAACAACTATTGGTTTACTACATGCCTTAGCTTTATTTGTTCCTTTCTTTTAAAAGATTTAAAGACTCCTTTCTTTTATGGAATTTTTGCTTCCTTTTAAAATACCAATCATCCTTAGTCGTTTGGTTCATGTAAAGTTTTAATTTTCTTCACCTCTTTTTATTGATATTTTATCGCATGAAATTAAAAGCGATTTTATTTTGATTGGTGTTTTGTTTTTCGATTACTGAGGTCTAATACCGATTTGGTAACTCTTTGTTGCATCCGAATTACAAAATGCAAAATTAATTTCTTAATGGGAATTTTTGTCAAAAGTTCGATAGAACCATGAAATTACTTCATTTTCTTTTCGAAAACAGATATATCTTGATCAATATTTTCTTTTATTCTTTCAGAACAGATATTCTAAAAAAATAAATTAAAAACAAATAAAATTGTCACCATCTATTTTTGGCAGGAACACCAAGTTCCGACTCTTACTTTCTAACAACTACAGCTACGATCATTAATTGTTACAGGTCTGTACTACGTTATTCAACCAAGATAAATACTATGGGTAATTATGAGTCAACTCAATCTCCAACTTGCTACTGCCACGGATCTAACTCGATTTGTTTATGATTTTAATTCTTTTAAGAGTTAGAATTTTTACAAAATCATTCCATGGAAAGTAAATACATCATGACTAATATATTGATTTTTTTTTTTAATTACAATTGGGCATGCAAATTTTGAGAAGATTAGAAAACCCCAAATATTTATTTATCTTTCGATAAAGTTGTATCTTCTAAGAAGTTTTCATTTCCGTAATTTTTAAATGCTTTTACTAAGGGGATATGTGATGTGGTATTTCTGCAAGGATCTACGGCATTAGAACCAAAAGAACTACATGACTAATTGGATAATCTTAAAAGATGAAGTATTAAATCGACAAAAAAAGAGTATATATATATAAATAAAAAAGGCTTATGTCAGTCCGTTCTGTGTACCGTGAGCGTAAAGTTTGAGAAATGGAACATTTCTTACGTACATTTGCACTAGTTAAAACAAAACATACACGAATATCAACGAAACTGGTACATATAACATATGGTTGTGGCTTGAATTCATGAAATTTAAGTGGAAATGTGCAAATGAATACTATTATAGTTCGACGCTGGTTTCCACAAGATCCAGTTTGGCTTGCTTACGTTTTCCATTTAAGATGACCAAGACAATATTCCATCCTATAATATCAAAAGGGATCAGGCATTCCATCCCTCTTGTGGGAAAAAGACTGAAACAGTTTTGACTTTAAGGTATTCTCAATTTTAACGTTTTGAAACTTAGCTGCCCAATCATTTCAAATCGTCCCTTGTGGCAGAAATTTCATGTTTCCCACGTAACGTACACCGACAGAGAGCAGTGGGCCTTTTACTTCAATGCATTGCAAGAGTTTCTTCATGAGCTCCTTCCTGGGCCTGGCCTATGATATTTAAGATTCCATATTTTGGGCCATTTCCTTCATATTCCTATTTGGTGCAATTAAATTAACTTTGGTTCTATATTTATTTAACTAGGTTAACGAGCTTGAAATGTAACCTATTTGGTTGAATGAGTTTACAAGCTTAACTGAACTTAAGTTATGTTAAAATGCAAGTAATAGAAACTTTTTGAAGCAATTGAGCTGATTACAAGATTATTAAGCAATACTTACAACTCAACTCCCAACTAAAAGAAAAAAGAACTTCATCACCCTTGTGTCCAGGGTGAACTTTGAATTTTCCAATCAAATTTAATCTTAAATTCAATGCAATACAAGTCAATCCTTTCAGTTATGATCCACATCTTTCCACATAGCTGTGATGTTAGATTGGTGGCTAGAAGAGTTTCTTGTAAGACAAAACAAAGTTTTAGATGATAATTTGTTTTGCTAGAAAATTTTACATGATTAATTGATCATTGTTTTTAAATCAAAAGACCATTAATTTAATGATCCCCACATTTTTGTTGGTCGATGTAAATTTGGTTTAACATATTACAATTTTACTAAGATGGATTTTAGGAGAAAACCAATTTCATTTAATTGTAATTTCAAATCTTTGGAAATTCAAACTAATTTGTAGGTAAATATAGTTATTTAAACTCCATTTACTTTACTAAATTTTTCATAATTTATTTTTAAATTATATTATAAGATTGTCGAGATTGTTATAATTTAATGGTATTATCATTAATCTCCCATTAGGATTATTAGGAATATAATAGACTGAAAATAATAAATAAACAATCAATAGAAGGATTTAACAACCTCACTATATAAACTATTCTAGAATAGAAGTTAATTGTATAGTCATTATTTTAGACTTGATATATATAAGACTTTTACAACAAACACACTTTAAAGTAAATAGTGTATTAATTAAATATGTTATTTTCCTACAAAAGCATAAAAACATATACTAGGATTCAAATATTTTAAGTGATGTTTACATGATTTAATAACCTAATCTTGCATAAGTAATACATAATTTGATATTAGAAGATTCAAATATAAGAAGTAAAACTTCATAAATGCAACTAAGCTTCAATTTTATATCATCACTCCCTAGGATATAGCGGTTACTGGGTTCAAGGTAGTTATAATGTCACTTTCTAGCTAACACTAGCAATAATATTTATAGGAATGTGAGTAACTAATCACTAAGTTGGGATGGAGACATAAGACTATACATCAAGCACAGATAGGGGTATCAATCGGTTATTTAAATGCAATGCAGCAGACGAATGCCATCTAACGACGTTATCCAGTTCATCATGAGATTAGAGAAATTATACCCGTACTAGTTTGGGTTGAAGAGTTTAGCCATATTCAATAACTCACAACCAAATCCAAGCTTATACAATAGAGTCATCATTCCACTTATGATATCCTTTGAACTATTGCTTTACTTTTGCTACGCTCTCCTTTCTTGTCACTTAGTTTAATTAAGGACAAAAAATGGATCATTATACTCTAGTGCTATTACTTTCGAAGGCGTTGGTATATAGTTGGGGAATCTTAAACATTTCCCCTAATGGGTTGCAATATATAATAGGTTAAGTTTATTAGCCGTATATCATTAAGTCTAACTTAAGGCAATCAATCAATATCAAGCTATTCAACTAGTTGCAAACCAGAACGGTAAGCCAGTAGTACACAATTAAATTTAGAAACATGCATATACAGACATGCATATAGACGAATTAACTATAAGCACAACCAAATATAATCTTAAGTGTTTAAGTATTATTAAACAGTATTCCGAAATACAGTTAAGTATTGATTCCAAACTTATCTAGGCTTCTTGTTTGCTCACTTAAGGTAGAACTTGCTACAAGCCTTTACTAATAGTCCTTATAATACAAATATCATTTTAGTATTCACATAAATGCTATTTATATATATATATAGGTTTTATTCTATAATTAGGATTATTATCTTTAGTTTATGGTTTTATTATATCTATTTTTTCAAATTTTAAGTCTCTTATCATTTGTTTCGTATTCAATTTCTGATTTGTTTGATTCATCCTCTATTCTAATTTAGCTCCTATTTTCATTTTGTTCACAAATCTTAGAAATTCTTGCTCACTTGTTTCATAGAGTTTATCTAACTTTAATTTGAGTGAAAAAAGGTATCTAATTTAGTTTCTAATCAATTCCCTAATATACTAATACATTCCTTGGTTTTGATTTTGCTTCTTAATTAGCTTCTAATTCAGTTTTTGATTATGGTTTTACAAATATGTCCTAGAAACTCCCTTTGATTCATTCTATGAAATTCAACTAACTATATTCTAAATATACTAAGTCTCTTATTTAGTTTATAATCAACCCCCTATTTTATCCTACATATCCTATTCCTAATCTAGCTTTTGATTTTGCTTCTAATTATAGATTTATTCACATTCCTTAAATCATCTACAAATTCGTCCTTTGGGCTTCTCTAATCCACGTTATAGGTATAAGAGTCTCTATACTATATGCTTATCTTATTCCTCTTCAGTTTATACACTTAACCTTTGATTGATATTCTGATTCAACTTTTGATTCAAGTATACCTTACATTTTACCATAATTTCTAGAATTTTACTCATAACTAGAATTGTAATACTATACATAAACCAATCATCACCTTAATTTATATTATCTCACCCTACTACATTTATCTTTATATTTCACATATTACACATTTACTAACATTATGCTCATAATATCCACATCCAAAACTCTAAACACTATAGATGTACTCCCTTAAATATCATTTAATAGTTCAAGATGTCAAAATACACCTCGAATCAGAATCTAAATAAATTTCTTGAAAAATCTCTAAATATATTTAAGAAATTAGTTGTTTAGTAATGTTTCTAAGGTATAAAAATTAGATAAAAATATGAGAAATAATTTTCATGAAAAATTTACATAGTAATTCAATATTCATAACAAATGTTTCATAGAAAAATTTTAGGGCTTAAACAACATCAATAGAGCTTTTAAAAATGAAAGCGAAATTGGTTCGAGTTTTAGCAATTTATTAAGAGTGATATATTTTAAGATTCAATTTAAAATAAAAAATATTTTTCCTAAAAACTACTTATAAAAATATACTACAGTACAAATTTTCATAATTTTTGGACTTACTTTGCTATTTTTATTAATTTAAAGAAAATTAGACAAATTTGGAAAACTCACTAGTTGAGCAATCTCCAGTTACAAGGGATGGCTCCACCTTTGTTAGTAGCTCAAAAGATGGCCTTGCTATCATTTGATGGTAGGTGTTTGATCCTAGGTCTCTGTTTGGTTAGCATACTCAGGTTTAGCCCTAATTGCATTATATATTTTCAAATCTTCTAAAAAAATTCTCTCTCCACTATTTTTAACCTCTTTCTATATTTTATAAACTCTAAAAGGTCCATAATGAATTGTGGAGGGCTTAGTCTCAATTTATAGAAGAGTGTAAGTTGATTAGGAATTTTGTGTTCACATTTCCCCCCCTTTTTAATTACTTTTTGTCATTTAGGTGTCCCACTCTTATTTTTCTTTTGGTCAATTCTTCTTTTCCAGATTGCTATGCCCTATTCTAGTCTTTTTTAGCATATTACATAATTTTTCTAGATTTATTTAGTATATATTAAGTATTTTAAGAAATTTCATGTATTTATGTTTATATGCAAATTCATATTTAGTCCAAATAAATACTCTTAAATATTATTTAAGCTATTTTATAATTTTTAGTGCACATATAATTTATCTCTAATTTGTTAATTATTAGAATTTATTTTATGTATTTCCGATAAATAATGAGTAAAATGCGTATATTTTACTAATCTAATATTTAATCATTTAATTTTGTTAAATCCAAACTTGTGGAGTCATTTCTACTAATATTTCTAACTTTTTCAAAAAATTCAAGCTCAAAAGGTTAACTTACGTGACCACCTTAAATTTTACGAACCAATCGATTATGAGTTGATACCCAATTTTTGTAGGGTCTCACAAAAACCATAAGATTAAGCAGCATAGAATCTTCTACTATTAACAATAATAGGTTTATAGAATAACTCTTCACTAGTTACACTAGTGGATAAACAATCTTTATCACAAACAGAGGATATCGAAAAAATTATGATCTAGACCAAATTCACAAAAATACAAATTCAATATCAACAACTAAGAAGGATTTACCATGGACGGAAATAAAAATCTTCTAGAGCTCTATGTCATGCTTCGAATAGAAGGAGTTATATAAACCAACCTAAAATAGAAGCTAACCTTACAGCTACTATCGTAGTTATAGTTTACATAAGGCGTGCATAATTCAACCAGCTTAAAGCACCCATTCTGATACCTGTAAATAATCAAACTTGTAGTATAGCGTTACAAAATACCTATTCTATATAACCTATTGTCTTATAACACAACAGTACTTACATAAACGTCTTCCATCCAGAGTTATAATTTACAATTAGAGTTTATCAAAAAGCTACAAGTTTTGCATACTATTTACAATAAGTTAGGAAACTAATAGGCGTTCCAAGCAATTCTCAATTAGTTTCCTCAAAACTCAAAAGATAATTCAAAAGCTCATGTTTAGTTGATTCTTCGTTTCTCACTTTCCCGATCAACAGCACACTAACTTAAGGGTGGCGGTATCAAAACATCTTAGCCTTCACTTAGTACCTATAAAAGAGTATATAAGGATGTGAGCACAACTAGTTCAGCAAGTAGGACAGAGTTAAAAGAGTATCAGGCAATCACAAGTAAGGTTATTAATTATGATGAAATATAATGTAATCAATTAAATGAAACATTGCACAATATTATCAAATCCATTATGAGGTTAGAGAAATTATATCCGCTCTAACTTGGGTTAAAGAGTTTTATTGCAACTCAAATCAAATCAAATCAAACCCAACCTAAGCTTCTATAATAGAGAACATCTTTCTCCTGCGACTACCTTTGAATTATAGCCCTAGCCCTTGCCCTTGCCCTTGCCCTTGCCGCGATCTCCTCGCTTGTCACTTAGTTTGACTAAGGATGAAAAAAGGACCATTTCAATTATCTTCATAGAAGGAAGTCGGTATTTAGCTTAATATTCTTAATCATTTCCCCTAATGGGTGTTATGCATGTTTAATTTCATTTTAGTTAAATAATCGTTAGTTATAATTAGGGGTGATCAAACAAACTAATACATTATAATAATAATGTGAACACGTAGAACACTATACCAAAGAGTTCAACTCCTATCACAACGAAATAACATACACGTATATGGCATGCACACAACCAACTAACTACAAATACAACCAAAAGTACTCTTGAGTCTCTAGATACCTTAATATAGTATCCCAACAAGTGGTGAAGCTACAATCTCAACTTACTTGTTTAGACGCTCACTACAAAAGACTCGAGTTGTCAATAGTCTAACCATCGAAATATCTTATATACATACAAAACCTAAATTCATTTTTTGTAATAATTACAAAAATATTAAGGTTTGATCTAAAACGGTTATATATATAAATATATTATCTTAATAATATATAGTTTTATTATTATATATATATCAAGTTAAGTTATTAATTATTAATAATATATATAATATATGTTATTACATTGCATTTTACTTGATTTGTCAATATAATGCTATAATATGAATATTGTCTAACCTTAATATACATATAACACATCGTAGTCATTAAAATATCATTAATTATATTAAAAATATCATTTTCATCTAATCTAATCAGTATACTCATACATAGTTTTTATTCAACTATTTAGTTTATTTTAACTTATTATTACTAAAAAATATGCCTCAATTTATAATTTAAGTCATTTTATTACGTAAATTTGTAATAAATAGTTCAAGTCACTGAATAATTCCTCAAAAATTTCCTTAGACTTCTAAAAATATGGGGAACTCAGCTATTACTTGGTTCTAAGTTTTCAATCTATCATCTATATATTCGTATTTACGATTTTACCCTTAAATTATCTTAAATTACTTAATTATGATCCTTTTTACACCAAATTAATTTTAATCTGACCCAACATTGTTATTATTCACTAAAGATCAATACATGTCCATTTCATTATTTAATTTCATAATTTTCTATTTATTTCACAATTTCAGCCTATTTTTGAGCTATTTTTAGGCCAAAAAATATAATAAATGTTAAAAATATTCAAATCAAAATTCGAGCTACATAACAATTATCTATATATCATACACATCCTACAAAAAAATTTTGAGCTAAAAACAACATTATTTAGTACATTTATTTTGCAATTTAAATTTCAATGAATAGTAGTTTTCTTAAGCAAGTATACTAAATATTACAAATTTTTCAAGAATATAAATATCACACAAAAGCATGTTTGAAATAACCTAACTATAATTTTTTTTTTTATAATTTTTTGGGTGGTTTTGGCATTTTCTACAAATTATTGAAAAACAGGGTAAAGAATCGACCTTTGTATTCTTGGGTTCTTTTGTAGTCGTAGAGTAATGGGGTTTTGTCAGAAAAGCTAGTCACTGCTTGAACTGGTGGTAGCCGATTGGGTTGGTCATCAGGTAGTCGTCTAGGTTGGGTACGGTGGAGGCATAATGGTTGCACTATTTTTGTAAAATCTATTCTAAAATATTTTAATTATCTAAAATTTTTCCTTCGATTTTTCTTTAGATGATGTAGGTCCTAAAATGTCTAATTTTTGTCCAAGGTCTACTTTTATACTAGCTTAGGAAATTTTCAGCAATTTTTTTTCTCCATAAATGCATGCTTATCCTCTTGGAATTATTAGCATGTGGTGTCATCCTTCTAAAGAATCAACTTTTGATTCAACATTTTGCAATTGATTTAATGATGCCACATTTTTCTCAACCCCAATCTAGACATTATTTGGCTAAATGATAAGCTTTTGTAAATATTTTAGCTAAATAATAATAATAATAATAATAATAATAATAATAATAATAATAATAATAATAATAATAATAATAATAATAATAATAATAATAATAATAATAATATGTTCACATTAGTTATTTAATCAATATATAAGTATGTACCTTATGTGTTGCGAATAGTGATCAAGAACAGATAAGGCCGATTATTGGATGAGTTTAAGCTTATAGAAAGCTCGAAAAGGGTTTATGGGAAAAAGTGCGAAAGGGGTAAAATAAAGAATGAAATATTAAGCAAAATCCACAAATAGCTCTAAAGGATACGGCGCACCAATAGAACTTCTGAGGACTTACGGCTTAATTCGATATGACGTATGAATTGGTCCGGTGAGGTTACTTACCACTTAACCTAACTTAAGGGAAATGATAAGAGTGATGCTGAGAGTAAACAAACAGTATTTACGCAAGGAAAAAAAAAATACTCGAAGAGTGTATTAAGAATGATATGATGTTCTTATAGTTATAAGTACAAGGGTATTTATACTTATAAGTTAGGGCAACCTACTTAAAAGGGAAAAAACAAAAAGAGCATTTCCTAAGAGAGTAATGTATAAGATACAAAAGGGTGAAAATGAACATACAAGAAAAACTGTTATTGGTGTAACGGATTCTACACATGATATTATACACGTGGTGATGCTATATTGGCGAGGTTATTAGAAGATGCAGAAAAAAAGTATGGACAGATGGCTTAGTCAGTTTGGACGGCTTAGTTAGTTTGGACTCTCTCTCTTAGCTTCTCAATAAGAAAGATACCCAGTAATTAGTCGGCTCGATGTTGGAGGGTAATCATCAACTCGGCATATTGTAGAAAAATGGGCAGTTATAGGACATGGCATGAAGGGTAACTCGGCAAGGAAATACTTGACCTCGGTAGGGGTTGGTTGGAATAGAAGGATTTGTTGTGCTAACTCCTCTAGTCCTTGGGTTCGGCTATGGGTCAAAGGTCCGGTAGCTTAATTCCCATCATTCATTTCGGGTTGTTTTGGATTTAAGATTGAATTCAAATGGTGTTCGCTTAGTTCTCCATCAAGGTAATATAGACTGAGGTTAATAATGTTGAAGGAGTAAAAAACCCCACAGTCTTCGAGAAATTCCAACTTGTAGGCATTATCATTGATTTTCTAGAGGATTCTGAAAGGTCCTTCCGCTTTGTAGATAATTTGTTCTTCCTCTTGCTCAGGAATTGCTCCTTGTTGAGGTACAACCACACCAAGTCTCTCAGCTGAAATTATTTAGTTCTATCCTTGGTCTTTTCTTTCATTTTTTTGGCAGTTTAGTTGACATGCCTAGTGACCCTATCATAAATGTGCTGAAGAGATTGTGCTCTAGTTGTTACGTCAGGGTCATCTTATGCGGGTATTGGTATAGGGACGTGGTCGAAGGGCAACTTGGGATTGAACCTATAGATTACCTCGAAGAGAGTTTTGCTCAGTACTGTCATGTATTATTCAATTATAGGCAAACTTAACCACTGGTAAGCAAATGTTCCAATTAGCCAAGTTCTTGCCTACTGTAGCTCGGAGCAGGGACCCCAAAGTTCGATTAACCACTTCTGTTTGGCCATTAGTTTAGGGGTGACATGAGGTACTAAAGAGTAATTTGGTTCCTAGCCAACATCATAAGGTTTTTCACAAATGGCTCAAGAACTTTGGTTCTCTATCAGAGACTACACTTCTCAGCACGCCGTGTATCTGTATAATCTCCTACAATTAAAGAGAAGCAATAGCCGAAGCGTTGTTAGTCTTGGTGTAAGGCACGAATTGTGCCATCTTACTAAATCAATCCATGACGGCCATTACAGAATCTTTGCCTTAAGTGGTTCGCAACATTTTGAGAACCAAGTTCATGCTTAATTTAGTTTACAACCTCGTCGAGATAGGTAGGGGCATTGCTTTCCCTTGCTCGGCTTAACACTATACTAATGGCGATACTACATTGACGAGGTTGTTAGAAAATGCGGACAAAAAAAGTACGAACATATAGGCTTGTCTAAGCAGGGATAGCTTAATCAGTTTGGACTCTCTCTCTTAGCTTTTCGGTAAGAAAGATGCCGAGTAATTGGTTGGCTCAATATTAAAGGGTAATCATCAACTTGGCATGCAACAGAAAAATGGGCGGTCATACAGCATGACATGAAGAGTGACTCAGCAAGGAAGTATTCACTCTTAGTAAGGATTGGTTAAAATAGAAAGATTCGTCGTACCAACCCCTTTAGTCCTTGAGCTCGGCTGTACGTTAGAGGTTCGGTAGCTTAATTCCCATCACTATGTATATATCACATATAGTATATACTATACTCATATAATTATGTTTCTAGCAAATCTTTTACCTTTAAGATATGATTCTTAGTTAATTTCATGAATTCAACATAATATATATATATATATAATTACGTAATTTAGGGTTAATTTATGGGTATAATTATTATTTATACTAGGTATACTAATAAAAATACGATTATATTCATATAGTAAATTATACTATATTATCTCATTTTAGAGCTTAATTAACTTATCTCTAAGTTATCGTCGTAATCCGAGCTTTATTTTAAGAGTTCTAAGTAATTTAGTACTATATTAAATAATCATACTTCTAGGGGTAAAATTGGGATTTTGGGTAGCTATTTCCAAAATCTAACTTGACAGTGTCACTTCATTTAACTTTTCTATCTTAATCACAAAGGTTGGATTCAATTGGATAACTTTCCCTAAAGACCCTAAATTTAAACTCGGTTGTCCTAAGTACAATTTTAAGAGCTTACACAAGCTCCCAAAGTGATCGATCTATGAGCTTCATCCATATAGGAAGACTTGCCCTACTCAAATAGTTCTGTCCTGGTTGATTAGTGGTGCTTTGTTTTGTCAAGCCTTCCTTACTATATCGAGTCTGTCTTACACTTCTAACTTGGCTTGGCCAGTTCTGCTCGGTTCGATTGGTCAGTTTCAAACAAGTTGGCCATGTCCATGTCATAATAACTCGGTCATGCAAGGTCGACTACTGTCATGTCAGGTTAGCCTCGGCAACATTAGGTCAACCATAGGTATATCAGATCGGCTACAGACAAGACAGGTAGTCTAGAGTCTCAAGTTTGCCCAAATAAAAGCTCTAAAGTCTTTAGTAGCCCTTTAGAATCAAACATCAGCCCTTTACCTGAAAATCTTGTTCAACTATCTATTTTACTTATATTATTTGGATTTCCCATTTTTTGTATTTTCCCTTAGTTTTCGTTTATGTTTCATTTGTAATTATTAGAATGTCAATAGGGCATCCTTTAATGAAAAATTCTTTGAGTATTTTCTCTTGAGAAGCTCTATCTTATTAGCTCTTATTAATCCTTTTAGCAAGGATTATGGCGGGCAACCTTATCATTTAGATAGGTACTATAAATCCTACTTTTAGTGGACCTAAGATTTGAGTACGAGTACTTTCTAAACATTTCCAAAGATCAACTAGACCAAAAAACTTAAGTTTATATTTAGAAACGAATTAAATTTTTCCAATTTAAAAACCAATTATCGATAAAACCTAAACTTGAAGAACTGCAAGCTCTGAAGTTACTTAAAACCCTAAACCCTAAAATAATTAAAGAATTTTAACCCTAAGTAATTAATCAATAATTTAATTTGAATAATTTCATTCAACTTTACAAAATTTCACAATTTTATAGGAATCGAATCATAAATTACGAAACAATGCAAAATGAAAACCCTAAAACAATTTCCATAAGGCCATGCTCTTATCTTTATGTATAAACTTTACACATAAATAAGTAGACCAACCAATCACCTTAGATAACTTATCAATTGAGAGTTGGAATCATTTATCAATTGATAACTTATCAAAATCTAGTGATAAGACAATTTTCTTATCACCACTTCACTTATACTACATATGGATAATTTTTCATAAGATTTCATAAGCTTAACTTTAATAAATGAGACAAGACTACTCCATGGCTTAAAAAAACTTTAAATGGCAGATTTAAACAACGAATAAAGGGGGGCCATACTCTTGTCTTTCAACCATCAATCACTTTCTCTTACACATCACTATTCATCCCTTAATGCTTACATTATCAATAGTTGCAATTGTTAACTTTTGTGTAAGCTACAAGACAACACTTTCAAGATATTTAAACACTCATTCTCTCTCCATTCAAACCGGCCACTCTTTCCATTATTTCTCTCACTTTCAATTTCATTTTCACTTCATTTTTCTCTCATTTGAAACAAACATAAAACGGAGAAACCACCTTACCCCACAAAATCAACTTTTCTTCCATTTTTCCAACTTCACTCATGGCAACTTTTCTTCTTATTCTTGTGTTATTTTCTTTCACCATCTAAGATCTTTTAGAACCATTAGAACCTTCCACAAACCCCATTCCAAAATACCAAACAATTTGGGTTCCAAAAGGTTGCAAAAGAGGAAGCAAAGTTAAAAGCTTAAGTAGAACCTTTGTGTACAATCACCATATTTTGCTTTAAGGACGAGTAAGTATTTCTTGTAATTAGTAGGTTAGTATTTATGTTAAAAGACTTTGATTTCTTGAAGATATAAGCATGATTTAAGTTGTGATAATGACAAAGACCATTTTAAGAAACAAACTTATGAAACCTTTACATGAAGTTGAAGTATAGGCATGTAAAGTTGGTATTTTGTAAAGACACTTGTTCAACACTTTGAATGGAAGATTTTAAGTTGAGAAAGTTTTGAAACAAAAAACTTGAATGGAGGATGAGCATGCTGGACGTAAGGATTCCAAAGTCATTTGGATGTTGATTTTGTTTCCATTAAGTTAAACATACTCAAATCTAGACTTAAGTTAAGGAAAAATTAATCACATGAAGTTTTATGAAGAAACCAACTTTGTATGACATAAACTATGATATGGAGGTTGTATTAAGTATAAGATCTTTTATTTCTTTGTGTAGAGCATGAGTTAAAGAATCATCTTATGGAAGAAAACTTAAGTTAAGATTTGGATACAAGTAGTTTAAGTGCATAATCTAACACCTAAACTTAAGGAAATGATGAAACAAGTTGAAAAACAAAGCGAGAACCCTTTGGAATCATCACGAACAGATCTGGAACGTGAGAAAAAGAAGCTTAAAAATACGATAAAAGTGAATGAACAAAATGAAAAGATTAACCAAAGCAAGTATGGTAAGTATACAAAGCTTAAAACTCAAAACCGAGCCTAAAACTCTCAAAACAACTCCAAGTTCGGTCTTCAATGAAATTCTGACCAGCACCTTAAAGTATCAAGAGAGGTTGTTTTGAAGCTCATAAGAAATCCACCTAAGGCCCCACATGGCCACCTAAGTCACTAACTTTAGTTTGAACCAAAAGAAAGCCTAATTGACAACTTGAGCCTACTAAAGGGTCTATGAAGTGGGTGTTAGCCTTAGGAATATAAATCAAAATTATAAACCTGATCTTAAGGAGTATTTTAAGCTTAGGATAAAATCTTAAGACCAAGCCCAAAGGATTTCTCAAGTTATCAAAAAGCCTATTTATCATACAAGGCCCAAAAACACTCCAACACATGAGGAACGCTACTGTTCTAACCCATGGACAAAATTGTATGCCTCATTTCGAAAATCTAACCTCACCACATTAAAGTACACTTGAAAACGATGAATATTGACTATAAGATCATAAAAATCAGATTTAAAATGAAAAAGTTATACGTAATTGAACTTTAGGCAAAAATCAGAAAAAATTTCGAAAACTAGTTAAGAGTATAACTTAAGGAAAATTTACTTAGTTTTCTAAGTTTATTTTAATCCCTTATAAATACTATTTCAATGACCAGGGGACATCGTGTACGGAGACGACTTGCCTTCGGATTACTTTGATTAACCCACATGGCAGAGTGAGTAAATTCCCGATGACTCTTTACTTGATTATGCTTGTAGAATAGATACACCTAAACTTATATATAAATTTGGATGCTTGTGGGATATGGGAGATGCATGTGTATGGATTTATGGATGAATGTGATGACTTGTTAATTATATATATAATAATGGGAATTGTTAGTATTAATATATACATGTGAATTGTATGGAATGAAATTGTTTGATCACCCTAAAAATCTAGTTAATCACTTATACGATTAAGAAATCAAAATGAATCATGCATTCTCCATATTGCATACGGATAACACCGACTGTTGCTTTACGCAGAAGATGGGAAGGGACTTACAGGAATACGAGTATCCTGTAGGATTAGACACTAGCTATGCCATCATATATATTGGGTCTCTATCCTAAGCTGATGGGCTTATTAAGAACTAGGAGACGCTAACCGTTTGCGAGGGGCCGAATTTTATGGCTTTTGCTTAGGGCATGTGTTTGTGGACTGCGAGGGGCACAACACCGCTGGACTTGAGATTTTAAAAAAGATGATTTGATTTGATTTTGGTAAAGGAAGTATACATATATATATAGAGAGAGAGAGAGATTTTTATTTTGGTATGAGCACGATAGTGCAAATGAAATAAAACCCAAGGTCTAGAACCCGGATTTTGGTTTGGGTCAGTTAATTATCTCCAAACCCCGACTTCAGGGGGCGTAATTCTAAATCGTATGCAGTTCCTAGGTCATTGCATGCGTTACTTGGCATACTGATTGTTCATGTATTCATATGATTGTACATCTAATAAATTTCTATCATGTGGTACTGATGAGGGTGTTTATTTTACTAAAGTTAAGCTTACACCCCTATAGATTTTTATTGATGCAGGAAAACCTCTTCACTAATCCGGGCCGAGGCATGCCCGTGGTAAGTCTTGTATAGGGACAGGTTAGAGCGATCAGAGAGCGAAGATGATATTTTGTAATAGATTTATAGACGTTTAGATACCTTTATATTTTTACTCATAACACAGATTTAATGCAGTTCCATTATGAACTACATTTGTTTGTAATATTTTTTTTTTTTGTGTGAGTCTCACGAGCCCACATAATTAGGTAATCTATAATATAGAAGTAATTTTTGTTAAATTTCTCTATATTACTTGTCTATGGGCCTAGTGGTAACGTAGAGTGAAAGGAGCTTCGTGTGTCGTATGAAAGGCCTATGATCAGCAAGGGGGTTGATAATAGACCTTTATACGGTACACGGTGACCTACCATGACAACGATATTGTTGGGTTGTGATAGGTATGTTACATCCAGCAAGTCTTAGGTTGTGTAGAGTCTAGTTGGTGCGTCATATCAGGTTAGGTGGCTCATGGAATTGATAAAACCTTCACTAAACTCACTCTATCTTTGTTCTTTCAGCAGAATTGGACTTACCTCGATATCGCTACCCTTGTTGGTTCTTGGCGCGGCGTATCATATAAGCCCATAAGCTTAGCAATGCTCCCCTCCAACTCATATTGGGAACTCTATCACACTAACTATCTATTGATAAGTGATAAGTTTTTCCCATCAGTGTGAACCTTTTCAATCTTCAGATGCTTCTCCTAATGAAACCCCTTTACAACTAATCTTACTGTGTTCTTTGGTTATGAGGTACTCTCTTTATTTTATAATTTGTACACCCATTTACTTTTTAGAGGCCATTTACCCTTAGGTACTTCAACAAAATCATAAGTTTGATCCTCACACAATGATTTCATCTCTTGCATGGCTTTTACCTATTCTTTCTGTTACTTATGTAACATAGCCTTCTTATAACATTTTAGCTCTCCCCTATCTATTAACATCACATACTCATGTGAATTGTATCTAGTGGATGGTCTTCACTCTCTTGATGATCTCCTCAATTATGTTTGCTGATCATGTTCTTAGGATGTTATCTCATACTCAACTAAATCTTGCAATTCTCTCCCAGCATTAGTAAAATCTTCAGGTATAGATATTAGATCTCAATAGGGATCTTGATTGAGGATTTAGTTTTCTCTAACTTCTCTATATCTTCAATAGTTTGATCTTCCAAGAAGACTGATATGAGGCAAGTACACCTATCAGTTTTAATATAGCGGATGTGAGTCCGAGTCGATCCCTCAGAGATTTTGAGTACTAATATTAACTTTAGCTTTATTATCTAACCGAAAAATTGTGAAAGTTTGAATTAATTAAAAATACTGAAATTAACAACTAAACTACTTATGAGACTTAATTACGCAAATTAGAAAGCAATAAATTACGAACGACTTCAAGTATGCAATAATGTATTTAGGAATTATTTCCCTTAGTGTTTAACATGTAACCTAAAATATATCCAATTCACTTTCTATTATTCTTGACTGGAGGGATTCACGATTAAAGCTAATATCTTTCTCAAGCATATTAACCCTAATCCTAAATTATTTACCGGAATCTCTTCACTTAGTAATATAATTTAGAATTGCACTAGCGTGTAATGAATTCCCATGCAAACAATCAACTTTCCAGAAGAAACATGTATCTTATCTCTAAGTATATATGTAATTCTCTTCAATTATGCCTAGATTTAATTACACATGCAATTTCTCAATTAACATGCATAATATTATATATTGACACTCTAGAATTATCAATACATAATTAACGACATAATTGAATTAAGAAAAGGTAGAAACTTTATTGAAATTATAATTCAATCCAAAGGTTACATGAAACCCTAGGTTCCATAATCCTAAATACTCTAATTCTAAGCTATCATAACAAATCTAAAAATGAGTTTCATCAAAAACGTAAAATAAAGCATAAAAACCCCTCTTGATTTGATGAACAATCTCTCTATTCTTGAAATCGATGTCATTCTTGCTTCTTGATTAATGTTCTTCTCAAATCTCCTCTCGTCTCTTGTGTCTCTTGTTTCTGTAATGTCTCTTTCTTTTTTTTTTTTGAAACCCTAATATGTCTTTTTATAGTGTATCAAAAAGATTTTGTTTTCGTCACCCGACATGGCCTGGGACATGACCGTGTCCCCAGGTCATGTAACTTTCTGCACTTAGGTAAATTTTCTGCACAACTTCAAAAATTCATAACTTCTTCGTTTGAACTCAGAATTGAGTGAAACTTGATTCATTTTCTTCGTTTTCGAGCCTAGAACGCGTTTAAACCCTGAAATCAACATTTTACTCAATTAAGTATCAATTTCTTTAAAGAAAACAAAAAATATGCGGAAAATACTATAAAATCACCATATGAAATATGTTTAAAATCAGAGTTATCAAAGACTACATCTCTACTTCTAACAATTTTCTTCTCTACTGAATCCTATAATTTATATACATATTTATCATGTATATAACCTAGAAAAATACATTGCTTTGAATTGACTTCAAGTTTCACTCTTTCATTTTTGGAAATATGCATAAATACTCTATGACTAAATACTCGTAAATGATTATAAGATACATCTTTACTTATCCATACTCTCTATGGGATATCACTAACTAGAGCATAAGAAGGAGATGAATTGATCAAATTAATTTCTATTCTCATTGCTTCTCCTTAGAATGATTTAGGCAACTTAGCATGAGACAACATACATTTAACTCTCTTTGTAATAGTGCAGTTTATCCTTTCTATGATGTCATTTTGTTCTAGGTCTTTGGTATTGTCTTCTCAAGTTTAATACTATGAGTTATGCAATAGTCCTTAAAAAGAACTCTATATTCACCACCGTTATCTACTTGGATACATTTCAATTGTCTACTTGTTTCTCTCTCTACTTTAGTATGAAATTGCTTACACATCTAGAACTTTATCTTCAGATTTCAAAGTAAAAGTCTACAATTTTTTGGGGGTGATCATCAATAAAAGTCAAAAAATAAAGTCCATAATCAAATGTTTTATCTTTCATGTAACATATATCAATATGGACTAAATCAAGTACATAAGACTTCTTTAGAGGTAGATGTTTATGAAATATAACCTTATGTTTCTTACCAACAAGACAATCGGAACAAGTTTTCAAAGGTACCTTTCATATTAAGAAGAAGTTACTTTTTGGTAAGTAGTTGCATCCCTTTCTTACTCATGTGACTAAGCCATTTATACCATAGTTCAATTGATGTCTCATCAATCATATTTACCTCTCCTTTACTTAGTTTTGCTAACTTTACATAAATGGTATTACTCTTTATTCCTTTGACCACAATTCGAGAACCAATGGTAAGCTTCCATTTACCTTCACCAGAATAGCCATTATGTCCTTCATCATTAAGCTTTCTGATAGATATAAGGTTTAAGTGAATATTTAAGCCATACCTAACGTCTCTAGATATCCCTTTTTTTTTTCCCCATCTTGACATTACCAAGATCACCAGTAGAGTAAGCTGAAAAGAATTTACTATGTAATGTCACATGAAAGGAAGCACCAGAGTCAATAAATCAATCATTGTCATGATAAGAAAGATTAACACAAGCATCCTCTCAGGCAATGAGAACTTTATAATCTACTGCTGCAGTCATCACATCTTCATTTTTTCCATTACCTTTACCTTTAGCCTATTCTCTTTTTTAGATTTTGCACTCTTTCTTTATATGTTCAGGCATGTCGTAATGATACCATTTAATATTTCTTTTTCTTGAGTTTGATTTTTCCTTGGATTTATCAAATATATCAGGTTTATTAGATGAGCTTCTTATCTCACTTCTCCCATGCATTTCCTTTTTATTAGTAATAAGTATCTGAGTCTCAAAATTGATACCTTACTCTTTCCCTTTAACTTCTTTATGCATTGAGTTGTCTTTCACCATTGTAAGGGTGATCTTTCCTTTTGGAGTAGAATTATTATCAAATAATATAATTATCAAATAATATAAGTGTCTCTTGATTGTTTGGCAGTGAACTCAATAATAATAGTAGTTGAATTCATCATCAAGTACTAACTTCATGATAGTCAACTAATTTACGAGACCTTAAAAATCATTCAAGTGCTTTGTCATATTCGATCCATCCTTATACTTCAAATTCACCATTGTCCTAATTAAGGACGTTTTATTTAAGGTAATTTGTCTTTTATACATGGACTTTGATTTCTTTCATAGAGCATATATTCTAGTTTCTTGAACAACGTTATGATAAACAATGTTATCCGCCCTTTGTCAAATATAATTAATAGGTCTTTATGCATAATTGCTTAATATTGATTAGATTTATCCTTAAGTTTTGCACTATCATCACCTAAAGGTGAATACAAATCTTTGCAATATAAAAGTTCTTCCATCATTGAATTCCAAAGGAATAATTTGATAAATTTAATTTTATTATAGAACCCGATGCTTAAGTCATACTTGTAACACAAAAACACCAATATATATAAATATATAGTCTTCAATCCTAGTTTTGATACCACTTTTTAGGAATATAATAAACCAAAAATAATAAATAAAAAATCAACATAGTGAGTTAACATGGAAAACCCTAATGAAGGGAAAAACTATAGGACCACACAATGTAAAATCTTTCACTATCAACAATAATCAGCTTATAGAGTATCTATTCACTAATTATACTAGTGGATAAATAATTTTCACCACAAACAATCGATATTAACAAAATCACAATATAAACCAAATTCGTGAAATCGTAAATATAAATTCAACCAAAGCAATTGAGAATGATTTATCAAGAATAGAAATAACAATCTTCTGGAGCTCCATGCCACAAATTTAGTGACTGAAATTTATCACAATCGAGATTTAATAAGTCGTTTGATTATGAATCTAAAATCACTTTTCCAAATAAATTTTTTCAATTTTGTTACAAATTCTATGCTAAATAAATAGACAAATTCTTTCTTGAAGTCTCACTAATTAAAAATAAAATAACATTTTTTCTATTCCTTTCTTCTCAATTCAGTGTCTTCTTCTTGTTTTCAATTTTTTTTTTTCCTTTTTCGATTCCAATTCCGAGGCCACTCTTCGATTTCTCTTCCTTTCTCCCTTATGTATTTTGTCTTCTTACATACACACATACACACGCATATGGGTTCCCTTCTCTTTATTTTTCTTTTATTATTTATTAATAGCTATGGGCCTACATATAGGTTAGACTCATAAGCCCAATAGGGATGGATCAAGGTTCGAATTTCTCTTTTCTCAAGTTGTAATGTGGTTTAAAAAAAAAAGAGAGAGAGGGTATGTTATAAGATGAAGTTTTACCATGTAACCTCATATTAATTTCTAATTGTATGTACTTCATTTGTATTCTCACTCATATTTGATTACATATGAATAAAAGGAAAAAGTGATTTTCTCATTATATGCATGGCATTATTGAACATGATACAAGAGATAGGAGAATTTTTTCTGCAATGTCATATACTTTGCAAAACAACGAGAACTCTATGAAAGATCTTCTTTTTTGTCATACGCTGGTGGTTTGCCCTTTTCCTATTAGACTCAATTAAGCTTGTGCATCGGTTTAACTCGACTCAAAACTAACCTCTAACCATCGGTGATGAGTAAAAAAGGGAATGAACTGGGCCCAACCCTTAAAGGGGTGAGCTTGGGCCAGTTTGCCTAAACCAGTGGTTCAAGGGTCGATTTTGCAATCCTTAAATCGATGGTTTGTTTTCTTTTTTTTTTTCAATTTTTTTAATGATTGTAAATAATTTGTGAAATATTAGTATTTTTTTTCCAATTAAATGTAGAACTTTATGTCATTGCTCGTAAATGAAAAATTTTATTTTCAGTTGAATTTTTTTTTTATTTTGAAATAATTTATTTGAATCGTATGATGTATTATAATTTATTATAGTATATATGTTATATAGTATATTACATATAATATATATTATATATTAATAGTGTCTATATAGTATGTTTGCATTATATATATATATATTATATTATATTATATTATATTATATGTATTTTTTAATTTTCAAGGTTAGCTTGACCTTGAATTGTTGAGTCGAACCACTTGTTCAATGGTGGTTCTACTAAACGGTTCAATAACTTACTAATCCGCCGATTTGACAAGATTGAACCGCTTGAACCTTTAGGATTAGGTAATTCATCGATTGGTTTAGACTCATCAAAGATGGGCTTGGGCCGATTCAACTGTTGGACAGATAGATTCCAAGTCTATCTAAAGTTAGAAGCCGGCCCATGCACATGTCTAAACTTAATACTCTATCAAATATTCAACCCTAGGTACACATTTGCGAAGATGAATATTTGATACGTTATCAAGATGGTGTTGATATGCAGTCCTTGATGGTTTGCAGGATGACGAAGGTGAACTAGATGAATTTAATTGCAATAAGTTTGTTTTTTATTTGGTTTTTATTCATACCTAATTCGTCTGAGAATCAATTTATATAGGTTTTAGAATGGTTTAAAAGTATCAAGATTTCATTAAGAATATCTTTTTTTTAAGAACTCTTTTACTTTATTGGTGAAGTTCTTAAATAAAGATCATTAATACTTATTTACATTATTTATGATCTACAGTACGAACTTTTAATAATAAAAGCAGTTAAAAAACAAAAACAAAAACAAAAAAGTGGTAGCTTTTTGGTGTTCCTGATCAAGGCTCCAAAAATAAAATTAAGGACTCGATTCTAATGGAAAAGGACCTCACATTAAATCCTTTTACCTCTTGAACCCGTGTCAAGAAGCATAATTGAGGATGCTGTAGGTTTCGATTTTTATTTTGAAAATTTAGAAGTCTATACTTTAGGTAGCGTTCATAGCCTAACCATGTGATACCGCTCATCACAAGCTCCTTAATAAGTTATAGCAAATTTTACATTATTTTACTTAATATTACTCTCGCCGCATCGTAGACGTTGGACTTCAAGCCCACGTTTCACAAAGAAATTTCAAACATCCAAATATTATTTTCCCATCTAAGGTTTCTAATGGTAAATTAATATAATGTTAGTCATAAGTGGCTGTATTAACCAAACAACAGTCAATACTAGAAAGTAATAAGAAATAATAGCTTCTAACTATCAAATATTAGTACGTGTTTGAAATGAATTCCGACCGTGAAAAACCATTCTGAGTAGTTTGGTTTATGGTTTATTTTGCTGTTAACTATTTAAAATATTTCGATTCAACACCGATCCGAGACGCATTACTGAAAAAGAAAAAGAAAAAGAAAAAGAAAATTCCAAAAGGTTCAAAAGATTGTATCGAAACGCCTATTCCATTTCCTATTACATCCCTGATTTTATTTAGACATTTGTTTTGCACTTTTCCATTGAATTAAACTATTTAGCCTGAAAAACTATAATTTGTGGACTCCTTTTTAAAAATCGTTGAAAAAGCACTAGTATTAGCGTATAACGGTGGACGGTTGGGAAGCAGAAATTCATTTTTAAAGTGTCATATGTCAAAATAAAACCAAAGAAAAAAAAAGGGGGGTAGTAAGTGGGGGAAAAAAAAGCCTAATTCAATTGCAAAAAGTTTTAAGGTGAATATATACAGCTTGAAAGGGGTTAATATTTTAAGTGCAGATATTTAAAATGCAGAATGACATCTTTGTGAAACAAGAAAGTACCTTAGAATATCAAAAGTTATATGATGTAATGATAAACGGTAAGAGACCAATAATATTATTTAGTTAACATCCAAACAATATAAGGACAACAAGTACATAATTCTCAACAAAGTGATATCTTCCATGGCACTCGGGGAATAGCTCATTAGATGGACAGTAATATCATGACATCATATATAATATTTGAAACAATCAATGTCAGGGTTATAAACCTTATCATTCAGCAAATACATAACATCATAATTTTTTTCCCATTTTATTCGCACTTCCAACTCCATAAAGTAAAGATCGGTATCTTCTTTACTCTCTACCTCCGATCTCTAGACTAACAATTGCATGGTCACTTACTAGCGGCTCCTATGGATTGCAGGGCTTTTGCATCCTTGCGCTCTAAAATACGGCGTGCTTCCTCCTCAGTCGCTGGCACCACATTTCTGATCCTAAAACCCGATTTCATGGCTTTTGCCTCCGGGCGAACAGTGAATGTGAAATAGAATGTATTTGATACCTGGGTTCAGGCAGAGAGAAACACTTTTAGGGTCCCGGAATACATGGGAAGAAATCCAGTCATTCAGTAATAACACTCAGATGATGAATTTAGAAGCTGTTGGAAAGTGATATTATCATTCCTCTCACTTATATATCAGTTGAAAGAGACAAACCTCACTAGTTCTAATCTCTGGCCTCGTAACGTGAGCTTCTACTTCAACATTAATCAGAGGTTGCTCCGGATTGGCTAGTTCGGTGTATAACACGCATGATTTGAACCGCAGAAAGTCTCCCACATCCACCTAGTCATGGAAGCGCAATTTCATCAGAAATACATTATTGCAGTTTGCACAAGCCTTACACCAACCAGCATATCACAGAGATGGTAAAATTGGTCACATCATTAAGTTCATTAATAACATTGAGGAATACTTCAATGTGAAAACACCCGAATCTATTCAAGCAAACAGGCAGATGACTTCCGACAGAGATGAAAAGTGATTCCACTTTGCTGTAAACGATTCAAGCACTAGAGAAATTTTAGCTCTCTTCGCATTAGTTGACCGATAATCCAGCACATATCCACATCATAGTACATATAACCTTTCCCTTACGAGGGCAAACAAACACATCATTAAGTGATAAATGGTTTAGGCAAAGCCTATGTAGTAGTACTCACAGGTCTCAGGAAATCAACATGATCAACTTCCATGAAGTAAGGAACCATGCCAGCGAATGCATAAGCTGTTGAGAAGGCCAATTCAAATGCCCGGAGCATCAGAAATCCTCCAAAGATCCTACCATGAATATTCCTCTGTTGTGGTTGACAAATCAATGAATTTTCTAGGCGTGTATCCCTTAGAAGAATGCTGTCTCTGTCAGCCAATGCAGGCATATCACAGAAAACTCTTCCCTTAGCCAATAGCCCATTTAGTTTATCTATTTTTGAATTTTCAATTTCCCTTCTTTCACCTTGTCTTTTTATTTTCCTCAATTGACTTCTAGCTTCTGCCTCGTTGAAAAGCAGCTTCTCCTTGTCAGTTTCAGGTGAGAGCCGATTTATTGGAGCAGCTTTTCCAGTCTTAGAGTCACGGGCAACAAATATAAAATTGGCTGTCAATGCTATAGGGTCTTCAGCACCAGAGTTTTCTGCAAAAGCAAATTTAACCCATTAAAAGAATACCCATGAATCATACACCATTCAAGAGATAATGTCAAATGATTTTTCCCTAATTTCATCCGAAAATCTGCACAAAATGGTACTAATTGAGGTTTCCAGTCGATAAACAACATTGTGCCATTTATTTCTAACAGCTAACACAGAAGGCCTTTTTTTACAATAACAAGGCAAACGGTGATGGTCACAAGATAAGTTTATGGTCCCTTAATGGATTGGTAGACCTGGGACAATTAACTTCGTAAGGAGTTGAAGACTGATAAGATAAAAACATGAGCAAGATAAATGGATGGGATTAAATATTATGGAATCATGGTAATTCCTCCAGGTAAGACCAGACTGGGTGGTAATTAACAATAGCAGTAAACGGTGGTCAACCAAAATATCTGATTAGATACTTAAAGGCATCACAAACAATTGAAGTTAGCAGCACAGGTGGTGGATGCCATCTTGCAAGATAAGTTACCTTCAGAAAGTTGAAGGACTTCAAGTTGAATCTCAATTGACGAGCGTCCGACCCATATCGCGGAACCAACAATTTTAAGATCAATATCCACGCTTATGGGCTTTTTCAGGACAATTTTGTCAACTGCTGCAGTAACCAGCAAGAGTGGCCTTGTCGTGAAGTTCTCATCAGAGCAGTGCTATTCAAGAAATAGAAAACAACCAGTTTTACACGTGACAGATTATCAAATTACTAACAAAGTAAATCCATTGTCATTTTTCTGTAACCCAAAATATGGATAATACCGGTAATTTCAAGCACATTAAAAAGCGAGCATCACTATAATTCTTATCTTGCTCCTGCAAGCAAATCTATCCTGCTCAACAACTGAAACTCTTGTTGAATCCATAAAAAGGCATCTATCTGATAAAATCATTAGTTTCTACATAGAAAGGGAGAAAAAAACAAAGGAAAAGTACATCCCAGGGGGAGAAAAAGCAAGGTTCCAGTATTTGTCAAAACAAAAACACTCACATTCTTCAAATGCCACTGCAGTACCTAAAGTTGCTTACAGAAGGTAAAGTATCTCAGCTCTAGTAAAGCTTCTCAGCTAATTTAGATTGTCAGGAGAGTTCCTAAACCTTATAGCACACCTTCATTCATACATTCAACTCAACAGCAACCTCAAATGATGTCAAGAGTTGCATTTAAACTGATCTTTCCAGTTTCCATTATGCGTTTCTGTCACAGAAGTGATCTATTTTGCGAAAGGGGCTAAATATATTCTATCAATCTACTAAAGCACAGCTCTAACATGGAACCTTTTGCAATGTTTTGATGAGCATATAATTTCATCCTATACAAAAGGCGAAGCTAGTACGGAACTACTTGAACATCGTTATGATACACAAAATAGCCAGGATAAAAGTCACTCATAAGATATAGCATGATTTCTGTCCTTTGGGAAAGGCAATCGCTTTTCTTAGAAACATTGCTATCAATAACTATCTCCTTATATTTCTCAACCTCCCAAAATGAAAAACTAGTGAATACAAGCTCATTTGATTTCTTTGTTTCCGCAATAATATATTAACATTATAAATACTATATTTATAATCTATATTAAAAATTTACAGTAATGCTATAGAAGGACTAGGGTCCCGCGAATGGGTTGTGGATATTTGTTAACAAGCCAAAAGAAAGAATCTCTGCGGCATTAAATATATATATTTACAAAAAGAAAGTACATAGTAATATGAAAAAGTGACAATGCAACATTAATTGATATTTTCTACACCAAAGATGGATAAAATCAATGGGTGCCCATTAAAAAATTATTATTATTATTATTATTATTATTATTCTTTCTACTTGTAGGCTTCTTCAAAAGAACAACCAAGTATAACCAGAACTAGCAAATCAACAAAGTAGTAGGTACCTTGACAGAGATTGTACCAGCTAAAGCATCAAGGTCTTCAAGCAGCTTCGCAATTCTAACCTCATTCCATGGATCCCTATACTGCTCTCTCAAAATATAATCAGAAGAGAAATTATAAAGTATACTTGTTCTACTTTGGGATGGGGTTTTCTCCAACAATTCACTCTGTGGAGGAGCATCTTTCGGTGGGTCCAAAAGTCTCTCAAAAATCTTCGACCTTGTTTCCCATAAAGCAATTGTAACGGGTGAATGGTACATTCCAGGCCACAGGCTAATAGGTTTTCTAGATAATGAAGGAGAAGAGCCTGAATTATCATTGAGCGGAGAAGGAGGAGGCTCATATGGTGAAGCAAGAGTTGAAAAGACAGGGATTGTTCTTGGAGAATTTGGAAAAGAACCCATTTTTGAATTATCAAAATTCAAGCCAAAAACACTTAAAAGATGACTATTTGTGATGATTAAAGAAATGGGTTTGAACAAGTTTACTGTTTTACAGAAGGAAAATTTCCCATCTTTTGGGTCAATATGATAATTTCAGCAAATATGAGCAGTTGAAGAGTTTTTTTCTTGAGGTGATTACAGGATAGGGTTTTGATCAAGTTATGTGTTTTTTGCAGTTAAACTATCATGGATTAAATAGGAAGAAGAAAAGGAGAAGAGGACTGATAAAGTAATAAGTAAGTAATTGTCAGTTTGCGGTGCATGGGTTATGGAAATTGAGGACAGAAATGTCACAAGTGTTGCTGCATTGATGAAGGAGGTTGTGCATGTGCATACGAAGAGAACGGAAAAGTATCTTCCCTTCTGTTTCTTGCTAATGAAGTTAGATGTCCTTTCCTGACCGTGAAACGGAACTACAACGGAAGCCTTACGGGTCAACACCCTGATTGACCAAAGGAAGGATCACGCAAAACATTCATCGATTTAGGAGATCATAAGATGTCTATGTCGCCGGGCCGGCCGTCGCCACAAACCGCCCAAGGTAGATTAGCCCCATCTGCCATCAGGTTGACATTGGTCGGGTAAAGCATGCCGAAAAGCGAGTTGATTGATGGGCCCTTGTAACTCCTTTAACCCTCAATTTTGAAGTTGGTTTTAACAAAGAACTTTCAAGCCCAATGGAAGATTATTTCGATAATCAATATATTTAATTACTACTTAGCATGGTATTCGTGCTCCTTTTGGTTTTTTTTGCTATTGTGTACTATATATTAATTATTTTAATAAAATTACTAGATTTTAGTTACTAAAACTGAATAGAATAAAAAGAACTATATAACACGGTACAAAATGTACTTTAGTTTAATATCATAGCCAATAATACGATAGAGAGGCTAAAGTAATTTATGAACTTTAAATCCATTAACAATATGGGTTTAACTCTTTATATTAAGAGAATATGGCCTAAAGAGTCAAATTCACGAATTTAAGATGATTTAAAGAGATGTGGCATGATAAGTTTGGAGTAAGGATCATTGGGCTGGTTCACCACTCTCAACCTTTCATAGGAAAGCTCATACATATACAGAAGCTCGTTATAGACTTAGTCTCAATAAGAGCTCATCGAAGAATCCATTGACAAGATGACTCATCTCGATCGTTAATTATCACCATGATTTAACGAATATCATCGATGACTTAACTCTGTAAATACCCTAGAGCTTCTCTTCCTTTAGGACAAATTTTCAACTATTGGGAGAAATAATGTTGTGCTATCATACTGCTATTACACAAGATTAACAAAGTTCAAAGTAAAGAACACACCACCTTTCGTTTAGAATAGTAGAGTTGATGTTCTATAGCTCCTCTAATTGTCAGTAATGCATTTGAGCTCCCTTAGACTACTTACTGCTTCTTCTTGCTTCTTTTTCTCCAAGTTGTCCCTTATGTGTTACTTTATGTCACTCATTTGAGGCCATGTGAAGCGTAATATGCACGTTGTACGCTCGTAACCACTATAACTGGATCCCCTCATCTATAAATTTTTTTAGTAACTCCATTGAGGATAGAGGATGTTAACAACTTAACAATGGAACCTGATAGGAAAAGGATAGCTAATGTTACTAACAACACTTCTTAAGATCAACAAGAGAAACGTAAAGTTATAGAACGAACCATGTTGCCACTAGAAGAAAACAATCAAGACAATAGCACACAAGAAGATGCATCTAGCAATGTTCAGATGATGTACGAGCTTTGAGAGGTTGCTTAAGTTTAAAATTAATTTATGACATTGTTTAGTTAATGTGTGCCAAGCCTGGCTGCTTTAGTTGCAGTATAATAGGGTATGATTCCCTTAAATTTGATTAATGCTACATAGCAACATGCTACCTAAGCAGTAGAGCCATCTAGTCTTTTTACTATTATTAAGGATGCCACTCATGGAAGTGATGACCAAACCTTTACACTAGACCTTACACCTATACAAAACTTGACACCTGAGGTAAGAGCTACAGAGGTCCGACTTAGAGGCTCTTCATCCTTATGCGTAATCTTACATATTATATAGGGTAGATCTACCAATTGCATTAATTATACCTCGACTATATAGGTTGAAGCTATTACCTCCAGTCCAAGAGTTTCATTTGTGACCAAAGACAACTTAGATATATTCATGAAGGAGATATAAACAAAATCAATTGCAAGAATGTTTGATCTTAAATTCCTATACAATCAGTATATTGTTGACAAACTGTATCTTAATGATTAAATGAGTTCAAAGTTTTCACTGTTTAGCGTTAAGCAAGGAAATGCCAAGAAACATTTGATGAAGTTTATTCAGACTCTAACTATTTACAAGCTGGACGATGATTTGAAATTAAAGGAAGCTTAAAAGTCTCTTATGAAGCAAGTTTATACCTAGTATATCAATCTCCCTCCTAGATCAGTTGGTTCATAAGAGAGCAAAATATAAAAGGCTAAAATGATTTATGGATTTTAAGTCTATTAATGATCTTGGCTTAACTCTTTGAATTAAGGTAATAGGGTCCGAAGAGTTAAGTTCATGAATTTAGGATGACTTAGGAAGATATAGCATAGTAGGTTTAGAGTAGGGATTGTTAGGCCGGCCCATTCACTCTTAACTTTTCTTAGGGAAGCTAATAAACATAGAGAGACTCGTTATGGCTTTCGACCTAATAAGACCCTATGGAAGAATCCATCAATAAGAGGACTTATCTCGATTGTCGACATTGATGGCCTAAATTTATAAATATCCTAAAGCTCCTCTTCATTTGGGACAATTTTTCAGCCATTAGGAGAAACGACATCATGCTATCTCACTGCTATTACACAAGATCAATAGAGTTCAAAGTGAAAAATACACTACCTCTCATCTAAAATAATGGAGTTGATGCTTTATAGCTTCTCTACTTATCGCTAGTGCATTTGAGCTCCTTAAGACTATCTACTCCTTTGCCTATTCCTCTTCCTACTTCTTCTTCTCATTGTCATCCCTTACATATCATTATCTATCACTCCTTTAAGGCCATATGAAGTGCGAGATGCACATTGTACGTACGTGATTATTGTAATTGAATCCCCTAACCTATAAATATAGATCAAATAAATGATACAGAGTTTTGTTCGGTTAAATATAAATTATAATAACCAAACAATAGAAATTGGGGAGACTCTATTGTTAGTACAAATTAAATATAATCAAACATTAAACCGTTCTCCAATTCTTTTGTGCCAAAGAAATGCACTACATATTAGTATAGATCGGCCTTGTGAGGCCATATTATGTTGTTCCTATCTTGAATCTTTTTACTTAAACCGGTGTATGCTATAATTGATATTTATCACACAGTCAGTACCCTTTAACCTAACAAGATGTGCAAAAATGTTTCACACACACACACATAATTAAAGCCCTAAAGTGCTTAAGTAACTGTCATTTATATCTCACCCTTAAAATTACTTATTTACATTTTATCTAATATTATTTAATGAGAAAACTAACACCAAAATAACATTTTAAATTTATATACGACTTATATTATGGATAAATTTATTAACTTATTTAATTTGTCTTTCCTAACAATTTTTTCCCTCTCTCTTTATATATATATATATATATATATATATATATATATTTCCCACATGAATCCTTTTATCCCATCTCTCTATCATCTCACCCATATTCACGGAAGTTACTTTTATAATACCATTCTTGTAACTTTTTCTTTATATATTTTTAAAGTCATTCCTGTAATTTTTTTTTTCCAAAATCATCTATTTTTAACACAATTTAAATCAACATTTATTTTATGTTTCAAATTTATTATGAAGTTAAATTCAATTTTAGCACACATAATGCTGGTGTTGTGTTTGCTAATGTATGCATATATATATATATATATATATATATATATATTCTTTGCTAGCTTTACTTACCAAATTTGCTTCCTTATAGTTGTAGGTGGGTATCTTAATTTGTAAACAGTTTAACTAAATTATTATTGCTATATCTCTTGCATCCTTTTTTTTTTTTTAACCTTTTGCAGTATTATTGTTATATCCATTGTTGCTATTAAAAGATTCTTATTAGTTAGGTCAAGAAATTCATTCAATTGATCTAATTAATTCTAACAACTAAAAGAACCTTTTTACTCAAAAGAATTTAAAAACCAATTATCTCCTCATTATTTGAAAAATTGAAAAAAGAATCCCGAATCCTCATAAAATTTGAAGAGACACATAATTGTTTAATGTAAAAATCCAGATTCCTTTTATAATATATGCATCCGATAAACCATTATTCCACATATTAATATCCTTTGTCTATTTACTCATTTTATTGGATTTTTCTACCTTCTTCCCATTTGTTTGATTTTCCTTTTTTATATATTATACCTTTTCTTATTTGGTTAATATTCCTTACAATTAAATATAAATATTTATATTGTTACAATATCCCTCTCCATCTTTACAATTAAATATTAATATATCTATTTTACAACATGTCTCCTCGTTTTTTACATTTATGTATTAATTTTTTTTTACCTTTGTAAAAAATATTTTTCCATTGCCTAAATAATTTACATTATTATTATGAAATCCATATAAAGTAGAACTAATTAAATGTTTCATATGTTTTATATAAGAAAAGGATTATTTGTTGTGATTTTCAATTTTTTTTATTAATTTTATAATTATTAGAATTTAGTGAAACTATACACAATTCATATAATTTGGTAAATTTAATGTACAATTCATATGGATAAAACCTATAGAGACCATTGTCCATATACGATATTATGATTAATGGAAAATAATAAATTCATACATAATTCATATAATTTGCTAAAATACACATGAAATTTACAAAAATTCTACCCATATATACCATAGTCTATAAATTATATATTATATATATTTATATATATCTTTTGTACAATTAGAGCCTTCATTTGTTGAAATTAAAAGATAAACACCATATAGTTTGAATATAATTATAATGTGTATAAATAATTCATATAGTGGTAACCCATATATATTATTGTCAATATAAACTATTATGTTTATTATTGCTAGTATATATTATGCATGAAATACTAATGTTTAAAAAGTACATATGTATAAGTTACATATAAACAAAGCATCTAATATACGCATAGTTCATACACATCATTATTAGTATACCATAATATATTATATGTCATTACACTAAGATGATATATGAGTACTTTATAAATAACGTTGGTACGATATATGTAAGATTACATTCAAAAATTGTGCACCATATTATTATTATTTGTATGTAGTGTTAAAATGTTATACAATAGATGCTTAAATTTATTAATGACATGTACATTGAAATTAAATAAGATAAATCAAATAATGTTTTAACAAAACTGTCAATAATGTATTGTTATTATCGATAGATCAAGTTACCATCAACGATAGACAACCGTCTATGGTCGGTCATCTTTTATTGTAAAGGAATTAGGTTTTACCTAATTGGAGCGCATGACTGTCAACAGTGTCTTATTACTATTGACAATTTTGTTTACCATTACTCATAGAAATGCTACCATGTTTGGTTATTGTTTTACTACGAAGGAGTTCGATTTTATTGGAATGAAGCGCATCACTGTGAATAGATATGTACTACTATTGATAGATTTTTGCATGGGCCTACTTGTTTTGGTGTGAAACTTGTTGATAGAATGGTGCAACTGTCTATAGGTCTTCAAAAATTAGAACGTTCTACATTCCTGATATTTTTACGGTAAAATCCACTATCTTCAGTACTAAACATGTAATTCTCAACACTAAAACCCTAAGTATACCTTAAATACCTAGAAAGAACAACAATAACAACTTTTTTAATCACAATATGGATTCCAATAAACATGTACCGATTTGGGTTGTGATAATGAAGAGGGATACTGTTGTTGGTGAATTTTGGGATGAGGGAAAATCCTGCAAAAGAAAATGAAAGACTTAGTACCAAAGCCAGTTTGGTAGCGGCACTTAGATACCTAAGTTAGTAGGGTGACTTTGTATAGAAAGCATGCAAGTAAAAAGTGTCAGAGAGCTCTTACAGAGTTTCTTTCTAATATTTATAGGTGGTTATAGTGTTTAAGGTAGTTGTCGGAATAACTATTAAGATATATGTAAATTTCTTGATTTGACATCTCTCCTGATATATAGGGAGAGTAGGCGATTATGTAATATAACCGTATTTATGAAAACCATTCGCGCCATAGACTTAAATTCAAACCAGGAACAAATTGATGTTACTCAGCAGAAATGCCATGTATCATCTATCCATAGGTTTGCCAAGAGATTCGACTACCTAGTATATCGACAGTCGAATGAACGAGTATGCCAGATGAGCAAAAAATGACTATCAATAGATACGATGTTCATGACCATGATACCAAAACCGATGCTGCATATGATGAATTAGGTGATATTTCTGTCTTCGGTAATGGTGGAAGCAATGATTTTTCTAAGCAAAATAATGTGATAACCATTGACAACTTGTCATCCTATACAAGTTTTCAGTCGATTAAACTTTTAGTTGGTAGAAAGTTTGCATCTTTTTCAGAAGCCTATGATTTCTATACTAGGTATGGTACTATAAACGAGTTTAGTACTCATTTGTGTGATTCTAAAAAGAATGAGTAGATGCAGGTGAGATTGTGACTATAAGTATGCCATAAGGAGGGTTATAGCGGTCAACAACACCTTGGTAAGAATGACCAAGTTAGAAGGGAAAAGGCGTTGATTAGAACTAGTTATGAAGCTATGTTTAAAGTAGGATGGACTTTGGGAGGTTGTAGCTGTAAATATAGATCATAATCATGAGCTTATGCTACTATCATAAAATTGTTTCTTACATTCTAATAGGTTTGTGTCAAATGCTGATTGAGTTCAAATCAGAAGCATGTTAAATTTTGCTATTTGGCCACGTGATATAATCAAAGTTCCAGACATCAAGCGAGTAAACAGGTGAAAGTTAGATTTACGAAGAAAGACTTATACAACTATATTGATAAGTAGAAGTGGGTAAATACATCTGATGGTGATGTTAAGGTAACCCTAGCATTCTTAGCGGGCCTAAAGGAAGTTGATCCTAGGTTAATTTATGAGTATACTGTGAATGAAGAGGGAGAACTTAGTCGAATGTTTTGGTTAGATTCAACATGTTAGCTCAAATATGCTTGTTTCGAAGATGTCATCACTTTTGATTCCACATATTAATCGAATAAGTATCTCATGCCGTTGGTAATATAAATCAACGTTAACCATCAATATTAAACTTGCATTTTTGGCAATGCATTATTAAATGATGAGACCAAAGAGGCATATAGCTCGTTACTTGATGTGTTTGTGCATGTAATGAAAGGCAAAAGGCCTATGTTTATTATCATAGATGGCGATAAGGCAATGCGAGCAACCATTAATTCCATTTGTTCTCAAGTATAGCATTGCCTTTGTTCATGGCACCTTGAGAGAAATACAATGTCTCATGTTCATAGCGATGGGTTCCTGTGAGATTTCAAGAGGTATATGTTTGATATAGAATTTGTTGATGAATTTGAAGTAGCTTGGTAGATATCCTAAAAAGACATGAACTTAAAGGAAATGAATGGGTTGAGGAGTTGTATCAAAAGTGGTTCTCTTAGGCACACACATTTTTGAGGGGACATTTTTAGGCTTTTATGCGGGGTATGCAAAGATGTGAGGGGATACACTCATTTATAAAGGGAAACCATTTTGTTTCTTAAAGGTATTAGATGTACTAAGTAGTTTCGTACTTCATGAAGGTGTTAGCTAATTTAAGACATGTAGAACTAAAGGCTGACTATGAAAGCACACATATAAAACCAATTTTGTGTATTGTACTGAAGAGTTTTGAAAACCATGCGAATTCTATACATATGAGGGCATCTTTTGAAAGAGTAAGGTCAAAGATTGAGCGGGAGGTGTTATGGATTCCATACCTTCATGATGATCGTGAATTTGGGGTAACCATCCACACTCTATTCTGCTATGATCGCTGCTCTAGACTTGTAAGAGTGACATTAAAAAATTTAGACTAATTTATCAATTGCGAGCGTCAACACTACGAGGCTATTGGATTTTCTTGTAGTAATGCCTTTCATGTGGCCAAAATTAGAGTTTTTGAATAATATCCCTCAGAATCTCATGTCACTAAGGTGTAGCAAGTTGGTAAAGACCATTCATGGAGGTAATGGGGCCATGTAGGGCACTAAAGATGCAATCATGACAAAACAAGTTTGATATGGTGCATTATTAGCTACTAGCCAAGCTATCTATTATCTAGGGTCCAAATTAGAGACAACCCTTTATAGAGTAATGAATGAGATTTTGTTATGCCTTGAAGTCATAGAGTTGCAACACTTTCATCATATAAACTAACCTATAATAGTAATTGACCTCACAGTCTTTATCATAGATATAATTTACATAAGGTATCGATCGTACAACCAATTGATTATCACTCCCCATAGCTTAAAAAAAAAAAAAACTAACCTCAGGGTAATTATACCGAGAGATGGGAATCAGGCTACTGGACTTTTAATCTATAGTCAAGCCGAGGACTAGAAGGACTGGCATGACGAATCCTTCTGTTCTAACCAACCCCTGTCGAGGTCGAGTACTTCCTTACCGAGTCAACCTTCATGTCGTGTCATATGATCGCCATTTTTCTACAGTATACCGAGTTGTTATTACTCTTTAGCATTTAGTCAACCAATTACTTGGCATATTCTTTATCGAGAAGCTACGAGAGAGAGTCTAGACTAACTAAGCTACCTCTGCTTAGACAAGCTCATCTGTTCGTACTTTTTGTTCGCATCTTCTAACGACCTCACTAATATAGTATCACCACATATATAGTATCATATGCAAAATCCATTGCACCAATGATTATTTTCCTTATATATTCATTTTTACCCTTATATATTCATTTTTACCCTTCTATATGTTGTAGATTACTTCCTTATGAAATGCCCTTTTTGTTTTTTCCCTTTTAGGAAGGTTACTCTAACTTATGGGTATAAATACTCTTATACTTATAATCGTGAGAACATCAAATCATTCTTAATATATACTCTTTTGAGTACTTCTTCCATGCATAAATACTGTTCGTTTACTTTTGGCATCACTCTTATCCTTTCCCTTAAGTAAGGTTAGGTAGCGAGTAACCTTACCAGACTAATTCGTGTGATATCAAATTGAGCTGTGAGTCCTTGGAAGTTCTATTGATTTGTTATATCTTCTAGAGCTGTTTGTGGGTTTTGCTTACCGTTTCACTCTTCGTTTTTCCCTTTTTGCACTTTCCCCATTAATCTTTTTCGAGCTTTCTGTAAGTTTGAACCCATCTAGTAACTGACTGTGTCTGTTCTTAATCACAGTTCGCAACATCTTGGTATTAGAGTAAAGGTTTTGTATGAACTGTAGTAGTTCTTCTTAAAGTTTTGTTATACTCTGTTTTGCATATGTGAAACAGAACAAGTTACGATGTTCATTTGACTGTTGTGTTGTTAGATGTTCACTTTCTGAAGTATTTGTTTGAGTTTGAATCTGTAAGGAAAAATGATAGACTCAAATATGAATGTTGGTATTGGAGATGATAGTGGAGTTGTCTACTGTGGACGATAATCTCAAGGAACTTGTAAAAGCACTAACGAGAGACTTGATGAGGTAGCTAACCTCTTAGTAAATTTGACCCGAGTTGTTCATGTACCGTTTTGCTGACACACTAAGGCCACACAAAACACTCCATAAACTACTTAACCTGTTAAAGGTCGGAACCCAGCTTGACCCGTTCGAGTTAAAGGAGTTGGAGGATAAGTAAGGCGAAGGATAGACTTGAGAGAGCTTGATGAAGAGGAAGACGAGTTTTGAATTTTGAGTTTCAATGGATCTAGGAATGTTGATGAATATTTGAAGTGGGAAAAGAAGGTGGAGTTTGTATTGGATTATTGTCAATACAGGGATTATGAGAAGGTGAGAATTACTGCTGCTGAGTTCTCCAGATATGCTGCCATGTGGTGGAATAATTTTTAGGCTATGAGAAGACAAGGGGGGTACCGAAAGATTAACACTTAGCCTGAGATGAAGAGAGTGCTTAGAAACAGGTTTGTGCCAGAAACCTATCTCTGAGATATTTTTACACGGTTTTAAGAGTTGAGATAGGGAGGCTAAATAATTGACGAGTATGTTTAAGAATTTCAAATGCTTATGATGTGTTACGAAGTGGAGGAACCACCAGCTTAAATAGTCTCATGGTTTGTTATTAAGTTAAGGGGAGACATTCGGGATGTTGTAGAGCTCCAATGATTTGACATCATAAATGAGACTATTAGGATTGCTTAGCGAGTAGAGAGGCAAAGAAGGAGCCGAGCACTGATGAGGTTTTCGACTAGCCAACTCGGACAGGCAAGTCATCGAGCTCATTCGAGTGTAGACCCAAGCAGAAAAACCAACCTGATGGTGAAGTGCCAACCCGAACATATGAGAAAGGGCAAGGGTCTGGTAGGAAGACCAGCCAGATCAAGTGCTTCAAGTGCCAAGGGTTTGGATACATGGCTGCTTAGTGCCCGAGTTGATGGATGATGGTCATCAATTGAGACATCCCGAAGCTCGAAGTAGAGAGTATAGATGAGGAACCTGAAGAAGAGGAGGTTCCTATCAAGAAAGAGTTAATTAAGGAGGACGTATTTTTCGATGTCTTAGACCAGTCACTCATGATTGTCTATCGCATTATGAGCATAGAACCCTCATGAAAGGAGGAGTAGAGAGAGAATCTGTTTCATAAAACCTGCAAGGTGAATGATTAGGTGTGTGCCCTCATCGTGGATAGTTGAAGCTGCACTAATGTAGCATCAACCGATCTTATTTCAAAATTGAAATTGCTAATTGTTGTGCACCCGAAGCTGTATAAGTTGCACTAGTTAAGCGAGAAGGGAGCATTACACATCACTCAGCAAATACTACTGCCGATCACTATTGGGAACTACTCTGACTAGATTCTCTATAACGTCCTACCCATGTGTGCTTCCCACATGTTGCTAGGTAGACCGTGGTTGTTTGATAGGAGGATCATCCATGATGGCTACAGGAATACATACATGTTCGAGAAGGATGAATGGGAGATTATACTAAACCTGATGTTGTTTATAGAAGTCAATAAGTTGCAAATGAAACTTGCTTGTAAATCAAAAAAGGCTCTGGTGATGAGTAGAGCCAAGCTCCGAGAGGCCATCAATGCTAATGAGCCGACCCTCTTGTTGGTCAGGTGATTGTTGGAAATGAGGGAGTGGGGTAAGTTACCTTAGGAGATTAAGGAGTTGTTAAATGAATATGCCGACCTGTTTTTAGAACGGTTACTTGAGGAGTTGCCCTTAACTCAAGGCATAGAGCACTGTTTTGTCTTAGTACCCAGTGCTGCAATGCCAAAAAAGCCAGCTTATTAGATAATCTCAAGTAGGCTTCTAAACTCTAACGTCAAGTTAATGAGTTGCTGGAGAGAGGTTATGTAAGAGAGAGTCTCAGCCCTTATGCCGTGCCTGCACTTTAGTTGCTGAAGAAGGATGGAACTTGGTGGATGTATGTAAATGGTTGAGCTGTGAACAAAATCACGATCAAATATAAGTATTTGATCCTGAGGCTAGAAGACATGTTGGATGAACTAAGTGGAGCAAATATTTTTAGCAAGATTGATCTTAAATCTAGCTACCATCTAATCTACATGAGACCAGGCAATGAATGGAAGATTATGTTTAAGACTCGACATGGACTTTACTAGTGGATGGTCATGCCTTTCGGCTTGTCGAATGGCCCGAGCACTTTCATGAGATTAATGAACCATGTACTGAGACATCTCATCAGGAAGTATGTCGTAGTATACTTTAACGACATCCTGGTCTACAGTGCCGACATGCCAAGTCACTGCGAACATCTCAGAGTAGTCTTAGATATCTTCCATGCTAAGAGATTATTCGGTAATCTAAAGAAAAGTTATTTTTGGCAAGAGGAAGTGGTATTCTTGGGTTATATAGTAAGTGGAGGAGGCTTGCGAGTAGATGATGAGAAGATCTGAGCAATTGTTGAATGCCAACTCCTACTACTTGTACCTATGTAAGAAGTTTCCGCAAATTGGCTTTATTTTACAAAAGATGCATTAGAAATTTCAGTACCCTTACTGTGCTACTTATTGAACTAATGAAGAAAAACACCGACTTCCGATGGAGAGAAAGGGAGGAGAGGAGCTTTATTGAGGTGAAAGAAAGGTTGACCTTTGCCCCGGTGTTAGTATTATCCGACTTTGACAAACTTTTTTAACTAAAATGTAATACATTGGGCATTGGAATAGGTGTTGTCTTAATGCAGGAAGGCCAACCAATTGCCTTCCATAGTGAGAAGCTCCGAAGACCCCAATTGAATTATTCTGTGTATGACAAGGAACTTTTGGCACTGATCTAAGCAATACAAGTATGACAACATTATTTATTATTGAGAGAATTTGTTATATATACAGACCATGAATTGCTAAGGCACCTCTAGAGTTAGACCAAGTTGTCAAAGTGGTAGGCAAGATAGGTTGAATTTTTCAAGACCATAAAGGCGACCTAGTAGGATTAACTCAAATTTCTATAACATGTGTGCACACCCATGATATGAAAACCGCCTTACAAGTCAAAAATTGCAAGACTTTAAATAATAAATCACTAAGATTACTGGTTTTCAAGTAATTAATTATTTTAACATAACATAACATAATATATAAATATAAATAACTATAGATATCCGATATCCCACAGTTCCTCAGAACTGTAAAGAATCGGTATCCCCTATCAAATAATAAGATAGGATATACCAACATTAGAAAACTCTAAAAAAAATTAAATTATATTAAATTTTAACATATAAATATTTTCTACAAAAGATTTTTATATATCACCTATAAAGATCTCAACTAATTCTAACACTAATATACATATCTTTATCTCGCACTCGGCACTCGAGATTTGTCTCAATCCCATCGTATGTAAACCTACAAGAGAAACTAAAGGGGAATGAGCATATAACAATTCAATGAGTTCGTTCCTTACTATAACCGTTCAAGTAAGTTGATACAAGGCAAGTGCACCTATCAGTTTTAATATAGCGGATGTGAGTCCGAATTGATTCCTCAAAGACTTCGAGTACTAATATTAACCTTAGCTCTATTATCTAACCGGAAAATTGTGATGAGTTGAATGAATTAAAAATACTAAAATTAACAAACTAACCTAATTATGAGACTTGATTAAGCAATTTAGAAAGCGATAAAACTAAGAACGACTTCAAGAAGGCAAATAACGTATTTAGGAATTATTTCCCCTAGTGTGTAACATGTGACCACTTAAAATATATCCAATTTAATCTCTATTATTCTTGATTGGAGGGATTCACAACTAAAGTTAACACCATTCTTAAGCATATTAACCCTAATCCTAAATTATTTACTAGAATCTCTTCACTTAGTAATATAATTTAGAATTGCATTAATGTATAATGAATCCCTACACAAAAGAACAACTTTCCGGAAGAATCACGTATCTTATCTCTAAGTACACATGTAATTCTCTCCAATTATGTCAAGATCTCATTACATATGTGATTTCTCAATTATCATGCATAATATTATAGATTGATACTCTAGAAATATCAACTAACAATTAAATAACATAATTGAATCAAGAAAAAATAGAAACTTTATTAAAAATTATCAATCAATCTAATAGTCACATGAAACCTTAGGTTCTACAATTTTAAATACAAGAATCTTAAGCTATCATAATGAAACTAAAAATGAATTGCAACAAAATCAATAAATAAAACATGAAAAACTCCTTTTGTTGATGAAAAATCTCTTCAATCTTAAAGTTGGGTGTTTCTTTCTTCTCCTTCTCTTCAAGTCTCTTCTCTTTTGAATGTCCAAACTTATGTGCGAAACCTTAGTATGTCCTTTTATAATGTATTGTAAGGTTTCTTTTTTCGTCACTGGACATAGCCTAGGACACAGTTGTGTCCCTAGGTCATATAACTTTTTGACCTTGGCAAATCTTCCTGTGTGGACACAGCTTGGGGATACGGTTATCTCCCAGACTGTGTAACTTTCTAACCAAAATTCCTATCATCTATGTAACTTCAAAACTTCATAACTCATTCATTTGAACTCCAAATTGAGTGAAACTTGATTCCTTTTCTTCGTTTTCAATTCAAGAATGCATTCAAACCTTAAAATCAAAATTTTACTCAATTAAGTATCAATTTATTTTTTTTTTAAAAAACCAAAGATGTAAGGGAAATACTATAAAATCACCATGTGAAAGGTATTTAAAATAAGAGTTATCATAAGTTATCACACATTATTATCACATATGCAAGTAAGCTATCTACATACAAAATGAATGTACGTGCGATGAAATGTAAGCAACACATCTATTGGAGTTCGAAACTATGAACGGTGTAGAATTACGTCATCTACACTTTGATTATCCCCTGTATTTACCCACACATGGTACCTCAGCTTATCTACATGGGGCTGCTTAAGGGCACTACCCTTCTAAGCAACACTCGACTATTACTCTAGTTGAGAAAAGAGTTCTAATCTAAATAGGTAGATCCCAAACTAAGACTATTTATCATCCAAGGCTCCTTTGGCACAAACATGCAAGTCCTCTCACAACTGAAATTATCTAAGGCCTTACAGGCACAATAAAGTGAATCCTCTTACTATTAATCGGAGATCCCATGCTAGCTTTGCCTTAACACTCAAATATTATTTATGGTTCCACCAGCTCTTATTAAGATTATACAAAAATATGTTTAAGAGTAGAAAAGTTTTTTCCAAAAACACTATTCTCAAGATTTTTGTAAAGCTATCACTCTCCATTCATATCTTTATCGGGTCATAGACATGCGACGAGTATAATTGGTTATTTTGGTTTGATACTTATATTTATCAATTTAAAAGGTAATCATACAGATTATAGCAAATCAACAAAGCAGTAACATACAAGCAATAATAAGCAGCAAAACCTCATACAAGTAACACGCACAAGCAAGTAATAAGTCATTAGAACTCCCTCACCTAGATTATTCCTTGTTCTCCAAGCTTTGGGGTTTTTAGAACTCGATTTTGAATGCTTACAAAAAATAGTAAAACTTATAAGTATTCTGAGAAGTCAGGCTCCTTAGTTAACTAAAAGTCTATTGTAGCTTATCTAGTTTTCCCAATATAACCCAAGTATAATGTGTATAGGGTTTACCATACTCAATGGGATTAATAGTAACTATTTTCTTATATTTGTTAGTTATGAGATTTCCTTTATGTCTTTAGTAACTTTTTATTCTAATTCTAATATTTACGAACTTATAATCGTTTTTCATTGTTTTTAGATGCACGTTCATACAGTGATGTTCGTTTTGGATGTTAAGACCCGTATTTTACAATATGGGCTAAACTTATTGAAATTTTAACTTACTAAAGTTTAATTATTCTTATTGCTTATGTTTATATCCTATTTTAGTACTTAATGATTTAATTAGCTAATAGATCCTCACACTTAGAAAATTTTACATTAGTATTATTAATTTATGTACTTAATTAAGTTTAATTTAATTTTGAAAGTGTATTAGGGTTTAAAGGATCTTCAACTCCTAAGTACATGTACATATTTATGTTATACTCTTATGTAATCTTATAAGTTATTATTTTATAAGATTATGCTTATGTCATTGTTTATGTCATCAATCGCTTATGTTATCGCTTATATCATCATTTACTTATATCATGGCTTATGTCATCTTTTAATTGCATCATTGCTTACATCATCATTTGATTGCATAAACCCTTACCTCATGCTTAAGTCATACTTAAGTGTCTTATGTACACTTTACATATGTTAACTATATACCTATACCTTTGCTATACTTATACATATACTATACATATATCGTATTTATTCTTTTACATATACCCATATACACATATGGTAACATATGTATTTTTATATGTATTTACGTATACCTAAAATTCCTCTTAAGAAAGTTTCTCAAATTTCATCCTTTTTATATTTTAAGGGTATATTTAACATGGTATATGTATGTATAGTTGGTATATGCCTTATTTTGGGTTATGTACTTATTGGATTCTTATGTACAAAGGTCTTTATACATGTATTTATCTAGTATATACTTATATACACATACTTAGATACATGTACACATGCTCTTCCTCCATTTACCAAGGCTATCCTACACTTCTAAACATAAAAATTGAATCTTTAAGCCTAAATCAACATATATATACACAACACATAAACTTCTTAAACTAACCTACCTATTCATCTAACTATTAGATAATATAGGGTACTACATGATAACATACCTTTGTTTTCTTCTTGATATATGGTTGTAAATTTAGAAAATTAGGAAAAGTGAAAGGGAAAGGGAAAGGGAAAGGGAGGTTACGGTTATGGAGGAAGAAGAAGGGACTTGATTTTGTGTTGTTTTGTGTTTTTGAAAGTGAAAGCAAGTAGGTCCTAAAAGATGAAGAAGTGGACGACAATGAAGTAGGGAAAAGGAAGAAAAATCTAAACGAAAAGAAAAGAAAAGAAATCATTAGAATAGAAGAGATATTTCTAAAATGCAAGTGACATTTTGTTGACTTTTTTATATGTTGACTTAGTAAACTTTTTGACTTTAGTCAACATGTGTTGACTTGGTCAACTTTCCAAAAATAAATGCCATTTAGTGTATATAATGAAGTAATTAGGGAAAATTAGGAGAAAGACTAAGGAAATGAACGGAAATAAGAAGTTTAGTGAAATGATTAATAAAAATAGGTAATGAAATCTTCCTTTTGGTATTTATATCCTATATACATCATTTAGTAGGCTACTTGATGTAATTGTCATGAAAAGTATCATTTAGGGTACTAATACCTACCATATGTAATATAAACATCAACTAAACTCTTAACTCTATGTAATACTAATCTAGTTATATACTTAGAAGATAAATGTGATCTATGATGCAACATCTTAGTTTCTAAAGGATTACTTTAGTATTATAAATATTTGTGAATGATTGTAGGTTATCTTTAATCTTTTACTAATGATTTAGTATAATACTAAGGTTATATTATCAATTAAGGTTTTAAGATAAATTATGGTGAATTAGTGCTTTTATATCCTTAAAGTTATAGTTTTAGGTTTTTTATTACTTTAGGGTACAATCTCTAGTGTCTTTACACATTTAGGGTTTAATATGTTTATATGCGATTAAGTCTTCGATTGTTATCTTAAGGTTTTGATGAGGTTCAAGGTTAACTTTTGCAGTTACATATACTTGAGGTTTGAGGGTCTTCTCATGCGATTAGATGTTCAATTGATAATTTAAGGTTTTTCATATTTGCTTTAGGTTTTGAATTGAGATTTTAATCAGTTTTAAATCTCACTATCTCTATTAACTTCAGGAAATCATCTATAGTTTGGACATTTGATTCTATATTTACAAAGTTAGATTCGTGGGGTTTACAGAATTCTATACTTAACCTAATATTTTATATTTATTATAATTCTAATTCCACATACTAATAAAATTACATATATTTACTACATAATACTTACAATAATTACATTTAGTACTTCAAATGCTACAATTATTATACCACATTAGATATGAACATCTTAAAACATCTAATTATATGCGAAGTCAGTAATTATTCAATTAATCACTAATTAACCCCCAAATCACTAACTAATTAACTAACTAACTATATATATATATATATTTAAAGGCTTAAAAATGACTTAAAATTTTTGAAAATTTATTTCTAAAAAGGGGCTTGATAGCATTGTTATACATCCTCTAAGTAATTTACACAAAAAATTTAAGCTTAAAAATACACTTTTAAGATTATTTATTTCTAAATTGAAATATGCTTAAGTTTATACGATTTCTTAAGAACTACATATTTTTAGATATAATTGAATTAAACCAATATTTTTCCTTAAATTTATATACATAAAAACATCATAATACTAAATTTCATAATTTTCTAGATAAAATTGATAATTTTAATAAATTAAATAAAATCGGGTTAAAATTGAACTCACTTGGTCATTGGACTTTTGGCTACCATTGGAGTTGTCAGTCAGCCTAGGTAGTGGTGGTAAGTTGTGTTGGTGGTGGCGGTTTGATTCTAGTTGGCCATAGATTGTGGGTTTGGTCTACAGGTCTTAATTGCACAATTTTTTTAATTAAAAAAAAAACTTTAATCCTCTCTTTTTCAATTCTCTCAAATTTTCTTATACCCCAAACTGACCAAATGAGCTTCTGTTAAGATTTGGGTATTTATAGAGTTGCATGGGGATTTTTTTTTCATTAATTTTGAGTTGGCATTTTTTTAGCCTTTTATTTTAGACATTTTGGATAATTTCACGTATTTTCACCTATACGTAAATACATATAGAGTACAAGTAAATACTCTTAAATATTATTTATGTTATTATATGATTTTTAGTATACATTTAATTTATCTTTAGTGACTCATTAGTTATTAGAACTCATTTTACGCATTTCTGATAAATAACAGGTAATGTACTTATAATTTGATATTATAATATTCTATTATTTTGTTACTTATTTTTCTAAATTCAAACTTATGAAATCACTTGAAGGTGCGATGGGTAGTAAGACTCCTTCACCTTGTGCTTTATTATATTTGTATTTTCTTGCTATATGCTGATTCCACTATGTTATATAAGTAAGATTAAGGATCTAAAAGTTGTTCAAGCTAAAGGATGTCTAAGTCAACAATCAAAGCGTTTAAGAAAACAGCTTCAATGCGGCTTGTGTAAGTAGGTGGGATATAATTGTATATGCTGCCCAAGGAATACTAATGGAAACAATAGTACATGTATAGAATTGATAGTAAATTTGAATAGTCCATCTAAAGAAAACATTGTGGCATGCTCTAGATTACACACCTCAGTCCAGGAGAACCACCCATAATTAGTTTTTGGCCAAAACATAAACAATATTGATTCTTATGATAATAGCATGGCTTTTGACTTTGAGTGAGTGTTAAAGTATTATAAATGCATTTGAAAAGCCACTATGAGAAAATGTAGTCCACTTTTGTTGTATAAAGAATCATTCTTATAGTAGAAACATTTGAAGTTCCATTACAACCTACTCTTGCTTTTGAATATCATTATTCTATCACATCTATAACTGTGATCATGTTAGCTTATGAATGTTTAAATGGGGAAGTGATTTGATTCAATAAATTGTTGACAATTACCCATGCTATTGTTGACAGTCTACCACTACAATAACACTGTCAACAGTCTTTAAGGTTCTATTGATATTTTTCATCTCTCGGAAATAATTAAATTGTTTGAACTATTGATAGTCTCCAACTATTGAAAATAATTAAATTGCATGTACTATTGATAAAAATAGGTGGTTTTCGATAGTTAGCATTAGATGTTATAGTGTACATTTCTTACTTCAAAAGATAGAGTTTTACTATATTAGAGTATAATTTTACCAATGTGGAAAGAGTACTGTCAACAGTCATACTGTCACTATCAATAGATGTTTAATTTACCATCTTCTATGTCGTTTTACTATGAAGGATCTTATATAACTGTGATGGAATGTTATTTTACCTTTATAGAGCATAGATTGTCAATAGACATAATGTTACCGTCGATGGTTGTATCGATAGTTGGCAAAAAAAAAAAAAAACGAAAAAAGAAAAAAAGAACACAAGACCCTAAGTATATAAAGCCAAAACTAAATTTAATCCTACACCCAACATACAATCAACAACGCTTGACTTCCAAACGCTCCTAACAGCCCTAACAAAACCCTAACTTCATCAATTTACTTTAGGAATCACATCTCTAATGGCTCCTCGTAAGCTACTGTATGACGTTTGTTGACCATTCCATTCTAGTTTTCTTCAATATCTCAAAGGACCCATTTGGTTCTCATTTCTTATGATAAGTTCTAGTGATTACTGAGTTCTTAGGAACATCATATAATCCTGATATCATAGCTTAAGGTTGCAATTAAGAGCTAAGTTTCGAGGTAGTTGATCTCGTCATAGTGTGTTTTGTGTTACTTTGTTTTCCATTTCAAAAACAGAGTAAGTTCTTAGTTCGTTGCATGATCCGTATTTTCCATGTTTATGGAAATTTCCTTTGTGAATATAGTATTTGCTGAAGCTTTGTATTAAGGATGTTAAATTCTAATGTTCAAGGAGAGATCAATGATGCTGAGAGCGATGCTCATGGTCGCATTTGTGCTGCCCACGAAACTCTACGAACTACTGATGAGCATATATAAGACCTTGCTACCATTGTGGTCAATTTGGTTGTTTCTGTACAATGGGTCAAAGAGACTAGACTGGAAGAAAGAATTTTCATTGAACAATGTAACGCCCCGGAACTTAGGATGCCACAACCCTGCTACGTGTCTCTGACGTCTATTGATACGTTAGGTGTTTAGGAGCCTGTAACTTGTCTAAGATCCATAAGTAATTACATGAAATCTATCAATTCATAATTGACAACCTCAAAATGCTAGTAGAGTGGAAAGCTAACTACTTAACTCCATAGTTAAAAGCAATAACACAATTAAAAATATCATCACTCCATAACTTAAAACATGAGAGAACTTTAAATCATAACCTAGAGTCTTATAGTTCTGACAATAATTAAACTAGTAAATCTAGCAATAGGAGTCACAAGCGACTCTAAAACCACATGGGTCTCCTAAATAAGCAATTATAAAGGAAATAAATACAATTCCCTTAGGTTTACTCCTATAACTAAACTACAATGCTTTGGCTCCATCCTCATAATAGTAATAATCTCCTTGCTCATCATAGTAAAGGTAATCAAATCTATAATCCTCAACATAAACTCTATCATCTACCTTGTAACTTGTCTATGTAACTGAAAAATAACAATCTCCATAGGGAAAGCTAAAGCCCAGTACAGAATACAATACACATGCACATAAACACAAGTATCACTCAAACACACACAAATACCACTATTAAATGCAACAAGCAATGGTTTTAAATGTTTTATTTAGGCCCACAACCATCATAGTTTCAGTGTCTTGAAACTTGAGGTTACTCATGACCCCTAACACGTAATATATATAGATACTATATAAGTATTGGTATTGGTTACTCCCCAACAACCGAGTGCCATAAACTAACCTAATTTACCTGGGTTATTTTAATAAGGGACTCCATAGGGGACAGCGTCGCGTAAAGATCACTAGGTTTCTCATTAACACCATTGGACCCGACCAATAGGTGGTCGAAGCTAAGCACAACCAGCTACACAAATTAAGTTCAAGTTCAATTTAGTCCGGTTCGTATTCACTACCCTAACACACACATTTAACAAATACATATCCCGTACCTAGAGTTCTTATCTCAAACGATCTACACCGCTTATCTTCTAGTGTCTGTTCAAAACATAGACGTTAGCTTAGAATTTAATAATTTCACAACTCAATACTTTTTTCTCTTTAACTGCATCCTCAACTCCAAACTCTAAGCTTCCAAACCGTATTCCATATACCCTTTTAATATCCTCTTAACATAAACACACGCAATACCGACATTCATACAAGTCCCAGCATGTTGTCCCATATGCACACATATAGTTCACATTGCCACTCCAATCCATGTGTACATACATACAATACTCGAAACCACAACTTTTACACATATACACACACAAAAATTCTACGACATACATAAACCCATACAAGACATAGTATACGCACACTACATATCCCAACACCACTCTACGACACCATTGAGATGTAATTGCATCATAACCACATTACCACCACCACACTAACAATATTAACACCTCCATTCCTAAAACTTAAAGGAACCCTAAAAGCATAAATTGGAAAAGGTAGAATGAGGATAGAGAGAAAACTTACTTGAATACAAAGGAAAGATTGCTTCTTATTAAATTCCTCTTTCAAGAACACAAATCTTAATTAAGGAGTTAGGGTTGAGATGAGTTCTACGAGTTCCCTTGAAAGTATTGTAAGTTTTTGTAAGAGGCAGTTATTGTAACTATAATGTATGTTTAGATGATTTAGTAGGGAGTAGACTTTTTCTCGAACCAAAATGCCCCTAACATTAATGTGTAAACACAAACCATACTGATGTCTAGATCTTTTCTTATGACTGTTTTTCCCCCGACATTTAATAATTAATTACATGCTTACCAATGTTTAAATATAAAAATCACTTATTTCTTTAATTCCCTTAAATTAATTTATTTATTATCTTTTTTTTTTTAACTTAGGTTTTACAAACAAGGTCGAGAGGTGAAAGAAAGGTCAAGAAGGCAGATGGATAAGTAACGAGCACTAGAACTAATCATTATGAACTAAGCTCTACCCTAACGTGATGATAGAGTTACTAAAAGGAGATTAAAGTTGAGGAGTATGATGAGGAGAAGTAATATGATGGGATTGAGGAGCGTGAGTTGAGAGCTCCTAGAAGAGCCAAACATCTTAAAGTACAGATTCCTAACTTTAATGAGTTGGTGGTGTTGATAACTACTTATATTGGGAGGAAAAGATTGAAAAAGATATTTAACTTCTATGACTATGAGGATGCTACTTGTATTAGGGTATCTACACTAGAGTTTTCTGGATATGCAGCAATATAATGAAAAAAGTTGCAAAATGCATAATAGAGAGCCTGAAGTGAGATCCGAACATAAAATGGAATGAAGAGAGTTCTGAAGAGTAAGTTTGTTCCAAAATACTATGAACAAGACACATTCTGACAACTCTAAGACTTGAGATAAGGCAACAAATCAGTAGACGAGTACATCCAAAAATTCCAATTGCTGATAATCCAATGTGATGTCAACGAACTTGAACTATGGTATTGTTCATTTTTGGGCTTAGAATTGAGATTTACCCCGTAATGGAGTTACAAAGGCTTAAGACTCTAATTAAATCCATTCAAGTGGCACAAAGGGTTGGAAGACAAAGGGTTAAAAGACAGAGGTGGAGTTAGATTAGCCTAATGCCGATCAGTTGACCAGGATTGCTAACCTAAGAACAACTGAGCACTAAATTGTTTCAAGGTGGACTGCTGAGGATAGGTACCAAGCTGACTACATAATGGCCAAGGTAAGGGTAAGGCTGAGGAGGTTGAGGTCTAAAGGGACCAAGGTCAGAGCTTAGAGAGGAATACCTGAGAGATTAAGTGTTTCAAATGTCTTAGTTATAGACACATAGTTAACTAATGTCCAAACCGACGTATCATGATCATCAAAGGAGATAAGCTTGAGTTCAAAGTAAAGAATGCTAGTGAAGAAGAGGAAGAAGGGGGAGTCAGTCAGGTATTAGAAGGATTTCTAGCAGCCTTCATCTTTTTTCCATATATGCTCTCTAATGTACTAATTTACGTGTAAAATAATGAGAAAAATTGGAAAATATACCACATTAGAGAAAAAGGGAGAGGAAGAGAAAGAAATGAATCAAACTCCATATAAAAGATTACTAACTGGTGCTTGTTGTGGTATTGGTTTTTTCTTCTTGTCTATCATCATCGTGTTTAAGTAAGGAGACACTTAATATCGTCATGGCCTCCTCTCTTCCCTCATTTCTCTAGGTTGTATAGCGAAATAAGTGCTGTTGTTGGTGGATTTTGAAAGTCAGAAATGTCCTATAAAGAAAAGAAAATTGCTTATTACTAAGGCCAATTTGATGTGACAACTCCGATGCTTAAGTTAATAAGCAGGAATAAGGAGAGTAAAAGTAACTAGTCAAGAGTTATCAGATGTCTCTTACAAAGTTTCTTTCCTGTATTTATATGAGGCCCTCGTGTTTGAAGTAGCAGTTATCGGAACAATTATCGGGATACGTGGAAGTTTCTTGATCATCCACTTTCTTTAAAATGTAGGGAGAGCAGGTAGTTATGTAATATAACTGTGCTTATGATAACTATTTATGTCATGAACTTGAATTCAAATAAGGGATGGATCTATATTACTTGGTAGAATGCTGAAAATGTAAATTACTCAGTGAGATGTCGAGAGTGTAGATTACCTGGCTTGTCGGTAGTCAAATGAATGAGTGAGTGAAGTTATGTCAATGCTTATCAAGCTGAGTGTATAAAAACCGACTATCAACAAGTGTGACTAAGACTTTTTGATGAGATAACCATGATTTCTTTCCTCTAGCCATGCACAACACTATATTCAGCTTCATCCTAAAGCCAAAGAAAGGTAAGTAAATCAATTGCAATGCATTAGCTTTAATGATTTAAGCCAAAACGGTTTTTCTTTTTTTTTTTTATAATTCAAGTAAATAAAAACGTACAACTTTGAATAAATGGTTACCTATAGTTGTTTGGGATTGTTCTCATCATAGTTAGGTAACATCTTTTGCAAAGGTTTGATGTTCATACATCCACCATCTTTCAAGTTAAGGTCATGGAGAGGAGGGGAATCTCTACCTAAGTCCTCATTCTTCTTTTCCACATTGGTTGGACCTTTGGATGCCTTCTTGGATGGAAAAACCATATTCATCAAGTCCGTCAACTAATTCTTCATGGATATTAGAAATAGGGTATCCCCCTTGCAATCCTCCGAACTTCTTCCTTCAATTCTTATTGTTGTTTCAATATAAGATCTAGCTTCTCCTCCAACACCTGCAAAAATCAGATTAACATTACATAACAATCAATTAAGAATATAAACTAGATTGACAGTTGTAATAGGAAAGGAAAAATGAGACCTTTAGCTTTGATCTCCTTAGTACGGGCAATCTTTCTTTAAATATGACAAATGGGTGATATAATATATTGAACAACTATATTATTAATGAATCATATGCTACTAAGTAAAAGTAAGGTTTATTAAGGATAAAAAAAAATTACCATGAGGAATAGAATGCAACTCCACATATAACTTCGACCAATCATCTTATAATTTAAAATATCATCTTGCATTCTTTGTAAGATGTACTTTGCCCAGTTATATTGTAATAGCTTATTTGCATCCGTTACCATTGCCAAATACTCTCTCACCACCTTTATATTGGATTAAGGGGCAAGTAATTGCTAAGTAACCATATAATAAATGATTGCTTAAACTTGTCATCAGTAACCTCAGTTTTTTTTGCAAACTTTCCTCAAAGATAGTTTGCTTAACATCTTCTTTCAACTCCAACCTACTCCTTACACTGGCCAATAACTCTTCTATAGCATCTATTAGTACATCTTCACCTTTACTATTTAGGCCAAGGATATTTTCCACATCAAAAGGAGTAATAGGAAGATTTGTCGCATTTATGTCTAGAACACAGCTTTCGAGATCAAAGTTCTCAATCAACCACAAACATAAATCTCTATCCACCTTACTACAATTCAACTCTAAAAGGCCATTAAGCCTTACCTCACTCATTGCATCTTTTTTTGCATCAATAAAATTTGAAAGGATTTTGGCAACGTATTTGGGTTGGCATCCCATTTGGTACTATAAAAGATAAATAATACAAAATAAGTATTAAAAAGGATAACAAAATCCTACGTTAATAGTTTTGAATACCTATATAATCTTATTGGCTTCAGAGCACCCCTAGATTCCTCCTTCTGACTTTAATACTCTTTCAAGCTATTCATTTGCCCTTTTTCATGCTCCCTCTTTGCTTCAAGAGGAAGAACATGCCACATTTCAACTCTCTTTACCTATAAAAAAAAAATATATATATATAATCATATAACAGTTACCTAAAATCATCTTAAGCTAACCAAAATTTATAAAATAAAATCCTTACTAACCTCCCCCTTAATCGGCTATTTATCCATCTTTAGCTTTTTACTCTCATCCTATCCGTATAGGGATAACCCAAGAAAACAAAATCATAACATTCTAATAAAAATAAAAGCATAAACAATACAATTGAAAAAAAAAAAGTAGGACATCTCGAGTTGTATAAGTAATGCATGTATGATATCATCGGCTGCGTCATCTTTCCTCCTTTAAATGATCACAAACCTATACATAGTTCATACAATTAAGTTTTAGTAGAATTATGAAAGTTAGATAGCTATGTGCAATAATTTAACTGTGGATAGAAACTATCTATCGGTTAACATAACAACAAACACTATATAAAGTAACATTGAATTGTCGACGTAACATTGAATTGTCGACGGTACATAAGGACATAGAAGCTCCCTTAGTTTTATCTGTCGATAGATAAATGCATTTGTTGACATTCATTAGGTTGGGGCTTTGTATTCTCATGCACTTTTGACAAATCACTATAAATGTTGATAGTGTAATGGTAATACAAAACACCTTCTTATTTCAGTCGAAAGTGGACAATCAATTTCGATAGTACGTAGGGGAGGAAGTAATTTAAGTTTAATTTCCTATCAATAGTGATATTTGAACTGTTGACGGTAAATGAAACTTAAATTATTCCCTCCCCTATACACTATTGACAATGAAATCCAACTGTCAACAAAAAAGTTCAAAGATGCAGTTCTTCCGAAATTGTAGAAACCCTAATCACTCCTAGTCTTTCAAAACAAATGTTGCAATAATATGGCATGATTAAGGTTATGATTCTTCACTATAACTAGATTGTAAAAATAATTCGCATTAAAATCCAAGAGCTACTATAGACAATCGAATCAAACATCTAAAACCCTAAACCTAACAAAAAAAAAAAATGAAACTTCATGAAATAAGAAGGAACTAGAATGAAAAAATATACTTGGATGAAGAATTGTACCGTAATGTTGTTGAGGAATGCAAGATTTTACCATGTTCAAGTCCTTTTTCTATGAAATGCTTTCTTCTTACTTCGAGAGTGTAGAGTTATGAAAATGGTTTATATTTAGTTTTCTAAATTCTATTTCATTTGATTTTTTTTATTGTTTAATATTATTTAATAATTGGTCTTTTATTTTTTATTCATAAATGCTAATAATCTGTTGATCAGGTATCAGGTTAACTCATTTTAATAGAATGACAGTATAGATTAAAACAACTTTAATCAATGGTTTACATTGTGCAGCATTACAGTAATGTTAGATTACCGATGTTATCATAGAAATCTCCAAAATTTATCAAAAGGGAAACTTTATGAGATAATTTCTATCAATTTGCCTAGTGGAGTCTAAAATGATGCTTATACATAATGAGTCGTACGTGATGAAAAATTGGCAGCATGGTAAAATAAGAGCAATTTTCAAAATTACTATTGTGATACAGGGTAGTTTAAGGAAAATGAACTGGGTATTGGGCAATGAAGTGAAGCCCACCCAACATAGAATAAGCCGACCTTGTTGAAAGGCTCTAGGAAGTGATAAGATGATTGAAAATTAATCTAAACTTTGATACTGAAAAAAGAAAAAAAAAATCCTTGAAAAGCTAAATAAAACATGAGTAGGCCGACGAAGTAAATTTAGTTAGACCAGAGGGTTTCAGCCCAGATTACTGTTCGCCGCACATGCCTAAAAGTTCCTAAAAATTTGAAAAGAAAGTTCATGATTCTTAGAAATGAAGTCCTAAATAGAAGGTGAATAAGAAGTGTTTTTATTTGTGAATAATGAAATTGATACAAGAGCACTTATATTTATACAATTATCTTTTGAAATTTGAGATGCAAAATGATTTGATAAAATGGGTCATGAAATAATATTGATCTTGAATATCAATCATTTATAGATAAGCTTTGATCATCTATATTGATCATATCTACTAGTTTCACTGTATATGCATTATCGTTGCTTCATTATATGTTTCCTGATGTTTTCGTTGAAATCGATAATAATTATTTCCATGCTAGTTAATCCTTTTCCAGTTTCGACATTGTGGCCTTTCTTTTTGCCAATAATCTTTTTCCTAAGTGACTGGTTTTGTTATAAATTCTGCAAAGCAAATGTTTTCATTTATCCCCTCCATTTTCTTTACTTCAAATTTCCCTCCTTTTCATGAGTTTTACGGCTTTAAGATTCTCCAATGATCATAACATTTCATCATGTCTATTAAGTCTCTTATCATATATGCTTCTATAGAGTCAATTAATTTAGTTACCGGTAATTAGATCTTCTTGTTTCTGCTAAAATAGCCATTATTAAGTCAAATTCTTTCGGAAGTGTGATCACTATCTTCTTTACTACTCTTTAACTATAATAGCTTTTCCATATGCTCGAAAATATACTAACGAAGTTAGACAAATTTATTTATTAATTGGTACTAACCGTAGATCCTTGCCCCATAGAAATGAATCAATATTTTTCTATTTGAGCTATATCACGTACTATATTACAACTATGCTAGCAAAAAAAATGCCATTTTTAGGGAGGGATTTTGAAAGAAAAATGGCAACTATAAAATGTTATTATTAATCTTATGTCATAAGATCAACATAATGATTAGTAGGAGGATTTTAAATGGTATTAATTTATTATCTTAATATCTAATATTTTCAAAATATTAATTTAGAGTCTAGAGTAGACCTAGGCTGGTGAATCGTAAACAGTGCAACCAAGCCTTTTTTTTTCTTTAATTTTCCCCTTTTTCACACAGTTTCATTTTTCTCCTTCCTTGTATTATAATTTTGTGTACTATCACCTATGAATTTGAAATTTGAAAGAAACTTAAATTTGGATATTAAACATTTATACAATATTTCTTTCACACAATGGTATTGTATTATATATTAAAAAATTATATTGTACATGAGATGTAACGAAGATGTGGTTATTATATTTTAAACTACTTCAAAATTAAATTTTTTTTGTCGTGTTGCGCTAGCAATAGCCTATGTATCCGATACATGGAATCACACCATCGTAGTTCCAGAATAATTTTTAATTTTTTTTAAAACCTTGAGTGTTACCATCATGTTTACCTAATAAGTCATTTCATTTTTTTAAAAAAAAGTCCTATAGTACAAAATAATTTTTATTCTAGCACTTTTAATTTCCAAAATAGTAGTAATATATTAACTCTTTGATTTAAGAAAAAAAAATCTATTAGGGTTTTTTTTTTGAAAAAAAAAAACTTATTTAATCTAAGTGTCAAATATGTAAAATAGAAAAGAAAAAAAATTGCAAGTGCTAATTGGTTAAATTTTTTTTGAAAAATTTATCTCTTTTTATTTTTCCTCATCAACTCAAGTCAAACTGACTGGTTGAATCGTTGGTTTAAGCGAGTCGAACTGCAGGTTTAGGAAGGTTAGCACCTTTGACCTGAATGAACTCACCAAGATCGATAGGTCTAATCACGAGTTAGACCTAGCCAAGCTAAGTCTAGTCTAGTTCATAAACTAGACCCAACTCTTCCCTAGGTCTAATTTAGAGTATAATAAGACGTTTTTTGCGGCTTTGAAATTCTTACTTTAATGTACCCATGCTTGCTCCTAATAACTCTAGTGATTCTAGGGAAAATTGGATAACTTCATGCCACTAGATAGAACATAACACCTTCCAACCTTTTCCCATTTTGGTTTTCAATTTAGCCAACTCTACTCCTAATAGAGTAAAGATAATTTTCTATCGTAGTAACATGATTTTGTATAATATCCTATAGGCCTAGTGCGAACAAGTAGGCACTGATTTTGTATGAAAATAATCATAGTTTCCCTAAGAAAATAATGGAAGTGGAACTTAGCTATTAGACTGGGTGGATCTTATAATAAGTCTAAATAGAGTGAGTTTTTCAATCATAATAGAATTATGCTCACTCCATGATTAAGGTGGCTTTAAAACCACTATTAATATCTATATTATTAAAGCTAAAGACACCTATCTTTTTTGTTATTTCATTATTTATAATTTTATAACAACCCTCTTATATTAAAAGCTAATCTTACACTTACAAAAATAGTTTGACGATATAATTGTAATATTTGAAAATTTCTAAATAGACATTTTTAGTATATTTTACTTTTTTCAATGCTTATCATTTTTCTCTCTGAAAAATCAATTTATGAACTTTTCTTTTTTCTTCCTACATTCTTAGTTTCCTTTTTTCCCCATTCACTCATATAAATACTAATTATATTCACCCATAATTTTATATCATTTTTCTTTATTCATAACTTCTATTATAAAATTAATTACTTTTGTGGACCTTTGAGATTGGTTATGTAGTTTCATAACTTTAGATCGATAATAGAGCTCTTCATAGTTATAATATATATATATTTCAAATCTTAGTAGAGTAAAACCTATGTGCTTATTTTACAAATTGTAACCATAAGAAATAATTGATAATTAAATTATTCTTTCATTTATTTAGTAATATGTTTCTTTGTTTTTTGAAATTTTAACAATAAAAAACTATTTGTTTATTTCACATACATTCACTATAAATATTAATTGATTACTAAATTATAGAAATTTCTAAAAATTATCTTCTTCTATTGCCTTTTAGAGCAACATGAATTGCACTCATATACCTTTAAGACACCAATGATAACAAATATGGTTCTATACTCATTCTTCGATTAAGAATTCCTTTCTAAACTATTTAACTACTCTTTGACATTTTTCCATATTCTTCTATCTCAACGTTACTTTTTTTATTTTTAAAATTTTTTTAGGATCCTAGCATTGTCTTCGTGTATTTCATTACCATTTTAACTTTATTATGTAATTAATTAAATCCATTTATGATAGAAAGAAAAGGAGAAAACAAATATCCATTTTCCTATTTATGATGTTATTTATTAATTGATTCATTAATTGCTTCTACAATTATCATATATATTAAGACAGAAATTTCAAAAGGTGAAATATAAAAAGAATTGACATGCACGTCTTCTACTTTTTAACAAAGTAGAAAAAGAATTATATTTAATCGAAGCCAAAATTTCATCAAAGTTTTCGAGTTTGAAATTAAAGTTATTGCAATTTATGTAAAGCGTTTATTCAATTTCTACCTTAGGTTCATTTATATGCCGCTGATGCATGCTTTAATGTCAATTGTGTTTTCTCATATAGCAATTTTAATATTTTTCCACATTCTTCTATCTCTCAATTTGAGTGAGCCTTATATATATAAAGTGTCCCATCGTTATCTTCCTTCTTTTTTATTTTAGATATGATTTTATGTTCATTTCATTCTATTGCTAATATACTCAAATTAAGTAAATTGTTATAATGAGATTACGATTCCAAGGCTACTACTATATAGAGAAATTAAATTACAATTCAATTCTTGATTTTATTCTATTTGAAATTCCTTACTAAACCATACAACTATTCTTAACCATTCTCAACCATTTCTATGTACAAAATGCAATACCAAAAGTTCAATAGCAATATTGACATTTTTTTACTAAGATTGTTCTAGCTTAGTGGCATTGTTTCTATATATATAAGGACCCTAAGGGAGGCATATTAGTATTGTCTAGAATTTTTATATCATATGTGCACCCATGATAAGAAAATTGTCTTGTAAGTTAGAAATTATAAGACTCTAAATAATTAATTACTAGGGTTTTCAATTTTAGTTCATTGACTCATTGTATAATATAAATAACCATGGATATCTATTATTTTATAGTTCCTTGGAATTGTAGAGAATCGATATCCCCTACCAAAATAGTGAAATAAGATAAATAATTCTAGAAAATTATAAACTTACTAAAGATACTAAACTTAATTAAGATATTAGTCATTTTTCGGAACATTCCGAATTAACTATATAAACTTTTCATCATACTTATTCAATGGTAGCATTCTATGCTTGGTTCCTATCCCTATCCTAACTATCAATCAACCGGTAAGGAAAAGAACTGTCGGGGTATAAGCTTACGATTAATGAGATAAATATCCTCGTCAATACTACATAACATAAATTTATTAGATGCATAATCATATGAATACATAAACAATCGGTATACCAAACAATGCATGCAGTGCCCTAGAAACTATATACGACTCAGAATTACGCAATCCTGTAGTCGGGGTTTGCAGATAATTAATTGACTTAAACCAAATTTGGGTTCTAGTGCTAGACCTTATGTTTTATTTCATTTGCACTATTGTTCTTAAGTCAAAACAAAACCATATATATATATATATATATATATATGTTCTTTCTTTCCTAAACAACAAATTATATTTTCAAAATCCCAAGTTTAGTAGTGTAGTAACCCCCACAGTTCACAAACATACGCCTTAAGTAGAAGCCACAAGACATGGCCTCTCGCCAATGGTAGGCGTCTCCCGGTACTTAGTAAGCCCGTCAGCTTAGGATAGAGACTCAATAAAATAATGATATAGTTAATGCCTAATCTTGTAGGAGGCCCTCCTCCTGTGAGTTCCTTCCTATCTTCTGTATAAAGTAGTAGTTGGTGTTATCCGAATGCAATTATGGGGAATGCATGATTCATTGAATTTCTTAATCATATAAGTAATTAATTCGGTTTTTCATGGTGATTAGACAATTTCATTCCATATAATTGCACGTATGAATTATCACAAATAATTTCCATTGATACATGATTAACAAGCCATAGCGTACAATCACAAATTCATATACATGCACTTCTCATATTCCATAAGCATCTAATTTATATATATATATATATATATATATATATATAAGTTTATGTGCATCTATTCTACAAGAAAAATCAAGTAAAAATTTATTAGGAATTTACTTACTTAGCTATGTGGGTTAATTGAAATAATACGGGGGTAAGTCGTCTCCGAAAGCCGGATCCCCTAGACATCGCAAATACAATATTATAAGGATTTGAAATAAAACTTAAAATACTAAGCTAAAACTCTCTAAGCTTAAGGATTTGAAATAAAACTTAAAAAACTAAGCTAAAACCCTCTAAGCTATACTTTTTACTTGATTTTATAATTTTTCTCGGTTTTTACTTAAAATTTAATCTTGTATAACTTTCTCATTTTAAATTTGATTTTTATGATTTTATAGTCAATCTTCATTTTTTTTTTAGTATACTTTAATGTGGTGAAGTTATATTTTCATGATGAGATACGCAAAACTACCCATAGGTCAGAATAGTAGCAATTATCATGATTTGGAGTACTTTTAGGCTTTGTTTGGTTCATGGGTTTTTTGGTAACTTAAGAAATTCTTTGGGCTTGGGCTTGGGCTTGGGCTTAGGCTTAGGGCTTTATTCCAAACTTAAAATACTCCTTAAGGTTAGATTTCTAACTTTGGTTTATGCTTTTAGTGTCAATAACTCCTTGGGCTTTTATGCAGGCTTAAGTTGCCAAATGGGTTTATTTTTTGTTCAAATTAAAGTTAGTGACTTTGTTAGACTTATGAAGTCTTAGGTAGGCTTTTTGTGGGCTTCAAAAAAAACTTTCTTAATAATTTAAAGTACTAGTCAGGATTTTAATGAAGGCCCAACTTAGAGTTTTAGGCTCATTTTGAGAGTTTTAGACCCGGTATTGAGTTTTAGGCTTTGTATACTTGCTTTAGTTGATTTTTTCACTTTATTTACTTGGTTATATAATATTTTTAAGTGGCTTTTATTTATATTTCAGATCTGGTCGTGATGAATCCAAGGGGTACTTGGTTTCTCAACTTGTTTTATCATTTCCTTAAGTTTAAGGGTTAGATCATAAACTTACGTTATTGATATTCCAACTTTGACTTAACTTCTCTTCCATATGGTAATTATTTAGCTTATACTCTAGATGAAAATATAGATCTCATGCTTATCATAACTTCAATGCCATAGTTCATATCTCACAAAGTTTGTTTTTTCATAAAAACTTTATGTAATAGATTTTCCTTTACCTAAGGCTAGGTTTGAGTATCTTTAACTTAATAGAAATGGTAATAATATCTACGTGACACACATACACTCTACGTCTAGCATGATGTCTTCTTGTTTATATACATATTTTATGATTTTCTTAACTTAAAATCTTCCGTTCTAAGTGTTAAACATATATCTTTACATAACACTAACTTAGCATGCTCTTATTTCAACTTTCATGTAAAGGGGTTCACAAGCTTACTTCTTAAGGTGGTCTAATTATTTTATCATCTTATGATCATGCTAATATGTTCATAAAAACATAATCTCCTAACATGTAACATGGCATATTAGGTCACTTTAACAAGAAAATAACTTACTTATCCTAAAAGCGTAGAAATTGTGGTTGTATAACTAAGTATCATCTTATATTCCTTGTTTTTCCTCCTCCTTCTTGCAAGCTCCTTTGGAAACTAGAGTCTTAATTTTTGAAGTGAAGCTTTAATGATATTTTAAAGTTCCTAAAAACGGCTTTTGAAATTGACAAAAGGAGGCAACACAATTAAGCTTTTGTGTTGTAAGTTATGAAGCAAAAAGGCAGCTGAAATGTGGGATTTCATGGGGTTAAGTTTTTTCTTTTGATTTGCGTTTAAAGTAAGGGGAAAGGAAGTGAAAATGAGAGTGAAAGAGAGAGAGAGTAGTAGATTTTTGAATGGGAGGAAAAGTATGTTTGAGAAGCTTTAATTGATTGTCTTTTAGTATGCACAAATGTCAACTTTTTTATAAGACTAAATAATGTAAGCATTAAGGGATAAATAGTAAATGTGTAAGACATTTGAGTGATGGAAGAATGACAAAGCATGGCCTCTCTTTTTCTTCTTTTTCGACTGGCTAAGTAGAGAGCAAATAGGGTATGGTATTGTCTTGTCACTTAATTAAAAGTTGAACATACAAAATAATGTATAACTTGTCCATATGTAGTATAAGTTGTGATGTGATAAGGGAAATGTCTTATCATTAGTTTTTGATAAGTTATCAATTGATAAATGATTTCAACTCTCAATTGATAAATTATTTAGGGTGATTGGTTAGTTTACTTATGTATGAAGATAGGAAAATTGTCTTAAATAAAATTCTTTTAGAGTTTGTTTCTTAAATTAATTTGCAAGTTATGATTTAATTCTGATAAAATTATGAAAATTTCTAGAGTTGAATAAAATTTTTCAAATTAAATTCTTAATTAGTCGCTGAAGGTTATAAGTCCTTAATTGTTTTAGGGTTTTGGGTTACTTAAAGTCTGCATTTCTCGTATTCGAGTTTTATTGATAATAGACTTTTAAATTGGAAAATTAAATTTGTTTTTAAATGCAAACGTTAATTCTTAGCTTAGTTTATCCTTAGGAATGTTCATGAAGTACTCTCAGTTGAATCATAAATCCGCTAGAAAGTAAGGTTTACAATTAATCCATATATAACAAGACTTATAAGTGAAAATAAGGAAATTGTCTTATATGTAATTCTTTTAAGGTTTGGTTTTCAAATTAATTTATAGGTTGTGATTTGCTTCTTAAGAAATTTTAAAATTTTCTAGAGTTGAATAAATTTTATTCAAATTATATTTTTAATTATTTATTTAGGGTCATAAGTTCCTAATTATCCTAGGGCTTAGGGTTCAAGTAAGTTTAAGTATGTTTTAGGGTTTTTCACCAATTCAAGAATAATTACCTTACACTTAAGAGGTTAAGGTTCAATTGGCTTAATTATTTAGGATCATTGTTTTATTATGCAACATATAATATACATATATATATATATAAAGAGAAGGAAATTGCTTAGTAATATATATATATATATAAATATACATATACATATTGTGGGGCTACTTAGGTACACAAGTAAAATAAATTTTGTAAATTTATTAATTTATTCTTTTAGCTAAGTTAGTTTTCCTATTTATTAATACTTGAAATCATTTTCGATTTGTTCATTATTGGTTTCATATGATTTCGCAAAAATTAATGATAATTTTATTGATTTATGGCATTTCAAGTATTAAGATAATTTTATAAAGTTTTAAAAATTTTTACAATTTGATATTTATGGTTTTATTAAGTTTAGGTTTACATTTTTTTAAAAGTACGTGTATGTAGAGATTGGGGTTTTCTTGCATGATTAAGGTTTCCGAATCGTATAATAGGACCTTTCAAGTTTGTTTTAAGTTTTAGTTTAAAATTTTAGTCAGTTTTTATTTTATGTGGTTTTATTGACTTAGGGAATTATCTATGATACTCGAGTCTGACACCATGTTTAGAAGGTTAAATTTGCGTAGTCTATAATATCCCAACATTATTTTTGTCCTTTTTCAAAATCCTAGAGTTATTTAAAATGTGTATTTCTTTATTATTTTAACCTTATTATGCGATTAATTTAACCCATTTATTGTAGAAGGAAAACAAGATTACTTCATAGTTGCTTTCTTATATGTTTATAAAATGAGATGTAAAAAGAATTAGATATGCAAGCCTTTTACTCTCTTTAACAAATTATAAAAAGAATTAGATATGATTGAAACTACAGTTTTGTCAAAGTTTTTAAGTTTAAAGTTAGTATTATAGCAACCTATGTAAAAAGTTTGTGCCTTTTCTTTGCCCTTGGGTCATATACATACCACTGATAATTGCCTTAATGTCAATTGCAGTTTCATGATAGAAGAATTTCAAAGAAGATGTGAAAAAATTAAGTTCACCTTTCTAATGTCTTCAAGTTCCTTTTGGAATTATTAGAAGTATAACATTGTCCCTATTGTGTTGAATAAAATTAATATTTATTGTATATTATTTTTTTTGTCCTTGTTCATATATACATTGTTTAATGTTGCTTATAGTTTGCTCTCTATACTTTAATGAAGGAAACAAAGAAGTCTAATGTAGGGGAAACCAACAATGGCTTCCATTCTTTTAAATAACATAAATTCTTACTTATATGGATAATTTATAAAGTTTGTCAAATAAATTTTTCTTTTCATTTTTTGGCTAAAACATACTTCAGTCAAGTTTGATGTTTTATTCATGTATGTTTTGTGCATTTTGTATGCATTTTTCATGTGTTTAAAATTTTGGCTAATTATTGTGTATGTTTTAATAAAAAAAGATTGTTATTTTATTTATGTAACTTTTACCTTTCTAAGAAACCCTATCTTCCATGCATTTTATCTATACATATTATTTCTTTTCTTTTGTAATGGGTAATGTATATTGCAAACCACATTATTGCTCATTCTATTTCCTTAATACCTAATAATAATTGCTCATTGCAATTAATTCATTTGAAGAATCTTAGTTTGAAATTAAGATAATAATATGAAAAAAATATTGATTTATTTTTTCTATAAAAACTAGCACCTTTTACTCTTCAATTCTATGCTTAAGATGATTCTCTTCATGTATTTCAAACCTCGTTTGTTTCATAAACAATAATTCATTAGTTAAAATTTTTTACTTGAAACATCATAATAACTATTTTTATATGATTTGTAAATGCAATTTGAAAATGCGCTATTGCTATGTAATATTTTTATAGGAGCTATCACATTAGCTATTTTTTCATTTCCCCACTATGGGCTATACAACAAATATATATTTCCATATAAATGGCTTATATATATATATATATACATATATATATGTTTTCTATATATATATTGCGGGTGCATTAATAGTTAGTAAATATTAAGAGTTATCATTTTAAATAAAGGAGGCAATAATTGTGCTAAGATTATAAATATATTAAGCCAGTATAAGTCAAGAAAATTTGTAGATATGAAGATACAATTAACGTGACAAAAGTTTTTCTAAAAAGAAGGATATACAGTTTTTTAGATTATGTTATGATAATTTCTAGCTTATGTGAATTAAAAGTTTTATGGCCAATTCATAGTCATCTCTTTAAGGAAAGCCTTTGCTCCACATGGCTGAAAGGGTATACAAAGATTTTTCTCTTACATTTTTTTTTTTCGGTTAGGATTTTATCTATTAGCTTCTGAAAATAAAGGATAGATAATCTTGTGAAAACTAAGAAAATATATCACCAAGCTAACTTTAGGTTTAAAACTGAAAAAAAAGAAGAAGAAGAAGCAATATTCTATATTTTACCTACCAAGAATATTGGTCACATAAACAATATGCTTCACAAACGCTTAATTTCCAAAGGTGTTAAGGCCACATTTGCCAAAACTGTCTACCTCTTCAAATTCATGCACAAGGACCACATGTCAAGCTCCTTATTAATAGACATAGAAACCATATCGGGTGGCCAGGACGAAGGTGGATTGGGGAACATTGCTATCTATCAAATACTACTTAAAAATTGATGGTTCCAGGACCTTGTCAACTTTAATATATTGAGAAGCATGACAGGGTCGATCACCGATTAATGCACTTATGTATGATGGATTCTTTCCTTAAGACACTTGATGTGGCCAAGATATATCGAAAAATTAGAGCAGGTGTTTTTTCACATAAATTTGTGCTGTTAGCAACATTTTACCATCATATTCCTCCCGAAAAGTAGTAAATACATTTTTAACTCACAAAGTAAAAAGTCCCACCTATCTATCTGGTCACATCAATTTAAATGAAGGAATTTATTTTTTAAAATTGAATAGATACAGTAAGGAACCATTAGCTACCTATGTCCAAAAGCTTGTAAGGTGTCAAGCTTGGGTTTTATAGGGCGCTAATCACTGCTTTACATGTGTATCTACAGAGATTAGTTCCCTACATGCCATTGACATTTGATTTGAAGTTGGCCAATGTTCATAGGCTTTACAATTAACAATAATAGAAAAAAAAAATAAAAGGAAATTAAAGTCATGCATTTAATATATATATATATATACACACACGAGTATACTACATTCCCATTCATCCACTTCATTCTTTCTTCAAGTTAAGCTTTTAATTTATGTTTATCAATTTTTCTAATATAAATATTAGACCATGAGTTTCTCCCTTCTCACTCACTGATCAGTGCTGTTTGTCGACTAGTATGATTTCCATTGTCGTATTACACAGACTCTTTGCGTATACATATGTATATGTCTTTGTGTTACTACTTTATTACCATTCATCGACTTCATTCTTTCTTCAAGTTAAGTTTTTAATTTATGTTTATCAATTTTTCTCATATAAATATTAGAATATAAGTTTCCGCCTTCTTACTCGTTGATCGGGGCTGCTCATGCACTAGTCTGATTTCCACCGTCATACTACGCAAACCGTTTTTCTTTTCGTCTATACATGTGTGTGCATATGTGTGTGCATGTGTGTATGGGTGCATCTATGGTGGGGTTCTTAAAGTCAGTAGATCACATGTAATGCAAGTGACAATTGACCTAGGAGACATTTAAGCTAATGGTATATAGAGGAATGTTGGTAAAAAGAGGTGTAGAAGGACGGATGAACAAACTCGATATCTTATGTATGTAGTATGATAATAGATCAAACTTAATATTTTTAATTATTCTTAGATTGTTGTTAAGAAAATTTCATGTTTGTTCTTTTATGGAGTGATTTTACCTGAGGTTCTTAATCGTCCTTAGCTGGTTTGATTTATTAATGGGTTTGATTAGTATTTTTGATATTTTGTATGGGTATTTTATGGATATTTGATATTTAATTAGATAATATTTTGATTTTGGGTCTTTAAAAAATAATTGAAAAGAAAAGGAAAAAAATGAATTAAATTTTTCTTGATTTAAAGTTTAATTGAAAAAGTTATGGATTTTTAAAGATTAACAATAATATTTGAAATGACCATATTTGAGCTTTGTTTATGTCAGGGTTGTATTAAAAATAAAATAAAGGAAACACTACCATTTTAACATATGGTCATTAAAATCCAAATATAGCCCATGTTTGGATCTTATGCGTGAAGGTTCAGCCTGATGTCATGTTCTAAGCCCATCGTTCAATCCTGGTGATGAAGCGGCCCACGTGATGAAGAAATTGAAGCCCATCTCCGGTGGTCTCTGAAGGGTTTTGCTATATGTTATATATAATATATTAAAAAGAGAACATAAACATTCAGCCTTCGGCGGCCGCGGATGCAGCAGAGGAATACGAAGATAAAGCTGCATGCCTTTATTTCTTCCTTTCGATTTTAGTAGTGTAGTTTATTTAGGTTTTAGTTTGTAGATAATTAATGAGATGAACACCTATCACAAACGGAAAATTAGGAACTTTTTTTATTTTTATAATAAAGAATAAATTTTTTCTATCATTTTCTTAATTTTTATTTATTGATTTCTTTATTTCTTTTGTAATTTGTGTGCTTTATATAACTATGAATTAACATTCTTTGTTGAGATATTGAATTGATGGATTTGTAATGTTTCTATATTAAATATTTAAATATTGATATTCTTGATATTTTTGTCATCAAGCATATATTTTATTTACTGTGAAAAACATGTTAGATTTGATGAAAATATGAGAAGAATAAAATTGATTCATTCAATTCCATAACAAACTAATATCATATTACAAGTAAGATGTAAGATATTATGCATTGTAATTAGGTTAGGTTTAGAATATAAAATGATTAATTAACTAAATAATCTTTTTTAGAAATAGAAAAACTTCGTTAATTAATTAGGGTAATTTACACTTGGAGAGAAAATGATTCTATACTTTATTATTTTGATAGTTTTCAAAGGAAATAACCTAAACCATTTTAGGATCCAATAGTCAAATGTAGTATATTTTAATATCATGTTCATTAACATTATATCCCAATATTTCACTTTGTTGGTTCATTGATTTAATCCTTTAAGCGTTAATTTCCTATATTTTATTTATTAATTAGAAGTAGATTTAATATTTTATATTAATTAAGAGTAGATTTAAATTGTTTTTATTGTTTTATATTTTAGTTTGCTTAGATATAGATAGGACTAATATAGTTAAGAGCTAATCATAATCTCCATGGAAATGACTTAGTCTCACCAGTTTTTACTACTATATACGCAACCTAGTATATTTGTTGGTAAATTGCACTTTTAAAATTTACGTGTATCACTTACAAATTTCTAAATGAATTAAATGAGAGAAGATACCTCTTATTTATAGACTTTGGAGGCTAATCTTATTCAATGGATAGTTTTAAGATAAATGGCTGAGATTGAGTATTATCATTAAAGCATATCCTTTCTTCTATTACGGATATGAGCTTGAGACTTATGATAATTAAAAGAGGCTTATTTTCTCTTAAATATGACTAAAGCACACTTAAGCCTTTTAAAGGTCCAATAAAGCCAAACAAGCTCAAATGAGCTTAAAAAGACCATTTTCAAGTTTACTTTTCATATGTAAAATAATCAACCAACACCGAGAGCAAAAAATCTAGTCCAACAATCTTGGTTCTAAGCCTACCACATTAAATCTCTCTAAAACACTTACCTAAAACTAACCTTACCACCACCTCTAGCCACCTTGGGTATGTTTGTAAACTCCACAAATTTTCTAGATAGGGGGTTAGAAGTTAATAAGATCTGTTGAAAAATACCTTTGGTATTGGCAAGATAACAAACCCTAAACATGAGAGACTATTCTAAAAAATCTGAACTCAAACTTCTAAAACCCTAAATGGCAATCTTAGCCTTAATTTGACCCTTATACTCAAAACCTTCGAATCCTGCAAATAAATGCCAATGACTAATGTTAACTCTTAAGGTCAACCTAATTTAACGAAACTAACCTCAAACCACAATGGGAAAGAGATTGATAGTCAAAGCTTATGAAAGCTCCATGAAACCGAAAAAGGGTAAGCTAAACCAAAAATGAATATTGGTATATATAAACCTAATAATGAATTCAAAACCTTTAAACGAATACTGTAACCCTTAAATGAGCCTTCAAACACTAAAATCCTAATTGAAACCCTAATACGTGTGAGCCTTTAAATTGTAAAACCCTAATATACAATTGAAAACCCTAATCTAACTATTGTACTACAATTAAATAGTAAAACTATTCATTAATCGAAAACTAATCACTTAATTACCTTAAAACCCTAATCTACCTTTTAAGATGTGCTCGAGTAGCAATAATTGTCTCAATTCTTTAAACTAATTATCCAATGGGCTTAACTAACTTAATTTGACACATTAAGCCCTAAAATGCATCTAATTTGTGCCAAGTGTACTAGTAATTAAAATTAAGAAACTTATTACACTTTAATCTGCTAATTGGGTTTTATATCATAATTAACTACAAATCAAGTATGATTAATCATATGAAACCTAAGTAACAATATGAAAATATCTCATTAAGAATGCCAACATTATACTTAGGGAGACAATATAAACCCCGTAAACTTTTGAATAAAAACTCAGAGTCAGATATAGGAGTTAATAGATAATCCTTAGAATCACTCAAGATATAATAATAAAAGCCATAAATAAAACAATTCAACCCTCAATAATAAGTTACAAACCTTAAGCAATAAGTTAAAAAACCCTAAAGAGAGTAAAACCCTTAAACCTTAATCGTACGCGTAAAACCTTAAAACCCCTAATATGCAAGAAACCTTAAAATGATTGGAAAACATCAATAAATTGAGTAAAACCTTAGTTGGAAGTCCAAAAACCTAATTCAACTAATAAACCCTAAGTATATCCCTAAACTATTTGCTAATCGTAAATAATTTCTTCAATTGCTAGGAAACCTTAAATCACTAATCAACCCTAAATCCCTAGCCTCGTACGCAGTTTGGAAACCCTAATTGGTCCTAGATAATAAAGGACTCTAACAAACGAAGTAATATAGGTTGATGAATTTAATTAAAATGATAAAATATGGCAAGACCCTAATTACACCTTAATTAGGCCTAATTGCTTGGTTAAGTAAAATTGCAATTAATTAGCTTAATTACCCTTTAATCCATCTATCAACTTTTATTACATCTTAATTAGTACCAAGTCAAACTCAATTAAGAACAAAAGATAAAGGATTAATTGGGAAATAAAGGACACTTTTCCTTAAAGAGATAAAATCTTACCTCATTTGGCAAAAAACAAACAAGGTATAATCATAGCAAAATGGGACCATGTACCCTTATCCCAAAATAGCCACCTCTTGTCTCCCTTAATCTACCTTCTATATCTATTATTTTATCCCTCCAAAACCCTCATTTGATACTATTCTTCACTCATAGAAAACCCAAGAAAATCCTCTCTACAAACCCAAATAAAAATCAAGGAAAGAAGGAAGAAAAACCAAGAAGTGCTCTTGGATTCCCCTACGCACATTAGTGCTTTTTAACACTACCACCACTATACACCATCAAATCACATACCACCACCACCAAAATGTCACATACACATTTTAGTTTCCCATCGACAAACATTTTCACCTAAAGAAGCACATTTCGATTTTGTTTTTTAGTGGAAAAGTTAGAGTTCCTGCAAACCAATTTAAGGTAAAACTCACCTAACTTAAGTTTTCTATTTACACTAATTTTATCTATGACATCTTGAGATTTTAAGATTAGAAATATCATATAAATATGTTATAATCATGTACATATCATTTTAGAGCCTTATAATTACATATTCCTTCATGTACTTAGCTAGTTTGTTGCTTACCTTCCAGAAGTATAAGAGATAGTTTTGTGTAGATAACTTGAAAAAAAATTGATAAAACCACATGAAACCCTAAGTACCATGCATGCTGCCCCTTGTTTAGTGAATATCCATCTTGCTTTTATCATATTATGTAATGTTATTAGCTCAAAACAAGAAGAATATGATTAAAATAAGGAAATACAGTAGAATAAGTATTGGATGGATGAAGTTGAAGAAATCCTACAAAACCCTTGGTTGCTACTATTGATGGGCTTAATGAGCTATAAATTTTGATTAATTAGTATAATGACATGATTTTTTAGTGTTAAGTATGATTTAGGATGTAATTAACCAAGTTAAGTAGGGTAATGATGAGTTAATGGCTTAAACTAGTGTAGTTGATGAATAAGGCCTTAAGATTAGTATTAGAAGCCTTATTAATGAAATGAATCAAATCTAGAACACTTAGTAAAATGGGTTATTTAGTGGACCTATTACAATAGTTGGCTTATTGAAATAAGTTAGAATCAAGTTTAGGCCTAAAATGCAAATTAGGCTTAAACTAGTTTAGTTAATGGTTAGGGCCTTAGAAATATGATTAGGAGCTTAATAAGTGAAAAGAACCAAATCTAAATCCTAATAGAAAATGGATTTATCTTAAGGCCTTTAGTGGGGCTTAAACCTAAAACAATAAGTAGAGTTAAGCTTAAGGCTCTAAACTGTAAGATAACCCCAAAAGCCTTTAAAAGAACCAGAAATAGAACCTAATAACTTAGCGACCAAATTTAAAACCCAAATTAAAAGGCTCATTAAATAAAATATAAAAGGTCTATTAAGTCCAAAAGCCCATTAAAGCCATCTCTTATAAGCCCCTTAGTAAGCTAAGGCCTTAAACTAGTAAAAGTGGACAATTTAGGCCTACAAGAGTAACATTTAGGCCTACATTAAAAATTATAGAATTTGATAAAAAGAAAAAAACTTAAACTTAAAATACCTAAATAAAGGCCCAAAAGGTTAAGTGTAAGGACCAACACCTAAAATTAAGCCAAAAGCCCAAAATTAAGCCAAAATCCTAAAGTAATCAAATGAACACCATTGACCAATGGACTTGTTTAACCTAAACTGAATTATTGCAAGTCCAAAACCCTAAAAAGGACCTCACCAATTGAAAGAATACTAAAAAATAATGAAAATTGACTATAAGAACGTGAAATTTTAACTTAAAACAAGAAAGTTATGATTAAAATATGAAATAGGTGGAAATAGGAAAATTATAACGAGGCTAGCACATAGATTAAGTTTAAGATGAGTCTTATTTACTTTAGTTACCTAATAACTCTTATTTTAAATACATTTCACATGGTGATTTTATAGTATTTCCCTTACATCTTTTGTTTTATTTAAAGAAATTGTTATTGAAAATAAAGAAAAGGAATCAAGTTTCACTCAATTTGGAGTTCAAATGAATGAGTTATGAAGTTTTGAAGTTATATAAATAGTAGGAGAAAGTGGCAAATTTTGGTCAGAAAGTTACACAATCTGGGACACAACCGTGTCCCCAGGCTGTGTCCATTTAGGAAGATTTTAAGTCTTAAGGTTAGTAAGTTGCATAACTTGCGGATACAATTATGTCCCAAGCTGTGTCTGGTGATGGAAAAAAAAAAAAACTTTACAATACATTATAAAAAGACTTACTAGGGTTTCGCATGTAATTTTTTAGACATTGAAAAGAGAAGAGACTTGAAGAGAAAGAGGAGCAAAAGGTGGAAGTAACACTCAACTTCAAAATTAAAGAGATTTTTCATCAACAAAAGGGGTTTTTCAAGTTTTATTTCTTGATTTTGTTTCAATTCGTTTTTAGTTTCATTATGATAGCTTAAGATTCTTGTATTTAGGATTGTAGAACCTAGGGTTTTATGTGACTATTAGATTTATTGATAATTTTCAATAAAGTTTCTATCTTTTCTTGATTCAATTATGCTTATTTAATTGTTAATTGATATTTCTAGGGTATCAATCTATGATATTATGCATGATGATTGAAAAATCACATGTGTAATGAGATCTTGACATAATTGAAGAGGATTGCATGTGTACTTAGAGATAAGATACATGATTCTTCTGGAAAGTTGTTCTTTTGTGTGGGAATTCATTATACATTAATGCAATTCTGAATTATATTACTAAGTGAAGAGATTCAGGTAAATAATTTAGGATTAGGGTTAATATGCTTGAGAAAGGTGTTAACTTTAATTGTGAATCTCTCCGGTTAAGAATAATAAAGATTGAATTCGATACATTTTAAGCGGTCACATGTTCAACACTAGGGAAAATAATTCCTAAATACGTTGTTTGCCTTCTTGAAGTCGTCCTTAATTTTATCGCTTTCGAAATTGCTTAATCAAATCTCATAATTAGGTTAGTTTGTTAATTTTAGTATTTTTAATTCATTCAACTTATCATAATTTTCCAGTTAGATAATAAAGTGAAGGTTAGAGGTCTTTGAGGGATCAATTCGGACTCACATCCGCTATATTAAAACTGATAGGTGCACTTGTCTTGTACCATTACCTTGCTTAAGTGATTTGGGGTACCAAGTTCAAGCCTACCAAGGATTATCGAGAATACTCAACATTAAGGCTGAGTGAATATATCACCCCCTATTTTACTCTATTGTATGCTTGTAGTTAGTGCACCATCTGATTATATCTGATAATTAAATTGATTGTGTGTTGGGGTATATAGGAACTTATATTTGTTTACTTTGGATGACTCTTGCTTCCAAAATACCCTAAGATATTTCGAACACCTTGTTTGCTTCATTATAACTTAGGATATTGGAGTGTAAGATATATTTGTGTGGTGATCCCATGAATGTAGATTAATAAATATTCGGCCTTTAGTTAAACTAGACAAGAATTACATCCTATTGCAAAGTTAAAGGGCATCAGCACTACGTAGTAGAGTAGGAGATCATATACAGATGGATCCATATTGATGTTATATGTTGTGATTTTTTATTATATGACCTATTCGTGCAATATATTCTTGTCTCGACCTTTAGGATCTAATTAGCTCTGAGGAGTACCGCCTTCTATTTAAGGTCGAGATATGTCTACTATTAAGGGTGCTTGTATTGCTAAGAGAACTTATGTTGGACATGGATACCTAAGTCTTAACATGCCTAAAACCGTATTTTATGTAGTTACCCATCAACTGTATACACTGTTTTCATTACATATGCTTGTACATCCATTTATATGTTTGATAAATAACTTGCTTATTATTATTTGATGGTATGATAGGAAAGTTACTCACTAAGCTGGATATAGCTTACGTCCTAATAGTTTATTTTGTAGGTCTTACAAAGCTGTGGTTAGGCTAGGATTCAAGTGCAGAGTACTCCATCGACTGAGGAAGTAGAATGATAAGTTGAGAAAAGAAAGTATGATACTCGGGTTAAACTTTTAAAGTGTCTAGTAGCTTTGTGATTGTTGGAATTTAGATGCCTTATTTTATTGTTTAGTAGTTGATTCTAACTCTCTACGGTTCTAGTTGCTATAGATTGTTGGATCACTTGTAGATATAGATATAGTTAACCAAATGTATGTAAAATGAATAAGCATCATTAGAAAATCACCAGTTAAAGCCTTGCAACCTCTAACTTGGAAGGAAGTCTTTATATCATGGGTATACGCGTGATATGAAGATTTTAGGCAAAATTATCAAGCCCCCTTTTAGGGCGTTACAATGTCAGCCTACCTAAGTAGGTGGTTTACTATTGATTGGTGGCTATGGTTTCTTCTTAGGTCTTTGTTTCATCGGCACGCTCTAGTTCAGCCCTAATTACATACTATTTTGCTAATTTTTTGTAAAAAAACTCTCTCCTCTCTTCTTAATCTATCTCCATTTTTTACGGACTCCCAACTTACCAAAATAAATTATAGAAGAGGACTTCTATATTTATAGTGAAGTTTAGGTGTTTTTCTTGAATTTTTGGATGTTATGTGTCCCTTATTCTTTCTCTTCTTACTTTCAATTTGTCCAAACATTATTAGCTAACCTTTTCTTCTTTAATCCCAGCTTGCTATGCCTAAATCTAGAGATTTCTATACCTTCCTACATATTTTCTTAATTTTTCTTTAATTTTCCTTAATTAATTTAGTACTATTTAACATATTTCAAATATTTTAAGTAATTTCGGGTATTTTTATTTTCACATAGATACATATATAGTACAAATAAACACTTATAAATATTATGTAATCTTTTTATGATTTTTAGTGTACATATAATTTATCTCTATCGATTTGTTAATTATCGAAACTCGTTTTACGCGTTTTTGATAAATAATGGATAATATACATATAACTCAATATTGTAATATTTAATTATTTATTTTCCTAAATCCAAACTCATTAGATCAATTCTATTAGTATTCTTAGCTTCGTCATAAAATTTGGACTCAATTGGACAACTTATTTGATTACCTTAAACTTTACGTACTAAACCCTAACTACTTGATTACAGGCATACATTTCCACCCCCCCTTACAAGTAGTTTTGTCCTTGACACTATTGTACATCTAAATATTACTCAAATAACAAAAAATGATAGGTTATATTCTTTTATTATCCTAAAAATCTGAAGAGCCGCAAATAATGCTTCATCATTGCTACTTTTGGTTCCTAAGTAGCTTTCAAATCTAGACTTTCATCCCATTGTACCTTCACACAGTCCATATCCCAATTTCCTTAACTTCTGAACCCAATTATCCTATATCCTCATAGGTTGCTTCATAACTTTGAAGTTCTTTCATTCTACTAAATTATCTTCTATTTAAACTTATGTATGGTTTTGTGATTGAGTTTCAGAATTCTCTTCTATCTGAGTCTTTGCTTTGACTTCTTCATTTATTTCCCAAATTCTTAATTCCATTTTTCTTCTCTTGTATTCCACATTTTGATATTAATCATGTCTTATTCCATGATTGCAATCCTCCAGCTGTATTATACTATCTTACAATTTGGTTCCATAACTTTACAAATCATCTTATTAGTTTTTTCTCCATTTTTCTCTTTGTTTTACTAATTCCTAAGTTTTACTTGTGATCATTAATGGTTCTAAGTTTTCCTCATATTGCCACCCTTTTCTTTCATCCATAATCTTCTTCTTACAATGATTATGATGTTGCCGTAACTTCTCATTTGTTTCTTCATACAGCTTAGCATAGGATCAATAGAAGTAAATTTGGTGAATCTTGACTTTCCTCTATCTTGGATTCAAATGAGATGGTTAATAATTTAGATCAACTCAGTTCGACTCAACTTGACTCAATAAGAACAAATATGACTCTTGACTAACGGATTCATTAAGAGAGGGAGTGTTGACAAAAACTCATTACTTGACTAAACTTAACATGAAAAAATACACTAATAGGGTTAACATAATAAGAGACCTAACATCAATGAATTGACCATCTTAGATTTTCCCTTCCTCTATTGGATTACCTATTGCAACTACTCATACGATGGATATTATTGTTTTATACCTTTCTTGTACATTCGATTACCCTAATGGATTTCCCTTCAATCACCACTTCAACATTTTTAGTATCCAAGGAAGTTCTTTCTCCAAATATAACTCATTTGAGGAAAGAAATATTATCCTATCCAAAAGTCACACTTCTTCAATTTAGTATACTACTTATAGTTACTTAAGTTTAGTGATGTCATCCATAAATATTTTGTATATTCTTCTTTAGTTGTTAAGTAAATCAAAGTACTAACAATAGTGATCTCAACAAGTTCCTTCATAGACAGTTGGTATACGTATGTTTCTCTCACTTTTGCAAATACAGCCAAATGCAATGCTAATCTAAGAGATATCATTAAGAATTACTATGTCCATATCATATCATGGACATAGAGGTTTCTTCCAACTTAATTTGAAATTGATAACATTCCAACTTGACGTTACCTTATAAAACATAGTCACTCCTTTAACTCCTAAAGTCCCATTTTCAATACCTAGTATAGGACTTCAGCTATAGGTTCAATTTTTGGCTAACTTAATCCTAAAATTCAATTTTTTAAGATCAAGCTACATCAGTATTGTTGATTCTTTCCTTGATTTCTCACTTGTAAATATCAACAAATTTCTAATCACTTACCCTTAGTAACTTTTCTCCTAAATTCTACTTTAATCATATCCTACAACTTTTTGGGTAAATATTCTTCTTCCAATATAAGTTCTAAATTGAAAGGTAATGATAATCCCAATCACCTTAAATTCATTTTCATCTACTAACTTTTGACTTGCAGGGAATGAACTCCTTAATATCATTATTGCGTTTACATTTCATCCATTTGTACATACATATATTCTGCAATAATTGTATATTATTCTCATGATTATCAATCAATCCTTTTGTTCATAGAACTTAAATTCTAACTAGCTGTTTGATTTACATGTCAATTGTTACCTTAAAATTAAGGATCTGAATACTTGTATATCTTAAATCTTATTATGATTTTACTTTTAACTCTCAAAATTATCGCGTAGTCATTATGGTGATATTCTTCCATCTTTTAGTACAATTCCCTTCTTCATCTAATATGTCTTCTATGACAAGTATTTGAATACTCATAATAGTATTAGCAAATTCTTTCATAAATTCATCCTCTATATGGGGATAATGCCTCTAAAGGACATCCACTCTTCCAACATTAATGTCTCTTAACTAATTCCATCGGCATACCTTTATAGATTTTGTGATTCTTACTTTCATAATATTTCTCTTTTAAGTCGAACATAACATTTAAGGAAAACAATTTACTTCTTGTTCCAATACTTAATACTTTCATTATTATCATAATATATGAGCTAAATATAAATAGTGTAAATTTATTTACTAGGGTTGCTAGCTTTTTCCTTCTTGTGTCTAGAGTTATCATCACTCAGCTAAGATCAAGTGAGAGTCCTTAACTGAAATCATTACTTAACTTTTGACTTCTTGAAACTTAGATCCTTAAATGAATATCTTCAGTCAACATTCCTTATCCATTACCTCATTATTAGGGGTAATACAACAACTTTCTAACTCACAGCACCTAATTGGACCAAATTTAATAAGGAGCAGTTTCCATATCATCTTTGTCTGAATACCATTATAAAAATAGCCCATTTTAACTTACTATTAGATACTTGTTAGGTAATCTCCTCCTCATACTTGAAGTAAAATCATGGCCTATCGAAGCTCATGTGCATCGAACAATGAGGTAAAGTACAGTTGTCGGTACAACCATGCTAAGCAAGAACTACCCCAACTAAATTACCCAGCTACTAAGAAGTGCTCCAGCAATGGCAAAAATATCAGGTGAATAAGACTGGAGGATTTATCCCCAAATATAAATCCTCCCATTAAGTTGAGTATGTACCCACGCGCGTACTGTCAGACCATCTCATCGTCTGCCCCATGGGGAAGTAACCAAAAGTACTCATGTAACCATGTCAAAGATAAACGAGCACCTTTCATCCGAACAGGCCTTACGCCCTGCAGTCTCTCCCCTACGTCAACCTAGCTCTCCTCATCATCTGCCTTTATATGACCTGCCACCTCAAACCCTTCGATTGGAAGTCTAAGTTGGACCTTAACATCTTGTAATATGATGGTCGCCTCTCTAGTAAGTAGGTGGAATGTATATGTCTCGGGCCTTCATCTCTTGACAAGTAAGGTAATTAGATGCTAATCCAACATAATAAATGGCAGCAGTGCAACTCCTTAGAACCCAGCCTCTCGTATGTAAGGCTTGACCCTAGGATATATAGGAATATCTTGCTCATCGTTACCTAATGACATCTCCTTACGCCATACTTGTAGTGCATAGGTAGCCTCCTACACAACCATTCAATGAAGTTAGCAAGTAATACATCTTTAATAAAAGACTTGATTGTAAATGATAATGACATTACTTACCTTGTCCTCCTAAATGGCTTGTAAACAATAACTGGCCTACCTCTTAAGTACGTGTGGATTAATAGGTCTTGGCTCCATCTATCTTGCAAATACGTACGAATGTGTTTAGTAGACCAAAAAAGAAAAAAAAAATGCATCTCATTATACTTTTACATGTATTATAATGTAATGCCTAGATAGAAAGGGAGTATGTATCAACCCTATTAATCTCCAGATACCTCCTCTTGTCATGTCCTTCCCGCCTACATGTACTACATTTAGTTTTGTTTGACCACTCTTGAATGTCCATCTCCATATGATATCGCTTACGCTTAGGTTTACCTTTCTTTCATAGTAAGTCAATGTTTGAGTGAAGATAAGGGAAATTAACTTGCGGCCAGTTTAGCTTATCACCAATTAGGTAAAAACGAGCTTGGTAACAATCTATTTGGTTTGCCCACTTATGCCATAGCCCTATTGTTGATTTGCTATCTACCATCATGTTCAATGCAGTAACACATGCATAGGAGTAGGGGATCCTATAGATCTGGTACTTTTGATAAGCATATGTACGACCCCTAAAGTTAATTGTATATATCCTTCCTCCTCCCTTCAATCTTTTCCTCATCATTCGACTACCAGTTAAAACCTTGAAAATACCGTTCTAGAAGCTAAACAAAATGAATTTATATGCACTTGCCTACCCCTTCAAAGTTTCATACATCTTTATACCGTAATCAATGTAGATCTTGCCAGAATCAATTGCCTCCTTGACATCCTTATGCCTCTCCTTCCAATAAGCGACATAATTGTAAAATATCTTCTTCACTAATGTAGTGATGGGTAATCTAAGCACTAATTTCAAAATAGAGTTATAACTCTCGATAATGTTTAATGTCATGTATCTAAAACAGCAACATCCATCATATGCAAAAGTCCACCTATCCAAATCAACATTGTTGAACTACGCGGGAGCATCCTCCTTAGCCTGTGCTAACTTCTCCATGAAACATTTGAATTTCCTCTGTTGTGTTTGAACACCTGCAAAACATATAAGTTTCTTGTATAATTGGTTTTTTTGGATCGTGTTGAAGTTACTAGTAACGTGCTACATATAGTATCTTCAAAATGCAAACGGTGGCTACCAGCCTACTGATGGTTCCTTGTATGCGGAATCAATACCGGATACCCTGTCAAATATAAGACATAAGGTTTAACCCTTTTGGTAGACCATATTCACTTTAAGCTTCCGTAAGAACCACCCTTAGGTTTTTGCCGATTTTGTGTCAATAAGAGTAAATGCTAATAGAACTATTAAATTGTCCATATCTATATTACAAGCTACCAACAACTTATGCCTATACTTTTTGTATAAGAATGTGCCATCGATACATATAATGGGTCGATAGTCTTTAAAGGCTTCTACATACGGCTCGAATGTCCAGAAAACCCACTTGAATTGGGATTGACCTTACTTTAGCAAACTACTCCAGCCCCAATTCACTTGTATCCCGAGATTGCTCAACTTCATGGTGTTTAATATTTTTGGCAACTCATTATACGACTTCTCTCAATTACCGTATACCATCTCAATACTATTGATAAATAACCTAACCATTATGTTGCTGTCAAGCTGAGGATGATCCTAGTTCATCATTGGGTTCACACAAGTGTGCAAACCCTTTAAAATTATTATTTTGAAAAGGCCTTATACATTCTTCAAACAAGCTCATAGCTTTTACTTACAACCTAATTCTTTCTTGTTATAGCAAACCGTATATACGGTCGATTTCGAAATGTCCACATGAAAATTACAGTGGTTCTTTAGGTGGAATAACTTCACCGCATCTATGAGATCCTTCTTCGTGTTGAAACGCATACCGACACTCAAGTCATTAGAACTGTTGATGTTGCTGTACATTTCATTAACATCTATCTCCAATGTTACGTAGCTATTGTCATCGTACTAGCTGTTGTAAAATGGGGTAGGATCTCTAACAAGCCTGTCAATAGATTCATTTATTTGTGAAAAGTCCTAAAACTGCCTGCTGGATAATACTTCACTCGTTTGACGATAGGGCCTACTTGGGTAGTTGCAAGGAAATGGTCAGACCGATACATTACTCCTGACAACATAAGGTCTCACCTAAGCCTCTCCCAAATCCTCAACGTGGTCATCTTCGAGGCCAACATTATCTTCATCACCATTCTTATCATCCTCATCACTATCCACATCTGGTGTATTCTCTTTGTCGTCGACATTTATGTCCATATGTATTCTCTCTACATATAGATCATAAGACTCTTAATATTCGATAATCGGATCCAACGCTTTGTTAAGCTATTCTTCTGTAATATTCACATGCTCGTACTTAGAGAAATCCATGTATCGTTCATTTGATTGATCCACGTTTGTTTGCTCTACACCGGTCATGTTGAATGCACATTGGGATTTAGAAGGGATGGATTGTCTGGCTCATGTATTTCATGCTCGTCCAGGGAACTCAATTCCCTAATGTGCCTTATATACACTTTTTGAATACTCCATTCCCCAAAAGACTCCGCCATTTCAATGAACTCCTCAACATCCTCATCATCTCTAATGTCCATTAACTTGTAAGCAACTCAAGCATCATGGAAAAAGGGATGTCTGTGCACGAGTTCACCACCACTTGGGTCAACTTGGCGCATCCACAAATTCTCCGACTAAAATGAGATAAGTTCGAATTCTTCATAATCTTCAACTTCTTAATGGGCTCCCTGTGAAACTTCGACTCTTAACTACCTATCATAATATTTTCGTTTACATAGATAATAACTTTCACGTGATCTATCATTTCCACCTTAGTAATACTACGATGAATTGAATATTTAGATGATATTAAAAACTTCATTTATACTTTGAGTGACAACTTTACAAAATGTACTTAGTCATCTTGTTAAGCTGCATTGCATACTTCTTAACTTTAACTTATTAATTTGACCTAACAGAATAAAAATGCTAAATATATATATATATATATATATATATATATACAATGCCTACCTATATTGCAACATTTTTCATACCCACATTTATATAATTTATCTATCACAATATAAAAAATGCCTTAATTTAGACAACATATAATAAATTTTCATGAAATATCAATAATTTACATAACTTATGGTACATCTATGATTATAAAATTTACGTAATTAATTAAAAATTATTTTTCTAAAAAAAATTGCATAATGTCGATTATTACTAAGATTAAAAAAAAAAATCATGGCTGCAAGTTATGGATGTACATTGGCATTAAAAAATGGTCTAGTACTTCAACTATGAGTTTTCTCATGTTTTCTCTGTATTTTAGAAATTTCAGAAATTGATATGGGTAAGAATAGAGTCTAGCCGCACAGATTGTGGTTTATATAGGTAATATAGTAAAGGTGCATGTACCTTCCGTTATAGAGAATGATACTGAAGGTATCACGACCTAACAGTATCATTGTCTTAGTAGATCGCCATGCACCACATAAAGATCTATAATCAACCCCCTCATTGATCATAGGCCTTTTATACAATACACAAGACTCCTTCTACTATACGTTACCACTAGGCCCATAGATACGTAATATTGAGTAATTTAACTAAAATTTACTTTTTGATAGGAAAAAAATAAGGTAAGAGTATGGATTCGTAGAATTCCATACCAAAAGAATATTACAACACAAATGTAGTTCTTATAGAAATATGTACTAGGAAATTTTATCTAGAATATGAATTGAAAAAGATAAATAAACATCTATAAAATATTATTAAAAAATTCCCTCTGTGGTCCTTGAATGCATCATCCCGTCTCTGCACGAGACTCACCTCAAGCATTCCTCGGCTTGGATAGACAAAGAGGTGATCTTGCATCAAAAGAAATCTATCAGGGTATAAGCTTATGCTTAGTGAGATAAATCCCATTGTCGATATTACATAACAAATTTTATTTAATATACAAACATATGAATGCATGAACAATTAAAATGCCAAACAATACATGTAATGACCTAGGAATTGTATGCAACTCAGAATTATACTTCTTATAGTTGGGGTTAGAGATAATTAACCGACATAGACCGCAACTAGGTCCTAGTACCTAGGTCTTATACCAATTGCACTATTATATTTAAGTCAAAACAAAATCATATATATATATATATATATATATATATATATAACATATGCCACTTTTATACGGAAAGTACTTTATCGTTACATCTTGTACTTTAAACCAAAATTTATAAGTCTAGCGGTATAGTGGTCTCCGTAATCTAAAATCACACGCCCTAAGCAGAAGCCACAAGATACGGCCCATCGCTAATTTATAGCGTCCCTTGGCGCTTAGTAAACCTGTTAGCTGAAGATAAAGACTCAATAATATATTAATGGTATAGCTAATGCCTAATCCTACAAGAGACCCTCGCCCTATGAGTTCCTTCCTATCTTTTACATGAGGTAGCAATTGGTATAGTATGATGCGATTATTATCTTATTAATAAGTCATAGCACCCAATCGCAATATCATACATATGCATTTCCCATAACCTTCAAGCATCTAAGTTCATTATATAAGCTTAAGTGCATCTATATTACAAGAAAAATCAAGTATGGAGTTATCAAGAATCACTCACTCAGCCATGTAAGTCAATCATAGTAATCTGAGGGCAAGTCGTCTCCAAAAGCCAGGTCCCTTGGACATCGCAAATATGATACTATAAGGATTTTAAATAGAACTTAGAAAACTAAGCTAAAACCCTTTCTGTTATACATTTGAACTAGGTATTGTATTTTTCTCGATTTTTACTTAAAAGTTCAATCGCAGATAATTTTCTCGTTTTTTTATGATCTTATAGTCGATCTTCATCATTTTCAAGTGTACTTTAACGTAGTAAGATTAGATTTTCAAGATGATGCATACAAATCTATCCGTAGGTCAGAACAGTAGTGACCTCATGATTTAGAGTACTTTTGGGCTACGTTTAGTTATTGGGCTTTTTGATATCTTGAGAAATCTTTTGGGCTTAGGCTTAAGATCTCATTCTAAGTTTAAAATACTCCTTAAGGTCAAATTTTCAACTTTGATTTACACTCCTTGAGTTAACAATAACTTCTTGGGCTTAAGTTGTCAAATGGGCTTATTTTTTTTCCAAATCAAATATGGTCACTTTGTTGGGCTTGGAGAGTGTTTTGTATGAAGAACATTAAGCTAAACGAGAGAGAAGGGGAAGGGGAGTGAATTGAGTTTTAAGGATAAATTGCAATTCTTTTCCAATATAAACAACTAAATGCAATAATAAGAGTAATCAAAGCAACAATAAAACAATATAAGTGTGGAAATTAAAAAAGATAGGGATAAAGAAGATCAAGCCCGGATATAACGTAGAGTTTGAACTACCCCCTAGTCTCCATAGACATACAATGCCTCCAATTGAGGATTTCACACCACTTTATTGATTTCTCAATCCAAGCTCCAAGAGCTATACACACACAAACTTAATTACACAAGTTTCTCACTTACAATTCTCAATACAAGTCACAATCTGTACTCACAACACAAAACTCAATCTCAAGGATTATTGATGTAGTGCTTTTAACTCTCAATACTTTGCAACTAATAACTCACAAGCACTACACTTCAAATCTCTCTAAATATTAGCAATTTATGGTACAAGAGATAATGAGAATTATAGACAACAAGAATACAAGAGAATGTTGAAATATTGTAGCAAAAGATCAGTTTTCTACTGTCCTTGGTCGGGTTGTTGAGCATTTATATCATCTCATTCAATTCTTCCCATTACAGTGCATTAAATCCTCTAATGGCTAGTTGTATTAGACTCACCAGCATGCTAGTACTTTTAACTACCGGTAAGCCGGTAAAAAATACTCTGCCGGCAAGCCAGTTCCTTCAAGTTAGTAAGCTTTTCTTTGTGTTTTTCAAGGCTTTATATCGTTAACCTGGTTCTACCTTAAGCTGTCAACTCGATAAGCTAAATATCACATGAAAATTCTTCTCATATACAACAAACAAATACTCTTTGCACTTTAACTTTAAGATCATTTGATCACCACTTAAAAGATTAAATTTCTTGTAGAGATAATTGATATATCTAATCATTAAGCAAGCTAATTGATCTTCTTTAATTATCTCAATATAATCAAATAATACTTAGTTTAATCATCTACGCATTTTGCTCTCTTCAAACATAACATGTTTAGATATATACTTTTTGTTTTGTTTTTCATCAAAATCAAATAATAAACTCGATGTTCAACATTGTAGGCTTCCTAAGAGTCTCAAAACAACTTTTATTAGTGAGTTAAGTTGCTGAACAGAAAATGAATGAAGGCTCAACTTGGAGTTTAAGGCTCGTTTTGAAAGTTTTAGGCTTGGTTTCAAGATTTAGGCTTTATATACTTACTGTACTTTCCTTGGTTGGTCTTTTCACTTTGTTTACTTGCTTTTATCATATTTTTAAGTGGCTTTTAACATAGTTTTAGATCTAACCGTGGTGAATCTAAGGGTTTCTTTCTTGATTTTTCAACTTGTTTCATCATTTCCTTAAGCTTAAGGGTTAGATCATGAACCTATGCTACTTATATTCCAATCGTGACTTAACTTGTCTTCCATGAGATGATTATTTAGCTTATACTCTATATGAAACTAATAGATCTCATACTTATCATAACTTCGACAATATAGTTCATATCTTACAAAGTTGGTTTCCTTATAAAAGTTTCATGTAGTGGATTTTCCTTTACCTAAGGCTAAGTTTGAGCATGATTAATTTAATAGAAATGAGAATAACATTTAAATGATGCACAAACACTTCACATCCAACATGATATCCCTCTTTCAAGTACTCATTTCATGATTTTCTCAACTTAAAATCTTCCATTTTAAGTATTAAACATGCATCTTTACATAACACTAATTTTACATGCTCATATTTCAACTTTCATGTAAGTAGTTCACAAGCTTACTTCTTAAGGTGGTCTTAGCTATTTCATCAATTTGCGATAATGCTAATATTTTCATGAAAACAAGGTTTCCTAATGTGGCATACTAGGTTACTAACACAAAGAAATAACTTACTCATTTTCAAAGCAAAAACAAGGTAGTTGTGCACTATATATCCACTTATGCTCCTTGTTTTTCCTTCTCCTTCTTGCAACGCTTTTAGAATCTTGAGTTTTGATCTTTTGACAAATGAAGACACAAAATAAGCTTTGTGCCATGAGTAAGGAAGCAAATAAGTGGCAGTAATGTTGGGATTTTATAGGGTTATGTTTCCTCTTTTGTTTTGAGTTTAAAGTGAGAAAAAAGGAAATGAAAATGAAAGTAAAAGTGAAAGCAAAGAGAGAGAGAGAGAATAGCCGGTTATGTAAGGAAAAGATGTATGTTCAAAAAGCTTTAATTTGTTGTCTTGTAGCATTTATAAATGCTAACTTTTGACAATACTAGATGATGTAAGCATTAAGGAGTAAATAATAGTGTGTAAGACAAGTTGATTGATTGATGAAAGATAAAGCATGCCCCAACCCCAACCCCACCTCCTTCCCCCCTTTCCTAGCCCTTTAGAACCAGCCATGTAGGCCTCCTTTTGGCATGGTGTTATCTTGTCTTTTTAATTAAAAGTTGAACACATAAAATACCGTGATAAATTGTCCATATGTAGTATAAGTCATAGTGATATAAGGAAAGTGTCTTATTACTATTTTTTTTTTTTTATAAATTATCAATTGATAAGTTATTTAGGATGATTGGTTGGTTTACTCATTCATGTACACAAGGCTTAAGCATGAAGATAAGAAGATTATCTTATATGAAATTTTTTTAGAGTTTGTTTCTTAAGTTGATTTATAAGTTATGATTTAATTTTTATAAAATTATGAAATTTTCTAGAGTTAAATAAAATAATTCAAATTAAATTCTCAATTAGTCACTTAAGGTTATAACTCCTTAACTATTTTAAGGTTTAGGGTGGCTTAAGGTCCGTACTTCTCATATTCGAGTTTTATCGATAATAAACTTTCAAATTGGAAAATTAAATTTGTTTTTAAATATAATTGAAATTCTTAATTTCATTGATCCTTGAGAACGTTCGAAAAGTACTCTAAGTCAAATTATAAGCCTGTTAAAAAGTAGTGCATGCACCTTTTGTTATAAGAATTACGCACCTTTAGTAGAAAAAACATAAGTACTGCATGTGTCTTCACTATACTATATTAGTATTTTCTTTTTCAAAAGGGGCTCTTTTTCGTAATATTTTTTGGAAAAAGGTTTGTATTTCTATAAAACTCCATCTCTCATGCCCTCACCCAAAAACACCTCACTTCAACCAATACCTATACCAACATAAGACCTAAAAATGCCTAATACTGCAACCTACAACCCATGTTCATACGCACTGCAGTACGCCACTTGATTAACTCCCTCAGGCAACCACCCATTTAAATACACCCGCGACCCCACACAGAACCTAAACAATTCGCACTATCGTACTCGCTGCCCCATTCTCCAAATATTGCCAAATCACTAGCAAACCTTAACGCATTGGTGCCAACCTTAATTTCACCAATCAATTCCTCATCCGACTTATGTATGCAATGATTTGCCTAAATCCAACCTGACCAATTTGGTGTAGGTAGGTTTTGTTTTAGTTATTTTATTTATCTTATTTGTTTTCATGATTTTAGTTTATGTAAAAAATCAATAAGTCTACATACTAATTCTGTTTGTTTTTCTTGTGTAGGTCGTAGTCTTAGTTATTTGATTTATTAACTCATTTTTATTTTATTATTATGTAATAATAAGAATATTTTTTTTAATTGTATAATTACGATATATTTTTTTTTAATAATCAACACTAACATAGGTCTTACTAGTGGTTTTTTTTTTGGCATGTTATCATTAAAAAATTAAATAATATACTTTTTACATATTGTTGCATTTTTCGGAATTCATGTTTTTTTTTTATTAACTTTACACATTTGCATGAAAAATCACATATTTTAGCAAGTTCTCATAAAAATCACATTTTAGATTTTTTAAGGTTTTCATGAAAGATAAAAGTTTTTCTCATGTAGTTGATTTTTTTAAAATAAAAATAAAAATCATGGTTTGAATCATTTTAAAAAATTAGTGTTTTGGGTTTTTTTTTTTAAGTAAGGAATAAAATCAAGTTTTTTAGGGTTTTTCTTAATAAAAATAATATGTTTAACAAATGTAAATCTGGTCCGATTTTCTTTGAAAGAAACCAACCCTCTAAGGTTTTTCTATAAAAATAAGAACTACAGTTGATTTGATTCTATTTAAAGCATACATATGCATCTTTGGGTAAATTACAAAAATTGTAGAATATTTTATTTTATTTTTTATTTTTTAGGAAAAATTCATAATAAAAAGTTCATTTTCACATTTTTTTTTACAAAAATTATAAAAATAAAGGTCCATTTGTTGGTTTTCCTAAATTCATACATCATAACAAGTATCTTAAAAAGTTAACCTATAGACTCAGTTCTTTAGCCATAGTTCTCTAAAATATATTTTTTAGGAAAATTGGTAAGTTAGCAACCTAATTAGGAAACCCTAAATCAGTCTTTTTTTTTTTTTTTTTAGTTTTACTAGTCAGTGACTCTTAAAATATTTTTTAAAAATATTTTTCCTTAATTTAATGTAGTATATTTTATATTAAGTGGGGTGTGTTTGGAGTTATGTTTGTACTTGGCTCATGATTGATACCACACAAAGTACTGCTACTCTTGACACTGGAAACCCATCTAAAGTGGAATTACACATTGTTATTATGGTTCGGTGAAAAGGCATTGCTTATAATGTGTTGGTTGAATTTTTGAGATAGTCGGTCCTACCCTATGCATGAAGTTGATATATATCAATCCAAATGGGATAAAGCCCTTAAAAGTATTTGAATTTTTATATTTCTTTATTTGAATACCTAAACTTTAAATTTATGCAGCTTAGTATTATAACTCTTTAAATGAAATAAATTATTATTTTTATTATAATGATTATTATAAAGAGTAATTATTTGTTTCACTTTGGAAAGTTAAAGTATCAAAATGAAATAAAAAATAAAATTTGAGCATTAAAATGGAAATAATATGAAAGTTGATATACTTATAAAATTATTTTACTATTTTATATTAACGACCATTATAATAGAGATACAAATTTATTTTATTTAAAAAGTTAAGGGGTACTAAAATGAACGAGTTTAAAACTGAAATATTAAAATAAAAAAAATATAAAAGTTAAGATACTCATATTAGTTTTATCCTCTTTAGGAATCTACCCTATGGAGCATTCTAGTTGGCTGAGGACACTCATGATGAGTGTTCTTTCATGACTAGTACGATATATATGTATTTCAAATGATTTTATCAATTAAGTATAGCCAAGCCATCAAAATTGGAACGGCATTAATTGAAAAAATGAATGGAGTCGAAGGTATGATGTGAACTTTTAGAGAAGTAATGATAATATTGCACTTAAAAGAATCCTTAAAATATGGGAACTTTTAAGGTTTGATCTATTATTTTAATGAGATTAGTCTGACTTTTTATTTTATTATTTATTTAATATTTATTAGATCTAAATAGTTGATAATATAATCAATTTAATGATTTAAATTTAATAAGTATTAAATCAATAATACGGTAATGAAAGAAACCGAAAAAAATTCATATATTAATGAGTTATTTAGACAATTGTCTTGAGATTTTTTCTTTTAAATTATATCTTTTCCATTGAAAATTTCCAAAGAGTTTACACGCTACAAAGATTCTTTTCATGGCGGTTGTTACTTGAAGATGCGTTTGTATCATCCATCGGACCGTTTGTACTTCTGCTCTTAACACATAAGTAATGGAACCTCCAGGTAGTATGACAATCGAAAGAAAAGCTGGTTATATTAGGTAATACATATAGGAGATAATTTTATAAATAGTCATTATATTGATGATATCTTCTTTTTTTTTTCCCTCCATTTCTTCATTGCATTACCTAATACAACTTCAAGAATGAAAGATTCAAACTCTATCTAGTCCATTAAAAAATAAGTATTCATACTGCTGGTTACAATAATCTTGGCCTATCAATAGAACCTTATTACACATGAATTGTTACGAGGTGCGAGGAGTAAGTTTGAGGTCAAGATCTCCACTCCATCGTTTTCTCTTTTTTTCCTTTTTTTTTTTGTTTTAATTTCAATATCAAATTCGTATCTTAAACTAACCATTTTTATTTAGTTTAAAATCGTAAGCTCAAAGCATGATTTTACTTTCATGAGACTTTTTAACTCACAATTTTAATGTGGTGGAAAATTGTGAGTTTAAAATATGCTTTTTATGTACCTTCACTCACAACTTCTTTTTTTTTTTTTAAATTTAAAGAAAACGCAATATATGTGATTTTCCTCGAATGCTAATATGGAAAATACACATCATGAATTACTTTACACATTATTTTTATGTCACATTTGTCTCTTAGAGTTCAATCCACCGATTTACCTTCCATAGAATATTTTAAGCACCTATTAAACTCAAGTTGATCCATATAGTCTAATTTGGTTCGACTTATTCCTACCATGAAGCTACTTCAGTCCAATCTTATATTATCTAATCATACCTGGTTTATCCTTTTAATTCTTAATCCCTTCATATGTACAAGTCAACTGTCTAAACCAAATCTAACAACATTATTGGGTACTACTTAAAGAACTTTTTCTTACATGAGGTAACCTTCATCTTACATATAAAAACAGAATAACAAAGGATAAATGTCATATTTCATACTTGAAATTTACTTATATTTGCAACTAACTATTTGAAATTTAGAATTATTGATTTAATACAATAACTTTACCAACTTTTACAATAAATTTTTCCTATAAACTACTTGAATTTTTCTATTTTCACAATTAATTACTTTAACTTTTGTTATTTTTAAAATCAACTACTTAATCTATGTATTATAAATAACCTTGAAAAATTTGTAGGTAATAAATTGACGCTTTTATATTTTAGGTAATTGATTATAGAATGATTAAAGTTCAAGCACTAAATATAATATTTATTAAATACTCAAAGTATACAGGATATTTGATGAGGTGATTTTGATAATTGATAGTGTATAGTGTTCCTATATATTATTTACGCACCAAACTTTAATAGTCACGTGTAGTAGCTTGTAGATAAATTGCATTTGTAAGAGTGGAAAAATCACTAACGATTTCATTAATAGATGGTACAGCCTTCGGGTAGTGTTTCATATACTTTGAACACCATCGATATTCAAGTGTAGTAGATAATCCTTGGAGGGGGGAAATAGATCATCTTTATATAATCTTGGAGATTTTCACTTTTTTATATTATATCTTTACATGTATTACTTTATTATAATGTTGTCATTGAATTTCTATTATGATATTCCTTATAATTATTCAAAATCTTTATAATGTAATTACTATACTTTCACATTAACTTTTTTTTACCAAAATTTTCACTACTAGTATTTTATAATTTTTTTATTAAAAATCTAAACTTCCATAAATTATTTATGCATTCTATTTCTTTTAATCTCTTCCTTAATATCAACTTTAATGTATCTTTATAAAAGCCTCTCAATGACTATTATAATATTAAGACCATTCTAACCTAGTAATATGCCATCATAATATTTTACCTTTCATCCATTATATTTGTTTATGATGTCATTATAGGAATTCTATTGTATAATACTCCTCAAATTCATTTTAAAATCTTTATAAGATAATAATTATATTTAAAGTAACATTAATTTTTCTTACTCAAATCTAACTATTAATGATTATAATATATGCTTTTAAAGCATTTACCTTTTCATCCACTATATTTCTTTATGATGTTGTTATTGGGTTTCTATTGCAATATTTCTTATATTTATCCAAAATCTTTATAAGGTAATAATTATGTTCAAAGAAATAGTAATGTTTATTATTAAAAATCTTCATCATTAGCATTTTGACATTAATTTAGTTGGAACAATGTCATAATTACTACTTAAACTTTGCATAATTTTTCAATTTTACATGTAAAGTTTTAACATGCTAAATTTCAAACTCAATCAAATGTTTGCTTGCCAAATTGACTTCCTTATCTCTAGCTTGTACTTTTTGACTAATAAATATTTGTCATACCATCTTATGAAGATAGTGCATTTAATAAGTAGAAATTGATTTAGTGTGATGTCTAGCAAAATGTTGTGAGAAAACATAAAAAGCATGGAAAAGGGGCATTAGATGACCAAGAAATTAAAAGGATTACATTAGTAGGTGATTAATGGACGAATCATAAGTGTAGACTCTTTACAACCAAAGTACTTACATGTCTACTTGTAAATAACAATTTGTAACAATACTACAATTGACTAGTAAAAATATAAATATTAATAGAAGAGAAGTGAAAAGTTACACATCCTTATTTGGGAAAAAATAGCCTTTGTGTTGTAAGAGTCCTAGTAACTTGAGTACTAGAATTTGAATTCTTTCTTTCCTTTTACTTTGCAAACACATAGAAAATAAGAAATTAGTATCATTGGAGAGTAGAGAGAATAGAGAATAAAATTCTTAAATCAAGTTTAGATATTGATTCATAGAGAATTAACATATTTGAAACCCTCATTGACAACAATAAGAGAAAAGAAAGTTCAAGAGAGAGCCGAAAGAGAAAGAGACATACCCGTTTGTTTTTTGTCAAAAGAGATAATTTAATACTACGATTTTGTATTCTTTAGTAAGTAGGCTGGGCCTTCCCATAAGGTCTCATTGTTAGTGCTTTCATTAATTTCAAACACTAATCCTAGCAAATCATACTCTTGGCATTTCAAGTTTACAAAATGACGTTCAAAAGCATGATGCAAGATTCGTAGCAATGGAGACTAGAATGGAGAAATTTGAAAATATGATGCTAGAAATGACTAATAACATCAAGAATTTTATGGAGATATTCCAATTGATCGAGGTGAATCAAACAAATCAAAAGACATTAGAAGATTCATCATAATGTCAACATAACCATGATAAGGAGTCGCATCATTATACTAGAAGTATTAAATTGGATTTACCTAAATTTTTTGGTCAAGATATAGAATCTTAGATCTTTAAGATAAGTCAATTATTTTTTCAAAATTTCATGAAGCACTGGCAGTAGAATGTTTGAAAATGGTTTCTTTTGCAATGGAGAATGGGGCATTGTATAAGCTTCAGTGATTAATAAAAAATGATCTTTTAATTACATGGTTTGCATTTGAAAGAGCAGTAAAAAGAAGATTTAGGCGAACAATTTTTGAACATTATTAGGGAAAATTGTTGAAGTTGACACAATTAGGAATTGTTTTAGACTATCATAATCAATTTAAAGCCATACTTAATCATATTTCAGGATTGTCTGAAAGTTTCATTCAAAGTTGCTTTATTTTTAGACTTCAATCAATGATCCAAGCTGGGTTAGTTTCTATAAGACCATCTTTTCAGTTAAAGGCTGTTAGTTTGGCAAAATTGTATGAATTAAAATTAAACGAAATCTTGAGTATTAGACCTTATTCATCATCTGAACCAACTAATTTTCATTCTTTTTCAAATAAAAATTCAATAACTACTTTTATTTCTAAACCATATCAATCCCAAACTCTCACTCAACCATCTTTTCAACCTATAACTTTAGCAAGTTCATTAAATAAATTATTATCCAATCCTACCAAAGCCATTAATTTTCAAAATAAGACTTTACCAGTCAAGAAGATGTTTGCAATGACATTAGCATTAAGAAGAGATAAGGATTTATGATATAATTGTGACGAAAAATTTCACTAAGGCCATGAATACGAAGCAAAATGCCTAATGATCATTCAAGTAGAAGAAATAGATGATAAGGGTATAATTGCAAAATTGGAGTCGCAAGAGTTAGATTTAGATGAATTTGAAGATGTGGATGAAGTAGATCTTGTTGAAATTAGCTATGATGCATTGTTAGGAGTTTTAGCTCTTAAAACACTTAGATTGTAAGGGAAAATTAATGGGAAAGAAGTGTTGATCTTAGTTGACTTAGGAAGTACATATACATAGCCAAGTGAGGCAAAATCTTTAAATTTACCAATTATTTCAATTTCTTAATTTTCTATCATGATTGGAAATGGTGACAACTTGGTTTGATTGACATTGTGTAGAGGGGTTCCATTGTTATTGAATAATGTTGGATTTTCTATTGACTTTTATATACTAGAAATATAAAGAGTTGAATTTATTTCAAGAATACAATGGTTGACAACACTGGATGGAGCTATGATGGATTTATAAGGTAAAATGATATAATAGCAAAAATAATTCAGCATAATTAGCTACGGAAATCAGTAAAATTAAATAATATTGCTTGTTTGTTTCATTTAGTAGCTTAAAGGAGTGAATCATCCATTTGTATTACTAACAACAATTCCATAGAGGAATTATGGGCAAATTCAAGGATGTTTTGTGACTCCATTATCATTTCCACCTTTAAGATTAGTGTAACACTATATTCATCTAAAAGATCACAAGTAAGTAATTACCGTCCGTCCTTAGCTTTATCCTTATATTAGAAAGCATAAATTGAGAAACTTATCCATGAAATGTTGGAAATAGGCATCATTAGACCAAGTATTGGTGCTTTTTCCTCATTAGTATTGATAATAAAGAAGAAAGATAGTTCTTAGCAATTTTAAATTGGTTATAGAGCTTTATATCAAGCTAAAATAGTAGATAAGTTCACTATTCCTACCATAAATGAATTGTTGGAAGAATTGGAGGGAGCCATTATATTTTCCAAGATGGATTCAAGAGTTGAATACTACTAAATCAGAATGTACCCGTAGGATGTGCATAAAATTTCTTTTCAAACACATCAGGAGCATTATGAATTCTTAGTAATGCTATTTGGTTTGTCTAATGCATCTTCCATATTCCAAGAGTTATGAATAACATCTTTAGACCATATTTATGCAAATTTATTGTAGTATTCTTTTATGATATTTTGGTCTGTAGTAGATCTTTAGAGGAACACTTTTTGCACTTGGAGAAAACTCTCACTTGTTTAAGAGAACATACTTTCTTTTTAAAGAAGTCTAAGCATTCATTTAGCTAAACGAGTATTGAACATATTAGCCACATTGGTACACATGAAGAATTGAAATAGGATCCAGAAAAATTAAAGGCTATTAGTAAATGGCTGCTGTAACGACCCGGCTGAAACTCCTTCCACTGAGGTATTGTCCGTTTTGGCGTGAAACACCGCACGGTTTTATCCCCTGGTGCAGTTGCTTCCCAGGAGGTCACCTATTCTGGGATTGCTCTAGTATGAGCACGCTTAACTCCGGAGTTTCGACGTACTCCGAGCCACTACACCAAAAGGCGCTTTGATGATTAGAGTTCCTCTCTCCAGGCATGTAAAGAGTATTACAATCCACCCCCTTACAGAACTGATGCCCTAATCAGTTTCGTTACACAGGTCCAAGACAACCACCAAGCAAGGCCTCGCCCTTCCGGCTGGTAGAATGCTCTGATACCATTCTGTAACGACCTGGCCGAAACTCTTTCTACCGAGGTATTGTCCGCTTTGGGGTGAAACGTTGCACGGTTTTGTCCCTTGGTGCAACTGCTTCTCAGGAGGTCACCTATTCTGGGATTGCTCTGGCATGAGCACACTTAACTCCGAAGTTTCGACATACTCCGAGCTGCTACACCAAAAAGCGCCTCGATGATTAGAGTTCCTCTCTCCAGGCACGTGAGGGGTATTACAGCTGCAACCTACAAATGTGAAACAACTTAGAGGATTTTTAGGTATCTCAAGGTATTATGGTCGTTTTGTTCGTAATTATGCAAAGCTTGTAGTCCTTATGACAAATTTGTTGAAAAAAGAGGGTTTTGAAAGGATCCAAGAGGCTACATTGGCATTTTTCACATTAAAGAATGATTTAATGATAGTACCAGGTCTTACACTGCTAGATTTTTTAAATATATTTATAGTGGAGACTAATGCTTTAAGTATAGGTATTGGTGTAATGTTACATCAAGGAGCTAAACCTATTGCTTATTTTAATAAAAAATTAATTTAAGACTACAAAAAGCTAGTGCTTATATAAGGGAATTAGTGGTTGTAGTAAAAGTAGTAAGAAAGTAGCATCAATATTTGCCTAGATACCATTTTATTATTTGATTGATTAGAAAAGTTTGAAGGAAATCATGATTTAGGTTATATAGATACCAGAATAGCAACAATACATGGTTAAATTGATGGGACCTGATTATCATGTGGAGTATAAACATAATGTTGATACTAAGGTGGTAGAACATTGTCTAGACAATTTGGTGAGGAATTTCAAATGTTGGCTTTATTTTTATCACCATTTGATTTCATCATAATGCTTAAATAAGAATTATTAAAGGATCTAGAGTTGTTGGAACTCAAAATGAAGCGTGAAAAAGGTGTCAACTTCACCACCATTAGTACTTAAGGATGATTTACTACATGTAGGAACTAAGATATTTGTTCCTTCTTTGTCTCGATGTAGTTTCATACTACTCCTATTAGTGGTCATGTTGTAGTATTAAATACATTTAAAAGACCAAGTTCTTCTTTCTATTAAAAGGGAATGAGAACGAATGTGGAGAACTTTGTAAAGAGGTGTTACATGTGCCAACAAATTAAGTACTTAACCATTTATCCGACTAACCTCCTTTAAACATTACCTATTCTTCAAAGAGTTTTTGAGGATATATTATGGATTTTATAACTAGACTACCACTTTTTAGAGGCTATTTGATTATTTTGTCGGTAATGGAAGGATTGACCAAGTATTATCATTTCGGGCTACATACAGCAACTTATATAACCACTAAAGTTACTCATTTATTTGTTAATTTGATGGTGAAATGACATGGGATACCCATGTGAATAGAATGTGATAGGGACAAATTTTTGTGAGTCACTTTTGGCAAGAGCTTTTCAAGCTCAATGGGACTAAATTGAAGATTGAGTTCAACCTATCATCCTCGGATAGATGACTAAATAGAAGTACTAAACAAATGTTTGGAGCATTATTTGGGGTCTTTTGTTATGGAATAACCTAAAAAATGGCCAAAGTATTTACCATGGGCCAAATATTATTTCAACACCACTTTCCATACCAGCTCTCAAATGATATGATTTTAGGCCTTAAATGTAAGGGAGCTGCCTACATTGCTTGATTATATTTCTAGTCTTCGTTCTGTGGAAGCTATGGACAATGATTTAATTGAGAGAACTGATATTATAAGAGTATTGGAATAAAACTTAACCAAAAGCCAATAGTGGATGAAGAGTTCTATGGATCAACATAAAACTGATAAACAATTTTAGGATGGAGATAAGGTTTATGTAAAGTTGTAACCTTATAAGAAAACTACTTAGGCCAACCGATTGTCCAATAAGCTTTCTTGAAGGTATTATGGTCCCTTTTAGGTATTGGAGAGGATTAGACATGTGCCTTATAGGCTTTCAAATACATCCAATTTTTTCATGTCTTTACTTAAAAAAAGTCAAGGGTGATGAGGAAGTCCTTGAAACCCATCATTAGAAACTGTTACTATCAACTCTATAATAGCACCTTTGGCTATTCTATCACCAAGATAATATAACACAAGGGGGTTTGTAACTACGATAATATCAATATTAGTTATATGCCTACAAAAGTCTCTTTATCACTGTGATAATATTCCTTCTGTTAGTCCAAAATTTTCTATGAGGAATCGATTATATTTAATATTTCTTACCAAAATCTTCATAGCCAATATTTTGGCATTAATTGCATCTTATTACCAAAAATCTTAACTTTCATGAATTGATCTATAGACCCTTTTTTATCTCTTCATCTATGCTTCTTTTGTACTTTATTAAGTTACCTTTAGTTACATGCGTAGGCTATAAGAGTCCTTCAATCACTATCATAATATCCCTTACTTATATCTATAATCTTTATAAAGTGATAATTATATTTGAAAATGCGTTAATGTTTATTAAAATCTTCAATATTAGCTTTTTGATATTGATTTCATTTCATCACAAAAAATCTAGACTTACCCATATTGTTTGTGCATTCATCTTTCACCTTTTCCTGCACCCCTCACTTATATCTTATTAAACTATACTCATTACATTTGAGAAAAAAAAAAATACTCTTTTTATCAAGCAGATAAAAACCACTCTTATTTGTAATCACTATTGCTGCAAGATACCCAATAATATAATTATTTTTGTTTTCATCTGTCTATTGGCATTCTTCAACAACTTCCTACGTAGAAAAAAAATATAAAAAGAATTTTGAATAAATTGTTTTTCAATTTTTTTTTCTATCCTAAAGTCATAAGGAAACTAATATTTGCACCCATTTCGAGACGACATAAAAGGGTGAATAACCTTACCACGTATAGAGTAGAGTTGTGACTATATACGGTTGAAAGAATGTGTATCATGTTAGTATAGGTAAAAATAAAATTTGGATTTCATATTGATTCGTACGCCTTTACAACTACCCTAAAATCTGTATAATATAAAATATATAAGTTCCATATTATTTGGCGGAACCTGTGAATTTCCTTTTGCCTCTCTTTAACTTACAATGTTATTAGTCATTCATGTACAATGAAAACATAGACATTGACCATGTCATGTTCTTTTGTAGGGATGCAAGCATATGTTAACATAATTTGATTCGATCTCATCATGTAGGGTCACCTATGAAGAAAATGAAGCAGCTGACTGCTTAGCCAAACAAGGACCGTAGATTTCGGGCTCCGTTTGTTTTTTGGATCATATTCCATTTATCAGAACTATGTTTATTTCTTCTAGTTCTAGTTCTAGTTCTATGTTTTCTACTATGTCACAACAACCCTGTATGAGGGATGATAATATTACTATGCTAGATGTATGATGATGTCTTTCCTTGTATCTTGTTGGACGGTTGATATTTTTTTTGTTTGAATGAAATTTGCTAGTTTACCTACAAAAAGAAAAAGAAAAATCTTTACCTTAGAGATTTTAAATGAGTTTCCCTATTAAGTCTGAGTGCTAGCCTAAAATAATTCATTAAATGCAACACCGTAATTGAATTCCATTATACATGAAAAAAAGTTAAATTATATATATTAATGATATTATATAAATTGGGTACAGCATTCCAAGACATTGGACAACTTGGAATCTACAATTTATAAATTACACATCCTAAGCAACTTCCACATCATGTATAAAGTTATATCATGTTCACTATCATGCAACTATAGGTTCAGAAAATTAAAAGCATAGTCTATTCTATTTTATTTCTGCTGCGCTTAATTCATTGATATAGAATTGTGATTTTGCCTTTATTACTTTAGGGAAACTATTCTCCACTTTTGTTTGCAAAAAGCTATACCATAATTAATGTCCATTGCATATGATACAGGATATATGAGCAATCGCTATTATTTTCCTTGACCGGAGGAATGGCTGTTCCTCACATAATTAATATAAGAAGGGTCACTACTATTTAAATCGAACATAACATTATCTAGTCGTGTATCTTAGAGCTTTATGAGTTCCTATGCTTATGAAAAAAATTCATTGGCGACATATGTTATGTGTACATAACTTATAAATATCAATAAAATTTTGATATGTATAATAACTATATCGATAATTTTTAAATCAATTATTATTTGTGATTTTTACCCACCATATATAATAATATTTTATTAATATTTACGTGTATATATATATTATATATATATATCACATATGTTGTATAATATCCATTAAATCCTTTCTCCTATCTCCTGTGTTTACACCGTAAATATAGACCCTTACCCGGTAAGAACGAGGTGCTCTTTGCTCTTCTATCTATAGCTTCTTGCATAAGAGCAACATACAAGAAAAGTGAAAGAGGGGAATATAGACATTCAATAAAAATTGGGGAAGACAAAATAAACTACGAATCCCATGTGCTAGTGGTACCATACCCTGTCCAAGGGCACATAAACCCTATGCTTCAATTCTCCAAACGCTTAGTTTCCAAAGGTGTTAAGGCTACATTTGCCACAACTGTCTATCTCTACAAATCCATGCAGAAAGACTACATATCGAGCTCCTCATCAATAGATGTCGAAACCATTTCGGATGGCTACGACGAAGGCGGGTTTTCACAAGCGGAGAACGTGGATGCATTATTATGCCTATGTCCATGTTTTCATGTTTTCTCCGATGCTCGACTTTCACCTAGTAACCCTGACTGACGTCCCAGTGTATTACGAGTCCTAGAAATTTATTTATCATGGAATATGTTTGAAATACCTCTTAAAAAGAATTTTCGAATATTTTTGGATTTTTTTTTAATGCCTTTGTTATTTTGAATCATCTTATGGCATCTGATATTTGTATCGTATGGTGGTATTGGTATGGAGAATTTCATTTATCTCTTATACTTAAGCATCTATTATATTAGCAAAATGATAAAAGAAAATTTCAAATCGTGGTCACATTGATGAGAGGAGAGGTACATGTAAAACAACCGTCGTGAAGATAAGTAAACAGTGTCTTAATAATTCAAACATTGTTATTCTCTTATGCATCTACGATCTATGGTAAGAATATTTTAAAAGATTTTGTTGATTAGGTTATCTTTATAACTAAGGTTCAGGGATTGGGCTCTTTAAAATATTATATCAATATCTTAAATAATCTTCTTTTAAAGACATTTCCTTTTTATCCTATAATTCTTCACAAATGCTCTTATTTTTTTTTTTTATATATTAATGAAGTGATCTAACAAAAGAATATAAAAATATATATGAGAATAGGATTATTTTTCTATATAAAATAATTCCAATAAGTGGAAAAGAAAGGAATGAAAAAAAAATTAAAATGTTTCTTTCTTTATATTCTCAACATTGCTTTTTTAGAGGCAATTTTGTAATAATATTTGATTTTTATTAATTTTCACTGCTTTCTCTCAAAAAAAAAATTTATTTTAAGAGAAAAAATGTTTCTACTGGTTTCTTTTCATTTCTATAGATTTTCGCTTCAACCAAATACGAAACTTCCTCTAATTTCCTTCTTCTTCTTCTTTTTTTTTTTTTTTTTTATAAGTTTCCACCAATTTTCTTGTTGTGAAACACAATGAAAAAGTGCGTAGAGAATATTAATCATACGGCTTTGTCAACAGATAACACATAGCATTTGTATGCTTATTTTACCAAACTTTTGATTGTCAAACCTAGTAGGTATTATAAGAGAAAAAATTGATTTTGTTGATAGATGGAATAGCCTTCAGGTACTGTTTGTACACCTATAATGCGAGACTTTTGATGGTCAATTGTAGTATCTATCAAGTTGATATAATCACTCTTATTTACATCTACTAATGATGATACCACATGATGTAATCAGTTATTGTATTAATCTATCTATCAGGCGTTCTTCAACTACTCGTTCCAGTGAGGGGAAAAAAAAATTTATAAGGAAAAGAAAAATGAATACAATGTTTCTCCATCTGACAGCCATAGGAAACACTACTAAACTATAATACCCAGTGCATTGAATGATTTTGAAGATTGAATTTCTGGGACCACCTGACTAATCTTACTAGAGGACATTTAATACACAAGGTAAGGCCTACCCATCACGTGGGATCCAACGGGTTTCAAGAAAAGTCCTAGCATGGAAGGAATAGGGGAGCTCTCTGTTCTTTTTATAAATGGCTTCATGCATGAGAGCAACATACAAGAAAAGTGAGAGAGAGAGAGAGAGAGAGAGAAATAGATTTAACAATAATGAAGGAAGATTAAATATGCCACAAAGCTCATGCGCTAGCGGCACCATACCCTGTCCAAGGGCACATAAACCCTATGCTTCAGTTCTGCAAACGCTGTCTACAAATCCATGCACAAACAGCAAACGTCAAGCCTTTCCTCATCATCAATAGACATCGAAACCATATCCAATGGCCACGACGAAGGCGGACTGTCACTAGCGGAGAACATTGATATTTACCAAGAAAAACTTCAAAACTCTTGGTTCTAGGACTTTGGGAGCTTTGATTGAGAAACTCGATGGGGCTGTTCGACCGTTCGATGCGGTCATTTATGGTGGGTCCATTCCTCGGGAACTTGATGTGGCCAAGAAATATGGACAAATTGGAGCGGTGCTCTTCACAAAACTTGTGCTGTGAAGAACATTTACTATCATGTGCAAAGGGGTCATCTTAAACTTCCACTTTCCGGAATCCAATGTGTCTCTTCCTTGGTTGCCACTACTTAAGCCACATGAGACACCGTCATTTGTGTATGCTCATGGATCCTACCCAGGCTTCTATCATATGGTGGTGAATCAGTTCAAAAATGTAGATGAAGTGGATCATGTGCTGATCAACACGTTTCACGAATTGGAGAAACAGGTAATATATGAAAGATAAACAATACTAAACTTATCATCCAAAAACTTCGCTTTTTTATTTTTTTTATTTTTAGTAATTTAGATATGAAGTTCTTGAAGTTGTTAAATATCAATATTTAATTGAATTTTATTTGTCAAATTTACTATCTTACCATCATCATTTACATTTCTTCTCTACCATTAATGAGCCTTTTCCCTGACTTCTTTTATAATATCATGCAAATAGGTATTTTGACAGCATTTACCAAATTTATTCTTCCAATAAGAAATAGAAAGCGAAAAGGAGAACACTCAGAATTTTATATACAAATATATGTATATATCCATAGTTCATTATGAGCTTGAGAATGCATATTTGTCTTGTAAGCACAAAATCTATTAATAGGTTTAGCTAGATCTAGAGAATAGGCCTAATCGACTCGAAATTGGTAGGTCGAGATTTCAAAATTAATGGAATCGTGGCTAACCTGATCCTATCTAGTTTCAAGCCAATTTATCAGGTTAGCTAGTTCATAAGGTGGTTCATGTGGCCGTAAATTCCTTTTTTTTTTTTTTTTGGTTATTTTCATTGAGTATTAATATATCATATATATAATATAATATGTATATATTATATGTTATATATGCATGTATATATCATATATGTTATATATATAAAAATATATCATATTTACATTTTTTTCGTTTTAAAAAAAAATAATAAGTTTGAGATACCAATTTAAACAAATAATGAGATTAAGTTTGTGTAATTCTAAGATAACACCTTATTGTATACTTTAAAACTAGTTTTTATGGGTGAATTATAAACCCTTAAACCATCAAGCTGGTTCACAAGTCTTAACTAGTTTTTTTCTATGCCAAACTTTGATTAAACAGGGACCAAGGCACTATTAATAAGTATATAAAAAATGAATAAGTGTTTACAAGGATGTAAAGGTTTTATAAGCTTATTAACAAGTACATCACCTACTTATTAACTTTTTCAAGTATCAAATAACTGTTGAAAACATTTTTCTCAACTTTGTTCCTTTTCTTTAATTTCAATTTGAGAACTTTGTTCGCATTTCAACCCCACCCCGCCGCCTCTACTTTGTCCATTCTCTCTTCTTAATATCTTTTCTTCATTTTATCGACACGTCGGCTTCTGTCAGTCGCATTAAAGTTGACAGATAAGAGAGCTGTATGCACCATACAAAACCATGTTCAATATTTTTGTCCTTCTCACCCCCATGTTTATCTTGTCAAATTGTCAGTGGACCAATCAAGCTTGGGCAATATAGTTGGCCCAAAATTTCATTTCTAGCCAACATTTGAGGAGCGGTGAGTTATTTTATATGACCATGACTTATGATAAGAAAGATTTTTAATTAATGAAAGGTCACACAGCATCATAAATTCGATAATAAAGCATATTATCAAAGTGGGACACTCACATTTATTTTTGTTACTTACAAATAACCGTCCTAAGTTATAATAATTATTACAGGCAATAATGCATATCATGGATGGGTGTCAAAAATATAAAAATAAATGAAGTTAAATATTTGGTTTCTTATTACATAGAAAAAAATTGTATGCAAACTTTTGAAATTCAAATCATGATTAAAGTACAACGACAGAATGGGTTAATTTAGTAACTTGACGTGCAATACCAAAACTCTTCATTAATATCGATAAAAGCTTTTAAAATTATCTTATGGATTCTCTTCTTTAATAATAGGTTCACATCTTCCAGCAATTATTCAATTCCACGAAATTAAGATCGCTGGATATATATATTTTCACTCTCTTTACTCCACTATATTATTCTAATCAAGCAAACAAAAATAAACCACATAAAAACCCATCAAATAATATTTCAATGGCCCACTTAATTCCCATTTAATAATACGGCATTCAAAAGCATGTGCTTGTCCTTCATGCAGCCAGTCACATTGGCAAAAAAGTTTACATCGAACGTTTATTATGCACTGGTTTTGTGTGTATGATACGGTGGTGGACTGGATATCCAACAACTTGTGGCCATTGAAAACCGTAGGACCAGCCATCCCTTCAATGTACTTGGACAAACGGCTAGAACACGACAAAGACTACGGCATCAACCTCTTCAAGCCTAACACTGACACATGCATGAGTTGGATAAACCAAAAATCAAGTTGTTCGGTCGTTTACGTATCATTTCGTAGCATCGCTGAACTCAGCACCCAACAAATGACCGAACTTGCTTGGGGTTTGAACCAAAGCGGGCACCACTTTTTATGGATTGTTAGAGAATCAGAACTCCCCAAGCTCCCACAAAACTTCGTTGACTTGTCATTAAATAAGGGTTTGGTCTTCGCTTGGTGTCCGCAAATGGAGGTATTAGGGCACGACTCTATTGGGTGTTTCCTTAGTCATTGTGGTCTCAACTCCATTCTTGAAGCTATTCCATTAATAGGAATGCCCCAATGGACTGACCAAGCCACAACTGCTAAGTATGTGGAAGATGGGAATTAGGGCGAAACCTAATGAAGAAAACATTGTGACTAGAGATGTAATCCGATTTTGAATAAAGGGAGCTATGGAAGGTGAGAAAGGAAAGGTAATGAAGAAGAATGCAATGAAATTGAGTGGTTTGGCTAAAGCAGGAATGGAAGAAGGTGGTAGTTCGGACAAAAATATTGATGAATTTGGAGCGAAATTAGTACATTAATTTATCATTGCACTATTTATGTGCTTCTATTTCAATTTGCCTCATATTTTATGTTTATCTATGTACCTGGGTGTCAAGTGATGCATGTTATACTAGAAAAAATATTAAATGTCATCCAGGAATAATTATGTGTCGAGGCCTATGGCACTTTGTTTCACCAATAATATGGAAATAATAGACAACTGTGATGTCAATGAGTGGTTGAGCTCAATTGAATTCTATTAGATTTTTCTTTTTTAATTTTTCAGGATATAAATTATTTGCATCCGAAATGAGGGACTCTTTGATCATATCACATGTTTCATTATGTTTTTTATTAAGTATTCTACCATGTATACGCTCAGATTTAGTCTTAACCATTTCTTGAAAATGTGGTCTTTTATTCATTTTTTTTTTTTTTTATGAAGTAAACATGCCATTTGCTATGTCGACAAAAGGTATACATTAACATAAAAACGTTTGAAAGGAATATTTTTAAATGGTTTGTAACATCATAAAAAAGATAAATTATAGAAATTTAAGACTACCAATGCCCTTATTGTCCCTAATTTTAGAAGAAGAATATAACAGCTAACCCAAACAGGCAAATGTGAAATTGATGAAAATAAATTGTCATCAAGTACAGTAAAGTTTGATATAAATAGCCCAAATTATATATACTAGTGTTGTAATACAAGTATGAAAAGTCACAAAACCTATTAAAATCATAACATACCAAAATCATGTATACCATCTTCTTATTCTCCAATATTGTATATGTTCTATCTACAAAATTTATTTCAATGTTACAAATCTATGAACAACTTAGTTACCTCTATGCTAAAGCAACCTATATGATAAATCCTTTCATTATTCTATCTTTGATCCTATTTTCATGTCTGAAAGTTGTATGTGAGTCTTTATCTGCAATATCAAGAAAAACCTATTGGTAAAGGGATGAGGATATATATATATACATATATATATGATAATTGCTACCACATATACATCCTCATGGCAAACAGAACATAACAAGTAATATAGCATTGTTGTCTTAAGATGTAGAGTGTGTCAAACTCTCAACACACAATCTAGTACATATAAACCTATATGAGATTGCAATCTTGAAGTCATCTCGTTCCTAGTTCACCACTAGTATCACTTATTAGTGCTACTTATTCATAACAACCATTTGTAAAGGCGTCTCATTCCATAAGTATGGTTGGACTACTACTTCTTTCTAGCATACCATTTTATATCATAATAGTTAGCAAATCCCATTTACCCTCATGCTACTTAAATTACCATTATATTGCCATATATGCTACCTCAACAAGATGAAACAACTACTAATCTAAGACCTCCACTTCTTGTAGCCTAACATTCCCACTCTCCTTAACATAAGAGCAACCACAATTAATGCCAGATTTCATGTTATCAAATTGGTTTCAAATTTTAATCCTATAATCATAAGCAAGCTAGCAAGGTAACTATATACCTAGATGACGCTTCATTAATGTTTGAAAGCTTAAGATGATAATAAACTCCTTTGAACGAATAAAAGAACAAAAATTCGAATACCTAATTTTACTAAGATTCATTATTCCTAAATATATGGATGATTTTACATTTAAATAGGTTATATAAGGCTTAAAAACATAAAAAGGGGTATTTAGGGTTTATTCGGTTGACTTATAAGTAACTACAACTGACTAAGGGTACTTAAAGGTTAGCTAGTCAACTAAGTAGCAAGCTAATCGACCAACATGAAATAAGGGTCAGTCGGTTAACCCTTTACCTATCAAAATAACCTTAATCAATTGCAAAACAAAGCATGATTTACTCTTTATCAATCTTCCATTGTCTCCTATAACAAAAACTTCTCTAAAAAAGAAACTTTTACATTAATCACTCCAAAATCATTCACATTTATAATCATCAATCGTTGACATAAATTTCTTTAATAATCCTCTAACTAAAATACTCACCTTCCAACCAAATTCATAATCAATGGTTCCACTACAATGGGTTTAATCAATTCACTCTCATTCTACAATAAATTTCAATTCCAAATTTATGATTCGCACTCAATATTGACACCATAATAAAATTTCACACCAAATTCTCTTCTTCTTTTTTTTCTCGTCAAACTAGCTTCTTAACATCCTAAGGAGAGAAAAATGGAGAAAGATCTTTATAAAAACATAGTAAAAACTTGATGATGAAATAAGACTCTATCATATACTTAAAATGTCTTAGATTTCAATTTATTCAACCAAGAATTTGTTTAATCTCCACTCAAAGCATGTAGAACTACTTAGAGAACGAGACATGATGTTACATTAAATGTTTTTTTGTCACAAACTGAGGACGGTTTAGTAGTGGCAGATGCCGTATATTGTATGAAGAACCCCTGATTAGTTACCCTTCTAATTATAAACTCTTCACACAATATACAAGGCTCTATAATTATTAGTTTCCTAAGAACATATAGATCCATATGATATCAACACATAAACATATTTATATAAAATTTAAACTATAACGTTTACAATACACAATATTTATTACATCTAGGTCTATAATACTGCTAAAACAAAAATACATAAGTAAGAGTCTACATAATCTGTTCTCTCAATATATAAAATGGCTCGCTCTTACCTAAGTCCCCAAGCTAACCTATGGTATTTAGCGGCTAGCTTCTATAAACAAGTTATCCTATAGCAAAAGTCTAAGGGGGTATAAGCCTAAGCTTAGTGAGCAAAACCCTCAGCTACACTACAGGTAAGTTATAAGTACATTATATTTACGTATATAAATGAATGATTAAATAAAATGCCAAATAATACGTATAGTTAACTAGTCCATATACGTAACTCAGATTTAATACCCTCCAAAGTCAGGGTTAGAGTATACATAGCATCAATCAGATCCAGGTATTATACTAGAACTTACTTTACTCCGAAACTCCACGTTTCGTACTTAAATCAAATAAGTCTTTTATTTTCATAAAAACCAAGTTCTAGTATAATCGTGAGTGAACTCCTGCAGTCCATACTCACCGCTAAATAGAGACTTCTAAACTAGACCCTTAGCTAGGTAGTTGGCACCTCCAACGCCTAGTTTTCCTGTGAGTTAGGGTAAGGTCATTTTATATGAGTGCACCGTATAAAACCAATAAATTAATAATAACAACCCCCGAATGGTCTCTCTTTATCTCTGTATGATGTGACAGCCGGAATTATGTCTATGCAATACATGTTAATACATGTACCAGTTTCTTTTTGTAAGTTGAGTATAATTAAGTCCAAATTATGCTGTAACCATCCAATAGTATACACAATCATTTTTTATGCTACCATACAACAAACAAAGTATTATCTATTCTTAAGGTAAGTTCACAACTTAGCACATAATAACATACACAAGCATTTCCCCAACCCCACATAGTAGTATAACATTTAAGTTCACTATCTATAATCATATATAAGTATAGAATCATAGGGTAAATACTCACTCTACCATGATACCTTCAAGAAACAACAATTATTTTATTTCCTCCTTGTTTTAATTATACACAAAATTAGCTAAGGGTTACGTCTACTAGTCAAAGGGATGATCTATTAATTCAAAGTTTTTGGTATAATTCTATAAAACTAATAGAAAATAGCATCTATTAATTTGAAAAAATCTAGTGAAAATTACAAGAATACCTCTCAATATAAAATATTCTACGAGAGTATTTCAGTTTCTATAAGAATAAAAATTGAAATTAAATGTATTCTCAAATGCTAAAGAAATGGCTAATACCTACAACGTAGCATGCAACTCTATTATCTTATATACATGTAAGTTAATTGACATTTGATCATTAAAATTAAAGCTGGTTAGGTCTCTTAATGCATAATTAGGTTAGAACTGGTATTCATTTATTATTAAACTATTTATTCATGTTATAACATGATTAACAAAAAAATAATCATGTTATGATAGTGGTAGACCAAGAAACTATTATACAATTATTTACTTTATAATCATCTAATTAAACTACAACATCTAAGAAATCTAAATAGATTGAAGTTGAATTGATGAAGTACCCTGTAATTTAACTTAACCATCATAGAGTTTGGAGAAGTAGACACTTCACTTTCTCACTATATATAAAAGGCTAGAACATATTATGCTTAAACTTGTTATGTATGTTTAGTCTTATGATCGTGTTACTATGATGCACCAATATTGATATAAGGAAAATATCAGCATATATTAATCATAATATAACATTAATAAATATAATGATTTTAGAGGAATATTTTTCATGAGTCATGTAACCAAATGAGATCAATATAGTTCACTCAAGGGGTTCAATAATGAAATGTCAAGTTTCTTTTAATAATAAACCATATGGGTTACATATGTTAATAATAATAATAATAATAATAATAATAATAATAATAACATATTATATAAAATGTAAATAAAGTAATTCAATAATATTATGGGCTTTAATACATTAAATCAAGTATTGAATAACATCAAAGATCTACAAGATTGAATTAGAAGACTCACCATTAATCTACTCCCTTGTTTGTCTTCAATCATGGATTTAGGTATACTTCCATACACTTCTATATTATAATTGTGCCCTAATTTGCATATGGATATGTATTTATCATCTTTCTTATGACATCTTGTAATGGCTTAAATTGACAACTTATGAATAAGATTCGATCTTGAATCGTTCTTAAGGAGAAGTTGGTTTCGTATTGAGTCATTTAGTCAAGACAGGATTTATAAAATCTTGTTTAGTTGTACAACAACATACAAATGGATGGTTAATGTTAACTTGATTTGCAATAAATTTAGTGTTGATTGAAAAGGGTTATACAATTCAGAATTTGGAAAAGCAAGTCAAGTTAAACAACAAGCATAAAGAATATGATGATGTTCTAAGCCATATAACTCTAGTTTAAGAGTGCATATAGAAACATGACCATGTTCATCAAGTGCAAGTGCATGTTCACTAACATAAGGAAGACACAAGTTATGTTGTGCTTATGTATCTCACGACTTAAGGATAAAACATAGGTAAGTTGAGTGTTTTGCTCAATATAGGGGTAAGTACAAACATGTTTAAGCTATGTTGTTCTCTAATTGAGAACATGTAAGGTATATGGCCAAGAACACGATCATGTATTCAAGCTGTGTTTCTCTTTAGTTTGAAAGCATACAAGGTGCATGGTTAAGAACATGATCGTGTACAATGCTATGTACCTCTCTAATCTAAGGATATAAAAAATATGACAATCAAGCTTGGATTTCGCTTTACTTTCCTTGACAAGAAAAATGGTTCAAACACATTTAAAACCATTCGAGGCCAATTAGAATGGTTGGATGATAAGTTGGTTTTACATTCAGCAAGAATACTGTTGCAAATTTTTGGTTCGATTGATGGTCGACAAATGGTCATATGCAGGAATGGTTATTTGGATTGATCAACAGAGAAGGACAAAGACTAACCCTTAAACCTTCAAATGCTATAGATCATTCCCTTAAATTTTGATAAATTAACAACATAAAGTTCAATTTGTTTTTTAGCTAAAAAAATGACAAACTATAGTTAAAGATTAGGTTTTGATATATACTTTGATAAGCTGAAGGAGCGTTTTGGCACTCAAGTCAAAATTTAGGGAGGCTATTTGTAATTTTTTGAGGCTATTTGTCAATTTAACAAAGTTTAAGGGTAACTTGTAATATTTAATAATTTATGGGTAAATTTCACACTTAGGTAAAAATTTATGGGGCTATGATCACGTATAACATGCAAAACTTTATAGATAGAATGATACAATTAACTTGGGAGATTTTATCAAAGGAAAGGTATAAAGTTTGTTGGATGTACAAGTTATTAGGCATAAATTTTATGATGATACTTACCTTGCATAACTTGAAAACTTCATGGCCTATTTATAGCTTATAGGAATTTTGTGTCATGAAATAAGGCTTTTAGGAGAAGTGCACTGTCACATCTATTAGCTAAGAAGTTATCTAAAATTTCCTATTGGATTTCCCTCTTTTTTTTCTTCTAATTTATCTTGTAATTTCAAGAAATAACAAAATAGATAATCTTGTTAGAAAGCAAAAAAATGCATCATCTCCAGCTTTATTTGGAATTGTTTTTGCATCATTTTGGGAGTAGAATTAAAGAGAAAAAAAGGGAAAATTGCATAAAACTCTCCAAACTTTAACTTAAGTACAGATTTTCCCTCTAAACTTTCAAAGTGTGGTTTTTGATTTATAAACTTGCATAAATTGGCAAACAATCTCCTAAGTTGAGAATAACTCTTTAAATTTTTATTTTGGCGTGTAAACACTCTTAAACTATATAATGTCTATGGGATACTTATATACTAAATAAAAGTTTATGAGGCATTTACACACCGAAATCAAAGTTTAAGGAATGTTTATATACTGAAATCAAAGTTTTAGGGATTATGAGGGTTATTTACTGATTTATGAAAATTTAGAAAGTCAAAAATCACACTTTAAAAATTTAGAGAGTCAAACCTCACCCAAGTCAAATTTTAGGAGGGTTTTATGCATTTTCCAAAAAAAAAAAAGATATACTATCCCTCAAATTTTTCTCCTTCAATAGTGAAGGACATTAATTCCTATATATTTGTATGAAAATTTAATCAAGTATTATATTTTCAATGAATCACTTAAATCATTTATATTTTGTGCCTCGATCATTCTTTTCTTCATGGCTTTTCAAAACATCAATGTTGTTTCTACTAACTCTAAGCTAGGACATAAGGGATAACCTATATAAAACTTCAAAAACTTAATCTCATATTTCCTTTTTTTTTTTTTTTGACCATATAAACTAATAAAGTCAAAAATCATAGAAAGCTATTGCTTTGTAAAGGGTTTAAGTTAACTTAGATTTTAAAAAGAATATTTGGGACATGGAAAATGATGTTTTTCACTTCCTTCTTCGGTATACATTATAAGTATTTTTATGTTTTACTCTGATACTTTGACTTTTAGCTATTAAACTTTTCTAATTTCCTAGCATATTATGAGTAGTAGAATTTTACTTATTATAAAGTATTTCAAAGTCCATCTTTAAAAAATTTTGGAATATTCAGCATGGATATTTTTTTTATTAACTTTGCCATTTTGATTCAAGTTATCACATCCGATATGTCTGTAATAAGAATTTCATTTTTCTCTTATAATTTAAGCATCTATTATATTAAAAAATAATATAATAAAGAACAATTTAAATCTTGGTCACATTGACGATGGATACTTGTTAAACATCCTTTATGAATATCAAGGAATAATGTCTTAATAATCCAAAATGTAGTTGGATGCATCACCAGTAGTTTGTCATTTGCATTCAAAATGTATATTTAATTACGATCTATGTAAAAAATATTTTAAAAGGTTTCGTGGTTTGATCTTAGTAAATAGAGGATATCTCTTATTCTAGAAAGACTCGGTTCCGTAAGTTTTTTACACATTATTAGTTATTATATTTGTATGGTGTATATATGAGAAATAGGAAAACAGGAAACAAATGAAAATGGGAGTAAAACATGGAAAAAATATATACATATGTGTACGTATACATATAAAAAATGAAATAAAAATAAATGAAGGAATTTTTTTTTCTTGTTATAAACAAAAGAAAATAAATATAAAAATACAAATAAAAACTGGACAACACGAGGAGAACTAAATAGCATTATTGAGAATGATAGACATATAGGTCCTGTAAATTTGTTTCTTGTCTTGGACCTAAAATATTTGCTTGCATATCCTCTAATTGCCTTGAATTTAATAACTTTCTTGTTGAGGAGTAACAAAACAACACATATGAAGAAATATGTAATATGTTTGGCTATATAAAAGAAAATCCGATCGATTATATATTAAAAGAAAGGAAAAGAAATTGTTTTTACATTTTGTTTTAGACATGTAAGAAAAAAATGGAAAGAAATGTGAAGAAAAATTTAGAAAGGAAATATTAAAATATATTTAATGCATCAAGAGTAGTTTGTTATTTTTATATTGAAGGCATATATCAAACCAACATGTTAAAAAGATTCTCCTTTATAGATCTTTCCACTTTGTCAACGAAATACTTGAAAAAGGCCGCTTATTTTTTATTTTTATTTTTTAGTATTATTAATGGATCCACATTAAGTGAAAAATATAAATATATATGTGTGTCTTTTTAACTACGCCAAGAGTCACATATTGCCCATCACTCTTTGTTACTTATAGGCACATTTTGTCCTTTAAAAGACTCTAGGGTTTGTTTTCCGGTGACTTCCGACCTATTTTTATAAAACAATATGCAGTCCACACCTAACATCTCTTATAATTTAAGCATCTATTACATTAAAAAAAAAATGATGAAGAAAAATTTAATAATCCAAAACATTGTTGTTGTCCAATGCATCACGACTAGTTTGTTATTGTATACAAACCGTTTTACTAAGATCTATGCTGAGTATCTTTTAAAAGATTTTGTTGTTTGGTTATTTTTATAACTTAAGTCTGGAAATCGGGATCGTTAAAACGTCACACCAATGTCTTAAATTAATCCTCCTTTAAAAATGTTTCCATCTCAACCTTTAATTATAAAAAAAAAAAATGGTCCTTATTTTTTTTATATTATTTAAGGGATTTAATTTAAGAAAAGAATAATATACGAAATATATATGCTAAAACGCACATATTTGAACGGTTGTTTCCTGGTGATTTCCGACCTCCCTCGTGAAACAGTATGCAGTCCGCACCTAACATCTCTTATAAAAAAATTCCAACTTCCGCTCGGTGATCTTTTCTCACCCGACACGACCTTATGGGAAAGAAATGAGAAATACGAGGAGAATGTTTTATCAGACGAATTTGTCTACATATAATACAGTGTTTGTATGCTTAATTTACCAAACTATTGATTGACAAACCTAGCACATATTTATCAAGAGAAAAAATTGATTTTTTTTTTTTTTTTGTTGATTGATAGATTAAATAGCCTTCAGGTACGAGACTTCTGATGGTCAAATGTAGTAGATATACTGTATTTATCATGCTGATAGAATCACTCTTATAGTCTTATTTGTATATACTAATGATGATTTAATCATTTATTGTATTAATTTTAACAAAATAAACGAGCCCTATATTTCGAATATTTGCAATTAGATGCTATATTACAGCATTTAATACACATGGAAGGAACGGCGGAGCTCTCTGCTCTTTCTATAAATAGCTTCATGCATGAAAGCAATACACAAGAAAAGAGAGAGAGAGAGAGAGAGAATTGTATGGACGAAACAATAATGGAAGAAAATAAGACAAGCTACAAAGCCCATGTGCTAGTGGTACCATACCCTGCCCAAGGGCACATAAACCCTATGCTTCAATTCTCCAAACGCCTAGTTTCCAAAGGTGTTAAGGTCACGTTTGCCACAACCATCTACGTCTACAACTCCATGCAAAAAGACCAAACATCGAGCCTTTCCTCATCATCAATAGACATTGAAACCATATCCGATGGCCACGACGAAAGCGGGTTCTCACGAGCGGAAAGCATCGATATTTATCAAGAACAACTTGAAATTGTTGGTTCTAGGACTTTAGGAACTTTGATCGAGAAGCTCGATGGGGCCGTTCGACGGATTGACGCCGTTATATATGACGGATTCATTCCCTGGGCACTTGATGTGGCCAAGAAGTACGGAAAAATGGGAGCAGTGTTTTTTACTCAAACTTGTGCTGTGAACATTATCTATTATCATGTGCAAAGGGGTCTTCTTAAACTCCCACTTCTGGAATCCAAAGTGTCTCTTCCGGGGTTGCCACTACTTGAGCCGCATGAAACACCGTCATTTGTGTATGCTTATGGATCATATCCGGCTTTCTATCGTATGGTGGTGGATCAGTTTAAAAATGTGGATGAAGCAGATCATGCCCTAGTCAGCACGTTTCAGGAATTGGAGCAACAGGTAACATCTGAAATAGAGACAATGTTATAATCATCATCCAAAATGTTTAAGGTTTTTTTATTTTTATTTTTATTTTTTTCCTTAATTTTCATATGAAGGTTTGAAGTCATTGCATACCAGTATTCATTTATTTATCAATTTTACTAACTCATGTTTATTTATATTTCTACTCTATATCCTCACTCTTATTAACTTTTTTTTTTTCAAATATTGAAAATTATTGTAAAAAATTTTCTCAACTTTTTTTCTTTTTTAATTCGATTCAACTCGACAACTTTATTTGCCACTTTCTTCTCTAATGCTCTCTAATGCTTTGCCGTGTTTTGTGGTTCATTTCAACTACAAGCCGTCTTGTCTCGGTCGCATCAAAGTTGACATGCAACAAATATGTATCCACCATTCAAAACTCTGTTCTGTTTTGTGGTTCATTTCAACTACAAGTCGTCTTGTCTCGGTCGCATCAAAGTTGGCATGCAACAAATTTGTATCCACCGTTCAAAACTCTGTTCAATATCTTTGTTCTTGTCGCCAATGTTATCGTGTCCATATAACAGAGGATCAATCAAACTTCACTGTTTTTTTAACATTTCATGTATATCCAACATTTGAGGAACCGTGAATTGTTTTTTATGACCAAGACTTGTAATAAGAAAGATTTAACATCTTTTTTTTTTTTCCAAAGAAAGATTTAAATTTAGACATAGGAATAGGACACAGTCATCATAAATACGATAATACAACACATTATCAGGAATACTTACGTTTATTTTTGTTAATTTCAAATAGACGTATAAAGATACAGTAATAATTACCGGCGGTCATGGGCATAAATGATGGATTGAAAAAAAAAAAGAAATAATCAAATAATAAGAAGTTAAAAATTTAGTTTATTACATAAAAGGGAAAAATTGTATAAAACTTTTGAAATTCAAATTATAATTTAAGTATAAGTACGGAAGGCATTAATTTAATAATTTTACATGTTCTATCAAAGCTGTTCATCGATACAAATAAGAGAGTAATTTACAAATACACTTTTTTATATTTGTTTTATATACACTTAGCCCCCTTACATTTGAAATTGTGCACTTAAACCTCTAAATCTTAAAAAAAAAAAAATATACATTTAGACCCCTAAAATTGGAAAAAGATTTATTAGTACTAATATGTCATATGTTTGGATGAATAACTTGTAAATACCAATAATAGTGTATAATTTATAAAAATTATAATTCGTATTTTCATATATTTGAATTTTATTGATATTTATATACCACTAATCTATTTACATAGCATGTTAATACTATTGAAGCTTTTCTTCGTAAAATCAGTCAAAATGTACATTCTTAAAAGATTGAAGGTTTAAATGCATGATTTCAATGATAGAGGAATGAAAAAAACAGAAGTGGGTATATTTGCAATTTAACCTTTTTTTTTAATTTTAGGAAGGAAAGACAAAATTTAAAAAAAAATAAAAAGTTGTTGAATAATAAAATGAATAAATAATTTAATAAATGTTAGTCAATATAAAATAAAGAAGCAAAATTCAAAATTTATTGTAAGATAATTAATGTTTTAACAATTTAGGCCAAACAATTAATATTGCACAATTCATGCCTTTCAAAAAAGTGACTAAAGTTCGAGAAAGGGAGAAAAACATCTAAGTGAAATGGTCCTATAAAAATTTTAAAAGAATTATTTTTTGCTCTAAATGAATAATTATAACCGGCTGTTTTGGTTTTGCTTTATTTTTGTAGCTAAATACTTCAATTTTGTTGTACTTGTTAATGAAGGTCATAAAGTGTTTGATAATATGAAAGTCAAGATTTAATGTTAATGCTTTAAAGAAAAATTAAAAGGATTTTCTTTGATTTATGTATTGTTGAATCTCGTGAATTTATTGATCTAAACCACAATAAAATCTACCTTATATGGTTTCAATAGCCTACTTAAGTTTACATTTAATAATGCAGCATTCAAAAGCTTGTGCTTATCCTTCATGTGACTAGCCATGTTGCTAATTAAGTTTTTGTCTAATGTTTTTATATTGGTTTTTGGTATACGATAAGGGGTTGGCTTGGATATCCAACAACTTGTGGCCATTGAAGACCATAGGACCAACCATCCCATCAATGTATTTGGATAAACGGCTAGAACATGACATAGACTATGGCATGAACCTTTTCAAGCCTAACACAGACACATGCATGACTTGGCTAAACCAAAAATCAAGTGGTTCTGTCATTTACGTATCTTTTGGCAGTATGGCTCAATTGAGCACCCAACAAATGATCGAACTCGCTTGGGGTTTGAACCAAAGTAGGCATCACTTTCTGTGGATTGTAAGAGAATCAGAATTCCCTAAGCTCCCTAAAAATTTCATTGACTTGTCATTAAATAAGGGTTTAGTCTTAACTTGGTGTCCACAATTGGAAGTATTAAGGCACCACTCTATTGGGTGTTTTCTTACTCATTGTGGTTTCAATTCCATTATTGAAGCTATTTGCTTTGCTGTTCCGCTTATTGGAATGCCTCAATGGACTGACCAACCCACAAATGCCAAGTATGTAGAGGATGTTTGGAAGATGGGAATTAGGGCAAAACCTAATGAAGAAAACATTATCACTAGAGATGTGATCGGATTTTGTATAAAGGAAGTTATGGAAGGTAATAAGGGAAAGGAGATGAAGAAGAATGCATTGAAATGGAGTGCTTTAGCTAAAGTGTCAATGGAAGAAGGCGGCAGTTCAGATAAAAATATCAATGAATTTGTAGCAAAATTAGTACAGTGATTTATCATTGTACTATTTTTCTATTTCTATTTCAATTTGCCACATACTTTTATGTTTAGCTATGTACTTAAAGTGCCAAGTTATACTAAATAAATGTTAAGACTTTTTATAACTAAGTGGCATAAATACTGATCTCCAAGCAGGATGGATCAAATTTGATGTAATTGAACTCAGATTGAATTCTATTATGTTTTTCTTTATAATTTTCTAGTATATGTATAATTTGCAGAGAAAATGGGGATTATTGAATCACTTGATGTTGTTGTTTAATCATGTTTAATATCTAACCAGAAAGTTTAGTCTAGTTCGATGTTTAGAAATGTCGTTGTAAATTCTTCTTTATTATTATTAAATAATATTATTAATTTTCCTTTTCTTCTTTTGAACTTTCCATTTGTGTTCTATTACTTAATGAATATACATTAAAACTCTTTGTATCTTTTATTTAGTATTCAACCTTGTATACATCTAGGCCTAATCTTAACCATTTTCCAGAATGTACTATCTTATTCATTTTAATGATACACACATGCCACATATGTCTACAAAAGTTATACATTAAATAAGAGAGTTTCAAGAATCCATTAATATTTTAGAAAAGTTTATAACTTCATAATAGAAATTAAAATATAGAAATTTATGACTATTGCAACGCCCTTATCCTCCATAGTGTTAAAAGAAGAATATACTAGCTAAACAAGCTAACATGAAATTAAGGATAATAAATTATCATCACCAAAGGTCTTATGAAAAAGATTTGCGTTAGTGATTAGTGAATTACTACAACAAGTCCAAAGAAAATGTTTTGATTTTAGGCATACAATCAATAAACCAACTAAACCAATTTTCACACCTATGAAATAATATGATGATAAGAAGATAAAGGCCTTTCCTTGTTGTGTAAAGCCATATGATTCTTGTCTATTTATATCAACTTTTTTTTTTTAGGTAAATGATTCTTAATTTAATAAACTTCACTAGATTCAAGTGTCGAAACTAACTTATCTTCAACTCCCCTCCCTAACCAACCCTCAACCTCCATACCCCCCACCCCACCCACCCACCCCCACACACCCCCCAACTTAAATGCATTTTAGAAATCTCCTTTGCTACTCATTGTAAAATATCATTCTTAACTTACCTAAATCTTAACTTCTATTGTGTTGTTAAGTGAACTCCATCACCTAACATTAGGAAGGGGGTTGCAAATCTGGAAAGCATTGTTAAAAATTAAAATCCCTCACTAACCTACTAGATCATATCCTTTTCTATCATCTCCTTACTAGCCAAAGTACTCCTCTACATCCATGAGGCTTGACTTCTTTTTTTCTTTCTTCCTTTACAAAATTATATTTTGGAAAATAAATTCACTTAAAAACTGTCGCCCAAAGAAGATTGGGGTTGTACAACTTTCTATGCCAATTTACCAAGCAAGTATTGTTAAAACCTTAAAATCTTTAAAACCTATTCCCCTATACTTTTATGCAATTGTAAGTCTCTCTATCTTTTCCAATAGATTTTGCCCTTGGAGTCATCTCCACCCTACCAACACATACCAATCACTGAAGAGATGTCCATAGACCTCTTCCTAAGATACTTGAACTCCATCATCACGTATGTAGGGATTACACAAGCAATAGATTAATTAGAATTTCCTTACCTTTATAAGATAATAATGAGCTATTCCAACCTTATCATTTGCATGCTATCCTTTCTTTGATAGACACGAGAATAGAGATCTTAAATTTTCCTTAGATAATGGTACTACACAAGTAATTCCCTACATCACTTATTGAATATATGTTCATCACTAAACACAATTCCTTTTTCAATTAGCTCTAACGTTGTAGCTAAAGAAGATAGTTGATTTTTGGCAATTGAAACCCCCATTCATAGCAATTACTTTATAACAAGCCTTTGAAAAAGAAGGTAGCATAATGTATGAAACTTATCCCTCTGCTACCTAAAAGTAGTATCTTATGTGGGTCATAAAAGTTGGGATTAGACTAGGATATAAGCATAGAATGCTCTACTAAGTTTGAGAATAGAAGGATAAGAGTCGGATAGCAAATTCTATTAGTTGAATTTAACTCTCACAGTATTTAGTAATTTTGTATTTGTATTGCTCTTTCTTATTGTTTAGTAAGTGATTTCAAATCTTCGCAATCTTAGTAGATTTTAGATTGTTAGATTGCCCATATCTACTTACATAATTAAGTAAATGTATGTGAAGAGATTAAGTATAATTAAAAACTTACTAATTTAAGTCTTACAATCTCTAACTTACATGATGGTGTTTATATCATGTGTGTATATATCATATGATGATTTTAAGCAATCTAATTAGGCCCGATTTCAGGGCATTACTTGATGCTCCAAAACATATCTTCGATGGCTCCTTAAATTCCTATCTTTCCTTCTTCCATTCCTAAGGCTTGAAAAATGTTGAGTCAGTCCTCGATTCTTATGATTAACTTAGGGTTGACAAAGAAAATTCACAGTCTCCACTCCAAGAGTGACAAGCAAATAAATTATTCTTCTTTTTCTTTTTGTGTTGCTTAAAGGCCTTATGCTTTTTTTTTTTTTTAATATTATACCTCATCCCTTGTCATGGGGAGCAATGCAATCTTCTTTCTTTCTTTAAAGAAAATGTATCAATTAGCGTAAACCCTATAATTTTACAAGTCAGATCTAAAAATCAAACCTAAGTGCCATAGATACTACCTAAAATTAATTTTACAAATTAATTTTAATTCAAAACTATAATTTGAATGCAAAAACCCTAATATATAAATAAAAAACCCTAATCACATAAAAAAAAACCTTAAACTCTCAATATACGTAATTATGATATTGAAATATAAACTTAATAAAAAAAACTCTAAATCTTAATCCCTAAAGTTGTAAAACCCTAAAATTAACCTTAAATACAAATAACACCTTAATCCGATAAAATTATCATGAAATATGTGAATCATGTAAAATCAATAATGGATAATTAGAGATAATTTTAAATAAGAATAATTATTTAAATTAAGCCAATAATAATAATAAATTAACAAAACTACAATTTAATCCCTAAACACATGCATGTGGCACTACACCTTCACATGCATATGTACATGAATCTTCACATATCCTACATTATACATTATACTATACATTATATAAGTATTTTATACAAGATATTCTCTCATTTTGATGTTATTTAAAGTTAGACAACCTTTCTTATTTCCTCTCTAAAACAAGGATTACCACGCAAACCTACACTATATCCATACCCTATTATTAGCTAAGTGTAAGTCAAATCATTATCTCTCTCTCCCACTCACTCAATCCCCATTCTCGTTGGTTTGAATAAGATGCACATCCCCCTTTTTTATTCATTTTTCTCACAATTGAACACTCAAACAAACTCAACATTCCCTTTCCTACTTAACCAATGCCTCTCCCTTTTTCATCCTCATTTTCTTTTTCATTTCAAGCTTCCATCATCCACTTATTTTAACCTCCATCAAGCTCCACTTTTTCAACAATAGTCAGCCAACAAAAGGGTATTATGGGAGTTCTTAAAGGAGTGAAACAAGAAGTTGAAACCACCGTCAAGGAGCTTCCAAATCGCCCCTCTAAAGCTTCATCTAAGAAGTAACCTTCGTATTTTTCTTCTTTTTTTACATTTCTTCTATACATTTATTTTAATATTATAATGTTTTTATTTTTTAAAAATAATATTATGTAATGTAAAAGTATATGTGTGTGTGGATGTATATATGGTATATTCATGCTTTCTTAAAAGTTTAACAATAAGATGCAACATATGTATGTACATAGGCCGAAATATATGTAAATGTATTCTTAAGGTATTTTCCTTTATTTAGTTGTTTTTACTAAAATGTTAACATGTTATTTAATGTAATTACATTTTAATTAGGGAAATATGTAAAACTAAAAAAATTTGGGAAAAATTCACTTGACACAACCTTAGCCACCCCATAGCATAAGTGAAAAACTTGGATTTTGATTTTATTTACATGTGAAATAATCAATAGGATAAAATTTAGGATGGTCATATTGTAGTTAATTAGGAAAAATAATCATTTAGGGCTTAATATAACAAATTAGTGAAAATATGTTGAAAGTTGGACTTAGAAGCCTAATGATGACTCATAGCATGTTCAATAAATTAAGGCCTTGATTTTATCTTTCTATAAAATAATACTTAGAAGTGGATTTAGGTTAGTTACAATTGCATTAGTTAGATTGATTTAATTAAAATATGGCATAAAATGTGCAAACAAATTAATGTTAAGAATGGTAAAATTGGAAAAATAGAACAAAAAAAAAAAACATTTAGGGCAAAAATGATGAAGTTCACCAAAAAGAGCAAGGACCAACAAATTATAAGATAAGTAAATAATTTTAGGCCCAATTAAAATTTAACAAGGCCCATTAGTCATTTAGAAAAAATAAAACACTTGATTTAGTTTTTAAGTACAAATAATCATGAAAAAGCCCATTAACAAATTCTGAATTAAAAGTTAGGCCCAATAAGAAAAAAACTCATAAAAGTTAAGCCCACATGAACTTTAGGCCCAATAATAAATTTACATAAAATCCAACTAAGAAACATTTCAAGAAAAACCCATAATAAGAGAAAGTGAAGTTTATGAGCCCAAATTTGATAAGATTCGAAATTGATCGAGCTACAATAGAAAATGTAGGACCTAATTCCTAAAATAGACTTTGCAATATGAAAGTACATACAAAAACAGTGAAAATTGACTATAAGATCATTATAATTGGATTTAAATGAAAAAGTTATGGGTGATTAAAGAAAAAGCTCAAAAGTGAGAAATTAAAGTAAGATAGATAATTAAGTAGTTCATTAGGTAGCTATTTAGATAATTTAGTCTTATAATTAGATACTTATTGTGCTTCCTTACCATTTTATTTATCAGGTGATCCAAATTAGCATATTGACTTACCCCCATTGAGTAATATGACCTCTAATTACCAATATGACTAAGTGAGTACACCTAATGATTCCATACTTGTTTATAACTAGTTACACTTCAATTTTATTATGAAATATATTGGCATTTGGGGATCTAAGTTGTGCATGTAGTTGATATTGATTGTTTATTGTGCACAATATCTTAAATTATCATAACTTACTACTTTACTATAAATAGAAAATTATAGGAATGTGGCTGTTTGTGATATTGATAGGTCCCTTAATAAATGGACTTAATTAGACATGGATTAATTAAATTAATTAGATCATGCATATCCATGACGTTGCACAATTCTTATTTCGATTGTTACATCATACAGAGGTAAAGAAGGGTCTCATGGGAGTTGTTCGTCTAAATTAGAAATTAAAATATTTAGTATGGTATACTCATACAATATAGACTTACCTTGGGTTACGGGCTTATTATGTGCTTAGAGATACTAACTGCCAATTAAGGGTCATGTCCTTAGGCTTCCGTTTAAGGGTGAGTACAGATTGTGAAAGCCCATTCACAACCATACCTAGATCTTCGTTTTAAAATTTTGGAAGTTTGAAAACTATTTTTCTAAACGAAATGTAGGGTTTCATAATCAGGTCTAAGTATAAATGCGATACCTATATCTAATTGGTGCTGAGAAATCTCTAACTCTAACTTCGAAAAGCATCAAATCTAAGTTTTATACAATACTTAGTCAACTGTATGTATTTGTTTCGTATTTTACTTGATCATGCATTCATACACCTATAATTAATCGTTTGATAACTTGCTTAACGGTATAAATGAGGGATATCTTACTAAGTTTTACAATTTATACCCCTTCAAACTTTTATTATTGTAGGAGGACTTTTTCATTGCTCCAAGTTGAGGTAAGCCCAAGGTTAATGTTAGATGTTTTAGAATGTTTTTCGAAAGATAAGAGCCAGAAGGGATATTACTATACTAGATAGACTCTCTCAATGTTATGCTTTGGTATTTGTTATACGTGTATTCGATATATAGTAGGCACATAGGATTACTATCTTGTTTATCCATAGCTAAATTAAGCTTATTTTGGGGATTGGAGTCTCGTAGCTTTTATAAGTATATTTATTGTACGAAAAAATTATATTATTAAAGACACCATGTTATTGTCATGATTTGTACAACTCTTACATAATTAGTTAGCATAGTAGCTTTATATGTCATATAAAAAGTCATTGAGTAGTAAGGGGGCCATTTTACAATCTTTGTACAGCATACGGTAACCTACTATAGCTAAGCTACCTTATGAGTCATGATAATTAGCTCTCCCATTACATAATATATCCTCATCAAATTGCTAAAGTCATCCTAAAATAATATCAGTTGCTTCCATAGGCACAATATCATATGTTACCTCATTGACATACTTTCCATTTGCAAAAGTCAGTTTGACTTGCCTAACAACACATATAGCCCTTGATCACCAAATCAGTACAATTCACAAGGTTCAAGATGTGTCATTGCATTTAATCCCTAATGATGACTAAAAGCACTAAATACTTTCTTAGCACAACTACCTCCATCTATTGCCAATGAGCATACTTTTCCTTTCACAAAAACATGGAGGGTGAAATAAGTTGTCTCTTTGTTTCAAAAACTTTATGATCATTAGTTTGTAGATTTTCATATACTACCAATGTGCATTCATTAACAGCGTGAATCGATTTCTTCCCTTCTAGTCATCATTAGACCCCTCATTCCCACAACAGTAATATCAAGAGCCTTGATCAATGCTTCATTCTCTATAACTTTAGTTTCTTCACCATAATACACAACCCATAGCATAGATTTTTCAATTTGGTAAGGATTCTTTGTAGCATCATTCTTAGTCCCAATGATTTGCCATAACCGAGTCACAACTCATAAAATGAAGCGGTGAAATGATCAAACCTACTCTTCATTCCTTCCATCTTCATTTTGCTAGAACCTATCCCCATCATCTTCTTCCTTCTCGCTAACCATGTTTCTCCCTTTACTAACTTCACTTTTTTTCAATCTGAGGAAAATTTACACCATAATTATTCATCATCTAAGCTAGTTTCAATTATTCAAGGCATAAGTAAGAACTTCTTGTAAAGCATTTCTACTTCTTAACTTAACTTGCATGAATAATGTGATAAGCTTAGTCATCTTGCAAATGCCACCCCCAATTCTTCCTTATTTGTGCAAAACCAAGCTTCTCAAGGTGAGTTCTCGCATTTTTAGTCCATGCATGTCAACTTTTTATAAGATTCTGAACTGATTAGTGGTTTATAATTAAAAATAGTATAAAAACATGATCTATACAAATTCTTTAGAAAAATTATTTTACAATAAACACTTTAGTAAGTAAATCGAGTTATACACTGTAATAGAAATAACTTGTGTGACCAAGTTGTCCTTAGAGATTAAAAACTAAATATTAAATTATTTCAATTCTTTTCTTAGTTAGGTGATCAAAATGGAATGATAAATAAATTAAAATAAAAGGAGCTAATTGACTATGAATGCAAACTAACTAAAATTATGAACTTAACGAATAAAAATAAAATGCTAACATCACAAGGAAAGAATTCACTAATTCAATAACATGGGGTTTTAACTATACCATTATCTAATCAATTATCGTATGTTTTTAAGATATATTAGCACTAATTAATTGACTTTTAATGAGATCCATAAAGACTCGCTTCCCATTCAAGTTGATATTAGCCTAATTATAGCAGAAACACTCCTTTCAAGTGATTTATTTATAATTCTCAATTAAGTAGTAATTTCTCTCACAAATATTACTACCTTAATTGATGTCAAAAGTCATATATATGTTTATGTCATAAAAATTAATACTAATTGTATTAAGTACATATGATAAGAATTAAGCTACTAGTCCTTTAACCTGCAGCTGAACTCGAAGATTAAAAGGATTGACAAAGCGAATCTTCTTGCTCCAACTAACACTTGTCGAAGCCAAGTTGCTCCTTGCTACTAATCAACTTCCCATACTTTACTAAGTGACTACATACTTCTTTAAAATTATCTGTCGACTGGAAGAATGCTTTGATAACAGTCAAACTTTGTATGCCTACTTAGCCTTAACTAAACCAACCACTTATTCGACGAAAATATTGTCGAAAGGATGAGAGATTTGACCTACATAAACCCTCAGCCACTCTTGTTCAAACAAGTCCACTACTATTCGGTACCCTTACTCGGCCACTTAACTGGATCGTAATGTTTTGTCTACTTCAAACGGCACCACCAATACCTTGATGCTACGTATCTAAGGCCACTTATAGAATCTACTGTTGTAATCATTGTTTTCTTCTTTTTTTTTTGTCAATATTCGTTTTTAATTTTTTGTATTCCTTGTATATTACTTCTTTAGGATAATATTTTTTTTGTCTTTTCTATTTTTAAGCAAGTTGCCCTAATTTCTCGGGTATAAATACCCACTGTACATGTAGTTGTACAACACAATTTATCATTAATACAATTAATATTCCTTTTTGTGAACATTGCTCTTATTAGCTTGTTTACTCTTACTTCATTCTTATCCTAACCCTCAAGCAAGGCTAGGTGGCAAGTAACTTTACCGGACCAACTTATACGTTATATTAAGTTGAGTCATGAGCCCCTAGAAGTTTCACTGGTGTGTCATATCTTTTGGAGCTATTCCTGGGTTTGCTTGTTTTTCCTTCTTTTATTGTTTTCTTGTAAGCTTCCCATCACTCGTTTCAAGTTTTCAGGAAGCTTAGACCTACCCTTGCAACCGGCCTTATCTGTTCTTAGCCTCGGTCTGCATCATCTTAATATTAGAGTAAAGGTTTCTCTAAGTAAGATTGTGTTTGTGAACTGTGAAGCAGTGCTTCTTGTTGCTTTGTATCGAACATCCAAAAATAGAGCCAATACAAAACGCTAAGTCGACCTGGTAAGGGAAGTTACCGAGCTCAGTCAAGTGTCGAGTTGACTGGAAAGGTAAATGTTTGAGCTAAATAGAAAGGCCAACTTGAACATATGAGAAAGGGCAGGGATTTGGAAGGAAGATGAGCGAGATTAAGTATTTCAAGTGCTAAGGGTTTGAACATATGGCTGCTCCGTATCCAAATCGAAAGACTATGATTATCAAGGGAGATGTCCTAGAGGTCGAAGTAGATAGCACGGATGAGGAACTTAAGGAGAAAGAAGTAAAGGAAGAGGCTGATGTAAATGTCGGCCTAATTAAGGAAGACGTATTTGTCCAAGACTTAGATCAGTTGATCCTAGTTGTCCAATGTATGATGAGTTTAGAAACTTCACATAAGGAGGAGTAAAGAGAGGATTTATTTCATATTACCTGCAAAGTAAATGATCAGTTATGTTCACTTATTGTAGATAATGTGAGTTACACCAATGTAGTATTTGTCGATCTAATCAAGAAGCTAAAGTTGCCGACTATTACACATCCGAGGCCATACAAGTTACACTAGCTGAATGAGAAAGGAGCACCATACGTTACATAACAAGTATTCCTATCAATCTCAATTAGGAATTATTTTGATGAGATCCTCTGTGACTTATTACCTATGTGCACTTCACATGTACTACTTAGCCGACCTTAGCTATATGATCGAAGAGTCATCCATGATGGATATAGGAACACTTATGTGTTTAGGAAGGATCGAAGGAAGATTACGTTGAACCTTATGCCGTCGAGTCAAGTTAGCAAATTGTAAGCCAAACTTGCTTGAGGATCAAAGAAGGCTCTATTAATGAGTAGAGCTAAGCTTCGAAAGGCTATTAAAGCCGACATGCCGACCTTTATGTTGGTCAAGCGATCATTAGAGTTAAGGGAGTAGGGTAAATTACCTTTAGAGGTAAAAGAGTTATTGAATGAATATGTCGACCTATTCTTTGAACAATTACCCAAAGGATTACCCCATATCCGAGGCATAAAATATTGCACTAACTTGATACTTGGTGCTACCTCATTGAATAAGCCAGCTTATCAGATAAATCCTAAGTAGGCTTCTGAACTTCAACGATAAGTCAATGAACTCCTAAAGAAGGGTTATATAAGGGAGAGTCAGAGTCTTTATGTTGTTTCAACACTCCTAATGCCAAAAAAGGATGGTAAATGGCGAATGTGCGTTGACAGCCATATCATAAACAAGATCACGATTAAGTACAGATATCCCATCCTTAAGTTGGATAACATGTTAAATGAATTAAGTGGAGCTAGGATCTTTAGCAAGATTGATTTGAAGTCTAGATATCATCAAATTCGGATAAGGCTAGGAGATGAGTGGAAAATTGCATTCAAAACTTGACATGGACTCTATGAGTGGATGGTAATGCCATTGGACTTATCAAATGCCCTTAGCACTTTCATGCGACTGATGAACTATGTGCTAAGAAACTTGATTCGAAAGTATGTTGTGGTGTACTTCAACGACATCTTAATATATAGTTCTGACATGCTGAGTCACAGTGAACATCTCTGTGCTGTATTATATGCATTTCGTGCTGACGGGTTATTTGGTAATCTAAAGAAGTACTGTTTTTACTAGGAGGAAGTAGTATTCTTAGGATATATAGTAGGTAGAGGAGGCTTATGAGTAGATGAAGGGAAGATCCAAGCAATTGTTGAGTGACCAACTCCGACCACTTATGCCGAAGTGAAGAGTTTCTATGGGTTAGCATCTTATTATTGAAGATTTGTCAGGAATTTCAGCACCATAGTTGCACCCCTTACCGAGCTGATGAAAAAGAATATCGAAATTTATTAGGGAGATAAGGAGGAGAAAAGTTTTACAGAGGTGAAGGAAAGATTGACTTTCACACCTTTGCTAGCTTTGCTTAACTTCAAAAAGATATTTGAGCTAGAATATGATGCGTTAAGCATTGATATAAACACTATCCTGATGCAGAAAGACCAACCAATTGCCTACCACAGTGAAAAGCTTAGAGAACATCAACTAAACTACTCTGTATACGATAAAGAACTCTTGGATCTTATTAGAGCACTTAAAGTGTAGCAGCATTATATTTACCAAGAGAGTTTGTCATACATACCAACCATAAGTCTCTAAGGTACCTTTGAAGTTAGACTAAATTATTGAAGCGGTAGGTGAGGTAGGGTTAAATTCCTTGAGGGTTTCAATTTTGTAATAAAATATAAACAAGGGAAGAGCAATGTGGTTACGGATGCTTTTTTTAGAAGTCATATGCTCTTAACCGAACTGTAAACTAGATTGTTTGGGTTTACAAGTATTAAAAGTAGTATTCTAAGGACCCATACTTCGGACCAATACTTGGGTGTTGTGCTGATGGAAGAACAGTGGACAAGTATTATATGGAAGATGGGTACTTATTCCAAAGCAGGAAACTGTGCATGCCAACTTATTCACTAAGGGAGTTACTTATCAAGGAAGCCCACAATGGAGGACTCTTTGAACATTTTAGGAAAAGGAGAACACATGAGCTACTTAATGGACAGTTTTTTTGGCCAAAAATGAGGTGAGATGTGCATTCTATTGTTAAGGGTTGTACTGTATGCAAGAAAGCCAAATGCTAAGGCAAGCAAGGGAAAGCAATGCCTCTACTTATCTCGACTAGACCCTAAACTGAGTTGAGTATATACTTCATCTTGGGATTACCAATAACTACTCGAGGCAAAGATTCCATAATGGTTGTCATGAATAGATTTAGTAAGATGGCACGCTTTGTGTCTTACTCTAAGACTAACAATGCTCTAGCTACCGCTTCTCTCTTTTTGCAGGAAATTGTTCGGTTACATAGTGTACTAAAAAGTGTAGTCTCAAATAGAGATCTAAAGTTCCTAAACCATTTCTGGAGAACTATGTAGTGTTAGATGGAGACTAAACTACTATATAACACCTCTTGTCATCCTTAAACTAATGGCCAAATAGAGGTAGTTAATCGTATTTTAAGATCACTACTCTAAGTTGCAATGGGTAAGAACTTAGCTGATTGGGATGTCTATTTGCTCATAGTAGAATTTGCTTACAATTGTACAATACATGATACCACCAAACAGAGCCTCTTCGAAGTGTTCTATAGCTTAAATCTCGAGTTACTCCTAGATCATTCTCCTGTACCTACCTTTGAGTAAGAAGACCTTGATGCGAGAGCTCGAGCATAGTCCCTACAATAAATCTATGATAAAGTTACTTGGTAGATTGACTAAGCTGTTAAGAAAATGCTAGAAAGGACTAAGGGAAGGATGTCAAACATTTTCAACTTGGAGATCTAGTGTGGTTATACTTGAGTAAGGAGAGGTTCCCAAATAGGAGAAAGAATAAGTTATATGCTTAAGCTAAAGGACCCTTTAGAATCACCTAAAAAATCAACGACAATGCCTATAAATTAAAGCTTCTCGAAGATTATAGGTTCTCGGACACTTTCAATATTGACGACCTTAGTCTTTATTACCCTAAAGGAGAACTAAATGACGACCAGCCGGATTTGATCCTAAATCTAAAGGACCCAAAGGGAATGATAGGAATCAAGCTTCTAGTCCTTTAACTAGTAATCGAGCTCAAGGACTAGAAGAATTGATGAGGCAAATCTTCTTGTTCCAATTGACCCCTACTGAGGCTGAGTTGCTCTTTGCTGCTGATCAACCTCCCATACCATACCGAATGACTACACAACTCTTAGAAATTATATGTCAACTATAAGAATGTCTTGATAATAGTCAAATTTCGTGCACCTACTTAGACTTGACTAAACCAACCACTTATTTGGTGATAATATTGTCGAGAGGATGAGAGATCTAACCTACACAAGCCCTCAACCACTCCTGTTCGAACGAGTCCACTACTACTTGGGACCACTACTCAGCCATCCAACTAGATTATACTGTTTTGTCTGCTTCTTCCAATGACACTACTAATACCTTAATGCTACGTATCCAAGACCACTTATAAAATCTGCTGTTGTAATCATTGCTTTTTCGTGGTTCATTTTTACCCTTTTATATTCCTTGTACATTACTTCTTTAAGATGATACCCTTTTTGTTTCTTCCATTTTTATGCATGTTGCCTTAATTTCTCGAGTATAAATACTTATTGTGTGCATAGCCAAACAACACATCTTATCATTAATACACTTAATATTCCTTTTTGTGATCATTACTTTTGTTAGCTTGTTTACTTTCATTTTGCTCTTATCTTAACCCTTAAGTAAGGTTAAGTGATGAGTAACCTCACCAGATCAACTTGTGTATCATATCAAGCTGAGTCATGAGTCCTCAAAAGTTTCACTAGTGCATTATATCCTTTGGAGTTATTTGTGGGTTTGCTTATTTTTCCTTCTTTTACTGTTTTCTCGCTCGCTTCCCATCACTTATTTCAAGCTTTCGACAAGCTTGGACCCACTCCTGTAACTGACATTGTCTGTTCTTAGCTGTAGTCCACATTCATGTAAATCCTAAAATTAGTCTAAAGCACATATGTATAATTGAATTAATTTTAGTTTGAATTCATACAAATCATCTGTTTTCTTTTGAGTTTTTTAAGTTTTATTCATAAATTATCATTGACTAAACAATAACATCATGAATCATGAAAATAAGATGATAAAAAATCACAATTATTTAAATAGTAATATATAATAAAATCATATATGAATTATATCATCAAGCAATATCAAAATCCCATAAAAATGAATTTAAGTCACAGCAAATGTAAATGTAATACAAGAAAATTCAAGGAATCATAATAATAATTTCAAAATAAAAGAAATAGAGGAACTTGGATAAATTTTTGAAGTGGAAATCCGCCTTCTAATCCCATCTTTCTTAATTTTCTTGTATCCTTGTGATAGGAGCAATAGAACAAAAGACTCTACAAAATAATACTATGAAAATGTGAATTAAGAATTAAAAAAAAAAAACTATTTCTCTTTAGCGTTGGGTGTATATATATTTTTTGAACACAAGATCCTTTTCTTCCATTGAAGATATGAATGTATCTATATTTTGATACAGCATATCTAGTTTTGCCTCTTCCTTTTGGATTTTATCTTAGACCCATTATTCTCGAACACTTTATTTCCAAATCAATTGACATGCATATATTAACTTTTCTCACTTTACAATGTTTCTTTGGCACTTGGATCACAAGCTATATGGTGGAATTGAGGCTAAACATGTGAGATTAAATTGGTAATGGGTTGAACATAGATCATGGGCAAATACAACATATTGCATGGACATATAAGTTGATTGGTTCAACAATTTCCATATGGTGCTATCTTCTCCAATTTCAAATTCAAGTTGAGATTCATGTGGACTTCTTAGCTTTTTGTCTTGATTTTGTAATCGTAGGCGAATGTGAGGTCCATGGGTTTGAATTTATATGGGATTTGAAACCTAATTAGAAATCAAGGATTACCATGCTATGAAAATTGTCCATCTTCCGATTTCAAGTCTAATTTTTACATAAAAATTGCACTTAAAAACATCTTTCATATATATCTCTCAAATCCTTATATTTTTCTTATCAAAAGTATAAAAATATACACATTATTATAGTATAAAGTTAAGATAAAATATATAAAATTTACACTTATCAAGCTTAGTGCATAAACTTAAGAGCAAATGACTAGATTGTTTGATTTCCTTTTATAATTTGTGCATTTGTAAACCACCTAAGGTTTGCATGCTCTTTACACTATTCTGGAATTCTAAACCAACACATAAGGAGCCATTTAATTAATTTTAAGTGATATCTAGACACTAGGATACACAATTAAGCAAAACAAGGAAGTATAGAGCTTTAAACTAGTTAATTACTTTAAGAAAACCTACTAACTAGCACCTATTCCTAATCTAATTACACAAACCTTATTCTAATTAAGATGAATATGAAATGTTTTAAAGTAATTCAAAGTATTCTGAACGCATAAAAATGAAATTGGTAGTGGATGATTCAAAACCAAACAAATGAATTAACATTGTAATGGTTAGAGATTGAAACATGCTTAGGGGACAAGCCTTTTAGAAACATGATACAACCTTACTTCTAACTAGATAAAGGATAGAATAAAGGATTTAGAATAGAATCATAGAATTATATTAGCTTATGAGAAGTTAAGGAAATCAATTTAATGTAAATGTTGATTTCTAATGGAGACAAAAGCACGAATAACTAATATCCAGTACTTAAGTGATTGGATTTATAAGTGAAAATACCTAAATCTAAATGTTTAAAGATTAGATATCAATTAAGCTAAGCTACAGAACCAAGATTGGATATGAATAGAATAAAGCAACTCGATCAATAATGCTTAAGGCATATGGTAATATAGCCTTCGAATCTTTTCTGAGATTCTAACCTAATAACTAATATCCAGTACTTAAGTAGACTTTAGAAACAAAAACTACATTGAATAAGCTTTGCAAAGATTGCTTACTCACATGTTAATAATAAGCAATGCTCAAGATATGGCCAAAACAATTTAGAATCTGCTAAATGAACTTAGCTATAATAATTAATCCCTAGTGAACAAATTTATTGAAGTTACTGTAATTTTACGAATATTGAAACATCAAGCTTCTACTTCTAAATTATTAAGATCATCCTAAAGTTTACCTTAGTCGAATTTCATTTTAAGACTCAATGAATAAGGCCTTGAACAAACCCTTAGATCAGAATACCTCTGCATTATACCCTATTAGTTATTCATTATCAACTAAAATTTCAGAAATTTCTACGATTTGCATAAAACTTGAATTGCCGAGCTTCTACTTCTTGAATATAGCTAAGTTTTCCTAATAAATTTTTCGTTTGAAAAATTTAACCAACAAGGCCTTGAAACAACCTTTAAACTAAGGTACCCTTACATTGACTTATGACTAATCTATCCCGTCAACTAAGACTCTCAAAAATTTCAACCACCACTACAAGTCTCAAAATGATATGCTTTTACCTCTCAAATGTATCTAATACACCAAAGTTTATCTTCATAAATTTTCAAGTAAGGGCTCAACCATTAAGACCTTAAAGCAACCCCTCAAAGAGACACTTATTGATTTGTTTCCTTATTGTTTCTCATGACCAATAATTTTGTTTAAGCCGCCATTTCCTTATACAACCTCGAAAATGAGTGAAACCAAATCATAGAGATATCTTTAAGTTTATCCTGATAAAATTTTATCTTAAGACTTGGCTATTAAAGCCTTGAACCAGCTCCTAAAATTTAACATCCATGTTCTAGCACTTAACTATCTTCCTTATTGACCAATTTCATTTTGGTGATCATATTCTCATGCAACTTCAAAACTTAGTGAAACCAAATCTTAGAGTCCCTTAATACTCTAAATTTATGTTTCCAATTGGTTTGAAAGGAAATCTATTTTAGTTTGGCTAGATTTTGAGTGTAAAGTTCCAGATCTATTAATAAAACAGGGCACTTGAATATCCATAGTAGAATAGAAGTAAAAAGAACACTATTGTAGCTTTATGGATAGAACCTTTACCTTGTCTAGTCATCTTAGATCACAAACTATACCCAAAATTTATCTCATAACTTTATTACCAAGGATGGAGCCCAAATAAATTCTAAAAGAAAATATGTTTTACTTTGAGCTAAAGCATTAGAGAAACATCAACTCATACCTATAAATTAGATAACTAAGTTTTATGTTACCCTTATGAACCCCTTATACATAAAATTTTAAATAAAAGATGATATATAAGGAAGACCTTTACTAGAGCAAGATGATTAGGACCTTAAATAGAATGCAAATGCTAATATATACACTAATGACCCATAATACTACACTATATCACTAAATCAATACCTTAAATAAAGGATCTTCCTATCAAAGTATAATATTAACTTAGGACCGAGTATGAATAGACATAAAGGAAACAATTGGACCACCATCAAATAGTCAACTATGTGAAAATAATGACACTAAATTGCTTTAGAATTAAGTAGACCACATGACATGTAAAGTAAATATTAGAGTAAAAGACAAACAACACAACAATGGGAAAGTGATATATTATGTGTGCATACTTTGAAATACGAGCAAGTATTAGACAACTTAACATTTGTAGAGATGAAACCAATAATCTAGGAGTTAGTGAACTTCTCATAGAATATGGTAAGCTTGGAAATAAATGGGCAAGTTTCCTTCAGCTTTCTATGTTATTGATTACGTATGCTATATTTTAGGTAATGTTACTGCCTTTGTTGATTTCCATTTGAAGGACTATTACACTTAATAATTCCTTACTTTAAGGATTACTTTGCTAGCTTCATAGGTTGCCTAAGTGAAGAAGTTCTTATCATCTACTATTTGGTTGTTGTTTGATATTACATGTCGTTTGTTAATTGCTATCAATTGTCTGCTAGTTGATTGATTTCTTATATGTATCATCCATGTGGTTACTTAAATAACAAAAAAAAAACCTTAAATTATCAACTTAATGAATCGGATATACTGGTCACATGTTTATGACTCAATAGGTACTCAAATGGTGGTGTCGTAAGTTGGGGCCATCTAGATTGTAGTAAATGTTTGAAAATGGTTGACCCTTATGCAACAATAGATCTAAAGCTCTTCCCTAGGTGTACACAAAAGCGCTAAGTTCATTTGTCGTACCGTACCATAAATAATCACTACTAAGGTAAGGTAGGGTGCTAGCTAGCTGTTAAGGTACAGTAATGGGAATATGAAAGTGTAGATGATGCAAGTCTATACTTTCCATGGTTATGAATCACCATAATGTGTTGCTTGCATTCATTGTGCAAGCATCTGTGTAAATAAAATTGCTTATTTGTTAATTAATGGTTGACAACTTACTTGAATGGTAATAGTGAAGGACAAACTTAATGACTGGTAGTATACTTATGCCCTCATAGTTTCTCTTATAGGTTATTTGAAAGTGGATGGGTTAGGACTTCAAAAGTTAAGTACTCCTATTTTTTTCTCTTAAGTGTCCTTTTAAAAAGAAATAATTGCTGTTAACTTTAAGATCATGTAAAAGGATTATAAAACTTGTAAATACTTAATTTTAAATCTCCATTCATTGAGTATGATATACTTTTAAGTGTTTGAAGATTTATGATCTCATTATTTAGTGAGAGACACCAACTCTCTATAGTCTTGGATAGACATTACTATATATTTACAAGTTAAATAGGTTATACATATACAGGTCTTATAGTTAAAAAACCAATAGGCTGCCATGAGTTATATCAATATAGGTGCAAATATAAACAAGTTAACAAGTCCATGATTAAAATCTAAGCAAGTTACATGTGTCAATAGATAGAATCTCGTGCATTCTTAACTACGATGTGGTTGTTGCGTAGCGGGTGAACATGTTGAGCGACGACTTATAGTAATGCCACTATTAAGCTGTATTTGGAGGCGTGACATCACACCATTTTCTCTAAGGGAATGGTCTTTTTTTGGTGTCAAAATTGTAAATAAGTCAAACCTATTTACAAATAGAATAGAATAAACATAAAATGAATATTGATAATTACATAAGAGTGTACATGTAAAACATGGTCGTTAAACAGGCTAGGTATATAGGCATATACTACCTTGTATATCTATCAGATCTCTCTTCCTCCGGTTTATTTGGGCCATATGATTGTGTTCTTCTTGCAACTTCTCATGTTGTTGAATACACCAGGGAGCATTTCTTAGTTGTATACTTCTCTATCTTCTTATTTTCTTCATTCCAACACTCTGAAATATGTCTTCCATAGCTCCTTAGATTTGTATCATTTCTTCTTCTTGTCTAATCCCTCTAGTTAGGTATAATTTCCCTTCTCTCACACCATTTGACACCAAACTATTAGACGTTGATGTGATACATTTCAAGATCCAACTGATCATTCATCATCAAAGCCATTTTGTTCATTACTTTCTAAAGAAACATCCAATCAACTTCATCATATGCTTTAGACATATTCATCTTGATTGCATTAAATTTTTTTTAGTCCTATTCTAAAGTTTGAAGAAATCAAAAGCTTCATGAACTATTATTGCATTGTCTTGTATCAAGCGATAAGATATGAATGCACATTGCCAGGGCTTAATAATGGCATTTAAGAATGGTTTTAGATGATTGAGTAGAACTTTTGATAGGATTTTTAAAATAAAATTGCAAACTTATCGGTTTTAATTGACTTAAACCATAACACTTGTTTGATTTATGGATTGACTTAAGGAACAAGTTTAAATCATTTTCATTTAGGCAAAAGTAGAACGCACTTGCTTCTATGAAGTTGTGAATAACTTCAATTGTGTTGACTTTCATCACATCTTAGTAAGATTAATAATAACCGTTGATGTCATCAGGTCTTGGTGCTTACTTGCCTCTTATTGGAAAACTGTAGCTTATACTTCTTCTTTGGACATTAGACTTGTGAGATCCTTATTCATGTCAAATGTGACTAAATTAGGTATAATCTACAACACATCATCAAAAACACCTATGTATTTTGCAATATAAATATTTCGATAGAGTGCAAAAAATTCTATCCTTAGCTTATTTTCGAATTTATCTAGGCCCCATTGTCTTTTTTAATTCTCATAATTTTATCTTGCCCAATGAGAGATCATTAACTAGTGAAAGAATTCGTATTACAATTACCAAGATTCAACTAGTTGATTATGAACTTGTGCTTTCAGCAAAGTTCTTCATTATCTTGGGCACTCTTAAGCTTCGATAAAAGCTTTTCTCTTCCCTATCTACTTGGTTTTCAATATATTTGTTCAACCTCCTTGCTATAGTTTACAACATTGGCTTCACAATACGATTATAGATTTATAATTCAAATAATAATCATTTAGCAAAACAGAGAATATTTCCCACCTTCGTAGTGGAATTGTTGGAAAATACAACAAAATAGAATATTTTCTCTTTCAATGAAATAATTCATGTAGCAATGGAATGTATCTTTCTCACATTAAATATGAATTGGTTAGAGCATTACCTTTATTCCATTAACTAGTCCAATTTTTTGTTTTGTTTCTTTTTTTCTTTCTTTTTTTTTTTAATAATTTTGAGGGTCATGACCTACTACTCTATATGGATTACCTACTATCAAGGGTAGATTGTATAACCCATTAGCTTTTTTAGAGGCTTATTTGTTGAAACCTAGGGAAAGTTGCACATGTGATGTTTGGGGAAAGTTTTTTTTTTTTTTCGAAATTTTATAATTATTTTTATTATTTAAGGTTTGATTAAAGTATATTAAAAAATATATCGAATCATTGCCAACCAATCAAGAATGGTACTTGAGAAATTTCTATGGAATTTTAATGAAGTAAGAGGAAGAAGTGAAACAAAATTTTCAAAATATTGAAGGCTCCAATAAGGAAAAAAGAAAATGGTTAAGCATTTGAAATAGAAAAATAGTTAAATGTATAAATTAAAATCAAACGGGAAATTTATGGTTTGATTTGGTTATAATTTGAAATTTTTAAATTAAAAGTTTGGTTTAAGATAGAATATTCTCAAGAGTAAGACCGAAGGAAACAGTACTCCCTTCCACTGAATCCCCAAAGCCCAAAAGTCTTGATCCAGTGTGGGAAGCAGCAGTGCTTTCTTGTCTCCCCCACTGGCATTGTACATTTGAGAATAACATTTTAGATGATAAAACTTTTAAATAACTTCCCTCCAATTGTCTCCAAAATCCTTTATATAAATTAATAAAACTTTTCATACAAGGTTAGGTGTGTTTCAAGCTTGTCCAGTCTTAATCTTACTTGTCCAATCTCACTCTTAAATATTTTAAACCAAAGAACTCTCTTGGATAATTGCAACCCCCGCGAGCCCACGTGGCATCATTATAACTCTCTAACCAACCCCCTTAAAATCTCTATCACCACGCCACCCCAAACACAACTCTCGACTCCATTGTAATGCTGTAAAGTTAGTGCTCAAATTAAAAATAAATAAAGCAGATCAAAGCGACCAAACATTGCTCTGCTCTCTCTTGATAAAGGCATCCCCTTTCCTTCACTTTCCTCTTTCTCTCTCTCCCTCTCTCCTCTCTCTCTCTCTCTCTCTCTCTCTCTCTCTCGCTCATTTCACTTGATAATGGCCGATTCGATCGAATTGTCTTCGGAAATGGACTAGTTTTGCTTTGTAGTTGATAATCCCCGAACTCACACCAAGCGTCTTGCTGGAGATTGATTGAGGTCAGTTTTGTCCTTTCTTCGTTTCTCTCTCTCTAGATCAGCTCTTTGTTTTTATTTTTTTTGTTTTTCCCCCTAAGAAGGGGTTTATCGTAGGTTGGAAGTTAACCTCTTTAGCTGAACATTTTATGTAGTGTGGTTGAAATGTTGTAATAATAAGAATGAAGCTGTCGTGTTTCATGCGATTGTTGTGGCTAATTTGTACTTTTAGGGTTTGTTTTTTTGGCCATTATGGTCCCGCTACCCATTTTGGAATATATTTTAGTGGCTTAGTTTGTCTGCATTTATAAAATGAACTACTACTAGTGGTGGATAAGAGCCTTGCATGCTTTATCAACGCTTGGACAAAATTTTCCTGTTCCTACATGATATCTCTGTCCGTATGTCTGCAATCTCATGCTGCCTTGCATGAGTAATAAAAATAACAATAGTAAAAAATATCATGGGGACATGAATAGGATACCATTTGGGGCAGGAAAATTCGATCCCTCCTATTGTATTGTGTTGAAAACAACTTACAGTAGCCTTTTTTCATTCATTGATGCTAGTGCCTACAAAACATTGTCATCTAACGACCTCTTTATCCATTTTTTTTTTTTTCCACATTACATAGTCAGTCTAGTATGTTGGAGCTGAGCCATTTTTGAATTTGCTTTTTGAATATTTTGATTTTGATAAATTTGGAATGTAGCTTGTATGGCTTTCTTGTCTTCCTTTCTTTTTGGCCATTACAACTCACTGAGCAGGTTTTTAATTCCATAGTGTTGACTTTTATTTATTGAAAAATTTGAAGCTTAGCTATCAATTTGGAAGAAGAAGATTTGACCAATAAGTTGTACAGTTGCTATAAATTCTGGTTTCATTTGTGAGATAAGCACTAACCACCAGCCGTTATGCTACTGAAGAGACATACTTACTACACGTGCATGCAGACTAACAAATTATGCAATTGTTGGGTGAGATTTTGTTGTATTGCTAGGGTTTCTGCTCATGAACAGACACCTAAATAAAATTTGTGTTAGCTTAAACATGATGGTATAACTCTCTGGAACTTGTGTGTGCTTTATTATGAACTTACAAGAGACTATCCTCTGTTTTGTAGCCAGGTTATGATTTTCCAATAGATTACCTCTCTTTCATCCTTGCATCTCTATTGAACTCTGTCATAGAAGTTCTTTTGACCATTAACTGCCTGGGATTCGGTGGTTTCACTTCCTGATTGTTTATGCATCATGAGATTATGAAATTCTCTAGTAAACTATGAGTCAGAAATATGTTGGTCTTTCAGTTCATCATCTCAAAAAGTATAGAAGTTTCTTGAGCTGGTAGCTTCCAGTCCTATCAAGTATGATGATGTAATCACTTAGGTTTCACCCCCAAAAGAAATTGTCTGTTAATGCCTCATCAGATTGGTTTTATTTGCAACAAACATCTGGCACTTCAATTCTTTTCTCTACTACCCTACTTAATCACGATATCACTCTGCTGTTTGGCCATTGTTTTGTCCAGTATACTTGTTAGCTCACCATAAAAATCTAATTAAGCTGAAGATGATGGCATCTTACTGCCTGTTAGCTTTCTTATCTCCCTTAAAAATTGGTGCAAAAGCTTATTTGACATGCCACAGCATTTGTTCATCTATCTTCGTTAGTCCTTTTTCTTGATAACACTTGTATACAAGTATAGAAGCACACCTTAATATCCATTGTAAAGCTTTTGGATAGATGTGCTGTGACCTCATTCCAATGCATTGTGGTCAAAAGCTGCAGCTCTTAATTACTACTATCAATACTGTAACCTGATTCTATATACATAGAGTAATGAAATGCAATTATGAAATTATACATTTATTTGTTGTTGTAAATTTTAGATAAATTGGTTATAATATTATCCAAAATAAAGCTACAGTGTTAGATACAATGCTACAGTATCAACCATGCATGTTTGCTTTGACTTTTTCATGATCTGTTGATCCTTTAACCTTGAAAGTTAGATGGTCCATTTCATTCTTCTTTTTGTCCCCTTGAGTCTCAGTGAAACTGTATGTAACTAGCATTCTCTTGTATACTTCTACTATGCCTCAGATTCCCTGCTATGGAAGATATGGAATCAGTTGAGACACTAATAGAATCTACAACCACAAAGTTACAACATCTTCAGAAAGTATTTGCTGAACTAGAAAGTTACCGTGCGGTTGCTCTTAATTTGAAATGGAAAGAACTTGAAGCTCATTTTCATGGACTTGAGAAGTCACTGAAGAGGCGCTTTCATGAATTGGAAGACCAGGAGAAGGCATATGAAACCAGAAATGTGGAGGCCTGTGAACTGCTGCAGAAGCGAGAAGCTGCTGTGATGGCCATGGAGCAAGCTTCATTGCAGAGTCTTCAGGAGAAGAGAGATGTGGCTGCTGGTGTGATTGTAAAAGCTCTGGAGAAGCAGAAAAAGGGAATATCTGCAGATGCTGATGTTACTAATGTGGAACAACTTGGAGAGTCCTTTGTCAAAGAGAAAGCACCAGATCAAGATTTAGGTGCCACTGAAATCGATCTGAAAGATTCAAACTATGGTGTTGCAGCAGTTAAGCTTTATCCCCAGTTAGATAAATTATGTGAAAATATGGATTCAGAAGGTCTCCACAAATTCATATCAGATAACCGCAAGAATATTGCTGCTCTTAAGGAGGAAATCCCACATGCTCTTAAAGCTGCATCAAGTCCTGCCTGTTTGGTTTTGAACTCTCTCAAAGATTTTTACAACATGGATCTTATGAATGCAGATGGAAAGAAAGATTCTAACTTGTTGGGTCTGCGTCGAACTTGTATCATGTTGATGGAGTGCCTTTGTGTTTTGCTAACTTGGAGGGATTTAATCTGTGTTTCTGATATTATCTCTGAGGAAATTAAACATCGTGCAAAGGTGATAGCTGAGGAATGGAAACCAAAATTGGATTGTCTTGACACTGATGTTAGTAATGGGAATTCATTGGAGGCTCATGCCTTTTTGCAACTTTTGGCTACATTTGGTATTGCTTCTGGCTTTGGTGAGAAGTATTTATTGAGGTTAATACCCATGGTTACACGCCGTCACCAAACTGCTGATCTTTGCCGTTCTCTAGGCTTGTCTGATAAAATGCCAGGTTATTCTCTTTTATACTGCAGGAAACAAACTAGTTTCTCATGTCCAAAAATTTGATTAAGAAAATTCAGTAATTGGATTAGTTTAGTGTGTTATCTAGTTAACTTTTTGTGAGGTCGTCAATTCTCCAATTGAAAATCCTTTTATTGAGCATCTCTTTCTCTTATATGGTTTTGCAGTTGTCATTCAGATACTGGTCAACAGTGGAAGGCAAATTGATGCACTTAATTTGGCATTTGCATTTGACCTTACAAACCAGTTCCCTCCTGTGCAATTGCTGAAATCCTACTTGCAGGAGATAAGAAATGTTTCTTCACCCGTCAGAGCTGGAAATTCATCACCCCCTGCTCAGGTTAGTTATGCAATTTTTTGCCAAAAACAATTCACAAAATCCTTTTTCCTTCTGAGACATGAGGTTGTTAAAGTAAGCTACTGTTCAGTGTTTTAGTTGCACTGCTACTAATATTTGCGGTGTCTGATTATGACCTTATCATAGTCGGTTGCCATATTCTTGATGATTCTTTGTTAAGGTTCAATGCATTTTTCAGACTAGATCGCTGAAAGAGTATCACTAGCGGATATTTAGATAAAGTAATCTCTCTTAAGTGACTAACCATTACATATATTATTCAGGTTGATGTCAATGACAAAGAGCTGACTGCCCTCAAGACAGTAATCAAGTGCATAGAGGAGCACAAGCTTGAGGAGCAATACCCTGTCGACCCGCTCCAAAAAAGAGTTCTACAATTAGAGAAGGTCAAGGCTGATAAGAAAAGGGCAACTGAAGTTTCAAAGCCCCAACCCAAGAGACCCCGTGCTAACAGTGGAGGATGTATGCCTCGTGTTGCTAACATTGTTGCTGACAAGACATTTTACCCTAGATACCCTCAGTATTCATATGACAGACCTTATGTCTACACTGGACACACTGACAATCATGGCCCGTCGTTCTTTGCTGCTGCTGCTTACGGTCTACCCCCAGCTCACAGCAACTTCTTCGGAAACAGCTATCCGTACCAGGCTGCTTACCTGCACTAAGTTAGCAATTGCAAGATGGAGACTTGACTATCCTTTTTTAACTGTTAGTTTTAACCCTTCTGCTATTGTAATGGTTGTGACTTCTAGTTATCAGAAAATGACAAACCTTGCTACTACCCACTCGAAACAGAAAGCCCCCCTGTTAATTTCTAATTCTATGTATCCTTCAATACTTTGATGATATCTAATCTAAGACTTTCTTTTTATTTTTTTCCCCGTATACTCATTTAATGTTAGCTGTCCCATATGGTCATAGTTACTGATCCCTGCCTTGTTTAATTTGCATGAATCAATTAAAGATCTGGATAAGGTCGACAATGTCGCCAATTCTCTTTCTCAATAGTGTAGCGGTTGGAGCTACAGGATCTTTGTTCTCTTTCCCCATTTCCTGCCTTTTGATTTGCTTTGGGAGAAACTGTTGATGCAAGTGCGTCAAGGTCAAGGGGTTTATATGTATTTCCTGGCAATATGTTCGTTGCCTAAATATAGGTAGTCCTGTATCAATAAATTCATTTATCAATACATGGACAAATTACATACGAGAGAATTGATTGGACTTGTATCGACAAGACACGGATAAGGAATATAAAATGTTAAAGCACAGAATAAAAGATTTAAGACAATCCTGTGCAACTCCTGAAATGAGTGTCCATAACAACTACTTGACTGAAATTTTCCTGGAAAACCATAATTTTTTTTTTATTGGGGTTGCATATATGTTTTCTCCGCTCCCCACTCGCGTCTCAAGTAATGCTCCATTGTCTCGTAACTTTGCAATCTTCTTTCCTCCTTGCAAGCATAATTTTGCAGCTGTGCGAAGTCACCACATCCTCCTTAGGAAGCCTTACTGCCCCTTTAGGAGTTGCCTAACAATATGGTGGTCAAAGCTAATGAGGCATGCCTCTTAATTGGTGTCAAAGGTTGGATAACAATTATCCAGCATTTAATGAATAGTTCAAGTACTATTGTGAAATTATATTAGTTCAAGAAACTTCTATAATAAGTGCGCGATTTGGGATAGATTATAGTTTATCCATTTTATAAATGCGTAACTTATGATTCCGAATAAGTTGGGTATCAAAATGGAAATACTTTTGGCCGAATTTTAGTCCCAATTTGATTTTCAATTTGGTCATAACTGTTTTTTTCAATTACATGCTACGTGAATGGAAAACTCCCATTTAAGATGTTGGCCAGGGAACTGGAAGAGAAACCGAGACGACTTAATCTAAGTTCCATACGGTTAGAAGGTTGGTTGAGATTCGAGAGAACGGAAGCCTAATCTGAAACGGTACTTTCAATCTCCTTTTCCGGATCGATTCCATTTGGATCGTCTTTCGTCCGTGTTATATGCGTCGTCTTTAGGTGTTTCTTACGTCTTAAAAGAACTTGTGTTTGGAAATTCATACTTTTACATTTTGTTTATTATATATTTCATTCTTGTGTTTTCTCTTCCTTTCATGTAAGTATCTTGTTACATCTTATTTTAATTAAAAGAATAAATTACACAAAATATTATTCCTACTTTTACGTTCTTACAATTTGACGATTAAAATTTTGTCTTTTTATTTAATGTATGACTTATTATTTCTCATCATGCCATTCTTAGTTTTCAGATAAAAATGGCAAGTGATATACATGTGTTCTAACTAATACTTAATCATGCATATCTTGTTTAGAAATACTAAAATTGATAAAATAATATACTCTCTTTATACTAAAACCCCAAATCAAAAAGTTGTATGAGAATTTTTTGATAAAATCATGATTCTACTGTTTATTTAAATGTATAAAATCAGTAGAATTATATAAAATTATACTAAATGGTTAAAATCATAAAATTGTAGAATTATACATCAAAATTTATAATTTTATAAAAAATACATATATAAATAATTTTATATTCATTTTAATTAAAAAATATTGTAAATTTATAAATTCTTAAAATTGTATTGCTGATTCACGATATTAGCCACTATAGGATAAGGTACATGTCACTTGAGGTTCCAAAGAAATGGATAGGTGCATGTTACATGTATTTTTAATTGAGGAATGACAATCGCTTAGAGGAGAAGAATATGTAGAGCCAATAAATTGCAAGCCGAAAATACATATCATATTTTTATAGTGTTTTTTTCTAAAATGAAGGAAAAAGATTAATATAAGATACCAAATTAGAAATATGGAGGAATCGAAAAATATAGATAGGAATATATAATTGTTGACAATGAAAATTGGATGGTGCGAATTTTGGATATTTGTCAGCTTGATACTTCAAAATAAAATTGATTAGGTTATGGGGGGTATTAGGGAAACTTTGATCTTGTCATTCTAATGCCTAAGTTAGGTTTTCATAGGTGGAAAAGTAAGGAGAATAATAATAAAGTGTAAGTGGCTAAAAGAGAGCTTACAATGGTTTGTCGGGTTATATTTATATTTGAGGCCTAACAACTGCTTCTTAACTATTAGCTCTAGAATCTACACATGCAAGAATTTTGATAGGATTAGAGGCCAACCTTGAAGAAAAATTTGATAAGATTAGTGTCCTCTATCTACTACTGGAAAAGGAAATAGGCCATGGTTAGATCAAAAGCTAAGCTGGACTTTCCTAAAATTTTGAGCCATCCTATCATACAATTAGATATCAAAAAACTACTTTCCAATGACGAAAAGACCTATGACACCATCATGAAGGCCTATAACGATAACTAGTTCCTTTAGGATATTGATAACATCATAGATAAGTACCCTTGTGGTGCTCTAATCTTCCATAAGGATGAGGTAAAGGCTCCCGTGGTGCTAGTGCTTCCTATTGTAAGGACATCGAAGGCGTTAATGAATGTATTCTTATAAAACAAGGTATAGGCTGGTTGAGGTTTTGCCATGCTAAGTAAGCTTGCAAGATGAGGAATCTTCATGTTTACTTTAGAAGTTGAGTGTTCTTCCTTACCCATGCTCAACATTGTGTTTATAAGTTGTTTTATTTTTATTATGGTACTTTCTCGATCAAATTGCTAAATTTCTCATCTACAGATATGCCACTAAAGGACCATGATTCAAAAGATCTCTTTGCTTAACTGAATGCTAGCAAGAAAGCCTAAATGAAGACTACCACAACCACTACTAAAAAGCGTTAGGAGACATAAGCTCTAAAAAGGCACACTAAAGAGAAAGGCTGCAGAAGCTAATTAGTTGAGGAAACGACCTAATGTCGAATCTAGAAACCCATTGTTAGTTTGCAACCCTATCAAAAGAAAGGCCCTTGATGAAGGTCAGAAGAAGGATGGTCGACCTGATGGGGGTTCAACTGACCTCAAAGCCAAAGAAGCTCCAATAGTACTTTTATGACCCATGACTCCTTCAAGGAAGGAGAATAAAGAGGTCCTTCGATTTTTTCCTTTTGGAATATCATCATAGTTGACTAAAACCTTAGAAATAGCAAAATAACTTTGGAATTGGTGATGAGAAATCGATCTTCCAGAGGATGTTAACCCTCTCACCAGTATCGTCAAATTTTGTCAAAACTTTAGGCCTAAATAGTTTGTTGCAATTAGCTGCCTTGAAGATTTATGATGTAAGGACTTTAGCTATTGATTAAAAGGAAGTATTATTTTCATATCTTCTTCTGACCTTGCTTTTGTTTTGCAAAGCTCCTAATACTCGAAGATGATAATTAAAGCCTTATTCGAAGAGAAGAAGGCTATAAAATCCTGACCCTATCAAACCTTATTCTTATGGTCTTATTCTTATTCAATACATTTCATATTTTCTTTTTAAGATTGCTGAGGAAGCTAAAAAAAAAATGGCTAATGCTGAGGTTGAGCATATGAAGCTCTAGGAGAAGTGGGGGGAAGAGAAGGTAAAGATGGAAGAGGAAATGAAAGGTTTGAAGGAGAAGGCCGATAAGCCAAACACAAGGAAAATAAAGATTTTGTGCTAATTGAGGAGCAAAAGAACAATTGCTTGCTCATCTTTGACCTGTAAGGGATAGAAAATGTGGCAAATTACCTCAAGAGTAAACATACTAAAGAGATTACCTAACTAGAGAACTTGTGTGATGAGTTGAAGGCCAAAATTATGAATCTCAAGAAGGAGTTAAGCTAAAGCATAAGTTATCAAAAGGTTTTTGAAGGCTTCCAAGAGAGCAAGGAGTATATAAACCTTCTGGCAAAAAAAATGTTAGATGGGGTAAATTTGGCTTGGGATCACATCCTTATCCACCACCCAAATTACAACCTAAGCTATTTAGATTTTGCTAAACAAGGTAAGAACAAGGAGCCTCCATAAATGAAGGGAATGTCATTGAATCTTAAGAGGAGGGCCGACTTACTAAAGTTGTTAACCTTCCTATTACTGCTTTTGAGGATGATCAAAATGTTTCTAATGCTCCTAAGATTCTTGAGGCTCCAATTTTAGATCCTCCATTCAATCCCTTTGCTGCTCTTAACGATTCCTGATATCAGGTAAATGCACCTATCAGTTTTAATATAGTAGATGTGAGTCCGAGTCGATCCCTCAGAGACTTCGAGTATTAATATTAACCTTAGCTTTATTATCTAACCGGAAAATTATGAAAGTTTGAATTAATTAAAAATACTAAAATTAACAAAGTAACTTTAAGCAATTGAAAAAGCGATAAAATCAAGAACGACTTTAAGAAAGTAATAACGTATTTAGGAATTATTTCCCGTAGAGTTAATCATGTGATCGCTTAAAATATATTCAATTCGGTTTCTATTATTCTTGACCGGAGGGATTCATAACTAAAGTTAATACCTTTCTCAAGCATATTAACCCTAATCCTAAATTATTTACTGGAATCTCTTCACTTGGTAATATAATTTAGAATTGCATTAATGTATAATGAATTCCCATACAAAAAATTAACTTTCCGGAAGAAACATGTATCTTATCTCTAAGTATACATGTAATCCTCTTCAATTATGTAAAGATTTAATTACACATGCAATTTCTCAATCAACATGCATAATATCATATATTGATATTCTAGAAATATCAATCAATAATTAACGACATAATTGAATCAAGTAAAGATAGAAACTTTATTGAGAATTCTAAATCAATCCAAGAATCACATGAAACCCTAGGTTTCATAATCTTAAATACTCGAATTCTAAGCTATTATAATGAATCTAAGAACGAGTTTCATCAATAATATAAAATAAAACATGGAAACCCCTTTTATTGATAAACAATCTCTTTAATCTTGAAGTTGATGTTGTTTCCCTACTTCTTGATGTTGTTCCACCTCTTTCTTGATGTTGTTCCTCAAGTCTCTTTCTTTTCTCTTGTGTCTCTCCGTTTCTGTAATGTCTCTCATGTCTTTTGAAACCCTAAGATATCCTTTTATATATGTATTACAAAGATTTTGTTTTCGTCACTAAACACAGCCTGGGACATGGCTGTGCCCTCAGGTCGTGTAACTTTCTGCATTAAGGCAAAATTTTCTGCACAACTTCAAAACTTCATAACTTCTTCATTTGAACTCCGATTTGAGTGAAATTTGATTCTTTTTTTTCGTTTTCGATCATAGAACGCGTTCAAACCTAGAAATCAAAATTTTACTCAATTAAGTATCAATTTCTTTAAAGAAAACAAAAAAAATGTGAGGAAAATACTATAAAATCATTTTATGAAATATGTTTAAAATCCGAGTTATCAATTCCCTTACTAACTAAGTCCCAATTCCTAACAACTCCAATGTCTAGAATTGACATCCTCTCTCTTTTTTTTGTTCTGTTTATTGTCTTTCTTTTAGACTTTCTTTATTTTTATGTTGGAATGTTGACCTTTGATCTATTGTTAAGACTCTATTTTGGGTTCTTACACTTGCTACTGAAGTTATGAACTTGCCTTTAACTCGTCTCTTTCTTATGTTCAAACTACATTGAAGTTTAGCTCTTGCTTTTATTTTAACCTGTTGTTATTTGTTAAGTTAGGGTACTTGTTGTTATGTTGTTTATATTAACTTTAGGACCTTTAAAGGGTTCTTAACCATCACTAAATAGTTTAGGGCTTTTATATAACTTGTCGCCAATTGATGGTTTAGGAGTTTTAGGTAGCGTATTGTCTATACATTAGACTTACAGCAAGTAGGATCACAATAACTCATTATCCGTAATTATCTTAAGATAAAGTATATTACCTGTCACCACTTAGTAGCTTAGGGTTTTCATATAGCTTGTCGTCTTAGCTTAAGATGAATTAAAGCAAATATGTCTATCTCTCTTAAGAGAGTTAAGGTTTTTATGTCTAGTCATCTGAGATTTTCTCTAGACTTAGAGACTTTTGAATATCCATTTCCCATGATTTGTTAAACATGGGATCTAAGGATAGTGCATTGTATGATTTGCTCATCCTCTATTATATGTGGGGTTGGAAATATTATGACCTTTCTACTGAAAAAGAGGCTAGAACAGAGACTGTTAATCGCTTATATTAGCATGAGCTAATCAAGGACCTTAGGGCAATCATGTTTCAAATTGTCTTTGCAACGTTGATAGAAATATCAAGATAGAGGTAAAGCAGGGAATGACACCCTAACACATTATGCAATTGAAGACTTAAATAAATTCTCAAGAAACAAATGCACACCATAAATACGAACAAATGAATTGGCATCCTAACACCGATGGTCCATAATACAAGCATGAAATAAACAGTATTCATTATACATGAAACCAACACATTTCAAATCACAAGCTTAAACAACATGTCATCCTTCAAAGGGTTGATTACTCAAAGTAGGGCTTGAGGTTGTCTGCATTCTATGCTTTAGTAAAAGGAGTCCATCAAGTCTTTTTAGTTGATAAGCTCATCTATTCCCTATAACCTCTTTCACCCCCATAAGGTTTTCCCAAGTTAGTGTTTGTTTTCCTTGACCCTCCCTAGTTCTTAAAGCCTTTAGTTTTCTACATACCAAATCACTAGGTCAAAAGCATTTATTGTCAAGCCTAAAAATGGTAGAGTCGTAATAATTCTACCTTGTAAACCATTGTAGGATAGAAACTGATATTACAGCCATTATTTTAGATCTAATTTATATAAGATATCTACAACTAACCCGCTTTGAAGTAAGCAATTTACAAATTAAACATGTTATTTATTTACAAAAAATATGAAAAATACATACTAGTAATTAAATATTTCAAGTAATGTTTACAAGATTCAGTAATCTAATCTTACTTCACTTAAGTAATACATAAATTGATATCAAAAGATTTAGAGATAAGACCCAAACTGTGAAAGTGTGACCAATCCTCAGTTTTATATCATCACTCCTCAAGATCTAGCAATAGATTAGGTAGCTTCAAGATAGTTATATGTCTGCTTCTTAACTAGCACCTGCAATAGCACTTACAATAGCATTTATAAGGATGTGACCAACTAACCGCTCAGTAAGTTGGGACAGAAACTTAAAACTATATTTCAAGCACAAATAGAGTTATCAACCAATTATTTTAATGTAACGCAATAAGTAAATGCCATTGTACGATGTTATTCAGTCCATCGTGAGATTATAGGAATTACATCCGCTTTGAAGAGTATAATGCATATTTCAATAACTCATGACTAAACTTAGACTTGTGCAATGGAGATATCTCTCATCTTATGACTACCTCCAAATCACTACCTTCATCCTTTTTGTGACCTTCTCTCATGTCACTTAGTTTGACTAGGAACGAAGAAGAGACCAATTATATTATTTAGCGTTATTCCTTTCGAAGGGGTTAATATCTGGTCAAAGAACCCTAAATGTTTCCCCCAATAGGTTGCCATGAAAGTTTGATTTAGAAATTACAAATCATATGTTCACTTAAGTCTAGTTTAAGGTATTCAATCATTTCACACAAGACAAACAGTTATAGTCTAGAGCATCAAACCATTAGCTTACAATCAAACTTAGAAACATGCACTCACAAGCATGTGCATAGTTAAGCTATCTAATAAACACAATCAAGTATAATCATAAGCTCCTACATAATATAAAACAGTACTTTGAAATATAGTAATGTATTAATCTCAAAATTACTTGGACTTCCCTTTGCTCACTCAAGGTGCAACTTGTAGTAGGCTATTGTTGAAAATCCATATAATACGAATGTTGTTTTAGTTCTCATATGTCTACCATAGATAGATTTTATTATGTTGTCACGACCCAGAGGGGGTTGAGTTGTGGTAGTACCGCCATGTAATACGTGAATATCTGAGATTAAGTACCATCCTTAATCAAATGCCTTTGACGTACTACGAGAAGTATTTTACAACTGCAATCTTCTCTTAGTAATTAACATTAAGTAATAGCAAAGTACATAAATTAAAGTTATATAATCTAATTAATACTAACATAACATCGATAAGAGGGGGTATATGGTTTCCCCTAAATCAATTGTATAGTATTGAGATAAATCATCATAAGTAGTTTAGGTTACCTAATAAGCTAAAGATACTTAATAATGGAGAATAAAGAGAGTTCAATTATAAACAAAGGGTTCACTTGCACTCTCGACTTCTTTACTTCCCATAACCTAAGGCTGGTACAATTGACCTTGGGCATCTCGTGGCTCGGCTCCAACCATATATCCTGTTGCAATAATAAACTATAAGGGGAGTAAGCTCAAGTGCTTAGTGATTAATCTTCTTACTTTGCTAGCAAAAAATATCAAACAAGTTATTAAACAAGCGTATGAATGCATGGTAAAACATATGCAATGCAATAACATATACAGTATGCTGGTAACTATATACAACATGGTTTTAACGCCCACCGTTGCCTGTATTATGAAGTATTTTGGCACATCAAGATCTAGGTATCCACGTCCAATTTGAAGTCTCTTGTCATCAATATCACCCTTAGTAGTAGACACGGCACGGCTTAGCCTCAAGCAAAAGGCAGCACTCTCCGGAGTTGAGTAGTTCATAAAGGTCGAAGTAGGAACATATCACATGAAATACATCATATAATAACAATTTCAATATACAAAATATAATGTGGATTTTACTAGGCATGATCCTTTGTTCCATTGTGTGATGCTGGCGCCCTTAATATCATGTTATAAGATATGATGCATATTCGGTTTAATTAGAGGTCGAGTATTTATTAGTTCCGATTCATGGGTGACCAGACAATTATATACAGACACTCCAAGATCCTAAGTCCTAATGTAGCAAGCATATAAGTTCACATCAACTTAAGAAGCACATGCAATTTTTCGTTTGCCCTAACATGCAACCATTTCAGTCATCAAATATAATTAAGTATCTCGTTAACTACAAGCACAAACAAACAAAGTAAGGGGGGTGGGGGTTGGGGTATTAGCGGTATACTCACTCGGTTATGATACTCGACGGTCCCAATAGTCTTCTACTGTGTTCAAGTCAATATCCTTGTCACCTAAAGAAGACAATTAAGGTATATGAGTATTCTATTTACATTAGTTAACTAGGCTTACCGCTTATTAACCTTAAGTTAGTTGTTTTTGTAATTTGGACATATTTTCTTCGTTTTAATTTCGTTTTCAATGATTTATAGTCATTTTCATCATTTTTGAATGTTCTTTAGTTGGTGAAGTTTATTTATTTATTTTTTAAGTTTCTAGGTCAGCAAGTTTTTGGTTTAGGCTCTACAAGGTTGTAGGCCTAAATGGGGATTTGGGTTACTTTAGGATTTAGGCTTAGTTTTGAGCCTTGGGCTCGGTTTTTGAATTTGGGATCTATATTTAATTATTCGGGCCTTCTTTTAAATATTTTAAATACGCTTTTTCCACCCAATACCTTAAAATTTTAAAGTGGGCCTTAGTGATACTCTTATGGGTCTAAATAGACCTTTTTACTAAGTTTCGGGCTCTAAATCACTAAGGGGCCTATAGTAGGTGTCTTAGATGGGCCTTTGGGTTTTTGTGGGCCTTTTAATTAAATCATTCTAAGCCTTCTAACCTAAGGTTCAAATTTGGTCACTTAGCCACATAGGCTCAAGCCCACTTGTCTTTTTGGGCTTAAGCCTAACATGAGACTTAAGTTTAGCCTACTTTTAATATGTTTACAGATTTGGACATTAAGGTCTTAGGGGTTATTAACACCATTCTTGAGCCTATAATCACTAACTAAGTTAGTTTAGGGTCTTAACTATACTTTAGCCTACTTAACTTGATTAATTAAGTCCTAAACCATACTTAACACTAAATAAACATGTCATTAAGATAATAAACAATAATTTCCAGATCTAGTGGGTTCATGAAAGTGGTGGCCATGAAGTGCTCCTAGGGTCAAATCTTCCATTTTCATGTAACACTTGATTTTTATGGTGTTTCTACTTAAGTAACCTATGTTTCTACTAATCTAAAGCCATAATCACTACATAAAAGTGTGTGGAAATGTTGTGAGGGAACATATAAGGGGTGGCATGCCTGGGAAATGGGGATTCTATTAACCTACTTGATGATTTGCTACTAAAACTAATACTACTTAATCTATTTGTGTTATATCTTTTACCAAAAGTTGTTTTTCTTTACTAACCTTTGTTTTCCCTTCTTGAAACACCTTAGAACTCTTAGGGATTTGCTATAAAGTAAGGTTCAACAAAGAAAAACATTAGTTTCTAACATTATTCTATAAGAAAACTAAGGAAAACCTAGCTTAAGTCCTTATCGAAGTTAGGAGTGGAAGGTCCTCTTTGAGATGAGTGTGCCATAAGCTTATATGAGGGTGTGGTTATGTGTATGTGTTGAAGGACTAAGGGAGGGTGTGTGTGAGGCATGAGGCTTGGTGGTGAGTAATTTAGAGTGGTGATGATAGTGTTATGGTAGTCGACGCTAAGGTGGATAGTGTTGCTAAAGGGGAAGAAGAATGGAAGTTTGTGTGTTTGAATTTTTGAGAGGGTTTGAGAAAACAAAATGAGGGAGGGAAGAAGAGTAGCCAATTGTGAGGTAGGGGAAGAGTAGGGGGACAAACTTTGGGTGATTTAGGAAAACAAGGATAAGGCTTAAAATGGAGACCATGTACTATTGTGCTTTTTTGCCAAATTAATTAAGATCTCGTCCCCTTATGGTACAAGATATTTTAAGGTGATTAAGGTTTTGTCTTTTAGTCCTTAATCATGTTTAACTTATAGCTAATTAAGATTTAATGGGGTTGGTTATGGATTATGGCTTGATTAGGGTAATTAATGGTAAGTAAGTATGATTAGGCTAATTAAGTACACTTAGGATATGCTTATGGTTTTATTGAACTTTGATACTATACTTTAGCTAATCCAAATACCCTATACATGTTCTTAGGGTTTCCTTAGGGTTTAGTGTTCATTTATAGTAATTTGATCTACATGCGAGCTCGAAAGTTAGGGTTTCAAACATTTAGTGATATTGACCACTTGTATTGACTGAGTCAACCTTACTGTTAATGTTTATTTGTGGTATTAAGCTGTTTGATTACTTAACTAGGGTTAGACGATCATTTTAGGGTTTCAATATCGTTTTAAGGTTTTTCAAGTATTAGGGTTTTTGTTAGTTCAGTTGGATTTTTAGGCCTTAATTCAATTAGGCTTTTTGGTTGAACACTTAGGTTTGATTCCTATACTTAGGCATTATTATTGTGTTTGGGTAGCTCTAGGAACTATCTAAGGACTTTTTTACTCTATTTTTCTTTTGAGTTATCGAAATTTTGTAGGGCTTACATATGAAATTTAGATTATTATATTTAGTTTAGGGTCTTACTATATTTAGTTATTCAGGTCTAGGTCTCTTGATTATTCCTCTTGTTTAGCCAAGTTCTAAATTTACTTCTTATGCCAAATTTGATTCAACCTTCGAGTTAGGTTCTAGTTTACCTTTTGATTACTCTTTGTTTGTAAGTCTTTTAAATGCCTTTTAACCTTTTTCTTATGATTTATTTAGTAATTATAACCTTTGGTTCTGGTTTTTGACTTACTCTGTAATATATTTCTATTAGCCCTAATTCTGATTATGCTTTTAAATCAAATTTTGATTCAAGGATTTTTCATATTTTAACATAATCACTTATTCATATGTATGTGCGTATAAGCTTTATATCATTAGTTTTAGTTTAAAATTATAAGTCTACTCATTTGTTCAAGTTCTATATTACCTATGACCAAGCTAGTTATAAACTAGTTTTTGATTCAATTTCTGAATTTGTTTTGAAATTAAGTTCTATTTTAACTTCTGGTTATTGTTTTATTTGTAAACTTTGTGAATTCCTCCCGAACTAATATGTGGCATTCATCTAACTATACTTGAGTATCCTAAATTTCCTATCTAGCCCCTAACAAATATTTTGGTTGTTGTGGTATATCTCATTCCTAATTTATCTACCGAATTTGCTTTTGATGTGAATATAATTTAAATTTCTCACATAATTTTCTAAATTCATATTCTAAATCAAATTTTTAATATATTCCTAGTATTATAATACCATTAATTTTTAACTAATATTTTTTACTTATTTAATTTCCAATTTCACATTTATATATTATTACATAATCTATGCTTATATCACCAATCTAACATTTCTATCATTACATTTATCATCTTTCATCACCAGATAACATATTAAGATGTCTAATTATATCTAAAATTAGAATTCATACCTAATTAATTCTAAATCACAAGATTAATTTAAATATATCCTTTTTCCCTATTATTCATTTACACATATTCATTAAATATTATACATAATACATACAACTAACACCTCAAACTCCACAAATACCATCCTACATTAGCAAATAACATTCAAAGAAATCTAATTTCATATTAAATCAGTATTTATATCAAATTAACATTAAATTACTAAATTAAGCCCATAAATCATATTTTATGTATGATTTTAGGGCTTAAAAATTAAACAAAATTTGAGAAAATCAATTTCTAGAAAACTTTATAACACTGTTTTATATATCCTAAATAGTCTACATAAAAATTTTGGGACCAAAACTATATCATTAAGATTATTTAAATTTAATTGAAAATTAGCATGTGTTTAGTCATTTTTTAAGAGTAGTATATCTTGAGGCCTAATTTTATCAAATTGATATTTTTCCTAAATCTACATAAAATAGTACCCTAGAATACCAATTTTCATAATTTTCTACATTAATTTGATATTTTAACAGATTAGACAAAAATCGAGTAAGATATTAAATTCACCTTTCGGATTGCTTCCAGCCACTAGTAATGGATCTACCATTATTGACAGGTCTTAGTGGTGAATTTTCTATCAAGTGGTGGCAGTTGTCCCTCTCTAGGTAGTTGTCGGGTGTAAGTTCCCTCTTAATGCCCTATTAACACACTATTTTGTTTAATTTTTCTAAAATTACTTTCTCTTCTCTTCTTAATCTCTCTCAATTTTTTCTGAATTTCTAAATGACTAAAATGAATTATGGAAGAGATTTTCTGAATTTATAATATTGTTTGGGATTTTTCTTTTTGATTTTTGGTTGCTGAGTATCCTTATCCCTTCTGCTTTTTTCACTTTCTAGTTGGATTATTTTTGTTGGTTGATTTTCTTTCTTTTATTTTCAACATGTTATGCCTCATTGTTGGATATTTCTACATTTCCCCTCAATTTTCCTGATTTTTCTTTATTTTTTTATGAATTTTTCTTAATTAGTTAGTATTGTTTTAACATATTTTAAATAATTTCGCATATTTTTACTTATACGTAAATACATATATGATAGAAATAAACACTCGTAAATATTATTTACATTATTTTATGATTTTTAGTATGCATACAATTTATCTTTGACGGTTCATTAATTATCGAATCTCATTTTTTGTGTTTTTAGTAAATAATTAGCAATATACATATAACTTAATATTATAATATTTAATTATTTATTTTCTTAATTCCAAATTTTTAGGATTACTTTTACTAATATTCTTAATTCTGTCATACAATTTAGGCTTGATCGGACAATTTATACGATTGCCCTAAATTTTGTAAACTGTTTTCAAACTGACCTATCATGAGTTTATCACCAATTTTTTGTAGGACCTCACACTTATGCCCAACATGCTTATCCTAATACCATGTTACACGCTATTGGTAGGCAGTTAGATAAGCTGTGGCTAAAGCTTGAATCTCATGAATGGTATTAAGATTTACTCTGAGGCTAGTATTATTGTATTTGGGGTTATAAGCTTGGATTCTTGTACTTTCCATTTAGAGCTCAAATAGTAGATGTGAGGCCCCATAAAATAGATAGTAAGTTTGTGATTGGTTAGCACAGAATCGATAAGTAAAATTTAGGACAATTGCTGGAATTGTCTAAATAGACTAGAATTTTTTTAAATAAGATTAAGAAAATTAGTAGAAGTAGCTCTATGAGTTTGGATTTAGAAAAAATAAAATAATTAAATAATAATATAGCCAAAATGTTAATTATAAATATATTAACTATTATTTATTCGAAACAAGTTTTGATAATTAATGAGCTTTTCAAGATGAATTACATAGGCATTGTGATTGATAAAATGATATGACATGATATTAAAACATAAGGTATATGTATTAACATAGTTAATATGTATGATATACATCTATGTATATACATAAAATACCAAAATTGGTTATACAATTAACAAGTGTTATGAAATTTTTGAAAAAAAATAAAACAAAAAGCAAAAGCAACAACATAAAATAATTTCTAAGTACAAATTATTGGCATAGAGCATATGTGGAATCCCTGGACTAATATGTTGGGACATAAGAACGTATGTTGGTGACATGATCCGGCCGAAACTCCTTTAACCAAGGTATTGTTCGCATTAGTATAGAACACCATATGATTTTGTCCTTTAGTGCAGTGGCTTCTTAGAAGATTACACATTCTAGGATTGCTCTAACTTCAATACACTTGACTTTGGAGTTTCGATATACTCCGAGCTGTTACAACAAAATATGCCTCAATGATTAGAGTTCCTTCTTTTAGCATGCAAGGGGTATTACAATCTACCCCCCTTACAAAATTGATGTCCTCATCAATTTTGTTATATAGGTACAAGATAACCACCAAGTAGGGCTCCGCCCTTTCGACTAGTAGATTGCCCTAATACTACTTGTAACGACCTAATTGAAACTCCTTTTACTAAGGTATTGTTCGCTTTGGCGTAGAACATCGCACAATTTTGTCTCTTGGTGTAGTAGCTTCTTAAGAAGTCACCCATCCCTAGATTGCTCTAACTTAAGCACATTTAACTTTGGAGTTTCGACGCTGTAAACCCTACTTTTAGTGAGCCTAAGATTTGAGTACGAGTACTTTCTGAATATTTCCAAAGATCAAGTAGACCAAAAACTTAAGTTTATATTTAGAAACAAATTAATTTTTTCCAATAAAAAAAAACAATTATCGATAAAACCCCGAGCTTGAAGAACTGCAAGCTCTAAAGTCACTTAAAACCTTAAACCCTAAAATAATTAAGGAATTGTAACCCTAAGTAATTAATCGATAATTTAATTTGAATAATTTCATTCAACTTTAGAAAATTTTACAATTTTATAAAAATCAAATCATAAATTACAAAACAATGCGAGATGAAAACCTTAAAACAATTTCCTATAAAGCCATGCCCTTATCTTCATGTATAAGCTTTACACATAAATAAGTAGACTAACTAATCACCTTAGATAACTTATCAATTGAGAGTTGGAATAATTTATCAATTGATAACTTATCAAAATCTAGTGAGAAGATAATTTCCTTATCACCTCTTCGCTTATATTACATATGGACAATTTTTCACAAGATTTCATAGGTTTAACTTTAATAAATGAGATAAGACCGCTCAATGGTCCAAAAAGACTTTAAATGGCAGATTTGGACAAGGGAGGAGGGGGGGGGGGTTTGCATGCTCTTGTTTTTCAACAATCAATTACTTTCTCTTACACATCACTATTCACCCCTTAATGCTTACATCATCAATAGTTGCAATTGTTGACTTTTGTGTAAGTTACAAGACAATCAATTAAAGCTTCATGCACACACTTCTTTCCTCATTCAAAATCCGCCACTCTCTCCCTCTTTCACTCCCATTTTTACTTCCTTTTCTCTCACTTTAAACATAAATCAAAAGAAGAAATCAAACTCCACAAATTCCCAACATTGCCGCCACCATTTTTGCTTCCATATTCTTGTGTTATTTTCTTTAACCATCTAAGATCTTTTAGAGCCATTAGAACCTTCCATAAACCCCATTCCAAAAGACCAAAAGATTCGGGTTCCAAAAGGTTGCAAAAGAGGAAGCAAAGTTAAGAGCTTAAGTGGAACCTTTGCGCACAACCACCATAATTTGCTTTAAGGACAAGTAAGTATTTCTTGTGATTAGTGGGTTAGTATTTATGTTAAGAGACTTTGATTTCTTGAAGATATAAGTATGATTTAAGTTGTGATAATGACAAAGACCATTTTAAGAAATAAACTCATGAAACCTTTACATGAAGTTGAAGCATGAGCATGTATAGTTGGTATTTTGTAAAGACACTTGTTTAACACTTTGAATGGAAGATTTTAAGTTGAGAAAATCTTGAAACAAGAACTTGAATGGGAGATGAACATGCTGGACGTGGGGGTTCAAAGGTCATTTGAATGTTGATTTTATTTCCATTAAGTTAAACATGCTCAAACCTAGACTTAAGTTAAGGAAAAATCCATCACATGAGATTTTATGAAGAAACCAACTTTGTACGACATGAGCTATGATATGGAGGTTGTATTAAATATAAGATCTTCTATTTCGTTGTGTGGAACATAAGTTAAAGAATCATTTTGTGGAAGAAAAGTTAAGTTAAGATTTGGATACAAGTAGTCTAAGTGCATAATCTACCACCTAAACTTAAGGAAATGATGAAACAAGTTGAAAAACCAAGTAAGGACCCCTTGGAACCATCATGAATAGATCTGAAACGTGGGGAAAGATGCCTAAAAATATGATAAAAGTGAATGAACAAAGTGAAAAGATTAACCAAAGCAAGTATGGTAAGCATACAAAGCCTAAAACTCAAAACCCAGCCTAGAACTCTAAGTTGGGCCTTTAAGGAAATTCTGACCAGTACCTTAAAAGTACCAAGAAAGGTTGTTTTGAAGCCCATAAGAAATTCACCTAAGGCCCCATAAGCCCACCAAAGTCACTAGCTTTAGCTTGGACCAAAAACTTTGACAACTTAAGCCTACTAAAGGACCTAAGAAGTGGTTGTTAGCCTTAGGAATATAAATCAAAGTTGTAAATTTGATCTCAAGGAGTATTTTAAGCTTAGTATAAAATCTTAAGACCAAGCCCAAAGAATTTCTTAAGTTATTAAAAAGCCCATTTACCAAACAAGGCCCAAAAGCACTCCAATACATGAGGAACACTACTGTTCTGACCCATGGATAGAATTGTATACCTCATTTCAAAAATATAACCTTACCACGTTAAAGTACATTTGAAAACGATGAAGATTGATAATAAGATCATAAAAATCAGATTTAAAACGAAAAAGTTATACGCGATTGAACTTTAGGTAAAAACCGGGAAAAATTACGAAACTTAGTCAAGAATATAACTTAAGGAAAATTTACTTAGTTTCTTAAGTTTGTTTCAATTCCTTATAAAAATTATTTCAATGACCAGGGGACACTGTTTACGGAGACGACTTGCCTCCGAATTACTTTGATTGACCGACATGATAGAGTGAGTAAATTCCCAATGACTCTTTACTTGATTGTGCTTGTAGAATAGATGCAGCTAAACTATATATATAAATTTGGATGCTTGTGGGATATGGGAGATCCATGTGTTTGAATTTACGGATGAAGGCGATTACTTTTTTTTTAATTATATATAATAATGGGAATTGTTTGTAATGCATATATATATATGTGAATTGTATGGAATGAAATTGTTTGGTCACTCTAAAAATCAAGTTAATCACTTGTACGATTAAGAACTCAAAATGAATCATGCATTTCCTATATTGCATACGGATAACACCAACTGCCGCTTCACGCAGAAGATGGGAGGGGACTCACAGGAATATGAGTTTCCTGCAGGATTGGGCACTAGCTATGCTATCATATATATTGAGTCTCTGACCTAAGCTGATGGGCTTACTAGGCGCTGAAAGACGCCAACCGTCGGCGAGGGGTCGAGTCTTGTGGTTCTGCTTAGGGCTTGTGGTTATGGATTGCGGAGGCCACCATACCGCTAGACTTGGGATTTTAAAAGATATGATTTGATTTTGGTAAAGAAAGTATACATATATACATATACATACATATATATATATATAGTTTTGTTTTGATATGAGCACGATAGTGCAAATGAAATAAAACCCAAGGTCTAGAACCCGGATTTTGGTTTAGGTCGGTTAATTATCTTCAAACCCCGACTTTAAGGGGCGTAATTCTGAGTCGTATGTAGTTCCTAGGCCACTGCATGCGTTGTTTGGCATACTGATTGTTCATGCATTCATATGATTGTGCATTTAATAAATTTCTATCATACGGTATTGATGAGGGTAATTATCTCACTAAGCGTAAGCTTACACCCCAACAGTTCTTTTCCTTGCAGGTTGATCGATAGTTGGGAATGGGATAGGAATCGAGTGCAGAGTGCTACCATTGAATCAGTATGATGAAAAGCTTGTGTAGTTAATTTGGAATGCTTCGAAAAACGACTAATTTCTCAATTAAATTTAGTATCTTTAGTAAGTTTAGAATTTTCTAGAATTTTCTATCTTATTTCACTATTTTGGTAGGGGATACCGATTCTCTGCGGTTCTGAGGAACTGTGGAAAAATGGATATCCATAATTATTTATATCATATAATGAGCCAACGAACTAAAATTGAAGACTCTAGCAAATATCTATTTAGAGTCTTGCAATCTCTGACTTACAAGGCGATTTTCTTATCATAGGTGCACACGTGATATGGAAATTTTAGGCAATACTATTAGGCCCCTCCTAGGGTCGCTACAAACACACTTTGAGTTGTATATAAAAATGTGCCTCAATCATTAGAGTTCCTTCTCTTAGTATGTAAGGCTTATTATAGTTGGACATATAATAATATGAATAATTAAAGGAAAATTTTGAACTTAACACATGTCCAAAATCATGCAATAAATTTTCACCGACATCACTTCTTATAAATGGCTTCTTGGACTTTTCATTTAACGTTTTGGATGATTCAGGAGTTCCATTTCAAGTATTTAGATTACCTCTTCGTGTTCGACAAGATTCTACCATTGTTGGAGCTTCGATGGGAATATCTAATCATAAAAAAAAATTATAAAAAAAAAACCATTTCAAGCCGGGTCTAATGATTCTCAAACATAAGAGATAAGTCAAATTTCTTTTCTTTCTTTAGATTGTTGTGTTAATTTTATACTTCCAATTTGATCATAAATTATACCAGCTCCTTCAATTTTAATCTCATTAAATTGGTAAGGTGAATGCAAATTTAAACATATATATATATATATATAATTTCATTCAACGCCATACCTCACTTAGTTGAAAACAATAAAAAATCTCGATATGATGATTGTAGGGTCAAGTTCCTTTTACAGTGAAGCATCTTTAAAAGAGAAACAAATTGTATGCTTGACTTGTCAATGTTCTATAAGTAAATATGTAATTGTCTATATGGAAGAAATGAAACTATATTTTAAGCTAAGAATGATATGTTTTGAATAACTTGTAGTATTTGTAGAAAATATCATCTTATCGTAGTTTGCAAAAAACCTTATCAATTTTGTTTCGGCTTTAAATTTTTTTTGTGAACTACCTATTATATTTATTAAATTACTATTAAGAGTTTTTTTTTTGGAAATTATTTTGTAAATTTTTATCTTTTTTTAGGCCTTAGAAAACATATTAAATAGCTATTTTTCTTATGCACTTTATGATTTTATGAGAAATTGACCAAGATTTCGATTTATGGGTTTTCTAGTATATTGTAATATTGAGAGGTATTGAGGGATTGAATTTGTAGAGTTAGAAGTGTTGGATTGGATTATTATGGGCTTAGTGATAATATATATATGGTATGTAAAGTGTTCAAATAATGAAGTTAAGCATAGTTGATTCAACTTGAAATGGTGATGGGTTGTGTGATATATTTTGAATTTGGTTATGAATAGAAATTGTAGGAATTTATGCTAAGGTATAGTGTACATTCATATTAGAGACTGAATCAGAAATGAGTTAAATATGAGACTAATCAAAAGAAACTTAAAACCTGAATAATTAAGTATAGTAAAATACTACACTAAGGATAATAATATGAGTTATAGAATAAAGCTTATATATAGTAATTGTATGAATACTAAAATGATATTTATATTATAGGAACCAACAACAACACTACTGCATGAGTCCTACCTTAGTGAATAAGCATGGGGTCCAGGTAAGTTGGGATCGAAGCTTTACGAGTTATTAGGATACAATATTAAAGTATTTGGATGCCTAAAAGTGCTATAGTTTATGGTTGTAAATTAGTTGTTTGTATGTATGCTACATGTGTGATTGATACTCCGTTTTGTGACAGGAGTTGAACTCCTTAATGTGGTGTTCTGCATGATTTCATAACATTGTATTGTGCAGTCTTATTAGGTCACTCTTGAATGAAACTAATAGGAATTTGACTTTAACTTAATTAGGCATGCAAAGCAACTCATTAGGGAAACGATTAGGTGTGTCAAACCAAATACTATCTCCCTTCAACGAGGATAGTTGAAATGGTCATTTCCTCATCCTTAGTTGAACTAAGTGATAGGTGACAAGATCATGACAAGGGTGGGGGCCGTGGTTGGAAGGTAGTTTCGGAAGGAGAGTGTTTTCCTTTGTATAAGCCTAGGTTTGCTCTTACTAAGTCATGGAAACTCCTTAATTTGGGTTAGAGTAGATGCAATTTCTCTAACCTCACAATGGAATGAATAACATTATGTGATATTATAAATGATTGATTACATTATATTTTATTGTAGTTAATAATCTTGTTATATTTATATAGTACTCTTCTATCTATGTCCTGCTTACTGAGCTAGTCCTGCTTACATCCCGATAGATTCCACTGTAGGTACTGACTAAGATCATTGTGCAGCGTTGTGATCAACCTCATGTTAGTTCATAAGGGGTTAGGAGTGAAGAAATGTATAAGAACTACTATAATTCGATCACTTTTGATGTTTTGATCTTTTGAGGAAATTAATTAGTCTCTTTAAGCAACCACTAGTTTCTAGCTATGTCGATAAATATATGTGTTAGGACCTATGTCTTTTGGAAACTTTCTTAGAAAGACGTACCCTTTTAATTTAATTACTATGATGTAAATATAATCTAAGAACTTAAGTTATGTACTAAAGAATTTCTATTAAATGTTTTTTAAAAATACCATAGGTCCTACTTAATAGAGGTATCTTAATGAACGCTTCATGTTGGTTGAGTTGTGTATACCTTATATAAGCGATATCTATGATAGCAGCTATGAGGTTAGCTTCTATCTTATAATAGTTTGCACGACAAGACTATTGCAACTCTTCCTATCTAGGGTGTGATAGTTCTTGATAGGTATCAAAACATAGTTCTAGTGAACTTACTTTTAAACATCATAATTAAAAGAAGTAAAAATTATAGGAACATGATGAAAGTGGTAGTAATAAGTGGATAGGAAAAAAATGTATTTTAAATTGTAGAGTAAGAGTAACTATAATACTAAATTAAGGTAAACATTAACCGATCTTAAATCCATTTGTAGGGTAGTGTAGGAGAATCGATAGTTAGTTGATGATTATTTAAGAGAAACAGAGAAGAGTCTCCTGGAGTATGGAGTCAGGATATAGAGATTGTTATAGAAACAGTTGACTGGGATATGTTTAAGACTGTTGATAAGATTATTAGATACTTAAAAGGACTCCTAGGAGTTAATAGAAGCTAATTTAGGTCCTCAACATAATAGATATGCTACAATAGCTGCCTTTGAGTAGAGATGGTTGGAAAGTAGGGGACTAGGTCTTAGATGATGTTAGTAAGATACTTTTTAACAAGATTAGAAGAGAGAGACCTTGTTCTACTAGTACTACTCATATTCCAACTGGTGTGTCCTTAGACATTACCCATAAAGAATTATAGATTGGTTCTTATGCTTTCCTGATTGGAGTAAGTATAAAAATACCCTTAGAACTGAATGTACCTTACTCCGAACCTGTTTGTATTTGAAGCATCACAAGAAAATCAATAATCTATAGGACGTCGGGATGATACTCAATCGGGTGTGTAACTAGTCATGAAATAGTTAAGGGTGAATTAAAGGGTAACGTAAAGGAAAATTTAGAAGGGGAACCAAAAGCAAATATTGAGGAAGATCTTAACAATGATACATATGCTGTAATGATTTAGGTTATAGCTATTGTTGGGATGAATGGAACAGTAGTAAGTGTTGACGGTGAACAATTAGAAGCTAATTCCGAAAGTAAATTAGAACCCATATCAGAGGCTTAAATAGAGCCTAATCCAAAGGAAAATCCTATATAAAATAAGAATGTGATTTATCATGTAATAATTAATAATGAAGTTAAGGAGTCAAATGGAGATATAGGTTATGAGGTAATTACTATTCTTGATACTCCGAAGATGGTACACCTAGGTAATGAATCAGCAAGTGAAAATGATGATGGTTTAGCTAGTAAATGTATGGAATGGATTTCTTTTGAATAAGATGGTTGCCATTGATAACTTGAAAGATGAATATATCATAATAGTTGGTTTTGTGTTGCTTAGGCATTAATGTTGATCCTATGTTCCTTATTAACCTACGTCTATAGACTTTTCATCCTTTTGATGTGCACTGTTGTAACTTTTGACAAATATGCAACTTTTAGTTATGTGCTTATGCTTTAAACATTCGATGTATTTAGTAGTTAGGAGGTAAAAGAATAAGATGTCCTTTGATGATTAGTCTTGTAAATCCTTCATATATGTGGTGGTAGTTACTATGTTTGTAACATTTAATGTAAAATAAAATTGAGATCAAGTTGTAAACCTTTAAGTATCTAAATGAATGATTAACCAATTAGAAACTTATTTCTCTAGAATCTCTAAGAAAATGCAAGCGAAGTAAAGCAAGTATAAGGTAGATAATGGAAATCTTTTTGTTAAGACAGATCGGGAGTTGTTAATTATGATATCTATGCCTAATTGTAGGGAATCATTTACTTTTAAATTATATAAAGGGAAGAGACTAGATTATTAGATAGACTTATGATTGGGTATGCATGTAGGAACTATAGGATATTAGTAGTAAGTTGAGCAATAACCAAGGATAGAAATGAAAATCACAATGAAAAATTTGGAGAGAATCAGGACCCTCTATCATGAGTTTCTTCATCACCCTAAGAGTAACCTAGACAGGCATAGCCCCACCTTTACAGGATATGGACTCTATTGGATAGCTACTCACTAGCATACTTATTATGATACGATAGCAAGGTACAATGATTTAGTATCTTGTTATAGGAGGAAATAAGAGAATAGAAAGTCTCATGAAGTAGGAACTGAGAGTAGAGAGACCTCAAGGAATTGGTAAATTGTTTGAATCCATGAAACAGCATGGTATTTTCTATGCAAGACAAATAAGCCATTTTAGGCTAAAGACCGGTTAGTCAATTAAGGTGAAGCTTTGAATCTTTAGAATTTTAGAGCATCAAGATTGGGTTATGGTATGTTTGTGCTAAAATTAGCAATAAGGTCTTATAGGACTTAAAAGTCAGGTTCTTGAAGAAAGGTATCACTCAATAAGTGTACTAGAGTTAATTTAGAAAAGGATATTTCCATTTTGTTGTTTACACAAAAGAGGTGTAAAACCTTACTATTTAATGGGCATGTGAATTAACTAAGAGTGCTTCTCGATCATTCCTAAGGATCAACTAAACTAAGTATTTAAGTTTACATTTAAAAACAAATTTAGTATTTCAATTCAAAAGTTTAATACTGATAAAAACTTGAATACGAGAACTGATGCTAGCAGTGACTAAGAATTGATAAGGCCGTTTGCTGGATGGGTTTGAGCTTGTAGAAAGCCTAAAAGAAATAACGGGGAATGGTGCAAAATAAGATGAATGCGAATGAAGAAGTAGGCAAAACTTACGAACAGCTTCAGAGGATATGATACACTAATGGAACTTCTGAGGACTTACAGAACAATTTGATATGACGTACGAATTGGTTGGTGAGGTTACTCACCACTTAGCCTTACTTAAGGGTTAGGATAGGAGTGATGCCGAGAGTAAATAGAGTATTTACACAAGGAAGAAAACACAACAATGTATTAATGGTAATTTGAATTTTGATTCTAGCTATAAGTATAAGCGTATTTATACCCATAAGTTAACTTGCCCAAAAAGGGCATTTCCTAAGGAAGTAATATACAAGATGTAAAGGATAAAAATAAATATACAAGAAAAATAATTATTGGTACAACAGATTCTACACATGATACTATACACGTGGCAACACTACATTGAGGTTGTTAGAGATGCAGACAAAAAGTACGGATAGCTTGCTTATTTGAGAAGGGGTGTCTTAATCAGCGTAGAATCTCTCTATCTCGGCTTCTTGGCAAGGAAGATGCTAAGTCATTAGAGGGCTTGGGTGCGTGTAAGTATTCTTTAATTTGGCGTACTACGTAGAGATAAGTAGTTATTCAACTTGGCATAAAGGGTGACTCGGCAAGAAAGTACTCGGCCTTAGTAAGGGTTGGCTGGAACAGGAGGATTTGTCTTGCTAGTCCTTTTAGTTTTTAGGTTCAGCTATACGTCAGTGGTCTAGTAGCTTCATTCTCATCATTCCCTCCAAGTTGTTTTGGATTTAGGATCAAATCTAAATGGTCTTCATTCAGTTCTCCATCAAGGTGATACGGACTGAGGTCAGCAATGTTAAAAGCATTAGAAACTCCATAGTCCTTAGGCGATTTCAATCTATAGGCATTAATCATTGATCTTTTGGAGGATTTTGAAAGATCCTTCAGCTCTTGTAGATAATTTGTTCCTCTTTTTGTTCAGGAATCGTTCTTTGTTAAGGTGCAGCCATACTAAGTCTCTTGGCTAGAATTGTCTAGCTGTCTTACCCTTTGTCTTCTCTCATATTCTGCTGGCTACTTAGTTAATGCACTGAGTGAATTTGTCATAAATGTGTTCAAGGGATTATGCTTTAGCCTTCGCATCAAGGTCCTCTTACGCGAATACAGTTGCAACAATATGATTGAAGGGCAACCCAAGATTGAAACCATAGACCACTTTAAAGGGAGTTTGCTTAGTGGTGTTATGCACCATTCGGTTATAGGCAAACTCGACTACTGGCAGGCATCCCAATCAACTAAGTTCTTTCCCATTACGGTTCGGAGCAATGATCCCAAAGTATAATTAGCCACCTCTATTTGGTTGTTAGTTTCGAGGTAACAGGAAGCACTAAATAGTAGTTTGGTCCCCATTTGATGCCACAAGGTCCTCCAAAAGTGGCTTAAGAACTTTGAATCTCTTTCGGAGACTATACTTTTCGGCACATCGTGTAACCATACAATCTCTTCCAAGAAAAGAGAAGTAATAGCCAAAGCATCGTTAGTTTTTGAGCAAGGCACTTAGTATGCCATTTTGTTGAACCAATCTACGACCACCATTATAGAATCTTTGCTTTAAGTAGTTCATGGTAGTCCGAGAACAAAGTCCATGCTCAGTTAGATCTAAGGCTTCATCGAAATTGGTAAAGGCATTGCTTTACCTTGCTCGGCTTGGTACTTAGCCTTCTTGCTTACAGTACAGCTTTTGACAACTCGGTGCACATCTCTCCTCATTCTCAGCCAAAAGAAGCAACCATTCAACAGTTTACAAGTCTTTCTTTCTCCAAAATATCCGAAGAGTCCTCCACCGAGGGCTTCCCTAATCAATAGTTCCCACAGTGAACAGGTCAACATGTACAAATTTCTACCTCGAAATAAGTAATCATCCTTTTCATGATACTCATCCACTATCCTTCCATTAGCTCATCACATGATTATGGGTCTAAAGTGTAGATCTTTAGAATACTGCTCTTTAATGCTTGCAAACCTAAACAGTCTGGTCTACTAATCGGTTAAAATTGCATGTCTCCTTAAAAGAGCATCCGCAACTATGTTCCTCTTTCCTTACTCGTATTTAATCACAAAATTGAATCATTCAAGGAATTTAACCCATCTCGCCTACCGCTTCGATAACTTTGTCTAACTTCGGAGGTACCTTAGAGATTCATGGTCAGTATAGATGACAAACTCTCTCGGTAATAGATAATTTTGTCTTACTTACAATGCTTAAATCAACTCCAAGAGTTCTTTGTTATATACGGAGTAATTTAACAGTGGTCCTCTAAGCTTTTCACTGTGGAGGACAATTGGTTGACCTTCCTACATTAGGATAGCACCTATTCGAATGCCTGACGCATCACATTCTAGCTCAAATATTTTCTCAAAGTCAAGTAAAACCAACACCATGGTAGAGGTCAACCTCTCTTTTATCTTGGCAAAGCTCTGCTCCTCCCTTTCTCCCCATTAGAAGTTGGTGTTCTTCTTTGTGAGCTCAATAAGAGGCGTGGCAAGGGTGTTAAAATTCTTGATGAATTGTCTATAGAATGAAGCTAGTCCATGGAAACTTTTTATGTCGGCATAACTAATAGGAGTTGGCCATCTAACAATTGCTCAGATCTTTTCATCATCCACTTGTAAGCCTCCTCTACTAACTACATAACCTAAGAATACCACTTCCTCTTGGCAAAATCAACAATTTTTGAGATTACCTAATGGTCTCTCAGTATGGAGGATATAAAATACTTCTCGAAGATGTTTGTAGTGACTTAGCATGTCGATACTGTAAACCAATATGTCATCAAAATATACTACGACACTCTTTCTAATAAGATGTCTTAATATGTGGTTCATCAATCATATGAAAGTGCTCGTGGCATTCGATAGGCCAAATGGAATAAACATCTACTCAAAGAGTCCATGTCAAGTTTTAAACGCAGTCTTCCATTCATTTCCCTACTTCATGCAAATTTGATGGTAACCAGACTTAAGATCAATCTTGCTGAAAATCTTAGCTCCATTCAATTTATCCAGCATATCTTCCAACTTTGGGATAAGAAACCTTACTTAATAGTAATCTTATTCATAGTGCGGCTATCTATACACATTTATCAAGTTTCATCCTTCTTCAGCATTAGAAGGGTCGGTACAGTGAAAGGGATGAGTCTTTCCTTCACATATCCTCTCTCTAGCAACTCATTGACTTGTTATTAGAGCTTAGCAGCCTGTTCAAGTATCATCCGATAAGCTAGCTTATTTGACAGTGCAACGCTAGGTACTAAGTCAATGCAGTTCTCTATGCTTTGAATTGGGGACAACCCCTCAAGTAACTGCTTTAAGAACAGATCAGCATATTTGTCCAGCAACTCTTTGATTTCCTGAGGTAGTTCAACTTATTCCTTCATTTCTAATAGGTGCTTAGCCAACATAAAGGTTGACTTGTTAGCATAGATGGCCTATCGGAGCTCGGCTCTACTCATCACTAAAGCCTTCTTCGATCTACGAGCAAGTTTTGTTTTCAACTTGTTAACTTCTCTTGGAAAAATTGGGTTTAGTATGATCTTCCAGTCATCCTTCTCAAACATGTACATGTTCTTGTAGTCATTGTAGATAACTCTTCTATCAAATAGCTACGGTCTACCTAGTAACACATGGAAAGCATACATGGGCAGCAGGTTACAAAGAATCTAGTCTGAGTAATTCCCTATAGTGATCAGTAGTATTATTTGTTGGGTAACATATAATGCTCCTTTCTCATTCAACAAGTGCAATTTGTATAGCGTCAAATGTGCAACAGTTAGCAACTTTAGTTTTGAAACAAGTTTGGCTGATGCCACATTGGTGTAACTTCTACTATTCACGATGAGAGTATACACCTAATCATTCACCTTACAGGTGGTATGGAACAAATTTTCTCTGAACTCCTCCTTTCATGAGGGTTCCATGTTCATAATGCATCAGACAACCATGAATAACTTGTCCAAGTCTTTAGCAAACACATCCTCCTCAATTAGCTCTTTCTCGGCATTTTCTTTCTCAACAGGGACCTCCTCCTCTTCAAGTTCCTCATCTGTATTGCCTACTTCTAGCTTTAGGATATTTCTCTTGATGACTATTGTCCTGCGGTTTGGGCACTGAGTAACCATATGTCTGAATCCTTGGCACTTGAAGCACTTAATCTAACTTGTCTTCTTACTAGACCCTTGCCCTTTCTCATAATTTAGGGTCAACGCTTTACCATCAGGTCGGCCTTTTTGCTCGACTTAGACATTGATCTTTCTGCTCGGCTCAATACTCGATTGAGTTTAGTGACTTGCCTATCTAGGTTAGCTAGTTGGCATCTTGGCCGTTAGTTAACCCCTCCTTTGCCTTTTTACTCAATGAGCAATCCTAACAACTTCATCTATTGTGTCAAATCGTTAGAGCTCCACAATATCTCGAATGTCTCCTCTTAACTCGGTAATGAATCTTAAGATTGTTTGAGCTGGTGGTTCCTCTACTTCGCAATGGATCATAAGTATTTGAAATTCTTGAACATACTCGTCAACAGTCCGGCTTCCTTGTCTCAACTCTTGAAGCCGAGTGAAAGTATCTTGAAGATAAGTTTCCGGTATGAATCTATTTCTGAGTATTTTCTTCATCTCGGGCTAAGTATTAATCTCTCGGTAGCCCTCTTGTCTTCTCAAGGCCTGGAACTTCTTCCACTACATAGTGGCATATCTGGAGAACTCTACAGTAGTAGTTCTTACTTTCTCTTAATTCTCATAATGATAATAATAAAAAACATGCTCTACTTTTTCTTCCCGCTCTAAATATTCATCAGCATTCCTAAATCCATTGAAGCTTAGAATCCAAAGCTTCACATAATCAGACGTTATGAGGATTCATACACGCTCTTCTTCGAAATACTCTTCCTCGTCTTCTTCATCAAGCTTTCTCAAGTCTATCCTTTGCCTTACTTGTCCACTTATTCTTCTACCTTAAACTGGTTGAGCTGGGTTCTAACCTTTAATAGGTTAAGCAGCTTATGGGGTATTTTAGGTAGCTTCCGTAGGTCAGCAAGCTAGCGCATGAGCAGCTCGGGTCAGATCTACTAAGAAGTTAGTCACCTCATCAAGTCTTTCATCAGTACTTCTTGGTGTCTTCTATGACTGTTGTCTATGGTGGATAGCTTCGCTGTTGTCATCTCCAGTACCAACATTTACACTTGGATCTATCATTTTCTTTACTGATTCACAGTTCAAATAAATACTCTCACCAACTAGAAAATCAATAGCTAGCAAACTCAGTAATTAAGATGAATACAGTAACTTGCTCTGTTTTACACACATAAAACATAGTATAAATAGAATTTCAGAGAAACCAACAACATAAACAAAACCTTTACTTTGATACCAAGATGATGCAAATCGTGACTAGGAACAGATAAAGCCGGTTGCTAGATGGGTTTGAGCTTGCAGAAAACCCGAAAGAAATAATGGGGAATGGTGCGAGATAGGACAAATACGAATGAAGAAGTAAGCAAAACCCACGAACAGCTCTAAATGATATGATATACTAATGGAACTTCCAAGGACTCATGGTACAATTCAATATGATGCATGAATCGGTCTGATGAGGTTACTCATTACCTAGCCTTGCTCAAGAGTTAGGACAAGAGTGATACCGAGAGTAAATAAAGTGTTTACATAAGGAAGAAAACACAAAAGTGTATTATTGGTAATCTGAATTTTGATTCTACCTACAAGTACAAGGGTATTTATACCCATAAGTTAGAGCAACTTACCTAAAAAGGGAAAAGACAAAAAGGGTATTCCCTAAGGAAGTAATGTACAAGATACAAAGGGTAAAAATGAATATATAAAGAAAATAATCATCGATGCAACGGGTTCTACACATGATATTATACATGTAGCGATGTTACATTAGCGAAGTTGTTAGAGATGTAGAAAAAAAGTATGAACAGGTTGCTTATCTAAGTAGGGGTAGCTTAGTCAACCTGGAATCTCTCTATCTTAGCTTCTTGACAAGGAAGATGCCGAATCATTGAAGGGCTAGGGCGTAAGTGAGTATTCTTCAATTTGGCGCACTTAGAGAGATGGGTAGTCCTTCAGCTTAACATGAGGGGTAACTCGGCAAGGAAGTACTTAGCCTCGGTAGGAGTCGGCTAGAATAGTAGGATTCATCTTGCCAATCCTTTTAGTCTTCGAGCTTGGCTCTGGGCCAGTGGTCCGGTAGCTTGATTCCCATTAAGAACAATTGACCTTAGGTCACCTAAAACCTTAAACCCTAAGATAATTAAGAACTTGTATCCTTAAGTGACTAATTGAGAATTTAATGTGAATAATTTTATTCAACTCTAGAAAATTTCATAATTTTATGAGAAATAAATCACAACTTATAAGTTGATTTAAGAACTAAACTTTAAAAGAATTACCTATAAGACAATCCCCTTATTTTCACAAATAAACCATGTTAAATATGGATAACCAAGCTAACCAATCACATTAAACAACTTATCAACTGAGAGTTAGAATCAATTATTAATAGACAATCTATCAAAAGCTAGTGATAAGACACTTTCCATATATCACCATAACCTATATTACATAAGGACAAGTTATCATATTATTTTATCAATTCAATTTTCAAACATGTGACAAGACAACACAATGCCTAAAAGGACACCCTATTTGGCCGGTTGTAAGAAGAGCTTAGGGGAGACCATGCTTTGTCATTTATCCATCAATCCAATTATTTTATACATTTACTATTCAACCTTTAATGTGTACATCATCTAGTCATGTCAAAGTGTGGCTTTTGTGCATGATAAAAGACAACCAAATGAAGCTTATTGGATACACTTTTCACACACAACAAATCAGCACACTCTCTCCCTTTTCCCCTCATCTTTCATTTCGTTTTCTACACTTCAAACCCAAAAACTAAAAGAGGAAACCTAACCCCACAAAATCCCCACTTGCCACCACTCTTTAGCTTCTAAAAGAAAACGAAGAACAAAGGTGAATTCTTAGTTACACAACCACCTATTTTTATGCATTAAGGACAAGTAAGTTTATTTCCTTATTAAAGTACTCTAGTATATCATGTTAGGATATTATATTTTCATGAAGATATTGACACGAACATAAGGTGATAAAATAGCTAGACCACCTTAAAAAATAAGCTTATAAATTTCTCATATGTAAGTTGGAATATGAGTATGTTAAGTTGGTATTTTGAAGGATACATGTCTAACACTTCACATAGAAGTTTGTAAGTTGAGAAAATCATGAAATATGTATATGGAAGAGGAGATAACATGCTAGATGTATAGAGTATGTAGGGTATTTAGATGTTATTTTTGACTTCATGTGGTCACATATGCTCAAATCTAGTTTTAGGTAAAGGAAAATTTATTACATGAAGTTTTTATGAAGAAACCGACTTTTTGAGATATGAACTATGGCATAGAGTTTATGATAAGTAGGTAATCAATTATTTTTATGTAGTACATAAGCTAACTAATCACCTTATGGAAGAGAAGTTAAGTTGGAGTTGGAGTTGGAGTTGGAATATGAGTAGCGTAAGTTCATGATCTAATATCTAAACTTAAGGAAATAATAAAACAAGTTGAAAAACTAAGTTAGAGACCCTTGAACCAAACCAAATAGATTTGGAACTATAAGAAAACTCACCTAAAAATATGATAAAACCAAACAAACGAAGTGAAAAGACTAACCAAACCAAGTGTCACAAGTCTATAAAGCATAAAACTCAAAACCGAACCTAAAACATTCAAAACAAGCTTAGAACTCTAAGTTGGGCCTTCACCAAATTTCTGATTAGCACCTAAGTTACTCAAGAAAATTTGTTTTAAGACCTATGAGAAGCCTACACAATACTCCTTAAGCCCACCAAAATGACTAACCTTAGTTTAGACAAAAAAACAAACCCATTTGACCACTTAAGCCTACATATTTGTCCAAGAAAATGTTGTTAGCACCAAGGCCATAAGACAAGGATGGAAATCTAACCTTGAAGATTGTTTTAAGCTTAGAATAAAGTTCTAAGCCTATGTCTAAAAGATTTTCTAAGATAACAAAAAGCCTAATAACCAAACTAAGCTTAAAAAACTTCTAAAACTTAAGGACCGTTACTATTCTGATCAGTAGATAGATTTGTGTGCCTTATCTTAAAAATCTAACCACACTACGTTAAAGTAAACTTGAAAATGATGAAAATCAACTATAAGATCATAAAAATCGGATTTAAAACGAGAAAGTTATACTTAATTGAACTTTTAAGTAAAACTAGGAAAAATATGAAATTAAGTTAAAAAATGTAGCTTAAAGAATTTTAGGTTAGCCTTTTAACTCTATCTCAAGCTCTTAACTTTATCATATTTGTGATGTTTAAGGGACTTAACCATAGGAGACAACCTACATCTAAACTACTATAACTGATCCAATATGGCTGAGTGAGTGATTTTCGATGAATTCATGCTTATTTTTACTTGTAGTGCAGATGTACTTAAATTTATATAATGAACTTAAATGCCTATAGGACATGGGAAATGCATGTGTATTGTATTATGAATGAATGCCATGACTTGCTAATGAGATAATAATTGGAAGTGTTGTGATAATAGTATGCATGGATTATATGGAATGAAATTTGCTTGATTACAATGGAAATTAAATTAATTAAGTATTCAACTAAGAAAATCAATGAGTCATGCATTCTCATATTTGTATTATAACTATACCGGCTGCCACCTCATACGGAAGATGGGAAGGGGCTTACAGGAGTGGGGTCTATTATTGGGATTAAGCAAATGTGTCATTTATATTATTGAGTCTTTATCTTGAGTTTTTGGGCTTACTAGGTGCCAAGGGACGCTAACTGTTAGCAAAGGGCTGTATCTTATAGCATTCGCTTAAGGCGTGTGATGTGGATTGTGGAGTCCACTACACCACTAGACCTGGGACTTTGGCATAAATTTGATTTTTGAAAAGAAAAGCATATTTTCCATATGAAAAGTAAAGTTATCTATATTATATATTTGTTTGAGTTGATTTAAGCACGTTGGTGCAAGTGATATAAAAACCTAGGTCTTAGGACCCCGTTGATGGTTTACGTCTGTTAATTATCTCCAACCCCGACTATAGGGGGTGTAATTTTGAGTTGCATACAGTTCCTAGGTTGTTGCATGTATTGGTTAGCATTCTAATTGTTCATGCATTCATAGAATGTGCATTGAAATGATATTGTTTATATGGTATGGCGAAGGGACTTACCCACTTAGCGTAAGCTTACACCTTAACAGATTTCTTTTGTTGTAGGATCACCTCTTTGTTCATCTAGGTTGGGCAATGCCCAAGGTGAGTCTTAAATCGAGATGAGATTGTGCGTTAAGGAAGCGAAGAGGGAATTTTGTAATAGTAATTTGTAGACACATTTACTTATTTAGTTAGATTTTCTTAATTTAGATTTTCATAGAATTTTGAATACGTTGTAATATTTTTTATTTTTTTGGTGTGGAATTCTATGAATCCACACTCTAACTTTAGTGCTTTTATAATTAAATGTTAATTTTAGTTATCCTACTTAATATTACTTATCCATGGGCCTAATGGTAACATGGAGTGGAAGGAGCCTTGTGTGTTGTCTAGAAGGCCTATGATCAACGAGGGGGTTGATCGTAGATCTTTATGCGGTACACGACAATCTACCATAACAATTATACTATTTGAGCCATGATAGGAGGTATCAGAACTATTTAAGTTAAGGAAGGAAGATATAAATGTGACTCAATATGAGTATGTGAAGAATAGGATGATGTTATATACATTGGTCTCATATTGGGGTATGCTTAAATCAAGGAAGGAATACTTTCATACTGGACTTAACTTTATATTGCATTGTAAGTTGGACGATTATGTGCTCCTACTAATGAAATGGAAGATAAGATATGCTGATCAAGGTTAATCATTTAAGGATATAAGCTTAAAGGAGTCAAAAGATTAGTAAAGGTTGCAACTAAAGTCCCTCACTCAATAGATAGTAGCTTGGTGTTAGTAGTTTCGGATAGGAAAAAAAAAAAGAACTAGTAACTCTGACCAATAGTCTTATTCAATTGGAGCTTGGTTTGATTACTGTGACAAGGATGAAATATTGAGTGCTAAAAAAGGAGAGTAAGTTACCTCCTTCGATATTGTTCTCAACTTACAAGAGAAATACTTGAATTGTAAAGATGGAGAATCATAGAATTCATAAGGGTTTGATAGTAGAGCTAATTAAGAATTACTAGTATTGAAAGTGATGTACTGCCGACTGGCGGTCCCATTACTCGCACGTGCCTTCGAGGCCTCCAATCCCTCTCCTGAAGAATTCTCTCTCGGTAACCTATTGATGACAACAAACTATACATCGAAGAAAGGTGGTTGAACTCCCTAAGCTCCCTACATTGTCATACATGGATCTGTACACTTGGTAATGATGATGCCAACCATTCTCTTGCCGAGGACCCTATACTGAGTACTCCAACAAATTGATGCCGAGAATCTCTTGCTGAGAGATGAGAGACTCACTTAAATGGCCGAGTAGTTTTCTTTCAGCATACCACCATCTCTTTAGTCCCATTCCCTTTAGTGCCACAACATTTTGACCCTTCTTACCTACAAAGCTTAAAGAATATTCGTACGAGACCAATGCTTCACAGCCAACTATCCATCTTGTGTAAGGTTGAATGCTTAGGTCACATGCTAAGTCGACTAAACGAGGGCCGAGGTTAGAGCAAGATCGAGGAACTTGAGATCCGAGGAGACTAGGGTTAGAGCTCAGGACAGAAAACTCGAGAAATCAAATGTTTTAAGTGTCTTGGCTATAGACACGTAGCTAGTCAGTGTCCAAACTGCCGAGTTATGACCATCAAGGGACATAAGCCCCAATTTGAAGTAGAAAGTGCTTATGAAGGAGAGGAAGAAGTGGCAACCGATCAAATGCTAGAAGAATTTGAGGAAGATTTGGGAGCCAAGATACCCCCTAAGGGCGGTGCCGAGTATTGCTTTGTTGTTTAGCGATCTCTCAATACTTTTGTGGCTAATGAGAATGAGCAAAGAGAGAACCTCTTTTATACAATTTACAGGATGAATGGCAAGCTATGCGTTGTGATCATTGACAGAGGGAGTTGTACCAAAGTCATCGCACAAGGGTTAGTTAAGGCCATGAAATTGCTAACTCTTCCATTCCCCAAGTTGTACAAGATTCATTGGCTGAATGAGAGAGGAGGATTACACATTTTCGTGCAAGTCAGAGTACTGATTACTATTGGTAATAGGTATAGGGATGAGGTGTTATGTGACGTCTTGCCCATGTGTATGTCACACATATTACTTGGCCGATCGTGGCTATTTGACTTAAGGGTGTTACACAATGGGTATAGAAACACCTAAATGTTTCAAAAGGAAAGGAAGAAAGTTATATTGACGCCAATGAGTCCTAGGGAAGTGCAAGAAGCCTAGGAAAAGGTTGCGAGATTTGTACAGTGGAAGTCCTTAGTGATTTCCTGAGTTCAGTTTGCATGAGAGGTCTAACTCGAGGACTATGTACTCTTCTTTATCAGGAGACTCCTAGAGGTTAGAGAGGTCGAGAACATACTTGCCGAAGTACTGCAACTACTTCAGGAATTTGCTGACCTATTTCTGTCCGAGATGTCGAAAGGATTACCTCTCTTGAGAGGAATTGAGCATTATATTGATCTTCAACCTGGAGTAGCCCTACCAAATTGACTTACCTATAGACTTAATCATGACCAAGTAACCGAGTTGAAAAAGCAAGTTGAAGAGTTAATGGATCACGGATAGGTCTGTGAGAGCATGAACCTATGTGTCGTCCCAACCGTGCTAGTACTAAAGAAAGATGGATCATGGAGAATGTGCATTAAGAGTCATATCATCAATAAGATTACTATCAAGTACCGATACCCGATCCTACAGTTGGATGACATGTTCGATGAGTTACATGGTGCATGCATCTTTTTGAAAATAGATCTGAAGAGTGGCTATAATCAAATACAAATGAGACCGGGAGATGAATGGAAAACAGCCTTTGAGACTCGGGATGGTCTATTTGAGTAGATGGTTATGCCATTTGGTTTAACTAATGTACTGAGTACATTCATGCGACTCATAAATCATGTGCTTTAAGCATTGTTGAGCAAATGCGTTGTAGTTTATTTTGACGATATTTTGGTCTATAGTGCCAACCTTCTTGTTTATATCAAACATTTGAGATTGGTGCTTAACATATTCCGTATCGAGAAATTATTCAATAACCTAAAGAAATGTGTATTCTGTCAAAGCGAGGTTGTATTCCTCGGATATGTCATTTCTAGGAGTGGAGTTCGCATTGATGAGGAAAAGTTTAAGGCTATTAATGAGTAGCTTACGTCAACAAGTGTAGTCGAAGTCAGGAGCTTCCATTGCCTAACCTCATTCTATCGAAGATTTAGCTAGAACTTTAGCTCCATGACTACACCATTGACTGAATTAGCTAAGAAGAACATTGAGTTTGAATGGACAAAAAAGGTTTAGAGGAGTTTTGAAGATGTGAAGTATAAGCTGATGTCTGCTCTAGTACTTGCCTTACCATATTTCGAGAAGGTTTTTGAGGTTGAATGTGATGCGTCCAATGTCGGCATTGGTACTGTAGTTATGTAAGAGCACGGACCCATTGCCTACTTTAGCGAAAAACTTCAAGGTGCTACCTTAAATTACTCAGCCTATAACAAGGAGTTCTATGCCCTTGTTTGTACACTCCAAAGCTAGCAGCATTACCTGTTGCCAAGAGAATTCATTATCTATTCTAATCATGAATCTCTCAAGCATCTTTGTAGGCAGCAGAAGCTTTCTTTGCATTATGCTAAGTGGGTCGAGTTCTTGAAGACCTTTTGCTATGTTATGAAGTATAAGAAGGGAAGCACTAATACAGTAGCTGATGCACTTTCTCATCGTCATACCCTCATCACGACGTTGCAAGCTAAAGTGCTTGGATTTGGCACTTTACTTGATCGATATGAGCATGACCCACATTTTGGGCCTTTAGTAGCCAAGTGCAATAATAGAGAAGCTGTGGATGGATTCCACTTGAATGAGGGGTTCTTAATGAAGGGCAAGCAGATGTATGTGCTGAGTGGTTCTGTAAGGGAGTTATTGGTTCGAGGAGCTCATGCCGAGGGTTTGGCTAACCATTTTGGGGAAAAGAGAATGATTGAGATAATGAAGGAGAATTTTTAATGGCCTGGGATGATGAGGGATGTGCACTGAATACTTGAAGGATGCAAGGTGTGTAAGTATGCTAAAGGAAAGAGAGAGCCTATGGAGAATACATGCCCTTGCCAATTCCCAAGCGACCATGGATGGATACAAACTAAGGAAAAGCATGTAGAGCATTTGCTATAACTATTGCAGACATCAAGTGATAATAAATTGTATGTTAACTTAAGCAAATGTGATTCTTAGATCGAATAAGATTTCTTTCCTTAAACATAATGCATTTGGTGTAGGGATTTCTGTAGATACTAAAAATGATAGATCAGTAACCAAAATAGAGATAATTGATGATCACTACTAGAAAAGAGGATCCACTTATGCGTTTGGGTGTATAAATGAGATATGTGGAAACAATTTACTTCACATGAGTAATAGTAGTAGACAATCAAATAGAACAATGGCAAATCTATGACAATCAAATTCTCTTTTGTTGAGTCTCTCGTTTTGTTAATCATTAAAGTACATCCCATTATGTCATGTCTTGTCAAGTAATGAGCTCATGTCGATATCTTTTTCCTTAACAAGTCTACTGATCAAGAGTCACATCCCATTTTTATTGTCAAGTCAAGTCTAGACAAGCTGATCTAAATTGTCAACTATCTCATTTGAGTTCAGCATGAAGGAAAGTCAAGATTTGCCAAATTTATTTCCATTGACCTTGTACTAAGCTATATAAAGAAACAAATCAATAACCATGGCAATGATTCACCAATTGTGAAAAGGAAAAGTGTGAGTGAGAAGAAAAGATTGGTGATGTATGGTACATGATGGAACAAAGTCATTAATGATCTTGAACGTAACTCAAAATAGATGACATAGAGGAAAAGATAAAAGGTAAAACAACAAGAACACTATAATAGCTATGCTGTAAAGTTGTAAAATTGGTAGTATAATGTGGTTGAAGAATTAAGGCATTGGAGTCAAGATAAGGTCGATGTAAGGTAAGATTGATATCTAAAGTGGAATACAAGAAAGAAAGATGTAAATTATCATACTGTAGATCTTATTCTAAAGGATTATATATATTTTAGAATAAGATCTATAATGCGATAATTTCTGATAACTCTTATTTTAAATACACTTTATATGATGATTTTATAGCATTTCTCATATATTTTTTGTTGTTTTTAAAAAAAATCGATTCTTAATTGAGTAAAATTTTGATTTCAAGGTTTGAATACTTTCTCAGATTGAAAACAAAGAAAATGAATCAAGTTTTACTTAATTTAAAGTTCAAATGAATGAGTTATGAAGTTTTGAAGCAGGACACAACGAACAAACACAACTGTATCTAACTAAGAGGCTTATTATCAAAGAAAAAAATGGCTATGGTTAGAAAGTTACACAACCTGGGGATACAATCATGTCCTTATGTTGTGTCCATACAGTAGGAGAAAGTGGCAATTTTTTGGCCAACATGTTACATAACCGAAGGCCACAACCATATCCCTAGGCTATGTCCCACTCAAGATGATTTTAGCATCTAAAGTCAGTGAGTTACATGACTTGAGGACACAATTGTGTCCCAAGCCATATCTAGTGATGAAAAAGGAAATTTCCTAATGTATTACATAAGGGCTTATGAGGGTTTTGGACATGATTTTTCACATTCAACATAAAAGAAACTTGAAGAGAAGAAGGAGAAAAAGACGAAAGCATTATCTAACTTCAAGATTGAAGAGATTTCTCATCAGTAAAAGGGTTTATCATGTTTTATTTCTTGATTGTGCTGTAACTTTCTTTTAATTTCATCATGATAGCTTAAGACTCCCATATTTAGGATTGTAAAACCTAGGTTTTATGTGACTATTGGATTTATTGATAATTTTCAAAAAAGTTTCTATTTTTCTTGATTCAATTATGTGTTTTTATTGTTAATTGATATTTCTAAAGTATCAATTTATAATATTATGCATAATGATCAAGAAATCACATGGGTAGTGAGATCTTGACATAATTGAAGAGAATTACATATTTGCTTAGAGATAAGATGCATAATTCTTCCGAAAAGTTGTTATTTTTGTATATGAATTCTTTGTACATTAATGTAATTCTAAATCATATTACTAAGTGAAGAGATTCTAGTAAATAATTTAGGGTTAAGGTTAATATACTTGAGAAAGGTGTTAACTTTAATTGTGAATTTCTCCGATCAAGAATAATAAAAATGGAATTAGATAGATATTCAGAGATCACATGTTAAATACCAGGGGAAACAATTCTTAAATACAATATTTGCATTCTTGAAGTTGTTCTTAATTTCATTGCTTCCCAAATTGCTTAATTAAGTCTCATAATTAGATTAGTTTGTTAATTTAAATATTTTTAATTCACTCAACCCATCACAATTTTTCAGTCAGATAATAAGGTTATGGCTAGCATTAGAACTCAAGGTCTTTAAGGAATCGACTTGGACTCATATCTGCTATATTATAACTTGATAGGTACACTTGCCTTGTATTAAGTTTTTGGTGCTGTTGCCGGAGGTTTCGATATTAAGAACACTAATTATTTTATTACTTTGATCATTTTTTTCCCTTTTTTTTTTCATTATTTTCCTTTCTTTAATTGTTTTGAGCTATGATTGATTCTATATTTCTTATCCTTTTAGTGCATGACTTGAAGCAACCTGGAAGATTTGGTAGAACTTGATCCTAAAATTGAGAGAACTATCCTTCAAAACTTGAGATCATGTGCTAGACAAACTATGAATACCATAGAAGATGGGTCAATTATTGAGGTTAAGGGAGAAGGTGAAGAGGCCAACAATTAATTCATCAATCAAGAAGATCCACTACTCAATCTACTACAAGTTCCTAAACCCATGGCCAACAAAGGAGATGAAACAAACCAGACTATGTCCAACTATTTAAGGCTTATACTTACCAAGGCCAACTCTAGTATACCGTCGCTTCTAATAACTTCCAAATTGCACCCAATATCATACAAATGGTGCAATAATATGTTCAATTCAAAGGCCTCCAAGATGAAGATCCTAATGCTCACATCTCTAGTTTTCAGAGATTTATGATACATTTAAAATCAATGGAGCTACGAACAATGCTATATAACTACGGTTATTTCCTTTTTCCTTGAGGTGTAGAGCAAAGCAAAGGTTAAACTCCTTAACATGAAACTCAATCACAACTTGGATTGGATTAGCTGAGAACTTTTTAGAGAAATATTTTCTACTTGCAAAGATTGCTAAACTTCAAAACAATATTTCTCGTCTTGCCCAATTGGAAGCCAAAACTTTATATGATACTTGAGAGTGGTTCAAGGACTTACTTAGGAGGTGCCTACATCATGACCTCTTGCTTTAGATGCAGATTCAAACCTTTTATAATGGTCTCAATTTATCTATAAGATAGATGATTAATGCATCTGCAGGATGTACTTTGAACATAAAGATACCTAAGCAAGTACAAAACTTGATTGAAGGAATGGCAATGAATAATTATCAATGGGAAAGCACTAGAGTTAAGCAAAAGGTTGCAAGAATTTATGAAGTGGACTTGACTATTGCTTTAGTAGCTAAGGTGAATCTATTGAGCAATGTTGTGCTTGATTCCCCCCTCCCACTTTTTTTGATAAATTAGTCTTTTTTAAACTGATTAATATTAAACCCTATTTGTTTAATACTGAACCTCAACTAAGGTTTAAAGAAAATAAGTTCTTTTAACTTTAAAAATATTTTGGAGTCGCTACTGGACAGAAGTCAAGAAAAAAAGTTCAGTCATAACCAATTAAGTAGTCATAACCAATTAAGTGGATTGGTTATAACTTAGCTACTGGTCTTTCAATAAAACCAATTTTAAAATGGTTTTTAAAATTAGAGATCTGGATTCGGAGGCTATCCTATCAAACCCTTTGGGTGCTATTACTAACTTTTCAAATTTAATTTTAATTTTTCAATGCCCTTCTAATAATATCTGTTTACAAGCAATAATTGAAATTATACCTAAAATAATAATTTAAAGAAATATCTACTAAAGGGTGGAAAATAAATTTTTTCTGTATTTTATGTTGCCTTGTATGTATAGGTATCTACGTACCTATTATTCGGGATCAAATTTCTGTAGTTCGTTTTTTGAAAACATTAGTTAGTTGAGTTGATTAATTTTAAAAGAGAAGGCTAAGTTCACGTTTTTTACTCGTTTTAATGTTAATTAAAGAAATTCTCTAAAGGCTCCTAACCGAGGCTTTACTTTTAGAAAATTCTAAGTAGTCCTAATTTTAAAAATAGATTGATTTATTTTTATTTTTATTGGAAAATAATTTTTTCTAAGTCATAAAACAATTTTCTTACTTTTCTTTAATTTATTTCATTTTATCTACTTTTTGCTCTTTTATCATTATTTATTTATTTTTTAATTGAGAAAATAAAATAACTTTTAAACCAAGCTCCTTTACTTTTTTTTTTCTTTTTTTCCTTCTTGATTTTTTTCTCTTCTTTCTTTTCCACTTTTCTTTTTTACAATTATAATCTAAAAAAAATGACGAACCAAATAACAAAGAAACCAAACTATAATATACAAATGAAGCTTGGACTAGAAAAAATGGGGATCAGGTTGTTTAACTCAATCGCATGCCACGCACGTGCATGGCTAAGAAGTAGCAGTAGCGATTGAATAGGCATCCTTCGATGGCTTTCGAGCACCTTTTCAAGTGAGGATTGACACAAGCATGACTTTTTATTGGCAATAGGGGCTTTAATGACGATACAATAGTCGTAGGTAGTGGTTTGGGTAGCTTTTGCAATCAGTGGTTGGCAATGGTTGTGTACTTCATGTTAGGTGTACACAAGATGATGAGATGTTTGAATCTTAGGTTTTTGAGTATGGAGAGTTTAGCCATGTTACTGATTCCTGCTCGAGTGGCCTAGTGCTTGGTGGCATTAGGTTTTGGTTTAATTACAGCAGATGATGAGATGGTGTTGTTTGGTTGGTATAGGTGTTTTCTGTTCGTAGGGGGTATGTTGTTCTTGCGGTGGTAGTATTTAGAGATGGATGTGGTGTGAGCGACTGGAGGATGGGGATGTTTTTGAGAGCAAGAGAGAGAAAGTGGGCTGTGTGTGGTTCTGTAAGTCGGTGGCTGTCACGAACAGTAGGTATGTTGTTTGTGTTTGGGGCATCGTGCTCGGTGTGTAGATGGCGGTAGTAGGCATAAATGTATACTGTATATGCCGTAGTTGTTGTGTATGTGTTGCAGTGGTTAGGGCATCCGTGTATGCATTTGGAAAGGATAGTGGATCGCTTGTATGTATATATCGTATGGAGTGGCTACTTGCTATTCATGAGTGTATGGGAGCAAGGGGCTGTTGTGATAATAAGGAGATGGTGACCCAATGGAATTGGGGTCCATATGGGAGTTTGATGAACAGTGGTGTATGGATGTTGGTTTTGTTGTTGTTAGGTTGGTACAGAGTTGCTAAGTGGTGTTTGGTTGTAAGGGATTAGAGGTCGAGGTTAGCTGCTGAAGGTGGTTCAATTGTGAGTGATTGAAGAATGAGAGTTGAGTGGCTTAGTGTGTAGTCGAGGTTGAAGTTTAAGAGAGAGAATGAGTCAACAAGAGAGAGAGAGATGATCATCTAGGGTTGAAATACCCTAGTTAGTTTAGTAATTTAATTAAATCATAAACTCCTTTAAGTCAGTAATGTTAGAAATAAAAAATTAAGGAACCAGCTTGATTATTTTAAAATCCTTATTTTACATACTTAGTAAGTATTTTTAATCTTATTTTACACATAGAATATAACAATTTTTATTAATACTTTATATCATGATATTTTTATAAAAGTTTATTATCCTATATATAAAAATATATATGTGCCTATTTAATTCCTTGATTTCTTTTTAAACACCACTTTATATTCAAGAAGTTTCTAGAATATACTAATCTATCCTGAAACCTTACCCTAAATCCTACTTCTTTTTCTCATCGCTGTAATTCCCTTCTTGTTTTTCTCTTTAGACTTTTTTTTCTTTTTTTTTTCCCTTCATCAAATTCTCTCTCTTGCCTTTAGACACTCCTCTATCTCTTACTCATCATCTTCTCTTTGCTATTGTCATCTTCTCTCACTCACCATCTTCTCTTTGCCATTGTCATCTTCTCTCTCTCGTCTCTGTCTCTTACTCTATCCCTTTTCTAAATCCCCCCATGCCCTACATATCTTCCCATCCCCTCCCCCCCTGCCCCTCCCTCTGAGACTAATTCCTTTCCCCAATCCCCATAACACTGGACTTACCCAATCCTCTAATTCGCTTACCTTCCCATGTGTTAGATTCCCCAACCCTACCCAATCCTCAATCCTCATTCACTAACCTTAATTCCTACCCTTCCATATTCTGATTCTAACCCCTTAGCTTTATTTTTCCCTTCCATAAGGACTTAGACCTACCACTCAACCGCGACAAATTCTTATCTAGATTTAGTCACTATTTCAAGCCACTCTAGTAAATTATTATTATTTAATTATTTTAATATATTGTTTTATGAATTATAATTTTATATTATTGTTTATGTTAGGTTTTTGTTTGTGCTATTCGATGATTCTCTTCTCGACTTAGATTTGCGATCTATTTCCAATTTCATATTTGGTACTGTACTCATAATGTATTATCTTATTATTAGTTTATTTATTATTTCCATTATTAGTGTTGAATTAAGTATGGATAGTATTCAAGTACTACTAACAATTATTGATCATCATGTTATATAGAACTATTTTTATATAAAGGTTATCGATATTGTTAAATATATTTTATTGTATTTGGAATATTGATTATAGATCTGTATTGGAGCCAATTTCTGTTTCTGTCGTATTCAAGTTAAGCCACTATTTTTTGTTTATTTATAGATTATGTTAATGATTATATTTTATATAAAAGTCCCAAGTGTTGAATTGGCATACTACGATACTATATTATAATTAGTATGTCTTATTTTGATATCAACACTCTTAAGATCTAAGTATTTTTTATTACTTTAGTACGATTTACTATTGCTATCGATGTTTTCGTGATCTAATTATTTTATCATGTTAGTATTATGTGTAAACCCCGCGAATTTAGCTTTTTAAGTATAGAAACAAACATTCAAACTGTAGATGATTTCCTGAACTCAATAGAGCTAGTGAGATTTAAAACCGATTAAAATCTCAATCCAAAACCTAAAGTGAATATGAAAAACCTTAAATCATCAATTGAACCTCTAACTGCATACGAAGACCCTAAAACCTCAAGTATATGTAATTGGTGAAGTTAACCCTAAACCTCATCAAAACCCTAAGATAACAATCGAAGACTTAATCGCATATGAATATATTAAACCCTAAATGTGTAAAAACATGAGATATTGTGCCCTAAAGTAATAAAAACCCTAAAACTATAACTTTAAGGATACAAAAGCACTAATTCACCATAATTTACCCTAAACCCTAAGTGATAATATATCTTCCATATTTTACTATTTCATTAGTAAACGACTAAAGATAACTCTCAATCATGCATAAATATTTAGAATACTTAAGTGATCCCTTAAAAGCTAAGATATTGCATCCTATATCATATTTATCTTCTAAGTATATAACCAGGTTAATATTACATAGAGTTAGAGGTTTAGTTGAGGCTTAGGTTAAATGTAGTAAACCTTAATACCCTAAATGATATTTTTCATCTTAATTATACTAAGTAGCTTACCAAATGATGTATATAGGATATAAATACCTAATGGAAGATCTCATTATCTATTTTTACTAATCAATTCACTAAACTTCTTATTTACTTTTATTTCCTTAATCTTTCTCCAAATTTTTCCTAATTAGTTCATTATGTACACAAAAGGATATTTATTTTTTGAAAGTTGATCAAATCAACACAAATTGACCAAGGTCAAAATGTTGACCAAGTCAACATTTAGAAAAGTCAACAAAGTCATTTTCACTTGAAAAAAAATCTAAGTCATGTAATGATTTCTTCTCTTTTAGATTTTTCTTCCTTCTTCTACTTCTTTGCCGTCCATTCTTCTCCCTCTTCTAGACTTTGCTTTTCTCATTCATAAAACACAATTTGAGACAAGAATAACTCCTTTTTCTTCTTCCATTTCAAACCGTGAACTACCCTTTGCTTTATCATCTTCACTTTTCCAAAATTTCACTTTCACAATCTTAAATACCACCACACACCAATCTACCATATCTACTTGCTTTCCTTTTCAAATTATAAAGGAGAAAAAGGTATGTTTTATATGATTTCTTATCTTAATTAGTGAGTTAGTTATCTATCTAAGATTAGTATGAGAACTTTATATAAATTGTGCTTTTGTGTTATGGAAGGAAAGGAATCCTTATACTTATGTTTAGAGTATAGAAATACCTATGTACATACAACAAGTGAGTATATATGGAGAGTACATATTAGGGTTTTAGTGAAACCCATAGTATAAGTATATAAATCCTTACCTAAATGGAAAGAAGAACACTTGTACATAGGCTTAAATATGTGTATATAAGAGTATACTTAACAAATACATGTATGGAAACTCTTGTACATGAATAACCATTATGTACATAATCTAAAAGGTGGTTTATACTAGTCATACATACATATGCCATGCCAAATATACCCTTAAAATACAAAAAGAATGAAATTGTGAAGCTTTCTTAAGGGGGTAGATAAGGCATACGAAAATACGTATATCACCATATGTGTATATGGTTATGTGTATTAGTGTATGTATAAGTACACATGTATAAGTACTTATAAGTATACAAGTATACATATTAGTATATTAGAAGTATAGGTATGTATATCATATATGTATAAAGTGTGTAAATGTATAAGGATAATAATAGACTAATGATGTAAGCAATGATGTCATCAAAGGGATTACATAAGCCATGACATCATCAAGTGATTACATAAGTGATGATATAAGCATAGGTTTATAAAAAAAAAATAAAAATAAAAATAATAATAATAATAATAATAAGATTACATAAGCATATAACATAGGTATATACATATGTATTTAGAAGCCGAAAGTCTCTTAAACCCTAAGACACTTCCTAAATTGAATGAAATTTAATTGAGTACATAAATTAGTAATACTAATGTAACATTTCCTAAGTGTAAGAATCAAATAGCTAATTCAATCATTAAGTCCTAAACTAGGGTATAAACATAAGCAATAAGAAAAATTAAACTTCAATAAATTTAGCCTATATCATAAAACACGGGTCTTAACGTCCAAAACGGACATCACAGTGAGAACGGGCATTCGAAAACGATGAAAAACTCCTGTGAGTTCACAAATATTGGAATTAAAATGAAAATGTTACAAAATACATAAAGGAAATCTCATAATTTACAAATATAAAAAAAAAAAAATTACTATTAACCCCATTGAATAGGATAAACCCTATACACATTATACTTAGGTTATTGGGGGAAACTAGATAAATTGCAATAGACTTTTAGTTGACTAAGGAGTCTGACTTCTCAGAACACTTATAAGTTTTACCATTTTGATTTAGGCGTTCGATATTGAGTTCTAGAAACCATGAGCAATAATTCAGGTGAGAAAGTTCTAATGACCTGCTACTTGCGTATGCGTATTACTTGTATGATGTTTTGCTGCTTACTATTGTTTGTATGTTTGAATGATTATTCTGTTTGTATACCATCATCTGTGTGATTGATATGAGGCAAACGCACCTATCAGTTTTAATATAACGGATGTGAGTCCGAGTCGATCCCTCAGAGATTTTGAGTACTAATATTAACCTTAGCTTTATTATTTAACCGGAAAATTATGAAAGTTTGAATTAATTAAAAAAACTAAAATAACAAACTACTTTATTAAGAGACTTAATTAAGCAATTGAAAAAGCGACAAAATCAAGAACGACTTCAAGAAAGTAATAATGTATTTAGGAATTATTTCCCCTAGTGTTTAACATGTAACCTTTTTAAAATATATCCAATTCAATTTCTATTATTCTTGACCGGAGGGATTCACAATTAAAGCTAATATCTTTCTCAAGCATATTAACCCTAATCCTAAATTATTTACCGGAATCTCTTCACTTAGTAATATAATTTAGAATTGCATTAGCGTGTAATGAATTTCCATGAAAACAATCAACTTTCCGGAAGAAACATGTATTTTATCTCTAAGTATACATGTAATTCTCTTCAATTATGCCTAGATCTAATTACACATGCAATTTCTCAATTAACATGCATAATATCATATATTGACACTCTAGAATTATCAATCCATAATTAACAACATCATTGAATCAAGTAAAGATAGAAACTTTATTGAAATTATAATTCAATCCAAGGGTTACATGAAACCCTAGGTTCCATAATCCTAAATACTCGAATTCTAAGCTATCATAACGAATCGAGAAACGAGTTTCATAAAAAACGTAAAATAAAGCATAAAAACCCCTTTTGATTTGATGAACAATCTCTCTATTCTTGAAATCGATGTTGTTCTTGCTTCTTGATTAATGTTCTTCTCCAATCTTCTCTCTTCTCTTGTGTCTCTTGTTTCTATAATGTCTCTTTTTTTTTTCTTTTGAAACCCTAATATTTCTTTTTATAGTGTATCAAAAAGATTTTGTTTTTGTCACCTGACATGACCTGGGACACGACCATGTCCCCAGGTCGTGTAACTTTCTGCACTTAGGCAAATTTTCTGCACAACTTCAAAAATTCATAACTTCTTCGTTTGAACTCGGAATTGAGTGAAACTTGATTCCTTTTCTTCGTTTTCGAGCCTAGAACGTGTTTAAACCCTGAAATCAACATTTTACTCAATTAAATATCAATTTCTTTAAAGAAAACAAAAAATGTGCGAAAAATACTACAAAATCACCCTATGAAATATGTTTAAAATTAGAGTTATCAAATTTCCCCACACTTGAGCATTTGCTTGTCCTCAAGCAAATAAATTAAAACAAAACTTTCGAGACAAGAAACGCTAAAGAAAATTTATCGCTATTTAGGAAACCAGTGAACGAATACACTTGACCCTTAGAAAAGTAAGAAAATTATTCTCAATCAACTAGCAATAATAAAGTCAACCAATTTCATCTGACCATATTCGAATGCTCCAACAATACTTAATACTAAAGTTCACTAGTTAATTTATGAAAATCAAAGTTTACCCAAGACATTTAACTAAGGATTCTTAAACTAAAAATTAGATTTAACATCTCGCCAACCGAGAAAGAGTCATAAAAATTTTGTCCATTTGACTAAAGTGTATACAATTCTCTCTTCTATCTCACCAAGCACCATAATCTAAAACAAACACATTTTACATTCACTCTTCCTCTGATCATCCCCCTAGTTCATGCTTTTGTTGAGAGGTCTTTTTAAATTTACCTTATTTAAGCACAATTGCGTTGGTAGCGGGAAAGAATCTTGTTCTTCTGACGGACCAAGACCGATCCATACCAACTTATTCCTTATATTGATAGCGGGAAAGAATCTTGCTCTTCTGACGGACCAAGGCTGATCCATATCAATTTTTTTTTTTTTTTCATTTGAATTGGCATTGGGACTCAATCTTGCTTTTCTGATGGACTAAGATGAATCCTTACCAATTTTTTCTATTCTTACACTTGTTATTACTTTTGACCTCCAATCATTGTGATTTTTCAGGGGTTTCTCAAAAGAAAAGTTTCCTTTCTTTGTTTGCTAAAAATTATAGGACTCTTAAAAATTTCTAAGAGAAAAGTATACACAAAAGTAAATTTAAAAATAACCATGACTAACTCTCAACTAGTGATGTTGCTCTAATCTCAAGTCTTAAAATCCTAAGCTAAATAACTCGTAACTTTGCCTTCCAAAAATTTGACTAATCAATTCTAGTAAAGTATAATAAGATCAATAATAATCAAGATGAAACAGTTAATTTGGCTTAATACCAGTTAATCACCTATTGCAAGTTAACTTAAAAATTAATTGGATCAAATGTGAATAATTGGTCTCCTAAACAGTAATAAATTCATATATATCCCTTCCCCACACTTAATAATGTACATTGTCCTCAATGTACGACAAAAAATCATAACAGCACGAAAAAGCAGCATAGGGAAAAAGAAAACATATGTACTGAAAAGAAAACTAATACTTCCCTGCTAGTCGAACAGAAGTGCAAAATGAAGAAGCATTATCATTATATAGCAGAGTTCACAAGCCTTGAACAACAAAAGTCAACACAAAAAATGAAGAACTAAGAAGAGGGATTGGAATCCGTCTCTTCATGTGCCTCATCAAACGATGCCTCAGCCATCGTAGTATCATCATCGTCACACTGGCCTTGACATCCTCATTACATTCGCCAGCCTAATCATGAGGAAAAGAGAGCAAAATTAAGTAAGAAACTTACTGGGATCAAAATGCGGAATGTAAGAATTGTGGAGAGAAGAGGGAGAATAAGAGAAAATATGAGAGAGATATGTTTGATTGGGAGTGTGTGAGAGGGTGTGTTTAATTTAAATAAAACCGGCCGTGTGCAAAAATCGTGTGAGTTTGGGTCGACACGAGCTGAGACACGATCGTGTCCTTTGCCCATGTAACAATCTGCGTGTGCCGTGTGGAGTCTGGTCGGACACGGGCTGGGACACGACCGTGTCCCATGCCCGTGTAACTTACTGTATGCTGGTGGTGTTTCTAGGTGCACACGGGCTGGGGACACGACCGTGTCCCTCGCCCGTGTAACTCTCTATGGGCGGGTGATTTTACTAGGCGCACACGGGCTGGGGATACGACCGTGTCCCACGCTTGTATAACTCTCTGTACCAGGTGGGATTGCTATCTAGGCGCACACGGGTTAGGACATGACCGTGTCCCTCGCCCGTGTAACTATTTTTTTTTTTTTAAAGCAAAAGGAAACTTAAAGAAATAAAAGTAATTAAACTAGAAAAATAAGAAAAAGAAAACTAAAGAAAAGAAGAAAAAATGAAATTAAAAGGGAAAAGCCTATGACTAAAATTAAAACAAATAAAAGAAGCAAGGCAAAGTTAGATAAAAGAAAAATAAAATGAAATAAACTTAAAGAACTAAAGTGTAAGCAAAGTTAGACATGGGTTGCCTCCCAAGAAGCGCTATAGTTAACGTCAATAACTCGACGGGATACGTCTTGTAATTCATGATTCTTCATCCAGGTGGAAATAGAACTCCTCCTGTATCTCGCTTTCGAACTCTCCATACGAGTGTAGATTTACCCTTCGGCCATCGACCTTGCCAATTCCATTTCATTGGTGCATAACTTCCATAGTTTCTCTTCTTATCATGCCACTCATCAAATTCATGTAGCTTAAACTTCTTTGTTTTGTTTGCTTTTAGCTTAGACCCGGTTGTCATTGGAAGTTTTGAACTTTTCACTACAAAGACATGTTCCAAATGATTTCCTGACAGTTTTGGTTCCAAAATTGGTGGCTTCTCATTGAAAGATTTTAACCTAAGATCCTTTGGCTTGTAGAGTGGATCAATCCCCTTCTTGTCCACAATAGATTCATGAACTTCTATTTGAGTTGCCACTTCTGCACAATTGGGGTTAATCACCAAATTTTCATCTCTCTTTTACAAGCAATAGCTTGAGGAATCTTTGGCAAGCGTTTCCTGCATACATGTAGATGTAATGACATTAGTGGCATTAACATTGTGACTTATGTCCTCTGAGTCAAGAAATTTGTTCGTTGCCTCTGGAGTTTTATAAACTATTTCATCATCCCCGACCCGTAATATCAACTTATGCTCACTAACATCAAAAACAGCCTTAGCAGTGGCTAGGAAGAGTCGACCTAAAATGATTGGCACCTCAATATCTTCATCTATATCAAGTATAACGGAATCCACGGGAAAGATGAATTTGTCTACTTGCACTAAAACATCCTCTGTGATGTCTCTAGGGTATGTGATGGACCTATCGGCTAATTGAAGGCTCATGCGCGTTAATTTAGATTCTCCTAACTCTAGCTTTTTGAACACTTTATACGGCATCAAATTTATATTAGCACCTAAGTCTGCCAAAGCATTATCCACTAACAAATTGCCAAGCATACAAGGAATAGTGAAACTCCCTGGATCTTTTAATTTTTGTGGCAGCCTTTTCTGGAGAAGTGCTGAGCATTCCTTGTTCAATGTGACTGCTGTAAGCTCCCCCAACTTTTTCTTGTTCATTAGAAAATCTTTTAGAAATTTCGCATACTTTGGCATCTGCAAGATGACATCAACAAGAGGTAAGTTAATGTGTAATTGTTTGAAAACATCAAGCAATTTACTGAGTTCCTTATTATGATCAGTGTAACTTTGCTTAAGGCGCTGTGAGTAAGGGATGGGAGGCTTGTACTCCTTCACTTTTGGTGATTCCATATTTTATTTCGATTTTAGTGGCTTTGCATCTTCCTTACGGTTGACTTCCACTTCTTTCTCAACTACTTCCTCACAATCCTTCTTCTCCACTTGCAGTTTTCTATCACTTCTCAAGGTCACTACATTAACATGTTCCCTGGGATTAACCTCGGTATTCCTTGGGAGTGTCCCTTGTTTCCTTTCAGAGATCATTTTTGCAAGTTGACCAATTTGATTCTCAAGGTTGCGATTTGAAGCCTCTTGATTCCTTAGCGATGATTCAATGTTGGATAAGCGAGCTTCATTGCCTTGAATATATTTTGTGAGAAGTTCTTCTACACTAGGCTTCTTTTCTTGAGGAGGAGGAGGTGGGAATGGTCTTTGAAATCTAGGTGGGCCAAAGTTGGTCTTTTGCTGGCCTTGGTTTTGATTTCCCCATGAGAAATTGGGGTGATTCCTCCATCCGGGATTATAAGTGTTGCTGTAGGGGTTATTTTGTTGCATGGGTAGATTTCCTAGATAATCTACCTGTTCCAGTTGTTCTTGTGCTCCATACCCCTGCTTACTAAAATCACTTACATCCGATTTCACTTGTTGAGGGCCAACTGAGAGTGCATCAATCTTTTTACTTAATAAGTCCACTTTGGCTGCCAGAGCAGTGGTCAAGTCCACATCATAAATTCCCATGGCCTTTTGCTTGGCTCTAGTGCTTTCCCACTGATAATTGTTCATCGCTATTCCTTCAATCAGGTTTTAGGCTTACTCAGGTGTCTTTGTGTTCAAAGTACCTCCTGCGGATGCGTCAATCATCTGTCTAGTGGATAAATTGAGACCATTGTAGAAGGTCTGAATCTGCATCCATAGTGGAAGGCCATGATGTGGGCACCTCCTGAGTAAGTCCTTGAACCGCTCCCAAGTGTCATAAAGCGTCTCCGCTTCCAATTGACCAAAACAAGAAATATCATTCCGAAGTTTAGCGGTCTTTACTAGTGGGAAATACTTCTCCAAAAATTTCTCTATCAATTCATTCCAAGTTGTGATTGAATTTCGTGGTAAAGAGTTCAACCACTGTTTTGCTCTACCCCTCAAGGAGAAAGGGAATAGCCGCAGTCGGATGGCATCATCCGTGGCTCCGTTGATTTTAAAAGTATCACAAATCTCTAGAAAGCTAGAGATGTGGGCATTGGGATCTTCATCTTGGAGACCGTTAAACTGAACATATTGTTACACCATTTGTATGATATTAGGTGCGATCTGGAAGTTGTTAGCTGCGACGGTTGGCCTTGCGATGCTAGAGTCAGCTCCAATAAGTGTAGGCTTTGAATAATCGGACATGGTCCGATTTGCTTCATTCCCGTTGTTCGCCATATGTGGTGGATCTTCCTGCTCGATGAATTGATTGTTGGGCTCTTCACCTTCTTCCTTGATTTCTACAATTAACTCGTCGTCAATGGTTGCCACACTTTATCTAGGTCGTGATTTCAAATTTTGAAGGGCAGTTCTCTCAATTTCAGGATCAAATTCTGCCAAATCTTCTGGGTTACTTCTAGTCATGCACTGCAAGGATAAGAAATATAGAATAAATTGCAGCTCTTAGCTAATGAAAATAAACAATGAAAACAAAAGAAAAAAATGGTTAAAGTAATAAAGCAACTAGTGTTCTTAATATCGAAAATCCCCGGCAGCGTCGCCAAAAACTTGATATGAGACAAGCGCACCTATTAGTTTTAATATAGCGGATGTGAGTCCGAGTCGATCCCTCAGAGATTTTGAGTACTAATATTAACCTTAACTTTATTATTTAACCGAAAAATTATGAAAGTTTGAATTAATTAAAAATACTAAAATTAACAAACTACTTTATTAAACGACTTAATTAAGCAATTGAAAAATCGATAAAATCAAGAACGACTTCAAGAAAGTAATAATGTATTTAGGAATTATTTCTCCTAGTGTTTAACATGTAACCTTTTTAAAATATATCCAATTCAATTTCTATTATTCTTGACCGGAGGGATTCACAATTAAAGTTAATATCTTTCTCAAGCATATTAACCCTAATCCTAAATTATTTACCGGAATCTCTTCACTTAGTAATATAATTTAGAATTGCATTAGCATGTAATGAATTTCCATGCAAACAATCAACTTTCCGGAAGAAACATGTATCTTATCTCTAAGTATACATGTAATTCTCTTCAATTATGCCTAGATCTAATTACACATGCAATTTCTCAATTAACATGCATAATATCATATATTGACACTCTAAAATTATCAATCCATAATTAACAACATCATTGAATCAAGTAAAGATAGAAACTTTATTGAAATTATAATTCAATCCAAGGGTTACATGAAACCCTAGGTTCCATAATCCTAAATACTCGAATTCTAAGCTATCATAACGAATCTAAAAACGAGTTTCATCAAAAACGTAAAATAAAGCATAAAAACCCCTTTTGATTTGATGAACAATCTCTCTATTCTTGAAATCGATGTTGTTCTTGCTTCTTGATTAATGTTCTTCTCCAATCTCCTCTCTTCTCTTATGTCTCTTGTTTCTGTAATGTCTCTTTTTTTTTTCTTTTGAAACCCTAATATTTCTTTTTATAGTGTATCAAAAAGATTTTGTTTTTGTCACCTGACATGACCTGGGACATGACCATGTCCCCAGGTCGTGTAACTTTCTGCACTTAGGCAAATTTTCTATACAACTTAAAAAATTCATAACTTCTTCGTTTAAACTCGGAATTGAGTGAAACTTGATTCATTTTCTTCGTTTTCGAGCCTAGAACGCGTTTAAACCCTGAAATCAACATTTTACTCAATTAAGTATCAATTTCTTTAAAGAAAACAAAAAATGTGCGGAAAATACTACAAAATCACCCTATGAAATATGTTTAAAATTAGAGTTATCAGTGATCACCTTTTTAAATTGATAAATATAAATATCTGACCCAAATAACTGGTTCTATTCGTTGCATGTCTATAACCCAGTAAATGTATGGTTAGAGAGTGCTAGCTTTACAAAATGTTGAAAATGATATTTCTAGAAAAAGTTTTCTAAATCTTAAATGTATTTTGTATGATTTCGATAAAGGCCACGTGCCAGAAATGATATTTTATTGTTGAGATAAAGCTAACATGGGTCCTCTACTTGATAGCGAGAGGATTCGCCTTATTGTGCCTGTAAGGCCTTGGTTACTTTTGGTTGCGAGAGGACTCGCATGTTTGTGCCCGAGGGGCCTTAGAGGGTGGATAGTCTTAGTTTGGAATCCCCCTATTTAGATTGAAACTCTTTTCTCAGTTAGGGTAATAGTTAAGTTTTGCCTGGAGGGGTAGTGCCTCTAGGTAGCCTCTTATGGGTAAGCTAAGGTGTCCTGTGTGGGTAAGTACAGGGATAATCGAAGTATAGACGACGTAATTCTACACCTTCCATAGTTCCCGACCCCTATGAATGTGTTGCTTGCATTCATCATGCCCGTATTCATTATGTATGTAGATAGCTTGCTTGCATATGTGATAATAATGTGTGAAAACTTGCTTGATCTGTAGTAGTGAGGAACAAACTCACTGAGCTATTATATGCTCACTCCCTCATAGTTTCTCTTGCAAGTTTACTTACATTGGGATTGGGATTGGGATAAGTCTCAAGTGCCTAGTATGAGATGAAGATATGTATCTTAATATTAGGAATAGCTAAGTACTCTTTAGATGATACTTAAACATCCTTTGTTGATAATTTAATTTTTCTTGTATTTCTTTTCTAATATTGGTATATCTTATCTTATTATTTGGTAGGGGATACCGATTCTCTACGGTTCTGAGGAATTGTGAGATATCAGATACCCATAGTTATTTATATTTGTATTCTACAGTAAATTAATTACTTAAAAATTAGTAACCTTAGTGATTAATCATTTAGAGTCTTGCAATCTTTGATATGCAAGGCGATTTCTATATTATGGGTACATACGTACTCTGAAAATTTTAGGTAATCTTACTAGGTCTCCTTCAAGGTCCTAACCTTATGTACATACATATATAGCATATTATATTATATATAGCATGTCCGTTTTATTTGTCAGCAATTACTTTATCATTCCTTACGAGCTTTTACGAATCATATTATTTTCCAATTAAGTGCATATTATTTTATTACCATATCAATTCGATAACTTATATATTTTGATACTCTAATCATGTGTCCATTTTATACTTTCTTATATATATATATATGGTTCTTTACGAGTTTCTATAAAAGTAATCTTATATATATAGTTATATCACTTTTTAGCTTAATCGTATTATGTTATTAGTATTTGATTCAACAATTTCTTTCGAGACCTTGATTGGTTAGACAATAAGCTCATAGATAACTCCTAAGTAGGACTTAGACTTAGAATGCGTAAAGGTTAACATGCTACTTGTTTCTTCTAGTTTTGTGGTGTTTAGTATCCCTTATTGAGGTTTAAGTTTTGTTTATGTTTTGAGATCGAAGACTTGTTTTCAATTTTGGAGTGTTCTAGGTACGTAGTGCTTGTTTGTCTAATTATGCTTGTTAAGTTAGACAAGATCTAAACGGACTAATCTATACTTAACCTAAATGAATGGTTTGTTGATTTCACTTGACCAGTTCACTTTAAGAGCCCATAGTGGCAGATCCCTAGAAGAGTAACCATTGATTATATGTGAGGATTCCCTAATGGACTTATATATGGGATGATGCAACTTGAATATTAGGTTTCTAATCTCTGGACTCTAGACTCTAGGCGTAAAGGACTTAAAAGAACATTTATATTATATCTACCTATGTATGTGGATACAGATCATGTGTAGCGGGGTTATGAGTACCCCTTTGATGATTGTTAGCATAAATTAAAGATAACTAAACTGTTGTTTGCTTATATATTATTACAGTTACATTATATGCATGTATATGTTTTAAGCTTAACATCCGTATGTGTTTGTATACCCATATTGGGCTTTGGCTCACTCTTCTATTTTTACAGCTGTAGGTTGATTCAATAAGTTACAACAAGTATGGAAATCATTATCATTGGATTGGGAAAGAGAGACGGTTAGCTTAGTATGTTAGAGAAGATCAAGATCTAGCTATTTAGTATATTTAGGGGCTAAAGTGACTCACCTGAGAGTCACTCGAATTGTTGTATCTAGAGAATTGTATATTTGGAGATTTATTGTTTTGTAGTTGATAAGCAATTACTATTAGTGATCTTGGAGATTGTAGTTGAATTTTAGAGCCTTAACGTATTTCTAAAAGGTAGGGATATGTAGCGGGTTGTGGCGCCCTCCAATTCTAGGGCATTACAGGGTTCTTGTGTATGTCCAAGAAAATCCAAGAGAGAAATTGAGACATTATCGTAAATGGGAATTGAAGAATGAAATTAATGACCAATCCCAGATTTCTTCCTTTTTCCATTTTTTGAATCTCAATTTGAATGAGTAAATGAATGAATCCAACCAACTTTCTTATCCCAATTCATTGTATCCTATGCGTGCTTCACAATTTCACCATTAATTTGGTGAAATCGCAAAGGAAAATGGACTAAAAATGCTCTTGAAGTGAGCTATTCAAGAAGGAAAGTGCAGGAAAGGGGAGGCAATCATGGAGAAGAGAAGGAAATAGAAGGGAAAGTGGCGCTAACGTGGTACTATGTCAACCGCATTAGCAAATAAGAAAGTGCAACATGTCATGCAAGACCGTGGCCACTGATGTGTCACATACGTGGTTGATAAGTGTCATGCTACGTAGTGACATATATTATACCTCATGGTGACATATCTCATGCTACATGTTGATGTGTGACTGTAGTGTACATGTATGTGTGATGGTGCTACATGTCTTACAGTAGACACATGGTGTGATGATGTCCTGGCATATGGCATCATGTGATGTATGTGTTGTAAGGAAAAAAAAAAAAACAAAAGGCATTTTCTACCTTTGATGAAAGTTGAACCCCTGATCTCTAAGCCAAACTTGATGTACTGCTAGATAGTGATCCCATTACTCGCGTGCGCCTCTAAGGCCGCCAATCCCTCTCCCAATGAATTCTCTCTTGAAAACCTACTGATGATGATAAATTGTACATCAAAGAAAGGTGATTGAACTCCCTAAGCTCCCTACATTATCATACGTTGATCTGTACACTTAATAGTGATGATGCCGATCATTCCCTTACCGAGGACCCTATGCCGAGTACTCCGACCAACTACTACCAAGGATCTTTTGCTGAGTAACGAGAGACTCACTTAAACAATCGAGTAGTTTTCTCTCAGCATACCACCATCTCTCTCATCCTAGCCCCTTTGATGCTGCAACATTTTGACCCTTCCTGCCTATTGTGCTCAAAGAATATTCGTATGGGACTAAGGTAGTATTGCTAGCTGTCCACATCATCTGACATTTCACTACTTTTCTATTTTTGGTTTGTTATCCTTCTTACCCTTTTCGCATGTACTAGGAATCCCCTTTTTGTAAATACTTTCTTGTGATTTCTTTATTTGTAATGCTACCTTAGGGACTTACTATAAGTACTCCTTTTTCTCTTGTTAGCCGGAGATAACTTATATCTTAATACTGAATATTCTGTTCTTGTGAGACAATCCTCTCCAAGTTTATATCCCTTACAATATTATCTAATCTTGTCGAATAGCTCAGGATTAGTGGCGGATAGACTTTGACATCAACTCATACGTTATATCAAGTGAGGTGTCAAGTCATGTTATATTCATTGGCGAGTCACAGCCTCCAAGTAGTTTCATGTTAGTTAGTCTTGTTTGATTGTGGACCGTTTCCCTCCTCTAATTTTCTTTGATATCTCGAAGGACCCATTTCAGTTCAATTCTACCCTGACAAGTCTTAGTGATAGTTGAGCTCTTAGGCATAAAACAGATCTGAGGAACCTGAGATCCAAACAGTCTAGGGTCAAAGCTCGGGATAGAAAACCTAAGAAAACAAATGTTTTAAGTGTCCTAGCTATGGACACGTAGCTAGTCAATATTTGAACTGTCAAGTCATGACCATTAAGGGAGATAAGCCCCAGTTTGAAGTAGAAAGTGCAAGTGAAGGAGAGGAAGAAGTGGCAACCGATCAGATGCTAGAAGAATTTGAGGAAGATTCGGGAGCCGAGATACCCCTAGAGGGCAGTGCCGAGTATTGCTCTGTTGTTCGACGATCTCCCAGTACTTTTGTGGCTAATGAGAACGAGCAAAGAGAGAATCTCTTTCATACAAATTGCCAAGTGAATGGCAAGCTATGCGTTGTGATCATTGATGGAGGGAGTAGTTTCAAAGTCATCGTGCAAGGGGTAGTTAAGGCCATGAAATTACCAAGTCTTCCACACCCCAAGCTGTACAAGATTCACTGGTTGAATGAGAGAGGAGGATTACACGTTTCTGAGAAAGTTAGAGTGCTAATTACTATTAGTGATAGGTACGGGGATGAGGTGTCGTGTGACGTCTTGCCCATGTGTGCATCCTACATATTACTCATCTGACCGTGGCTATTTGAATTAAAGGTGTTACATGATGGGTATAGAAACACATACATATTTCAAAATGATGGAAAGAAAGTTATATTGATGTCGATGATTCCTAAAGAAGTGTGAGAAGCCCAGGAAAAGATTGTAAGATCTTTGTAGCGGAAGTCCTTAGTGATTTCTCGAGCTCAGTTTGCATGAGAGGTCAAACCCGAGGACTATGTACTCCTCTTGGTCAGGAGATTCCTAAAGGTTAAAGAGGCCAAGAACTTACCTATCGAAGTGCTACAACTACTTTAGGAATTTGCTGACCTATTTCCATTCAAGATGCCAAAAGGATTATCTCCCTTGACAGGAATTGAGCATTGCATTGATCTTCAACCTCAAGTAGCCCTACCAAATCGACCTACCTATAGACTCACTCATGACCAGGCAGCCAAGCTAAAAAAGCAAGTTGATGAGTTGGTGGATCACAAATATGTCCGTGAGAGCATGAACCTATGTGCCGTCCTAATCGTGCTAATACCAAAGAAAGATGGATCATGGAGGATGTACATTAAAAGTCGTACCATCAATAAGATTACTGTTAAGTACTACTACCCGATCTCTTGGTTGGATGACATGTTCGATGAGTTGCATAGTACATGCATCTTTTTGAAAATAGATCTAAAGAGTGACTATAATCAAATACGAATGAGACTGAGAGTTGAATGGAAAAGAGTCTTTAAGACTTAGGATGGTCTATTTGAGTGGATGGTTATGCCATTTGGTTTAACTAATGCGCCGAGTACATTCATGTGACTCATGAATCATATGCTCCGAGCATTGATAGGCAAATGCGTTGTGGTTTATTTTGCCAATATTCTGGTCTGTAGTGCCGACCTTCTTGTTCATATCGAACATTTGAGATTGGTGTTTAACATACTCTGTACCGAAAAATTATTCAACAACCTGAAGAAATGTGTGTTCTGTCAAAGCGAGGTTATATTCCTCGGATATGTCATTTCTAGGAGTGGAGTTCGCATTGATGAGGAAAAGGTTAAGGCTATTAATGAGTAGCTTACGTCGACAAGTGTAGTCAAAGTCAGGAGCTTCCATAGCCTAGCCTCATTCTATCGAAGATTTAGCTAGAACTTCAGCTCCATGACTGCACCATTGACTGAATTAACCAAGAAGAACATTGAGTTTGAATGGACAGAAAAGGCTCAAAGGAGTTTTGAAGATGTGAAGTATAAGTTGATGTCTGCTTTAGTACTTATCTTACCATATTTCGAGAAGGTTTTTGAGGTTGAATGTTATGCGTCCGGTGTCGGCATTGGTATTATAGTTATGTAAGAGCACGGACCCATTGCCTACTTTAGCAAAAAACTTCAAGGTGCTACCTTAAATTACTCAGCCTATAACAAGGAGTTCTATGCCCTTGTTCGTATACTCCAAAACTGACAGCATTACTTGTTGCTGAGAGAATTCATCATTTATTTTGATCATGAATCTCTTAAGCATCTTTGTAGGCAGTAGAAGCTTTCTCTGCATCATGCCAAGTGAGTTAAGTTCTTGAAGACCTTTTGCTATGTTATCAAGTATAAGAAGGGAAGCACTAATACAATGGCTGATGCACTTTCTCGTCGTCATACCCTTATCACGACGTTACAAGCTAAAGTGCTTGGATTTGGCACTTTACTTGATGGATATGAGCATGACCCACATTTTGGGCCTTTAGTAGCCAAGTGCAATAATAGAGGAGCTGTGGATGGATTCCACTTGAGTGAGGGGTTCTTGATGAAGGGCAAGCAGATGTACGTGTTGAGTGGTTCTGTAAGGGAGCTACTGGTTCGAGAAGTTCATGCTGGGGGTCTAGCTAGCCATTTTGGGGAAAAGAGAATGATTGAGATATTGAAGGAGCATTTTAATTAGCCTGGGATGATGAAGGATGTGCATCGAATACTTAAGAGGTGTGAGGTGTGTAAGTATGCTAAAGGGAGGAGAGAGCCCAATGAAGAATATATACCCCTACTAATTCCTGAGCGGCTATGGATCGATATAAGCATGGACATACTCGGCCTTCCCTACATGTTGAGAAGATACAATTTGATCATGGTGGTGGTCGAACGGTTTAGTAAGATGGGCCACTTCATTCCCTACTATAGGACTAATGACGTTTTATTCATCACTAATCTCTTTTTACAGGAAATTATGCGACTACATGAGTACCGAGAGGTATTGTTTCTAACCATGATTCGAAATTCATGAGCTTCTTTTGGAAAACCCTGTGGAGGAAACTCAGCACTAAGCTCCTATTCAGTATCTCCTGCCACCCTCAAATAAACGGCCAAACTGAAGTAGTTAACAGAACTATTGATAGTCTCTTGTGTACCCTATTGGAAAGAACTCTGGTGATTGGGTTTTATGCTTACTCATCATTGAATTTTCCTACAATCGCTTAACTCACAGCTCTATTGGAACATCACCATTTGAGGTTATTTAAGGACTTAACTCGAACTTACCCTTGGACTTAGTTACAGTCCATCAATACAAGGGGTGAGTCAATCCGACTTGCATTGTATTGAGGAATTTCATAAATTACACCAAAAATTATTGAGCAATTGACTAAAACTATGGCTTGACAGAAGGAAATAGGAAGCCATAGAAGGAAATGAATCATTTACGCTCTTAGGGACCTTGTTTAGATCCATCTTAGCAAAGAACGCTTCCTTAATAAAAAGACAACAAACTATCACCTAAAGCAGTAGACCCTATAGGCTCTTGAGGTACCTTAATGATAATGCTTATGAGAATGAGCTACTCAATGGTTTTGGCGTATCTACTACATTCAATGTTTCCGACTTAACTCTATATGTGCCCGATGATGATAAAGGCCAAGATTTGAGGGCAAATCTTCAACTCTAGGAAATTGATGCATTGTTGGCTAGTGGTCCCATTACTTGCACGCGCCTCCAAGGCCTCCAATCTCTCTCCCAAAGAATTCTCTCTTGGCAACCTACTAATGAGGAGAAACTATATATCAAAGAAAGGTGGTTAAACTCCCTGAGCTCCCTATATTGTCATATGTTGATCTGTACATTCGGTAGTGATGATGCTGACCATTCCCTTGCTGTGGACCCTATACCGAGTACTTCAACCAACTGCTATCGAAGATCTCTTGCTTAGTGATGAGAGACTTACTTAAATAGCCAAGGAGTTTTATCTTGGCATACCACCATCTCTCTCATCTCAGCCCCTTTAGTACCATAACATTTTGACCCTTCCTGCCTACTATGCTCAGAGAATATTTATATGGAACTAATGTTACACTGCTAGCTGTCCACCTCGTCTAATATTTAACTACTTTTCCATTTTTGGTTTACTGTCCTTTTTACCCTTTTGTATGTACTAGGAATCCCCTTTTTTAAAATACTTTCTTGTCATTCCTTTATTTGTAATGCTGCCTTAGGGACTTACTATAAATAGTCCTTTTCTCTTGTAAGTCGAAGATAACTAACATCTTAATATTGAATACTCTGTTCTTGTGAGACAATCCTCTCTAATTCCATACCCTTTACAATCTTATTTAATCTTACCGAGTAGCTCAAGATTAATGGTCGGTGGACCTTGACATCAACTTGTGCATCATATCAAGTGAGGTATCAAGTCGTGTTGTATTCGTTGGTGAGTCACATCCTCCGAACAGCTTCACGTTAACTACTCTTGTTCAATTATAGACCATTTCTCTTTAATTTTCTTTAATATCTTGAAGGACCCATTTTAGTTCAATTATGCCCCGGTAAGTCTTAGTGATAACTGAGCTCTTAGATACGCCAAAACCCAAATACAAGTCTAAGTGTTTATCCATTAGGTTGTTGATCTATACCTTATTCATATGTGCATTTAAATTGTACATATGGATAAAGTCAACCTACATTAGATTCAAATCAAAGCATAGGCTCAACGACCCTTTTTCTTATTTTTTATCTAATTAAAAAAAAAAATTCAACTCTATCGAACCTAGTTTTCAACCTCTCGATTTTTCTTTTCTAAATTAAGTTTTCTCTAAATCGACTAGTATTAAACCCTTACCTATTCAACACTGATTCTCGACTAAGGTTTAAGAAAAATCAATTTTCATTTTGAAAATGTATTGGAGTTGCCACTCATCCGGAGTTAGGAAAAGAGTTAAGTTATAACAAATTCACCCAATTGGTTATAACTTAACTGGGTAGATTTGTTATAACTTAGCTATTGGTCTTTCGATAAAAAATGATTTCGAAAAACACTCTTAAAACAAGAGATCTAGATTCAAAGGTTAGGAATTTTAAACCTTTATAGGTACCATTAACTTTCCAAATTTAATATTAACCTTAAAAACCACCTTTTAATTTTAAAAAATAGAACTTGTTTATTTCCTTAAATAAGATAATTCAAACAATCTAAACTAAAACGGGAAATTAGGTTTTTCTTATTTTTATCATCACCCCATAGATGCCTACGTACTTGCTATTTGGTATCAAACGTATGTAGTTCTATTATGAAAGCTTTAGTAGGTGATTTAATTTTAATTTTTGCAAACAGGTTGAATTTATGCTTTTACCTAGTTCAATTTATTCAAGGAAATTCTCCTAAAGGTTCCTAATCGGTGTTTTATTTTTGAAAACTCTAAAATAGTCTTAATTTGAAAAGGGTCCATTTATTTTCATTTATTTTTAGAAAACTCGATTTTTTTAAGTGTCAAAACAATTTTTATTCACTAACTTATTTATTTTTATTTTTATCATATTATCTTATTTATTTTCTTACTTATTTTATCTATTTCTATTAAACTAAAAATAAATAAATAGACCACTTCTTTTTTGTTCTCTTTTTGTTTTTCTTCTCTTCCTTTTTTGTTTTTTCGTTCTTTTTTTCTTTTATTTTTCTCATTTATATCATTTACAAATAAACAAATAAATAAAATTGAAAAGAGAAAAAAAAAAAACAACAAACCGGGTTGGCTCAATTCGCTTCAAATTGCCTCTAATGGCTTAGAAGCGACTCAAATCGGTTCAGGCTGGATTACTTTAGCTTAGATTGGCTTAATCAGTTCAGTCAGCTCAGTTATCTTATTTCGGCTTAGGGTTGGGTCACTTTGGTTCAATCGGTACAAAAAATCCGATGGTAGTGGTTTTCGTCAAAAAACATCATAAGGGATGCTATCCTAAAGAGAGAGAGGAACCATGCTAGAGAGAGAAAGCTTTGATTTTTGTTTTTCTAAAGTGTTTCAAAACTTTATTGTGTGTTGAAAATGAAGAGTAGACTTGTATTTATAGGTATCATGGTCGAGTTAAGGATGAAAAATATTAAATGTAATATAATTTTCTTCCATATTTGATTAGATGAATCTAGACAATATGTAATGCCAAATACAAAGCTGCGCATGTAAGAGTATGTCGAAGTATATCCAACGCATATAGGAGTATGTCTACTACACTTAAAAGTGAGTTGGTAAATTATGTGGCTCATGATGTGGCGATGACATGGTGATGAAGTGAAAAGAAAATAAAAGATTCACTTTGCACTTTCCATGGATTGAACTTAAGATCTCCAAGTCATATGTAATATTAAGTTTGAGTGCTTATCTAGCTGGCTTGTTGGTTTTTCCTTATTCATATGTGTAATTAATTGCACATATGAACTGAGTCAACATGGGCTAGATTCAAATCTAAGTTCAAGCCTAATGACCCTTTCTTTGTTTTATTATAAATTTTACTAAACTATCTAAAAGATTTATTTTTCTTCTAAATCTTCTATTTTTTTATATTTTTCTAAATTTCTTATTTTTTTGTGCTTTTTCTTATTTTTATATTTTTCCTAAAATTCTTATTTTTTTCTAAAAAGGTTGACGTACTCTCCATTGGCCTTTAACAAGTACAATGGAATGTAAGTGCTTTTAGCATGCAAGATTATGGAGTACAAGAACAATTGGGGCAAGTGGAGTATCTAAGAAATCCACTTAGGCAACAAAATAACCCCTACAATAACATTTATAATTCTAGGTGGAGGAATCATCCCAATTTCTCGTAGAGAAATCAAAACCAAGGTTCGTAGAAGACTAACTTTAGTCCACCTGGATCTCAAAGACCATTACCACCTCCCCTTCCTCAAAAGAAGAAGTCCAGTCTAAAAGAACTTCTCATTAAATATGTTCAAGGCAATAAGGCTTGGCTATCCAACATTGAATTAACAGTGAGAAATTAAGACGCTTCCAACCATAATCTTGAGAACCAAATTGGTCAACTTGCAAAAATGATCTCTGAATACTCTTAGGGAACACTGAGATTAACTCTAAAGAACATGTTAATACAATGACCTTGAGAATTGGTAGAGAATTGAAAGTTGAGGAAAAGGATGGTCGAGAAGTAGCTGAGAAATAAGGGGAATTCAAGGGCAAGGAAGACATGCCTCCTATCCTTTACCCACAGCACTTCAAGCAGAATTACATTGATTAGAATAAGGAATTTGGTACACTCCTCGATCTTTTCAAAAAATTACGCATTAACTTACCTCTTGTTGATGCTGTCTTGCAAATGCTAAAGTACGTAAAGTTTCTAAAGGATCTTCTTTCGAATAAGATGAAGTTAGAGGAGCTTACAACCGTTACACTAAATGAGGAATGCTTGGTAATTCTCCAAAAAAAGCTACCACAAAAATTAAAAGATCCATGGAGTATCGTTGTTCCTTATATGCTTAGAAATTTTTTAGTAGATAATACTTTGGTAGACTTAGGGACTAGTATAAATTTGATGTTGTATAAATTATTTAAAAAGCCAGGGTTAAGAGAACTTAAACCAATGCGCATGAGTCTTCAATTAGCTGTTATGTCTCTTACATATCCTAAAGGCATCATAAAAGATGTTTTAGTGTAAGTAAACAAATTCATCTTTCCTATGGATTTTGTTCTACTTGATATAGATGAGGATATTAAGGTGCCAATCATTTTAGTTAACCCTTCTTAGCCACTGTTAGGGCTGTTTTTTATGTTAGTGAGCATAAGCTTATATTAAAGGTTAGGGATGATGAAATAGTTTTTAAAATTCCAAAGACAACGAACAAATTTCTAGACTCAGAGGACATATGTTATAATGTTGGTGCCACTGATGTCTTATATCTACATGTGTGCAGGAAACACTTGCCAAAGATTCTTTAAGATATTGCTTGCAAAAGGGAGATGAAAATATGGTGACTAACACCACTCATACGGAAGTGGTAGCTTAAATAGAAGTTCATGAACCTATTGTAGGCAAGAAGGGAGTTGAACCACTCCATAGGCCTAAGGATTTTAGGTTAACATCCTCTAAAGAGAAGCCACTAGTATTGGAACCAAAACAATTAAGAGATCATTTGGAATATATCTTTGTGGCGAAGAGTTCAAAACTATTAATAACAACTTCATCCAAGCTAAAAGCGGACCAATTGAAGAAATTAAGGCTATATGAAATTGATAAGTAGCGTGATAAGTAGAGAATCGATAGAAGTCATGCATTGATGAAATGGAATTTGTAAGGCTAATAGGCTAATGGTAAAGCTATACTCGTATGGAGGGTTCAAAAGCGAGATACGAGAGGAGTCCTATCTCCACCTGGTTGAACGATCATGAGCTACAAATGTATCCCATTAAGCTATCAACATTAACTATAGCACTTTTTGGGAGGCAACCTATGTCTAACTCCTCTTTTATATTTGTTCTGCTTCAATTTACTTTGCTCATACTTTAGTTCTTCTTTTTTTCATTAATTTTTTTTATCTAATTTTTCCTTGCTTCTTTTATTTGTTTCGATTTTAGTCATAGGTTTAAGTTCATTTTTATGTTTCACTCATTAGATTTTTTTTATTCATTTTTAAGTTTAGTAATTTTATTTCCTTAAATTTCTTTCATTTACATTTAAATTCATGCATTTAGGCTAGGCATGCATAAATTAAATAACAATGATAAAATAAAAAAAAAAAGTAATTTACGTAGGAATGTGACACGGTTGTATCATGGCCCAAATTCACCCAAGATCCTTCAACCTATGCCTAGAACAGTGAGTTACATGGGTGTGGGACATAGTTTTTTCCTAGCCCATGTTTAGCCAGATATTACATAATACATACATGCATTGTGTAGCACTTTAAGACATACATACGCATTCTCAAACTCCCTTACAAACACAAACACACACATAAGTACTCTCTCTTTTGCTCACATTTCACACTTCATCTACTAATTTATTTTCATCAAATCCAAAACAATCCAAGTAAGTTCATCTCACACTCTACTCTTTTTCTTTATGCTATCTCTTGTTCATGCTTTGATTTCATCATCATTTATAAATACTTAAGTGAAAGAAATTTAGTGCTTTTGTAGTTTTGGGTAAAATTTATGTATAAAGTCTCATCTAGACTTTCTTTTACTATATTGAACATGCATTTTCATTGGACCTCTCAGACATGGTTGTGTCTTTTGTTAAAAGTGGCATCGATGATTGTATACTCTAGATTTGGTCTTGTTGATGGGTTTATATACATTTGTGACACTAGTTATTGAAAGTTCACATTCTTTAATCCTTGGAGCATGAATTTGGTTTGCAATTTGTATGTGATTTACTCAATTTAGCCACTTAAGATGATGAAGCATTTGAGCCATTTAAAGTGTATGGAGGGGTTAATATCATGATATTTTTGTCTTGAAGAGTTAATCGTGTAACTAGTTGGATGATTTCACAATCTTTTCTTCTTGAATCAACTGGTTATAAAAATGCATCCTAAGTGTTTGATAAAATGCCCCCATGAAGTTCTTTCTATTATCTTTCACTTTTACCAACTGTACTTACTTCTTAGTTCAAAATAAGTGTCAGGAAGAAGCCTTACACCTAAATGGTGTTGTGTTTCCTCCTAAGTGACCATAACAAATCGTGAAAAGCAAGCCGTTAGGAGGAAATCCAAATTTTGTTGCATCATCTTCCACTAATGAGTGCACTATTATTGAGCTACTAGCCACCCTCCCTCAACTAGATCATCTTATGCTTCAATTCAAGGAATTATTAATTTCTTTTTCAATATATATTTATTCCCTTTTTCCCTATGATGTTTTGCAATTGTTTCATATCTTACTATTATGTTTTCTTAGTCGTACATTAGGGACAATGTACATTATTAAGTGAGGGGAAGGGATACATATGAATTTGTTACTATTTTGAAGACCAATTATTCACATTTGACTTAATTAATTTTTAAGTAATCTCTCAATAGATGATTAATAAGTGTCAGAATTTGAAGTGTTTAATTGGGCAGAATTAACTATTTCATCCCGATCATTATTGATCTTATTATACTTTACCATAATTAATTAGTGAAATCTTTAGAGAGCAAAGTTATAAGCTATTTAGTTTAGGACTTTAGGGCTTGAGATTGGAGCAACATTAGTAGTTAAGAGTTAGTCATGATTATTTTTAAATTTACTTTAATATATATCTTTCTCTTGGAAATTTTTGGAGCCTTATAATCCTTATCAAGCAAACAAACGAAATTCGCCTTTTGAGAAGCCCAAAAAAAATTGCAATAATTGGAGGAAGAAAGTGATAATAAGTGCATGAATAGTAAAAAAAAGAGATAAATTGGTAAGGATTCGCCTTGGTCTGTTAGAAGAGCGAGGTTGAATCTTACTACCAATGCCAATAAGATAAATTGGTAAGAATTTACCTTGGTTTGTTAGAAGAGTAAGATTGAATCCTAATGCCAATACCAATACAAGAGTGAAAAAAAAGAAAAGGTATGGATTAACTTTGGTCCTTTAGAAGAGAAAGGTTTCTTTCTACTGCCAATGCGAGGGTTAAGTTAGTATGGATTGGTCTTGGTTCGTTAGAAGAGCGATATCCTTTCCTATTACCAACACAACTATCATTTAAAACTAATTATGCTCAAATAAAGTAAATTTAAAAACCTCACAACAAAGCATGAACTAGGGGGATAATTAGAGGATGAATAGATGTAAAATGTGTTTGTTCTGGATTATGGTGCCAGGTGAGATTAAAGAGAGAAGTATATACACTTTAGTCGAATGGAAAAATTTTTTATAACTTTTTCTCAGCTAGTGAGATGTTAAATCTAATTTTGAGTTTAGGAATCCTTAGTTAAATGACTCGAGTAAACTTTGACTTGCATAGATTAACTAGTGAACTCGAGTATTAAGTATTGTTTGAACATTCGAATATAGTCAGGTGAAACTACAAAATTGTTAAGAGAGAAATTGATTGACTTTATTATTGCAAGTTAATTAAAAATGATTTCTTGGTTGTCTTCGAGTCAAGTTTATTTGTTCATTGATTTCCTAAGTAGTGATAAATTTTACTTATTGTTTCTTGTTCCAAAATTTTTGTTTTGATTTATTTGCTTAGGGACAAGAAAATGCTCAAGTGAGAGGAAGTTTGATAACTATTATTTTAAGCACACTTTATATGGTGATTTTATAACATTTCCCATATATTTTTGGTTGTTTTTAAATAAATTGATATTTAATTGAGTAAAATTTTGATTTCAAGATTTGAACGCATTCTCAAATTGAAAATAAAGAAAAGGAATCAAGTTTAACTCAATTCAGAGTTCAAATGAATGAGTTATGAAATTTTGAAGTCGAATACAACTAGTAGACATAACTATGTCCAACCAAGGGGCTTATTATCAAAGGAAAAAATGGATATGATTAGAAAGTTACACAACCTGGAGACACAATCGTGTCTCTAGGCCGTGTCTATACAATAAGAGAAAGTAGTAATTTGTGGCCACTAAGTTACATAACTTGAGGACACAGCCTTGGGGACACAACCTTGTCCTTAGGCTGTATCCTACCTAGGATGATTTTAGCACCTAAAGTCGGTGAGTTGCACAACCTAGGGACACAACTGTATCTTAGGCCGTGTTTGGTGAAAAAGAAGGAAATTTCCTAATGTATTTTATAAGGACTTGTGAGGGTTTTGGATACGACTTTTCACATTCAACATAGAAGAAACTTGAAGAGAAGAAGGAGGAAAGGATAGAAGCATAATCCAACTTCAAGATTGAAGAGATTTCTCATCAATAAAAGGGGTTTTTCATGTTTTACTTTTTGATTTTGCTGCAACTTTCTTCTAATTTGATCATGACAGCATAAGATTCTTATATTTAGGATTGTGAAACCTAGGTTTCATTTGACTATTAGATTTATTAATAATTTTCAATAAAGTTTCTATTTTTTTATTCAATTATGTTTTTTTTTTTTGTTAATTGATACTTCTAGGGTATCAATTTATGATATTATGCATAGTGATTAAGAAATCACATGGGTAGTGAGATCTTAACATAATTGAAGAGAATTACATGCGTACTTAGAGATAAGATGCATAATCTTTTTCAAAAGTTGTTATTTTTGTGTCAGAATTCATTATATATTAATGTAATTCTAAATTATATTACTAAGTGAAGAGATTCCGGTAAATAATTTAGGGTTAGGGTTAATATGCTTAAGAAAGATGTTAACTTTAATTGCAAATCCCTCCACTCAAGAATAATAGAGATGCAGTTAAATAGATTTTTAGAGGTCACTTATTAAACATTATATTTCTACCATATCTTTTATTTTTTATATTTTCTAATCAATTTTGCGAATTTATTTCTTATTTAATATAATTTTAAGTTTTTAGGTTAATTTATAGGTATAATTATCATATATACCGAGCATATCCATAAAAAAAAATGCATATTCATATAGTATATTATGTTATATTATTTCTTCTTATAGCTTAAATAATTTATCTCTATGTCCTCGTCGTATCTCGAACTTGGTTTTAAAGGTTTCGACAAGTTTTATGTTATATTGTATACCTACACTTCATTATTTTTTAGATCACTTCAACTAACTTTCCTATCTTAGTTATAAAGTTTGGGCTCAATCGGATGAGTTTTTCTTGAAGGCTCTAAATTTGAGTACGGTTGCTCTAAAATTGATTTTAGCTTACATGTATTAGAGGAATTCTATTAAATGTTTTATAGTAATACTACATGTCCTACTTAACATAGGTACCTTGTTAAATGCTTTGGGTCGGTTAAGTTGTTTATGCCTTGTGTAGGCTATATCTATGATAGCAGCTATGAGGTTAACTTTTGTCTTAAAATAATTTACATGGTGGAATTGTTGCTAATTGTCCTGTTTGGGGCGTGAAAATAGAACTGCTTCAGCCCAAAAGCCAATTAGTAAGTAGAGTAACTAGTTACAGTTCTTTATGTAGTCTTTTAACCCCACAAAACATTAAGTAGCTCATCTACCCACTTACTACCATCTCTGTTTTGGTCAAAACATTAGGTTACTTTGTTCATGGCTTTTGCTTATCCATTGCTTTAAGGGTGCTTGATCAATGTATAACATAATCTAATTCGTTGAGCTTCACAAAATTTCCTAAATTTTTCATTGTCAAATTGTGGCCCATTACTTATAATGATGGTGTAGGGTATGCTTAATTTGGTCAAAATATTATTGAATACAAAAGCCCCAATGCTCTTTTCTATAATACTTGCTGCCACTTTTGGTTTAACCCATTTTGTAAAGTAGCCTACAGCAACAATTAGGAATAGGCTTAAAATATCTAATCCTAAGGTTAAGGGCTAATAAGTGGAATTAGATATAGGCTTGGTGCTCTCTCAAATGGAACATTCCTTTGACAATGATCATAGGTTTGAACTAGATGAAGGGAGTCCTTTTCATCATAGGCCATTAGTATCCAAGCCTAATCTCTCACATTTAAAGCTTTGACCTTGACGTAATTGCTACAAACTTTGGCATATAGGTCGAAAAGGACCTGTTCTATCTTAGTATGTCATAGACACCTTGATAGGGCATACTTAACCTTCTTTTGTAAAGCTTTCCATCAATTATTGTGAAATTGGTGGCTTCATAGATGCATCTTTGAGCCTTTTCGCTATCTTAAGGCAGGACTTCAATCTTTAAGTAGTTAAGGGTGGGATTCATCTAGTAAGGTTCCAGTTTCCTCTCCTGTACTTCTAAGCATTCCATCGGTCACTTGTTCATACTGTTCTCTAGTCAATTCTCAATAAAAATTCTCTCTTCTTAGATTGAACAAACCTATGGAAGTTAGCTTTGACAACTTATTCACAGCATAATTTTGTTCCTTAGGATCTTGACTAACTGCCAAGAATCATAACTTGTTCTAAACTCTTTAACCAATTACAAATATTTGACTATGTTCTCATCCTTCCCCATGTTGTTGTCTTTAACTTGGTTAACAATTAATTAGGAATTTAAAACATCTAATTGTTTAGCTTTGACCTCCTTAGTGAACTTCATCCCTGCTAAGAGCGCCTTGTATTTGATTCATTATTGTTGCTCAAGAATTTGAACATCAAAGCATAGGAAATCCATGCTCCTATTGGACCTTTCAAGATTAGGCCAACACCATTGCCTTCACAAGTTGATGAACTATCAATATATAAAATCCAAGTTGGCTCCTCATTCCAAGTGGTAGATCCTTTGCTTCCAGTAAATTTAACTATGAAATTAGCTAAAATCTAAGCTTTGTAAGCTTCCCTAAGTTAGTATTGGATACCTAAAGCACTAAGCTCTAAGGCATACTTGACCATCTACCTAAAAGGGTCAGGCTTTGCAAAGCTTGCTTTAAAGGTTGGTCAGTGAGAGCCATGACCTGTTGTGCCTCAAAATAAGGTTAGAGTTTTTTAGCCACCATAACTATGGCTAATACGAACCTCTCTAGCTTTGTATAGAATCATTTAGATCCTTATAGGATAAGGTTGACAAGATAAAGAAGTTGATGTATCCTTCCTTTTGCTTGTACAGGCATGGACGAGAGAATTCATTTCCTTACTGACAAATACCAATGACAAAAACAAATACAAAATTTCCCCTTCAATAGGTTGGATAGGATTGGAGAGTTCATTAGAAATTCCTTCAGAGCTTGAAAAGTTTGTTTACAGTTTGTAGTCTACCTATATTCAAATCGATTTTTTAAAACCCTAAAATATTCAACATACCTCTCAACACTTTTCAACACAAAATAATTCAATGTTTCTACCGTTCTTGTTAAACTTTGGACTTATTTAATGGACTGTGGTGACTACATGTCCAACACAACTTGAATTTTCTCAAAGTTAGCATCTACTCCCCATTGTGTTGTAAAGGCTATTTTTTTTTTCCTAATAATGCTTTAAACATACATTTTTTAAGGTTTAATTTCATGTTGTAGTGTCTAAGTGTGTTAAAGGTCTCTTGCTGGTTGCAAAGGTGCTCATCATTGGTCTTGCTATTCACATCATGTCATTTGCATATATTTCAATATTTCTATTTATCTAGGGTTTGAACAATTTGGGGTAAAGGAAAGCAATTTTTCAAACACATCTTATTAAGGTCAGTAAAATAAATGCACATCCTCCACTTTCAATTTTCCCTTTTCACTAGAAAACAATTAGCCAACCAAGTCAAATACAACTTTTCTCTAATGAAATCTGCTTTTAATAATTTTGGGACCTCTTTTTCAATAGTTGCTTGTCTCTCTGAGGCAAAGTGTCTTTTCTTTTACTAGACTACCATAAGACTTGGATCAATGTTAAGCTTATGAGTAATTACCTCCTATGGAATCCTAGGCATGTTGAACAAAGACCATTCAAAAACATCTTTGTTAGCTTATAGGAATTATAACATATGCTTACAGAGGTCGAGTAACATGTTAGCCCTAACCTTAGTGGTATGTTTAGGATTATCATACAGTAGCGTATAGTTAAAGTTTCCTTCACCGACTCTCCTCGTACCTATAAGTGAATGCTTGTACCTTACTCAATATGATACACCTGATCCTTTTCTAAAGCTTTCAAATACAAAGCTCTAGCTAGCTACCGACCTCCATTGCATGTCATTATTCCTATTGGGTTTAGACATTTTGCCTTCTAATGAGTTATTGACAATATTATCTTGAAGATATTGATGGAAGGTCGACTCATGATTCCAAGATAGGTAGAGATGCAATCAACTTTACAAAATCTACTTCTCTACAACATTTTCATCATCTCCGATTTAGAGAGTCTAAGTAACTACCGCTTAAACTTTCACTAGTTAGTTAGTGAATCTGTACAAGTTATACTTGTAAGGTTGCATCTTGTAATTCTCCAATTTTGGCCGTATTTGGTTGAATGCATGTTTGAAGATAATATTAGTTGAGCTTCTAGTGTCAACCATAACTTTTCTAACTTCAAACTCAGTTACTCTATCTTGTGGCTCTTACTTGAATGTTCAATACTTCATCTCCTTAAGATTCGATTGAACTTGATGAAGCTAAGGTACTCTCTCCTCTTGGTCCTCTAAATATTACATTAATCACTCTTCTTAGATCTTAGTTGACTCCTCCAACATTATCCTGAGCTACTAGCTCCCAACCATTAGATCAAACATTGTTGTTGCAAGGATGCTCCTCGATCCTTCTTCTCTAAGTAGAGCTTTAAATCCTTTCTTTCTATCTACTACAAATTTCTAAGGTATCCTCTTTGGATAGGATCTTCTAATACATTTTTAAAGTGAATGCACTTGTCTATGTTATGACCACAGTCTCCATGAAAATCCCAATATTTATTAGAATTCTTCTTTATAGGATTATTCCTCATTTTTTCCAACCAAGGCAAAAACCTTTGATTTTGCACCTCCATTAAAATGTCTAACATAAGTTAGTTTAGGCGTGTATGTGTGGTAAAGGTTAGAATTGGCCTTTTCTAATCTCTTGAAGGTCAACTCAACCTGTCATGCATGTCAAATTTCTTCCTAAGGTGATCTTTTATTGATCTTCTTTCTCTCTTTAATCTTCTTTCAAATTTCTCTTTTTTCAAGTTCCCTATAAGCTTACATTTGGCCTTCCTGGCATATAAACTTTTTGGACCTTGTAGTGAACTCATCAAGTGAAGTCGAAGGATGTTTGGTAAGACATTTGGAGAAGTTTGGGTTATTTTAAACACCTTAGTAAATGGCAAGCAATGCAATACTCTTGTTACGGTTGGTAATTTCAATCATTAGTTGATTGATTTGTGAACATAATCTCTTACACTCTTTTTAGGCTTCTATTAAATTAAGGTCAGAAGTGAAGAATCTTTATAGGGGGGCTTATTGGCAAGCAAGTATTGCTTGAACTCGTCAACTAACTAATCAAATGACAAGATAAATGTTGCTTTCAGCAAAGCCAACCAGTTGCTCACTAACTTCCTCAAACTAAAAGGGAATACTTTGCATGCAATAGTGTTAAAGAGTTCATACAACACCTTTAGAGCACATAATGTATTTAGATTGTCATCTAGATCCTTTTTCCCATTGTTAGTTGAATTGAGGCAATTGAGCACTTAGAGAGAGAATTTCTTTAATAATTTCCTAGAAAATGGGGCTTAACTTCATGCCCCTTGGATCAGTTTCTTTCTTAGAGGTTTCTTCTATCATTAAGTCCACAACTACTTTCTTAGGTAAGTAAGCAGCTAAGTGCTCAATCTTAACCCCTATATGAGCTTAAGTACATCTACAAACCTGAGTTTATGGTGGTGTTTGCTGGAAATTCTTCGCTACATAGAAATCTTGTCATGGTTGCCAGGTATTATCATTTACTATAGGGGATTTGCCATGCATTAGGTGTTGATCATCATCTTATATAGTTGGGTTAACCTCTTCTTTAATGGCTTCAAAGGAAGGGATGTAAGAAGAGGTAGCATTGCACTCTTAGAGCTTCTTCCTTAATTCTTGGTTATAAGCGCTAACCTCTTCAAGCTCCTTGGCGAATATGGTATGTAAGGCTTTTAATTGTGAAATACATGATACATCATCGATCTAGACATGAACTTGTTTAGGTGTCCCATTAGCCTCCACAGGATACTTTTCTAGAATGTGCTACTATAGGGATCTTTCATTCTAAGCCATACAAGAGGCAATACTCCTACTTGGGGTATTATCATCCTTAGTTCTTGTCTTAGTCACCATTTTGGGTTTCAAATAATAGACGATGCCAAATTGTTGATAGTAAAAATTGGATGGTATAAATTTTAGATATTTATTGACTTGACACTTTACAAACTGAAATTGATTAAGCTATAGGGAGTACGGGGTGATTTTGACATGGCCACTTCAATATCTAATTTAGGTTCTTGTAGGTGGAGAAGTAAGGAGAATAATAAAGAGCAAAGTTTAGGTAGCCAAAAGATAGCTTATAGTGGTATGCCAAGCTATATTTATCATTGAGGCTTGACAATCGCTTCTTAATTGTTGCCTCCAAAATTTACAAATGTAGGAATTAATAGGATTCGAGGTACTAACTCAACTTGATTGCCAAAGTTGAGGCTCATCTACTTACCAACTCATTCTACCTGCTGAGATGAATGACACTTTTTCTCACAGAAAGAGTGCCAAGAAGCAAAAGGCCCTATCTTCATAACTCAATTCTTTTTCCTCCCATCTAAGGTCATGCTCATCAGTTTGGATGGTTGATAATGGGAGCACATTGGGAATATAGGGGTTTAACTTCAACTTAACTTAGTCCTCTTCCCCTCTACTACTTGCTTCTCTAGCAACTTTCACCTCCTTAACTCCTCCTTTAATACTCTCTAATTTGGCATTCCTTTGTTGTCTTATTTTATCTTTGAACACTTTAAGCCGCCTCTCATTCTTCTTCAGCTGATCCTGCACTTTCAAGAGGTTAGCTTCATAGGTGGGTTTTCTCTCATAAATCTGTCGTGATGATCTTAGGGTACGAATTTTCTTTGCATTAAACGTCTTGTCTTGTCCCATGTAATAATCTTAATGTTTCCTTTATCAATTCTCTGATTTATCATTCTCTTCCACCAAGTAGCCGCAAAGCCAATCATCAAATTCTTTATAGCATAGGCTCTCTTATGCTCAAGATAAGAATAATTTTCAAAAATTTGATTAACTCAAAATTCCCAATTTAAATATTCTTCCGGAGTTTCATATCTATTAAATGCTAGAATTTGTGACATTACGTCTTCATAATAATATTCATAATTGTATCCAACTTCATATGCCATGTTGAGGATATTCAATTCAATAGTATGGTACTTAAGCTTATATGAGAGAGAGTTTCTCGGCAGCTAATGGACAACGGTACTGCAAAAAAGGTACTAGTGCTTGGATCGCAAGTATTAACAACTTGAAGATAATTAGCTCGGCTTGTACTTCAATCTAACTCATCACTCGAACCATTACATGCAATAGTTTGGCATAAGTTCAATTTGACAATAGCTCAGATTACGTTTTGTGGGACAGCAGCTGTGATACTTGTTAGAGTACAATAACTCAACACTTAGGAAATAGCAACTCAGAGTAGTATAGCAGCTTGGCACTTAGCACAATGGTACGACTAGCACACAATAGCAACACGTCATAGCAACTTATTATAACAGCAAACTTCGACACCTATAAGACCACTTCGAAAATTTATTAATTACAGCAGCTCAGAAGTATCTTCAACTCAAGAAAATAGGAACTTCAAAGAGTTCGGTTTGGACACTTCCATTTGGTAGCTCAAACTCCTTCACTCAATTAAGCTCAGCATGTTACAGGAGCTTAACAATGTTCGAGTATAGCTCGGTAAGTGTTTGAACAAGACAATCCAATCAGTCAGTTCGACATACTAAGAAGTATGACACAACTTTAGATACAAAATAGAACAGATATAATGCTTAAAACTCTCGACCTTATTTGGAACCTCGAGCTCTGATATCAGGATATCATATGGTGTGCCTAAGAGCTTAGTTATCACTAGGACTTACCATGATAAATCTGACCAAAATGAGTCCTTCGAAGTATCGAAGAAAATTAGAGGGAAATGGTCCACAAGCGAACAAAAGTAGCTGATGTAAAGCCATATAAATAACTGGTCAGGCATAGGTGAAGATAGGGCCTTTCGCTTCTCGGTACTCTTTTTGCAAGAAATAGTATCATTCGACTCGTTAAACAAAAAGATTTGAGGTAGTGGGCCAACCCAACTACCAAAGCCGAGCTCATCTATTTATCAACTCATTCTGTCCGCTGAGCTAAATGACACTATTTCTCACAGAAAGAGCGACGAGAAGCAGAAGGCCCTATCTTCACCTATGCTTGACTAATTATTTATACGGCTTCACATTTGACGCTATGACGAGATATCACATTTCCGAGAGCTTGATTCACTCGGCAAGACACAAAGAGACTAATGTCGACTAACTTACATTTCTAAGAGTTGGATTTATTTGGCAAGACTCAGAGAGACTAATACTGACTAATTTTAGAACTTAGCAATTATAGGTCGTCCTCTCTAGTGTCTCCGCCAAGCAATGTGAGGCTACTTCTTAGACATGCTAAATGACCATATGCCGACTTTTCCTATAAAACGCACAATTTTGTATTTTTATACATATTTGTCTTTATCTTATTTATGGGCCCAGTTCTTTAGGGTTTAAGGCTTTATACATTATTTACAATTTTAATACTAGGGTTTAGGACGTACTATAACTAGCAACATTTGTAACAATACAAAGATTGAAGATTAATGAAAACCCCCCTTTTGAACCTTTTCTCTTGAAAAGTTCTCTCCTTCATTGGCTCTTATTAATCTCTTTAATAAGAATTATAGCATTCAACCCTATCACTAGGACTGGTATGTCACATTTGACAAGTCTTACAACGTGTAAAATCTAGCTGGTGTGTCATATCCGGTTAGGTGACTCATAGATTTGCTAAAACTCTTACTAAACCTACTCTATTTTTTGTTTCTTTAGCAGGATCAGACCCACCTCCATAATCTGACTTATCTGTCCTTATTACGGTTCATAACAGGAATTTTAAATTAAGGACTAGGTTTTGATTTTATGGAACATAGCTGGCATTCTAATATTTAGTGTGTAGTTATCCTTTTAAGGTTCCTTAATGTGCCTTTATTTGAATTTAAACTACACATAGATTTGACTAAGCCCTCCAGCTCTCCGTCACTTGTTCGAACTAACTTAAGCTAGCCTAAGTTGTCTCTTAGCATTTGGATGTATTTTGAACTCTATCTTCCTAAGCTTTATAGCCTTTAAAAACTGTAAGACTAGTAGGAGAGGTTGGATTCATGATTTAAGATATTCGAAGTACGGTGACAGGTTAGATATTAAGACCCTCGTTGCCTTAGGATAAAAATCCTGCAACAATAATTATCAAAATAGAGCAATTATATATTTTTATAATTGTTAAAATCACGATTTTACTATTAGTTTAAATATATAGAATTATATAAAATTTGTAAAACTATAAACTTGTATAATTATATATGAAAGTTTATACTTTTATTAAAAGTTTGTATATAAATTATTTTACATTTATTTTAATTAAAAAAATATTATAAAATTATAAATTCGCAACATCATTTTTTTACTCACAATTATAACAATTATATCTTGCATGCAAATGTCAATACTACTCATTTTAGGCAGCCGTGAACTGTTGGGAGGACGGGGCAAAAAAAAAAAAAAAAAAAGGTACCCAGCAGAGAAGGGGTGAATTGAATAATAGTTAAAGCAGAAATAAAAAAATACCCTTAAAATTTTTCAAATTCCTGTTTTCCTCCCCGCATATTCACTGCTATTTGCTACAACCCCCTCACAATCGACTTCAAGCATCCCTCCAAAAAGCACACCACGATTTCAAAATCCTTTGCATTAACAACTTCGCATCTTCAACAATTTCCCGCCAAAAGAAAAAAAGAATCGCATGCGAATCTCCGAAATCTCCACGCCGGAGCTCCGGCTACTCGAAAAGGAGACTGTACCTGAACACTGCAACTCCATACTCAAACAAATCGAATCACTCATCAAGCAATCTGAAAAATCCACCTCAACCACAAAAAGCACCTCCGAACTGAGTCAACTCGCTTCGGATCTCCGCCAAACCCTTTCTCACTTGTCTCAACTCGCTCCTTTGCCTGACTCTCTGAAACTTCACTTATGGAAACTCAGTTACCGTCTCTGGAACGCCTGTGTCGACCTCGCCAATGCATCTTCCATCATCTCATCCTCTTCCTCCACCAGCACTGCCACAACCGCCGCGTCCGAACAGGCTAAACTCCGTCATGTTGCCGCTGACATGCTCCTACTCGCGGGAGAAGTCACCGGCGTCCCGTCTCCTGGAATCAAAATGGCTTTCTTCTATTACAAGACCGGTACGGTCTATCACTCCCTTAAGAAGTACGATCTTGCTTCAAATTGCTTCGAGAAAGCGGCAGAACTCGTATCAAAGATCGATTTACGTTTGATCACAGACACAGGAGAGAGAAAACTGCTTTTAGATTTGAATCTTGCAAGATCGCGGACGGCGTGGGAGGTTTCCGATCCAATTCTTGCGATTACAATGCTAAATCGTGCGAAGAGTTTGTTATTCGGATCGTCTAATCACTACAAAACCCTAGCGAACCAGTACATAGCATTTGGAAAGAACGTGTTGATAATGGAGAGAGAAAAAAGTAATGGAGGATTCAAAGAAGCGTTGAAGTTAATGAATGATGCATTGGAGTTGTGTGAGAAAGGACTTAGTACCGCAAGGACGCGCCAAGAGACAATTGATCTCAAAGGACTTAAGTGCAAGACCTTAAGGTTTATTGCGGCGGTGCATTTGCAAATGGAGGAGTTCGAGAGTGTGATTAAGTGCGTTAGGGTTTTAAGAGAAGGAGAAGATGGAGGTGAGAGAGATAATCATCCGTGTCTTCCCGTTTTAGCAATGAAGGCTTGGTTAGGTTTAGGGAGGTTTAATGATGCTGAGAAGGAATTGAGGGGTATGGTTGGGAATAAGGGGATTCCCGAAGGGGTTTGGGTTTCTGCGGTGGAGGAGTATTTTCGGGGTGTCGGGATTGCGGGTGTGGAGACAGCAAAGGGAGTGTTTTTGGGTTTGTTAGGGAGGTGTCATGTGAGTGCCAGCTCAGCAATTCGGATCGTGCATAGGGTGATTGAAGGTGGAGGTGAGGGTGCGAGGGTGAGAGCGAAGGTGGTAGCAGAGCTGGTCTCGGATGAGAGAGTGGTGGGGCTGTTTGTTGGGGACGGTGGCACGAAGGAGAGGAAAGTAATGCATGCTACGTTGTGGAATTAGTAAGATCATTGCATTTTCTTATGCTGTTCAATCTATGTTATCCCCATTTTGTGTTCTTAATTATGCACTCGCTGATGATGAGTTGCAAATTCCACGTCCAGATGAGAAAGCAAAAAGTAGGGTCCTTATTAAATATTTGTATATGGCAATCTATGGCAGGAGAAGACATGATTAGAATTACCGAATGGAAAGTGGGAAATTACTTTCCTGCTGAAACTCCTCTTGTTTTAGTTTTTAGTGTGTGTTTTCCTGGCAATATTAAGTACGGCATTACATAGTAGTTTATCTTTGTCAATGAAGAATGGTAGAATGTGGAAACGAGGTGGACACAGGAAAAACGTGGCATACTAGTACGATAGCTGGAAGCATACAACAACTGTGATTCTGAAATCACGCAATTTCTCGTTGAAGGAATACCTTTCTGATTAAGGATCTGTATCGTGAGCCACCGTGGAACTATGAGGTTGCTTAGTCAGTGTTTGATCTAGTCTAGTCCTCTGTTTATTGGTTTACCCGTATTCTATGATGTGAAATTAGTCTCAAACCCAGCTTGATGTACTAAGATTGATTTGTGGTACTACAGTTTAGCAAAGATTTGGATTTTCTACTTAAAACAATTTCTTGTTGCTTAACAAACCTAGTCTCTCTTTGACTTTCGGAGGCCCTATGTATTGCTGAAATCCCAAGGCAAGCATGTTGTTAATGAATTGCTAGTTGACTATACAACAATTAAAGAATTACTGCTTGCAAGAATCGAGGATGAAGGATAATTATGTAGTGGAAAATAACATTGAATTGATAATTATCAAGGTCTGCTTCCCAGTACAAGCACTAAGCTATGAATGGAAATTCCTGTATATATCTAGTCCATAGTCGAAACATGCTATATCACGATACTAATTTGGTACTTAGTCATGGTTGATTCTCTTGTTGCCGTTCAACTGTGTGAAGATTCATCTGCTTCCTCTAATTTCAGTAACACTTCTCAATGAAGCATATATATTACTTCCTTTTACAGTTAAAAATCCAATGCATATGGTGAGACCGTAATAGCTGAGTTCTCTTAAGCCAAATATTCCAGTTATCTTTACTAACTGCCTCAACGTTACTAAGTACGTGTTTCATATTTACTCTACAGTGCTGTGGAGCATTTTCAAAGTAAAGATTATGAAACAAGTGCAGAAATGTTTGAGAAATCAATGCTTTATGTTTCTCATGACATGGAAAGCAGATTAGTTCGAGCTAAGGGATTCAGGGTTCTGTGTCTATGCCACCTTGGCCTGTCTCAGCTTGATCGAGCTGAGGAATATATAAATGAAGCAGAAAAGGTGTTCTTAGCAATCGACGCCAACTTTTACTTCTTTTTTTGTGTGTTTGTGTTATAGATTAACTGCAAGTAACTAGTGATTTGTTTGTGTTTCTACAGCTAGAACCAAATATAGCCGCTGCTTTCCTTAAGGTGATTTCCCCTCGTGGTTGCTGTCAGCTCCTCTTGCTCAACACCCATAAATCCATTTTTGGATGCAGCTTCTTATCCATCTTCATTAATGCAGTTCAAGATCCATTTGCAAAAGAAAAACCACAAAGCTGCTATGGAGCAGATTCAAGCCATGCCCAGCTGCCTTGACTTCACTCCAGACTTCCTCTCGTTGTCAGCTCATGAAGCTGTCGCCTGCCATGCTCTTCCTGTTGCAGCTTCCTCACTGTCCAATCTCCTGAACTTCTACGTCTCGGGAAAAACCATGCCACAGTCTGAAGTTGTTATCCTACGCACGCTAATCACAATTCTCAATCAAGACCCTGTAAACAAGCCTGAAGTCCTAAAATTTTTAAAGCTTGCCCTCAGTAGGGCATCTGAAGTAGGACATGAGAACTTTTTTGGCAAAGGTGAGGTTGGAAAACGAGAAGTGAAATGGTTTGCCATGATTTCGTGGAATAATGGAACTGATTCTGGGAAGAATAAGGATTTTGAATCGAGTGCTGAATTCCTCAGAGTGGCAAATGAGTTTCATGGACTTCTAGTTGAAGGTGAGGTCGATGAAAATAACAGCATGGTCTGCAAATCATTAATCCTGATTGTATCTGCAATGATAGCTTCAGAAAATCAAAAGAAAGTTGCTCTTGTTGATGCAGAAGTAAAACAAGCTGCCGAACAACTAGATAAAGCAGGAAAGGTGTGTATTCCTCTTATCGTTCTAAATAGTGTGTGATGCTTCATATCTTCAATAATTCACATCGTTGAATTTTGGCGACGTAGACTTTATTTCTTACTTTCATGCTGCTTTCTAGCCTGAATTTTGGGCCCATCACTTGGCACATCTAACTAAAAGCAATATGCCTGGATGCAGATTCTGAAAGCATTCTCAATGAGGATGCAACTAGAAGATGACCAAAGTGCGACGATAGTGCCTGAATATTACTTCATACACACCTTAACTTCATATGATATACACGGAAGGATCAATGATTCTAGATCTCAATTACTCATTGTAGAGAGTTTTGCTAGCTCAAAGGAGCATAAACCTATGCATCTTCTTCAAATAGGTCTTTCTGCAGCCCAGGGACAACGGCCAAATCCTGAAGTAGCCCTTTTTGCTCTAAATTACTGCCTTTCTGAACTCCTGTCCTCTATTTCACCGGACTACCAAAATGTGGCTCTCATCATCCGGAACTTGGTAGCAGTGACAAGCCTATACAAGGGTGATACAGATGATGATGCTGTATATAGCATGTACAAGCAAGCTTATAGGATAATGATAGGCTTGAAAGAAGGTGAGTATCCACTGGAAGAGGGGAAATGGCTTGCTACTACTGCATGGAATCGAGCTGCCATTCCAGTTCGGTTTGGTCAGATCGATGTGGCAAAGAAGTGGATGAAGGTAGGTTTAGAGCTAGCCGGACTAATCCCTGGAATGGAGACTTACCGATCATGTATGGAGGATTTTGTCAAAGGCCTCGACAAAAACTTTTCTCCAAACAAAAATGGTGTAGACTAACCTCATTTATTTGTGTGGGAGCCAGATTTATCTTTTTACTAAGATTAGTATAATCTGTATTTTCTGCACAGAGGTTAGAATCAAAATGTAACAGTGCGGAGAAGGATGCACATAGTTCACACTGAGCATATATTTTCCGTCTTACGAGCTAAGCTCTGTAACATATCGTAATTCTGGATATTTCATTTAAAAAGAAGAAAATTAAAATTTTCAGGAACATATTTTGAAAAAAAAAAAAAAAAGGAATCCAAAACCCACCGTAAAGTGACGGATTCCAATGTTTCCTTGGTGCTACATTTGAACATCAAGGGTTCCGTGGAAAATATCTTAGAACTATTTTTAGCTTGTTATGACCAAAATTTTATGACCGTCAAATGCTATAATAATATTAAAAGGTTGTGGGTATTAGTGACTTTTAGAAACAATTGATGAGTGATCGTGGGAGCTAAGCTTAGCCGTGGATATTGAGTGATGGTAGTTAACCATGGCAAATCCGAAGATTTCCATTTCTAGGGTCTTCTTATTTCCTATTAAGTAGTTAGTCATTGGTGTTGCTTTTCACTACCAATCCTTGATAAAAGTTGTTAATATATGTAATCTTCTAAGATTTTTTTTTTTCTTTTCTTTTTCTTTTGGGTTTAAACAAAATGTGAACATTCATTAAACTTTAGCCAGTGACCAAGGATACAGCATCATTAACACATTCATGAGGCAAATCTAACAAGAGTAGCTTCTTGAGGGAGGATGGGGGCATAGCCACCAATCCATATGACACATCCTCTTCCTAACATTTGAAGTCACCTAATTTGCAATACTATTTGCATTTCTAAGGATAAAAGAAACATAAATGGAAACATCACTCATCTAGTTCAAAGCATACTGGGCTTCCTTTAGAAAAGGTCTAGTAACCCAATGGGTATTATTATGATTATACACTAAAGCTTGAACCACTATCTAATAATATGATTCAAAGCAAACATTAGAACTATTCTTTTCCTTGACCAATTGGAACCAAATGGAGAGAGCCATAAACTTAGCCGCTTCTAGTATAGGAGTTGATATCACTTTGGACTTTCATGCTACAACATGACTTAACGAGTCATGTGCTAGTACCCTTATCTAGCTTTGAAATCCTTGTCAAACTACGAGCCATCATAGTTTACCTTGATTGCATTTGTACTAGGACAATACATGCTTGATACGTTTGCTTAGGGATATGGGCAATTGAACTAGTTGTCCAATGTCTTTCTCCCCTTTCCTTGTTTTCCATTTGCATTTTCCACTTCCTAAAAGAGAGAAGAAGATTTCTAACTATGGAATTAAAGTTTGGACACCATCTTCAAATATGGCTACACATTTACCCTACTACACTGCTCATAACACCATTCTTACTTTACACACAAACTCCATCTTCTCAAGCCCTAAATTCCTTTTTTAATTGAGAATGTTACAACCTCACTTAACTAGGTTCCTTAGAATGAATCGACTCATTGTAATCCTAAGGTATCCAAACAAACCAACTGTACCTAATCACAACCTAATAGTACATGCTACATTGTCTCAACTTCATTTCAAAATGCATAAAGAGGAGATTGATGAACATGTCTACGAAATAGATTATCCATGGTTGGAAGAGAGTAATTCATGGCATACTATAGGAAATGTTTTATCTTTAGTAAGTGTTTTTGATTCCATAAGTATTTCCAAAACAATCGATGAATTGAGTTTGACACCAAATATTCTTGTATTGTGATGAGAATTAAGCTATGAGACTTTTGACTCGCAGTCGAGCCTGAGGATTAGAGGAGCTGGTATGATGAATTCTCATTTTCCAATCAACCCTTATCGAGGTTGAGTACTTACCTGTTGAGGTCCAGGTTGAGTATTCACTTGTCGAGTCATCTTTAATGCCATGCCGAATGATTGCTCTTTATTTTGTGTTATGCTGAGTTGATAACTACTCGAATACCGAACCGATCAATTGCTCGGTATCGACTCGACATCATCCTTACCGAGAGGCCGAGAGAGAGAGAATCTAGACTGATTAGGTCATTTCTACTCCGATAAGCCCATCCGTTCGTACCTTTTGTCTACATCCCCTAACAATCTTACCAATGCAGCATTGCCACGTATACAGTACCATATGGAGAATCTGTAGTACTAATGATTGATTTCCTTATATATTCATTTTTACCCTCTTGTATTATATATATTACTTCTTTAGAAATTGTCTTTTCTCTTTTGGGCAAGTTGCACTAATTCACAGGTATAAATACCTTTGTACTTGTAGCTGTAACATATTGAATTATCTTCAATACACTTGAATACCTTCTTCTTTACATAAACACTACTTGTTTATTTTAGGCATCACTCTTATCCTTTTCTTTAAGCAAGGTTAGGTGGCAAGTAACTTTACTGGACCAATTCGTACGTCATATCGAATTATATCTTGAGTCTTCAAAAGTCACTTTAGTGCGTCATATCCTCTAGAACTGTTCATGAGTTTTTGCTTACTATTCCATTCGTCTTTGTCACTTCTTCATTATGTAAACATTACTTGTTTGTTTTTTGTCATAGTTCGCACCATATTGCAAGTTTAGATTTACATAATACTATGAAGTGGTAAGCTGATTTTGCTGTGCAAATCCCTGCACACTTCAAAGGCCAAACAATCTCATCCTTTCTAGACTGGAAATGTAAACGTAACTCTTTCATTGCTTTATACTAGTTTATAGAAAACATGTTTCTAATCCTTGTTAAATCCCATCTCCTATACTCCTCATCAATTAAGTCACTGACCCTCATATTGCAATCTACCTTATGGCTTTCTATTTGTAACTTGTAGTCCTTTAACGTAGGTATTCATCTATCTACCTACACTCAGATTCTACTCCCATCCCGAACCTTCCATAAGCCTCCTCTAAATAGCATTTCCTTTCCTTCCAATAAGCTACTCCAACCCTAACAATCTTTGCTACCTTTACTTACATCTTTGAAGTCCTTGTTTGGGAAATATATTCCTTTTAGAACTTGAACCCAGAAAGTATTAGGATTTGTTTCTACTCTCTAAGCTAATTTAGTCAACAAGGCCAAATTATGCATATGCAAATCCTTGAATCCTAAACCCCTACTTCTTTTACTTTTTGTTAACTTATTCCATCCTATCCAGTGTATCTTCCTTTACCATTGTCTTGCTCCCCACTAGAACCTAGTAATGAGTGAATTTACCTTTATGTACCATTTCTTTGGATACCAAAAGCATGGCATAGAATATGTAAGGATAGTTGTAGCTACTGCTTTAATTAGAACTTCTTTTGTAGCTTCGCTTAGTAAACATTGCTTTTAGCTTTGTAGTTTTCTTATAATCTTATCTTTAACAAAGCTTAAGGCCTCTACCTTAGATTTCCCCCATATGGAAGGAAGACTAAAGTAATTGCTTGAATCATCTACCATAGTTACTCTTAAGTCCTCCCCTAATTCAACTTGATGATTTATAGGAGTATTTCTATTGAAGTACACATTTGACTTAGTGAAGTTAACCCCCTGACCTAAGGTAGCATACTTATTTGGATAATTCCATTTAGCTTTAAAATCTCTTCCATTCTTGTCTAAAAAAAAAAAAAAAGGAATCATTTGCAAAAAAAGAGATGAGAAAGAATAGAACATAAGTTTTTAATCTTGAAACCCTCTAAATTTCCTTCCTTTATAGCTTTATTGATTCCTCATGATAGGAGATGGCTATAAGAGTAAATAGGTAAGGATAACATACCCCTTATCGCAACCCCCTCTTTGGAGATAGTTGTCTATACACTTTATTCACAAGCAAATAATGTTAAATAGTAATAACACAGGTCATCATCTACTCAATCCACTTTGTTGCAAAACTACTTCTTTCTAGAATACATTTAAAAAAAATCTTACTCTATACAATCATATGCTTCATTCATATCAACTTTGATAGCACAACACCTTTGGTAACCTCTTTTCTTAGTTTTAAGGAAATAAAAAACCTTATGTGCTATTACCATATCATCATGAATCATTCTTCTTAAAATAAAAGTTCCTTGGTTTTAAGTTACAAAATAATTTAGGAAAGGCTTTAAGTCTATTAACAAGGAATTTGGAAATAATCTTGTATAGAGAATTACAAAGACTAATAGGCCAATATTGAGTGACATTTTGAAGGTTTGGAACTTTGTGAATGAGGACTAAATTAGTAATATTTAGTGAAGTAGGAAAGTTGCCTATGAAGAAGAACCTATTTACTACTTTTATGATCGAATCTCCCCACTAAATCCTAGCAAGACTGAAAAAAAAAAAAAGATCCTTAGAAACCTTTTTTGGTCCCAGAGCTTATATTCTTCCCATCTAGAATGTCACATTCTTTATTTCTTCATCTATCATCTCATTGGTTGAAACTAAACTGATTTCATTAGAAACTAATTTGTTACACCCACTTAGACAATCAGCCTAGCTCTTCCTCCCATTAGATTGGAAAAGACCTCTAAAATAGTCTTTGAACTTTGTTGCAATTAATTTCTCCTCTTCAAATCATTTACCTTGTTTATTTTGCAATCATGTTACCTAATTGAATTGTCTTCTTCTTATTATAGTATGGTGAAAAAAATATTTTATTTCAGTCTCCACACTTCGGCCAATTTACCCTTGATCTTTGATGCCAAAAACCTTTCTTATTTTTCCTAAAGGATGTTGATTTGTTAAAAAATGCCTTCTTCATCCAAGTTATCTTCATTTGCCTCTAAGTTCTACATATCAGTTAGCTTTCTCAGGAATTCTTCTATCTTTGCCCTCTTATTTAAGAATTCTGTTTTGCTCCAATTAATAAGGTTAGTAGCAAGCCACGTTTTTCAATTCAATATTTCCATATCTCTTCTATTTTTCTAAGAAGAAGCAACGATACTTTTATTACTAAGGGATGCCAGCCATATGTTCTCAAAACAAAATATCCTTTTTGCTTTTGAAATATTCTTACCCAATTACATAATGAAGGATACATGATTTGAAGCAATAGTTGGCTAGTGTAGAACATGAGTATTTGGAAATCTCTTAATACACTTGATATGAGGCAAGTGCACCTATCAGTTTTAATATAGCGGATGTGAGTCCGAGTCGATCTCTCAGAGACTTCGAGTACTAATATTAACTTTAGCTTTATTATTTAACCGGAAAATTATTAAAGTTTGAATTAATTAAAAATATTAAAATTAACAAACTACTTTAATTAAAAGACTTAATTAAGCAATTGAAAAGGCGATAAAATTAAGAACGACTTCAAGAAAGTAATAACATATTTAGGAATTATTTCCCCTAGAGTTAATCATGTGATCGCTTAAAATATATTCAATTTGGCTTCTATTATTATTGACCGGAGGGATTCACAACTAAAGTTAATACCTTTCTCAAGCATATTAACCTTAATTCTAAATTATTTACCGGAATCTCTTCGCTTAGTAATATAATTTAGAATTGCATTAATGTATAATGAATTCCCATACAAATAATTAACTTTCCGGAAGAAATATGTATCTTATCTCTAAGTATACATGTAATCCTCTTCAATTATGTAAAGATCTAATTACATATGCAATTTCTCAATCAACATGCATAATATCATATATTGATATTCTAGAAATATCAATCAATAATTAACGACATAATTGAATCAAGCAAAGATAGAAACTTTATTGAGAATTCTAAATCAATCCAAGAATCACATGAAACCCTAGGTTCCATAATCATAAATACTCGAATTATAAGCCATTATAATGAATCTAAGAATGAGTTTCATCAATAATATAAAATAAAACATGGAAACCCCTTTTGATTAATGAATAATCTCTCTAATCTTGAAGTTGATGTTTTTTCCCTCTTTCTTGATGCTGTTCCGCCTCTTTCTTGACGTTCTCCTTAGATCTCTTTCTCTTCTCTTGTGTCTCTCCGTTTCTGTAATGTCTCTCATCTCTTTTGAAACCCTAAGATATCTTTTTATATGTGTATTACAAAGATTCTGTTTTCGTCACCAGACACAGCCGTGTCCCCAGGTCGTGTAACTTTCTGTACTAAGGCAAAATTTTCTGTACAACTTTAAAATTTCATAACTTTTTCATTTGAACTCCGATTTGAGTGAAATTTGATTCCTTTTCTTCGTTTTCAATCTTAGAACACGTTTAAACCTGGAAATCAAAATTTTATTCAATTAAGTATCAATTTCTTTAAAGAAAACAAAAAATGTGAGGAAAATACTATAAAATCACCACATGAAATATGTTTAAAATCGGAGTTATCAAATTTCCCCACACTTGAGCATTTGCTTGTTCTCAAGCAAATAAATCAAAACAAAACTTTCAGGACAAGAAACGCTAAACAAAATTTATCACTATTTAAGAAACCGGTGAACAAATACACTTGACCCGAAGAAAAGTAAGAAAATCATTCTCAACTAACTTGCAATAATAAAGTCAACCAATTTCATCTGACCATATTCGAATGTTTCAACAATACTTAATACTAGAGTTCACTAGTTAATTTATGAAAATCAAAGTTTACCCAAGTCATTTAACCAAGGATTCTTAAACTAAAAATTGGATTTAACATCTCGCCAACCGAGAAAAAGTCATAAAAATTTTGTCCATTTGACTAAAGTGTATACAATTCTCTCTTCCATCTCACCAAGCACCATAATCTAAAACAAACACATTTTACATCCACTCTTCCTCTAATCATCCCCCTAGTTCATGCTTTTGTTGAGAGGTCTTTTAAATTTAACTTATTTAAGCACAATTGTGTTGGTAGCGGGAAAGAATCTCGCTCTTCTGACGGACCAAGACCGATCCATACCAACTTATTCCTTATATTAATAGTGGGAAAGAACCTTGCTTTTCTGACGGACCAAGGCCGATCCATATCAATTTTTTTTTTTCATTTGAATTGACATTAGGACTCAGTCTCGCTCTTCTGACGGACCAAGACGAATCCTTACCAATTTTTCTATTCATACACTTGTTATTACTTTTGACCTCCAATCATTGTGATTTTTCAGGGGTTTCTCAAAAGAAGAATTTCATTTGTTTGTTTGCTAAAAATTATAGGACTCTTAAAAATTTTTAAGAGAAAAGTATACATAAAAGTAAATTTTAAAAATAACCATGACTAACTCTCAACTAGTGATGTTGCTCCAATCTCAAATCCTAAAGTCTGAAGCTAAATAACTCGTAACTTTGCCTTCTACAAATTTGACTAATCAATTCTAGTAAAGTATCATAAGATTAATAATAATCAAGATGAAACAGTTAATTTGGCTTAATACCAGTTAATCACCTATTGCAAGTTAACTTAAAAATTAATTGGGTCAAATGTGAATAATTGGTCTCTTAAACAGTAATAAATTCATATATATCCTTTCCCCACACTTAATAATGTACATTGTCCCCAATGTACGACTAAGAAAGTACAATAGCAAGATATCAAACAAGAAAAAAAACATCATAGGGAAAAAGGAAATACATGTATTGAAAAAGAAAGTAATACTTCCCTGCCTTGAAGCACAAGATATTCTAGTAGAGAAAGAGTGGCTAGTAGCTCGATAATAGTGCCCTCATGATTAGAACATGACGTAACAGATGTGGACCTCCTTCAAACAATCTACTTTTCATGATTTTCCATTGATGACCTGAGAAGAAACATTGAATCGGGTTGGATTTGATGAAGAAATGTGTTGATGAAAAGTAAATCATGAGGAGAAGAAGAAGAGAAGAGAAAAGAAATATGTGTTGATGTGTGGAAGTGTGTGAGAGAGTGTGTTTAATTTAAATAAAACGGGTGTGTGCAAAAATCGTGTAAGTTTGGGTCAACACGGGCTCTAACACGACCGTGTCCTTTACCCATATAACAATCTGTGTGAGTCGTGTGGAGTCTAGTCGGACACGGGCTGGGACACGACGGTGTCCCACGCCCGTGTAACTCTCTGTGCCTGTGTATGTAAACTGGACGGATACGGGCTTGGGTTACGACCGTGTCCCACGCCCGTATAACTCTCTGTGCACGGGTGGAAAATTTTTGGCGTACACGGGTTGGGTACACAACCGTGTCCCTCGCCCGTGTAACTTTCTGTGCCCACAGAGTAGGATTAAAGTCTGGGTGGACACGGGCTGGGACACGACCGTGTCCCACTCCCGTGTAACTTTCTGTAGGTGGGCAGTTGTGAAGGTCTGGATGGACACGGGCTAGGACACGACCGTGTCCCTTGCCCGTACAACTTTTTTTCCCTTTTTTTTTTAATCATGAATTTAATTTAAAAATAAAATAAACTTAAAGAAATAAAAGTAATTAAACTAGAAAAATAAGAAAAAGAAAACTAAAGAGAAGAATAAAAAAGGAAATTAAAAGGGAAAAGCCTATGACTAAAATTAAAACAAATAAAAGAAGCAAAGAAAAATTAGATAAAAGAAAAATAAAATGAAATAAACTTAAAGAACTAAAATGTAAGCAAAGTTAGACATGGGTTGCCTCCCAAGAAGTGCTATAGTTAACGTCAATAGCTCGACGAGATACGTCTTGTAATTCATGATTCTTCATCTAGGTGGAAATAGAACTCTTCTTGTATCTTGCTTTCGAACTCTCCATACAAGTGTAGATTTACCCTTCGGCCATCGACCTTGCCAATTCCATTTCATTGATGCATAACTTCTATAGTTTCTCTCCTTATCATGCCACTTATCAAATTCATGTAGCCTAAACTTCTTCGTTTTGTTTGCTTTTAACTTAGATGCCGTTGTCATTGGGGGTTTTGAACTTTTCACCGCAAAGACATGTTCCAAATGATTTTTTGACAGTTTTGGTTCCAAAATTGGTGGCTTCTCTTTGAAAGATTTTAACCTAAGATCCTTTGGCTTGTGGAGTGGATCAATCACTTTCTTGTCCATACTGGATTCATGAACTTCTGTTTGAGCTGCCACTTTTGCACAATTGGGCTTAATCACCAAATTTTCATCTCCCTTTTGCAAGCAATAGCTTGAGGAATTTTTGGCAAGCGTTTCTTGCATACATGTAGATGTAATGACATTAGTGGCATTAACATTGTGACTTATGTCCTCTGAGTCAAGAAATTTGTTCGTTGCCTTTGGAGTTTTAAAAACTATTTCATTATCCCCAACCCTTAATATCAACTTATGCTCACTAACATAAAAAACAGCCTTAGCAGTGCCTAGGAAGGGTCAACCTAAAATGATTGGCACCTCAATATCTTCATCTATATCAAGTATAACAAAATCCACCGGAAAGATGAATTTGTCTACTTGCACTAAAACATCCTCTATGATGCCTCTAGGGTATGTGATAGACCTATCGGCTAATTGAAAGCTTATGCGCGTTAATTTAGGTTCTCCTAACCCTAGCTTTTTGAACAATTTATACAGATTCAAATTTATACTGACTTTTAAGTCTGCCAAAGCATTATCTACTAACAAATTGCCAAGCATACAAGGAATAGTGAAACTCCCTAGATCTTTTAATTTTTGTGGTAGCTTTTTCTGGAGAAGTGTCGAACATTCCTCGTTTAATGTGACGGTTGTAAGCTCCTCCAACTTCCTCTTGTTCAATAGAAGATCTTTTAAAAATTTCGCATACTTTGGCATCTGCAAGATGACATCAATAAGAGGTAAGTTAATGTGTAATTGTTTAAAAACATCAAGCAATTTACCGAATTCTTTATTCTGATTAGTGTAGCTTTGCTTAAGGAATTACGGGTAAGGGATGGGAGGCTTGTACTCCTTCACTTTTGGTGATTCCATATTTTCTTTTGATTTTAGTGGCTTTGCATCTTCCTTACGGTTGACTTCCACTTCTTTCTCAACTACTTCCTCACCATCCTTCTTCTCCACTTGCAGTTTTCTATCACTTCTCAAGGTCACTGCATTAACATGTTCCCTAGGATTGGCCTCGGTATTCCCTAGCAATGTCCCTTGTTGCCTCTCAGAGATCATTTTTGCAAGTTGACCAATTTGATTCTCAAGGTTGCGATTTGAAGCCTCTTGATTCCTTAGCGATGATTCAATGTTAGATAAGCGAGCTTCATTGCCTTGAATATATTTTGTGAGAAGTTCTTCTACATTGGGCTTCTTTTCTTAAGGAAGAGGAGGTGGGAATGGTCTTTGAAATCCAGGTGGGCCAAAGTTAATCTTTTGCTAGCTTTGGTTTTGATTTCCCCATGAGAAATTGGGGTGATTCCTCCATCCTAGATTGTAAGTGTTGCTATAGGGGTTATTTTGTTGCTTAGGTGGATTTCCTAGATAATCCACCTGTTCTAGTTGTTCTTGTGCAGCATACCCCTGCATACTAAAATCACTTACATCCGATTGCACTTGTTGAGGGCCAACTGAGAGTGCATCAATTTTCTTACTTAATAGGTCCACCTTGGCTGCCAAAGCAGTGGTCAAGTCCACATCATAAATTCCCATAGCCTTTTGTTTGGCTCTAGTGCTTTCCCACTGATAGTTGTTCATCGCTATTCCTTCAATCAGGTTTTGTGCTTGCTCAGGTGTCTTTGTGTTCAAAGTACCTCCTGCGGATGCATCAATCATCTGTCTCGTAGATAAATTGAGACCATTATAGAAGGTCTGAATCTGCATCCATAATGGAAGACCATGATGTGGGCACCTCCTGAGCAAGTCCTTGAATCGCTCCCAAGTATCATATAGAGTCTCCGCTTCCAATTGAGCAAAACAAGAAATATCATTCCAAAGTTTAGCGATTTTTGCAGGTGGGAAATACTTCTCCAAAAATTTCAATACCAATTCATTCCAAGTTGTGATTGAATTTCGTGGTAGAGAGTTCAACCACTGTTTTGCTCCACCCCTCAAGAAGAAAGGGAATAGCCGTAGTCGGATGGCATCATCCGTGGCTTCGTTGATTTTAAAAGTATCACAAATCTCTAGAAAGCTAGAGATGTGGGCATTGGGATCTTCATCTTGGAGACCGTCAAACTGAATATATTGTTGCACCAATTCATTCCAAGTTGTGATTGAATTTCGTGGTAGAGAGTTCAACCACTGTTTTGCTCTACCCTTCAAGGAGAAAGGGAATAGCCGCAGTTGAATAGCATCATCCGTGGCTTCGTTGATTTTAAAAGTATCACAAATCTCTAGAAAGCTAGAGATGTGGGCATTGGGATCTTCATCTTGGAGACCGTCAAACTGAACATATTGTTGCACCATCTGTATAATGTTAGGTACAATTTGGAAGTTGTTAGCTGTGACGGTTGGCCTTGCGATGCTAGAGTCAGCTCCAATAAGTGTAGGCCTTAAATAATCGGACATGGTCCGATTTGCTTTATTCCCGTTGTTAGCCATGTGTGGTGGATCTTCCTGCTCGATGAATTGAGTGTTGGCCTCTTCACCTTCTTCCTTGATTTCAATGATTGACTCGTCGTCAATGGTTGCCACACTTTGTCTAGGTCGTGATTTCAAATTTTGAAGGGCAGTTCTCTTAATTTCAGGATCAAGTTCTACCAAATCTTTCGGGTTACTTCGAGTCATGCACTACAAGGGTAAGAAATATAGAATCAATTGTAGCTCTAGCTAATGAAAATAAATAATGAAAACAAAAGAAAAAAAATGGTTAAAGTAATATAGCAACTAGTGTTCTTAATATCAAAAATCCCCGGCAGTGGCGCTAAAAACTTGATATGAGGTAAGTGCACCTATCAGTTTTAATATAGCGGATGTGAGTCCGAGTCGATACCTTAGAGACTTCGAGTACTAATATTAACCTTAGCTTTATTATTTAACCGGAAAATCATGAAAGTTTGAATTAATTAAAAATACTAAAATTAACAAACTACTTTAATTAAAAGACTTAATTAAGCAATTGAAAATGTGATAAAATTAAGAATGACTTCAAGAAAGTAATAACGTATTTAGGAATTATTTCCCCTAGAGTTAATCATGTGATCGCTTAAAATATATTCAATTTGGTTTCTATTATTATTGACCGGAGGGATTCACAACTAAAGTTAATACCTTTCTCAAGTATATTAACCCTAATCCTAAATTATTTACTGGAATCTCTTCACTTAGTAATATAATTTAGAATTGCATTAATGTATAATGAATTCCCATACAAATAATTAACTTTCCGGAAGAAACATGTATCTTATCTCTAAGTATACATGTAATCCTCTTCAATTATGTAAAAATCTAATTACACATGCAATTTCTCAATCAACATGCATAATATCATATATTGATATTCTAGAAATATCAATCAATAATTAACGACATAATTGAATCAAGCAAAGATAGAAACTTTATTGAGAATTCTAAATCAATCCGAGAATCACATGAAACCCTAGGTTCCATAATTTTAAATACTCGAATTTTAAGCTATCATAATGAATCTAAGAACGAGTTTCATCAATAATATAAAATAAAACATGGAAACCCTTTTTGATTGATGAACAATCTCTCTAATCTTGAAGTTAATGTTGTTTCCCTCTTTCTTGACGTTCTCCTTAAGTCTCTTTCTCTTCTCTTGTGTCTCTCCGTTTCTGTAATGTCTTTCCTCTCTTTTGAAACCCTAAGATATCCTTTTATATGTGTATTACAAAGATTCTGTTTTCGTCACCAGACACGGCCTGGGATACGGCCGTGTACTTAGGTCGTGTAACTTTCTGTACTAAGGCAAAATTTTCTGTACAATTTTAAAACTTCATAACTTCTTCATTAAACTCCGATTTAAGTGAAATTTGATTCCTTTTCTTTGTTTTTGATCGTAGAACGCGTTCAAACCTAGAAATCAAAATTTTACTCAATTAAGTATCAATTTCTTTAAAGAAAATAAAAAATGTAAGGAAAATACCATAAAATCATCACATGAAATATGTTTAAAATCAGAGTTATTAACACTCCAAATAACAAAGTCCTCTATCTATTCTTTCTTTAACCAATACTCCATCTTCCCTTTTATTTGTCTAAGTGAAGTTAAGACCCTTGAAACTTAGGTCTTGTAAATTTGTGTCAAAAATCATATCTTTTACCAACTTGTTTTCCTTTCTCTTTATACTCGATTTCTCATGATAATTTGTTATTGCATTAAAATCACCATTACATACCCAAGGGCCTTGATTAGTTACTACTTTCTCTCTTAAAGTGTTCCATAAATGTACTTGATGAAAATTTGAATGGGAATGAATCCAAAAATACGACTTAGCAATCCCCTATCTTAGTATTTAACCAAAGTGTCCACAAAGTGAAAATTATCCTCTAAAATAGTAACTTTAACACTATTACTCCACTAAAGAGCTAAACCACTAGTTAAACCCTTTTTTGAACATTAAAAGCATCTGCATACCTCATTTTATTCCTTAACCAATCAATCTTATTTTCTTTATTTTTGGTTTCCATTAAGAAAACCATAGCAAGATTGTATTTATTAATGAGATATTTTAAATTGTGAGCTATCTCAGTAGATTCCACACCTTGACAGTTTCAACAAATAAAGGTCATGGTTGACTTGTTATTGATTCAAGCTAGCCACAATTGCCCATATTATATATAGAACCAATTGGGATTTCAAGTCATTCACCATCCTTAAATGTCTCCTCAACAGTACTCTTTACATGGACCACTTCTAACTTCTTTACTCTAATACTCTTTATTTTTGCTGTATAAATTTTCACCTATTGACCCCCTTTGCTTCTTCCTCTCACAAATCTAAGCTCTTTCTTTACTTCTTGTTTAGACTTTAGCTTCATTTTCTTGTGCTCATCTTCATCTACATCCTGATATCTCTTTCTCTTATTGTTCACCATCTTGAAAGCATTTGTCATCTCAGTGTGCACCACATAAATAGTCAACTCTTTTCCATATTGATTGGATTTCATTAGTACCATAGGTTATTGCTTTACTAACAAATTTGAGATATTATAGACAACATCATATTCAGGTGCACTCACTTAGTGTTGGGTTTGTGTTTATGGGAATAGTTGTGTTTAGAAGAGCTTCTAAGAAAGGATTAGAGCTTGACGGTATCATCTGTACTTATTTTGAGGCGTAATGTTTTTTTTTTTTTAGGGGGGGTAATGTTTTTGGGGGTGGCGTGGGTGAGATTTGGTTTTGCGTTCAAAAGTTGGGTTGGTTTCCAAATGCTAAGAGTCAATGGTTTGAGCATATCTTTAGGCTGAACATTTGGGGTTAGGTACAATGTTTGGTTCTAAAGGCATTAGTGGATGTTTAGAAGAGGAAGGGTTTTGGAAATCCTTTGTCGGGTTTTGTAACAAGGTTTTTGAATGTGCAAATTGTTCATATTGGGGTTTTGAGGGGGTTAGAGGTAGATTATTGACATTCTTATATTCTTTTTTAACTTCTAGACACTTTTTGATAGCTAAGACACTTAGCTGTGGCCTAAAGTTCTCCCTACTAGTAGTAATATACTCATAGCTTTGCCTAAGATGACCAAGTTTACCATACTTATAGCACCATCCATTAAGCTTTTCATACTTAAAGAAAACTAGATATCTCTCCTTATTACCTCTAAACACCCATGCTTTTGATTTCAATGGTTGAGAGCATTCAATCAATACTTGAACCCTTAAAAAACCTCTCTTATCACCATTAGGAGAAATTAAATCTTCTACTTCCAACACTACACTCCCAATTTGTTGGGCTCTAGGATTACTAATGTTTTATTTACTAGATTACTCTTATATTTTACTTTGTATTTACTGGATTAACATTAGGGTATCTTTTACTTTATTTTATATAGGGTTTTAAACTAATTACACATATGACATAAATGAAAGATCCTTTGAATATTTCCTTGTAAAAACTCTCGTATCACGCTCTTATTAATGTCTTTAATAAGGATTGTGACGAGCAATCTTAATTAATATTTTATGTATAATATCAATGTAAATATTAGGTCGTGTAGTGTTTGTTTAGTGTATTATATTCTCATTGATAGCTTACGAATTTGCTAAACTCGATTCCATTTTCCTTTCTTCAATATTTAGAAAGATTCACCCAATTTTTTATGGCAAAATCTAATGATAACTGAATTTTAGGCATATCATGTAATTTTAGTATTAGAGCTTAAGATTCCGAATAATGCTGGAAGTTTTTAAGTCAACTTGTTCTTGTATTTTGGAAGGTGCTGGTTCCATGGTTTATGCTGTGACTGGAGATTTAATATTCAGGGTTGTTATTATACATGTATGAGGAATTGATTTCTCGTAGTTTATTATTTGGGTATTCACAACTAGTCACACTAGAAAACTTACGAGTGTCCTATATTGTAGGGCCACCAAATTAACTTTCGTAACAAATTTTAGGGGACCATTGACTTGATGGTAGCTTACAGTAGTATACCTATTTGGGACCAAAAAAGGGTGTTGCTTGGCTCATGCTCCTAGAATTAGTTGGAGGCGGTCGTTAGGGTTTCTTCTTTGTCCCGAGAAGAACAATTACCTTGATTTGGAAAAAGGAAGAATTGGTGGGTGTAACTGAGTGGAGTCACTTGTGCCAGTTTGTACAAAATTCGTTCTACGCTTCCGTTTTCCTCGAAATTGCAAGCGAAAGTGAACAAAGTAAATTTGGGGTTTCATTTTGTTACTGTGATTTTGTGCAGTAATGTGCCACGATAGGGTGTCATGATTGTGAAGAAAAAGCAATGCGTGTATGAAATCGTGTAGGTGTATCGAGTGTTATGTGTTTTGGACAGCAACTGCGGTAATAGAATTGAATTGAGTAAGGCGTGAAGGATGTAAAGTATCGCCGTACGTGCTACTATATGTGCCGAAGTGGAGTGGGTTGCACTGAGCCCGTGTCTTTTTTATGCTGTGACTAGTGTATTTAATGACTGTACGGCATAGTTACTAGTTGCTGTAAGTGAACAGAGCTGCCTAGTGTGAGTTGATTTTTGTTTGTGCTGTATTGTGTCTCTAAGCTACACTGAGTTAGAGCAGATCCAAGTTGATTTAATGTACTGACCGAGCTAATTTTTTTCCAAGTTGATGATGTCCTGTATTTATGAGGACGCGTAATTGTTGTTGTGCTGCGCATGAAGAAATTTCTAATAGTACCGAACTAATCTCAATCCGAACTACTTTGCCGAGTTATAAGCAGAGTATTGAGCTAAACATTCGAGCTTGCTATCGTGAGGGGTTGCTTGAACTTGCGTGTTCAAGCTCCTAGAGTGCAAGTAGCCGAGCTGTGCTGCTTAAAAGTTTCCGAGCTAAACTACTAAAGTGCGGAACTGAGCTGCTTCAAGTATCCTCTATCTGAGCTGGGTTGCGCAGTTGTTAATTTCTGAACTACTGTTCTTAGTGGCTGATTCCCGAGTAGTACCGAGTTAACAGTTGACCATGCAAGTTAATTATCGAGCAAATGTGGACTACTTTCGAGCTGAGAATACATGTGCGAGTTGTCCTTCTCTTGAATTTGCTGAACTACTTGATGGCGCTGAGTTGATTTGATCTGAGCTTTGCAGTACCATTCGAGCTGCAGTGAAAAGAATTCACTACCGAGCTGAGGTGAAGGAATAAAAATCTAAGAGTTAACGAGTTGCTACAACTAATTTATTTGTCGAGCTACTTGTGTAGTTCCGAGCTCATTATTGGCTGTGTGAGGAAATTTTCGAGCTGCTTTAGGGAAGTTCGAGCTCCTTACCGAGTGTGTGTTTTGTTTGATTATTGCCGAGTTGTCATGAAGTACAGCTGTGCTTGCTATTCTATGTGCTGAGGTGAAGAAGTGATCCGAGCTGTATGTAGTTGTTTGATCTGAGCTGCTTGTGCTTATGATGAGCAGAAGTGAGCTGTGGAATATAAGTGCATGTCATGTCGTCTTCCCGAGTTAGCAGTAGATAAGGAATGGAGCTATCCTTTCGTGAAAGTGCTGTACTGATCACTGAACTGTTTTATTGTGTGCGTGAGTCGATGATTGTGAGTCTAGCTACGCGTGTTAACTGAGCTGCCGCACCTTGTGTTCGAGCTGCTAAGGTGTGCTGTGTGAGTCTATTACGGGATGCCAAGCGAGTATTGTCTTGTACGAGTTGAAGTGCTGTACTAAGCTTGGAGAAGGAGATAATTCAAATAGTAACCAAAGTACCGAGCTGCAAATAATTTGACTTGAACTGCTGTACTCTAAACACCCAAGCTGCAGTTTTTCCTTGTTAAGTCGAGCTACTGATATCGCATATCTGAGCTCCTATTCTACAAAAGGCCGAGCTAGCAGCTGTTCTCAAGTGCTTGCCGAATTGTTAACACGCGCCCAAGTTGTGGATGCGAACTCGGTTGGGTCGTGGTCGGTGTAAGTTGAGCAGCTGTTTCGAGAAGAATTACGAGTAGTGTACAATTAAGTGCAGATCCAATCCACGCTCCTGGATATTTGGTTGGTACCGAGTTGGGGTGTATTTAAGTTAAGCTGAGCTGCTGTTGTACCTCTCCGAGCTGAATTTATGACTCTGAGCTGCTACGATCCGATGGGCTTAAGCTACTTCTTGGTTGGAGACGGAGATCTACGCCGAACTATACAATAGCCGACCTGAAGTACAATGTTTTTCTTCCATTGTCTAGTGGAATTCAGTTGTCTAACTATTTGATTTCCAAGCTATCATGTGTGTTTGCCCAATGATTTCAAAGGGATTAGGCCATGGTTGTGCATGTGTCACGGGCTAATTTTCCAAGACTCCTAAGATATGCTCAACATGATCTGAAGTATGGGAGACAAAAGACAAAAGAGATATATGAGAGGTTCCCAAGGCTTATCAAAAGAGGAAGGCCTAAACCTAAACTTAAGGAAGATTCTAGAAGTTGAAAGGCTTTAAGAAGTTTCCAAGGATATCCAGATTCAATGTATAATAATAGGTAGGTAAGGTAGGTAGATACGATTTAATTGTAACCGTTAGATTAAATAAATCTCGGCTATCTATTATATGGGGCCATTTGTATATATAGGAGGTCTCTCCTCATTTGCTGGCATTCAAATACTGAAACATTGAGTAGACTTTAGTTCATAATTAGAGTCTCTCTTTCTCTCTCTCTCTCTTTATTTTCTCTTTTTAAACTTTGTGTATGGTTTTTAAGTTGAATTTAGCCTTCCTTAGGGTGGTTAGGAGCACTAAGTGCCGCATAAGAGCATTGAGAAGAATTTTCCTTGTGATAAGTGGTATCAAAGCAACTTTTTGAGGAGAGAATGTCAATGTTTAGAAAGGACAACAACAACTCTACGATCAATGAGGTGGATGACCAAAGAGAAAGCAGAATGACTAGGTAGAGGGCCAGGTTTAAGGATTTGCTGAATTCTCTTACCACTCAGGTAGATAGGGTTGAGTTAAGTGTTGTTGAAGCCAAGGAGCAATTGGATGACTATGGAGTTACCATGGATGGGTTAGAGGAAGAATTCTGAGGTGAGCTATAGGGAGCTTTGAACCAAGCCTTGAAGGAACTAAGAAAACGTGATGGAGAGCTTAAAGAAAAGGAAAGTATCCTTGAGGCACGAATTGGTGCGATTAAAGCTAAGGAAAAAACATATGAAGCAAAGGCAAATGCCACCATCATTGCTATGTGGCAAGAGACTGAAGATCTTAAGAATCAGCTAGCAGCATGCCGAGTTACTATTGCTGATAGAGAAACTATCTAACTAGTCACAAGGGGGGAAGTACCAAAGCCTGAGTACTTTAAGGGAATATAATCTACAAGTGAAGTAGATAATTTTCTGTGAGGAGTTGAACAGTACTTTAGGGCATTAGGGCTTATCGATGATGGAAGTAAAGTAAGGACAACAGACTTATACTTGAAGGATACAACATTGATTAGGTGAAGAAGGAGGGTTAATGAGATTACTTCTTGACCACGCTTTGTGATGGAATTTTGAGATCAATTCTCTCCCCAAAATGCGAGGAGAGAAGCCAAGGTCAAACTTAGGCATCTACACCAAAAGGCTAGTATGAAGCAATATGTTCAAGAATTCTCAAAGCTGATACTAAAGATACTAGACCTCAACCTGGATGATGCTCTTGTTATGTTCTTGGTGGCTTGAAACCTTGGGCTAAGTTAGAGTTAGAGTGTCGTGGAGTGGAGAACATATCAAAAGCCATTGGCATAGTAGAAGGCTTAGTAGAATTTCAAAAGGAGGAAGATTAGCATTCCATAAGCAATGAAGGAGAAGAAAAGGATGATATTGAAAGTAGGAGATCTTCAAGTCCTCTAAGGGTAAGGATGAAGATGGTAGATAAGAGAGGGGCATGACAACTTAAGTGTTATTTTTGTGATGGACCATATTATGCTCGAGATTGTCCTAAAAGAGAATTATTAGATGTTCTTCTTGTAATGAACGAAGCCAATGAAGACGACAAGGGTAAGCTTGGTATCATTCATCTTCTTTATACCATGAAGTCATAGGTTACGAAGGAGAAAAAGGGTTTCATGTATGTGGAGGCCAAAGTGACAGGGAAGAAGATAAATGCTATGGTAGATATGGAGGCCTCACATTTATTCATTTCAAAGGATGCTGCCTCTAGGCTTGGGCTAAAGGTTAAAAGGAGTAAAGCTCGACTTAAGACTATTAACTGTAAGGAACTCTTAACTTATGGGGTTATAAACAATGTAGAATTCAACATCGGAGATTGGTGGGGAAGGGAGAATATTGAAGTTGTCTACATGGATGATTTTGAGTTTGTTATTGGCATAGACTTCTTGGATAGGAATGATGCCATCATTGTTCCTCGTTATAATTTTATTTGTTGGCTTAATCAAGGTTCTCAATGCATAGTTCCAATAAGTACGAAGATGGGACAAGTGGCAAGGCTTATTACATAATCCAAATCACAAGGGAAGAGTCAACAATGGTGAAAGGAGTTAGTTTGACTTTAGTAGGGGAGATGGAGGAAAGAACAATTGATAATATCCCATAAAGTTCAAACCTAGTAGATGTGGAAAAGCTAGACAAAACCTTAGTAACTAAGGTTAAGACTCAAAAGTGAGAGGAGCCACATTAGGCTTTAAGAAAGGAGGTCTTCAAGCATTCCTATGATATGGGCACATATGGAGAACCAAGGTTAAGATATCGAGTGGATTAGAATTCAAGAAGGAAGCCGCGACTAAGATGTCACTGGATTAAGTAGGGGAGAATGTCACGAGCTAATTTTCCAAGGCTCCTAAGATACGCCTAACATGATTTAGAGTATGGGAGACAAGACAAAGGAGATATATATAAGAGGTTCCCACGGCCTATTAGAAGAGAAAGGCCTAAATCTAGACTTAGGGAAGATTCTAGAAGTTGGAAGGCTTTAAGAAGGTTCTAGAGATGTCGAAATTCAATGTATAATAGTAGGTAGGTAGGGTAGGTAAGGTAGGTAAATAAGATTCAATTGTAACTGTTAGATTGAATAAATCTCAGCCATCCATTGTATGGGGTCATTTGTATATATAGGGGGTCTCCCCTCATTTGTAGGCATCTAGACATTGAGTGGACTTTAGTTGATAATTAGAGTCTCTCTCCCTACTTTCTCTCTCTAAACTTTGTGTGTGTAGTTTTTAAGCTGAACTTAGCCTTCCTTAGGATGGTTAAGAGTGCTAAGTGTCGCATGACACGTGGTCGTATGAGATAATGGGCATGAACTTGATTGGTATAGTAGTCGATGAAGGTGTATTTTGGGTTGTTTGTTCCAAGAAATTTCCAAGCTAACTTTATTTGTAGTTATCAAGTATTTATTAAACTGATTGTGTTAGCTGTCTTATTAAGTGCTATGTTGAAGTGTGTAGAGAATTACATGTTGTAGGTGTTGTCAAGAGTAACTGAGTTATCTTTCTCTTCATAATTTTGAGTTGACTTGGTCGGTGGAAAATAGTATTGAGTTGCTGTGATATCAGATTGATTTTCATGTTGTTGTGTGTATAAGACCAAGACTAGAAATCATCAACTATGGTATATCAAGCTAGGTATGGGCATCGCCTTAACCATGAAGATATGAGATTAAATATCCAAAAATTTGATGGATATGGTAGTCCATATGAATATTTGAATTAGGAATTTCAAGTTAATCGGGTTTTTGAAACTTATTCTTATCCAAAGTATGAAAAAGTAAGGTTAGTAAGAAGCTTGTCAAGTGGCTTTACAATGACTTAGTGGCAGCATATGATAGCTTAAAGAATTGAGGAAAGGAATCTTAGAGTTATTACATGAGAAGAGATAAGACGTTTGATGCAAAGATAATTCATGCCCTGAGATTATTAAGACAAAGTGCATGAGAGAAAATCCAACTACAAAGTTAACATCTCTAGTGTGTAGGAACAATTGGAGTTTATACTTGTTGAGCTCAAAGAGATTACAAAAGAAATAAAACAATAAAGGTTTACTCATTTATAGAATGTTAAAGGGGAGGAAATGTAAGGAAAAGAAGTAGGAGTTGAAGATGAAAAGGAGGAAGGGTACTTAAGGAAGAGTTTGGTTGACTATGCTCATGACGAGTGGAAGAAGCTAAGGATGATTCCAGCAATGACCATAGACTTGAGCTATCTCTGTATCACTATATTTGGTTTTTGTAAGTTGGTATTTGACTCGAGTGAATTTTAGAGTAAGCAAATGCCAAGTTTTAGGTTGAAACTTTTTTGAGGGACTGGTAATGTTGGGCTCCAAGATTATTAATGTTTTATTTACTAGATTACCTTTATATTTTACTTTGTATTTACTAGATTGCTACTAGGATATCCTTTACTTTATTTTATTTACATAATTGCCACTATGTATAAATAGTTTATGCTTGTAGGGTTTTAGACTAATCACATATATGACATGAATGAAAAACCCTTTGGAATAGTATGCAAAAGCACTTTACTTAAATTCTAGATAGTTTTCCATTCTTAGAATACAATATGGAAACCATAATAGCCCTTAGACTTTCCTTTAACACTTGCTCATAATTCTCTTCCAACCTCATCTAAACCATCAATACATCATTGCCTATTAAGAGATAGCTACTTCCCCAAACTCTTTCTAAGATTTCTTCACCACTCCCATAATTGCATTCTAATTTACAGATTTATTTAATAAAATTTTTGCAACTAATACACCATCTAACTTTTCATTGCTATGATTAACTTCTAAATCTAGTTTTTCTAGAGGTGTTTCATTAGTTTGTTGACCTCCAATGGTAAGATCATTCAACAAAGTAGTGGCCATCTATAGATGGAAGTAAGAAATGCAAATGAGTTTGAGATCTTGGAAAAGAATAAAGTATGTGATGTAGAAATAAAATGAGGAAACAATGGAGAAAAGACTTGGATACAACAATCACTATTTACAAAATTGTTTCAGGTTTTTGTTATTTTTATTTTTATCTTTTAATTTTTGAGAATTTTTTGTTTTTCTAAATGAATTGTGGATAGACTAGACAAGAAAAGAAACAACACTTGAGATGAATAATGCAAGTGAAATGAATGCATTGGTGAAATGAAAAATGATTATGAATTATAAAGAAAAATATGCTTACTTTAGTGAAATGATTATGACAATAAGAGCAAAAGCATACAAGTAGTTAGTAATAAAACAAAAGGAAGGAATCTTCAATTCCTAACAAACACCCTAGAGATGTAACCTACTTTTCTATAGAGAGAATTTTTACTTTCTAAAAGTTAGAGAGAGAAAGTATACTTCGAGAATTGCAATCTTCTAAGAATAATAGGATAATATTTCATAGTTGTAAGTTTTTTTTTAACTGATGTTGAAAAATTTTGAAAAGCATTTCTTTGCCTGGAAAAAGTACGTGAAAGGAAATATGAAATCTATTGAGAATGCAATACACAATAGGGTAGTAGCATTGACATTTCCTCTCCTTCGCTTACCCAAATTTCAATTAGCCGGACTTAACATCTTATAACTCCTAGGGGTTTGACAAAAAAAATCTAGCAACTAATGTAAATACCAAGTCTCATCTCTTAAGACATTATTGGTGATGCTGGTTTCATATTCATCTAGGATCGAAGAAAGCACATATGGAAGCACGATTCGTTACCTTTCAACATTAGGGGTTGCAATTATTGTGATAATGCTATGGGAACTGATGAAGTAAATCTATGGACATGGAATGTTTGATTAGGGTATTTAATGGCCGATTTATGATTCACACTCTCTTGCTACTTCTAGATAATGTATATTTACCCTAGTGTTGGCATCATCTAAAATGATCAGCTAAATTTTAGGTTTTTCCAATTCTATAGCTAAATTTTAAAATTGTTAAATGTCATACTTAATTAAATTTTTTACTTATTGAAATTATTATTTACATTCAATGGTTTATGCTTTAGATAATGTTTTTCCTTAAAGAAAAAAAAATTAAATATAATGGTGCTAATAATTTTGATAAGTAAATTTTTAATTGAGTATGATATGTACTAAGTTCAAACTTTAGATGTCAAATTTGATATATAAAGGTTTGATTGGGAATACAATTTCAAGATTTAAATGTGAAATTTTCAACAAAAAAAATGAAATTAGAAAAAATAGAAAGTAAAGATAGCAATTTCGGTAGCATTGAGTAAGTTGAAGCTCTAAATGTTGTAATATGTACATGCAATGAGTGCGAAATGGATCCCTAGTTTACTTTCTCTCAATTTTCCCAATTTACCCTGTTAAGTGAAAAAAAAAAATAAAAATGGTGCTAATAAATTTAATAAGTAAAATTTTAATTGAGTATTGTATCTACTAAGTTCAAACTTTAGAGGTTAAATTTGACATATAAAGGTTTGATTAGGAATACAATTCATGTTTTAAATGTAAAATTAGAAAAAAATGGAAAGTGAAGATAATGAATTTGGCAGCATTAGGTAAGTTAAAGCCTCGAAGTTTTAGTATATGCATGCAATGAATGCAAAATGGATCCTTAATATACCTTTTTTTTTTTAATTTTCTTAATTTACCTTTTTATGATGCTATAATGTATAATTACTTACTAGTGATTAAAATCTTAAGGAAGAAAATGATGTGGTAATAACATCATGAAGTAACTAGAAATTCATACTCTTACTCCATGTTCACTTCATTGCATGAAATAAACATGTAATAGAATCTGAATCATAAGTAATTGAATAGACCTGTAATAGTTATTATGGTGTTTACTTGAAAAAGAAACAAACATAAATAATAAGTATGGAATATAATAAAAATGATCATCTTATCCTCATCTTCAACCTTCTTCTTTTCTACATACTACATCACCATCATCATCGTTGGGATTATCTACCTTTTCAAATAGTGCACAACTCCAAACTTGAATTAAAAGAAATAACTTGAAGAAACCATAAAATCAAACATAATTTCCTAGTAAATTTTTGTTTTCAAAACCAAAATCTAAGAAAGGAGATGACAATTTCAGCTAAAAAATCTTAAGGAAAAATGATTGTAAGATGATATATGATGTGAAAAACAATCCAAAAAGAAGAACTTAACCTTCAAAGCGTATAAGAAAGCTCGAAACAATAGTGGTATAGATCTAGTTCTATCTCTATCATCTTTCTCTCACTATCATCTATCTTAATGGAGTTCTCTCTCTTGGTTGTAATGGGTTTTGGTGGTTGCTAGTAGGTGGTAGTGCAAGGAGTTTTGTGGTCGTGGTAGTAGATTTGGGTCCTAGTGGTTGTTGCATGGTGATGGTGGTGGATTTAGGTATTGGTAGTTGTTGGTGGGTAGGTGCTAGAGTGCTTCAGTAGTTTTAGTGGTTATTGCTTGGTGATAGTGGTAGATTTCGGTATTAGCGGTTGTTGATGGGTGGTGATGATATGATCTAGAAAGAAAGAGGACAGCGAATGTCATTTAGGCATTGCATTGCAATTGTTTGTTTTAGGTAAGGAACAGTGATTCCTTATTTTCACTGAATTATGATTCTTAAAAATCAAATTTGGTGAAGTAAACGATGTAACAAGTCTTCAAAGAATAAGGGGAGAATGGAATTGTCGTTCCCATAAAGTGAACATAGTATCAATGGTTAATTTGTAAAATGAGAGAAATTATAAGGAAAAATAAAAATAAGAGGATTCAAATACGTGACGAGCAGTTTCAATGTTTCATTACCATGGTTCACTATTACTATTCAATCATGCTTGTCACATGAGATGGGTTAGAATTTCGTTCCTTCTCTTGCTTGTAAACTAACAAACAAAACAATTAAACTTCTTTTTTTTTTGTTTTATTTTTATAAGTGCTCGCACAAAAATATTCAATTTGATAATGGTGAACTAACATGATGAGCTTATGTGGTTGAAAATCAATAAAATATACCATTTGGAATGATAATGGTGTCAAATTGGCATAATTATTCAATTTGATGGCTTTTAAAACATTTTGAGTCTTGCTTGTACCAATCAAAAGCTTTAAAGACACTTAATTGGCAATTTCTTCAAAGTCCTAAGACTTTTGAAATATATTTCTTGGTTAGTAAGTTATTTATTATTTTTCTTTTTCTTTTTTGGTCAGTTATTACCAAAAATAAGTTTGAATATGATCACTGTGTGTGCATGCACTTCATTAGCACTTATGCACATAATGCGATGATTACAATTGATGATGAAAGCTGGAATTTTATGATGGAAATGGGATTATTTGATTTTGAGAAATAAGAATAGAATGAAATACAATACCTTTCCATATATTAAATAGTAAGACCAATTTATTGTCTACTTAAGGATGAACTTTTTATAGATAAATTTCTTCAATTACTCTTCAAAATAAAAACATGAAATTAAAGTATAAAAACTAAAACTCTTATAGTAACTTTTATTTTCGACAAATATTATTTTTTATTTCTTTCATTTTGGATACACATGTCTTGGTTGTATCTCCATCTAGTTATAGTTTAAGGGTAGTAGGATGGCATTTTTATGGACCTAATAATTTGTGTTGGGAAAAAAATTGTAGAAAAATCTGAAAATTTTCAATCTTTTATGATTGAGTTTCAAAATGTTCAATTTGAATAATTAGTTCCTAAAATCCTTTCTTGATAATATAAGATTGAGGCATAACATACAATATAGTTTTAATGGGTTTTTTTTTTCTTATTCCCTTGTCAAATGGAAAAAAAAGAAGGATATAATTATATCAAAATTTTTAAGGATAATAAATTTTAATTAACTAAATAAGTATCATAATAAAATTAGAAAAGAAGAAAAAAAAAAGAAATGGAAAAGATTGGAATGCTAGTTGACTACGTATACTAGGTGTTTTTATGACCTACCATTAGGCATGTTAATTGTTGTTAGTAGAAATCTACTTTAGGTGAAAGTTCTTGAAAGAGAGAAACAAGTTAAGCTATGGAAGGTGTTGAGGGTAGTTCGATATTGTCACTTCAATACCTAAGTCAGAGTTTGTTAAGTGTTATTATAAAGAGTAAGTCAGTAAGCAAGTAGTATAAGTATGTAGAGAGCCCTTACAATAGTCCTGCTCCCATATTTATAAATGTCTTTTCGATAACTGAAGTGGTAGGCAATTCAACTGCTTAAGACACATGATGACTCTTTAATTTAGTCACATGTTAGATGTCATGAGAAGTGGGTAGTTACTTGGTTGAGACTGGCAGTTGTCAAATTGTGTGCATCCTTCATTTGATTTTAAATGTTTAACTAAGGTAAGTTGGGCTTTCTAGCCCATTCGATGGCCAAACCTAGAGTCCTCTTGGTTATCAGACTAGGTCAACAATGTAACTGCAGCAAGATAAAGTAGGTTGGTAAAGTGCGGAACTTGGTTGGCACATTGTTGACTAGTCATTAATGAAGGTGAAAATTCACTAACATCATTTCCCTTTCCCTCCCCTCCTTCTTAACCACTCCTACGATCGAGGATTCAAGTATGGAAGTAAGTGAAAGGTGTTTTCAATATGTCTAGTCAGTAGGTAGGTATTTGTACTTGTGCTTTCTTACTAAGTTATATAGCAATTAATCAATTTGTAGATATTTCAACATTTTTATCTTGTATTCACTATTAGGCGTTGTATAGACTCCTAGCTCAAAGGTTACAACTTTTCATTTTCTTACCTATTATTGTATTGTGTAGATGTATATGACAACTTTTAGTTTAGCCATCATTACCCTACACGCATCTGTAACTTTCGGCTGCATCATGTTCATTAGATTCTTGTTAGTAGACATGTATCTTTCATTAGTGCTTCGTGATGAAATCACATTCCGATCTCGATGGTTACCTTCAGTTCTCAAAGAGGACTAACACTTATAAAAACCATCACTAACAATAGAGTAATTTTTTTCATTAGTTTACTAAAACATCGCACCATTGTTTCATTGCATCCTCTTCTTCTTGCTCTCTTGATCTCTTAAATTTCTTAAGGAATAAGAAACTCTCAAATTCTTAAGTTCTTCGAAGTTTCTAAACATTATCAGGTATAGTTATAAGTATAATTTGTTCTACTAGCCTAGACTTCGAGGCTACTCCCTCTTTCCCCCATCAAGCGATTAGATTTGCCTCAATATCCAATGGTGTGGCTGATAGTAAGATGGAAAAGTATAGGATGCTCGCTTGTATAGATGCTCTACTAGTGGATACTTACCTTATTGATGGAGAGGATAGGATGATAGCTAGGTATCTTTACAATAATGTTGTGTATGATTTGGATCTCCAAATGGAGTGGAGAGTAGCATTGTTAGGGTAGTTATGTCTAAATATAATAAATATTTTGATGATCTTCTAGTAGAATGGAAATTACATAGGCTTAGGAAGGATGAGAGAGTATGTTTTCCTATGGATCATGAATTCCATGTATATTTGAAGTACTTTGAGTTTGGTTTGCACTTACCCTTTTTTGATTTTTAGAAAGCTTTTTTCAATTACTTTTGAGTTTTACCGAGTATGTTCTCCTTAAACACTTATAGAATTTTAGTTGTTTTTGAAATAATTTGTGAGAAGCTTAAAGTTAAGGCTATGGTACAACTTTTTAGGCATTTCTTTACAATAAAATGGAAAGCAAATGGGTGGTTTCATGTAGTTGCTAGACATGACTGAAAGTTTATGGATGGGTTGCAGTTTAAGATCCATAACTAGCATGATAAGTATATATTTGTTAGGTCAAAAGTTGATCTTGATTTTTAGATTGTTTGGTAGGACCCATGAGGACCAAGGATATAAAACTATTTCAGAATGATGTTGTTGCAGTGAAGAAGATCCAAGATAGGTGGTGTAACAAGATGTTTTATTGGGACACTGAGAGGATTATCCAATGTTGTGAGAATGGAGAGCTAGAGTTTTCTAACAAGGAAGGTATGACTCATTCTTCTTGCTGTGTCGAGTCGAGTTGGTAGGGAGGGGTTAATTTGGACAATTCATGGGGGTACTTTTAATCTTTGAGCTTCACTCGATATAGTCTTATGAGTTTTATACTCTTTGATACTTTAGATTCTGATGTTCTTCTTTTTTGTAGATATGGGTACAGGTGAAGTAGATCCCATAAGATTGTTGGTCTAAGCTAAGGCTAAGAAAAAGAAGCTTAAAGTGAAGTGTTTTGCAAAGGCTACCATCGAATAAGTTGAAGTGAAGCAAACTGAGAGGAAGTAGGTTGCTGCAAAAGAATGACTTCACAGTAAGGGAATGTTCCAAGGCTGTATAAGAGAAAGTTCCATCCCAGCCAAAGAAGACCATTACTAAGAAACCAACTGAAGAACTTAACCAAACAACTGTTCCTAAAATTGTTCATGAAACAACTCTACCAGACCTAACTATTTCTAGTTTAGCTTCATTAAGTTGACCTCTTTGCTAGAACCCAAGAAGAGAAAGGAGAAGGAGCTTGTAATGAACCCACTTAGCGAGCAGTTTAAGGGTCTAAAGGATGGCGTGAACAAAGTTCCCTAAGAAAAAGCCCTCGGGATTACTAATGTCAAGTTTGTTCCACATACTAAAGAGAGTCACTATTATGTGCCGTGCTAGAGCCAAACAACTTTGAATACTGATTTTGCCTTACAAGATAAGACAAAGTCTTTAGCATTGATGGAGGGGATCATGCTTCCTAAGGACAATAACATTTTAAAAAGGGATATTGAGAGGACTGGTGGGGGTATGAAAGCCCATATTGCTACAAAATTGTTGATGTAAGCTTCCATTTGAAGTAATTTTAGTTTGTAGTACTTATGCAGTTGCTAATCCTTTACCTTTGCTTCTACATGTGAGTAGCCATGTTTTGATGGCCATTAAGGCTAAGGAAGATATGAGAAAGATAAGTACAATGATTTCTTTCCTCCTTATATGTAGCATTAGAAGCTAATTGCTTTATCTCTTTATCATTTTTACATAGAAGGTTGAGGAGGGTTACAACTCCTATAAAGCATACACAATTATGGCTAAGAACGTAAGGATGAAGGTTGAGGTGGAGGCTAAAAAATTGAAAGGGCAACTTGAGTCTTAGCAAAGAGCCCATAGAGAGGTGTCTAAATAGTTCTAGGCTTTGAAGACTCAAAATGATTAGTTATTAAAGGAAACTTAAGAATTGAAGGATCAACTGTGAAAGAAGGAGTAGTGTTGGAGTTTAGGATAGACTATTGTCTCAATGAGTGAAAAAGAGGACAAACAAAGAGCTCAAGCCAAAAACTTGGAGATCAAGAATTCTAATCTTGAAGCTTAAGTTATTGAATTTGAGTAAGCTTTAAAGAAAAAGCATTTTGTAGAGGAAGCTTTGGAGATCATCATGCTTAGTAGACGATATGAAAAGTTACTCCGGAAGAAGCTATTGGAGGGGGTGCAGCATACTAAGGAGGAAGTTCTAAAAGTCTGCCCTAATCATGAGCTCTCTTATCTTGACGTTGCTAACTTTGATAATTGTTAATCTCTTTATGTGTTTTGATGATCACAAAAAGGGATGTAAATTAAATGATAACAAAAAGGGATGTGAATGAAAGGATAACAAATAGGATCGTATGTTTGAATGCATGTTTGTTTTGTGTGGATATATTTGCACCTGATTTTCTATCCCTCATCTCTTTACATTTGAGCGTTTTATTTATTTCATATTATCCATTCACCTTTAAGCTAACCTCTAAGTAATCAAGAGGTTAATTTATCTAAAATTGAATTTTCACAAATTCTAAACAACCAATTCAACCTACTTACCTCCACCCCCTTCCCTCCCTCCCTCCCTCCCTCCCTCCCTCCCTCCTTCCCTCCTTCCTCCTCCTCTTGGTTACTTATTTGGGACCAACATTTGGTATTAGAGTGAAGCATTAATATCACTAGAGTTCAAAGATCATGGCTGAAGGTAGTGGAAGTAGTTGATCCACCACATAACTTAGAAAAGCTCCATTCTTTGATGGTACTAAATTCTCTTATTGGAAATTTTGGATGGAAATGTATGTTAAGGCCTTTGATTGTCAAGCTTGGCAGATCATTGAGAGAGGAGATGCAACTCTCCCTAAAAGCATTACCATAGAGAGCGATATCATAAAAGCAGAACTCAATTTCAAAGCTAAGAACCTTCTCTTATCCACAATTGCTTTGAATCTTATTTAGTTTTGTCTTGTAGATTAGCTAAGAAATATGGGATACATTAGCTCAAACATATGAAGGCATAGATACAATTAAAGAAACAAGGATCAACTCTCTCATGCAGTAGTATAAAACATTTCTCATTATGCTTAGAGAAGAGATAAAAGAATCATTTAGCATATTCACTGTTGTTGTAAATGAATTCTCATTTCTTAGAAAGAAAATCAAAGATGCAGATCTAGTATGAAAAATAGTGAGAGTACTTCCAATTTGTGTTTATTGGAACTATTTGAGAAAACCTCTCATTCTGAAGATGATATGCTAGAAAGTGTTTGTAAACAAATAAAGAAGCTATTAAAAGCATTAGAAAAGGTAGATGCAAAATTGACCAAAACCACTAAGGAAATAGAGAATATAAAACAATAAAGAGATATGTTATTCTAAGAAAATGAGCACCTAATTGAAGAGATAGATGCAAAAACTAATAAAGAAGAACTAGAAATTGACAATGAAAATCTTTGTATTGAAAAACTTAGTCTAGAAAAGGAGAACAGTAAATTAAAAGAAGAAATAAGCAGCTTGAGATCAAGGATTGATGACTTATCTAATTCAATTGACTCGTCATTTAATAAGTTTTGTGAGAGTGACAAAAAAACTACTAATGCTTATCACCTTACAATGAATGGATAAAACTAAGGTAGGATTAGGCTTTGAATATGGAGAAACCTCAAGTTCAAATAAGAAACTAGTCTTTATCAAAGGAAAAAAAGTAATTAATAATGAAACTACTAATAAACAAAAGGATTATCTTATTCGAAATAAATTAGTCAAAGGACCTATCAGAGGCTCCTACAGTAGATATCATAGAAGGTATACAAATCAAGGATCATAGCTAACTAATAAGTACAGCAAATCATTTGGATGTTTCTTTTGTAATAAATTAGGACATATAGAAAAATATTGCTACTTTTGAAATTACAAGCTTAGTAGCCAACAAGCAAACACATTGAGAAAAATGAGCTTGAATTTTGGTAGGCCCAAGCTAGCCTAGGTTCTTAAAAGAAATTGATCTATTTCTATGTGATCTCAATAGTATGGAGCAAAGCTCAAAGGGACATGGTATCTACATAGCAGATACTCATGCTACATGTCAAGGGATGCTTCACTCTTCACAAATCTTGAATGAAAGGAAGGGCGATATGTCAAATTCAAAGACAATAGTAAGGGAAAGATAATTGCTACTAGTAATATTGGAATTCCTCCGTACTCTATAGAAAATATCTTGTTAGTAAAAAGTCTTAAACATAATCATTTTAGTATAAGTTAATTATGTGACAAAGGATATAAAATTATTTTTGGTTAGGATAAAGTAGAAGCATTTCATAAAAATAATGTCAAGTTGTTTGAAGGTTGTAGGAAAAATAACATATACTTAGTCGAACTAGTTAAAGTACAAGTTTAGAAATGATTCCTTAGTATCTTTGATAACGTGTTTATATGATACAAGAGATTAGGTCATGTGGATTTTAATCAATTGGAAAATTTATGTGAAAATAATCTAGTCAATGGATTACCTAGGATAGGTATCTAGGAAGATGTTTGTTGTATAGTTAGTTTTAAGAACAAGTTAACCTTAACAACTCATAAATCTAAAAGAGTGATCTTAACTAAAAGACCTTTAGAATTACTTCATATAAATTTATTCAGACCCACTTGAACATTAAGCTTAGGTGGTAACAAATATGACATGGTAATTGTCGATGATTATTCTTGATACTCTTAGGTTCTATTCTTATGGAATAAGAGTGATGCCTTAGATACTTTCAAAAAGTTTATGAAACAAGTTCAAAACGAAAAAGGATATACCATCATTAGTCTTAGAACTAATCATGGTAAAGAATTTAAAATGAAGATTTCATTAGATTTTGTGAAAACCAAGGCATAATGATAGGAATCAACCCCTTGGCTTGATCACAAGAAGCCGAGCGAGAGGATTTGAAGGGCTCGCACGAAAAATACTAGCTCTAAGCTATAGTTAAGATGGGGACTCTGATCTTGATCTGACCTCCTGCTGACCAGTCTCTCAGATCCTTACGTATGTTTAATATACTCTTACCCAATAACGAAGTCCTAATCCAGAAGACAGCCCTAAACTAGCTAAGTCGAGCTACTAACCTAACCTACTAGCGTCTAACATCAAGACAGCTAACCTTTTTGTTAGGCTGATTAACTCCCGACCTGACCCTGATTTACAGCACTTCCTGCTTTTGCCTATTATCATACTCTTAATGTACAACCAACAAGTGATGCATACCTTCTGACACAACGTTCTAGAATAATTCTTTCTTTTTCGTATTGGATATTCTTTGTCCCTTTTACCCCTTTTTAGTATGATTAATGTAACGTAATTATAAAATACCTTTTTGTTTTTTCATACGTATAAAATAACCCTAGTAGGCAAGTATATAAACCTCCACTTTCCTTGTACATAATCATCTAACTTTTAATGTAGAATTATTCTCTTTGAGTAACCTTAGTGTTCTTGTTATTATTCAACTCTTATCTATTACCTTTAGCAAGGAGTAAAGGCGAGTGACCTTTCATTTTGGACCGGTGTGTCACATTCGGTAGATTATTGGCTGTATAGGATCGAACGGTGTGTCGTATCCATTCGGTAACTGTCTAGACTTTGCTAACCTTTTGCCTATTTATTTTGGTTTGTTCGTTGTGGTGCTCCTCCATGTGTATGAACTCGAAAACGCATTAGCTTCAAGGGTATCAGAGTACGGTCCCATGAGGGAGTGTTTGAAGTTGCAATGAAGTTTCGGTTCGCTTTACTATTAGTAGTTATTGTATTCCTTCTTTAGCTGTTGCAATGTGTTTGAGTGTTCGTAAGTGCAGTTTCATTGATACTCTATTTTACTCTGTGACAATAGAGCAAGTTTGTTAGTAGTTTATCAATCTTTTTGACGAAGTATTATGCTATGTCAGATTCAAGTGTTTAAGGAGTTATTGGCGATCGGGATAGTGGTGCTCAACCTGGTCATATTCATAATGGTAGTAATACCTTGAGGTCCATTGATGACAAACTTAATAGACTCACAAAATTTGTTGAGAGTCTAGTTACTGCAATGCAAGTTCATAGGCAATAACCTAAGGTGTTCAGCAACAAAACCCACATGATGGTGCCTTTTAGAGATGCTATGGCTAAGGCAACTGAACCAATCACCCAATTCGACTGCTACAAGCTAGAAGAGTAGGTGTTGAAGAGTTTGGTGAAGAAGAAGTTGACTATTACCAAATACAGGGACGGGGACGCTGAGTTCCTTGAGGGCTAGATAATGTTAAGGTGCAAATCCTACCCTTTAGTGGAAGTGGAGATGCAGGTGAATACTTAGAGTGGGAAGAGAAGGCTGAGAAAGTATTTGATTGTTATGGGTATGAGGGTGCAGTCAAGGTCTAACTTACTGTGTTGGAATTTATTGGATACGTTACCATGTGGTGGAAGAATCTGAATGCTACCAGAGCTAGAGATGGGAGATGAGGTGTCAGAACTTAGGATGAGATGAAAAGGTTGTTAAGAGGTAGATTTGTGCATGAAACTTACTTGCAAGATACGTTTACAAAATCGTAAGAGCTTCGCCAAGGAAGCCAACCTGTTGATGACTATATCAAAGAATTCCAAATGCTTATGATCAGAGCCGACGTAGAAGAACCAAAGGCCCTACAATATTAAGGTTCATTTATGGGCTCAAGTACGAGATTCAAAATATCATGGAAGTATAGAGATTTTATACATTAGATGAAGCCATCAAAATCACGCAGAGGTTCAAAAGGTAGAGGAGGAATGTTCCTAGCCAACCTAGGCAAACATCCTCCCAAGTTCCCATATTGTGCTGACTCAAGCCAAGCTGATAAGGCCATATTGAGTTGAGGAAAAGAATGACCAACCTAATGAATGTCGAGTAAATCAATCTGGCTGAGCACGATAGTCGAGTTGACTTGAAGTTAGGTTGCCCTAGAGAATGTATGAGAAAGGACAAACCTTTAGTCGAAAGACCAGCAAGGTAACGTGCTTCAAGTGCTTAGGCTTCAGGCATATAACTGTTAAGTGTTCGAACTAATGTGTTACGGTACTCTAAGGAGATGTAGTGGATAGCACCGATGAGAGTGAACTTGAGGAGCAGAAGGAAGTTCAAAAGACTGAAGAAGAGGAGGAGCAGACTTGTGTCTATGTTGACCAGGGAGAAGCAATGGCCTTAATCCTGAGGTGAGTACTAAGTTCCTTACTAAACTTTGAAGAGGACTAGAGAGAGAACTTGTTCTATACCAAGTGCAGAGTCAAAGGCCAATTATGCACAATCATTGTGGATGGAGGGAGTTGTACTAGTGTGGTTGCTCAATCCTTTGTGCATAGGTTCTGTTTGCTGACCTCAAAGCATCCTTGACCTTACAAGTTGCATTGGCTTCATGATAAGGGTGCTTTGTATGTAATTGAATCAATGATCGTGCTGTTCAGTGTTAGGAACGTATACAGGGACGAAGTAGCTTGCAATGTTGTTCTTATGGGAGCTTTACTTCTACTGCTTAGGTAACCTTAGTTGTTTGACTGATGTGTTACTCACGACGGGTATAATAACACTTATGCATTTGTCAAGGATGGAAGGAAGATTATATTGTAACCCCTAACCCTATCCCAAGTGAATGAGGCTATTAACCAACTTACTCGAGCTAGTAAGAAGAAATCTTTGGTGATGAGCCAAAGGGAGCTCTAATATGTTGAGAAGGTTGATGAAACCATGCTCCTCTTAAATAGAAGATTATTGGAGATGAGGGAACTAGAGAATGTTCTAGGAGAGATCCAAAGCTTGCTAAATGAGTTTTTCGACCTGTTTCTAGAAGAGCTTCCTAAAGGACTACCACTAGTTTGAAGCATAGAGCACTACATTGATTTATAGCCAGGTGATGCCTTGCCGAACTGACCTACATACAGGATGAACCCTAAGCAAGCTGTCGAGCTGAAATGACAAGTGGATGAACTCACTGATCGAGGATATCCGAAGGAGAGCATGAGCCCTTGTGCTATACCAACTTTACTTGTCTCAAAGTCATGGTACATGTACATTGACAATTGGGTAATGAATAGAATTATTCTCAAGTACAAATACTCGATACCGAAGCTTGATGACATGTTAGATGAGCTTCATGGTGCAAATATATTTTCAAAGATTGATTTGTAAAGTGGCTACCATTAGATTCATATGAGACTAAGGGATGAGTTGAAGATTGCCTTTTAGACTAGGTACGGACTCTACGAATGCTTAGTTATGCTGTTGTGACTTACTAATGTACCGAGCATTTTCATGAGGTTAATGAAGCATATGATGCGCCTTCTAATTGGAAGATGTGTAGTCGTATATTTTGATGACATACTGGTATATAGTACTGACTTGAACGACCATGTTCAACATCTTTGTGAAGTATTTGACATTTTGCAAGCTCAGAAGTTGTATGGGAATGTAAAGAAATGCATTTTTTGCTAGAGAGAAGTGATATTCCTAGGGTTTGTAGTGTCAGGGGAAGGAATCTGAGCAGATGTGGATAAGATTCAAGTTGTTCTAGAATGGCCAATGCTAAATAATGTCACTGAGGCCCGAAGTTCCATGGCCTAGCTTCTTTCTATAGACAATTTATTAAGGACTTAAGTACAACAGTTGGCCTATTGACCGAGCTGATAAAGAAGAATGATGGGTTCAGGTAGAACAACCGAGTTGAACAGAGCTTTAGAAAGATGAAGGAGAAGCTCACCTCGACACCTGTACTTTCACTACCAAATTTTGACAAGCCCTTTGAATTGGAGTGCGACGCATCAGGAGTTGGAATTGGTGTTTTCCTAATGCAAGAGTGGTGACTCGTTGCCTTCTATAGTGAAAAACTTAGTGGTCATGCCTTGAACTATTCTATGTATGAGAAGGAGTTGTACTCCATTTTCCAAGCCTTTAGTGTTTAGCAACATTACTTGCTATCACGATAATTTGTTATTTATACAGACCATGAGTTTTTGAAACATCTGGGGAGTTAGAATAAGCTTTCGAGCGGGGAAGCCAAGTGCTTGGAGTTCATGGAAAGTTTATCGTATGTCATCTGGCATAAGAAGGGAAGTGCAAATGTGGTCATCGACGCTCTGTCACGATGGCAAATGTTACTGACCACTTTGCAAATACAATTATTAGGATTCTCATTGATTACTGAGCATTATGTTCATGATTCTCATTTTGGCCTCATTAGAGAATAGTGTAAGGCCGGGATTGCTGTCAAGGGGTATTATCTTAAGGACGGCTTCCTATTCAAGGATCGACGGCTGTGTATACCAAACTGATCCACGCGTGATCTATTGATTAGGGAAGCTCATAGTAGAAGATTGTTTGGTCATTTCATGGAAAGTAAGATGGCCAGTTTATTGAAGGAGAACTTTTACTAGCTTGGTTTAGCTAAGGATGTCCATAAGTTGGTTAGTAGTTGTGAAGTGTGCAAATGTGATAAGGGGAAGAGAGAACTCTACGGAGAGTATATGCCATTGCAAACACCAACCTTACCTTGGCTCGACCTCAGCATGGACTTTGTCCTAGCGTTGCCCTAGACATCTACAGGGCAAGATTCCATCTTTGTTATAATAGACCGCTTCAGTAAGATGACATACTTCATTCCATGCCATTGGACTAACGATGCTCTATCTATTGCCAATTTGTTTTTACAGGAGATTGTTTAACTACATGGAGTACCAAAGACTATTGTCTTAGATCGGGACACAAAATTTTTGAGTTATTTCTAGAAAACTCTTTCGAGAAGACTTGGGACTAAACTTGTATTCAGCTCCAGTAGCTACCCTCAGATCGATGGCATTGAAGTGGTGAATAGGACAATAGGTAATCTACTTAGAGCTATTATAGGAAAGAACTTAGGGATTAGGATCTGTGCCTACCGGTTGTAAAGTTTGCTTACAATTGAACTGTTCATAATATTATTGGGAAGACCCCATTAAAGTTCATCTATGGCCTTAACCTTACCATTCCGCTGGATATGATTAGCACCCCAACAATTACTGAAAAAAGTCAATCTGGAGTGGACTAAGCCCAAAAATTACATGAACTACACTACCCTCAGATCGATGGCATTGAAGTGGTGAATAGGACAATAGGTAATCTACTTAGAGCTATTATAGGAAAGAACTTAGGGATTAGGATCTGTGCCTACCGGTTGTAAAGTTTGCTTATAATTGAACTGTTCATAATATTATTGGGAAGACCCCATTAAAGTTCATCTATGGCCTTAACCTTACCATTCCGCTGGATATGATTAGCACCCCAACAATTACTGAAAAAAGTCAATCTGGAGTGGACTAAGCCCAAAAATTACATGAACTACACTACCCTCAGATCGATGGCATTGAAGTGGTGAATAGGACAATAGGTAATCTACTTAGAGCTATTATAGGAAAGAACTTAGGGATTAGGATCTGTGCCTACCGGTTGTAAAGTTTGCTTATAATTGAACTGTTCATAATATTATTGGGAAGACCCCATTAAAGTTCATCTATGGCCTTAACCTTACCATTCCGCTGGATATGATTAGCACCCCAACAATTACTGAAAAAAGTCAATCTGGAGTGGACTAAGCCCAAAAATTACATGAACTACACTAGTATGTCATGGGAAGATCGCCATGTTTAATCAGAGACAATAAGAGATTAGCAGCTGAGAGCCAAGGGACTTAGTATGGATTCACCTTAGTTGAGAGCAATTTCTGCACTTAAGATAAAGCAAACTATCTCTTCGAGCTAATGGCTCATTTAAGGTTCTGAAGAAGATCAACTCCAATGCCCACTAAATTGAGTTACCACTATGGTGTCTCCTTTACCCTCAATATGTCTAATCTGATTCCCCATCAGCCAATAGAAGACCTTGTGAGTGCCTCAAAAGAATGAATAGAATTCGTTTTAGATTTGAGGACAAATCTCTTTAACCTCTAGGCAGATGATAGGAATCAACCCCTTGGACCAATCACAAGAAGCTAAGTTAGAGAACTTCAAGGGCTTGTATGGAAAATATTAGCTCTAAGCCATAACCAAGACTAGGCCTCTTATCTCGATCTAACCTCCTACTGACCGGTCTCTTAGATCCATATGTATATCCAACATGCTTTGCCCAACAATGAAGTCTTAATCCAAAAGGCAGCCCCAAACTAGTCGAACCGAGCTATCGAGCTACTGACTTGACCTACTAGTGTCTGACATCAAGACAATTGACCTTTTTTCTAAGCTGGTTAACTCCCGATCTAATCCAGATCAAGTCAGCCCCTGATTCCCAGCACTTCTTGCTTTTGCTTATGTATCATACTCCAAACGTACAACCATTAAGTGATATGTACCATTTGACACAACGTTCCAGAATAATTCTTTCTTTTCCATATTAGATATTATTTGTCCTTTTTATCCCTTTTTAGTATGATTAATGTAACATAATTATAAAATATCCTTTTATCTTTTCATACATGTAAAATAACCTTAGTAGGTAAGTATATAAACCTCCACTTTCCTTGTACATAGAATCATCCAACTTTCAATATAGAATTATTCTCTTTGAGCAATCTTAGTGTTTTTGTTATTATTTAACTCTTATCTATTCCCTTTACTAAGGAGTAGCGGCAAGTGACTTTTCAGTTTGGATCGATGTGTCACATTCGGTGGATTGTTGGTTGAGTAGGATTGATTGGTGTGTCATATCCATTTGGTAGCTACCCAGACTTTGTTAACCTTTTTCCTGTTTATTTTGGTTTGTTCATTGTGGTGTTCCTTTGTGTATACGACTCCAAAAATGCATCACATAATTCATAACTTCTCAGCTCCATATACTCTGCAACAAAACGGAGTTAGACCATAAAGATAGAACTATATAAGAAATGACGAGGACTTTATTAAATATAAGTGGAGTAGTACAATATTTTTGGGTAGAAGCTGTTTCTACCTTATGTTATATAATTAGTAGTCTACATTAGACCATTAACAAAGAAAATATCATATGAAATGTACAAAGGAAGAAAAATAATAGTTTCATACTTTTACATCTTTGATTCTAAGGGCTATATTAAGAAGTTAGGACAAAATTTGGGTAAGTTTGAAGAACAAACAGATAAAGGAATCTTCTTAGGGTAATCCTTACGAAGTAAGGCATTTTGAGTATATAATAGAGCCTCTCGAACCATTGAGGAATTAATAAATGTGAAATTAATAAAAGAAGTACGGACTTAAAGATTGAAATGATGATGAACCAAGTAAGGTAGGTAAGAACTCCTCTATTTATAATGATGAGAAAGGAAGATCAAAAGCTATTAATGATGGTCCTTCAAAAACTTAATCAGAAGCTAAACCAAAGGATAAATAAGAAAATGCATCAAAAGATAACTAGGTAAGTTTTAAACCTCTAAAGACTTTGCAATACAAATTTTATCATTTACCAGAACAAGTGATTGGGAACATCCATTCTAAAGTAAGGACTACTGATGCGTAATCCACGCAACAGTCTTGGACGCCAATTGGGTTCAAATGGGAACAAGGAACGGGAAGTAAGAATGGGGTTTTGACTATGAATGTGTATGGATATTACACAACAAGGCATAAATACAATCAAGGTTAAGCTCAAAATAGGGTTCGATACAGCTTGCGAACACTAAACGTTACTTGGGTTTCAAATGAGAGGTTAGAGGTAACTCACTAACTTGCTCAAATGAAGGGTTCACTACAATCTTAAAGGCAAGATTAATAAGAACACGAGAGATTAAGAAGTATGGCACACTTAATAATATGAAACGCCAACTCAAAGGGCTCAAGAATGTCCTTACTTCCAGAAGGAACGTTCAAGTGTAAAGTCACGGTATGAATATTTTTTATTATCTGTCTCTTGATGATTACAAATGTTGTTATTTGTAACAAGTCTTAAAGCCTTAGTGGCAAAATTGTAAACAATATGGAAGGCCTTAAACCTTAAATAATGGCCCATAATCAAAATAAGGAAAATATTTACGAAGTATACAAAACTTTGCACTTAATGGAGTGGTCAGCATGCAGTCATTTGAGTTGTCTGTAGAATTGAGTAGGGGTTGGTTAGCAATTAGGTGTTTGAGCAGGGGTGGGATGTTTAGAAGTCTTATTATGCTTGGTTGAGCTCCTAGTGAAGTTGGCTCACAATTGCTGTACTTGTGGATTGCTTGGTGCAATCTCTCTTATGCTGTATCGAACTATTCTTTGGCCTCGAATGCTTTGTCGTGTAGTTTCTCGACTTCTCAGTAGACAATAGACTCGAGGCCAAGTAGCTCATTTTCTTCCCTTCGGCCTTTTGGTATTAGCTTGGCCTCGGCAAAAGCTATTTGGCCTTGTCTTTGAACAATTTGGCCTTGAGTTAAGATAGGTTAGCTTTAACTTCTAGCATGTTGGCATTGTCTTAAGACAGGTTGGCCTTGGCTTAGGGATCACCATGGACTGATTCCTATCGACTAAAGTAAGTCTGCAAAATATTGAAAACCATTTTGCTTTAGTATCCAAAGTTGAACCAAGTACAATAGAAGATGCATTATTTGATGCAAATTGGATAAATGCTATGAAGATGAGCTTACCTAAAAATAATTCAATTATAGGCACAAAATGGGTATTTAAAAATAAGCTAGATAAGCATGGTAAAATAAGAAGAAATAAAGCTATACTTATAGTCAAGGGATATTCATAAGAAAAAGGAATAGACTTTGATAAAACATATGTACCAGTTGTATGATTAGAAGCTACAAGATTGCTCTTAGCCTTTGCATGTTATAAAGGATTTAAGTTGTTCCAAATGATGTAAAAAGTGCATTCTTAAATGGCTTTTTAAAAGAAGAGGTATATGTTGAACATCCCCAAGGGTTTGAGGATCCATTCAACGAAAACTATGTCTATAAATTGGAAAAGTCTATATATGGCTTAAAACAAGCAACTCACACTTGGTATGAAAGACTTAGTAAATTCTTTATTAAAAATGAATTGAAAAGAGGAAAAATTGACAGCATGTTATTCTTAAAATATTTTGATGATGGTTTGTTGGTTATGAAAATTTATGTTGATGATATCATTTTTGGTGTCACTAACAGGCAATATTAAGGATTTCTCTAAGTTGATGTAGGCTGAGTTTGAGATGTCTTTAATGGGAGAATTAAACTTCTTTCTCGAGCTTTAGATTAAGTAAGTTAAAGATGGAATTTTTATCCATCAAGAAAAATATACAAAATAAATTCTTAAGAAATTTGGATATGAGAATACAAAGGGAGCTACAACTCTCATGTCAATATTAACAAGGTTAGAACCAAATGAAATAGGTAAGAAGGTAAGTGAAAAGCTTTATGGGAGTTTGACTGGATCTCTATTGTATTTAATGGCCTCTAGACCTGATATTATTTTTAGTGTTTGTTTATGTGCTAGATTTCAGGCTAAACCAATTGAATTAGACTTAGGTGTAGTAAAACATATCTTTAAATATCTTTCTTGTACAACTAAATTAGGAATTTGGTATCTTAGTAATAATGATTTTGAATTTATGTGGGTTGTGAGATAGATAGGAAAAGTACATTTGGAACATATCAATTTCTAGGGGATAAGTTAGTCTCTTGATGCTTTAAGAAACAAAATTCAATAGCCTTATCTACAGTTCAAGTCGAATATGTGTTAGTTAGAAATTGTTGTGCTCAAATATTATAGATTAAACAATGGTTGTTTGATTATGGAATAAGCTTAAATAATGTACCTATATAATGTGACAATACCAATGCAATTAATTAACTAAAAATCATGTTCATCATTCATGTTCTGTACATATTGAAGTGAGATACCATTTCATCAAGGATCATGTAAATAATAGAGACATGAATAGTGAATTTGTATTTATATATAATCAAATGGCTGATATGTTTATGAAACCCCTTAACAAAATAAAATTTGAGTTTATTAGAAGAGAGATTACTGTATGCTATCTAATGTAGCTTTTTTTTTTGTAAATATTTGCTTTTCAATATTAATTATTTACTTTTCTTGTTTGCATGTGTATATTTTTTGTAAATATTTTTTAAAAATCTCCCTCACAATCTTCAAAAAGCATGCTTTTGGTAGTTACCCTCTTTATCTACCAACTTTCTAACCTAATCCCTCTTAAGCATGGAAAGGAAATCATCGGTTCATATTTAATTCATCCCTCTTTCTCTCTCCTACGTCCTATACATTCTAATAGTTACATTCTCAACCCTTTCCTTGTTTGACTCACTCCCTCACTATGTTTAAATAAACTTTTCTCTCTTGAAATCCTCACCTTGTCCATCTTCCAAGTGCCTAACTAAAAGTCCTCTCATATTCTCCCGAAAAGACAAACTATGCGAAAGACCCTAAAAACTCCGTGGCAAACCCTTACGAACTAGTTGATGAGTCTTTTGATTCAGAGAAGACAAAATTGGACGAAGTTGTAACCAAAATCCAAGCCAAACAACCAATAAAAGAGTCACTTAAGAAACCTAAGGAAACTAATAAAATCAAAAAGAAATTTACCCAAGTTGATTGATAAACTAGTGACTGGAGTTATGGAATCAATAGATGAATTGACGGCATTTGTAGGTGTTGGAAAAGGAAAAGCTTCAAAAAGCAAAGACAATGGTAAAGAAAAGAAACAAAAGTCAAAGAAAAGAAAAGAAAAGTAGAGGATGAGTTAGAGGATGCACCAGGGGATAAGTTGGAGAAATAGAGTATTAGAGTAGTTCATTTTGATATCAAAAAGGTAATTTCCAAATCTATCTCCTTGAAAAGGAAGTTAGATTATATCAAGCCATACGTATTTGATTTTGAGCATTTCATTGTTAGTGGATTTTACTAGGATGAATTTCTATGTGTAATTGGTTGTGAAGAACTATGTACGGTAGACACTATGGTATATGGGGAAGTAATTTTTAGTTCTATGAAAAAATGGATTTAAGCAAGAGAGATAAGGTCATTTCTATTATCTTAGGAAGAGAAATTCAGATTACCAAAATTGATATTGTTAAATGTTTTAATTTGCTTATTGTGAATAGTGATGAAAAACTAATGGCTATTGGCAAAAGTAAGATCTTTAACGTAATCACGAATGTTAAATAGAAGAGAGAGGCTAGAGAAGTGTTTTTTTTTTTATTTTTATTTTTATTTATTTTTATTGTAGATTGTTGATAAGGATGTTACATAAATTAGTCATAAGTTGTATCTTGCCTAAGAAAGGGAGTATAAGTTCAATTTCAAGGGAAGATATACTAATTATAATTGCAATGTTGAAAGGGAAAAAGATTAATTTAGCTAAGCAAACCATTAAGCATGCATTTCTGACGAAAGTAAAGAAACCCAGTAGAAACCTTCTGATGAAGTTATTTAAGTATAAAAGTTCAAAATTTCTTCTATGGTAAAGAGGTAGTTGCCTATCAAAGTGATTGGAGATTACAACATTAATCACTTAGGGATTAATGTTAGGAATAGAATTTGTTTTATAGATGATTGGGCTTTTTATGTGCAAGAGAAGCACAAAAGGAATAAATTGTCCAAGTCATTGTTTGAGGGGGATGATTTAAAAGAAGAATTAGAGAGTGATTCAAAAGATCCTTTGGAAGAAGAATTAGAGAGTAGTGAATATATTTTGAGGAAGGCTAAGGACAAGAAAGTGGCTAAGCTAAAGGAGAAGAAAAGTAAATGTATGATGTACAGATTAGAGGGAAGTTCCAAATCAATGAGGGCAATAAAAGGAAGGGAACTTCTAATTTAGATGATGAATCAATTGATTATGAGGATTGCTTGAACAAGGGCAAGAATTTTAAGTTTGGCTTAGGTAGTAGGATATCTAAAAAGGAGGTTCTAAACATAATAGATAAGAAACTTATAGGCGTTTTGAATTTGATGAAAACCCAATTTGGTAAAACATCTAAACCACCGACTACTAAGGCTCCATCAGTTCAACACTCATTACCATCCACTCCTCTAACTTAACAACCTAAAATTCCCTAAGATGACCAACTTTTTCAACTTGGTATATCACCCCTATCACCATCCAACATGGTTTAGGAAAAACAAAACTCATGAACAGATTTGTTCTCCCTATCTAAGAGATCAATCTACTTCCAACTTAGGTTCCTACTCCATCCTCTGCATATGCCTTTAATCCTTCTCTTAAACTAGTTTCAATTCCATTTATTCCTGCTACTAATCAAGTTCTTGAGGAAGATCTTGCTCTACTTTAAACTCCTGCAAGATAAGTCCTTTTTCTACCTTGGAAGCTAGAGCAATCACTTATCTTTGGAAGATTTAAGAAGTCTTGTCCCAAAAAGAAGAACAAGCTCTTTTGATGTTTAACAATTCTACTAAACTTTTACTATGTTTGTTGTTTTATCTTCCTATTTAGACTATGTTTTGATCTTTTGTATGTTTACATTTTGATGAACTAATGTCTTTTCATCTAATGTTTCTGCTTTATAAAAAAGTTTATATTTATGGGATTCATGTGTTTAGGGGGAGTTTTTCCCTCCTTTCACTGATAACAAAAAGGGGGAGAAAGTTAAGGTATATCATGATATCATTTTTTTTTCTTGCTGATAATTCTTTGTTATTGAGGTTTTTTTTTATCATAAAAAAGGGGGAGAATGATAAGCTCTTCATTTGCTTTGATGATAATGAAAAGGGATGTGAATGAAATGATAACAAAAAGGGATGTAAATGAAATGATAACAAATAAGATGGTATGTTAGTATGCATGTTTGTTTTGTCTAGATGTATCTATACTTGATTTTCATATCATAGGAATCTGGACTAGTTTTCTAATATCTTTCAAAAGGTCAATTAGAGGATTGATCAGAAAGATTTGAAATAGGAAACAGGAACCGATATGATGAACATTTAACTTTTACAAAACAAGTGATTCTAAGATACAATAAGACATAGCTCCATTTATTAAATATATTTGGGGAATATATTTAATACATTCCACTAAGGAGGATAAAAATCCATTAAGATTAACTTAATTAAATTGTATGATGATTGATATGCTAAGTTTTTAAACCTTAAAAAAAAATTGGATTCTTTTGAAGATCTTATGGTTAAGAAACTAAGTTGGAAAGTATTCAATTTATCCTAAAGATATATTGAAGTTCATTCCTACTTAAAATAAAAAATGACAGTAAAAATTACCTTCCTTATTGCATGGTCAAAGACTAAGAAAAAGGAAAGGATATATTACTCCTTGCACAGCATATATTTCTACGAGGATATTGTAAACCAATATAGAATGCTAGAGCATTATCAAGCTATAGAGAGATAAAATGATTTATGGGCTTTAAGCCCATTAACAATTTGGGTTCGACTTTATAGGTTAAAGTGATAGGGCTTATAGAGTTAGGTTCATAAATTTGGGATGATATAAAGAGATGTATCATGGCAAGCTTGGAGTAAGGACCATTAGACCGGTTTGTTTGCTCTTAGTCTTTTTTAAGGAAGCTTATGCATATAGAGAGGCTTGTTATTAAATTGAACTCAACATGAGCTCATGGAAAGGATCCATCAACAAGAGGACTCATCTTAGGCATCAATTGTTACTGTGATCCGATGGACGTTATCGATGACTTAACTTTATAAATACCCTTGAGCTCCTTCTCATTTGACATAATTTAGCTATTTAAAGAAATGGTATTGTGCTGTTACAATGTTACCGCATAAGATCAATAGAGCTCAAATTGAAGAACACACTACCTTTCATTTAGAATAGTGGTGGTTGATGCTTTAAAGGTCCTTTACCTGTCATGCATGTGTTTGAAGCTCTCTAAGACTACCTACTCCTCTTCCTTGTATCTTCTTCTCTAAGTCATCTTTGGTGTGTCATTCCACATTACTCCTTTAAAGCCACTTATAGTAGGAGATGTATGTTGCATGCATGTGACTATTGTAATTGCATCCCATCATCTACATTTTTTAAGACTTTACTGGGGATAGAGGATGTTGACAACTTGAGAATGGCACTTAGAAGGAAGTAGACAACTAAACCTACTAACAACATCACTTAATATTAGCAAAAGAATCGTTAAGTCCTAGAGTGAACCATGTTGCCATTAAAAGAAACTAATTAAGGCAACCTCATATAAGAAGATGCATCCAACAATGCTCAGATGATGTGCGAGCTTTGAGAGGCCACTCGAGCATTAAATCAATTCATGACAATGTCTGCTTACTACGCACTAAGCCTAACTGCTATAGGTATAGTGCAACTGGGTACGATTCTCCTAAATCTTACTAATGCACATGCTACCTAGGCAGTGCAGCCATCCAATCCTCCTATTGTTATTGAGGATGCCATTCATGGAAGTGATGAGCAAACCCCTACACTTGTGCAAAGCCTAGCGCTTGAGGTAAGAGATATGGTGGTCCAACTTAGAGGCTCTTTGTCTTCATGGTTATCCTGCATATTATACAAGGTAAGTTTGTTAGTTGTCTCAATCCCACTGCTATTGCACAGGTCAAAGCTACCACATCAACTTCAAGAGGTTCATTTGTGACCAATAAAAACTTAGATGTATTTATGAAGGAGATATAGACAAAGTTAAGTGTAGGATCTCAAACTCCCATACAATTAGTGTATTGCTGACAAACCATATCCCAAGGACTATGTGAGTCCTAACTTTTCACTGGTCAATAGCAAGAAAGGAATGCAAAGGAGCACTTGATAAAGTTTATCGAGACTCTAACATTTACAAGCTGGATGATGGTTTGAAATTGAAGGAATTCTCAAAGTCTCTTACGAAGAAAGCTTATACATGGTGTATTAACCTCCCTTCAAGATTCGTTGATTCATAGAGGAGCATGCGCAAGATGTTCTTGGATAAACTTTTCTCCACTGAAGAAAGAGTCACTTTCACCAATATGGGAAGGATTCGATAGAATCCCAATGAAGACTTAATGGAGTACATTAAGTGTTTTAGAGAACATTCATTAAATGTTCAAGATGTATGTAACGAAAAAGAGTTAGTAAGGATTTGCATCCAATGTATGTTCCTTGAGTATACAGTATTCTTGGAGATTCTCTTTTTATATTCTTTTGCTATGCTTGTGGTGAAAACACAAAGGACTAATAACTCTTCAACTAGGCAATGAAGAGAATTAGATAAGCTTTAACAAACGAACAATGTCCATCTCCTTAGCGAAAGGTGAAAATTCATGGAGTAGCAAAAAGCTTAAGAGCGACATATAAAGACGTTTGATAAGAGTTCCTCCCTTCCCATGCTTAATGAGTAAAGTACATACCATTCTCAACCGTTGGCTGCAAAATGAAGATATCAAATTACTAGGGGTTGAACGCTAACTTACAACAAACAATAGAAGAAACCCTAAATATTGTTGATATCATAGAATGGCGGACCACCCACCAAGGATTACCGAAGTTTAAAATGAATATTCCATGATAGGAACCAAAAGGGGGAGCTCATTATTGAAGACAGCGATGTCTGAAGCAATCCACTCCCATCTTATGATGATGCCTAAATATTGACATATGAATCTTATGATAGCGATTAGTAACTCATTAAATCTTTGAGATGGAGACAACCCTTACCATTCCTTTTGTAAAGAAAACCAATGTTTGCTATTCAATAATGAAACTTTCATGTTATGATCATTCTTTATGTCAGTGTCATTTAAACCCATGCAATACCTTAGAATCATAACTTTTATGCTTTTAAGCCCAAGCAATGCCTTGGCATCTTAGTTTCCATGCTTTTAAGTCCAGGTAATGTTCTGGCATCTTAACTTCTATACTTTTATGACTAATAAATGCCTTAATAGCCTAGCTTCTACACTTTAAGCATTGGCATTACAGTAGTGTTATAGCCTTTACGCTTCAATCTTGGGTAATAGTTTCGAAAGTCATACTAAGTTATTAATTAGTAGAAAATACCTCCTTGACTAATATGAGAGAATTCTAAAGCCTAAGCAATGCCCTAGTATCTTAGCTCTTATGCCTTAAGCCTAGGCTATGCCTTGGCATCTCAGTTGCCATACCTTAAGCCTAAGCCATGCCTTAAGGAGAGGCCATGCCTTAGTGTCTCGCCTATTATGCCTTAAGCCTAAGCTATGCCCTAGCATCTTGGTTATCATACCTGAACCCCAGATTATGCCCTAGCATCTAGCTTTTCATGCCTAAATTTAAGCAGTGTTTTTGCAACTAACTGTTACCATTGTCGTATAACAAAGCATTCTCCTTGGTAAGTGATGCCTACTCACATCCCTAAAGTCATACAATACTTAGCAACCTAACCATTCACTCCTTAAGACTAAGGATTCTTCCTTGATGACATTCTATTTTCTTCTAAGTGTGTGGTGTTTTCAAAATAAGAATAATGCCTACTTCCACCCTAGAGTTGTTACACCTTCTTATCATAATACATTAGTAATTGGGGGAGGAAGAGCATTAATTAATGCAATATGTGAAAGGATACTAATGGACTAGCAATTAATTAATCACTGTAGCCATTGGAGCAGTGTTTCATATATCTATGAACATTTCAATGGAATGACACACCAATAAGGATGACCTTTTTTAGGTTTGAATGAAAAGAAAGAATCCTTAATGATTCATTATGATGTAACATAGTATGATGACTACCACATGCTATGTCTACACCCTTATGTGCTTACTTATAGTACGTGTGTCACGACACTCAACACTTCGTAGTGCTACATGCCATTCTCGCTTTGACTTTGTCTACCCTTGCTCTCATAGACCCCGCTACTTGTTCATTTACGAGGGAGAGAGAGAGACACCATCTATGTATGAGACACTTGCTAGATGAATTAAAGGATACTAACATGAGAGCCTTTCAGTATATAAAGGTGCATTAACATAAGATCACGTGACATTTGAAGTAATAATATTATACCATCTTTTGGCGTATTGTTGCCAAGTATGAACCATGTTCCTAAGCGCATGATTAGTGAGACACATTTGTGAAAGTAAGTGCCAAGTAAATGTATGTAAAGATAAATTTCATCTTCATTGATGAGGAATATTTCATTACATCATAGAGAAAGTTACAATCATGTAATCATGGGGATTACAATGAATGGTAGAATTTGATGCCTACTATTATAAATGATAAGTTATAAGCATATAGATGTTGTTAATAATTTAGCTTAATGGCTCTTATGCAATTGATGTTTTACCCTAAAGATAAATCTATGTACCTCCCAAGTTATTGTAGTTATCATTGACTAAAGGATTCCGGTATAACACTTGATTTCCACTTATGGCATAGAGGAGTGAGGGCAATATGTCCTATCTTACTAGCTTAGGGGAGGAGAAACCAATTAGAATTCAAAATTTGAAAGCTTACACTTGAAAAGTACAACAAAAATTAAGATAGAGTTAATACCAAAAAAAAAAAAAGAACAAAATCAATCAAATTTCAAAGCCCAAGAGTTTTAAGTTGACAAGAACTAATATATACACATGGAAAAGAAATCAAAAGAAAGATATATGAAATCAAAGATGAAAAGCTTATTAACATGGTGTGGCATAATTGAAGCAATGATTATGGAGTGATACAAATATAGAAATTGGCATGATCACACAATTAGAGAAACATTTCACACGCTAACCTCGAGACAAAGACTATATCATTTGAAGTTAGCAACAAGAGAAGCCAAACCACAGCAAAATGAAAACTATATAAATTTGGAAAGTATACATCAAAGTTATTTGAAGTGGATAGAATTACATACTTTATTCTCCAAAGTACTAACTATTGAGAATGTGATTCAAATGCACCTGCTTTAATCAAACTTAATCATGATCATAGTTAGGTCATACGTGATATTTATTTAACTTGTTGAAAAGGCCAATTTCTTTGCTACCTGTAAAAAGAAGGAAAGGAGGAGAGGGTAGGGAGGGTAGGGGTTGGGCAAGTGAATTGAAGAATTAAAGGAAGGCACAACCACATTATTAGTTTTACTTATGGCTCAAAATTCGATTAAAGGGGAATTGTTCAAGACTTCACTGATGAAAGAAATCACAACCCATAAGAGTGGTCAATTCACATGAAATAATGAGGGGAAAAAATCAAGTCACAATTGTAGACATGAAGCAATCACGAGTATATGTCCAACACTTTGAATGAGGTCATCAATACTAGGTGCCTATGATGATTGAACAATTATCTTCACGCGCATATGTCCAGATGTTTACCAAATTCTTGATTATGAAGCAATATATCAATCACTACAATGAGTAAGGCAGATATGCTAAGGATGAATCACTATAGAGTTAATATTCTGACAAGAGCATTTTGTGATGACATACATATATATATATATATATATATATATATAAATGGGTAGCCAAATAGAGATATGGTAACCTATTGTGATGAGGCTAGCTTTATAAACAAACATAAGGAACCATACTTGACAAAGAAGAATCTTTTGGCTTCCATCTTTTTTGGAAGTTAAATCAAAAGTCAATACATTAAAGAAGATGAGATAAGTATTTAAGGTGATGTGAAAAGGAAGAAAGTAGGCATGAGAGTCGAACAAGCAAAATAACTACTATCATTGCTAAAAGAAGAATTTAATCACATCACATGTTAAACTTCAAAGGTTATAACCGAGATACTAATTTAAAGGCTTTCTACCGAAGGAAAGAAGCTTCATGCACTATGACAAGAGCTGCTACTAAAGTTCTTCATCTCTACTCCTGATTAAAAAGTAACAAACAAAACATCGGATAAGATCCTTTGAGCATTAACAGGTCAAAATTCAAATTATATACAAGTAAGAAATAATGGTAACAATAATAAGGGAAGACAGAAAACGAGGCCAAGATGCAAACTTTCTCTCTTGCCTGGTCATATACCATACGTTGATTACAATGGCAAATTAAAAATCGCGGAGTAATAACATACCATTGCTGAGTTCGGTAAAGGCGATAGGTGGAAGTAGTGATAGCTAGGAAACTATCATCAATACATGCTGTGATGATGGATAAAGGACACGATAACTATGAAACTATGGTTGGTATATGTTAAACTATCGTCGGTATTTGTTATGTGATAGCTTGGAAACTATCATTTTCACTAGTTTGCTGCCGCCATTCTCTCTACTCTCACATGTGACTTTAAAAAAAAAAAAAAAAAAGATTATGGCTTGTTAATTTATAAAGCAAGCTTTGTTGGAGCTAGAATTGAAAATAATTGAAGAATGATTATGCACACGATCTCAATTTCCAAATTGAATGTGTGAAAAATCTGCATCTTTTTTGAAAATAGAAAGAGGAAGGGGACCAACGTGGAGGATTCCTTTTGCCAAGTTTGTTTCCTAATGTTATAGAGGAAGGTAGATTTATATTAAATAAAGGAAAGTAAAAAGGGAAAGAAGTAAAAGCTATGGCAGACTTAATAAAGGAAAGAGGATATTGTTCCAGTTTTGGAGAATTTAACTTATTACGATGACGAAGGAAGACTGATTCGTGTCTACATGCATAGATAGACATATCACCAACTCAAATCATGCATATGGAGCATTATTAATTAAAAAAAAAAAAACAGAAAAGAAAAGAGAAAAGATAGAAGGAGGAAGACTTGCTATCAGAACTTCTTGCTACTGTGATGAAGTTGTTGTCAAGGATCTGAGGAAGGACGAATAATTGCATGTGTTGTCAAGAAATTAATCCGCAAAAGAAAGAATAAAGATAAAGAAATTAATAATAATAAAAATTAGAAGGAAGCTAGAGAAAAAAACGAATCGTATTGTGTGTTCTTGCTCGAACGACAATGGGTGGATTTGACTTGCTGCTATTCGTTAGCTCGATAGAGTTTGAGCTATTGGAATTTAGAGTGTGAAATAATTAGTAGCTGCCGATAAGTATAAACAGCCAATGCGATTTAGTAAAGAGATAGATATTGAAGATTTAAATCATGCTTGGAAGATATTTTGATGATAAAAAGAGATATGAATGAGGATATGTTATGGGGACGTAGAAAGTTGGAAAATTTGAAAAAAAAAAAACGAGTATTAAATAAGATAATTAGTCAAGCAAATTGCCAATGGGATATTTTTAAAAAAAAGAAGAAGAAAAAGAAAAAAAAAATGATGATCAATCCATTCCCATTCAAAGGGCACTCATGATATAGTGTATATAGAGGTTTTGTAACGAGATTCCTCTGATGGATGAAAGAAAATTGGAAAAATATTAAAGTAATATTGATTCATGGAAAACAAATCAATAAGACAAATAATTCAAATGTGAAGTGGAATTAGCTAATGTAAAGAAAACCTTTATGATATAGAAGATTTATTTAATGTATATTGCTATGGGGGCAACACCATCCTAGCATGACTATAGCGATGTGTGCAAATAGACGGTACTGTAAGTTTGTGCACTGAAATGTATAATGAATAAATTTGGAGTGTTGGCACTAGATCAAATGAAGACTTTGGTAATGTGAGCACACTTAGTAGCAATGCGATCTTTACAATACGTCTACACTTAGTAGTGACCTAACTATTTAAAGTAAACGATTAATGCCCAAAATACTAATACACCATCTAAGAACTTTGGTTAGGGAGCAAAATCTAGAGGGCTAAAATGACTTATGGGCTTTAAATCCATTAAGGATTTGGGTTTGACTCTATTAATTAAAGTGACCGGGTTTACAAAGTTAGGTTCATAAATTTAGGATGACTTAGGGAGACGTGGCATGGTAAGCTTGAAGTAAGGACTGCTGAACTAACCTATCTACTCTTAACCTATCTACTCTTAACCTTTCTTGGGGAAGCTTACGCATATAGATAAGCTTGTCATTGACCTAGACATAACATGAGCTCATGGAAGGGATCCATCAACAAAAGGACTCATCGCAACGTTGATTGTTGCTATGATCCAATGGACATCGTCGATGGCTTAACTCTACAAATACCGTTGTGGTCCTCCTCATTTGACAAAATTTAACTATTCAGAGAAATAGTGTCGTGTTGTTACTTTATTACCATATAAGACCAATGGAGCTAAATTTGAAGAATACACCATCTCTCATCTAGAATAGTTGAGATAATGGTTTATAGTTTCTCCGTCTATCATACATATGATTGAAGCTCTTTGTGACTGCCTACTCCTCCTCCCTTCCTCTTCTTCTCCAAGTCATCCTTCATGTGTCATTCCATGTCATTCCTCTAAAGCCAAGTATAGCACGATACGTTCATTGTACGTAAGTGACTATTGTTATTGGATCCCCTCATCAACACGTGTAATCTCTACAATGATGGTTATACGAGGCTTGAATAAATTTTGATAGACCTTCCATACTTTAAGAAATTAGCCATTGTAAGCTTCGTTATTTAAAGGCTCAAATTCATAGTTGGAAATACATAAGAGAAAATCATCTCAACAAAAGTGATGTAGTGAACTTTGCAATATCATTTTAAGAATAGAAGATTAATCAGAAACTATATTATTCCTCTTCACACTAGTTTTTATTTGTAGAGGAGCTACTATATCATTTCCTCATATTTTCTTGTATGCTTTGAGTTTATTTTGAGAGAGACTTGTGAAATCTTTATAATCTTGAGAGTTAGAATAGGGGTAAGAATAAAAGAGTCAGAATAGAGGATCTTGTGATTATACATCTCTCAAAGTTGTGTTATTGTGAACAATTGGCTACTAGAATGACTTCAGTAAAGTAAATCAGGTCTTGGGCAATAGAGTTGGAAGAGTGTTGTAGACATAAGGCCAAAGTAGTATAATTTGTTTTCTTGATTTTCTATCCCTTATCTCTTTACATTTGCACATTTTATTTATTTTGTATTATCTATTCACCTTCAAGCCAATCTTCTAAGTAATCGAGAGGTTAATTTTTCTAAAATTGAATTTTCACAAATTTTAAAAAGTGACCAATTCACCCCCCCCCCCCCCCCCCCAAAGGATGCTCTTACTATTCCACTGAAGTAATTAAAGACCTAACTTAGGAAAATGTTGCCAATCAGGATTCTAACCCTCCTAGCACCAAGGAAAATGTTGCTGATCAAACATCCAACTGATTTATTCTTCTTATAACTTAAACTTTTTGTTAGGTTGGGATGCTGACCTTTTTGTTTATGATTTTTGAATTTGCTGAACCATTTTGTTGATACTTTTGCATGTTTGTAGTATATTTTATTTCATGCACTTCAAGAGTCAATAGCATGAAATTTACTTGAAAAGGCTTCTAATGATTTATGTTTATATCCCTGTTTTGAGTAGGGCAGTTATTGTCTATCTACTAACCCTTATAGATGTAGATAGAAGAAATTCGTTAATCGTCTTAGATCATAAAGTATTTTAAGTGTCTGAGTTTGTTAATCAAACTAGATTAGGGTTTATCAAGATTAGTTGAGTTCATTAATTGTATTAGGTTATTTTTCACTTAAACCATTAAGCTCGTCGACCATAGAAGGATAGAATTTCCTAAGCTTGTTAATTGTACTAAATCTGAACTTTATTGAAGCTAGCTCTTTTATTGCACAGGCTTGAACTATGTTATTTGTTAATCATGATTTGATCAAGATTAATTAGGAACATCCATATGTATCTACGAAATAGATCAAGAAACAAATATTTTATTTCACTACAATTAGGGCTATTGCCTTACATAGTTCTAAAATAACTACTAAAGGCTAAAACATGACAACAATACATTTTGACTAGGAAATAAAACATGACGACTTGAAATATAACTTTAAATTTTTAGCATCCCATGCTCGTAGGATGATTTGTCCATCTAAACTCTCTAATCTATAGGCTCCATTTCCTACAACTTCTCGAACTCATATTAGGTCTTCCCAATTAGCAGCGAGTTTTCCTTGGTTATCTTCCATGCCTGCTGCATCCATCTTTTTGCAAACCAAATCTCTTAGGCAAAAGACTTTATACTTGACTTTCTAATTATAATATCGTGCTACTTTATGTTGGTAGGCGGCAGCCTTTGATTTGGTAATGTTTTGAATTTCTTCAATAATATCTAGATTGACAGTAGATGACCTAGTTTACCATGACGTCAAACCTTTGTGTGCCTAATCTAGGCAATTTTAGCTCAATCAGTAGGATTACCTCTAACCAAAAGGCTAGTCTAAATGGAGTTTCTCTTGTTGATGTTTTATGGATGATCTTATATACCCATGAAATATTAGGGAGCTTGTTAGCCCATTTCCCTTTCACTTGGTCAACTTTCTTCTTCAAGTTATGTAGTTTGGTGTTATTAATGGCCTCCACTTGCTTATTTGTTTAGGGATGAGCCATTGAAGTATAATTCAGTAGTATGCCATGTTTTTTACAAAATGCTTAGAACTTGTGATTGTCAAATTGTAGACCATTATGGGTAATGATTGTATAAGGCACCTTAACCCTTACTAAAATGAAGTTTGACACAAAGGATAAAACCTTCTGCTTGGTTATCTTTGCCGTTGCTTTGGCCTCCACTCACTTGGTGAAATAATATACTACAACTATAAGAACTGTTGCTATGCAGTGGCCTTGGGAAAGGTCCGAGTATGTCTAATCCCATTGAGCAATAGGCTAGGGGATGGTTAAGCTATGAAGTTTGCTTGATGGTATGTGGCTCGGTACTTCATGCTTTTGATATTATGGTTGTTGTAGGTTGATTTTGGATGTAAAATTGTACTTTTGCAAAGGTAGAGAAGAAAGGCTAAAGGTAGTACCGGGGCTAGATCGACGTAGATACTTTAATGCTCAACTAAGAGAGTATTTAATGAAAGTAAGTGAATGAGTAATCTAAGTGTTGAGGTATGTAAGAGAGTTCTTTCAGTGCCTTCCTTTCCTTAGTTATAAGTGCATATCAGATGTCTGTAGTAATAGGTAATCATTGATTGTGGACCACGTAGTAGCTTTTAAATGAAGTACATTCTAAAGAATAGGAGTAGTGGGCAGTTATGTAATAAGATTATGCTAGGTCGGAATTGTCTGTGCCAATTTTCAAAATTAAAAATATAAGTAAGCCAAGCCTTTAGGCCCATTAATTAGCCAAGCTATTAGAGACACAAATAAAAAAACAACAATAGTCGGTAGCTTGGTAGACAACATGGAGAGCAATATAGCTTAACAAAATTCTCCTATTAACATTTGCCCCTCAACTCCCATTGTTGAGAATTCGACTATGGGAGTTAATAACAAGAGTCAATATTCAATCTAATAAGTCAAATGGCAAAAACTTGAACATGTAATCTTCACATAGTAATAAGACACTTTCTGAGCCAACTTATGGTTTTGTTGTTGGCATCCTTCAATGTGATATTTGAAGCGCATTGTATTGAATTCCAAACGGAAAGTCAAAACCTTTAAATTTCCCATCGATGCACTTCTTGCAAAGGCACATGGGATGGTTATCATTCTAGCCATCATGGCAACGCGGGTGCTATTAATTGTTAGTGACATAATGTCCCTTAGATGTCTGACTCCTGACATGTATCAATTATCCACACTTTTCTATCTAATTAGTGTCTACACCTCCATTAGTTGTGCGTTAAAATCTCAAGAGGGAAGATCATTAATCGCATATATATAAAAAGCTTTTTTCCTTCTAATTATCATTTTCTACTTTTCTCCTTTTGTGTTTCTCTATCAAAATTCTCTTCTTCTCTCAAAATTTTCTACTATGAACCTTTGTCTAGAATTCGAGTGACTTTTCTTGTGCTTGATTTTCATTACTCTAAACTTAACAAGTGTGGTTCAAAGTGTCATAAATCCTCTTGTTTCTTCAAATTCCAAATTGAATCTTTCTGAGGATACATCTTTACACCATTACCCCCCTACCCCCAAAAGAAGGACTAGCTCAACCTCCTCTTTTTGTAGTTCAGTAGATAGCACATGGAGAGATGGGAGAAGGTCGCTTGTATCAATGCTCTTCTGGTGGATGATTACCTTGATGACAAGGAAGATAGGTCATTTGCGGGCTACTTGAATAACAATGTTGTTTATAATGTTGATGCCTCGGATGGTGTAATGAGTGATATAGTTAGGCCACTCTTAGTGAAATACAATAAATATTGGTAAAATCTCTCTAATGAGTGGCACTTGAGATAGCCAAGGGCGAATGAAAGAGTTTGTTTCCCTATTGATAATAAATTTCATTTATATTTGAAATATTTAGTTTTTGGATTGCGTCTACCTTTTCCACTTTTTTAAAAGAAATTCTTCAATTATTTTCGCATTTCTTCAAGCATGTTCTCTCCCAACATGTAGAGGCTTCTTGTAACATTTGAGATTATATGTGAGGAACTTAAGGTTAAGGTCACTCCTCAATTGTTTAGGTATTTCTTCACAATTTGACGATAGTTGAACAATTGTATCTACGTAATAGCTCGGCACAGCTGCAAATTTATGGATAGATAGGAGTCCAAAATACATAAATGGAATGACAAATATGTTTCAATTAGGTTGGATGTTGAGTTGGATTTTTGGAATCAATGGATCGAACCTATTGGAACAGAAGATATCACGTTATTATTGAATGATGATGCTGCTGCTACCAAGAAAATCTAAGAAAGGGATGGGAATAAGATGTTCTAGGATTTTGAAAGGATTATATCTTGATATGAGAAAGGGGAGCCCATATTTTCTAATAATGAAGGTTTGTTTTAGTCTACCCACCTCTTCGAGTAGAGCTATAGGAGGAAAGTTGTTCTCATGACTTATAGGGGGAAGGATGATTGCTTTTGGAGCTTTGCTTGGCACGGACTTATGAGTTTTTTATTATTCCTTTCTCTTCCTTTATAATACTATCTCTCTTGTATAGGAATGGGTGCAAGAGATGTAGATCATAAATAAAATCTTGACAAGCGTGTGGCCATTAAAACTCTTATTAGTCGGCCTTTAGCACCAAAGAGAACTGCCTAAGAGAAGGTTATGAAAGAAGTTGTTGCTCTAAGGAAATCACTAACTATTGTTATTTTCTGATTAGGCCATTGATGGCTTGGCTAATCTAGTGGACGTAAAGGCCCAACCTACTTATATACTTAATTTTTAGAAGTGTCGTGGATAGTTGCGACTTAACATGATCCTTTTACATAACTACCCACTACTCTTATTCTTTAGGCATGTGCTTAATTTAGAAGCCGTTATGTGGTCCACGACCAATGATTATCTGTTATTGTAGATATCTGATATGTGCTTATAAATAAGGGAAGTAAAGCACCATAAGAACTCTCTTACACTCTTCAACACTCAGATCACTCATTCACTTACTTTCCTTAAACAGTTTCTTACTTAGGCATCAGAGTGGTTATGCTGGTCTACCTTTGGTACAACCTTTAGCCTTTCTTCTTTACTTTTGCACGAGCAAAGTTTCACATCTAAAATCAACTAAAAACATTTAGCACTATCTGTTTCAACAATAATCTACCTATATGGCAAAAACAAGAATGACCAAAAGTATAGGTGTTGACTCTTCTCCTTAGCACTTCCAGGAGGGAAGTAAGCATACTGATGAGCAATGTTTAGTATATATTAGAGCAACTTGATGTAGATTTAGCCAAAGAGATTAGGAACTTAATAAGGAAAATGACTAAATTCTTAATCTTCTGCGTAAGAAAACTCAGCCAGATCGGAATCAAGGGCACGTCAATAATAATGTTGAAGATTCTGATGACTTAGCCTATTTGCCTAAACTACCCAAGAAGCAAGCTATGTTACACTTAAACTTTTGGCTCTTGCTCTTGGAGAGGGTGATAAAGGAAAACAGCTACAATAAGTGCACCATGTTGGACCATCTCATGTCAACACCCCTACTTTAACTAGTAAACGATTTTAGATAAAGAAGAGTCCTTTTGTTCATGAAATATTAAAAGAAGTAATACCACAACACATCAAATTGCTACAATTTGAAACATATGATGGAACAAAGGACCTAGAAGACCATCTTGAGTACTACCGTACATTAGCTAAATTGCATGGCTTAAGTGATGCTGTGGCTTGTTAGGCATTCCCCTTGACCTTAAGGAATGTAGTGAGTACATGGTTCAAATATTTGAAGCTGAACACAATCTCATGTTTCAAAGACCTAGTAGAAGTTTTCTTGTAATGCTTCCTTACTAGTAAGCTTCTTGTTAAGGATTCATGTATCCTTAACACTACAAAGTAAGGTTAGATGAGTCCATTAGGGATTATTTGTCTTAGTTTATGGTCGAGATAGTCTAAGTCCCTAAATTAGATATGAGTGTTGCTCTTAATGTGGTGATTGATGAAGTTAAATCACATGGAAACTTCCTTAAGTCTCTAGGAAAAAATAAGCTGAAAACTTTTGCTAAGTTCAAGGCTAAAGCTATGTCTTATATCAAATAGGAAGACAATGTCAAAGCTTAGTATGAGGCCGATTAGAGTAGAGGAGATTGAGAAAAGGATAAAAAGAAAAGTGTGAAAGATCGAATTGGTGAATGTGATGATCAATTTCTAGAGGGGAGTAGTGGCGAAAGGAAGAGACCACACATTCTGACTTATTCAATTCATATCCCACTCATTTTTTTAATCTAAGACATATTAATGGAGGTACACAACTAGAAGGGGGTAGGTTACGAAGGGGGGAGGGGGGGTAGGGTGGGCGTAATTACAATGACTAGAAAGAACGAGAGGAAATTCATCATGTAAGAATTCAAATAAAAATTGTGATTTTCATCGTGATAGGGGTTACAACATTAATGAATGTGATGCATCTCCGGGGTCGGACATATAGAGAAACACCATAACGAAGTAAAAACAAAAGGAAATAAAGAAAAAGCTAGCAAAGTCTAGGCAATTATCAACTAGATATAATACTCCAATTGATCTTACTTCACCTACAATTCACTAGATATGACTTACCGATTCAAACTAAAGGGTAACTTACTGATTCAAACTGAAGGTTTACTTACCACTATTCATTGCTAAAGAGAATAGATAAGAGTTAAAGGGTAATAAGAACACTAAGGTTGCTCAAAGGGAAACTTATATGTGTTTTAATAATGAAGTTGTTGTCTATGTACATTAAGTGGGCGTTTATATACTTATCCTTTTAGGATTATTTTACATATATGAAAAGATAAAAGGATATTTACAAATAGGATACATGAAACATATTAAAAAGGGTAAAAAAGATACAGAATATTTTGTATGGAAAAGTAAAGAAGCCATTTGGAATGTCATATTAGAAGATACATGTCACATGGTGGCTATACGTTCTAAACTATAGTATAAATTGGATGAAATGAAGAAAAGAGGGAGTTTGTAGTTAGGGGTCTACCTGATCTGGGTTAAGTCAGAACCGACCTGATCTGGGTTAGGTCAGAGCTTGGTTGGTCATTTGCTAGAGAGTACTCAACTTAGGTTGGGGTTGAACGTTGGTAAGCGGATCGAGAACTTGGCTTAAATAATCTTTGGAAGTTATTTGCTCAGATGTTGTGTCATGGCACAACTGTTTGACAGGTCTGGCGCACTTGATAGCTTGGTAGTGAGGTCGGTAGTAGTAGGAAACATATACATCAAGGGAGGAATTCTTGTATTAGATAGGGCTTTGAGATAATATTCTCTAGGTGAGTCCCTAGAGTCCTCTAGCTTACTTACATGTGATTGGTTTAGGGGGTTGATTCCTATCATCTACTTAGGGGTTAGAAAGATTTGTTCTCAAATCCAAAGTGGTCTCTAGTTCTTGTTCTTTTGGGGCACTTGCAGGGTTTTCTTTTTCTTGTTGTTGGGGAATCAGGTTGAACACATTGAAAGTAGAGAAAACACCATAGCTATCAGGTAACTCAATCTAGTAAGCATTGCTGTTGATTTTCTTTGGATCCTAAGTGGACCATCAGCTTGAGAAGACAGCTTGTTTTTCTTAAGTACGGGAATTATTCTCAATTGAGGTGAATCCATAATAAGTCTCTTAGCTTAAAAGAAACAGTTTGGCGGCCTTAACTACCAATTTCTTGTTTCCTCTGATTAAACTTGGCAATCTTCCTTATCATAGTCTAGTATAGCTCTCACAATTCTTGGGCTCCATTGGCTTTGGATTAACCTTTTTCAGCAACTGTTAAGGTATTGATTAGATCTAAGGGAATAGTAAGGTTAAGGCCATGGATGACCTCAAATGGGGTCTTTCCTGTAGTCTTGTAGATGGTTTAGTTGTATGAGAACTCCATAATTGGTAAACATAGATCCCAATCCTTCAAGTTCTTTCCCACAACAACTTTGAATAAATTTCCTAGTATCCTATTCACCACTACAGTTTGTCCATTAGTTTGGGGTTTGTTACCAAAGCTAAACATAAGTTTAGTTCCAAGTTTTCTCCGAAGAGTCTTCTAAAAATAGCTCAAAAATTTTGTATCTTGATTTGAAACAATAGTTTTCGATACTCCATGTAGTTAGACTACTTCTTGCAGAAATAGATTAGCAATGTATAGAGCATTGTTAGCTTGATGGCAAGGGATGAAGTGTGTCATTTCGCTGAAGCAATCTACTACTACGAATACCGAAACCTTTCCCTTGGATGTTTGAGGCAACCTTAAAACAAAGTCTATGCTAAAGTTGGCCTAAGGTAGGGTTGGTGTTGGTAGGAGTATATACTCTCCATGAGGTTATTTTTCCCCCTTAGCTCTCTTGTACACCTCATAACTTTCAACCACCTTATGTACATCCTTGGCCAAATTAGGCCAGTAAAAGTTTTCCTTTAACAGATTAGCTATTTTGGTTTCTCTAAAATGACCAAATAATCTACCACCATGAGCTTCTCTCACCAACAGCTTACACATGAAATAGTTTAGTATGCATAACCTTTGATCCTTGAATAGAGCCATCCCTTAGATAATATCCTTCAACAACAACTCTTTCTTAGCACTACTTAAGAGTGGGAGCAAAATGAAGGTCATGAGTATACTGCTTGATGACAAGTGAAAATCCTAGTAACTTTATCTACAAAGTGGTTAGTAAGGTTTGCCAACATGATAGAGCATCAATAACTTCTTGTTTTGGATTATGTAGGAGAAACCCTCCATGAACTCTAGTTACTTGACTTACCTCTTTGAAAGTTTGCTCAGACTCTTAAGATGCTTCATTACTCATGGTCAATATAAATAATAAGCTCTCATAGCAATAAGTAGTGTTGCTAGATAGTAAGAGCTAGAAAAAGAGAGTACAACTCTTTCTCGTACATAAAATAATTTGGGGTAGCACCATTAAGTTGCTCATTGTGGTAGGCAATGGGTCATTGTTCTTGCATTAGGATGATGATAATTCCAATGCCTAACACATTGCATTCCAATTCAAAAGGCTTGTCAAAAGCTAGTAATGATAGGATAATGGTGGAGGTGAGCTCCTCCTTGATCTCCCTAAAGCTTTTTTCAACTTGGTTGCTCCATCTAAACCTATCACTCTTCCTTGTTAGCTTAGTTAAGGGGACAGCTATGGTACTGAAGTTTTTAATGAATCACTTATAAAAAGAAGCAATGCCATGAAAGCATCAAACTTTAGTAACATTCTTCGGCGTTAACCACTCCAAAATAGCTTGGGTCTTTTCCTCATCTACTCAAATTCCTTCCCTTGACACTACAAACCAAAGAAAAATCACTTCACCCTGATAGAATATACATATTTTCAAGTTTCCAAATAACTTCTTGATTAGTAAAATATCAAAAACAGCTTTGAGATGTTGAACATGGTTTTTTAGATTAGCATTGTACACCAATATATCATCAAAGTACATGACCAAACATCTTCTAATAAGAGATTGTATCACATAGTTCATCAATCTCATAAATGTGCTTGGTGCATTGGTAAGTTCGAATAGTATAACTAGCCATTCGTAAAGACCATGCTTGGTCTTGAAAGCAGTCTTCCATCCATCACCTAGTCTTATGTGACTTTGATGGTAGCCACTTCGCAAATTAATCCTCAAAAATATCTTAGTACCATGAAGGTCATCTAACATATCATCGACTCTTAGAATCAAATATCTATACTTCACATTAATTCAGTTGATTGCTTGACTATCAATGCACATATGTTATGAACCATCCTTCTTTGGATGAGTAGAGCCAGTATAGTGAAAGGGCTTATGCTATTCTTTACATATCCTCGCTTTATGAGCTCATCTACTTGTCTTTTAACTCAACAGCTTGTTCAGGGCTCATTTTGTATACAGGTCGGTTTAGTAGGGTAACGCTTGGCTGTAGATCAACATAATGCTTTATGCCTCTGACTGAGGGTAGTCCCTTAGGTAACTCTTTAGGAAACAAGTCAAAAAACTCATTGATCAGCCTTCGATTTCATTTGGGACATCTTTCAAATCTCTCATCTCTAACAATCTTCGAATCAATAGAAACATAAGCTCATTGACCTTCTCAGTAGCTTGGAGTTTAACTCAACTCATCACTAAGGCCTTTTTCTTACTTGCTTATGTGAGCTGATTATGGGTCTTATTTACATAGGTTGAGGTCATAGGATGAAACACAATTTTCTTTACATCTTTAACAAAGGCATAGGTGTTCTTCTACCTATCATGAGTAATACGCTAGTTGAACAACTAAGGTTGTCTAAGTAATAGATGTAAAGCTCCCATTAGGACAACATCGTACACTACTTCATCCTTGTATATATTCCTAATACTAAATGGTATAGTTACCTATTTAGTCACGTACAAAGTACTTCTATCATGAAGCTAATATAACTGGTAAGGTCGAGGACGCTTAGAAGTCAGCAGACCTAACCTTTGCATAAAGGATTGTGCAACTACATTAATTCAACTTTCTTTATCTATTATAATGGTGCATAATTATCTTTTGATGGTACACTTTGTATGAAATAAATTTTCCTTCTAGTCTTCCTCAAAGTTCAATAGGGAACTCAATACTCATTTTAGTACTGGGGTCATTACTTCTCTTTGGTTAGCATAGATACAGGTCTCCTCTTCCTCTTTGACTTCGGCTTTTCTAACATTCTTTTCCTCATCAAGTTTACACTTGTTAGTGTTATCTACTACATCTTCTTGGAGCACTATGATATATCGGTTTGAATACTTAGCAACCATGTTTGTGAAACCTAAGCATTTAAAATCCTTCACCTTATCGGTTTTCCGTTTGGAGGTCTGTCTACTTTCATATGTCCTTAGGGTTAAGCTAACCTCAGTTTGGCTTGATTGGCTTGCTTGGCCTTGTTGGCTTATCCGACTATCATCAAGTTGTCCATTCCTCTCTTTAGCTTAGTTTGAATAGGCCGGGGTGGAGCAGGTGCTTGGGAAAATGTTGGTTTAAGTTGGCTTGGAGCACTTTTGCTCTATCTTTTTACCTTCTACAGTATCTTAATTGCCTCCTCTAAGGTATAAAACCTCTGCACTTCTATAATGTTATGAATCTCATATATTGAGGCTAAAAATGAACCTTGATACTGTATGAGCCTCTAGTTCTTCTACATCGGCTCAAATCATAAACATCTAAAACTCTATTGTATAGTCATTAACAGATCAGCCTCCTTGGTGAAGTTCTAGTAGTTTTGCAAATGTATCCTACAAGTAGGTCTTGAGTACAAATCTAACACTCGTCCACCTCTGCATCTCATCTTAGGTTCTCATACGTCATCTTCTATTCCTTACTCTAGCTACATTAAGATTTTTCCACCATATAGTGGCATACCTAGCAAACTTTAGTGCACCAAGTCAAACCTTAACAGCATTTGTATATTTATTATAATCAAAAACCTTATTGATAGTCTCTTCCTACTCTAAGTATTCGTTTACATCTTTTCTACCAATAAAAGGCGAGATTTAAACATTAACATTATTAAGTACTCGAGGAGCTCGGCGTCCTTACTCTCGCGCTTGATAGTACTCAGCCTCTTCTTCTTCCCCCTCATCAATCTCCACATCCACTTCCTCATCATCCTCTTTTATCTCTTTTAATTCTATCCTTCGTCTAGCAGATTAATCTACGACTTCTTTAGCTCACTAAGGTTGAATTGGGATGTTAGCTTAGCTACCTTGGCCACAACCTCTCTTTAAAGCATTTTTGGGTAGGTTATATGTGGTATACCTTAGGGTTGTTGCCTATTAACTTGCATTGTGATGACAAGACTCTCAATAAGGTCAGTGAGTCTATTGAGTTTGTTATCAACTGACCTAAGAGTGTTACTACCATTTTGACTACAACTAAGTTGAGCACTACTAATATGGTCTCTAATAATCCTTGAACACTCGAATCCAACATGGTATAATACTTTTTGAATAGATTAACAACACAATACATAAGAAAACAATGTTACCTTACTACCCAAAACTTTGACAAACATATTAACAACTTTAACAACCAATAATCACTCAAACATGATAGAAATGAACTTGCTCTACTTTCATAGTGAAAAATAGAGTAAGAATAATATAGTAAAGAACTATACTTTCCAACACACAAATACATTATAGTAGATACGGAAGGAACACATCAGCTTTTAATAGCAAGTGAACCAAAGCTTCACATACTTCCTCTCGAAACCGTACAATGAAGCTGATGCTTCTTCATGGTCGGACACATAGAGAAACACTATAATGAAAGGAAAAAAAAAAGGAAATAAAGAAAAAACTAGCAAAGTTCGGGTAGCTACAACTGTATATGACACAAAAATTGATTTTACTCGACCTACAATTCACCGAATATGATTGACTGGTCTAAGGTGAATGGTCACCTGCCACTACTCCTTGCTAAAGGGAATAGATAAGAGTTGAAGGGTAATGAGAACATTAGGGTTACTTAAAGGGAAACTTGTATCTATTCTAATAATGCAGTTGTTGTTTGCATACATTAAGTGGGGGTTTATATACTCATCCTACTAGAGTTTCTTTATATGTATGAAAAGACAAAAGGGTATTTATAAATATGATACACAAAACATACTAACAAGGGTAAAAGAGATAAAGAATATTCTGTATGAAAAAGTAAAGAATCCATCTAGACTGTCAGGCCAAAAGATACATGCTGCATAGTGGTTAGACGTTTTAAATTATAGTATAAATTGGATGAAATGAAGAAAAGAAGGAGTTTATGGTTAGGAGTTGACCTGATCTAGATTAGGTCGAAGCTCAGTCAGTCATTTACTAGAGAGTACTCAACTCAGGTGAGGGTCGAGCATTAGTGGGCAGCTTGGATAGTCTTTAGACATTGTTTGCTTGGATGTTGTGTTTTCGCACAACTGTTTAACAGATTTCGTACACTGGACAGCTCAATAGTTAGGTTAGTAGTAATGGGAAATGTAGAGGTCGGGGGAGGAATTCCCATCTTAGATGGGGCTTTAAGATAGTATTCTCCAGGTGAGTCCCTAAAGTCTTTAAGCTCAGCTACGTATGATCGATCTAGGAGGTTTGTTCCTTTCAAAATGTATTCAACTCAAAAACACAATTGAAGATGTAATCCAATGAGGATACTTGAGTAAGTTTCTTGCCTATGACACTGAGAATATTGAGTAGCCAACTTAAAGATGATGCAACAAGCAAGAATGCATTATATGACCTCTTTAGGCCGTGAGAGATGCAAGAGATGGAGGTAATAACATAGCTCGAAATGGTGTTATAAACACTATTATTAGTGGACCTTCTATTTTAGGCTAGTCGAGCTCGACTAATGTCATATAGTATATATATAATGTATAAGGTAAGAAGGTCAGTGTCGATAATTTCATTTCTTTGATAGAAGAAGACTTTAAAGGCATACAAAGGCTCTATAGTGATGCATTAGTAATTAGTGTGAGGATTTCCAACTTCAAGGTAAGAAAGATCTTAGTTAACATTAGAAGTTTGATAGAAATTATTTTTCAACATACCTTTGACCAAATGAAGCCAAAGATCAAAGCTTTTGACCAAATGAAGCCAAAGATCAAAGCTTTTGACCAAATGAAGCCAAAGATCAAAGCTTAGCTGAGATCTTATGAGTATGTTCTATATGCTTTTAACAATCAACTTGTATGGGTTATTAGAGTTATTTCTCTTTCTATCTAGCTTGAAGATGATGAACATATTGTAGAGAATAAAGTAGATTTCCTTGTTATCAAGTGCTGATCTCCTTATAATAGGCCGGCTACACCAGAATCTCTTTAGTATGGTTCCTTCAATTGCACATCTTAAGGAAAAATTCACCACTCCCATTACGCTTTGAATATGTAAGGAATACAAAAAATTAGCTAGATGCTTATATTTGAAAACACTATGGTGTAAAGAAGTCTTTCAAGTAGAGATTAATCTAGAAAAGAAGTCCATTAGCAATAAGAGTGCTAAAGAAGAACTGGAGGAAGTGCCGCTAGGTAGCAATCTTGGAAAAACAACGAGGATAGGGAGACTATTGCTAGCACATATTTGTCAAAGTTTAATTAATTTCCTTCAAGAAAATGCCGATTTCTTTGCTTGTTCTCCCTCGGATATGCTAGCTATCCCTAGAGAAGTGATAACATAAAAGCTCCAAATTAATTTGAGTATAAAAGTAATTCAGTAAAAGAAGAGGCAATTTACCCTTGAATGGCAAGCAACCATTAAAGAGGAGGTTTAGCAGCTATTACAGGTATGATTCATAAGGGAAGAGCCTTATCTAACTTAGCTAGCTAATTGTGTGTTAGTCAAGAAATTGAACGACAAGTGATGTATGTTCATAGACTTCACGAATTTGAATAAGGCCTATCCCAAAGACCGTTTCCCCTTACCAAGAATAGATTGGATGGTTGACTTGATTACTGGACATGCCTTACTCTCTTTTATAGATGCATTTTTCGGCTATAATTAGATTAAGATGGAAAAAGATGATGAAGTCTACACATCTTTGTTACAAATTTTGGGACTACTATTATTTAGTAATGCCTTTTGGGCTAAAAAATGCTAGTACAACTGATTAAAGGCTTGTGACCAAGATGTTTAAGCCCTAAATCCACTAAAATGTTGAAATTTATGTCAATGATATGATAGTGAAGAGTAAGATAGATGATTGGCATTTCGTCTACCTCAAGGAGACGTTCAGAACCTTAAGGAGATATGATATGAAGCTTAACCCATAGAGGTATGTTTTTGGTGTCACCTCAGGCAAATTCTTAAGGTATGTGGTTACTTAGTGTAGCATCGAGGCAAATCCTAGAAAGATTGATGCTATTTTGAATATGAAGTCCCCTAGCACCATTAAAGAAGTTCCAGAATTGACTGGGTAGGTTACTAATATGAACAGATTTGTGTCAAAAAGTGTAGATAGATGCATGGAATTTTTCTAAGTACTAAAGAACTTGAAGGAATTTTGGTGGATTGATGAGTGTGAAACAGCATTTAATAGATTGAAGGATTTTTGGCATGAGCATGAATACTCTTGACACCCATCCTTAAAGAAGACTTACTTTTGTATTTATCAATTAGTAGCTAAGTCCTTTCATCTATCTTGGTTAGATTGGAAGGTAAGGAACATCGTTCAATTTATTGCATGAGTCATGTCTTGCAGGGCTCGAAACAATGATATACAACGATTGAAAAGTTTGTTTTAGGAGTATCAAGCTTTATTTTAGTTTTCCTTAATTTAACCTATATTAAACCCCGTTTACTTAATATAAATAACTTGATATTAAATTAAGGAAGAATATTTTTCTCTTAAAAAATGTTTTAAAAAATAGTTTGTAGTCGCCAACTAGTAAAATTGGTAAAAAAGTCAAATTAGGGTTTTTAGATGAGAAAACCCTAATTTGGACACTAATTTATAGATTTTCTAAAAAATTAATTTTTTAGAAAATTTAACTAGGGAATTTGAATTTGAGGACTAATTTATTAAGACTAAGTCACTATATAAAAAAAAATAATAATGGGCTTTTATTTTTATAATTTTTTAGAAATATAAGAAAGCATGCAAAGGAAGTGAAAATGCATAAAAATGAAATTTTAAATATTTTTTATTACGAAATTTCCCTCAAAAATAAAAAAAAAAATATTTTATAAATTTTACTGTTACCTCAAAAGTGCCTATGTACTTGCTAATTTAGATTAAATTAACTGTAATTCTCAATTTTTAAAAAAGTTTAGGTAAGTTGATAATTTTTATTTATGGAAATAGGCTATGTTTACATTTTTAGCTAGGTTATTTTCATTAAGAAGAATATTAAAAAGAAACCTCAATTTTTATTGCTCAATTTTGAAAAAAACCCATAACTTAAAAAAAAAAAATTAGATTTTTATTTAAAGAAAAACCTTTCCTATGTGATAAAAAAATTTAGAAAAAAAATCCTAAGTGCCTAAATGCAATTTTCCATGAAATAAGCAATTAATGTGGAAAACATGTCTAAGATGCTTAAATCATGGAAAAGATGCCTAACTATATAAAATATATCTAAATCATGAAAAAGATAGCTAACTATGGAAAAGATGTCTAAATTATGGAAAAGATGCCTGATTAGGGAAGAGATACGATCCTATCCTAATCTTTTAAGATATGTGACTAAGATGCAAATTTTATTTGTTGTTTAAATGATAAAAAAGATGCCTCATTGGGAAAAAGATACGATTCTATCCTAATCTTTTAAGATTTACGATTTAGATACAAATTTTATCCTAAAGACATGAATGTTGTTAAAAATATGCAATTTTATCTAAAAAATGTATTTTTGTGCCCATATGTTGGGAAAAAATGCAATCTATAAAAAATATGACAAATATGCAATTTATTCTAAAAATATAGTAAAAAAATGCAATTCTAATAATAAATGTGCAAGAGTAAAAAAAAAAAAACAATTATTCACATAAGGACCTGCAAAAGACTCATGTTAATGATATTATATGAAAATTTTGTTATATAAACTAACAAATAAATAAATTACCAACAATAATAAAAGGTAAAATTAAAGCTATAAACTTACATAAAGAAACTACCAAAAAAAGTCAACATTGGTAATTACAATTTTGTAATTTTGCAGTAAATAAAATGAAATGAAATAGGACAAAGCTACTAAAACCAATAATAATAATAAAAGACAATAAGAAAGAAATAAACAACCTACCATTTAATCTAATGTAGGTCAGGTTAAGGGAAACTTTAACTTGTAGATTCGAGTTAGATTGCAGATCGGGTTGTGGGTGCTCTGACAGTTCATATTTAAGTCGTGGGTTGTCTTTAAGCACAATCACCCTCTAAGCTCGTAACAATGCGATTCAATCACCAAATTAAAGAGGAAATCACATTGTGCTAATAAATTGATTAATGAAAATTGGATTGAAACAACTGCATTAGCCAATGGTTGTGGTTTGGGTAGTTTTCGAAGTTGAACAATGGGTAGTGTTTAGTACTATGACGTATGTAATGGTAGGTAATTTATAGATGGTAGCTAGTGTGATTAGGCTGTTGTTGTGGTGGTAGGGCTTGCATTGGATGCGGTCGGGTTAGTGTGTTGGTTGTATTAATGTAGGTCATGCATAGGTTTAGGTCTTGCATAAGTGTTGTGTTTATGTATAGATAGAGCATTGAGTATAGGAGTCATGTGGGTGATTGTTGCCACATGAAGGGTGTGGTATGAGATTGAATTGCTGTAGTGGGTCTATGGGTTTAGGTTCTCATGGTAAAGAGAGTGGTGTCAAGATGTAGGCCATTGGTTGGTATGTTGAGCTAATGATTGAGAGTAGGTTGTTAGGATCTTGTGTAGGTATCGAGTGGTTTTTGGGGTTATGGCCTAGAAGTTCTATGCAAGAGAGAAGGATCTGGGAGCAACTGGTTTGGGGCGTATGAGTGAATAGTGAGGAAGAGAGGGTGAGTGGCAATGTTGCTTCCTTAGTCAAATTTGATTCTCTATTGTGTTGATTTTTGTTCACTCCCATTATGTTCCCTTCCTTTGAACTTCTTTTAATGACCAAAATATGATTCGCTTCAAAGAACTAGATAACTCCAAACAAGATTTTGGTTTTGCCATAGATACGCTTAAGCCGTTATTCAAATTAATCAAATTTTTGAATGTTTAATATTATTGTGAATCTTCTTTTTTTTTTTTTATAATGGTTCATTAAGTTTTCAACCAAATTTGTATAAAAAAAAATCAAGGTTTAACAAAATCTATTGTAGATTCACCCAACTGCATCCTATCCCCATTTTCGCATAAGCTAGATTAGAGAAGAAGCACGTGACCTGAATAGGATGTTAAAAAGAAAAAAAAAAAAGAGGTTAGAAATGAAGTGCATTTTGTACTTAGGGAGTTTTGAACCCAAGATCTTAGGAAAGACATGCACAAGTGCTTGCTAACTGAGTTAGAATTTGTTCTCATCAAATTTTGCATTTAAATTAAAATTAATCTCTTCTTACCAAGCCCAACTTTAATTTAAGCTTTCAAGCTAAAGCTCAACTCAACCTCACTTATCTAACAATGACCCAGATTCATTTACATGAGACGAAATACACATGCTAAGAATTTTCAACACCATTTTTAACTTTTATAAATCTTAAGTGTATTTTAATTAGTTTAGTTAAAATATTTTAAAATTCAAACTTCAAATTAAATAAAAGCCCATTTTATGAACTCAATTATTTTACTAGATTTTCTTAAAATATTTTCTAATGAAGTCTAATTTCTTTAAAAATCGTAATTTATTAATTCGCACGTATATTTTAACTACCATCAGATCCGACCCTAAATGATTGACTGACTTGAATTGACACTTTGTAATATTTATTTTTTTAAAAAAATTTTTTATACTTTTTAAACCTACTAAGAGAAACAAAAAAGAAAAGAACCTAAAATAAAATGATAGCAACAATGGGGTGTCTACATGTAGTAGTTTTGTAGGCAAGGAAATTAAGGTCGTACTTCGAGGCATATCGGATAATTGTTCTCACTAATCAGCCTCTTAAACAAGCCTTACAATGACTAGACTCATTAGGGAAGATGATGAAATATGTTATGGAGCTAAGTACACAGGGAGTGCAATATAAACCCAAAATGGCATTGAAAGTTCAATTGTGGTAGATTGTGTTGTGGAGTTCACTAGAGAAGAATACATCATTATGATGCCCAATGAACCCACATGGAATTTATATGTTGACGGGTCTTCTACTAAGGAAGGATGTAATGCGGGTCTTATTTTGCAAGGGCCCCATAATGTGAAGATTTGGTATGCATTAAAATTTAGATTTTTTTTTCTACCAATAAGGAGGCTGAGTATGAAGCCTTAATTGATGAGCTTAAATTAGCAATAGAAGTTGGTGCTGAGAAAGTCAAACTTTTTTTTTATTCACAATTGATTGACAATCAGGTCAAAGGAAGTTATGTAGCTAAGGAAGATGTGATGAGCAAGTAACTACTATTGGTACGAATACTCATAGAAAGATTTCAATCTTTTATAATTAAGAAGATACTAAGGGTTAGAAACAGTCATGTTGACAAGCTTTCTAAATTGGCTAGTTATTGAGTATCTTCCTAATAAAAGTCTAGAAACTGTTAGGTAGAGTTATGAATTAACTCCTTACCCAAGGGAGACATATTAGATGGATCCAATTATTGATTATCTTAAGGATGGTATTCTACCTGAAGATAAAAAGGAAACCTTCAAACCAATGAGAGTCAGAGAACTAAGCAAATAGGGGATGTCAGGACTACATAGCTAGAGGTACTTCCTATGATCAAGGATATTCCCTAAGAGAAGGTGCTGGGTGAAGCTAGTTATCTTCTTATTGTTGACAACAATGCTAGGGTTATTTCCTAAGAAGTTATGGATAGCTTAACAAACCAGGCAAACATCAAGTGAATCCCAAAAAGAGAAATGGGAAGGAGCATGCCGATAAACTTTCGTTTAAGAGAAGTAGGGGTGTACATGAGAAGAGAAAGGAGGTTTTAAGAAATAAAGCTCATAGCATGAGGTTGGCCAAGTTTGTTCCTAACTATGAAGTAGGTGAATATTTTGTGCTATGTTAGAGCCAAAATATCCTAGACATTGATTCTACTTTAGGTGATCAGACAAAGTCATTAGCCCTAATGGATGGGGTCATTCTCCTAAAGGACCTAGAGATAGCAAAGAAGGATGTAGAGAGGTTTGACAGTTGCAACAAAGGCTACATTGCCACTAAATTGTGAGAAGCCACGCTTATATAGCTAATCATCAATCAGTGTGTTGTTTGCGGCTAGAATAGTGTAGCTACTCTTATGCCTAAGTAATAGAATGTTTAAGGAAAGTAAGTGAATCAATAATATGAGTTTTAAGGAGTGTAAGAGAGTTCTCACAGTGCTTCCCTTCCTTTATTTATAGGGGCATATTGAATGTTAGTAATAATAGGTAATCATTGGTCATGGACCATGTAGTAGCTTCTAAGTTAAGCATATGCTTAAAGAACATAAGTAGTGGCAGTTATGTAATAGGATTGTGCTAAGTTACAACTGTTTCCGCCACTTTTCAAAATTAAATATATAAGTAGGTCAGGCCTTTAGGCTCATTAGATTAGCTGATCCATTAGAGGCTTAAAGAGAAAATAGTAATAGTTGGCAACTAGGCAGACGAGATGCCGAGCAATACAATTAAACGAAATTCTCTTATCAATGGTAGGTACTATTGAACTACTCCTTTGACATCCTCCATCATGGTTAGACAATAATACTGAGCTTCAGTGCTCGAACATATGCCTTAACATTATTATTACATGCTCTTGCATGTAGATAAAAAGGAACTTGCTGTGGTACCTTAATTGCAAGGCAATGAAGATACAACTAATTGAAGTTATAAATATATAGCTTATTAGTAACCATGGTGTAGTTTGTGGCTTGGTACATAAGCCTTCAAGCTTCTTTCTTATCATAGGAAAGCACCCTATGATAGGGATCATGAACTAATTACATGCTCTTGAGCTCAAAGACTTACTCAGATGGTTCATCAAATTGTCCAAGGTGAGTTGTACATTGAAGAGCAATGCATTCCCTAGTTCGACCTACTAGGTTACTTTTCTCTTCACATCATCTAGGAAGTTGCCAAGGTTACGAATCGATGTGTTGAGCTAAGATTTCCACAACATACTTGCCCAAGTATCAAACCAAAATATTACCAACTTGATCTGTGTAGAGGCAAAGCTGACAACTCTCTAAAGTTAACCTCTTAAAGCTAACCTAATAATTAACCGCTACCTAAACCAACCTTGTCTTAATCCTAAATATCCTAGCTATTGAGCTATTAAAATGTCGATGCCGACCTGACTTGTTTAGAACTTGCTCTTCTCGGCCAGTAGTATCACTAGGACCATAGAATGAATAGCTGACATGTGTATTATCTTTTCCTGACATCTGTACCATCCTTTTCTATCTTTGAATATTCTTCTTGCATGTTTACAACATTACCTTGCTAAATTATTCAATTTCCTTTACTAATAGGAATCCTTTTTGTAATTTACACTAATCTAGAATTTACCCTAATTAGGTCCTATAAATACTTGTATATTGTAATAGCCACAGCAATCAATAGAATTAACATTATTTTTTAGACATTTCTCTTCTTGTGTGAGCTAAGTGTAACTTGCTAACTCTCAACTATTCTTATTTAGGCTATTGAGTGTAGACTAGTGATAAGTGACCTCTAACCACACCTATGCGTTATATCAAGTACAACTAGAGCTCGTATAAGATGTTGATGCATCATATCCATCATTAGTGCATAAGAACCCTTGCTCAATCTTTGACTATCATTTATCCTTTAGATCGTCTCGAGGTTTGAGCCAATCTCCTTAGTTAGTGCAATACCGGATGTCGTATGTTCATCCGTACCAAATCATATTATCTTGGTATCAAAGCTTAGCTACATTCGAAGCTAATGTCTATTACTTTTGTTCACTAAGTAACTTGTTATTGATTTCATGAGCATGTGTTAGATGCTCTATTGTTATTATAGGAGTTTGGTGGGTAAATAATGTTAAAGATATTTGGTGCTCTATCTTCCCCTATTTTGTGTAGGTAAAAGAGACTATGAGTGTATGTTTTATCTATCATGTGCTAATTATACTAGTTGTTGGTGTATTCGATGTTAGTTTACTGTTATTTGTGGTAAGAAGCTTTGAATAGTGTATTAGCAGTTAATCTCATGAAAATAGACAATAATATCTAATTTTAGTGTATAAGGAGCTATTGGTAACCAAGAGAATGGCACTCAAAATGGCTAAGGTCAACAAGTGAGTTCCATACCCAATTTACAGATGATCGACTGGATTGACTTATGGACTTGGTGGCTAGTTTGGTGATTGTCATAATTGAAGATAGGTGAGCCAGAAATGGTTCATATAAAGGATGTGAATAGCCTGAGAGAGACAATGGTTAGTTCGATTGAGCTAATGCCCTAGTTTAACTACTCAGAGCTAGAGGAGTAAGTCAAGTTGTTGGACATAGACTAGCATTAGAGGAGATCAAAGTGGAGGATGGGGAAGTAAGTGATGAAGTTGAAGAATATGACGAGCCTGAGGAGAAGAACATCCAAGCTCTTAGAATAGATGGGTTGAGAATGCATATCCCTGACTTTTCTGGTAGTGGTGATGCTGAGGACTATCTAGATTGGGTAAATAAGATTAAAAAGCAATTTAAATGCCACGAAGTACTAGATAATGCAAAGGTTTGACTTGCTATATCAACACTAATGCAGCAACAAGTCGGAAACCAGAATGGGTGTTTAGGGATTTGAGTAGGTATGAAGAACAGGAATTGAATTGAGAGGTTTTGATGATGAATGTATATAGATATTACGTACCAAGACACAAACACAATCAGGGGATGAGCTCGAAATAAGCTTCGACACAACTCATGAACACTAAATATCACTTAGGTTTCAAATGGGAGGTTAGATGTGATACACTAACTTGCTCAAATGAAGGGGTTTGCTACAATCTTAAGAACAAGATTGATAAGAACACAAAAAGGATTAGAAAGTTAGTCAACACTTAGTAATTAGGCAATGCTAGCTTTAAGAGCTCAAGAATAACTTTGCTCCAAAAGGGGAAAGTTCCAAGTATGAATATATTCTTCACTATCTAATTATTCATTGCTAATTACAAATGTTGTTATTTATAACAAGTCCTAAAACCCTAGTGGCAAAGTGGTAAATAATGTATAAGGCCTTAAACCCTGAAGAATGGGCCCAAAATTAAAATAAAGAAAATATGTACAGTAATACAAAATTGTACTTTTAATAGAAGAAGTTGGCATGCAGTCATTTAGCCTGTCCAAGAAGGAACAAAATCCGAATTGGATAAGGTTAGTAGTTGGATGTCCGAGTCCGAGGAGGGGTCCCTAAATTCTCATAATGCTTAGCCAAGATACTAGTAAGGTAGAACTATAATTGCTAAGTATTAGAATTAGTTGGCACTAGTCTCTCCGTGTCGTATTGAGTGGATCTTTGGCCTCAAGTCCTCGGTCGTATGGTCTTTCGACTTCTCAATAAACAATAGACTTAATGCCGAGTGGTTCTTTTTCTTCTTTTTGACCTTCTAAGATTAGCTCGGCCTCAGCAAAAGCTGATCGGCCTCGGGTTAGAACAGGTAGGCATTAGCTTTCGACAGGTCGACATCGGCTTAGGATAGGTCAACCTTAGCTTAGAGATAGTCATAGGCTAATTGCCATCATTATTGCAGGGTCGAAAAGAAGTCGTCATTGATGCTAAACAATGAGCGTTGGCCGAGATGCCAAACAAACTCCTCGTCTCTTTTCTCTTTACCATGGGTACCGAATTGCTCTAGATTTCCTCAACACTCATGGGGTCAAGCAATAGATCTTCTCTTCCTTCCAAACCATATAAGTGTTAAGGAAGCCATTATGGATCACCTTACAATCATACATACATAGTTAGCTAAGAAGTAAATTTACGGAGTTCATAAGGACCATATTGAAGTCAATCTCATCCTCATACTATCCTGTTTTGATGTTATTCGAGCTCTCTTATGCATATAGACCATAACCTTATCATTAAAACACTTTAATCCATAAGGTTGGGGATGTAAGTAGGTTGGAAATTTCATCATTTCTACTAGCTTAATAGAAAAGACATCAATGCAGCTTCCCCCATCAATAACCAAGGAATAGGTCTTCCCGTTCACTAAACATTGAATATAAAATAAACTTTCCCTCTGTTTTTGGGATCTACCTTCAAGTTGATTTGTCAGCTTATCATGCCTACGAGTTCATCTACATTCTCAGCATAGACATCCTCTTCTATCAACTCATCTCTCGAGCTCTTATTGCTCTAACTTTCTATTTAAGCTTCGAGTCCTTTGCTTTTCAAGACCATAACCCTCTTGTTAAAGCATAGGGACGCAATTCGTCTATAGCCTAAGCATTTGAAGTACTTTACGTCTCAAGCCTTGTTAACCAGTGCTTTATCTTTCTTGGCCCTCTTTGTCTTAGCCTGATTAGGTCGGTTAGACTTACCTTTCTCTATCTTCTTCTCTAGCCTTCTCTCTGCATACTTCTCAAGTTTAGGGTTGATTTGTTAAGGTCGGTTAGTTGACCTCTGATTCCTTCTTCTCCTTTATCTTTCTATTCTCAACACTAGATTGATTAGCTCATCCAATGAGTTAAGTGGCTACAATTCAACTATGTTGGCAATGTCGTCTTCTAGTCCACTTAGAAACCTAGCAATGGTATGGTCTTGTGGCTAGGCTATCTCACACTTAGTCATCAAAGTTTTAAGCTTTTGCAAGTACTCCTCGACTGTATTTCAGCCTTGCTTCAAGTATTTGAAGGCATAGAGTTTCTCTTGTTTAAAGTAAGTCGTCACAAAGCACTAATTCGTTAGTTGTTTCATGAGCCTCCAAGTTTTGATTGGCCCCTTTCTTTCAGCATCTCGCTTAGCAACCAATTTATCCCACCAAAGACTTCATATTCAACAAAAGCTAATGAGGCTATCTTGACCTTGGTTTTATCATCATACTCATAGCATTCAAACAACTTCTCTACTCAAGAAACCCAATCAAGGAACTCTTTAGGTTGGTTACCATTACTAAAGGTTGGTAGCTTAAGCTTGATATTATTAAGTCCACGGCTATGTGTTTAAGGTTCATCCCTTACATTTCGAGCTGCTTGGTTTACCTTTGATTGGCTACTTCTATTGGAGCTCTGCTCGTCCATATCTCTTCTTAGCCTTAGCTCTCTTCTTTGGGCTGCTTGTTTTGCCTCGGAGTCAACGGTCCTATCATTGCTTCTTCTCGACTTAGGTTGGTTTTCTCTTCTTCTTAGCTCAATAGCTCTTCTCAACTATTGCCCATCATTATTAAGCTCAGTAGAGCTACTTCTGCTAGTGAATGTTCATTCCCTTCTTTCACCTAGGCCAATACATCTGTAGCCTCTAGCTAAACCAATAAGCTCTTTAATAGAGTTAATGAGATTCTAAATATGGTATTCCAAGTTGTCAATACATTGTCTCAAATTTCTGTAAAGACTGTCTCTACTATTATTGATACTATCTTCCGACATTGTGGTCCATATAATAAATTTCAGAAAGAAAATTTAACAAACACGTAACACACTCAACTGCACTTGACTTAGAACTACCATTAATACAACTCCACAAATACTACTATAATAGAATGCAACTAATAGTAACGTAGAAATTACTGTTACTTGATTTAATAATCTAGTACAAAAGTACAATACCATGACTACTAAGAACACAAACAACGTAGTTACTATATAATGATGATTAATAAAAATGTTCAAACCATGAATCAAACTTTGAAGAACACTAATATATGTTTTCCCCTAAGCTTTGATATGAAGATGATGTTGCAACCGGTCGAAAACCAAAATGGTGTTTAGGGATTTAAGTAGGTATGAAGAATAAAGAGTAAAATGAGAGGTTTTGACCATAAATGTATAAGGATAGCACACACTAAGACACAAACGTAATTAGGGAATGAGCTCGAAATAGCGTTCGATACAACTCACGAATACTAAATGTCACTCGTGTTTCAAATGAGAGGTTGGTCTGACTCATTAACTTGCTCAAATGAAGGGGTTTGCCACAATCTCAACGACAAAATTGATAAGAACATAAGAAAGATTAGAGAGTTAGTCAACACTTAGTAATTTGATAATATTAGCTCCAAGAGCTCAAGAATAACTTTGCTCCAAAAGGGGAAAGTTCCAAGAATAGGTATATTCTTCACTATCTGATTATTCTCTACTAATTATAAATGTTAGTATTTATAGCAAGTCCTAAAACCCTAGTGGTAAAGTGGTAAATAATGTGTAAGGCCTTAAACGTTGAGAATGGGCACAAAATTAAAAATAAAGCAAATATGTACAATAATAAAAAAACTATGCATTTAATAGAAGAAATCAGCATGCAGTCATTTAGCCTATCTAGGAAGGAGTAAGGTTCAAATTGGATGGGGATGGCAATTGGATGTCCAAGTCTGAGGAGGGGTCCCTAAAGTCTCGCGATGCTTGGCTAAGACACCTATAAGATAGACACACAATTGCCGAGTATTAGAATTAATCGGCACTAGTCTCTCCGTGCCATGTAGAGTGGATCTTTAGTCTCGAGTCCTTGGTCATATGGTCTCTCAGCTTCTCATTAGACGATTGACTTGATGTTGAGTGGCTCCTTTTCTTCCTTTTGGTCTTCTAGGATTAGCTCGGTTTTAGCAAAAGCTGATTGGCCTCAGCATTGAACAATTTGGCCTCGGGTTAAAACAGGTCGGCTTTAGCTTTTGGCGAGTTAGCATTGGCTTAGGATAGGTCAGCTTCGGCTTGGAGATAGTCGTAAGCTAATTCCCATCAAAGATTCTATAGGGGGCCTAGTAGGATTGCTTAAATTTTTCATATTATATGTATACCCATGATACAAAAAACCATTTTGTAAGTTAGAGATTGCAAGACTTTAAATAATTAATCACTAAGATTTCTGATTTTAATTAATGGACCTACTATAAAATATAAATAGCTACGGATATCCGATATTCTACAGTCTTACAAAACTATAGAGAATCGATATCCCTTACCAAACAATAAGACATGGTAAATCAACTTCATAATTTACAAGAAATACTAAATAAATTATATAAATACTTAATATATAAATATTTTCTATAAAAGATACTTTTGTACCAACTATACACTTATTTATTGACTTTATCATTAGTAAAATTATTTCCAATTTGCACTTAGCACTCAGAATTTACCCCAGTCCTAGCTTAAATGAACTTGCAAAAAGAAACTATAGGGGAATGAGCATACCATAGCTCAGTGATTTTGCTCCTCACCATTACCATTCAAGCAAGTTATCAAACATTATTAGCACACATGTAAGCTATCTATATATGAAATGAATCCATGCACAATGAATGTAACCAACACATCTATAAGGGTTCGAAACCATGGAATATGTAGATTTATAATTCGATTATCTCCTGTACTTATCCATACAAGGTACCTTACCTTATCTATACGAGGCTATCAAGGGGTACCGTCTCTTCAGATAACATTCAACTATTATCCTAGTTAAGTAAGAAATATAAATCTAAATAAGCGAATTGGAACTAGAGTCATCCACCATTTAAGGCCCTGCTAGCATAACTAAGCGAATCCTCTTGCTATCAAAATATATCTAAGGCTACATGGGCACAAATATGCGAGTCTTCTTGCAATCAAAATATATCCAAGGTCCTATGCGTATAAATATGCAAGTCCTCTCATAATCAATTGGAGATACTATATTAGCTTCATCTTAATAATAAAATATTATTCACGGTGCTATGAGCCCTCTCAACAATCATACCAAAAATATATTTAGGATTGAAAAAACACTTTCCAAAAATACTTTTCTTGAAAATCTGTAAAGTTAGCACTCTTCATCAATATACCAATTAAGTCATAGAAATGTAACAAATATAATCGATTATTTTCGTTAAATATTTATTTTTACCAGTTTAAGAGGGTGATCGTACGGATGATAGCAAACAAGCAAAATAGTCATTTAAACATATAGGAAATGACAACTAGCAAAACATTATGCAAATAACACGCATAAGTAGATAGTGGGTCATTAAAACTCCCTCACATGAGTTAATGTTTATTCTCCAAGCCTTTGGGGTTTTTAGAACTCGATAATTGACTACCTGAAAGGATAATAAGACTTATAAGTATTTGGAAAAACTAAGTTCTTTAATCAACTAAATATCTATTGTATTTAGCTTAACTTCCCATTATAAAGCAAGTATGGCTTAAATGTGATTTAACTTATTTATTGGAGTAAACAGTAAATATATTTGTAATTTTTGTAAATTATAGCATTTTATGTATTTAGTTCCTTATTGCTCTTTATTAAAAATTTGCGAGGTTTACATGCTGTATTAGAGTTTACTGATTATGCCGCCTTATAGTGTAAGAACATGTAAGCCACTTGAAAAAGAGAAGGAGAACATAAAGTTATGGGTTAGGATGAGATGAAGAGGGTCATGAGGAGGAGATTTGTATTGAGATACTATTTATAGGATGTCTTCAAAAGATTATAAGAGTTAAGGCAAGGAGGATCTACTATTGATGGATATGCAAAGGAATTTCAGATGCTAATGATCTGAATGCGAAGTCATTGAGCGTGAAGATTGAGTTGTATCTCAATTCATCAACGAGTTAAATTACAAATTGGAGATATTTTAGAGACCATGGATATTAGGTCGCTTGATGATGTTATTCGAACAACCTAGAGGAAGAAAAGGTGCCAAATAGAAAGATTCCAACCTCTTATCTACCGATATGCCATTAGCCGACCTATTCCTAATAGACCTATGCGATCAGAACTAAGTAAGGTTGTTGAGGCCTAATCTACTCAAACTACTCGAATAGAGGAGAAGGAGATCTTGAGGAAGCTTGAGAAGGGTTAAAGCTTAAGCAGGAAGATAAGTGAGATCAAGTGCTTCAAATGTCAAGAATTTGGATACATTGCTGCCAAATGTTTAAATAGAAGAACCATGGTGATCTAAGCTGAGGTGTCAGCTATTGAGGTAGATAGTAATAATGAGGAAGTGGAAGATTCGAAAGAAACTAGATAGATTGAATTGTTCGAGGAGGAAGAAGTCATCTATATCGAGGAACGCAATTTTGCTAGCCACTCTAGTATTAAGGAGGATAATGAGTATGAGTCCTATGCTTGAAGATGAACAGATAGGGAATCTTTTCTACGTTACATGCAAGGTAAATGGGTCACTGTGTGCCCTAATTGTTGACAGTAGTAGCTGTACTAATGTAGCCTCTACTTTCATGGTTTAACAATTGAATTTGTCAACTAAGCTCTACTCAAAACCTTATAAGCTACATTAGCTTAATAACAAGAGACCTTACAAGTGAACAAACATGTGTTTGTGCCGACTTGTACTGGTAACTATCAAGATAAAGTGCTTTATGATGTGTTATCCATGACTGCACCTCACATTCTACTTGGATGACCATAGATGTTTGACTGAAAATTGATATATGATGGAAGGAAGATTACATGTACCTTTGAGTATAAAGGTAGAAAGGTGAAGTTGAGCCATATGACTGTTAAGCAAGTTAAAATCTTGTAGGCCTAATTGAGCTGAGTCTTGAAGAAAGAAGCTTTTATGTTAACTTAAGCTAAGCCGAAGAAAGAGATGGAGCTCAAAGAGTTAACCTATCTGCTAGTTAGAACGTTACTTGAGATGAGGGAATCTAAGGGGCAATTGCTACTTACTAAAGTGAAAACCTTGTTAGATCAATTTGTTGATTTGTTTCTAAGTGAGCTATCGCAAGGTTTACCTCCCATCTAAGGCATCGAACATGTAATTGACTTGTAGTCAGGAGTTGCACTGTTGAATAAGCCTGCGTATAGGCTGAACCTTGAATACTCAACTAAGCTGTAGAGATAGGTAGATGAGCTGATGAAAAAATGGTATGTACAAGAATCCCATAGCCCCTATGTTATGCCAACCCTATTGGTACCTAAGAAAGATGGGCCATGGAGAATGTTTGTGGATAACCAAGCAATCAATTGCATTAGCATCACGTATAGGTTGTCTAGTCCTATTTCAGTTTTTCTTAATTTAACCTATATTAAGCCTAGTCTACTTAGTATAAATTACTCGATATAAAATTAAGGAAAAAGATTTTTCTTTGAAAGATGTTTAGGGAAAAAAATTTGGAGTTGCCAACTAGTAAAAAAGTTGAAATAAGATTTTCGAGTGGAAAAACCCTAATTTAGCCACTAATATACTGATTTTCTAAAAAAATAATTTTTTATAAAATTTAATCAAACAATTTGAATTTGGAGGCTAACTTATTAAAACTCATTCACCATCTACAAGTTAAAAAAATAATAATGCACTTTCATTTTTTTTTTTTGTAATTTTTCTAAAAATGCCGAAATATGTAAAGATATACAAAAATGTAATTAATTTTTATTGCGAATTTTCGATAATTTTTTATTGCGAATTTTCATGAAAAAAAAGTTTTTATATTTTTTATAGTTACCTTAAAGGTATCTATATACTCGCTAGTCGAGATCAAACTAATGTAGTTTTGTTTTTTTTTTTTTAAAAAAAAAATATTTAGTGGGTTGATTCTTTTTAATTTAAAAAAAAGCAAGCCAGATTTATGTTATTTAATGATTTATCATTAAAAAAAACTACAATATATAACTGCACAAATCTATTTTAAAAAACCTAACTAACTAAATCTTTTGAAAAAGAAAAACTCTAGTTAAGATTTTTATTTAAAAAAAAAAAACTACTATGTGTCAAAATTTATTTTTCATAACCCCTAAATACAAGATCTATGCAAATTTATTGAGATATGCAATTTAGATATACATCTTTACTATAAATATGAACCGCGAAAAAGATACATATCTATATGTAAAAATGCAAATTTTTTTTTTTACAATGCCATTTTATGAAAAGAAAATGCAATTTTTCTAAAAGATGCGATTTAATCTAAAAAATGCAATTTAGTCTAAATGATATGATTTGGATACATATTTTCACCAAAGATATGAATCTCAGAGAAGATATGCAACTATATCTTAAAAAATCTAATTTTATGAAAAAGACGTAAGATGCAATTTACAATTCATCTAAAAAAATGAAATTTATATAATTTACAAAAATATTTAATTAAAACACGTAACATATAATTTATGTTAAAATTATTAAATAACCTACACTAAAATAAAAAGCTAGTAAAATGAAGCTATCAATTAAAAACAAAATAAATAAATAACTAAAACAATTTATCCAATTACCTAAGTGAGTTAGATCACCACAATCAAGTCATGCGCGTGGCGCGTATACAGATGGACTATGGCAAGCATAGGTGTTTGGACTATGCAATGTCATGAAGTGCTGATCGTGAGTGTTGTGCAGGATGGTGGGATGTGGCTGTAATCGTACGTGAATGAGTGTCTATGAGTGGTCTTATGTGGGTGAGTGTTCATGAGTTGTCGTGTGTGCTAGATGTGGATTTCTGATTGTAAATTGTTAGGCGTGGAGTAGACTATACAGCTGCTGTTTGTATAGCATTGTGTTCTTCCATGTAGTGTGTGAGTGTATGTGTTTGACTTTGTAGTATCTGTATATTTGACTTTTTGAATGTGATGTATGGATCTTGTGTATGCAAGGGATTGTGGCTTGTGTGATTGATGTGAATGTGAATTGTATAGGAGATTAGGGCTTATGTGTTGTGAAAAAACTCTAAAATTTTACAGTAAAAAACCACAAAAACTCTAAAATTTTACAATAAAAAAACCATTATTTATAAATCATAAACTTGAATCTTTTGGATATTTTTGTTGTGAATAATTAATCTTAATAAATCCAATATTCATAAGGTACCATGATACCGGATTTGGATTTATTAAATTTATTGAAGATTTAATCCAATCTATTTTTGTGATCAAGTTCTTAGACATCCCATATTTATTTGGGCTTTTTATCTTGGGCTAAATTTAGCCCAACTTAATTAACTACAACTCATATCTCATTTAATAAATCTTAAGTCTTTTTTTAGCTTAGTTAAAATATTCAAAATTGGACCAATGTCCACATTCATGAGTTGGACTTTTCTTAAAGAACCTTTTTTCCAATAAAGCCTAAAATACTCTAAATTTACTAAATTGCATGTATATATTTTATTATAATTTTACCTGACTCTAAATGATTGACTAACTAACTTGATTAGGACACTTTTGACACTTTGTATTTCATGATAATTTTTCACTTTTTTTAATTTTTATTATTATTATCATTTTTCTAAACCTGGCTTAAAAGTAAAAAGAGACTAAAATTAAGATAAAAGGTAGCAAAAATGGGGTTTCTACATAGGTATCATATACCAAGGCTTAATGAAATGCTGGATGAGTTAAATGGAGTCAGGTTATTCTCCAAGATTGACCTTAGATTTGGATACCAAAAAATTTGAATGCAACAAGGCAATGAGTGGAAGATTGCATTTAAAACCCGCTATGGGTTATATGAATGGCTTGTGATGCCATTTGGACTATCGAATGCACCAAGCACATTTATGCGACTGATGAATCATGTGCTCCGAGAACTATTAGGGAAATTTGTGGTGGTTTTCTGCAACGACATCTTAGTGTATAGCCCTAATTTGGAGATTCACCAAGAGTATTTTCGAGTAGTCTTTACAAAACTATGAGTTGAAAGGCTTTATGCCAATCTAAAGAAGTGTAACTTTTGCCGACCTGAAGTAATCTTCTTAGGGTTTGTTATAAGTGGTGGTGGAATACAAGTTGACGATGAAAAGATAAAATTGATCATTGAATGGCCTTTACAGACCACTTTGGCCGATGTGAGGAGATTCTATGGCCTAGTATCATTCTATCACAGATTTATAAGGGATTTTAGTATGATTGTAGTCTCACTCACCAAACTGTCAAAGAAGAATGTTGAGTTCAGATGGGGAGAGGAGGAGTAAAGGAGTTTTGAAGAGTTAAAGGAGAAGTTGACTACAACAACTTAGCTTTATTGAGCTTTAACAAAGTATTCGAATTGGAGTGCAATGCGATTGGACTACGCATAGGTGTTATGCTGATATAGGAAGGCCAACTTATTGCTTACTTTAGTGAGAAGCTTAGAGGAGCTATACTCAATTATTCTATCTACGATAAGGAGTTTTACTCCTCGATCTAAGCCCTAATTGTATGGTAGTACTATCTGCTACCTAAAAAGTTTATGATCTATATTAATCATGAATCTTTGAAATATTTGAAGTGTTAACTTAAGTTATAGTGAAAATAAGCCAAATAATTCGAGTTCATGGAAGGATTTTCTTATGTTGTGAAGTACAAGAATGGAAAGAGTAATGTAATGGCCAATGCCTTACCAGGGCGACATTCTCTCCTGATTGAACTATAGACTAGACTGCTTAATTTTTTAATGATAAAGGATTTATATGCAGAAGATCCACATTTTGTTCCCATCTATGCTAGGTGTGAGGAAGGATAGACAGTTTATGACTATCATAGGGAGGATCGATACTTCTTTGGGAGGATGAGATTATATATCCCAACCTGTTCCATGAGAGAACTGCTAGTGTGTGAGGCATATGGAGGAGGTTTTTTTGGATACTTTAGCTAGCATCAAACTCATGAGATACTATCCTCAAGATTCTTTTGGCAAAAAAATGAAGAGGGATGTCCGATCAGTATTGGAAAAGTGTACTACTTATAGAAAAGTGAAGAGCTAAGCTGAGCAAGGGTAAGGACATTATTTACCATTGCCCATTCCAACTAAACCTTGGTTTGAGTTGAGCATGGACTTTATGTTAAGATTGCTAAGGACGTCCCAAGGGAAAGAGTCCATCATTGTGGTCATGAATCAATTAAGTAAGATAGGTCATTTTATGCCTTGCTTTAAAACTGACAATGTTTCTTCTATCGCTTTTCTTTTCTTGCAGGAAATAGTTAAGCTTCATAGAGTACCTAGAATTATTGTTTTAGACTAGGACCCATAGTTCATGAGCTACTTTTGGAGATCATTATGGAAGCATATGGGAACTAAGCCATTATATAGTACGTCTTGTCATCTACAAATGGATGGATAGACCGAGGTTGTCAATAGAATAGTGGGAACTTTACTACAGGTTGCCTTTGGTCAGACAATGGCCAATTGGGATCTATGCCTACTGATCATAAAGTTCACCTATAATATGACTGCCCGTAGTGTAATAAACATGTTACCATTTAAGGTCGCTTATGGGTTCAACCCTGAGCTCCTAATGGACCAAACACCTCTTCCAAGCCTAGATAACAACCAGCTAACTGCAAAAAAGAATCAAAGTTATCAAAGCCATGCACTAAAAGGTTGTAGAACAATTATGTCGAGTTACTACCAAGCTAGAGAGGCGAGGCCAAGGATGGAGGAAAGGGGAATTTTAACTAAGTGATCTGGTTAAGGCTTACCTCAACAAGGAACGGTTCCCTAACTTGAGGAAGAGCAAATTATCTCCTAAGGTCGATAAACCCTTCATAGTGCTTGAAAAGATCAATCCTAATGCCTACAATATTGAATTACTAGAAGAGTATAGAGTCTCAAACTCCTTTAACATTACTGATCTCTACTTGTATAATCTCGAAGATAAGAAACATGAAGTTGAGTTAGATTTGATCCTAAATCTTAAACAACTTAGAGGAGATGATAGGGATCATAGACCAATCACGTGCTCCCGAGCTTAAGGACTTGCTTAGATGGTTTACCAAGCTATCCGTGGTGAGTTGAACGCTGAGGAGTAGTGCATTCCCTAGTTCGACCTACCCGTTTACTTTGCTCTTCACATCATCTAGGAAGCTACTGAGGTTACTAGTTGATGTATCGAGCCAAGCTCTCCACAATACACTTGCTCGAATATCAAACCAAAATACTATCAACCTGATCTATACCAAGGTCGAGCTAACAACTCTTTGAAGTTGACTTTTTGAGGCCAAGCCAATAATCAACCATTACCTAAACCAACCTTATCCTAGTCCCCAATATTCGAGCTATTAAGTTGCTGAGAACTTGCTATACTCAACCAGTAATGTCACTAGGATAATAGAATGAACAGATAACACAAGCATTATTTTTTCCTGACATCTATATTGTCCTTTTCTATCGAGAGAGATTCTTTTTGCTTGTTTACAGCGTTACCCTTGTAAATTATTCCATTTCCTTTATTAGGAGGAATCCTTTTTGTAATTTACACAAACTTAGGATTTACCCTAATTAGGTTCTATAAATGCTTATGTATTTTAATAGCTGCAATGGTCAATAGAATCAACATTATTTTTCAAACATTTCTCTTCTTGCATAAGTTAAGTGTAACTTACTTTTGATTATTCTTATCTAGGCAATTAAGCGTAAACTAGTGGCAAGTAACCTCTGGCCATACTTGTGCATCATATCAAGTGTAATTAGAGCTTGCGTGAGACATTAGTGTATCATATCTACCGTTTATGCATGAGAACCCCTGGTTAATCTTTGACTATCATTTATCATTTGACCGTCTCAAGGTTCAAACCCATCCCATTATTTCGTATGATACCGGGCGTCGTGTATTCATCCACACCGAATCGTATCACCTCAAGTCACTATTTGAAGATAATATAGAGGATATGGGCTAGGCCGATTGGCCCTGATATTAGGTCGTGATAATTCAGTAGAAAAGAATTAGTATAGGTAGGCAAAGCCAAAAACTATATTAAGTGACAACTTTCTAGTATCTTTCTAAATTATACTTATCTATAGGAATCTTTTAGAATCTAATGACCACATGGTTAGTAACAGAAATAGGGTGATATGGCATATTGCACATGGCACATGTATCTTGATATATTATTATCAACCTTAGGTGGGATAACATATAAATAGAGCATTACACCATGTACAAAAAATATGACAAAAATTACGAAAAGAACATTTTTCTCCTTATTATGTTCTCTCATGTGAAATTTGTGTATGTTCCTTGTGTGGAATTGTGTGTATTGCTATCAAAATTTCTACAAATTATTGCTCCCTACCACAATTGATATCAAAGCAGTTGTTAGAGGAAGATGAATCCATTTGAAGCTATTAGATTTGATAAGAAGCTTAAGGTAGCATTTAAAGAGAATATAAAGCTACCGAGAATATGTAATGCCTATAAGCTTGTTTAGACTAACAACAAATGGCTATTACTAAGTTGCGTACTCAACAGTCTGATAAGATGATTGAATCTGCGTCTTACATGCTTGAACAAGCTAAAACACTTATAATAGAACCAACATACAAGTTAGTAAATATTCCACAAACTCTACTATAAATATAATTACAAACACAAGCACCGATAGTTGAATTTCCTTCTTTAACTGGGAATGGACTTAAGGATTGGTTATAAAGTAGATCGGTATTTTAACTTAGATGCAACTCCAAGTAAGTGGAAGGTTAGATTAGCAACCATGCATTTTAATAGAATAGTACTAAAAAGGTACCACCATTATAAACAAAATCATGGAAACCTTAAGCATTTGAGGAACTTGTTATTGAGTTAACAGAGTTGAATAAGATCGATGCATTGTAAGATTATTTAAAGGAATTTGAGCTTCTAACCACCTAAATATAGTTACTTGAATCCATCCTTGTTAGTTTCTTCCTTAGTAGCCTTGAACCTAATATCCAATACCTAGTATGACTATTTAAGCCAAAAACACTTCAAGATGCATATACTTTGACAAAACTTTAGAAAGCTATCTTACAAAACAAGTTTTCCTTTGAAACACAATAGACCTCTATTTTTTACCTAATCCAATGTGAATTGAACAAGCCCAAGACATAGACAAAACATACCTATTCCTTTACACATTAACCAAATGTCATAACTCCAAATAACCCAATTCTTGAAGTTTGATAGCTACACAAAACAACTAGAAGTCCACTTGATGCTTTACCCCTGAAGAAGTGGAAGAGAAAATAAGGAAGAAAATGTATTTTTGGTGCGACAAACCATTTGTACCAGACTAAAAATGCAAAACCAAGAGATGAAGGATGTTAATAGTAGAAGAAAAAGGAGGATAGCATCGAAATAAAGGGTTATGAACCAATAGTGAATGAAGAAATTAAGGATGATCTTTCTAAGCTCACATTGTACTCAATTAAGGGTGAAACTCCTTAGGTTATAGGATGGATGTCTATCCTTGCGAACTATAAGAAGAGGAGATTGAATATTTTAATTAATATTGGTAGCTTGTTGAACTTCATTGATGATAGATTGGTCAAGGGTTTCTGATGTGTTTTAACTAAGGTTCAACCTATAAAAGTCATAATAATTGATGGGACCTCATTATACAACTAAGTTAATGATAGATTGGTTAAGGGTTTTCGATGTGTTTTAATTAAGGTTTAATCTATAAAGGTGACACTCTTGATGGGACCCCTTATATAGTCTTTTCAAAACTAAGTCTTTCAAGTTGACCATGTATTGGAAGGGAGCTTGAAGCTAAAATGTATTTATTATCACTATCGAGTTATGACCTTATACTTATAATATCGTTGCTTACTAAATCAGGACAATTCATTGGAATTTTGAACATTTGATAATAGATTTCAAGTGGAAGGAGCAATCTTGCAGGTTGACAATTATTAGCAAAGAGTTGTAAGTTATCGAAGGCATTGCATTATCTAGACTCTTAGCTGTTGGTGACAATATAGATATTCAATGTTGGGTAATATGTGATGAAAAATTATGAGATAATATAGGAAATGCAAGTGAGTTGAGGCTCAAACTATTAGATTTAATAAAAGAGTTCTATGACATTTTTAAGGATTTGAAGGGGCTAACATCAACTAGAGAATTTGACCATTGAATTTGTTTGCAAGTGGGTATAAAACCGATTTATATTAGACCTTGCAGGCACTTGGCAATGTAAGAGGAGATTTTAGAGAAAATGGTAAAAGAAATATTAGAGAATGGGATAATTAGGCTAAGTCACAACCCATTTGCTTCTTCAGTGGTATAAGTTAAGAAAAAAGATATTTCTTGAAGAATATGCATCGATTATAGGGAACATAATGATTACACTATTAAGGATAGATTTCCTATTCCTACAATTAAGGATTTTTTTTTATGAGTTAAGTGGAGCTAGCTGGTTCACAAAGTTAGACTTACATTAGAGATTTCATCAAATTTGAATGCATCTTGATGATATATACAAAACAACGTTTAAGATGAATGGGGGACATTATGAGCATGTTGTGATGCCCTTCGAGCTATCAAATGCACCTTCAACCTTCTAAGGGCTTATAAACCACATTTTCATATAATACTTAAGGAAATTTGTTTTAGTGTTCCTTGATGACATATTTATTTATTGTAAATCCTTAGAACAACACCTCTTTTACTTACGAGTTGTGTTTGGAATCTTAAGGAATGAGGGCCTATATTTGAAGAAAAGTAAGTATATAAATGGGACATCACAAATTGAGTATTTAGGCCACATAATAATTCAAGATAGAGTCACAAAAGATCCTAAAAAGGTTGAAACAGTGGCTAACTAGCCAGTTCCCAATTCAATTATGGAGTTGAGGGGATTCTGAGGGTTGGCCAGTTATTACAAGCATTTTATGGGAGAGTCAAAATCATTTCAAGACCCCTTATGTAGCTATTAAAGAAAGGGCAAGAAGAAATAATGGCTTTTAAAGCTCTTGAGTAGGCACTCACTAGCGCATCGGTACTAAAATTGCTAGATTATACCAAGGTCTTTATTATAGAGACGAATGCTTGTAGTACAGGTACGAAGGCTATTTCAATGTAAGAAGAGCAGCCCATTATATATCTGAGAAAGGCCTTATCTCTTAGGTAACGTAGGCTTTCCACTTATGAAAAGGAGCCATTGGCCATAGTATTTATGGTTGAAAAATGGCAACACTATTTAATTGGAAGGCATTTTATGGCAAGAACAGATCACTACAACTTAGAATATTTGCTTGGTCAGCAATTAACCATAACTAGCTAACAAAAGTGGGTCGCTAATTTTAAGGTTTGACCATGAGATTTAATACAATAGTGGCAAAAGAAATGCATCGATCGATGTACTCTCTCGCTTAAATGACTTAATGTTACAGGCCTTAAAGGTTTCATTAGTGAATCCTAAGATTATGAAGGAGATTAAAGAGAGTTGGAGCTTATCCAATAGGTATACCTGAGTTATTGGGAAGTTGAAGAATAATCAGCCTTGTAGGCATTTTACTCTAGAAGGGGAAATTATAAGATGAAAGGGAAAGATAGCTGTTGGGCTACAATCTATGCTCAGGTTGAAGTTGCTACATATATATCATGATGGTACAGGAAAGGGCCATTCTTGTGCCTAAGCAACCTATAAGAGATTGAGTTCCATTTACTACTAACTTAAGATGGAGAAGGAAATGAGAAATTATGTGAGGTTACAGATGCATGCCAATGATTTAAGGATGACAACATTGCTTACCTAAGCTTATTACAACCACTTCTAATTCCATTAGAATGTTGGATGGATGTTAGTTAAGGATTGCCAATGTCTAATGAGAAGGATGTCATATTAATAGTAGTGTATAGGTTGAGCAAATACGAACATTTTATTGGGATAACTCACCCCTATACAGTAAAGCAGGTTGCTCAAGCTTACATGAACAATGTGTTTAAGTTACATTGGTGGCTTGAAAACATTGTAAGTGATAGAGACGACTCACATTAGCATGTTCTAGAAGGAATTTTTTTAGACTTTGGCAGGTTGAGCTAAGCATAAGTACAACTTATCACCCGTAGAGTGATGGCTAAACTGAGGTAGTCAGCAAATGTTTGGGAACTTACCTTAAGTGCATCATAGGGAAGAATCCTAAGAAATGGAGTCATTATCTATCATTAGTAGAATGATGGTACAATACAAACTACGACCTAAGTACAAAAAGCACACCTTTTGAAGTTTAGTATAGATATCCTCCACCTATACACCTATGTTATAGAATAGAGGACTTGAGGAATCATGTAATTGACATAAAGTTGACAGATATAGAGGAGATGATTAGGGTACTAAAGTTTCACCTTAAGAAAGCATACAAGTGACAAAAACAACAAGTTAAGTATTACGACCCATATAAGATAATTGAGAAGATACGAAAGGTCGCTTATTGATAGGATTTACTTGAAAATGCTTCCATCCATTCGACCTTCCATGTGTTGCACCTTTGCCATTACAACGATTTTGCAATAGATTGCATGCTTCCTCTACTTGTGAACACCAAATAAATGGAGATACAAATAGGGAAACTATTAGAACAAAAGTTAGTGAGAAGAAAAGGGAAGGCTGAGGTCCTTGTGCAGTGTCATGAGATATCCTACGTAACCCTTATAGACAAGGGATTTCGAAGTGGAAGGGATTATAGTAGGGATGAAAGAGTTAGGGTTTTTATACTTACTCAACAAAGGGAAAGAGAAGTAAAGTTACAAGAAGTGAGAAAAGTAAAGTTTGAAGTTTGGAAGTGTTTGTGAAAAGTGTTAGGTCACTACCCTAAGGAAATGCAATATTAGAGGATGTAGACTAGGCTGATGGTCCTTGATATTGGGTTTAGATAATTCAATAAAAAAGAATTAGAATAAGTAGCCAGAGACTAAGTCTATATTAAGTGATAGCTTTCTAATATCTTCCTAAATTATACTTATCTTATTTGCAGGAATCCTTTAGAATCTAATGACCATATGGTCAATAATAGAAATAGGGTGATGTGACACATGACGCTTGCACATTAATATATTATTATCAACCCTAAGGAGGATTACATACAAATAGAGTATAACACCAAGTACAAAAAATATGACAGAAATTCCAAAAAGAATTTTTTTTTTTGCCCAATTATGCTCTCTTGTGTGAAATTTATGTGTGTTCCTTGTGTGAATTTGTGTGTTGCTATTAGAATTTTTATAAATTATTTGTGTGTTGCTATTAGAATTTTTATAAATTATTGCTCCCTACCACACTATCATTTTTTTGCAACAATTTAAACTATTTCCAAAAAATTTTCAACACTATAATGTTCCATTATCTTGTTCAATACCCTTTGCATCTTCATGAATGGACCTAACAATTTATTTGCTTTTCTTCATCATTTATTTCCGTCAGTTTTTTTTCAATTTGCCCATATAGACTTCACATAATGAACCTAAACAAAGCTTTAAAGCTCTCAAAAAGTTTTTGCATGCCAAGTATTCGCTATTTTATTGGGAAGTAATAAACCTTCTCCCCCCGTACATGTCAATTGGAAGTATTTTAATTGTTTCATTGTCAAGCACATCGTAAAATCTAAAGAATTTAGTAGCCTTAAAAATCCCCCTAAGGCAGGAAGATTTTGGCAACTCTAATTTTATATTTTTGGCATAATGTGGCACAAACTCACCAAAATTCAAATAGGAAGGTGATGAATTATCCATCGAAAGGTTATGATTCATATGAGCACAATTAGTATTCTTATTTCCAATTTGTTTACTCACAACCTCTAAAACTTATGCTATGGTTTCATATATTTTTTTATATCCATGTCTTAATTGCACCAGCTGGTCTCACTTCTACACTAATTTGCCCACTTTTGTATTATGTGCATCTCTTTGTTGGTATACCTTAGAATGACTTCTTATATCTTTCTATTCAAGATTCCAAATTCTTAAACCGGTAAACTTTTCAAAAATTCAATTACAACTGGGGCACCAAATTAATAGCTACCATAGCTTGATATGTTGTAGAGATTCCAAATTCTTAAAACTGTGAACTTTTTAAAAATTCAATTACAACAAGCGCGCCAAATTAATAGCTATCATAGCTTGCTATCTTGTAGAAATAGGAATTTAGTAAAGGAAATGTTAAATTTTCTATTAGAGATAAGAAAATTATGCCTACGAGCATATCTTGAAGCCGCTTCACCCTTTGCTTATGTTCCTCGAGGGTGGTATTAGTCTTCTTGTGCTTCTCTTTTTCTTCACTTGGAAGGATTCCCCAAGTGCTCTTAGTTTTGCGGGGTCCTTGTTCACCTACTCTAGTTTGGAGTTCACTTGGGCCTCGCTGTGCGCTCGGTAGTTTTTCGCTTCTCTTTCAGGCCGCGGCATATAGTGACCACAGGGTCAACTTTTGTCAAAGCAGCCCCAGCCTGCTCTAGAGCTTCATCCCTCTCAACTTTGACCCTTGCCAACTTCTCCTAGGCATCTTTCTCAACTTTCTTTAGCTTACCTTCTAAAGCCTTAACCTTGGCATCAACCTCGAACATCTTCTACGAGTAGAAAGCACTTTAAGAAAAATTATCAGTGGATACACCACCATGGATGAACTTGATGGTTTATTACCTTCTTTCTCTCTTCCCTCTATGCCCTAAGCAGAGCTTGAGCCACATCATTTGACTGAAACAAAGTACAACAAATGTTAGCTTAGTAAGTTATACGGATCAAAACTTCTTGATGAATCATGTAAATGGAGGACTTACCTCATACATTCTTAGCCTAAGATATCGTTCGATCTTCTCCTCAAACTCCACGCTTAACATAATAGCCAAAGTTTCTTAGTCCTCAGGTAGCACTACCCCCTATGCCAACATACGACATACTTCTACTCAACCTAACGTCATATTGTTCATTTGTACATTCTAAGTTGGCGTGAACTGTGCTTTGTAGCCTTTAGAACAAATTTGCAAGGATGAACACCTTGAAGGAGCACCCAGGTATAATCTTCTTCGTTTGGTCTTTCTTACCTTTCTTCTATGGTAGTTGCATGCTTAGACTACTCCCCGAAGCACCCTCACCCGTTAGCTGCATCTCTAGCACCGATGGTGCAACCTAGCTTATTCGTTTCATAGCCTCATCCCTAGAGCTTCTTTGAGCCTTCAAAGGCTTGACATTCTTGGCCGAAACAATAGTCAACGGTTGGGTGGAAAGCCTATGGGTTGTCCCTAGCAGTATGACCAAGCTTAGCTTTTGCTTTAGCTGTCATGACAGACTTCCCATTCTTAGATGGGGATAAGACCGTGCCCTTAGGTACCTTTTTCTTCTCTTTCGTAGCCTCAGCCAAACTAGATACCTCAAGTTGTGCGATGTGAACCCCTTCAGCCCTCCAAAATAAATGTACCAAGTGAGAAAACAATATATATCTAATAATTTACATCAAGGCATCGTATCTTGCACGAGCCTCTAGAGAATCTTCCCCTCAACACTGGCACATGACTAGTCCCTGATGGCTTGTGAACCTTGGTACGACTACAAACAAGGCATATTCCTTTCCCTTCTCTTTGCTCCTTTAGGACCTTAGCTATGTGATGGCATTCTCAGACTTTGGCCTTAGCATCATACAACCCTTCATTTTTTAAATGATCCTTGATCTTCTTTGAAGCTTCTAAGTCATTTGGTTGCACTACTTTAAGATTGGAGGTCCTCATGGGTTCACCCACCCAATTACGAAGTCCAAGTCAACTTCTAACCCAATACGAAAAACTTATCTCTCCATTCATGCACTGAAGACACATGTCCATCGAGCAATCTTCTATGTGAGTGGTTTGTAAGGTAATACCATTCCTTGGATGAACTACTGGCGTTTATTTGATAAAAATGCTTGAACAATTGTACGATCACCTTTATTTCCAACTCTTTGCATATTTGCTCAAATGTAACCAGGATGCTGTAAGCATTTGGAGCGAATAAGCTCAAGTTTATTTGGTAGTACAACAACAAATCCTCCTCAAATTCAGAAAAAGGAATCCTAAGTCTAAACTCAAAATGCTTTTAGTAGAGAAATATTTGTTTGGACGTCATTAGAGCCTTTCAATCGTTATTTAAAGGCATTTCCATGTGCCACTAAAGCGAGATTCCCATATATCCTCCGTCTCTTGACATCACCGGGAGATGGTCCGACCATCGAGTATCTCCATAAGGGCATGGTTGATTTTCTCCTTATAGTTGTCTAAATATATGCCTATGTTGGTGAGTAGCTGATTGAATTCCTTGGTCCTCTCTCTGGATGACGCCACCGAGCTAGGCATCTACATGGAAGGACCTGCCATCATCGTCGCCAAGGGGAGAGCAACCCTCCAAGGTTGTTGATGATTTGTGGGGGTATGCCATGAAGAAGAAGATGATATGATAAAAATCGATGTCAAAGAAGATTATACTATACCTACCATATTTGGTAAAGTGATTGTTGTTGAAAAAAGATCAAAACCATAAAACGATTGAAACTTACGATGAAGAAAATGATGAATTCGAAGAAAGAAGTGGTGAGTTTACAATTTGAAGTGCGAAAATGATAGCGTTTGCCTTATTTATAGGCATAGTGCGATATTTAAAGTGCAATTATGGAAATGCCAATCGACAAGACAATGGCTAGCTTGATTTTGCCATTTGCCATGCAGAAGGAATAAATGGATGAGATCATATCAATAGAATTGTCACATCGTACGAGCCCACAATTACCACAATTTCCTATAGGAAATGCTTTTCATTTAATGCATCCAAAAGTGAAATTGAAGCTCAAACTTCTAGAGCAAGCCACCGTACCTCATATTTGACAAGCCGTTAGTAGGATATGATCGTCTCATTTATTAAGCTTTGAATTCAAGCATTCTCAGCTCGGTCAGCTTGGACTCGAGGAGCAAACACCGGAGTAGTTTAGATTCCCCACTAATATGGCACCTCTTCGTCATACTAGCTCTGCTTAGCACTCTCTTAACTCCCACCTTAGGTAAAAAAGCTAGGTTACTTGGGATTACCATTCAGTCAGCCATCCGTCTCTCAGAGTTCCTAACTTGCTACAACCTAGCATATGATTAGCAGCACATCAAAGCAACTCACCCACAAACCTTAACTTATTCGTTAAGTTCAACCTCGTATGCGAAAACCTTAACAAGAAGCTCAGTCTCCATACCAACTTGTTGCCAACCAAATTGGAGGTTAATTGTCAATATGTTGTTTTAGATGTAGGGCTCCAAACCTTAGCTAACCTTCTTAAAGCATGGCTTAAGCTTAAAAAGCCAAAGGCTAACTTATCCAAAAGTTTGGCTAAGCTCCTTAGAGTTCAACCGAGCTCATTCCTATATAAGAGACTCTTCTAATACCAAGAGTAATTTCTTCAAAGCTTTGATTGAGCACTTAAGCGCAGTTAACCTCATCGAAAGGCCTTTATTCTACCATAGTCTCCTAATAACTCCAATTTAACATGCATTTTCTAGGGCTATTTTGTACTATTTTAGATATTAATATAGTAAATTTTGTGTTTTGAGTATAATTCATTTAAGTTTCATTTTTAGGGACTTTCAGAGTGTTTTATAAAGTTTTGAAGAATTTTAGTACTTTTTGGAGTAATTTGAACCAAAAGCATTAATCATGGAATGAAGAGAAGAAAGTTTGAACATAAGTAGAGGAAGGAGTAGAGTCCAGCTTCATTTAACTTGAAGAGACTGATGATTTTAGATGAGATTGTGGAAGATTAAAGACGTTTTGGATGAATTTTGAAGTCCTAGAAAATACCATACTCATGGATAATGAACGTTCATTGAAATAGTGAGCAATGGAGTAAGAAATGAAGTAGAAATTGGTCTCAAGAAATGACCATAGCTAGGGATTATGGCCATGGTCCCCACCTATGGTCCCTTCATCATGCTATTTATTCAAATTTCAAGTTTTCATGAGAAGCAAGTGCACTGCCAGCCACAATGGCCTTATATTTTGGGTGTGGTCGCTATATGATAAGTGAATCTTCTATTTTTACAACAAATAATCTATTTTCAGATAGGTAATATTTAGCAAATCTTCCATTTTGTCACGTTTCTTTTTGTAAACTTAGTCCTATATCTATATAAATAGACCTTAAGCTAGGATTTTCACATAGAGCCCTTTGGTAAAACCTGTGGCTTAGAATTATTATAGGGTCTCTCAATTTATTTTCTATTTTCATTTCATTATGTTGTTCTTATTTTAATATATTCTTAGTGACTTATTATTGAAATATAGTTTTCTTTGCAACAATTCTTCTTTCTTTCTCTAATTTTATTCTTTAATGATCTAATGATGCAGAGTATATTATCGTTAATTAGTATTCACTAAGGTTATTTGATGTTTGAGTTTATTATAGAGTTGCAAGGCCAACAGTAAATAGACAAGTGCAATTAAAAGAGTTTCAATGTACTAAGAGATTATGTGTTGGATATTTTCGGATTAGGAAAATCTAATAGCGGGATCCAAATGCTTCATGTAATCTTAAGATAGTCTATTTAGCAGTATGGGTAAAGGGGATCTCAAGGTTAGGAATTAGTTAGAGATATAGGTCTAGCTAATGCAGAATTTGATTTCCATAGGAACAGGATTAAGAATCTCTTCGGTCTAGAGAATAATTAAGAGTGAAAGGTTGCATGAAACTAGAGAGTAAATAATAACGATTCACTAAGGATCATGTTCTCTTTATTTTACTTAATTCATGTTTGCTACTTAGTTTTAGTTTTAGTTAGTTTTGTTATTTTATTTATTCTTATTTATTTTATTGTTCTTACTTCATTGCATCTTATTCCACTTGCATGTTTTATCACAATTTTCCCTCACATTGATAAGTTAGATAATTGGGAATTTTAGAAAATTGCTAGTATTTAGGTTCTTACACACTGGTTTCCCATGGGATTGATACTCGAACTCACATTTGTTTTAGTCTATCCATAATTAGACCAAGTGTACTTACTTATAGTGTGGTATATGCTTGGTCACCTCCTCCCAAATCTTAATTCCTAGGCCCTAAAGCAAGCCTACAGTTTATGGGTCCCAACCTTAAATTTGAAAGATGTCATGATATGAACTATTCATTTGAATAAAGAAGGTTTATAGTTGTCATGCACCTACCTCATGATCTTCTCTATAGATCTCCAAATCATGATTTAATTCCCTTAAATAGCTCCTTAGACTTGTTTATAAATACTAGGTAAGTCCACAAGTAAAGAGATCTTTACCTTCTTAGTCTCTAACTTACATTTTCACCCCTCTTTCCATAAAAACACCATCTAAATTAAGTGTAGACACCTAATTTTTGCTCCTTTTATTTTTACTTTTATTTTTCTTTCTTTTCTCTTTAGGCCCTAAATAAAAAAAAAAACAAAAATTAGGAAATTAAAGAAAACCCAAAAAAAATAAGAAATTTAGAAAAAAATAAGGATCATGGAAAAATACAAAAATTTTCAAAAATAAGAAAAAGCACCAAAAAAAATAAGAAATTTCAAAAAGAAGCCTTAAAAAGATAAAAAGTTAGAAAATGAAGTTAAAAAGTTTAGAAATTTGAAAAATTACAAAAAAAAAATAGAAAAATTAAAATCAAGTAAAAGATTTTACAAAAAGCATGTTATTAGGATAGATTTTTAATTTTAATTTTGGTTTAGAAGTTGGGTTGTTGAATTTGGGCTGCTAAACTTGGGTTGCTGAACTTGGGCTTAAATTTAAATATGGCTCAGGCTAATCGAGTTTATATGTGCAATTTGATTGCACATATGAACAAGGCATAGGCCAACCGTTTGATGATTAAGCATATAGACATAACATTAGTATTGAGCATGAGATCTTAGGTTCGAAGCTTGGTAAGGATAGAGAGGCCGTTTTCTTATTTTTTATTTTCAATCACATCAAAGACTGTCGTGTGTCAGAATCTAATTGCGACACATGTCATGACATGTAGCAGGATGGAATTGGACAACTTGCTAATGTGGCATCACATATCAACTACGTGGCATGCCACGTTAGCTGCCACGTATCACGAATGACAAGTAGCACGTTGGGGTTAGCCAACACGGCTGACGTAGCGTCATGTTAGTCTATTTTTTCCCTTCATTTTCCTCTCTTTCCCTCTATTCTCCTCATGTTTCTCTAGATTTGCAACGCTTTCCTCTTTGGATTGCCCAATTTAACACGATTTTTGGACCTTTTTTGTTGCAATTTCACCAAATTAATAGTGAAATTGCAAACTAGATGTAGCCTAGTGTTAATAGTGACCAAGAACACGTCTAAATTCATACATTAACTTAGTTAAATCGAGCTTCAAAAATTGGAAAAAAAATTTAATTTCGGTTTTTCTCATTTAGCTCCGATTTGAACTTTCCATGTTTTTAGACTAATTTCAAGTATATAAAGGGCTTTAAAGGTGATCATGAGGGACACATAAGAAGCAAAATCACTCAACATTCTCTTTCTCTCTCGTTTTCTCTTTCTAACTGTAGCTCTTTCTCTCTCTTCGATTCTCTTTCTTTACTCGACTTTAAATAGAGCTACCACCTTCATTAGCTTCCCTATACCATTAACTCCTTAACCCAACTCTTCTCAACTTCCGTCGTACCCCCTAGCTACGTTACCTAGCCCTAACTACTACGAGCCTTAGCTCTAAACACTATCCTAACCACCACGACAAAGCAAAACTAACCCACCACAACTCTCCCCAACCTCCAAAACCTCTAACCCAACCAATCACTAGCCTCTAGTAACCACGCTATATGCCACCCAAAAACTACTGCCAACCACCACTTCCTACAACCACTAAACGACTACCCTCGGCCACAACATTGGACTTACCTCCCCTTTTACCAATCCAAAACTCACAAAAAAATTACTTACCCCTTTGATTTGGCCACTAAATCAATCGGAATCAACCCCAAACCGCCACTGTATTGAAGATAGTGTAATTTGACTAATGCATCCGGCCCAACTCAACCCAATCAGCGCGTCTGACCCGACTTAAGATCCAAGATCCAATCTGACTTGCGCCTCTCTTGGTCCGAACCAACTTCGATCTTGTTTCTGTTTTATTATTATTATTATTATTATTATTATTATTATTATTATTATTATTATTATTATTATTATTATTATTATTATTATTATTTTATTTATTTCTTCTTTTTAGTTGTTGTTGTTTTTTTTTTGTATAAATGTAATAACACCAAAAAAAAAGAAAAGGAAAATAAAAAGAAGAAAACAAAAAAAGAAAAGAAAAGAGTAATCTTGTTTTATTTTTATTTTTATTTTTTATTTTTACTAGTTTAATAAAGATAGATAAAATGTAATAAGTAAAAAATAAATAAAATGATATAATAAAATTAAAATAAAATAAGTATGACAGGAAATAAAATTGTTTTATCACTTAGAAAAATTACTTTAAAAAATAAAAATAAATCAACTATTTTTCAAATTAGGATCATTTAGAATTTTCAAAAAATAAAAACCAATTTAAGGCCATTTAGAAAATTTGAAAATAAATCAAAATGGGTAAAAATATAAACCCAACTATTTTAAAAACCTGAAATCAACTCAACCCACTAAAGTTTTCAATAGAAGAACCACGTACGTCTAATCCTGAATAACGGGTATGTAGGTATCTATGTACTTACGGGGTGATGGTAAAAAGCGAAAAAAACCTAATTTCCCTTTTTCTTGAATTGTTTCTAATTTTGGAAAGTTGATGGTACTTACAAGGGTTTAAAATTCTTAGTCTTCGGACCTAAATCTTTAGTTTAAAAAAAAAAAGTTTTGCAAAAAATTGGTTTTAATTAATAGACTAATAGCTAAATTATAACCAATCCACCAAATTGGGTATAACTTAACCCATTTTGCCTGACTCTGGTTGAGTGGCGATTCCAATTCCTTTTTAAATTGAAAAACAATTTTTTTTAAACTCTAGTTGAAGGTCGGTACTAGATAGGTAAGGGTTTAATACTAATTAATTTAAAGAAGACCTAATTTTATAAAAGAACCGAGAGAGTGAAAGACTAGGTTTGACAGCTTAGCGAGTCTACTAGGAACATTAAGAGGGTTAGCCATTCGATTTCCAAAAATTAAAATTAATCTCTAAAATCACCTTAAATGCAATTTATTTACTCTCTTTTTTTATAATGGTACTAATGTGTTTTTTTTTTCTGGTTTAGTTTTATTTATTCAATTTAGGTAGAGTTTATTTTATGTACCATAATTGCATGATAGATATGGTCGAACCCGAATTATCTTAGGACCTTAGGACGGTAGGCCACTGTGTAGGCTCCGAGTGTTGTGTGTAACCACCGCTCGAGGTTGATTAGGCCATCTCTACTTAAGCTTGATGTGACTGAAGAAAGTATTCATTAATAAGTGAGGTCGTATAAGCTTAAGAAACTTTAAAACCTACCCTTTATGCATTCACAACATCTAGAATAGATGAATAATCTAGCAAGATGGAAATAAAAGAAAAAATGGCTTGGAGTTTCCTTGGTTTCCCTTGTATTGTAAATGTAGGATTGTTGTAAATAGGTTTTGTCGTTATCAAATGATCTTGTAACGTAGTTTCTCTTTTGTAACCTAGAAATGGCCTATTCATCATCCAACTCTATTTACTTCAAGGAAAAATTTGTAAGTAAGCCCATCTACCTTAAACTCGTCCTGATCAATAGTAATGGCACTTCAATCCTAGGGAACAAGAGACCATATTTAGTAAAATCAAGCCCATTCTATCACTTCTTAAAGTAAAGATAGAGATTAATTTGATTAGGGCTTTGACCAACTTTTAGGAACCGGAAGAAGTGGATTTTCAAGTTGGGCCACATTTGATTAGCCTAATACTTGAAGAGTACACCTGATTACTCCAAGCCCCTTCTTTGGAAAGTATATACACCCTAAATTTGGAAATGGATCTTGTGAATGCCTTCTTAAGATGCCTCGGTATTAGAAATATGGAAATGAACAAAGCCCTTAGAAGTTGTTATGGTAGTTGCATCAAATTAGAGGACTTAAAAGCATGGTTCACCACTAAACCCAAATCCAACCAACAGGATATCTTTTGTAGCAATCTCAAAGCTTGGGGACAGAATAGAATAAAAGCCTTTATCTTGGTTGCATTCGGGACCCTCCTATTCCCTATCAGAAGGTTCCTCATATATTTTAGGGTCGCTGAGTTACTGAACCAATTTCTTGAAGGCAAATCATATGCCTGGCCCTCCTCATAGAATAGATCATAAGCCTTAATATTTTGAAAGAAAAGAATGATGGCACACTGAAAACTAGTATGGCATTACAGATAGTATGGTTTGTGAGCCACATCAAAAGTTATAGGCATGACTTAATCCGAGGAGAGTTTGCTCACAACATCGATCTAATTGATTCATTTGTCTATAAGGTCCATCTCCTAGAAGAAAAAACTACATACTACTGGGTAGAAGTATTGAAAAATTTCCAAGTCGTTGATATCCTATGGACAGCAAGATAGAGTAACTTCAAACGAGTAATCCTAGTTTGTAAAAACTATCAAGCGATACCCCTAATCGGGATGAAGTTATGCACAAGCTATTACCTTAACAAGATGATTAGACAATTCGGAGGTATCCAGGATATAGTCTATAGACCTCCATTGGATATCATGGCCTTGGATTATGAAGATCTTCAGATTTCACTACTACAGAAAATGTATAAACTCAAGGCAATCAAACAGTTATTGGAAACAAAGACTATCACCCCAAACATCTATTTAGGAGAATGTCTAAGAGAAGTAGATAAGCAATGAGTTACCAAAGAATATTTGTATGATCAGCTCCATAAGGCTGAGGAGATCCAATATCGAGCACCAAAGGTCATCCAACCCGTAGTAGCTGAATTAGATCCTAAAGTCAAGACTTACATGGACTAAGTACAAGCCCAAGTAGAAATAATCTATGAAGAGAGAGACATGTGGGAGAATCTCTTCTGGGTATCAAAACAACGTTCTAGGGCCTTAGAACATCAATTGAGGATGACCTAAAAAAAAGCTCAAAGAATTTGAGGAAATGGAAGAGCCCAATTTAGGAAAAAGGAAAGGAGAACTAACAGGGTCTAGTAAGCAGAAAAGGGGAATGCCTATCAAACGCTCAAAGAACATTTAGAGATAGGAATAATCTTTTTAAATGTACTTTCTTTCTTTTTTAAATAATATAAAAGGAAAAATCCAAAAAGCCATAAAAAAAATAAAAAATGAAAATGCTATCTTGCTAGTTATTAGTCAATTCTGCCTCTCTGCTTCCATGTGCCAAGCATTTCTTAGTTTCTCATTTGTCCTTTTTAAAATATTGGTGTACTAACTTGTTGAAAAGTAATCTTATTCAAGTTGTTAAGATAGCTCCCAAACGCCAAACTTTCTAGAGAAGCCCCATCAAAACCCGTTCTCAAACTAGAATGGCCAACCAAGGAAGCAACTACAAAAACACCATCAATGGCAATGGTAACCCTGAGGTTATTGTTCCCATAGAGTTGAGGTTCCAATCTTTGGAATGAACGATGGGAATGATTGTAGATCAACTGAGCTTTCTTGCTGATAACATCTCTCTACTAAGGTCTATGGCTCCATCAAATGAAGAGAGTTCCAAAGCCTGATATGAAAAGAATATTAAGGCCTCACCCCTCAAAATAAAGTAAGCTTACTCCAAAGTCAATCAAGGCTTCGAATCCTTTGAAACATCAGGGGTATTTCCAAAGGCTAACCCAACTTTTAAGCCAATTACTTACTCATTCCTAATCAACCCAAAGCCTAAAGTTAACCAGGATAGATTGAAAGAGATTAAGAAGTTGTTAACTCAACAAATTTCTAAAAAAATGAAAATGCTCGAAGGATATGATGGATTCAAGTACACTGGCATAACAGACCTCTATGCCTATGATTATGAAAGCTTCCTGGAAAAGTTTAAAGTACCTAACTTTGAAAAATACAACAGGACTATATGCCTTAAGTTACACACCTGGCTGTATGTACGCGAGATGGGCAAGTATGTACAGTATGACTAGCTCATGGTCCAAACCTTTCAGGATAGCCTGACTAGCCCTTCCTTGACTTGGTATGCTCAGTTGGACTTAAATTAGGTGAATACGTAGGAGACGTTGGCTAAGGCATTCTATGAGCAATATAAATTTAACGTTGAAGTGGCACCAACAATGATGGATTTAGTTGCCCTAAGGAAGAAGTACAATGAATCCTTCAAAGAATATGCTCAAAGGTAGAGGTCAGTAGCTGCAAGAGTATCTACCCCTGTGACTAAGAAAGAGTTTACTATAACTTTCATTAACACTCTTGAGATTCCTTATTTTGCTCACCTGATTAGACAAGCCTCTTCTAGCTTTGCTGAAGTAGTGGTAGCATGGTAGCGAATTAAAAGTGTTGTTTCCTCCAACAAGTTGCAAGAGATAGCAGATAGAAGATTATTCTCTGCTAAACCCACTACCAACAAGCCTAGAGACGTTATTATTGGCATGATCAACTTGAATGCAAGGCTTAACTCCTGAGTCTCTTTTAGGACAAATCCTCCACCAGCTTAACTACAGTACAGAAGCCAACCACATGCTAATAGAGCTTTGAGATAGTTCACCGAAATACCTGTTCCACTCAGTCAGGTGCTCGAGAAGTTAAGGAGAGATAATTTGCTCCATTTGGAGGCTCCTAGTGAAAGGTATAGGCTGAGGATTTTTTACCCTAATACAAGATGTCAATATCATTTGAGGCAGGTAGGCCATTCAACTAACTTGTGTTGGAGGTTGAAAAACAAAATCTAAGACTTAATTGATGAAGGAACAGTACAATTGGATTTTGTCAAGGCTCTTACTCCAAACGTCAATAACAACCCCTTGCCAAACCATAGGCCCATCATCAATATGACATTTAACTGCTCGAAGCCTGTGATCAACATGATCGGTCCTAACCAAGAACCTGAGGTTTATAGATTCTACAAAAAGAAGTTTTACAAGCTAAAAAGTATACCTTCCATGTGCTTGTGGCCTTAGAAAATTATAAAGCTACCCCCCTCAACTACCAGGCAATAAACTAGAGGCAATCAAACACGCTTGTAGGGGGGATCATTCACTCCAGTAAAATCTATGATTTGAGGGAAGACCTGAAGAAGAAGGTCATGTTAGAAATGCTAAATCACAAAACAAGCTGAACATGAAGAGGGATTAATTGCCTTCACCAAGATGATCAAGTCTAGCAAGCATAAAATAATGAATCAGCTTGTTAAGACTCCGGCACAGATATCCCCGATGTGTCTATTGATGGCATTAGATTTACATTGAGAAGCTTTATTCAAAATACTAAGGGAAGTCAAGGTCCCTCATGAAATCCCGAATGAAAGGATTGGCTCTATCACCAATTCCATCCTCACTATGGATCAAATTTCCTTCTTTACTGAGGAACTTGGCAAAGAAGGTACCTAACACACAAAGCCTCTATTCATATTAGTGAGGATAAACAACATCATCGCAACAAGAGTCTTCATCAACAACGGATCATCTCAAAATGTCTGTCCTTTAGCTACCTTAGATCTATTGGGCACCAATACAAATGTTATCAAATCAAGTTTAACAATAGTAAGGGCTTTCGATAGATCTAGGAGAGAGATAATAGGGGAGATCAACTTATTAGTTAATATTGGCCTACATACGTTCAACATCCCATTCCAGGTCTTGGATATTCTAAGGACCTTCAATCTATTATTAGGAAGGCCTTGGATACATTTAACAGGGGCCATACCGTTAACTCTTCACTAGAAAGTTAAGTTTATCTCCAATAGCCAGGTCATCACAATTCTAGGTAACCAAGATTGCGAAATCTATAAAGAAACAGCCATACCCCATATTGGTACAGAAGAATAAGAGGACTTTGGACTCTAAATGTTTAATGAGGTGTGCATGATCACCAATTAGTAGAAGGAAAAGAGGTCGAAATTCAAAGAAGGCCAGTTTGGGACCTATGGGTTAGGATACATTCCAACCTCGATGGAACAATTACAAAGAATGCAAGCTAGGCTTAAAAAAGGTAACAAGTTGTATCATACTCCGATGGCCTTCCCCCTATTGTTAGAAACATTCATTCGAGCTGAAGCCCAAAACTCAAAGCCTACCAAAGAAGGCACTTCCAACATAAATGAAGAAGCTAGCCTATTCAACAAATCTTAGCACTTGAAAAATTGGTTCTCCATTCCTGTGAATAACAATAAGTCTTCCCTAGGGTAAAGAATGAATCATGATCCAATATTTTATAAAATTTTATAATAAATTACCTCTGTTCTTCAAATGATTGTATTTAAAAGAGAGTTCTCGTAAATAAAATTAGTTTCTTTTCCTTTTACTCCTGCCTTATTTACGCTTTTACATACTTTTTCTTTTCTCCAGATCCCATGATCCAAATAAAAGGCCATAGATACCTTATGCAGATAGGTGATGAATATATTGATATCACTTTCAACCTTATTAGGTTAGTCATCAGGAGTAAAAAGCTGGCAAAAACATTAAATGAGTAGAATTTCCATTGACGAGCCAACAAAGATAATTAATGTCGGGACCGATGAAAACCCTAAGGTATTAAAGATTATGGGAAATTTGAAAGAAGATCAAAGGGTAGAGATGTCCACATTACCATCCAAATACTAAGACATATTCGCATGGTCTTATGAAGACATGTCCGAATTAGATCCGCCAATCATAGTCCATCATTTACCTATATGAAAGGATATCAAAACTAAGAAACAAAAAATAAGAAGATTTTGACTGGATGTTCTGTTGAAAATCAAGGAAGAAGTCAGAAAATTACTGGAGGTCGATTTTATCGAGGTATCTGATTATCTCGAATGGGTAGCTAACATCATACCAGTAACGAAGAAGAATGGAAAAGTCAAAGTGCGCATGGACTTTCGAGACCTTAATAAAGTAACCCCTAAAGATAATTTTCCCTTGCCCCATATCGATGTCTTGGTTGATAATACAGTTGGAAATTGTATTTTCTCTTTCATGTGTGGATTTTTCGGGTATAACCAAATCCAAATGGTTGAAGAAGATAAAATCAAGACAACGTTCATCACAACTTAGGGCATGTTTTCCTATAAAGTGATGCCTTTCGAACTCAAAAATACCAAGGCAACTTACTAAAGGGCCATGGTAGCAATCTTTCATGACATGATGTAGAAAAAAGTTTAAGTATATGTTGATGATATGATTGCCAAGTCCAAGGAAGGAGAAAATCATATGAAAAATTTGAGGAGATTGTTTGATAAGTTGAGAAAATTCTAACTAAAGCTAAACCTAGAGAAATATACTTTCGAAGTGACTTTAAGGAAATTATTAGGTTTTACAATCAACTAAAGGGGCATTAAAGTGGACCCTGATAAAGTCAAAGTGATAGTTGACTTGCCCCCGCCACGTACACTAAAAAAAATCAGAGGTTTGTTGGGTTGTTTAAACTATATAGCCCAATTCATATCCTAACTCATAGACAAGTGCCATCCTTTATTTAATTTGTTAAAAAAGAATGCTAAGATCAATTGGGACGAAGAGTACGAGTAGTCCTTTACAATAATCAAAGAATACCTCATGAACCCTCCAATTCTAGTAGCTCCAAAACTTAGGAAGCCTTTATTCCTATACTTGACAATATTACTAGAGTCCATAGGGTGTATGCTTAGCTAGAAGGATAAGGAAGGGAAGGAACGGGTTGTGTACTACTTGAGTAATAAATTCACTAAAGGGGAGTAGAAATATTCAGAGATTGAAAGAACCTGCTATGCTTTAGTCTAGATAATGCATCGGCTCATAAAATATACTCCCTATTACTAAGTTGAATTTCTAACTTAGCACAATCCCTTGACGTATTTGGCAAACAAACTAGTCCTAATTGGCAAAATCTCAAAATGGCAAATGCTGTTATCAGAGTTCAAAATTACATACGTGAATTGGAATTCAGTTAAGGGGCAAGCTTTGCAGATCAATTGGTAGAAAATCCCTCTAATAGCACTCCCTAAGAGGTATAAGTCAATTTCCTCAATGAGGATGTCTTAACAGTTGAAGGAAAATTTGATAAAATAGAGGATGACAAGCCACCAAAATGGAAAATGTTCTTCGATGGTGCAGCTAACGTATTTGGGTGTAGTATTCGGGAAATACTAATATCCCTTAAAGGTGTTCATTATCTTATAGCCATAATGCTTGTCTTCCCATATACTAATAATATTGCTGAATATGAAGCATACATCATAGGATTCAAGATGGTGCTAAATAAAGACATTTAAGGATTAGAAGTGTATGGGGACTCTTCACTCATTATTGGCTAAGCTCGAGGAGACTATAAAACTAAAGATCTTAAGCTGGTGCCTTATCACTAGCACTTTACTAAATTGATGGAGAATTTCAAGGAAATCACCTTCAATCAGGTACTGAGGACTCAGAATCAATTTGTTGATGCCTTAGCCACACTAGCATCTATCATCTAGATATCTAGTAGAGTCGAGATTCAACCTCTTACTATTGAAATTGAAAATAAGCCTACCTTTTGCCTATTAATTAAGGGTATGAATGACCAAAAACTGTAGTACCATAATGTTAAGACGTTCTTACAACAAGGTACATATCCTAAAGTGGCTGAGAAAAAGGACAGAAAGATGATTAGGAGATTGGCCACTCAATTCTTAGTAAGCAAGTCCACCTTATACCAATGCTCATTTGACGGTATACTCTTAAGGTATGTAGATGACAAAGAAGCTGAGAAGTTAATGAAAGAAGTACATGAAAGAGTATATGGCCCTCACATGAATGGATACATGTTGACAAAAAAAATCATGAGGCTAAGGTATTGTTGGTCAACAATGGAAAGTGATTACATCAAAAACATTAGGTACTATCATTTATGCTAAGTTTATGCAAATAACATAAACTCTTCGTCTTAGGAACTGCATCCCCTCTTAATACCATGGCCTTTCTCAATGTGGGACATAGATATCATCGGCCCGATCACTCCAAAAGCATCCAATGGGCATTGCTTTATACTAGTAGCCATCAATTACTTTAGCAAATGGGTTGAAGCTTTGTCTTACTCGAGCGTTACTAAAGGGGTCATAGTTATGTTCATCAAAAGAGATATCTTAGCCTAATACAGGACTTTGGAAATGATCATCACTGATAATGGCACCAATCTTAACAACAAGTTTATGTCAAAATTGTGTCGACAATTCTGGATCATTCATAGGAACTCTACTTCTTATGGACCCCAAATGAATGGAGCCATTGAAGCAGCCAACAAAAACCTCAAAAGAATCATTGAAAAAATGACTGTCACATATAAGAATTGGCATGAGATGTTACCCTTTGCACTCATGGCCTATCGGACTTCCATCAAAATGTCGATTAAGGCAACACTATACTCTTTAGTATACAGGACTGAAGTAGTGTTACTAGTAGAGGTTGAGATCCCGTTATTTAGGGTACTATCAGATTCTCAACTGGACAAAGTTAATTGGGTAAAGAAATGCATTGAGCAGCTAAATCTAATTGATGAAAAGAGATTGATAGCCCTATGTCATAATCAGTGTTATTAACAAAGAATGACTTAGGCCTTCAACAAAAGGTTACAACCCCAAAACCTTAAAGAAGAAGATTTGGTGTTAAGAAAAGCTATCCTAAATGCACAAGACTCCAGAGGGAATTTTCTCCTAATTACGGGGTTCCTTATGTCGTGAAGCAAGTATTATTGGGAGGGGCTTTGATTTTATCCCAAATGGATGGTCCAGATTTGAGAGACCCTATAAATGCGGACACTATAAAATTATACTATCCATAAGAAGTCAATGGAAATTTTACTCAAAATGCGAAAATGCTAGTCATTTTAAACATCATTGTGGTCTAATTTTTGTTATCTACAAGCAAACTTAGCATCCTTGGCTGTTGTCGTCGTTGGAATAATCACCCTCTCCATGGAAAGGTCCAATTCCCTTTATGCCATTTAATTGAACCCATATACTGTAAACACGAGAGGAGTTAAGGAATGAGATCTAGAACATTAGTAATTAACAAAATTCTTTAAAATACTTTATTACGGATTGTTTTCCTTTGATAGGGAATTTTATCATTTGTTTTTCAAGGGAATGTGAAACCTAAGTAAGTAGTCACTGTCATGCCCTGAAGCGGCAGAGTCATAACAGCCCCGCCGTGTAAACCATCCTAAGATAGAAGTTGGCCTTACAACCACTATCTTAGACCTGATCTACACAAGGCGTCCACGACTAACCCTCTTTGAAGTAAACAGTTTGTAATTTAAATAAATCATTTACCTATAAAAGTGAGGAATTATATATATATGTTATAATTCAGTTATTGCAGTTAAAGTTTACAATCTTTCTTTATAGTATATTTCCTAGTTATTACATCGTTTGGAAATGAAAAATAATTCTAAAATAAAAACTTAGACCTTAAAATATGTGTGTTTATTCTTCAATGTTTTTCCTCACTTCCTAGGATCCAGCAGTTGCTAGCTTCAGGGTAGTTGTTTGTCGCTTTTTAGCCAGCATCTGCACGACGTCCATAGGGATGTAAGCAACCACAGCTCGATAAATTAGGACGGAGGACTTAAAACTATACCATACAGATAATAAGGTTTTCAATCACTTATTAGGTGCAATGCATGTGCAAGAAAATGCCATCGCACGACGTTGTCCGGCCCATCGTAAGATTAGAGAAATTGCGCCCGCTCTAATCAGGGTTGAGTAGTTGCCGTTAATGCAATAGCTCACGACCAAACTCAGGCTTTTATAATGGAGACCTTGCTCCTCGCAAGACTACCTTCGACCCACTGTCTTCACCCTCGCCGCGACCTCCTCTCCTGTCACTTAGTTCGACTAAGGATGAAGAAGGGACCATTTTGCAATCCTGCGCTATCCCTTTCGAAAGAGTCGCTATTTGGTCGGGGAGTCCTAAGTTCCCCTAACGGGTTGCCATGCATGTCCGATTATGATTGCTGGTCGTATATTTGATTAAGTTTAGTTTAGGGTGATCAATCATTTCATACAAATCATACAATACATGCCAAAGTAACAAACAGAATCATAGTATCACCCATAATCAAGCACATGCACATATCCAACTATCTAATAAGCACAACCGAGCATAATCTTAAGCCTCCAAAATACAGCATTGTATTAATCCCAACTTACCTCGACTCCTCGCTCATTCACTCGAGGTCCGATTTGCTCAAGCCATCGCCGATCATCTCTATAACACAAACGTGGTTTCAGCTTTTCATATAACTATTATAGGTTCATTTTATCCTATAACGCTTATTGTTAGGTTTTGTTTAGGGTTTAATATGCCTAATTATTTAGATCTTAAGTCTTTTATAATTATTCTAGGTTTGGGCTTAGGTTCGGGTTCGGTTTCCACATCGATTTCTAAATTAGGTTCTACTTCGATTTCTAAGTAATGTTTTATATTCTAACCCTAGAAATTCGTTTCGACTCATAATGTGAAATTAATCACATTACTTCCCGACCTCCTAAATATCATTATTACCCCTAGTCAGTATTTTATTTCATCCAGTACACTTATATCCTTATTAGTGTACCAAATTTATTCCTAATATGAGAAATTTTTACATTTTTCATATCATTACATAAATTCAAGTTTCTTATCAAATTTATTATATATCCTCATTATTTATATAATATCAATTTTTATCCTAATATTTTCTATTTATTATATTTTCAAAAATTACATATTATGCATTATTACCTATTATGTACATAATGCACTTCTAATATTTCTATCACTTTAATTACTATCCCTAAACATCAATTATCATTTCAAAATGTCTAAATTCATCCTAAATCATATTTTACTCCTAATTTCCCTAATTTACAAAATTAACTTAAAGTTAACTATTTTTCCTTATTAATCATTTGCTACATAATTAACCTAATAATTACATCTAACACCCTATATGCTACAAGTATCATACTCCATCAGATTTCAATATCCTAAAACATATAATTATTCACTAAATCAGTAATTAATCATTTAATTACTTAATTAACCCTAAATTACCCATTTTATGCCTCATTTTAGGACCTAAAAATTATCAAAAAAATTCAAAAATTAATTTTTGAAAACGGGCTTTATAGCACTATTCTATATCATCTAAGTAATCAAAACAAAAATTTTAGGCTCGAAACTACACTCTTAAGGTCATTTATTTCTAAACCGAAACATGTTTGGTTTTACACGATTTCTAAAGGACCCTATATCGCGAGGCATGTTTTCATCAAAATAATATTTTTCCTAAAAACTACATACAAAAATATTTTAGAATAACAAATTTCATAATTTTCTAATAATATTTACTACTTTTACCAAATTACATAAAATCAGGCTAAAAATCGAACTCACCGATTTGGGTGGCTCCGGCTACCTTCGATGGTCATAGGTGTGTCGGCCCACCTGGGCGTTGCCACCACTGTGTGGTGGTGGTGGCCGTCCACTCCCAGCTGCCCGTTGGGTTTGGGTTCTTCTTTGTGGCCCTAACTGCACAGTTTTCCTTTTCTTTTTTTTTTTCTTGGTTTTTCTCTCAATTTTTGAGTCTCTCTATTTTTCTCAAATCCCTAACTATCCAAAGGAGTTCTCTGAATTTTTTTTCATATTTATAGACGTTTAGGAAATTTATTGTGCATTAAATTGGACAAGACAATTGCCTTATCCCTTAATTTTTGGCTTTTGTGTTGTCTTAATTTAATTGGTCGATTTTTTTCTATTCTTTCCCAGTTGCCACGACCCAATTCTGGATCATTCCTTACTTTTTCCTTAATTAATTATGAATTTTATTTAATTATTTAGTATTATTTTGGCACATTACGCCATTTTAAGTAATTACGCTTATTTCTACATACATGTAAATTCATATATAGTACAAATAAATATTTCTAAATATTATTTAGGTTATTTTCTGATTTTTAGTATACATATAATTTATCTCTAGCGATTCGTTAATTATCGGAATGTATTTTACGCATTTTCGATAAATAACGAGTTATACACTTAAAATTTGGAATTTTTATATTCTTTTATTTTATTGCTTATTTTCTTAAATTCAAACTTACGGGATGATTTTACTAATATTTCTAGCTTTACTTTATAATTTAGGCTCGATTGGATCCTTTAACCGATCGAAACCTTGAATGGCTAATTTTGGGGCTTACAGTCACGGTAGATAAGAATACAGCTTTTTGTTCATAAAAGTTCTAAAGAAACAAAAAAAAAGGGTGGTTTTTTTGTATCGAGTTAATTTCCATAAGTTCTCCAAAAGAACTAGCGAAGTCTCAAATGTTGTACATCAAGAACATCCGAGTTGATAACAAAGGACTAAAACAGGAGTCGATAATTTCTGATGGGGGCTTTTCAAAAAGGCTTGACAGTTTGGGTGCTATCTACAAAGACTGGGTAAGTATTTCTACACAATGTTAGCACATCGATTATTGAATCTTGCATTTACATTAAGACCATTTTTTTCTTTTTTTACTTCCAACAATCTTTTTTAACCAACCCATAAGGCATTCACTTTCTGCATTTAGTGTTTGGCCAACCTTTAAAGACATGATCCTAACTTGGTTCATCCTTCCAATTCGTAAGGCCCTTCTATTCACCAAACTTCCTTTAAGCAAGCCTATAGGACATTTCCCTTTGATCACCAAGTTCTAGGGGGCACTTCTCTTAGTCAGTTGCTTAAGATTTCACATTAAGTCCATTTTGGGGTTGCTAGTCCTCGAAAGACGCTCCCGCCTAGGTTAGTGAGCCTTGTGAAGCATAACCAGGTTTTAGATCGATCCCATTTTAGGGATACTAGTCACCGAAAGACACTCTCGCCTAGGTTAGTGAGCCTTGTGAGGTATGAACAATTTTAGATTGATCCCATTTTAGGGTTGCTAGTCCCCTAGAGACGCTCCCACTTAGGTTAGTGAGCCTAATGAGGTACGACTAGGTTTTAGATCAATTCCATTTTAGGGTTGCTAGTCTCCGAGAGATGCTCCCGTCTATGTTAGTGAGCCTTGTGAGGTACGACTAGGTTTTAGATCGATCTCATTTTAGGGTTGCTAGTCCTCGAGAGACGCTCTTGCTTAAGTTAGTAAGCCTAGTGAGGCATGACTAAGTTTTAAATCAATCCCATTTTAGGGTTGTTAATCCCCGAGAGACACTCCCGCCTAGGTTAGTGAGCATAGTGAAGCACAACCAAGTTTTAGATCGATCCCATTTTAGGGTTGCTAGTTCCCAAGAGACGTTCTCACCTAGGTTAATAAGCCTAGTAAAGCACGACTAGGTTTTAGATTGATTCCATTTTAGGGTTGCTAGTCCCCGAGAGACGCTCCCGCCTAGGTTTGTGAGCCTTGTAACGTATGACTAGGTTTTAGATCAATTCCATTTTAGGGTTGCTAGTCTCCGAGAGATACTCTTACCTAGGTTAGTAAGCTTTGTGATGCACAACCAGGACTTAGATTAATCCCATTTTAGAGTTGCTAGTCCCCGAGAGATGCTCCCGCCTAAGTTGGTGAGCCTTGTGAGGCACAACTAGGTTTTAGATCGATCACATTTAGGGTTGCTAGTCCCCGAGAGACATTCCTTCCTAGGTTGGTGAGCCTTGTAGGGCACAACTAGGTTTTAGATCGATCTCATTTCGGGTTTCTAGTCCCCAAGAGACGCTTCCGGCTAGGTTGGTGAGCCTTGTGAGACACGACTAGGCTTTAGATCAATCCCATTTTAAGGTTGTTAGTCCTCGAAAGAAGCTTCCGCCTAGGTTAGTAAACCTTGTAAGGTGCGACTAGGTTTTAGATCAATCCCATTTTAAGGTTGCTAGTCCTTGAGAGATGCTCCTACCTAGATTAGTGAGGTATGATCACGTTTTAGATCGATCCTATTTTAGGGTTGCTTATCCTTGAGAGACGTTCCCGCTTAGGTTAGTGAGCCTAGTGAGGTACGAATAGGTTTTAGATTGATCCCATTTTAGGGTTGCTAGTCCTCGAGAAATACTCCTGCCTAGGTTTGTGAGCCTTCTAATATACGACTAGGTTTTAGATCGTTCTCATTTTAGGGTTATTAGTCTTCCAGAGATGCTCCTGCCTAGGCTAGTGAGCCTAGTGGGCACGGCAAGGTTTTAGATTGATCCCATTTTAGGGTTGCTAGTCCCCGAGAGATGCTCCTACTTAGGTTAGTGAGCCTTGTGAGGCACAACCAAGTTTTAGATTGATCCCATTTAGGGTTACTACTCCTCAAGAGATAGTCCTGCCTAGGTTACTGAGCCTAATGAGGCATGAGTAGGTTTTAGATCGATCACAGTTTAAGATCGTTTGTCCCTTAGAAACGCTCCCGTCTAAGTTAGTAAGCCTATTGAGGTACGACCTACTTTTAGATCAATTCTAGAACAAGATCGTTCATCCCTTAAGGACACCCTTACCTAGGTTAGTAAACCTAGAGAGGCACAACCAGGTTTCATTTCTTCATTTAGATCAATTTTAGGATATCGATAGTTGTTTTAGAGCCATCTTGAGGGCAAAAATAGCATCTCTTTGTTAAACTTTGCCACAAGGAGGGGTAGTTGTAGACACCTAATTTTTGCCCCCGTTTATTTTTACTTTTATTTTTATTTATTTTCTCTTTAGGCCTTAAATAAAAAAAAAAAAAAAGAAAACAAAAAAATTAGGAAATTAAAGAAAACCCAAAAAAAATTAAGAAATTTAGAAAGAAATAAGGATCATGGAAAAATACAAAAATTTTCAAAAATAAGAAAAAGCACAAAAAAAATAAGAAATTTCAAAAAGAAGCCCTAAAAAGATAAAAAGTTAGAAAATGAAGTTTAAAAATTTAGAAATTTAAAAAATTACAAAAAAAATAGAAAAATTAAAATCAAGTAAAAGATTTTAGAAAATTGCATGTTATTAGGATAGATTTTTAATTTTAATTTTGGTTTAGAAGTTGGACTATTGAATTTAGGCTTAGATTTAAATCTAACCAAAGCTAACTAAGTCCATATGTGCTATTTGATTGCATATATGGACAAGGCACAAGTCAACGACCTGACGGTTAAACATATGGACATGATATTAGAAAAAAAAAAAAAAGATTGCTTACCCCTTCAATTTAGCCATCAATTCAGTTGGAATTGACCCTAGACTGCCGTTGTATTGAAGATAATGGAATCCAACCTGTGTGTCCAACCTAACTTGACTCAATCCACGCGTGTGACCTGACCCGAGATTCAAGATTCGGTTCGATTGGCGAATCTCCTAGTCTGAACCAGCTCCGATCCTGTTTCTGTTTTATTTTTATTATTATTATTATTTTATTTTATTCATTTCCTTTTTTTAGTTGTTTTTTTTTTGTATAAATGTAATAACACAAAAAAAAGGAAAAGAAAAAGAAAAAAAAAGGAAAAAAAGAAAAGAAAAGAGTAATCTTGTTTTATTTTTATTTTTACTAGTTTAATAAAGATAGCTAAAATGTAATAAGTAAAAAATAAATAAGATGATATAGTAAAATTAAAATAAAATAAGTACGATAGGAAATAAAATTGTTTTATCACTTAGAAAAAATTATTTAAAAAAAATAAAAATAAATCAACCATTTTTCAAATTATGATCATTTGGAATTTTCAAAAATAAAAATCAATTTAGGGGCTTTTAGAAAATTTTTAAATAAATCAAAATGGGTAAAAATGTAAACCCGGATATTTTAAAAAATTGAAATCAACTCAACCCACTAAAGTTTTCACTAAAAGAACTACGTATGTCTGATCTCGAATAGCAGATATGTAAGCACCTATGGGGTGACGGTAAAAAATGAAAAAACCTAATTTCCCTTTTCCTTTAGTTTAGATTATTTTTTTTATCTAATTAGAGTAATTAAATTAAGTCTTGTCTTTCAAAATTAAAAGGTGATTTTTAAGTTTATTTTTGATTTTGGAAAGTAGATGGTACCTGTAAGGGTTTAAAATTCCTAACCTTCGGACCTACATCTCTGGTTTTAAAAAAAAAACTTTTTATAAAAAATTAGTTTTAATCGATAGATCGGTAGTTAAATTATAACCAATCTACCTAATTGGGTATAACTTAACCTCTTTTTCTTGACTTTGATTGGGTGGCGGCTCTAACCCCATTTTAAATTGAAAAAACGATTTTCTTTAAACCTTAATCGAAGGTCAGTACTAGATGGGTAAGGGTTTAGTACTGATTAGTTTAAAGAAAACCTAATTTTATAAAAGAATTGGGAGGATGAAAAACCAGGCTCGACATTAAGGGAAAAATAGTTCAGTATCAAATGCAATGGACAAGTGGTCGCATACCATTGGTGCCACATAAAGATTCTCTTATCAAGCAGGTAAGAGGAATTAAGATGTTATGGCAACAAAGAAGTCGAGGCGAGAAGTAATGCTGTGAGAGTTGGAAGGAGGCCGAGAGAGGAGTACTTAACCAAGAGGAAGCTAGCTCTCATTATTCTGCAAGAACTCTTAGCAATTAAAGGTCAAATCACTCGGTATAGAGCCTTCAGCTAGAGGATAGTCAGCTTCAGCACAAGAGAGAGAACAAAGCATAGTATAACAACTCAAAGCTCTTAAGGAATTCAGCTATCTACCTTCTATGTATTGTTTCTTATCATCAGTAGGCTGAAGAGAGAGAATTCTTTAGGTAGGGGAATGGAGGCCCTTGAGGCATATGTGAGTGAGCGAACCAATGGTCGGTAACCTATCAACTCCCCGGGATTGTTGGAGATTTGCCCTCAAATCATGATCTTCATTGTCATCTAGCATAAAGGGAGTCAGGTTAGCGATGTTGAATGTGGTAGACATGCCGTACCCTTCGAGCAACTCAACCTCATAGGCATTGTTATTAATATGCCTAAGGATCTTGTAAGGTCCATTCGCTTTAGGAGATAGTTTGTTCGTCCTCTTACTAGGGAAACATTCCTTACTAAGATGGACCCAAACAAGGTTTCTAGGGGTGTAAACGACTTATCTCTTACCTTGGCTTCCTTGTTCCTTTTGTTGGGCTATAGCCTTAGCCAATTGTTTAGTAACTCTCTAATGCAACTTATGGAATTCCTTAGCTTGTTGTTGGCCTATTTAGCTTTCCCCTTGTGTAGTCGAATTGATAATTAAATCCAAGGATAAGTTCGGATTAAGTTTATAAACAACCTCAAATAGAGATTTTCCCATTAAGCTATAAGTGGAGTGGTTGTAAGCAAACTCAATGACAAGTAGACATAAATCCTAGTCAAGCAAATTCATCCTAATAGCTACTCGTAGGAGGTTGTCAACTGTCTTGTTTACAACTTTAGTTTGGCCTTCTATTTGGCGGTAGCAAGAAGTATTGAACATGAGCTTACTGCTAAACTTCTTCTACAGCGTCCTCTAAAAGAAGCTTGTGAATTTTGAGTTACGGTCGAACATAATACTTCTCAATATTCCATGTAGTCACACAATTTCTTACAAAAAAAGGTTAGCGACGAATAAAGCATCATTAGTTTTGTGGTAGGGAATGGAGTAGCTCATCTTGTTAAATCGATTGACCACTACCATGATTGAGTCATGTCTTCTCGACGTTTGGGGAAGGCCGAGCATGAAATCCATGCTTAGGTCAGTCCACAGCCGCTCTAGTATAGGTAGGGGTGTATACTTTCCATATGGCTCTCTCTTTCCCTTTATACGTTTACATACTTCGCACCTCTCTAGAATTTAGCATACATTCTTCATTATCCCAAGCTAGTAGAAATGTTCTTTCAATATCCCAATCGTCCTCTTCTCCCTAAAAGGGTTAGCTAAACCCCTAGCATGAGCTTTTTAGATGAGTAGTTCTCTTGCCGAACCACTCAACACATAGACCTACTTACCCTTCATTAAGAACCCTTGATTCAAGTAGAATCCACCTACAGCTCCTCCAACATTGCGCTTAGCCACTAAGGGCCCAAAATACGGATCATGCTCATACTGATCAAGTAAAGTACCAAAGTTTAATACCTTAGCTTGCAATGTTATGATGAGGGTATGACAATGAGAAAGAGCATCGGCAATGTGTCTTCGAGGTCGGATACATGGAGAAACACCACAACGAACGAACTGAAAGGAAAATAGAAAAGAAGCTAGCTAAGTTACAGTAGCTATCAAATGGATACAGTACACCACCTAATCGTACTTGGCCAACAATTCGCCAGATATAACGCACCGGTCTGAGTTGAAGGGTTACTCACCACTACTCCTGGCTAAAGAGAATAGATAAGAGTTAAATGATAACGAAAATACTAAGGTTGCTCAAAGTGAATAATTCTATACTGAAAGTTGGATGTTTACGTACAAGGAAAGTGGGGGTTTATATACTTACCTACTAGAGTTATTTTACATGTATGAAAAGATAAAAAGGGTGTTTTACAATTACGTGACACAAATCATGCTAAAAAGGGGTAAAAGGACAAAGAATTTTTAGTACGGAAAAGAAAGAATCATTCTAGAACGTTATGTTAGAAGGTACATGTCACTTGATGGTTGTATGTCAAGAATATCATACAACATAGGTAAAAATATGAGGTGCTGGTAGTCAGGGGTTGACTTGATTTAAATCAGGTTAAGAGCTAATTAGTCTAGTTAGGAAGTTAGCTGAATTGGAGTCAGGCACCAGTGGTTGGTTAGAGAGCTCGACTTGGTTACCCTTTCTTGGGTTACGTTCTGGATCAAGACTTCACAGTTGAGTAAGAGCATGTTGGATATATGTGAGGATATGATGAATAGGTTGGTAGGAGGTCGGATTAGGATAAGAGTCCCTGTCTTAGCTATGGCTTAGAGTTAGTATTTTCCATGCAAGCCCTTAAAGTCCTTTAACTCAGCTTCGTATGATCGGTCCAAGGGGTTAATTCTTATCATCTGCTTGGGGGGTCAGAAAGATTTATCATCAAATCTGAAGGGGTTTCTGTTCGTTCTTCTAGGGCGCTCGTAGGGTCTTATGTTGGTTGATGGGGAATCAAATCAGACACATTAAAGGTAGAAGAGACACCATAGTCATTAGGTAACTCAATCTAATAGGCATTGTTGTTGATCTTCTTCAGGACCTTGAATAGGTCATTAACTTGAGGAGATAGTTTGCTTTGTCTTAAGTGCAAAAATTGCTCTTAACTAAGGTGAACCCATACTAAGTCTCCTAGTTAGAAAGAAATAGTTTGATGGCCTCGACTAGAAATCTCTTACCGTCTCTTATTGAATTTGGCAATCTTCTTAGTTGTAGACTAGTGCAATTCATGTAATTCTCAATCTCGGTTAACTTTGGATTGACTCTTTTCAGTAGTTGTTGGGGTATTGATCATATCCAAGGGAATGGTTAGTTTGAAGCCATAGATGACCTCAAATGGGGTCTTCGTTGTAGTGCTATGGACAGTTCAGTTGCATGCGAACTCTATGACTGGTAGGTACAAATCCCAATCGTTCAAGTTCTTCCCTACAACAACTTTGAGCAGATTACTTAATGTCCAGTTCCCCACTTCAATCTAGCCATCAATCTGAGGGTGGCTACTAGAGCTAAATATAAGTTTAGTTTTAAGTCTTCTCCAAAGAGTCTTCTAAAAATAGCTCAAGAATTTTATATCCCAATCTGAGACAATAGTCTTCGATACTCCATGTAGTCAGACAATCTCCTGCAAAAACAAATCAACGATATATAAAGCATCGTTACTTCGATGGCACGGAATGAAGTACACCGTCTTGATGAGGTGGTCCACTACAACAAGGATAGAATCTTTTCCTTTGAAAGTTCAAGGCAACCTTAGGACAAAGTCCATGCTGAGGTTGGCTTATGGTAAGGTAGGCATTGGTAGAGGCATGTATTCTCCATAGGGTTCTCTCTTCCCCTTAGCGTGCTTACACACTTCACAACGACCAATTACCTTATGGACATCTTTGGCCAGACCTGGCTAGTAAAAAATTCTCTTTCAACAAATTAGCTATCTTGACCTCCCCGAAGTGACCCGAAAGTCTATTATTGTGAGTTTCCTGGATCAATAGCTTACGTGTGGAGCAGTTTAGAATGCATAGCCAACGATTCTTGAACAGATAGCTATCTTTAAGATAATATCCTCTAACAACTAGTCCTTCGCAACATTGCTCAACAATGGAACTAAAGTAAGGGTCATTAGCATACTACTCAATGATGGGTGAGAATCCCAATAGTTTTGTTTGCAAAGTGGTTGGCAAGGTTTGCCATCGTGATAGAGCGTTAGTGACCACATTTGTACTTCCACTCTTATGTCAAATGATGTATGAGAAGCCTTCCATGAACTCTAACCACTTGACTTGCCTCTTCGAAAGCTTTTTCTGACTCCCCAAACACTTTAGAGACTTATGGTCTATATAAATAACAAACTCCTACAGAAACGAATAATGTTGTTACACAGTAAGGGCTTGGAAAAGGGAGTACATCTCCTTCTCGTACATGGAATAGTTCAGGGTTAAGATACTCAGTTTCTCATTGTGATAAGTGATGGCCCGTTGTTCTTACATTAGGACAACACTAATTCCAACTCCCGATGCGTTGTACTCCAATTAGAAGGCCTTGTCAAAATTTAGTAGTGAAAGGACAGGCGTTGAGGTGAGCTTCTCCTTAATTTCCCCGAAACTTTGCTCAGCTCGATCATTCCACTAGAACCCTTCATTCTTCTTTGTCAGCTTAGTTAATGAGGCAGCCATTGTATAGAAGTCCTTAATAAATTGCCTATAAAAAGAAGCTAAGCTATGGAAACTTTGGACTTCAGTGATATTTTTCAATGTCAACCATTCCAGAACAACTCAAATCTTCTCCTCATCTGCTCAAATTCCTTCCCTTAACACTACAAACCTTATGAACATCACCTCTTTTTGGGTGAACATGCATGTCTTTACGTTCCCATATAACTTCTCGACTTACAGAATGCGAAATACTTCGCAAAGATGTTGATCATGGTTATTCAGGTTAGTACTATACACCAATATGCCATCAAATTATACAACTACACATCTTCCAAGAAGAGAGTGCATCACATGGTTCATTAACCTCATAAATTTGCTCAGTGCATTAGTAAGTTTGAATGGCAAAACCAACAAATCATAGAGCCCATGCCTAGTCTTAAAGGTATTTTTCCATTCATCGTCCAGCTTGATGCTAATTTGGTGGTAGTTACTTCACAAGTTGATCTTCGAAAATATCTTCGCTCCTTGAAGCTCATCTAATATATCATCAAGCCTCGGTATTGGGTATATGTACTTGACAGTAATTTGGTTGATTACTTAATTGTCGATGCACATACACTATGAACTATCCTTCTTCGAAACAAATAGAGCTGGTACAATACAAAGGCTTATGCTCTCCTTCACATACCCTCGCTCAATGAGTTTATCCACTTGTCTTTTCAGCTCGACAGTTTACTCAAGGTTCATCTTGTATGCAGGTTGGTTTGGTAAGGTAGCACCTGGTTGTAAATCAATGCAGTGCTCTATGCCTCGAACGGGTGGTAGTCCTTCAGGTGGTTCTTCTAGCAACAAGTCAGAAAACTCATTTTGTAAGTCTCGAATTTCTTCTGGAACATTTTGTAACTCCATCATCTCCATTAGTCTCCTAACCAATAGAAACATCAGTTTACCAGATTTCATAGTAGATCAAAGCTCTCTACAACTCATCACTAAGGCCTTTTTCTTACTAGTTTGGATGAGCTGATTATGGGCTTTATTTACTTAAGACAGGGTTGGGGGTTGGAACACTATCTTCCTTCCATCATTAACAAAGGTATAGCTGTTCTTATATCCATCGTACGTAACACGTTAGTTGAACAACCAAGGTCGTCCAAGTAGTAGGTATGAAGCTTCCATAAGGATGACATTGCACACTACTTTGTCCCTATATATATTTCCAACACTAAACGATACGGTCACTTATTCAGTCATGTACAAAGTAGCTTTATTATGAAGCCAATGCAACTTGTAAGGTTGGGGATGCCTTAAGGTCGACAGACCTAACCTCTAGACAAATGATTGCACAACCACATTAGTGCAACTTCCTCTATCCACTATGATTATGCATAATTGGCCTTTGACATTATACTTAGTATGGAACAAATTCTCCCTCTAGTCCTTCTTAAGGTTCGACAGGGAACTTAAGACTTGTCTTAAGACTAGGGTCATCACTTCTCCCTAGTCTGCATAGACATAAGTCTCCTCTTCTTCTTTGGCTTCTACCTTTCTAACGTCCTTCTCCTCTTCAGACTTACTCTCGTCGGTGATATCCACTACATCTCCTTAGAGCACCATGACACATTAGTTCAGAAACTCAGTAACCATGTGTTCAAAGCCTAAGCATTTAAAGTATTTCACCTCACTGGTTTTCTGTCTGGATAGTTACCCTAGCCTCGGGTCAGCTCGATTGTCCTACTCAGGCATGCTAATCTGTTTAGTGTTCATTAGGTCAATTATTCCTTTCCTCAGCTTGGTATGGCCTCCTTAGCTGGGCTTAAACACATTAGCATGATACAGGAGCACAAGAGAATTTTGCTTAGGTCGGCTTAGAATATTTCTCCTTTGCTTTTTGACCCTTTACATGATCTTGATCGCCTCTTCTAAGATATAAAACCTCTACACTTTTACGATATTGTGAATCTCATACTTGAGTGTAGAAATGAACCTTGATACCGTATGAACCTTTTGTTTTTTCACATTGGCTCGGATCATCAACATCTGGAACTATTTAACATAGTCATCAATAGATCAGCCTCCTTGGCGAAACTCTTGCAACTTCGCAAACATATCTTATAAGTACGTCTCAAGCATAAATCTACCTCTTAATAACCTTTTCATCTCATCCTAAGTGCTAACACCTCGTCTTCCATCCCTTGCTCGAGTTGCATTCAGATTTTTCCACCACATTGTCACATGCCCAGTAAACTCTAATGCAGTAAGTTAGACCTTAACAACATCTGCATATCCATAACAGTCAAACACCTTCTCGACCTTCTCTTCCTATTCCAAGTATTCATTGGCATCTCTACTTCCATTGAAGGGCAGGATTTGAATCTTGACATTATCTAACCCTTAAGAAGCTCGATGTCTTCGTCCTTCTAATGGGTAATAGTCAGCTTCCTCTTCCTCCTCCCCAAATTCTTCAACATCTAGCTCCTCATCTTCTTCCTCAATCTCCTCTAACTCCAATCTTCGTCTAGCAGCTCCTCCAGCTAGAGGAGGTTGGATTGGGTGATTGGTTCGATTGACTTAACCATAGTGTCTCTCAAGGGCATCATCTTAAGGGTTTTGTTGCTGTACACCTCAGGGTTGTTGTCTATTAACTTACATTATGGTGACTAGACTCTCAACAAGGTTTATGAGTTCGTCAAGTTTGTCATCAACAGATCTTTGGGTGTTATTACCATTAAAACCACGGCCCAGTGTTACTACCATCAAAGGTTAGAAGGTACGTATCACTTGATGGCTGCACGTCAAGAATATGATACAACATAGGTAGAAACAGGAGGTATTGGTAGTCAAGGGTCTACTTGATCTGGATTAAGTTAGGAGTCAATTAGTTTGGTTAGGAAGTCAGCTGAATTAGAGTTAGGCACTAGTGGTCGGTTGAAGAGCTCGACTTAGTTAGCCTTTCCTAGGTTACCTTCTAGATCAAGACTTCATAGCTAAGTAAGAGCTTGTTGGATACACATGAGGATCTAACATATAGGTTAGCAGGAGGTTATATTGGGATAGGAGTTCCCATCTCGTCTATGGCTTAGAGTTAGTATTTTTCGTGTGGGCCCTTAAAATCCTCTAGCTTGGCTTTATGTGTGCTCAACCACTTAAACTCAAAATTCTTCTTAGTCAATTTAGTTAAGGATGTTGTTATGGAACTAAAGTTCCAAATGAATCTTTGGTACAACGAAGCTAATCCATGGAAGCTCTTGACTTCTACCACATTAGTTGGCATGGGCTACTAGAGAATGGCTTTGACAAAACATACATTTCTTCAAGTTGCTGAATAATCTCTCAACACGGAGGATGTCAAACACCAATCTTAAATGCTCAACATGAGTGATGAGGCTAGTACTGTAGACTAAAATGTCATCAAAATAGACCACAACACATTTGCCAATTAATGTTCTAAGCATATGATTCATTAGCTGCATAAATGTATTCGGTACATTAGTTAAGCCAAATGGCATTACCATCCATTCAAATAGACTATCCTTTGTCTTGAAGGCTATCTTCCATTTGTTGCAAGTCTCATTCGCATTTGGTGTAGCTACTCTTTAAGTCAATCTTCGAGAAGATATGAGCACCATGCAACTCATTGAGCATATCATCTAACTGTATGATTGGATTTCAGTACTTAATGGTAATCTTATTGATGGCATGGCTATCAATACATATTCTCCACGACCCATCCTTCTTAGGTACTAATATGGCCGGTACTGCACATGGGCTCATACTCTCTTGGACGTATTCGCGGTCTATCAACTCATTCACTTGTTTCTTTAACTTAGTTGCCTACTCAAGATTAAGCTTATAAGCAGGTCGATTTAGTAAGGCAACTCTAGGCTAAAGGTTGATGCAATGCTCAATGCCTCTTAAGGGAGGTAAATGTTTCGGTATCTCAGCAAGAAATAAGTCGACATAGTCTTGAAGTTACTGCTGCACCTTAGTAGGTAAGCTTTTGGATTCTCTCACCTCTAAGTGTCTCCTAATTAAAAGAAGCACATAGTCTTCGACTTTGACTTCTCGGGCAAACTAAGCTCGAGAAATCACTAAGGACTTCTACTATAGTGATCTAGTAACCTTTTCTTAGGCTTCCTTCACTTCCTTAAGACTCATAGGTGTCGGTATAATTTTCTTCCCGTCCTTTTAGAACATGTAGGTATTCCCATACCTATCATATAATACTCTTAAGTCAAACAGCCATAGTTGGCCTAGTAATATGAGAGAAGCCCACATAGGAAGGACATCACACGATACCTCATCCTTGTACCTATCACCAATGGTAACTGGTACTCTAACTTGCTTGGCAACATGTAAGCTTCCTTTTTCATTCAGCCAGTGAATCTTGTATGGCTTAGGGTATGGGAAGGTTGGAAATTTCATGGCCTTAACTACTCCCTGTGTTATGACATTGGTATAGCTCTCTTCATCAATGACCAAGACACATAGCATGACATTCACTCGATAATTCATATGGGAAAGGTTCTCCCTTTAATCATTCTCATTAGCCACAAAAGCACTAAGAGACCTTCAAATGACAAAACAGTACTTGACATCACCCTTAAGAGGTGTTTCAGCATTAAGGTCTTTTAGAAACTCTTCTAGCATCTGTTCAACTCCCATCTTTTCTTCTCCTTCGCTTGCACTCTCTACTTTAAATTGGGGCTTATCTCCTCTTATAGTCATGACTCAACAGTTTAGAAATTGACTAGCTACATGCTCAAAATCGAGACATTTAAAGCATTTGATTTATCAAGTCTTTTTTCTTGACCTCTGACCTTAGTCTCTTTAAACCTCATGTTTCTCGACCTTGACCTTACCTCGGCTTTCTTCTGGTTAGATCGACACTTGCCCTCGATATTCCAACTCGAAGCTGTTTAATGCTTGGTCATTCCCTAGTCGACTCAGCATGTTGCTTCTATTCAACAGTATAGGTTAGCTACTTAGCATTTGATTAACCTAGTTTCGCCTTTACCTTTCGACTCTCTATGTAACATTCATGGCTTCATCCAGAGTCGCAAGACTTTATAGCTCTAATATGTTACCGATCTCAACCTTAGCCTAGAAATGAACCTTACAATAGTTCGCATCTCGGGTTTGTCGACATCACATTGGATCATGAGTAACTGAAACTATCGGATACAAACATCCATTGACCGGTTACCCTATCCCAAATCTTGTAGACATTGGAAGGTGTCTTGCTTGTAGTATTCGGAAATGAACCTACTTCTTAAAACTCTCTTAATCTCATTCCATGTTCGGATTTCGCATCGAGCCTTTAAGCGAACATTCTACAGCTTCTTCCACCACATTATCGCATATCCAAAAAATTCCAACGCGGCTACTCAAATATGGACAACATCTTCATAATCGTAGAAGTTGAATATCTTCTCGATCTTCTCCTGCGAATCTAAGTAGCCATCAGTACTACCAGCATTGTTAAAGCTTGGAATCTATACTTCGAGGTGTTTGGTGCCCCTAGGACCTATAAGTTCATGCTTGTCAATTTCAACATACTATTCTTCCTCTTCATACTCCTCCACTTCATACAATTCTAACCTCCTTCTCACCATTCTTTTGGCACACCGTAGTGGTGCTTGGTTCACAAGAATGGGCTCTGCTGCATGCGGTTGTTTCATCTATTTTCTCGAACTATCTCTCATTTCTTGACCTTGTTTAACAACTGTCTCTCACGGCCCAGTCTTTAAGACTCTTTGTACTGAAACAGCTAAATTAGCTACAATAGGAGTAAGGTCTTATATCTACTCATCAAATAATACGTGGTGTTTATTAGGTAACTCAACCATGACCATAAGCATCACTCTCAACATCGTTACTCTCTCCTTGAACATTAGAATTCAATATTCTAAAAAAAAAAAACCATCAGAAATTACTCTTCACTTAAAAAATCCTTACACACAAATATTACATGAATTGTGAACTATAAACTTGCTATATTCTTCTAAATGAACACAGAGTATCACAAATAGCAAATTAGTAGGGACTATTTGTCACATAGCTCCCAGTCACAACCTTAAGCTCTGATATCAAGATTATATGATATGCCTAGGTGCTTAATTATCACTAGGACTTATCATAGCTAATGTGAAGCTGCTTGGAAGATATGACCCACCTACAAACACGACATGACTTAACACTTCACCTGATATGACATATAGATTGATGTCAAGGTCTACCTATCACTAATCTTAAGCAACTTGGTAAGATTGGATAAAAGTGTATGAAATGGACTTAGAGAGGATTGTCTTGTAAGAATAGTATATTAATGTCTGTCTGTAAGGAAAGATGATTCTTACTTACCAGGAGAAGGGACTATTTATAATAAGTCCTTATGAAAACAATACAAATAAAGAAATTACAAAAAGGTATACATAAAAAGGGATTCCTAGTACAAACGATAAAAAGGGAGAAATAGTACAGTGTTAGATGAAATGGACAGGTGGTAATGCAACATTGGTTCTATATAAAGATTCTTTGATCATAGCAGGCAAGAGGAATCAAGATATTGCAACGACAAAGAGGCCGAGGCAAGAAGTAATGCCATGAGAGTTGGAAGGAGACTAAGAGAGCAATACATAGCCAGGAAGAAGCTAGATCTCATTATTTAATAAGAACTTTCTATAGTTGAAGGTTAGATCACTTGGTAAAGAGCCCTAGGCTAGAGGATAGTCAGCGTCATAAGAGAGAGAATAGAGCATAGTATAACAACTCAAAGCTCTTAGGGAATTTGGTCATCCACTTTCTGTGTATTATTTCTCGTCATCGGTAGATTGATGAGAGAGAATTCATCATGTAAGGGATTAGAGGCCTCTAAGGAGTATGGGAGTGAGCGGGTTAGTAGTTAGTAACCCATCACTAACTAAATAATGTCAACTATTTTCAAGAATAGTTATGATCATAGAATGGCTTTTGTATTCCCGTTTTCCAAGCTAATTGGGAAAAAAATCCTTAATATTGCGAGTTGTAATGTTGCTATTTACTTTTGTACTCTTTTTTATTTTCAAATTTTCTTTTAGATTTTTATTATCAAACCATAACTTCTTGATAACAATTAGCTTACTGACAAAAAAAAATTTTCTTGATAGCAAGCTTTTTAATGTAATAAATGTCAACCCTTATTGAAAAATAAAAAGTGATGTAAAATTCTTTTATTTCTTATTTCTTCTTTTTCCTTCTAAATGTTTCTTAATTGAAAATCATTATAATTATCAGCTTAATTTAGAATTAGGTTGAGATAATTTCAAATTTTGCTTATCCTACCAGTATGAGGGAGTGTTTTAGGTACTATGCTAGGAAAAAAAACCTAAAAAGCAACAACAACATCCGTCCAATCAAAATCTTACACCCTCTTCATTTATTTAGTCAATTAACAAAATCATGTCGTTGTTTTCTCCTTTTTTTTCCTAAATTATCCTTTCATATACATAAAAACACCAAAACCTCATTCTAACCATAAAAAATGAAATCCAGTGAATGTTTTTAGAACTTTCACAACCATGTTTTATCTTATGCAATCATGTAATATTCATCATTCAATTGAAAGGTCTTCAAAATTCTCCTTATATCAACTTATGACTTCTTCTCCCTCTCTCTCTCTCTCTCTCTCTCTCTCTCTCTCTAGTGTAAGAATTAGGGAGTTCATGGATGTCTTGATGAGCTTTGGTTCATTTGTTCATTAAGGTTGTTTTGTGCATGTTTTAAGGTTCTTTTTTCTTTAGGTTTTGGCTAGTGATTAGGTTATACTTGTTGAATTGTTAGTTTCAATACTAAAGATGTTTACTTTTTGTTGCTTTCTAATAATTAGGGTTTCCTTATTCTTTGTTTTATCAAATTTCGTTGCATAACTTTTATTTCTCTTATGTTATGCTTATAAGATTTGTTAGTAGAAACTTGCGATCATGTTTGTTAATCAAGTAAGCTTATAAGATTGTTTTGATTGTATGGAATGGTAAGAGTATAGTGGAATATCGAGTTCTAAAGATGTCATGCCCTAAAGAGGTGGAGTCGCAATAGCCTTGTTATGTGAACCACTCTAAGATAGAAGTTCACTTCAAAACTGCTATTATAAACCTAGTTCACATAAGGTGAACTAAACTCAACCGCTTTGAAGCGTTCAATCCTATACCTGTCTATTATAAATTCATGCAATAATCTTGGAAAATGATTAAAAAACTTGATTTTGTAGCTGCAGTTCTTCAAATTATTTGAGTTTGAAAAGGTATTCAGCAAAAAATTCAAAAATTACAAGTATTTACAAAATTACATTTATGGGGGAAACTGTAACAAGTCTAAGAAAAATGTTTATATAAGTTCACAGGTTTACTAAGCTTAATGACCATGTTAGTAGTGAAAAACTAAAGAGCCACTTGAGGAAACCCTAGTAATTTCTTTAAAAGTTAATTAAAGTTGATGTTCAAGTTACAATTTAGCCAACTCTTCATAATCCTCGCTCCCTAATCTCGCATTTAATCTTCTAGATTTAGGTGGTGCACTCGTGTATCTATTCTCAACCTGTAAGATAACTATAGTAAAACGATCGATAATTTACTTAGTAAATGGGATAGAGATAGAAGTACGAATTTAGTACAGACACAATCAAGGTTTTCAACCAAGTAAGTTAGATGCCACGCATGTACAAGAAAATGCTATTATATGACGTTATTCGGTCCGTCATGAGATTAGAGTAATTGTGCTCTCTCTAATCTAAGTTGAGGAGTTTGATGCCATGCACTCGCTAATCTAAACCAAACTAAGGCTTGTCCAATAGAGAACACTCTCTACTCAAGACTCCATTCGAACCATGGCCCCCAAGCTTACCACAACCCCCTCTCTTGTCACTTAGTTCGACTAAGGGTAAGGAAATAACCATTTCAATTATACTTATCAAAGGGTTTTGTATTGGGCCCAAGAATCCTAGTCATTCTCATAATGGGTTGCAATACGTGTCAGGTTAGGAGTTAGGTCGAGTTTGAGTTAATTCAATTTTTAAGGTAATCAACTAATTCAAAAAATCTAAACAAAACAAAATATACAGAAGAATCATAGAATGGAGCTTAGCTCCTATAGTAGCTATAAAGTAATATTTAAACACATACGTAGCACACACAAATAACTATATTACAATCACAAACTAAAACATACCAAAGCTTCCAAGTACTTTAAAGTACTCCTAAAATGCCAGAAGGCATTGATCTCACTTGTCTAGATTCCTCATTCCTCATTACTCAACTAGGTGCAGTTTTAGTGCATTCCTTTTTGCCTAAAGTTCCTATGCCATAAATGATGGTTTTAGTATTCATTCGACTTATAGGATATCGTTTTCTATACCTATGATTCCTAATGTTAAATTCACTGTCCTTGGTTTGAAAAGTTATCGTACTTAAGCATTTAGGCTTTAAGATCATTTTAGATCAATTTCCTACTTAAATTATCTTTTGAGTCTTCCATTGACTCGTTCTCTAAATCATCCTCTAAATTCAGTTAATTTGTAGTGTTCTTAAAACGTTCTCCTATTTACACTCTAAGTCCATTATTGTCTCTTAAATTCTTATACGAACGCCTTCAGGTGACCATAGTCCATGAAACTTTTGATTTATTTTTTGACTTAGCTACATACTTGATAGACCTACAAATTTTCCACATTTAGCCTCTATTCCATCTTCGTCAAACATTAATAGAATATATCATATACTTATACATTCAGAAAGAAAAGTCATATATATATATATATATATATATATATATAACTCGTAAATAAGTTGCTAATGTACTCTGATGCTAACCATAACACTAAACATATATATACATCTATAGTTATTCTAATGTATGAACATATATATTATTTATATCACAACTGCAAGCATATTGTGCCGTAGTGTCTATATATGTATATATGTGTATATATTTAATGTGAAAGTAGAGAATTTGTATTCAGTGTTCGCAATAATCCCATTTAGTTTGAGAGTTTATGTAAAGTACAAGAATTGCAAATATACATAACCATTGTATTGATAACTTGTGTTTGTCACAAGTTTAGGCTTAACTTCACAATTACTCTAAGAAGATTATTGCATCGGTCTAGAAAATTACAATATTCAATTGTTTTATATTTTTTTATTTTAATTTTTTTTTTTCCATCATGCTTTCAACAATAAGCCCTCTTCATGGAATTCATGGAACATACCAACACTCAGAAAGTCATGTATATCAATTTTTTTTTTTCCGCAATTCGTCAATGTTAAACAAAATCATCCCCTAACTTACATTTGATTCTTTTAAATTACTACAAAATATCTAAATAGCCCATTCTACATATGCCTTTATTATGAAACTATGTACAATATAGGAGTAAATTAAGGTTCACAAACTTACTTTTAATACTTGGAGAGAAATTCCTTCGCCAATCTTTAAGAATATGCCGTAGAATTTTTGAAGAGTTCTTGAAATTATCTATATTCCATACCAAAAGTTTCTATCGAATTGTGGATTTATTATGGTTCATATTACTTTTACATTGCTCAAGTGTCTATCGGTCCAATGAGAGATGGCCAAATTGTTGTTTAGGTGTCATCAACCTAATTCATTCAATTTTTTTTTTTTTTTTTCACGTGAAGTCTCCTCATATAAGTTGCAGAGGAGTATTAATTTGCCCCTCGTCTTGCATTAGCTGATTGTTCAATATATTTTCCTACCATGTTGTTTATTACTTTTAAGTTTATAGGTAATTAGATAACTTTGCCTATATTTAAGGGTTCAGGTTTATATATGTATATACTTAATAATTATTCATCATTTATCCTTTTTTCATGAGCTGCCATGCTACAATAAAAGTTTTCTTAGGTGACACATAAGTTTCTTTTAATTTTTTATTAATTTTCCTACATATATTTTGGCATATTTTAGTATAAATTGATTATTTTAGGTAATTTTGGATATATCTATGCATGCATATATACTATTTAATATAAATAAACATACCTAAATATTATTCATATTATTTTATAATTTTTAGTACATATAGAATTTATCTTTAGCTACTCATTAATTATTGGATTTGTTTTATGTGTTTTTAATAAATAACTAGTAAAATAAGTTTATTATATAAATGTAATATTTCATTATTTTATTTTCTCGAATCCAACATCGTAGAGTCACTTCCACTAAATGTTCTTAACCTTTTCGTAAAATTCAAATTCGAGCGAACAACTTTGATGATTGCTTTAAATTTTATACATTGATTTCGTACTAACTAATCATCTACTTACTAACTAATTTTTTGGGGTCTTGCGATATAAATAAATTAGTTATTTACCAAATAAACTATTGGAGAAATATTTTTAGTTAAGGATCACATAATTGCATAATCTGGAAAGACCTACATAGGAATGGAATGCTAGGTTAATAGTAGTAGATACTACATAAATAAATAAGTATATTGATTGGCTTATGTAATTAAGCTAAAGGAAAAAAAAAAAGTGTCGAGAAGATGAAAGAGCATCTAGTCTTTTCTAATGATTTTATATTCATTAATTTTCTTTTTTTTCATAACAATTTGAATTATGCAATGTTGATATCCTTATAAGAACAAATGCCTTTTCATGTATATCTACAACTACGGAAATTTGTTGTGTATATACACTTGCAATAATTCATTAAAATGCACTTTTAGCTGCTAAGTTTAATTAGAAACTTTTCATAAAATTTTGAGAGTTTTGTGTCTACATGCTATGCTAAACACAAAAAAAAAAAACTATAGTGATCTACGGAAGCTTTCATCTTTTATGCCCAAGGAGGATTCATTTTAATTTCATCTTTGATAAAAATCTAGTTGAATATTCTTCCTCTTTTGCAAAAGGCACTCGACTATCAATCATTGATTGAATCTTATAAAATTTACTAATTTGATACTAACTACCCATCATTCTTTTTCTTTTTCTTTTATTTAAAGGATACTAAGGTTGTTAAAGGCAAAAGGAGCACTCAAGGCACAATGCCTTAAAATCACTTGAGGCGAGAAGTGCAAATGTTAAAAATTAGAAAAAAAAAATGTTTTGATTTGCAAAATTATGAACATTAATATTCAATATTTGAGAATAGGATTTTCATATTCTTGTAAGATAAGTAAATGACAAGTTTTGCTTTATCCCTAACTCAAGGATGGCAGTAATAAACCATTTTTAGATACCAAAGGTTAAGAAAAAATTTTAAGTAGACACCTTGAAATCAATGCGTTACAAAGTGAATAGTGAAACCTTGATGAAAATATCATGGAATATAACATGAAGAAGAGTGGTAAAGACATCCCGGTTTCAAGAGTAAACATCGGTATTTTTCTTCTTATGATATATTCTACACCAAGACATATGTTTCTACAAGAATCATATTGCAACTAAATTTGTTCTTCCATGTCGATTTCTAAACAACTGATGGATAAGAAAGAAAATAAGGAGGAAGAGAAGTATTCAGGTTCAATATGACATAAGTATGGATGTGATGAGGTTACAAACCACCTATTTGCGTTTCAATATGGCCGATACAAAAAGTATGCTCATGACTTTTTGATTCTTTTTGTTGTGGATTGATGGAGTATTGAATAATGATAATAACCATGTTTGTGATGATACAAGTAATTATATAAAACAATCCCAGTAAGACTGGAGAAATAAAATTTCAACGTCTTCCATAATGTCACACAAATAGTTTATTTTCTCTCTTCATATCCTAACTTATGTTTTGTTGCTTCCACAAATACTTTAATTTTTCCCTTGCCCCTAGTTTCCTTCTTGATTCACCATTGTTAACAACAATAGAAAATGAGTAAAACTAGGTTTTGCACATCTTACTTGACTTTGCAAAGCATCTACAAGTATAAGACTCATTTGAGAGCTATGTTCACTTCAAATGATTAGTCTTCTAACAATTAGGAAAAGTAGGTTAAGGGTAAAAGGGTATGTGAAACAATTTTGTCAATTGTTTTTTTTTTTAAAATAATATTGTGTATATTCTTAAAATGATGGGTCCTCTTTTACAAGTGCTTAGATTAGCTGATAGTCAGAAAAGGCCAACTAAAGGATATATCTATGAAGCTATGGGTAGAGCAAAAGAGTGCATTGCAAAATCATTTAATGGTGAAGAAGAGAAATATGCTGAAGTGAGTAAAATTATTGATGATAGGTAGAATTGTCAACTACAAGATCCCTTACATGCAACTAGTAATTTCTTAAATCTTAGTGATTTTTATGATTATCCAAGTATAGAGTTTGATGAAGAAGTTACTCTCGAATTAATAGATTGGTACCTCAACCCCAAAAGCAAGATAAAATTATTGAGGAATTATCTCTTTATAAACATGTCAAGGGCCTATTTGGCATTGATTTTGCCATAAGATTAAGGAAGACCAAAGCACTAGGTAACTTAAAAATTGTTATCTTACAATTATAGTTTTTTCTTTATTGTTCTAGTTTAGTAACTAAACCATCTTTTTTTAGGGGGTTCATAACTGAATGGTGGTCATTATATAGAAGTTCTACCCTAAATTTACAACAATTGGCTATTAAAATCCTAATTGTTAGAAGACCAATCATTTAAAGTGAACATAGCTCTCAAATGAGTCTTATACTTATAGATGCTTTGCAAAGTCAAGTAAGATGTGTAAAACCTAGTTTTACTCATTTTCTATTGTTGTTAACAATGGTGAATCAAGAAGGAAACTATGGGGTAAGGGAAAAATTAGAGTATTTGTGGAAGCAACAAAACATAAGTTAGGATATGAAGAGAGAAAATAAACTATTTGTGTGACATTATGGAAGACGTTGAAATTTTATTTCTCCAGTCTTACTGGGATTGTTTTATATAATTACTTGTATCATCACAAACATGGTTATTATCATTATTCAATACTCCATCAATCCACAACAAAAAGAATCAAGAAGTCATGAGCATACTTTTTGTATCGGCCATATTAAAACGCAAATAGGTGGTTTGTAACCTCATCACATCCATACTTATGTCATATTAAACCTGAATACTTCTCCTCTTCCTTATTTTCTTTCTTATCCATTAGTTGTTTAGAAATCGACATAGAAGAACAAATTTAGTTGCAATATGATTCTTGTAGAAACATATGTCTTAGTGTAGAATATATCATAAGAAGAAAAATACCGATGTTTACTCTTGAAACCGGGATGTCTTTACCACTCTTCTTCATGTCATATTCCATGATATTTTCATCAAGGTTTCACTATTCACTTTGTAACGCCTTGATTTCAAGGTGTCTACTTAAAATTTTTTCTTAACCTTCGGTATCTAAAAATGGTTCATTACTGCCATCCTTAAGGAAGGGATAAAGCAAAACTTGTCATCCACTTATCTTACAAGAATATGAAAATCCTATTCTCAAAACTCTTTTCTTTTGATATAATAAACAAGAGTGGAAATCTTCACATCAATAAACCATACTCAAAGTATCATAGCTATAGAATCTTATATAATACATAACTACCATTAAGATATCTTTATATTATATGATTTTCATCAAAAGATCTACACATCACTTTTATAATCTCCTATTAAGGTTTTTGAAACATAACTTAACAACCTTCTTGTAGAGCTCTAATGATAGGTATTATGGTCCAATTACGTGCTCTTGAGTTAGAGGACTCGCTTACATGGATTGCTAAGCTGTTTGGGGGAAGTTAAACTCTAAAGAGCAATGCATTCTCTAGTCTCAACCTACCAAGTTACTTTACTCTCCACCTCATCAAAGAGATTGCTAAGGTGACTGACCTATTGTCGAGCTAACCCCTCTATAATACTTTAGTCCAAAGTCAAGCATCGAACCCTCATATTGCTAACCTAATACATGGTCGAAGCCAAGTTGACCCTGATCCTGAGCCGATTAGCCGAGGTCAACCTAACAATAGACTACCTCCTAAACTAGCCCTTCCTCAATTTAGAACATCTAAGTTGTTGAGCACCCGATCCTGACGTAATCTTCTTTGAGCCAACTTTATTGGGCAAACAACATCATTAGGACCATAGAAAGGGCAGTTGATGTATGCCCCTTTGTTTTAACATCCATACTATCCTATTTATGCTTGAATATCCTTTTTTGTCAAATTACAACTCTACCTTGTAAATTATTCATTTTCCTTTTTTTGGTAGGAATCTTTTTGTAATTTATAATGGCTTAAGACTTACCTTAATTAGGTCATATAAATACTTGTAAATTGTAATAGCCACAACAATTAATAAGTGATATTTAAATATATTCTTCCTTCATGAGCTAAGTGTATTTGCCTACTCTTGACTACTTTTATGTAGCCCATTGAGCATAAACTAGTAGCGAGTGACACATGGCCGTACTTGTCGCAATATCAAGTGTAACTTGAGCTCGTATAAGGCATTGGTGCTTCATATCCATTGTAAGTGCACAAAGACTCCTACTTAACCTTTGTCTATCATTTATCATTTGGACATCTCGAGGTTTGGACACACCCCTGGTTAGGTGTAATATCGCGATTTGTGTGTTCACCCACATGCTTGTATCATCTTAGTATCAAAGTTTGGCTACACTTGAGTAAGTTTCTGTTACTTTGTACTCTGAGTGATTTATTGTTGCTTTTGTATGTTTTAAAAGTTTGTTGTTGCCATGAGAGATTGGAAGGTATGTAGTACTTTGTTTTTTCCTGTTTCCTATTCGCAAAATAGAGTGTTAGTGTTCAATTGATTTTTTGTGTGTTGGTTGTAATAGATGTTGGTGTGTTAGGCATTGCTTTGTTGTAGTTTGTGGAAGGAAAATTTTGACAGTTGTTAATCTATTATAATAGTCAATAATGTCTAATTCTAGTACACAAGGGGCCATTGGTAACCAAGATAGTGGCGCTCAAAATGGCCAAGGTTAACAAGAAAGTTATATATCCCTATTTGCAGATGACCGATTAGATTAACTTATAGACCTAGTGGCTAATCTGGTGACTACCATAAATGAAGATAGAAAAGCCAAAAATGATACATACTGAATACAAGCTAATGAATAGCTTGAGAGAGGCAATGGCCGATACGCATGAGCTAATGCCTCATTTTAACTACCCTAAGCTGGAGGAGTAGATAGAGTCGCTAGGCGTAAACTAGCACTAGATGAGATCAAAGAAGAAGATGATGATGAAGGAGATGAGGAAGAATATTATGAACTCGAGGAGAGGAATGTTTGAGCTTATAAAGTGGAAGGGTTGAGGATGTGTATCCCTAGTTTTTCTAAGAACGGTGATATAGAGGATTACTTCGACTAAGTAGATAAGATTAAAAAACAGTTTGAATACTATGAAGTGCTTAACAATACTCAAGCTAGATTTGTTGTGCTAGAGTTTATTAGCTATGCTGTTTTGTGGTGGAAGAACTTATAAGCTACTTAAAGATGAGAAAGAGAACGTGAAGTTAGAAGTTAGGATGAGATGAAGAGAGTCATAAGGAAGAGGTTTGTTCTAGGCTATTATTTGCAGGATGCCTTCATTACAAAAGTTGAGATAAGGAGGATCGAGTGTTCATGCATACGTAAAGGAGTTCCAGATGTAGATGATCCGATGTAAGGTTGTTGAGCCTAAAGATCGAAATATATTGCAGTTCATTAATGGATTGAAATATGAGATTGGAGAAGACCATGGACATTAGATCACTTAATGAAGCTATCTAAGTTGCTTAGAGAATCAAGAGGTATCAAATTAGAAGATTCTGAGCTCCTATTAATTAGCTTACCCCTAGCTAACCTATTCTAAGTAAACCCGTGCGATTTGAACTAAGTAAAGTTGTTGTAACCTAACTTGCTCAAGCAATCCGAGTAAAGGAAGGAGATCCTAAGGAAGTTTGAGAAGGCTTAGAGCTTAAGAAGGAAGATAAGTGAGATCAAGTGCCTTAAGTATCAAGGATTTAGACACATAGCTTCTCAATGTCCATGGTGATTCAAGGTAAAGTATTGACCATTGTAGACAGTTTTGATGAGGAAGTGAAAGAGTCGAAAGAGACTAGACAAATTGAACTTTCTGAAGAGGAGGAAGTCATCTATAGTGAGGAAGGTAACTTTATGCCTGTAACCATGCTATTGAGAAGAACAATGAGTGTGAGTCTTATACCTAGGGACAAATAATGAGAGAATCTATTCCACATTAGATATAAGGTGAAAGGGTCATTATGTGCATTGATTATTGATAGTAGTAGTCGTACCAATACAACATCTACTTTCATGGTCCAGCAATTGAAGTTGCTAACTAAGCCCGACCCTAAACCTTATAAACTACGCTAGCTTAATGATAAAGGAACCTGATAAGTAAATAAACCAGTGTCTATGCCGATCAATATTAGAAACTGTTGATATGAAGTACTCTATGATGTGTTACCCATAAGTGCATTACATGTCCTCCTTGGATGATCTTGGATGTTTGATCAAAGTGTGATTTATGATGGAAGGAAGAACACATGTTCCTTAGAGCATGAAGGCAAGAAGGTGAAGTTAAGCCCTATGACTGCTAATCAAGTTAAAAGTATGCAAACTCAATTGAGCTAAGTTTTGAAGAAGGCTTCGTTGGTGACTCGAGCCAAGTTAAAGGGAGAGATGAAGCTTAGAGAGCGGCCTATTTGTTAGTTAGAAGGTTGCTTAAGATAAGGGGATCAGATGAAGAGTTACTACATATCGAGGTGAAAACCTTATTGGATGAGTTTACCGACCTTCTCTTAAGATAACCACCTAAAGGTCTACCTCCCTTTTGAGATATTGAACATGTAATTGACTTGCAACTAAGAGCCATACTACCGAATAAGCCTATCTATAGGCTGAAGCCTAAACAGGCAGTTAAGTTATAGAGATAGGTGGATAAGCTATTGAAGAGAAGGTATGTACAAGAGTTCTTAAGCCCATGTATTATGCCAACCCTATTGGTACCAAAGAAAGATAGGACATAGAGGATATGTGTAGATAGTTGAGTAATCAATCACATTACTATCAAGTATCGATACCCTATACCAAGGCTTAACTATATGTTAGATAAGTTGAATGGAGCAAGAGTGTTCTCAAAGATTGATCTCAAATCAAGATACCATTAGATCCAAATGTAGGAAGTAGATGAATGAAAGACCACAATCAAGACTTACTAAGGATTGTATAAATAGCTTATGATGCCATTCGGTCAATTAAATGCCCCTAGTACGTTCATGTAACTAATGAACCATGTGCTCCAAGAATTGGTTGGAAAATTTGTGGTGGTATATTTTGATGACATTTTAGTCTACAGCCCTGATTTCATGACTTACTATGAACACCTCCAAGTGGCCTTTTCAAAACTTTGAGCTGAAAAGCTTTATGCCAACCTAAAGAAATGTGACTTCTACTAACCTGAAGTAATCTTTTGGGGATTTGTTGTGAGTGGTGGTAATATACAAGTCAATGATGAGAAGATAATAGTGATTATTGAGTGACTTAGGTTGACTTGTTCAGCCGACGTATAAAGCTTCTATGGCTTGTCATCTTTCTATCACTGATTTATAAGAAATTTTAGTATGACCGTGGCCCCACTCACCAAATTGTCAAAGAAAAATGTTGAATTTAGATGCGGAGAGAAGGAGTAAAGAAGTTTTGAAGAGATAAAGGAAAAGCTAATTACTACCTTGTATTGGCTTTATTAAGCTTTAACAAAGTGTTTAAAGTAGTGTATGACGCATCCACACTAAGCATAGGTGTTGTGCTGATGCAGACTAGCTGACATATTGCCTACTTCAATGAAATACTTAGAAGAGCTACACTCAACTATTTTGTTTATGATAAGGAGTTTTACTCCTTAATCCAAGCCTTAATTATACAACAATATTATTTGCTACCCAAGGAATTTGTGATTTATAATGATCATGAATCTTTAAGATATTTGAAGAGCCTACCTAAGCTATCTTGAAGACAAGCCAAGTGGGTTGAGTTTATGGAGAGAATTTCTTATGTCGTAAGGTATAAGAATGGCAAGAAAAATATAGTGGCCGATGCCCTATAAAGATGACATTCCCTCTTAACTGAACTGTAGATTAGGTTGCTTGGTTTTTCTATGATTAAAGATTTGTATGCGAAGGATCAACATTTTAGTCCAATCTATGATAGATATGAAGAAGGCCAAATACTGGATAACTATCATAGGGAAGACGAATACTTATTTAAGAAGAGAAGATTGTATATCCCAACTTGTTTTATGGGAAAGCTGTTAGTACACGAGGCACATGGTGAAAGGTTATCTACACATTTTGGCAAGCACCAAACTCATGAGGTTCTTATATAACATTTTTTTTTTTACATAAAATTGCATCTTTCAAATATTTTTATAAAAATACTCATTAAGCTTTCTTCTTACCTTAAATCCTTTAATATAACTTAAGTATTGAGTGACTACGCCGAAGTCACCTTGGCACCCCCCATATCCTCACTTTGTTTTCATTTCGAATAACAACTTCAAGCGAAGTGTCCAATTTCCACAAATACTAATTTTGATTATCGACAATTTAGCGTCATCTATTTCTAAACAACCCATTATTGCTAGAACTAAGTCCAAAGACAACAATACTCTAGAGGGGAGTAGGGCCCTGCAAGCAAATCAAGAGGAACAATCACCATAATAGCGTAACCTAGAGGTACGTCAGGTTGTAATTAGACATCGTAATATCAAGAACAAGATGATGGTGATTTGTGTATAGCATGGTTGGAAGCCCCATGTGCTAAATTCTTGAAAAAACTTAAGGAAGTTCAAGCTAACAATAGGGAGTTGCAATAGAGGCTTAACAAAAGGGATGTTGTCTCTTCTTCTACTCCTTCCTTACAATAAGTCAAGAGAGAGACCAGCTTGCTTGCACAAGAAGTAGCATTACAGTAACTTAGAGGTAAAGGCCCTATGGTGGATGAAATTGACCTATAATGAAGGCAAGAACCATGAGAGGAAGAAAATTGCCCCCGAACACCACTCCATGCTCAAACGACTCAAGTTGCACTATACATGCAAACACCTATAGATGAAAGAATTGAGCATGTAACTGCTTGTCTACCACAAAGAGCTATAGCAAACATGAGTCTATAGGACTTGGAGGATTACATCAAGAAATTGACCATAGAAGGGATTTCTAAGAAGGAAGCTAATGTGAAAGGTAAAAAGACAGGCCCTTTTAATTAAAATTTTGTGAATGAGGTCTTTCCATTGAGTCCAATTACCCCAGTTTTGCATATATGATGGAAGAAAGGACCTAAATGACCATTTGAATACATTTTGGATGTTGAATGAACTCTATAGCTTATCTGACATGATTACTTGTAAGGTCTTCCCTTCTACTTTGGGGAAGTCCGTTAACAACTAGTTCAATTCATAGAAAGCAAACTCCATTTCTTCCTTCGTCTAGTTAGTTGTTGACCTCCACCAATATTTTTTGACTAGTAATCCTGTAGCTAAATATTCTTTACTCCTAACCTTAGTTAAACAAAAACTTGGTGAGTCAATCAGAAATTATGTCCATAGGTTTAACCAATTGATGATTGAATTCACCAACTACGACAAGAGTATGGTGCTTTATGATATCTATAAAGGATTCAGGGAGGATTCGAACTTCTTCAAGTCCCTTAGTAGGTACCCACTAACCTCTTTGGATAACTTTACTAGGAGGTCGAAAAAATTTATTCATCAAGAGGACCAAATGCAAGCCAAAAGAGAACTTGAGAAGGACAAGTAAAACAGAAGGTTAGAAAAAGATAAGGGATCTATAAAAGCTAGGTTGGGAAAGAAATTTCATATTCATAATAAGCTTAGCTGACCTCTACGAGATTAGAAAAGGCTCACTTAAACCTTCATTGGGCATACCCCCCTTAACCAACATATGTTAGATAATTTGATGAAGGTATGCAATTAAGGTAATTTGGCTTGGCTAAAAAGAATGAAGAATAATCTTATGAGAAAGAACTCTAAAAAATATTGTGATTTTCATGGAGATTGTAGTCATCATATAGACGAGTGCATAAATTTGAAAAATGCACTTGAGGATGCTATTTAAAGGTGATATTTAAGGAATTTTAAGGCAAATAGAGAGGAGTGCATTGAGCAACCTACACAAAGGTGGAAGATTGAATAAAAACCTTGAAATGCTAAGGCCCTACCTAATAATCGAGATTTGATGGTGCTAGACAATGAAAGGGGAGACAACTAAGCTCCTTGAGGTATTATTAATGTGATTTTTTAGGTACCAACATGACAGAATCCTTTGCCCATGATAAACTCATCTTATGTATAAGGAGATCATGTATTGAATTTGAGGGGGAAGAGACATATAATTGATGACATGGTGCTTTTCTTAGACAAAAATATGTAGGGAGTTCATTTCCCTTATGATAACGCATTAGTCATTATGACTAGGGTGGTAGATTTTGAAGTTAGAAAGATGATGGTTGAAATAAGGAGCTCGATCGATATCATTTTCAAGAATGCATTTGATCAAATGTGACCAAAGCTTGAAATTTGTTGGATGCAGCTGTATAAGTACAATCTATATAGATTCAACAATTGGCCAGTAAAAGTGTAAGGAATAGTGACCTTGACCTTACAGATCAAGGATGATGAGAATGTTTTAGAGAAAGAGATTAACTTCATGATAATGGACTATCCCTTGCCTTACAATGGCATAATGGGAGACCTGCTATCAATACTTTTAAGATCGTAGTGTTTACAAGTCATGAAAAGTGAAGTTTCCAACTCTTACTAGAATAAGGACGTTACCAAAACTAGCAATTAGCCCAAGCTTTATACTTAAAAGCTTTCAAGAAGGATTAAGTCTATAACATTAAGCAAGGCATGAGCAATAACCTATAAGTAAGAGGAGAACTTGTAGAGGAAATATTGAAAATTTAACTAAGTGACAATCTTATGTGTATTACAAAGGTTGGAGCCAATTTGACAGTTGACCTCCAAGAAAGCATGGTACATTTCCTCTAAGCTAACAAGGATATTTTTGCCTGGTCTCCTTCAAATATGCTTGGAAACCCTAAGGATGTTATCACCACAAGCTAAACATATATCCGACCATAAAGGCCATATAAAAAAAGAAGAGACATTTTGCTTTGAAAAGGCAAGTAGCTATAGAGGAGAAAGTTTAGAAGTTGTTGAAAGTAGGTTTCATAAGAGAAGAGCATTATTAATATGCACTACACTAAGAACTGACAAGGGTGGCAATACCAAGATAGATCCAATCCTATTGAAGGAACGAAAATAGAATGGATTAGTGAAGGTTTTAGTAAATCCATGAGATACTTTGCCAATATAACGTACCAACTAGATTATATATGACCTAATAATTGCTTTTATATGACATACAAAGAGATAACTAAGGTTGCTTGCTACAATCCTTACTAAAGAAATTGATAAGAGCTAGTAAGAGAGTGCTTCCAAGAGAAAAAACTCAAAATGTTTTTCATTAATGTCCAAAATCTATCTAAAACCCTATACACATGCTCTATTCATACATAGTGGAAAAGTTGTAAATGAAATAACTAAACGAATGACCCAGTAGCATTCCCATAAATAAAAATTAAAACATGAGGGTAATTTAAGAAAAATATAAAAAATAGGATGTCTAAATAACATAAGCAAAAATAAGTAATCAAATAAGACATCTGAGTGAAGAGTTGACGAGTTGGCCTGATGAGCTATTGGAGACTCTAAAGACCTAAGTTGGTTGAGCAACCTTGAATTGTCCATGTTAGCTTTATCCATAAAGAGTTCATAGGTAGGTCTCTAACATTAGTAAAGCTCAAAAATAGGTCTTCTATGCATGAGGGGCTCACAAATAAGTCTACAATATAGCCTGAAACTTGGCAATTAGTTAGCTTGCTCCCTTGTATCATATCATTTCCTCTCATTTAGAGAAGTTTTAGCGTAAAACTTGGCAATTAGTGCCTCAAAATCTCTTTAGGATCAAATACCAACCTACAAAAATATAATATTAACACAGATTAGTGCTTAAGCTCCTCTACTAATGTTAACATCGACCAATGCTCCCTCCAGTCATCATGAGCTCTATTAATCAAACTTTTCATCTTAGATCCTTCATTCAACTCATCATGGATCTGATTAACCATACCTTAGTAGTTCCAGCAACTATCAATTAAAGGAATTAACATGACTTCAGGTCATACAAAAGATCATAAGTTCATAGTTCTTGTGTAAGTAAGACATCAACTTGGTCTTCAATTTCAAGTGGTTCCACCTCTTCTTGCTCAACTAACTCAAATCTTATGACCTCCTCATTTGCTATAATTAGCATCCCTTTTACTTCCTCATAAGTTAATTCTTCTTCCTTCCATCTACACATCTCAAATTTTTCCAACTCAAGAGTACCAAGAGTCAACATAACACATCCCCAATACATATATCCATTACCATGACCTTGGTAAACATTAACCAACAATCTATAATAACTTACAGACATGATATTACTACTGCTCATGTCAAGATCGAATAAGCTTATCATAGGACCAAGACAAAAGAGCTTGATATGAAGAAGGCAAATATAGTAATACCTAGAGTCATCACCTGTAGCATTTATGGTAGGTAATGGAACCACATTTAGAACATGGGGGTATACTCAACTTGGTCCTCTTCCCCTCTACTACTCCCTTCTCCAGCAACTTCCACTTCCTCAACTCCTCCTTCAATACCCTTTGATTTGGCATTCCTCTATTGCCTCATTTCATCCTTGAACACTTGAAGCCATTTTTCAATTGTCTTCAACCGTTCAAGTATATTAGAAACTCTAGAAATGTTAGCTTGATAATAAAATTTTACCCTTACAGCTATTTGGATAGCCTCATTCAATGTCCTAAATCTGTAAGGGTCAAGACTTCTGGCAATTTCTGGATTCAACCCTCTCACAAATCAAGATATAATAGAAGAAGGAGGCCCATACAACTTACATTGTCTCAAGAGTGTCTTATACTCATGTAAATATTCTTCACAATCATAAGCCCTTGCCTCAATGATGAAAATTCTTCAGATAACTCATCTTGATAATGTGGCACAATTAATTTTCTCCTCATTAAGCTCTTCATCAATCTCCATATAATTTCCTTTCTCTCTTCACATTCTTCCACCAAAATTTAGCAAAGCCCCAAAGTTGCATACTAACTATATCTTCTTTCTCAAACTCATAATATAGATAATCTCACAAAATTCTTTCTACTTAAAATTTCTATTCCAAATATTCATTTAGAAAACCATATCCATCAAATTTTGGTAATTTCGATATTCTTGAGCTTAAGTCCTTGTAAGTATAGCCATGACCATATCAGGCTATATAAGCATTAATTACTCAATAATTTAATAATAGTTCAGCATGGTCATAAGTCTATCTTACTCTCTTTGCCAAACACTTCACTCTACACATGCTAGTCACTCAAGCACAAAAGATACATGTTCTTATCTCTATAGGAATTACATAACATCGACCAATACAGTAGCTTGGCACATGCATAAAAAACTGATAAGCATAAATTACTCTACACTTTTTAGCAATATTTAGGCATAAATTAATCATAATTGTGTTCATTTCTCAAGTTCTTGGCACCTAATTATGTAATATATTAATTTCAGATGATTCAAGAGCAAGAAGATGATATTTATTCAAGATAAAGAGAAGAGGAGATGAAATTCCATAGGAATAATGAAATTCAAAGCAATCATACCCACAATGAAGGAATAATTCTAAAAGAAGATCAACATGTATTCAATCACGAACGTGATCAAATAAGATTTGAGTGCATAGTGCTTATCATGCCCTCTATCATAGGCATGACCAAGGAGAAGATTGCAATCCACCTGTTCATCACACTTGTAATTGTATATCAAGAGGGTGATTACACCTTCTATTACACGTGTGAGGAGATAAATTATTTATGATGAGGTGTTCACATGTTACATCATGGCCATGATAGGTGGAGATTGTTCTTTTCCAAGACTATTACACCTTAAATCATAGGGGTGATGGAAGTCGATACAATTACTCCTCTTTAAAATTTTTCACACCAACCAGTATGTTTAATGGGTTTTAAAACCCATGAGGCATCTTGAAATGGCATATTCGGACCTTTTGACAAGGAGAATATAAATATACCTACAAAATTTCAGACGGAGAAGATCAAATTTACTATTAGATATCTTAGACTTTTACCTTAAACGAAAACCACAAACACATCTATTCATCCATTTTTGTGCCCATTATATCTTACGTTTTTTGTACATTTTCCAAATGTTGTACTGTGCACTTTTCTTGAAATTACTCAAGAGAGATAACGAGAATTCATTGATTAGGCATTGTAAGGACTTATACAATGGATCTAAAAAGGGATTTTATTCTACTACTTATTTTATGTTGCATTCCTTGTTATTTCTACATTTTGTTGATATGTGTTGTTATTTCATCATATGTGAGTAGTAATCTAGGATTTGCTACATCACTTTAGCATGAACAAGTGCTTAATTTAGTGATTTCCTAATCTTTGTTAGTTCTGGTGAATTGAACTTAATAAATCTAAGTACAGTATAGTGCATGATACTAAATTAGGATAGAATTCAACAGAATATGTTGAGAGATGATAACAACTTACTCTAGAGAGTAGAGATATTATTAAGAAAGTTGCTGCATTCTTAGGGAATTTAATAAATTATTATAATGTTAATGTAATCCTACTTGGTTGTTAATTCAAAAGAGATTTTAATACACATAATTAAGGTTAGGAGTAAGTAATTATGAGAAGAATGCTTACAAACTAGTAATTCCCTGTAGATAACAATTGTTAGGACAAAATTTAAGGATGACATCATGCTATGTAGTGAAGCAAGTTTGCATGGTAAGTGTAGTCTTGTTAATCGTTTTTGTAGTCATTGCATTAGATGAAATCTGTTTATGGATTAATGTAGTTTAGTTGGTAAATTAGACGTTTTAATACTTAATCATTTGATAATTTGGGTTATTAGATAATATGAAGATTAATTAGTATTAGTGCATGTATTCGATCTCAATGGAAATGACCCTATATTCATCCATGCTAATAAATGATAAGTATACATGGTTATTGAACAATGTTAAGGATAAATATAGGTTTATAAATTTTAAAGTTCAGTAGCTCTAATTAGAAGTGATCAAGTTTTTAGCATTGTTGTTGGGGAATAGCATCATTAGGATATTTAAAATTCTTATGCATCTAGCTTATGTTTTTTATTGTTTTGTTATTTAAATTTTTTTTTTTTTTTTGTGTGTGTGCTTAAGTTGATTTAAATTTGCTGGTTTTTGCAATTTATGACCCAAATCAGCACAATTGAACTTGCTAATTTCAATCTTAAACCTAATAGAACACTTATAATCTATTTGAAGAAAGTTCATGAATATTTTGAGAAGCAAGCATCTTGTAGTGAAGAAGTGAGGGTATGTGAACTATTAAGGATCAGAATAGAGACATTAGAATAATCTAGAATGAATAACCAAAACAAGAATGTCGAGCCGCCATTGGGCAACCAATTTTTGAATCCTAAAGGTGATATCTTAGGAGTTCCTCTGTTGAATGTAGATCTACTTCTTGAAAGGAATGGGAACAAAGTGTACCTAAGGAATGAACTAAGAGCTAATTCGCCTATAACTCCTAGGACGATGCTAGATTATTGTAGGTCCAACTTACATAGGGCTAGTACTAACATCGCTTGACTTCGTATTCAAGTAAATACCTTAAAGATGAAGCTGAGCATTATTCAAATGATTTAGTAGTGCACCCAGTTTGATGGTTTAGTGAAGAAGACCTCAACAATCATTTGCAATAGTTTTTGGAAACATGTGATACTTTCAAAATAAGTAGTATATCTGAGAATGCTATCTGCTTAAGGCTATTTCCATTCTCATTGAGGAGTAATTGTCAAAACCCTAAAAGAAGCCTAGTAGGATTAGCTAAAATTTCTATAAAATGTGTACACCCATAATGTGAAAACCGTCTTGCAAATTAGAGATTGCAGGACTCTAAATAATAAATCACTAAGATTACTAATTTTTAAGTAATTAATTTATTGTAACATAACATAATATATAATTATAAATAACTATGGATGTCCGATATCCCACAATTTCTCAGAACTAAAGAGAATTGGTATCCCTTACCAAATAATAGAACAGGATATGCCAACATTATAAAACTGCAGGAAAAATTTAATTATATTAAATTCTAATATGTGAAGATTTTCTACGAAGAATGTTTATGTATCACCTATAAAGATCTCAACTAATTATAACACTAATGCACATATCTTCATCTCACACTTAATACTCGAGACTTATCCTAATCTCATCGTAAGTAAACCTGCAAAAAAAAAAAGACTATTAGGGAATAAGCTATAAGAGCTTAGTGAGTTATCCCTTATACTATACTAGCAAACAAGTTATCAAACAAATTGTTACAATCATATGAATGCGTACACATGCAGTATGCCAAACAATATATGCAGTTGACCAGTACTGCATATAATATCGGATTTTAACACCCTCTGAGATAAGGGTTAGAGATTTATCGGCACCAATCACGACCGAGCTCTAATACCTAGGTTTTTACCCATAACTTTGAATATCATATTTCATAAAATATATTTCCATTTCTAAGTCGTCTAATAGTACATGAAATCCCAAGCCTAGCGGTAAGGTAGCCCCGCAGTCTACACTCATACCTTACAACAAAGATCTCTAGACTCGACCCTCAGCCATATGGTTGGCGTCTCTATCGCTTAGTAAGCCCGTAAGTTCGGGTAAGCTCATGTTATACGAGTGCACTGTACAAAAACACTTTAATATATATAAACAACCCCCGCAAAGCCTCTCTTTATCTCCGCGTGAAGTGACGGTCGAAATAAGTAATCCAATGCATAGATAATACATGATTCTTTTAATTTAAGATAAGCCAAATATAATTAAGTCAAATTATGAGGCGATCAATTAATATCAGCAAACCATCCAAATCATATAAAAATCAATCATACAATCAATTCATCAATTATTGTATTTAACAATATTTCTCACAATAATCAATCAATATCAAGCACATACATATCTCGAAACCCTATGCATCAAGTTATTGATATTCAATTTAAGTGCACTAATTATAAGCACAAACAAGTATAAATTCATCGAGAATACTCACTTGACTATGACTACTCGCTTTAGTCGTAATAATCAATCGAAAGATCCTCGCCCTCATCGGGATCACCTGATCATTACGATATAATAATGATAGTAAGCAATTGAATTAACTAGTAACTCCAGATATTTATTTACCTAATTGTACTTAAATTACTATTAATTTTGATTCGATTAGACTTTATCACTAATCGTATGTAACTTTTTTATTTTATTTCTAATATTTATGAATTTTTAGGCATTTTTCATCGTTTTCTGATGCACATTTACATGGTGATGTCCGTTTTGAACGTTAAGACCCGTATTTTACGATGTAGACTAAATTTATTAAAATTTTAACTATGGAAGATTAATTATTCTTATTACTTATATTTATATCCTATTTTAGCACTTAATGAATTAATTAGCTATTAGATTCTTATACTTAGGGAATTTTACATTGGTATTACTAACGCATGTACTTAATTAAGTTTAATTTAATTTAGGAAGTGTATTAGGGTTTAAAAGATTTTTGGACCCTAAGTACATGTACGTATTTATATTATATTCTCATGTAATCTTATAAGTTATTATTTTATAAGCTTACGCTTATGTCATCAATTGCTCGTGCCATCGCTTATGTCATCATTTGCTTATGTCATGGCTTATGTCACCATGTGATTACCTCATTGCTTACATCATCCTTTGCTTACATAAGCCTTACTTCATGCCTAAGTGTATTATGTACACTTATATACATTTATACATATGTTAAGTTTATACTTATACCATTACTCTACTTGTATGTATACTAATATACTCATACATATACTTATACTTATATTATATTTATACTTATACATATACTCGTATATATTTACGGTTACATATGTATTTTTATACGAATTTCGTATACCTAAATTTCCTCTTAAGAAAACTTCTCTAATTTCATTATTTTTGTGTTTTAAGGGTGTATTTAGCATGGTATAGGTATGTATAGTTAGATTATGTCTTAGTTTAGGTTATGTGCATAATGAATATTTATGTACAAGGATCTTTATACATGTATATCTCTAGTATACCCTTATGTACACATACTCAAAGACATATACACATGCATCTTCTTCCATTGTCTAAAGATTCCTCCACTTCCACACATAAGGATTGAAGCTTTAAGCCTTAATCAACATATATATACACAACACATAACTACTTAACCTAACTTAACTCTTCATTTAACTCGTAAAGAATATGAAGCAAGACATATTAACATAAGAACATACCTTAATTTGCTTTTAACTATGGATGCAAAGTTGAAAAGTAAAGAAGAGTGAAGGGAAAGGGAAGATACGGTTGGGAAAGGAGAAGAAGAAAGGGACTTTGTTTTTGTGTTCTTTTGTTTTTGAAAAGGAAAACAAATGGGGTCTAGGAAAGGAAAAGAAGTGGACGGCAAAAGAGGAAAAAGGAAGGGAAAAGCTAAAAGAAAAGAAAAGAAATCATCAGAAGGGAGAGATACTTTCTTAAATGAAAGTGACATTTGTTGACTTTGTTAACTAAAGTCAACTTTCCAAAAATAAATGCCATTTTGTGTACATAATGAAGTAATTTGGGAAAATTAGGAGAAAGATTAAGGAAATGAAAGGAAATAAGAAGTTTAGTAAATTGATTAGTAAAAATAGATAATGAGATCTTTCATTAGATATTTATATCCTATATACATCATTTGATAAACTACTTAGTATAATTAAGATAAAAAATGTCATTTAGGGTATTAATGTTCACTATATGTAACCTAAGCATCAACTAGACCCTTAGCTCTATATAATACTAACCTAGTTATATGCTTAGAAGATGAATGTGATTTATGATGTAATATCTTAGTTTCTAATTGATTACTTTAGTATTGTATGTATTTATAAGTGATTAACAGTTATCTTTAATCTTTTACTAATGATTTGGTATAATATTAAGGTTATATTATCAATTAGGATTTTAGGGTAAATTATAGTGAGTTAGTGCTTTTATATCCTTCAAGTTATAGTTTTAGGGTTTTATCATTTTTGAGCATAATCTCTAGTGTTTATGTACATTTAGGGTATAAAAATTTTCTACGCCATTAAATCTTCAATTGTTATATTAGGGTTTTCATCTTAACTAGCCTTGTCAACTCTTAGAGTCTTCAAGCACACTAGGGTCTACTTTAGGTATGAGGTTGAAAATTTTAGGGGTTTACATTCTCTCCCCCTTACAAAAAGTTTCATCCCTAAAACTTGACTGAGATAGTTCTTCATGAACATTCCTTTCATTCTTTTATAAACAAGCAGTTTACATATAATTAACAAACTTCTTATCAATACTTAATACTTATCTATGAACATTATAACAGGTCTATAGAACATATTTCATATACATAACCTCCTCATATTGATTACATTAAATCTCTAAGGTTCCTCGATAGTACTCAGTGATATCATTACCATGTCTTCCACTTACTACTCATTAAGGCATTTTCTTCTTCAAATACTATTCACTTTACACGTCATCATTATCAAACTTTCTACAATAGTATGTTGGATATGTCCAGTCATCATCTCTTAGATTGCTTACTTCTTAGGACAAGAGGTAAAGGTATGCTCGTGATCATCACATTTATAGCATGCCTTGCTTTTCATGGGACACTATTGAATTCTATTGTCCTTTCTTGCTACAAATAAAACACTTATTTTACAATTGTAGGCAATTCTTTGGATAGTGCCATTGACCATACTTCCAGCATCTTACTTTAGCTATTTCTTTCATTTTCAACTTATTGGCCGGTAGCTTTGATTTTCCAATTGATCTCTTTCTTTTTCAATTGATGTCATATTTCTATTAAAACTCTTTTGAATTCACTCCAAGTAATAGAAGGGGATAAGATTCTTTCTTTAGAGTTCCACTAAAACCTAGCATCACCTTTTAGCATAAAAGTTCCATATGTTAATTTCAGGTCTTCAGGAATTTCATAAGCTTCAAATGACAATTCAATTTGAGCAACCAATTTTTCACTTCAATTGGATTATTCCCCTTGCCTATAAAGAAATCATTAGCCTTAACAAAATCAGGGAATGCCTTCCTTGGCAACTTTGATTCTTCAAGGTTCCTCTGTAAACAACCCAAATTTTCTTGATCTCTTGAGCTTAGGTGGGTATCATAATCCTTTTTATGATTCGTAATCCTTTTTATCATCCATAATCCTGCCAAAGTGATATTAGCCTACATTAATATTACTTATACACTCAGATCATTAATCATCACTAAATACTATTTATACAAATTATCACTTCCACCTTTTTGATTATTTTAATTCTCTCATTAAAATAGACTTTATCTTCCACAAATTGTTAAACTCACTTTTCATCAAATATCTGATTTAATCATTCTTACATCATTATTATTTTTCATTTCCTAGAGGTGATCACCTTTCAAACACCATTTGATTTCCATATATCTTGTTCGATCCTACTTTCCTTCTTGTAGTATTATGATTAAATTCTGCATAGTATTGCTCATAGTTCATTCTTATTAATCTTTTAGGTCAACGATTTTGTAAATCTCCAATCATACAATGTAAATTCTCCATTTGAATTGTTATTGTTATCCTTATGGATTAGAATCATACACATTATAACTCCAAGATAATTATCCTTTAAGACCTCACACAATCATCTTCTTCATGTTATGATCACCCAATATAATAAGAAAAATCCCTCATCTCATCCTTCAAACCGATCAGGCTAATCAACCACCAAATCAAATTTGTAATTAACTACTATAACAAAATTTTCAAATTCCATCTATATTATTAAATCCCTAATTCCGACTGTTATCAAAATCATCAAAACCGATAAACCTCTAATCAATGCACTTCGTACCTTTAACATAAAATTGAAATGCTCAAGCACTCTTAATTCCCAACACAAGCCTTCCTTCTTAATTTAACATAATTGGGGACATCTCCTTTTTGTTCTCTTTATAGTATTTTTTCCTTACATTCTTAGTTTATCGCTTCAAACTTACAATCGCAAGCCTTTTAAGTGTAATAATACTAATAATATCTAGGATAGAGAGAAGTTCAACAAATAAAAGAATACATGTAGTTATAATATAGTCATACTACATAAAAGTAAGACAATTATAGAAGAGATAGAAGGATCTACTTAGGAAATGCCCCCATCATGGGTCTTAAAGTGGCACTAGGTTTAGACCTTCTACAATGGTTTGTATTACACAACTAAGCAGCTCATCGATGCAGTTGCTGGTGGGAGCTTAAATCACAAGTCACTTAAGCAATGCATCCAATTATTCGAAGATATGGCTAATAACTACTATAAGTAGTCATTTGCAAGAGCAAGAGAGAATAGGCCAGTAGGAAAGTATGAGTTAGTGGCTACTTCTTCCTTAGCTCATAAGATAGAAGTGTTAGCCAGGAAGCTTGAAAACCTAACTATGTGTTAGAACAAAGCTTTGGCAGTGATAGATTCTAACTTCATAAGTTCATTTGATGTAAATCAAATGGAGGAGGTTGACGACATGGGAAATCCTATCTAGGCTTGCGATGATCCACTCAGCAATGCTTATAACCTAGGTTAGAGGAACCATCCAAATTTTAGATGGAATGATAATAATGGGAAGAGTTTAAACATGCAACCTCTTAAATTTCAAAGAGAAGTTCCTCTACAAAAAGTTAAACCGGGTTCATGGGAAGAAAGGTTAGTTTAGTTTATCAAGTCTTCCAAAGCATGTCACCAAGCTACTGAAACAACTTTGAGAAATCAAGGGGCACCCCTTCATAACATAGAAAACTAAGCTGGATAGATTGCAAAAACACTTTCTGAAAGGACTCTTGGTTCCTTATCAAGAAATACTGAGGCAAACCTGAAAGAAGAAGTCAAAGATGTAACCTTAAGGAGTGGAAAAGAGTTACATGCTTTTGAGAGAACTAAAGAGAAGAAAAAGAATGTGGTTTTTGAAGTGGAAAAGCAAGCCAGCAAAATGATCGACCAGTAGAAAAAGAGCTTCCTATCCTAATCAATGAGTACAAGCTACTATTACCTTATCTAACAAGATTAAGGAAGGCACAGAATGATGAACAATACAACAAATTTCTAGAGTTGTTCGAGTAATTGCACATTAATCTTCCCTTAGTGGAGGCATTGGGTCAAATGCCTAAGTATGCTAAATTTCTCAAGGAGCTGTTATCCAATAAGAAGAAGTTGGAAGAGCTACCTACAGTTACCCCTAAGGGAGAGTATTCTGCTATGATTTTGAACAAAGTACCTACAAAGCTTAAGGATCGGGATAATTTTACCATACCATGCTTGATTGGTGATCTACCTGTTGAAAAGGCTTTAGCGGAACTTGAGGTAAGTATTAGTCTCATTCCATATAGTCTACAAGGATGAGTTTACAATTAGCTGATAGGTTTATGAGGTTTCCAAAAGTATAGTGGAGGATTTGTTGGTGAAGTTCAAGATTTTATCTTCCTAGTAGATTGTGTAGTCTAGGATATGGATGAGGATGTGAACATTCCACTCATATGAGTTAAACCATTTATAGTTACAGCAAGGGTAGTAATTGATGTTAAGGATGGTAAACTTGTCCTTAGAGTTAGAGGGGGTAAGATGGTGATTAGAATGCCAGATGTTTTCAAACAATCCATGACCATCGATGACGAATGTTTTACTATTGACTCTTTTGATTTCACTATTTCTAATTTTGTGTAAGATCTTCTAAGCAAGGATCCCTTAGAGTTATGTTTAACAAAAAGGGAACATGTAGATGAAGTAGGTAAGATACATGAGGTGGTCGCTCATTTGGAAGCCCAAGCTACATAGAAGAAAGTATAAGAGATCAATAAGGGTAACATTTTTCGCTTGAGGCCTTCAGTAGAAGAACAACCTAAGTTAGAGTTGAAACAATTGCCTTCTTACTTAGAGTATACATTTTTCATTGATAATTCAAGACTTATGGTCGTCATTTTGTTAGAACTTGATTCATCCTAAAAAGAGAAACTTCTATCAATTTTAAAGGAGCATAAAAGGGTAATAGCATGGAAGATTTCTGATATTAAGGGGGTTAGCTTGTCCTTCTATACTAACTAGATATTAATGGAGGAAGGTTACTAATCAGTAGTATAACCACAAAGGAAGTGGTGTAACTACTAAATGAAGGACTTATCTACTCAATTTTAGATAGCTCATGGGTGAGTTCGGTTTAAGTAGCACCAAAGAAGGATGGTATCACTATGGTATCGAATGAGAAGAATGAATTGATCCTAATATAGTTACTAGTTGGAGATTGTACATTGATTACAAGAGACTCAAGATGCCATAAGGAAGGACCACTTTCCATTGCCTTTTATTGATAAGATGTTGGAGAGGTTAGAGGGTCATCAATGCTACTGCTTTCTAGATGGGATGTCTAAGTATTTTCAGATTCTGATTTTACCTTAAAATCAAGAGAGAACTACCTTCAGATGTCCTTATGGTACTTTTGCATGCCATAAGATGCTATTCAGGCTTTGTAATGCTCTAGCCTCCTTCTAGCATTGCCTATTCACTATTTTTGGTGACTTGGTAGAGGATGTGATGGAAGTCTTTGTGGATGACTTTTTCGTATTTGGTGATATGTTTGATGGATGTCTTATTGACTTAAAGGGGGTACTTCAGCAATGTAAAGAGATAAGTTTAATGCTTAATTGTGAGAAGTGTCATTTTATAGAATAATAAGGCATTGTGTCGAAAGAGGTATAAAACAAGGTGATTAAAGTTGACATGGCTAAGGTAAAAGTGATCTCGAAGCTACCACCACCATCATCTATTAAAGCTATGTGCAGCTTCTCAAGACATACTAGGTTCTATAGGAGCTCTATTAAGGATTTCTCTAAGATAGCTAGACCTTTAACCAAGCTTTTGGAGAAAGATGTATCTTTGATTTTTATGTTAGTTGCTTAGAGGCTTTTGGTGTATTAAAAGGGAAGTTGACCAATGATCCTATAATGGTGGTACCAGACTGGACTTCACCATTTGAATTGACGTGTGATGCAAGTGATTCCGTAGTAGGAGCAGTATTAGGGTAAAGGAAAGACAAATACTTTTAACTTATATATTATGCTAGCAAAACACTCACTCTGACCTAAGAGAACTACACCATAACTGAAAAGGAATTGTTGGCGATAGTCTTTGTATTTGACAAATCCTGGTCCTACCCCATTCTCTCAAAGGTGATTGTCTACATAGATCATTCAGCTTTAAGTTATCTTTTATCCAAAACAGATGCAAAACCAAGGTTGATCCAATGGGTATTGCTGCTTCAAGAGTTTGATTTGGAAATAAAGGACAAGAAAGGAGTTGAAAATTTGGTTGTCAATCACTTATCTACATAGGACAACCCACATTTGAAGACATTATATGAAGAAGATATCAATGACAAATTTCTAAAAGAGAGTTTGTTTGCTATTCATACAAATGAGGATCAAGATGTTCTATGGTTTGCTAAGATACCAAATTACTAGGTAGGGAAGGTTTTACCACAAGAATTAGACTATCACAAAAAGAGGAAGTTCTCAGATTTGAAGCATTATTTCTGGATGGATCCCTTTTTGTTTAGAGTATATGTTAACCAAATTATCAAGCATTATGTATCACATGAGGAAGGATAGAGAATCTTGTTTCATTATCATAATAGCCCAATAGGAGGTCATTATAGTGCTAATAAGACAACTTAGAAAGTTTTCGAGGTTGAGTTCTACTAACTAAGCATATTTTGGGACACTCATGAGTACGTGTTGGCTTGTGATAGATGCCAAAGGATAGGAAATGTCTCCAAGAAGGATGAAATTCCATAAAAATATATTTTAGAATATGAAGTTTTTAATGTTTGGGGAATAGACTTCATGGGGCTAGTCCCTAGTTCTTTGGGAAACAAGTACATTTTGGTAACAGTAGACTACCTCTCGAAGTGGGTTAAGCTCAAGCTTTATAAACAAATGCTACCAAAGTAGTAGCAAGATTCTTGAGAAGGTTATTTTCTAGATTTGGAGCACCTTAATCATTGATCATTGATAGAGGAACCCACTTTTGCAATACTCAGATTAAGCGAGCCCTTAAAAGATACAGGGTAAATCATAAGTTAGCCATTCCTTACCATCATTAAACTTATGGCTAAGTGGAAGTATCTAATAAGGACTTGAAAAAATCTTTGGAGAAGAGAGTGATTCATAACAAAAAGGATTGGGCTAATAAGTTAGATGATGCTTTGTGGGCAAACCAGACTGCTTACAAGACTCCCTTAGGTATTATACCTTACAGATTGGTTTATGGTAAAGCTTGCGATTTACTAGTAGAGATTGAGCATAAGACCTGTTAGGCTATCAAAACTGCCAATCTAGATCATGAAGTAGCTAGTAGACAATGAAATCTCTAAAGCAACGAATTAGATGTGTGGTGCTAGATGGCTTATGAAAATAACAGAGTGTACAAGGATCAAGCCAAACATCTACATGATTATTAGATAAAACACCCTAAGCAGTTCAGAGAAGGTACTTCTATATAACTCTAGACTCAAATTATTCCTCGTAAAGCTTAAGTTTAGATGGTTAAGTTCATTTTTAGTGAAGAAAGTTTATCCTTATAGAATAATGGAAGTAACGCATCAAGAAATAGGGATATTTATGATTAATAGACAACGGTTGAAGATATACTATGGAGAAGTTGATTTGAATGAAGGTAAGGAGGACTTAAGACTTCTCCATTTTGAGGAACAAAGCTAAAAATTTTTTAGAACATCAAGCTTGAGACGTTAAACAAGCATGTATCATTTGATTTAATTGGTCAATTTTTTTTTATTTCGATCACTTTTAGTTTGTAAGTTTAGATTACTTCTTATTACTGTTGTTGTTTTTTTTGTTTGTTTTAGGTGTATTTGTAGATGTTTAAGGCAAAAAGAAAAGAAAGATCAAGTAAAGTCATGGAAATTCAAAAGAAGGGGATAAAATTTCACTAAGTGTGAGGATATAGATGGAGGATGGATAGCCTAATGTCTATTACAGTTGTAATTAAGTAATAGGTGTGATTTACTTATCTATCGCAGCCATAATGCCTCCCTTGAGAACCTTCACATTCTTGTTCACAACTGTGCTCTAAAGGATACACTTATAAATTTTTGTACACTATCGATTATGGGATTCATCATGCCAGTGATCAAGAATGGGCAAATTTCTTCTTTTTTTTTTTTTTTAAGAATAAGAGCCATCATGCCTTGAGTCATCTTTGTGATTAGCCTCCTGACATGCAAGTATATAAAGAAATTTCCCTCTCTCTCTCCTCATTTTTCACCCTCTTTAAAAATTCACCTCGTGATACTCTCTATAAACTCATTTTCACTACTCTAAATCACTCCTGTCACATACACATACACTTTCATCCATTCACATAAGATTTGAAGGTATGATCTCTCTTCTTTTCCCTTAATTTTTTGTTATTTAGTTATATTTTATTCATGCAATTTTAAGGTTTGTACACGTTATGTTTATTGTTCACTCTTAGTATGTTATGATCATATTTGGGGTGTTGCTTATGTATAAATTAGGCCTAGATTTACATGAATGAATTTCATGCTTGGGAACCTTAGTCTCCATTGATGAATGCTGATTTAGGGGTTTTGCAATTTAGGCCCAGGTTGATGATTCATTCTATTTATTGATAGCTATCTATCATGTATGGCAGATGTTGTTATGTATATGTTGTGGTTTCATTTGTGAATTTGCAATTTGTTATGTCTATTTTGTTGTTTTTCAATTAAGGTGTTGTTATGCTCATTTGGTGAAAAGGGAAGATTATAATACTTATTCATAGTTATGGGTTACAAGTTGAATTCAATAAGGGATGTCTTATGTGAATCATGCTTAGAATAGGTAATGTCTAATCATACTTAGTTCTTAAGGATTTCATGGTTTGAATTGGGGGAAAAGAAGAAATGCCTTATTTTTGTCTTAGTTATTATCAATTTGTGCATGATTTTGCTTTCCTAGAACTAATGATTGTAATTGTAGATGGCTCCAAAGAAATTATCCATTGTTTCTTAACATAAAAGACTTAGAGTCGATTGCTCTCCTTCTCCTCCTCCAAGATGATCTAATTCGGTAAGCTTTAGCATAGTAGTCTCTCTACTTAACGGTTTGACTACTAAACAGAAAGCAAGATTCAAGGAGTTTGCTAAGAAGAAAATTATAAAAGGGCATTGTATCATTGATTAGAATGTGTTGCGAGAGTATGGTTTGAAGCTAGCCATGCAATGGCTATTGGGAAATGAGCCATGCCTCAAATTGTTTGGTATTTAAGAAAAGACTTATAAGAAGACAAGTCTCACCTTCCTTTCCTCCTTCAAGATCAAATATGAGTATATCAACACAAAGATGGTGAATGAGGTTAAGTTCTTTGCCTTTGGCAGAACCAATACATTTGATATGATGACATTCGTTCATACAATGGGTTTGTACACAAGAGTAGAATTGAAGGAGGATAAGTTTGAGGACTTACTAGTAAGTTTACCTTGGGATACTTCTCTACATGATTTCTAGAGAGAAATCTCAAATGAAAGTAGTTTTTAGGCAAACGAATCAAAGGCCTCTACTCTAAAGACCACAAGTGTTAGAGTTTTTCATTATATGCTGGTGAAGACCATTTATGGCAAGCATGAAAGTCCTAAGGCAGCAGGGAAACATGATTTGTTACCTTCATGCAATATGCCCAAAGGATATCCAGTAAATGTTTGCATTTTAACTACATTTGGAATTCGTTAGCAAACTTTTGACAAGAGTAAGAGTATTTTTGTAAAGGGTTTAATCACCTAGATTTTTAGGAACTTGAGACTATGGCCTAGTAGTAATAGGTTAAAAGACTCTTGTGCTTACCCTCAACCACTCCCCTAAACCCCTTTCAGTCAGTACGACATTGCATTGCAAGAGTCTTAGGCCCTAATATAGATGTTCAAGATCCTGATGCTCCAAATTTCATACTAAACACCTTGAGTTTCTCTATAGGAAATCTAAAATGTTTGGAAATAGAGGTGGTTGAAATAAAGGAAACTCAGAAGGAATTCATAAAATTCTTGAAAAATATTTCCATAGTTGTAGGAGCAACCATCCCCTTTTATTTTTCTTACCCTTTAACCTAGGAAGATGTAGGTCCTAGTCAGCCTCTTGTTCCCCCATCAACAAGTGCCCCTATTACCGCTTAAGAAGGTGGTAGGATAGAAGAAGAAGAAGAATTTGATAATAAGGGGGAAGAGTCTAAGGAAGAGGACAGTGATGATATGGAAGATACCTAAGTAGCCCAGTAAGCAACAACAAGACAAGAGGCATGGAATGAGAGTGATGAAGAGTCATTAGGGGAGGCAGAGGATGGCTCAAATGAAGAAATCAAAGCCAATGATGACTAACTTTGTTTTTTGTCCTTTTGTGTTATCTTGATTTGTTTTTCATTTAAACTTACTAACTATTTGAGAGCTTACACTCATTGATGTATATTGATGGAGACTCTCATATCAGGTGTTTGTTGTGGTTAGTTCTAGTTTTGTTTTAATGGTCAGGTTTCTTTTGTTGTTCCATTTTCATGGTATTTGAAGAATGTACCTTATGATGGTTTATGGTCTAATGCATTAATGAAACTTCATATATCAAGGGAGTCCTATTCTCATTGTTTATTGCTCTTCATTTTTCTAGTTTTTCCATTTCTATGCCTATTATGTACTTACATTCATAAGACATTAAGGGCAATATCTCTCTCTAAGTGTGAGGAAGGGTTAGTCCTATTTATCAAAAGTTCCCCATTTAAACAATTTGTTTTCAAGTTGTGACTTAACTTAATAGATTGTAAATTTGGTAAAGTAGCAGTCAATTTTGTGCTTTGCTCAACTCTTATGGACATAGTATACTTGATAAAAAAAACTATCGGATAAAATCTAAGTGAAGCAAACTTACATGCCATTTAATGAATGAATTTAGGGGTTAAAAGTGAATCGGAGTCTTTAGTTTAAGGTTAAATGGGTACATTTTTAAACTTACTAAGCAGTATATCTACTTTTCAAATACTTTTAGAGCTAATTTAATCTTAAGAGAAAAGGGCAAATGAAATAATTCACTTTTTATTGCTTCTTAAGAATCTCTTTAATATAAAGTAAATTGAAGTCTTAACAACTGAATTAGTAAGTATAGGCTTTAGTTCTTCAAAAGAGCAAAGTTTGATCCCGTTACTAATTTTTGTCTTTTTATTCTTCTAGAAAAAAAAAAAAGAAAGAAGAAGAAAAGAGAAGAGAAGAAGAAGTAAAGTAAAGTTGTCCTTAAAGAGAGTAAATTAAAGAAGTAGAAATGCAGGAGAAAGGTGGATGCAAAATACTTTTCTTCTAGATTATTATGCTTAAAGAAGTAATTGAAGGGTTTTGATACACTTACGGAAATGGATGAAGTATGACTAGATTTCTTTTATTCTAATTGACTTTGTGTTCACTTTGTAAATTTGGAAGCAATCACCAAATAGTCAGGGTAAAGTTTGTTTTACCTGGATTATCCTTAGAATATTGATTGTTGTATCCTATGAAAACAATGTAGTAGTTTAAGTGGTAAGCACGAAGTTAAGCCACTATGATTTTTGAATTGGTGAATGAATGCTTTGATGAATATAAAATAGAAAAGTCACTGGGTTTCATTGGTAAGTATTTGTTTGAGGACAAGTAAAGCTTAGGTATGGAGAAGTTTGATAGGCATAAATTACTCTACACTTTTTTAAGCATATTTAGGCATAAATTGATCATGACTGTATTCATTTCTCAAGTTTTTTATACCTAATTGTATAATCTATCAATTTTAGATGATTCAAGAGTAAGAAAATGATATTTATTCAAGACAAAGTGAAGAGGAGATGAAATTCCATAGGAACAATGAGCTTTAAAGCAATCACGCTCGTGTTGAAGGAATAATTCTGAAAGAAGATTGACATGTATTCAATCATAAGCGTGATTAAATAAGATTTGAATACCTAACGCTTGTTATGTCATCCATCACAAGCGTGACCAAGGGAAAGATTGCTATCCACTTGTTTATCACTCCCGTAATTGTATATTAGGAGGGTGATCACACCCTCTATTACAGGCGTAAGGAGATGAATTATTTGCGACAAGGCATTCACATGACACATTACAACCGTGATAGGTAGAGATTATTCTTTTCCAAGACTATCAAACCTCAAATCAAGGCATGATGGGAATAGACACCACTATTCCTCTTTAAAATTTTTCATACGAACCAGTGTGTTTAATGAGTTTTAAAACCCATGAGGCATCTTAAAATGGTGTATTTGAACCTTTTGACAAGGAGAATATAGATACACTTGCAAAATTTTGGACAAAGAAGATTGAATTTAATATTAGATATCTTGCACTTGTACCTTAGATGAAAACTACAAACGTATCTATTCATCTATTTTTGTACCCATTGTATCTTACATTTTCTATATGTTTTCCAAGTATTGTACTGTGTACATTTCTCAAAATTACTTAAGAGAGATGGAAAGAATTCATTGTTTATGCAATGTAAAGACTTCTATAATGGACCTAAAAAGGGATTTTATTCTTCTATTTATCTTATGTTGTAATCCTTGTTATTTCTGCGTTTTGTTGATATGTGTTGTTATTTCATCATTTGTGGTAGTAATCTAGGACTTGCTATATCACTTTAGCATGAACAAATGCATAATTTAGTGATTTCTTGATTTTTGTTAGTTCCAATGAATTGAACTTAATAGATCTAAGTACAGTATATAAGTTATTAATTGAACTTGATTTTTGTAGCTCTTTGAGCATTATATTAAGTTATTAATAAAGTGGTGTGAAGTCCTCAATTAGAGGCATTTGTGGGTCCGTAGAGACCAGGAGACAATCAGAACTTCACGTTATATTCAGGCTTGATCTTCTCATCCTTATATCTTTTAATTTTCAAATTCATTACTATATAATCATTATCTTGATTGAGCAAGTTCCTTATGGAGAGTACAATACCATCCCTTTTCAACTTAGGAATATCAAACTTAGTCTCTCAGTAGCAGAATTCGGTGTTTTAATTAGGCTCTATTACAAAGAGTTTATCCAATCTCTTAAGTTTTATAACCTACCTTATAAGTTGCTTTGTAGTGTTACTCTAATGAGCTATTAGGTAAAACTCAATGGCGATAGGATCTATAACCTAAAATTTGCGTAAGTATCCTATATGAAAAACCTAACATATGAATCCTCCACTGGTTACTCACTTATACCATTAGTGGGAGAGGAAAAAGTACGGGAGTCATGACCATGCATAAGGTGTTCTATCTCTACAAACTTGTTGAAGGTTATTCCATTAACTTAGCCGTCACCTTATCCTTTTACATAAGACATTAGGCAACTTACACCCGAGTGAACCAAATAGAATGTAGATTATATGTTACAATCCAAACTAACTAACTCAAGCTCCTTGCCAGTAACTCGCAACTAACCATCATTAAGATGTTACCCTTATGTCCCTATCCACCTTTCATCCAACGTAACTTCTCTTAGATGATGGTGACAAGATACCCTCTAAAAGAAAAGAAGTCGAAAGCTTTAATAATCAAGCAATTCTAGTACGAGAAGTTAAGAAGGTGAACATAGAAGTTCAAAAATTAGTCACTTCCCATGAGATTTCTAAAAAATCTCCTAAAAGATTGTTTAAGTGCCAAAGAAGGATGATAGAGTTTTGCAACAACCTTGCCTACCAAGTTAAGATGAAACTTCCTTCACTATTAGATAAGGAATTAATAGATGTGGTGAGCATGGTTATCAAAATTGGGATTCTACCTAAACCCGCCAACGGTTTAATAGAATTGTAAGATTCTACAACCTATATAAATTTGCTTTTTGTAGATGGTAAATATGCATGTAAAATTCAATTAGAAAATTAAAATGCATTGTAGAAATAAAGAAATTCATCAGAACTTCCAACCACAATATGAGTTTAATATAAATAAATAAGCATAAATCATAAATCATTATGCAAATCCATAAAGTATTAATAAAAGTACAAAACTAATATAAATCATTATCAAAACTACTATCTCTATCATCACCATCATCATCATTATCATTCTCATCATTATTATCATCACCAACATCCTTATTAGTGCTACTACCAATTATATCCAAATATTCTAAGTCTTTAGAGGTACCAATTCGTACTTCAGCTTTGATAAAATCAATATCATGAAGTTGTGATCACAACATTAAAATGAAAGAAGAAGGGAAAGTTGAAAGTGTTATTTCTTATATTTCTATCCAATTATGTAGAATCAATAAAATCAAGAGTAGAATCAGGATTCTATCGATTTTAAAGATTAAAAATCATATTCTACTAGATTTTGCTCAAAAAAGACTTTACATGAGTTTTAACTAGCAAGTGATTCATAAAATCGTAAAATTGTAGAATCATAAGAGCTGAATCAGGATTTTAAAACAACCATGGTGGCAAAGAGGATGGACTTAAGGGATGAGGAGGAAGAGGCAACATGAAAGAAAAGAGAGGTGACATCTGAGTGTGATGAGGCGAATAACTTAATCAACACTGAATCTGAGCACGAGAACAATGAAGTTGATCTAAACTTTTTCTAGACGCCTAGTGTTGAATTCTTCTTGTTTAGCTGTTATTTTTCAATTTTCATATTTTTAAGGTTAGTTTGAATAAGTTTTAGTTAGTTACAACTTTAATTTTCATATTTTTTATTTTTTAGTTTATGTTTAAGTTCTATTCTATCAATGAAATAATGAAAATTTTCTTTTGTTACGTATTCTCTTTTTCTTCTTAGTTTGTTTGTTTAGATCACTCTTAAGCTAACAAATTGACATCATTCAAGACAAATTCTCATGGGCATTCATGCACATCCAACTCATTTAGGGGAGTATCATTTCTCCCGATATTTTCATCTTCGCTATAATTTAAATTTTTGTTCTAGTATACATTTATTTTTCCTATAATTTTTAATAAAGTACGTTGAGGACACTATATTAAATTAAGTGTAGGGAAGAGGATACTACTATTAATCAAGGAATCAATATGTTAAATTTTTAACCCCCATTTTGTAGAGTTTGCAATCTCATTTTAATAATAAAGAGTACTTATATTTAGTTTTTCTTAAGTCACTACTATACATAGTACACATTGTAAGAATTGAATGGTAGTTATGGAACAAAAGTAATGTGTTATTTAGCTTAGGATTCTAAGGCATTAATTAAAACTGTGAGTAAGCAATCATATGCCACTTCTAAAGTTAACTTGGATGTATGTGTTGAGCTTGAATTTTCTAGTTTTTATTTTCCTTAACTCGGTCTATATTTAACCCTATGCCTATTCAATATAGACTTTGATGGGCCTAAGAGCTTACTAATCACTAAGGCTTACCATAGGAAGTAGGGACTAGGTGGATCCTTTGATATACCAAAGAAAGAGGGGATGGGTAGGTCAGCAAACACAATAGCTTCCGTGAAGCTACTCGTTAGATATGATGCACCAATGAGCATAATACAACCTAGCACTTCACTTGATATGATGCATAAGCTGATGTTAAGGTCCACTTGCCACTAATCTCGAGTTATTCTGCAAGCTTAGATAAGAGTGTGAAGAGGGTATTCTTGCTATAGATTGGAGATTAGTATCTTGCAAGAGCAATAAGAGGAATATTCATTAATGTCTAGAATAAGGTAATTTTGGCTATAGTAAAAATGACTATTTATAGTAAGTCCTTAAAGCAACAAGGAAATATATGCAATCACAATAAAGGGTAATACAAGAATAATAACTTAGTACATTGCTAAAAAGGGTAAATGAGACAATTACTACAAAGAAAATATAGTACAATGTTAGAAAAAGTGAAAGACAAGTATCATATAGCTATTGCATCCATGTTCCAGAATCTTCGGTACTATAATCAAGTTGGTCTTATGCTATGGCAGGTTTATAGCAAAAAGGTCCTTCAACTCGATAGGGTAGGTTTTCTAGGCAGGAGTCAAGGACCTCAGCCTTGGTGCTCAATAAGTCATCACTTGACAAGTAGGTTAAGAGTACTCAACTCCTATGAAGCTCGATAGTCGATAAGTTGGCCTTTGAGCAAGAGTCCAAATAGAGCAGAGTGTGTTCGAGATGGGGCTTTAGGAAGTTCTTCCACTTCCCTTCCACGTATTAGAGCTCGTCATCAACATGTTAAGAAGATAGGATTCTCCTAGCAAGAGATTGTAAGCCTTGAAGGCGAGATCGTATAAGAGGTCTATAGGTCGACATGCCATTAGCTCCCCGAGGTTGTTTAAGATTTGTCCTCAAATCTTGATCTTCTTCTTCTTCTTCTTTTAGTACATAGGGCGTCAAGTCAATGATGTTGAAATTTGGAGACACTCTATATCCTTCAAGCAGTTCGAGCTCATAAGTGTTGTCATTGATGCATCAAAAGATCTTAAAAGGACCATCTGAACTAGGAGATAACTTGTATGTTATTTTCCTTTAGAACTACTACTTGTTGAGGTAAGTCCATACAAAGTCTCTTGGATTGTAAATAATTCTCCTCCTCCCTTAGCTTTGTTATTCTCTTTGTTAAGTTACAGTCTTGGCTAATTTCTTGGCAACCTTCTTATGTAATTTCTAAAACTCTTCAGTACACTAGAGTCCTGACTAACTTTCTCCTTGAGAGGTCGAGCTAGCAATCATATCCAACGGCAAATTTAGATTAAGTCTATAGACAATGTAGAAAGGTGACCTTCTAATGCACTATTAGTTAGTGGTCTCATTACTCGTGCGTGCCTCTAAGGCCTCTAATCTTTCTCTAAAAGAATTCTCTCTCAGAAACCTGTTAATGACAAGAAAATGTACATCGAAGAAAGGTGGTTGAACTCCCTGAGCATCCTATCTTGTCATACATTGATCTGTACACTCGGTAGTAATAATGCCAACCATTCTTTTGTTAAGTACTCTAACTAACTGCTGCCGAAAATCACTTGCCAAGTGATGAGAGAGTCACTTAAACTGCCAAGTAGTTTTCTCTCGGCATACTACCATCTTTCTCGTCCCGGCCCCTTTAGTGCTATAACATTTTCACCCTTCTCACTTGTTGTGCTTAGAGAATATTCGTATGAGACCAATATTGTACTGCCATCTGTCTACCTTGTCTAACATTTAACTACTTTTCCATTTTTGGTTTATTATCCTTTTTGTCCTTTTTGTATGTACTAGGAACTCTCTTTTTGTAAACACTTTCTTATAATTTCATTATTTGTAATGCTGTCTTAAGGACTTACTATGAATAGTCATTTTATCTTATAAGCCAGAGATAACTTACATCTTAATACTGAATACTCTGTTTTTGTGAGATAATCCTCTTTAAGTCCATACCCCTTATACTCTTATCTAATTTTGCCGAGTAGCTCAGGATTAGTGGCGGGTAAACCTTAACATCCACTTGTGCATCATATCAAGTAAGGTGTCAAGTCATGTTGTGTTTGTTGGTGAGTCACATCCTCTAAGTAGCTTTACGTCAACTACTTTTGTTCGATTGTGGACCGTTTCCCTCTAATTTTCTTCAATATCTCGAAGGACCCATTTCAGTTTAATTCTATACCATAACTTTTGTTCGATTGTGGATCGTTTCCTTATAATTTTCTTCAATATCTTAAAGGACCCATTTCAGTTCAATTTTGCACCAATTAGTCCTAGTAATAACTGAGCTCCTATGAACATCATATATTCCTAGTATCAAAGCTTGAGGTTGAGACCGAGAGCTATGTAGTGTTAATCTACTATTCGAGATAATTGTATGTAGAAAGCATTTGCATAAAGTATCCTTACTGAAGCTTGTATTGAAAATGTCAAACCTTAGTATACAGGGAGAGATTCACGATGTTGAAAGTAATGCTCATGGTCATGATCGAGTTAGCCAACAAACATCACGTATTACTGATGAACGGAAACAAGATCTTGCTACTATTGTAGCCAACCTAGTTGTCTTAGTAAATAGTGTCTTAGAGGCTGGATCGTATGAAAGAGTTATTGAGTAGCGTTGAGAAACAAGAGATAAGATAAGGAGGCAAATGAATGAGTGAGCTTCAGAAGCCTTTCCTGTGAACCAAGCACCACCGTAACATGCTGATAAAGTTGCGAGAAGAAGGTTAGAGTTGGATTAAGTAGAAGAGTACAAAGAGGAAGAAGACTAGTATGATGGGATGGATGAGCATGAGTTTAGAGTGCCAAGAGGTACCGAGCATCTTGAAGTACAAATTCCAAGTTTCATCGGGTTTTATTAATGTTGATAACTACCTCGAATGGGAGAAAAGATCAAAAAGGTATTCGACTTCTACGATTACGAAGATGCTGTTTACATTAGGGTGGCCATGTTAGAACCTTCAAGGTATACGACAATGTGGTGGAAGAAGCTATAGAATGTTCATCTAAAGGCTCGACGCGAAGTTCAAACATGGAACGAGATGAAGAGAGTTCTGAAAAGTAGGCCCATTCCCGAACACTACAAACAAGATACTTTCCGACAACTTTAAGACTTAAGGCAAGGTAATAGATCCGTAAACAACTATGTCCGAGAGTTTCAGTTGCTCATGATACAATGTGATGTCGACGGGCCTGAGACCTGAATTATAGAACCATTCATCTCAGGACTCAGAGCTGAGATTGGTCACGTCGTGGAATTGCAAAGCCTCACAACTCTAGATGAAACCATCCGTGTAGCCTAGAGAGTTAAAAGGCAACGAAAGAACCAGGCTAGCCAAATACCAAACTAACAAAATAATTATGCTAAGTAGTAATGGCCTATCGAGTAAAGTAGGGAGTGATAGGGCATCAAATAGATCCAAGGTCGAAAGCTAAGGTCACATGCCGAACCGATTAGACGAGGGCCGAAGTAAGAGCAAGATCAAGGAACCTGAGATCCGAAGAGACTAGGGTCAGAGCTCAAGATGGAAAACCCAAGAAATCAAATGTTTTAAGTGTCTTGGCTATGAATACGTGGCTAGTCAATGTTCGAACCGCCAAGTCATGACCATCAAAGGAGATAAGCCCCATTTTGAAGTAGAAAGTATGAGAGAAGGAGAAGAAGAAGTGGCAACCGATCAGATGCTAGAAAAATTTGAGGAAGATTTGAGAGCCGAGATACCCCTTAAGGGTGGTGCCAAGTATTGCTTTGTTGTTTGGCAATCTCTTAATACTTTTGTGGCTAATGAGAACGAGCAGAGAGAGAACCTCTTTCATACAAATTTCCAGGTGAATGGCAAGCTATGCGTTGTGATCATTGATGGAGGAAACTGTACCAACGTCATTGTGTAAGGGGTAGTTAAGGCCATGAAATTGCCAACTCTTCCATACCCCATGCCATATAAGATTCACTGGCTAAATGAGAGAGGAGAATTACACATTTCAAAGCAAGTCAGAGTGCCGATTACTATTGGTGATAGATATTGGGACGAGGTGCTGTGTGACGTCCCATGTATGCATCCCACATATTACTCGGCTAACCGTAGATGTTTGACTTAAGGGTGTTACATGATGTGTATAGAAACAACTAAATGTTTTAAAAGGACGAGAAGAAAGTTATATTGATGTTGATGAGTCCTAGGGAAGTGTAAGAAGCCTAAGAAAAGGTTGTAAGATCTTTGCAACAGAAGTCCTTAGTGATTTTCCCGAGCTCAGTTTACATGAGAGGTCAAACCCGAGGACTATGTACTCTTCTTAGTTAAGAGACTCCTAAAGGTTAAAGAGGCCAAGAACTTACCTATCGAAGCATTAAACTACTTTAGGGATTTACTGACCTATTTCCATCTGAGATGCCAAAAGGATTACCTCCCTTCAGAGGAATTGAGCATTGCATCAATCTTCAACCTGGAGCAGCCTTACCAAATCAACCCACTTATAGACTCAATCTTAAATAGATAGCCAAGCTGAAAAAGCAAGTTGATGAGTTAGTGGATTGCAGATATGTCCATGAGAGCATAAGTCCATGTGTCATCCCTGCCACACTAGTACCAAAGAAAATGGATCATGGAAGATGTGCATTAACAGCTGTACCATCAATAAGACTACTGTTAAGTACCAATACCCGATCTCGCAATTAGATGACATGCTCAATGAGTTGCATAGTGCACGCATCTTTTCAAAAATAGATCTAAAGAGTGGCTATTGTCAAATATGAATGAGACTTAGAGATGAATGGAAAACAACCTTTAAGACTTAAGATGGTCTATTTGAGTGGATGGTTATGCCATTTGATTTAACTAACGCGCCGAGTACATTAATACGACTCATGAATCATGTGCTTCGAGCATTGATAGGAAAATGCATTGTAGTTTATTTTGATGATATTCTGGTCGACAGTGCCAACCATCTTGTTCATATCAAAAATTTGAGATTGATGTTTAACATACTCCATGCCAAGAAATTATTCAGTAACCTAAAGAAATGGGCATTCTATTAAAGTGAGGTTGTATTCCTCGGATATGTCGTTTCAGGGAGTAGAGTTCGTATTGATGAGGAAAAGGTCAATACTATTAATGAATGGCCTATGCCGATAAGTGCAGCCAAAGTCAAGAGCTTCCATGGCCTAGCCTCATTCTATCGAAGATTTATCTAGAACTTCATCTCCATAACTACACCGTTGATTGAATTGACCAAGAAGAATGTTGAGTTTAAATGGATAGAAAAGGCTCACAGGAGTTTTGAAGATGTGAAGTGTAAGCTGATGCCTGCTCCAGTACTTACCTTACCAAATTTTAAGAACATTTTTTGAGGTTGAATGTGATGCGTTTGGTATCGGCATTGGTGATGTACTTATGCAGGAGCGCCAACCCATTGCTTAGTTCAGCGAAAAACTTCGAAGTGCTACCTTGAATTACTCAGCCTACAATAAGGAGTTCTATGTCCTTGTTTGAACACTCCAAAACTGGTAGCATTACCTATTGTTGAGAGAATTCATCATCTATTTTAATCATGAATCTCTTGAGCATCTTCGTAGGCAATAGAAGCTTTCTCGGCATTACGCCAAGTGAGTAAAGTTTCTAGAGACCTTTTGATATGTCATTAGGTATAACAAAGGAAGTACCAATACAGTGGCTGATGCACTTTCTTGTCATCATACCTTCATTATGACGTTGCAAGCTAAAGCACTTGGATTTAGCACTCTACCTGATTAATATGAGCATGACCCATATTTTAGGCCTTTAGTAGCCAAATGCAGAGATAGAGGAGCTATGGATGAATTCTACTTAAGTGAGGGGTTCTCGATGAAGGGCAAGCAGATGTACGTACCAATTGGTTCTACAAGGGAGCTACTGGTTCGAGAAGCTCATGCTAGGGGTTTAGCTGGCCATTTTGGGGAAAAGAGAATAATTGAGATATTGAAGAAGCATTTTTATTGGCTTGGAATGATGAGGGATATGCACCGAATACTTGAGGGGTATAAGGTATGTAAGTATGCTAAAGGGAGGAGAAAGCCTTATGGAGAATACATGCCTCTACCAATTCTCAAGTGGCCATGGATTGATATAAGTATAAATTTCATGCTCGGCTTTCCCCACACACTAAGAAGACATGATTCGATCATTGTGGTAGTCCATTGATTCAACTAGATGGGCTACTTCATTCCCTGCCACAGGACTAATGATGCTTTATTCATCGCTAACCTCTTTTTATAGGAAATTGTGAGACTACATGGAGTACTGAGAAGTATTATGTCTAACTGTAATTCGAAATTCATGAGCTTCTTTTGGAAAATCCTATGGAGGAAACTTGGCATTAAGCTCCTATTCAGTACCTCTTGCTACCTTTAGACAGACAACCAAACTAAAGTAGTTAATTGAATCTTCAGTAGTCTCCTGTATGCTACTGTTGGAAAGAACTCTCGTGATTAGGATTTATGCCTACCCATCATTGAATTTACCTACAATCGCTCAATTCACAACTCTACTAGAACATCACCAATTGAGGTAGTTTATGTACTTAACCCGAACCTACCATTAGACTTAGTTAATAGTCCATCTACACAAAGGGAGAGTCAATCCGACCTACAGCTTGCCAAGGAATTTCATAAGTTACACTACAGAATTACCGAGTAATTGACCATAACTATGGCTCGACAGAAGGAAATGAATTGTTTATGCTCCTAGGGACCTTATCTGGATCTATCTTAGCAAAGAATACTTCCCTAGCAAGAGGATGAACAAACTATCACCCAAAGTGGATAGACCCTATAGGATCCTCAAGTGCCTTAATGATAATGCCTACGAAATTGAGCTACCCGAAGGTTTCAGCCTATCTATTATGTTCAACATCGCTAACTTAACTCAATATGTACCCGATGATGACGAAGGCTAAGATTTGAGGGCAAATCTTCAACAACCCCAGGAAACTCATGCACTACCGGTCAGCGGTCCTATTACTCGTACGCATCTTTGAGGCCTCCAATCCCTCTCTTGAAGAATTCTATCTCACTAACCTGATGTTAACGAGAAACTGTATATCGAAGAAAGGTGGTTGAACTCCCTAAGCTCTCCATATTGTCATACGTTGATCTATATACTCGGTAGTGATGATATTGACCATTCCCTTACCGAGGACCCTGTGCCAAGTACTCCAACTAACTGTTGCCGATAATCACTTGTTGAGTAACAAGAGACTTACTTAAACGGCCGAGTAGTTTTCTCTCAACATACCACCATCTCTCTCGTCCTGACCCCTTTAATGCCATAACATGTTGACCTTTCCCACTTGCTGTGCTTAGAAAATATTTGTATGGGACCAATGTTGTACTGCCAACTATCCACCTTGTCCGCCATTTTTACTACTTTTCCATTTTTTGTTTGTTGTCCTTTTTACCCTTTTCGTATGTATTAAGAATCTTCTTTTTGTAAATACTTTCTTGTAATTTCTTTATTTGAAATGCTGCTCTAGGGACTTATTATAAATAGTCCTTTTCTCTTGTAAAATAAATATAACTTACATCTTAATACTAAATACTCTATTCTTATGAGACCCCTTACACTCTTATTTAATCTTACCGAATAGCTCAGGATTTGTGGCGAGTGGACTTGACATCTACTTATGCATCATATCAAGTGAGGTGTCAAGTCATGTTATATTTATTGGTGAGTCACATCCTCTGAGCAACTTCACATTAACCACTCTTATTCGATTGTAGACCATTTCCTTCTAATTTTCTTCGATATCTCGAAGGATCCATTTCAGTTCAATTCTATCCCGGTAAGTCTTAGTGATAACTGAGCTCCTAGGCATACTACCTTCCTATCTAGCTATAGGTGGAGCGATTATATACAAACTTGATGATAGGTAAGCATAGATCCCATTCTTGTAGATTTTTCCCAATAGTAGCTCGAAGGAGGTTGCATACTACTTTATTCACCACCTCTGTCTGCCCATCTATTTACAAATGGCAAGAAATACTGAGCATGAGCTTTGTGTTAAGCTTCTTCCATAGCATTCACCAAAAGAAGCTCATACACTTCAAATCAAAATCTGATACAATACCCCTTCGGACTCCATGTAGCCATATGATCTCCTACAAAAAGAGGTTATTAACAAATAAAGCATCATTGGTTTTGTGGCAAGGGATGAACTGGCCCATTTTCCTAAATCAATCGACCATTACCATAATAGAACCATATTTTTGAGGTATTCTAGGTAGGCTAAACATGAAATCCATGCTTAGATTGGTCTATCGTTGCTCAGGTATGGATAAAAGTATATATTCTCTATGTGACTCCTTTCTTCCATTGGCTCACTTGCACACCTCATAACATTTAAGAATTTTGTACACATAAGCCCCTAACATGATCTTCTTGAATAAGTAATTTCCTGATAGTACTACTCAACACATAGACTTATTTTCCTTTCATAAAAAATCCTTGACTTAGATAAAACCCATCTACTATTTCTCCAATGTTGCATTTGGCTAAAAAAGGGTCTAAAGTACAGATCATGTTCATATTGATCGGCTAAGGTACTAAACCCAAGTATTCTAGCCTGTAATGTCATAATAAGGACATGCTGATAAGAAAAAGCATCGACTACAGTATTAGAACTTCCCTTCTTGTATTTGATGATGTAGAAAAAGTTTTCCAAGCACTTAACCCTCTTGGCATGGCGTTGAGAGAGTTTTTGCTAGCCTATGAGATGCTTAATAGATTCATGGTCTATGTAAATATAGACTCTCTCAGCAATAGGTAATGTTACTAGTTCTAAAGTATGTAGACAAAGACATAGAACTCCTTGTCATATGCCAAGTAATTCAATATGACACCTCTAAGCTTTTCACTAAAATATGCAACTAGTTGGCACTCTTACATGAGAGTAGGTTTTTGAATTGGGTCAAATCCGAGTGTAGGTAGCAAAAACAAATCATTGAGTCAAGTAAGGTGTAGTAATGCAAATAGTTAGATTTAACACACTCGAAATACTATTTCAAGCGAGATTGATGTTCTTATGTATGATTCATTGTCAAAAGGTCCATTGGTAGCGATGTTCTCACATGTGATGGTTGTTTTGGTAGTGTTGAAGTTTGGTGGTTTAGGGTAGAGGAAGAGAGGTTCACATAATCTACTATAGTAGTTGTTGAAGGTAGTGCTAGTGTTGGACTAAAGTATTTTAGTGTCGTGAAGGTAGCCATAGGATTGGTTTTAATTGAAGAAGGGTAGTGGATGGTGTTTGAGAGGAGAAGCTACTGAAGTTTAGGGTTTATGAGACCCTTATTGGTAAGGAAACTAGCGCTCATGGCAAACGATGAGAAAGGTAAGGATTTAAAGCTTTAGGCAAGGGGAGTATGTTCGTGGCAGTGTATTTGCTCGAAAAGCCTTGAGCTTAAATAGTCTCTACAGAGAGAGTGTTTGGTCGCGACTAGACAGAGAACTGGTTATGTATGTTTTGATGATAAGTGATGCTTATTGATGTCAAAAAATGAAGCAAGACACTCTATTTATACTCAAAGCTCAAAATAAACTTGGAAGTTCCAACAAAGGCAATGAATTTTCAAAATGAATGATGGAGGATGACTAGCCATGATTCTTGAATTTGAGTGCAAATGGGTGTAAATTTCTAATCAAATGCATGTCCTAGATTTTTGTTTTTGCTGAAAATGTTGAGTGGAAACTTCAATTCTTAATGAATAGCATGAATTGAGCAAAATTAGATTTGGAGAAAAATCCTCGTATTCATGTTATTTTTTATTTTTAAATGCTAATTTAACCCTCCAAATGGTTGAATCCAAATGTATTCTTTGTGCTAATGCATAGTATCCTACGCATGCTTCATGATTTCACCATTAATTTGGTGAAATTGCAAAGAAAAAAAAAAGGGATCAAAAGTGGTGTTGAAGTAGCTATGTAGGCATGCTATGCATGAGAAAACTAAGGAAAAAAAGGAGAAAGAGAAAGAAAATAATTGTATCAACTAATGACACACCCATACGTAGCAAGTTGGAGTCGAGAAGGGAAAAAAAAATAAGGCATAGGGTAACTATAACAAGAATTGAATCGAAGTCTCTTACATGTAAGTCCATAAGCATTGCCTTAAGGCTATTGGCTCGTATCCTACTTTCTTTGCACACAAGTATTACCAAAAGTAAATATCCTAGGTCTCATTACAAAAACAAACTTCCTTAAGCCTATAATACTCCTAAAAGACCATTTTTTAAGAAGATGAGACAAAAATGACTAGAAAAAAGAAAAAGAAGAAGAAAAATTATTGAATCCAAACTATTTTTATTCCTTTCTTATTTATACATTTTTTTCTTTGATTTTTCAATTTTCTAATTTTCGATATTATTTTATTTTTCTATTTTTAGTATTTTTTCTAAACTTTTTGTAGTTTTTAATTAGGATGCTCTCATTACCTAATAATGATAATAAATAAATAAATAAGTTAGGGGGTAGGGGGTTGGTGCAGTAAAAATGAGATGTCTATAATTGCCCTTATTTATGGTGAAATTTGAGTAAAATTTCGCTACAAAGATAAAAAGAGAGACACTATTTTTGCCCTTAAGATAGACTTGTCTGTAGAAGCGCTATAAATAGATAGCTATCCTAAACTCAATCCATTGAGGATTTAGGTGAACAATAAAATATATGTTAGAAGAGAAAGAAGGCAGTCTAAGAATGTATTAAGAACAAGCATGGGTTTTTTGAATGGTATAATGCCCTACGAGCTCACTACTGCCCTAAAGATACCGTCTTGAATGAACCAGGAAAGAGAGAGAGAGAGAGAGAGAGAGAACAATGTGAATCTTCAATGGCCATCTTAGATGGATGGTTTTTTAATTTCTCAAGTTTAACACTAAAGTGAGCACCATCTTAAATTGATGGGTTTTACAAATTCTATCTCCATCTTAGATTGATGGATCTTAAAAAAAAAAAAATCCATCTTAGATTCATGGATTTGGAACTTTAGCACCTTTTTAGATTAATTAACATAACACCCCCTTGGATTGATGAGCCATTTTATTTACCATCTTAGAATGATGGATCTTTTTGTTCACCATCTTAGATTGATGGTCTTTTTGTTCATCATCTTAGATTAATGGGCATTGTAACACCACCCTACGGGAAAAAGAAAATCTTATATTAGACATTAGGGATTAGGCTTCTTTATTTAAACTTAGGTGAATATCATAAAATTGAAAATGGTCACTAGGACTAAGTGGGAAGAAAATTGAGGTAGGACTCATGCTTGAAAGTGACCAAACTGGGCACCAAAGTAGAAATGGAAAGAAAATAAAGGTAGGACTCATGCTTGAAAGCGACAAAACTGGGCACTAGGGTCGACTAGGAAGAAAATTGAGGTAGAACTCATGGTTAAAAGTGACAAAACTAAGCACTAAGGACAAAAAAGTTAGATAGCAAGACTAGTCTAGAATCAACTTAAAGAAAAACTTATCCTTTTCTTTTTTTTTTTTAAGAATTGCTAAAAGGTTTGGGTTCTCCATATATGTGGGCCTTTGATAATTCACTTTTTTCTTGACTTTGCTCAAATTGCCTGACAATCTTGTCTCTAAGCAAGTCATCTTTTCTTGGGCTACTTGGGGTAAAAGATCTTTCAGTGTCACGTAAGGTGATCATAAGGGCAATGACATCTCATAATTGATTAGTTTAGTCTAAGAGGGCTTCCTTTCCTTCTTTTGGTCCAAATTTTCACTCTTGACTACAATTCCAAAAATTACGGTTATCTTGTAGGTAAAATGCTTTGATCAATTTGTTAGGTCTTTTTCAAACTCCAATGTAATATAGGCTTTTGGTCCTTGGTTTCAAAAATGAATATTAATGAAGTGGCATTTTGAAAGAATAACTTTTTAACTCGAGTATACAAGTTAAAAACCCTATAGGTGAAACTAAAATTGTGCTTACCCCAATTTCAAAAGTAACTTTTATCAAGAATAAGTTATTTTCTCTAATCAGAAGGGCTTTTAAGAAGGGTTGGAATGGTAGGTGGGCCTTAGTTTGCAAGAGGAGTGGATTTTGAGAGTCTTGGTTTTTACCCCTACTCTTTTAGATTTAAGGGTTTTATTTTGAAGGATCGGCCTTAATCTTGTAAGTGATATAGGCTTTAATATGTTAGGTCTTTTTTAAACTACAATGTAATATAGGCTTTTGGTCCTCGATTTCAAAAATGAATATTAATAAAGTGTTATTTTGAAAGAATAACTTCTTAACTCAGGTTTATAAGTCAAAAACCCTATAAGTGAAACTAAAATTGTGCTTACCCTAATTTCAAAAGCAACCTTTACCAAAGGCAAGTTATTTTCTCTAAAAAGGCTTTTTAGAAGGGTTAGAATGGTGGGTAGGCTTTAGTTTACAAGAGGAGTGGATTTTGAGAGTCTTGTATTTTACCCTTACTCTTTTAGATTTAGGAGTTTTTATTTCATTGGATGGGCCTTGCTTCAAAATAAGCCTTTTGAGGTATATGTCTGTAATCAATTTCCGGTTTCAAGACTTTAGATTTGATCACCTTATTTTTGTAGATTTCTTTCTTGGGCATCCTTTTCCTTTCCTCATTTTTTCTTTTGCCCCTTTTCTTTTTCCTCTTTCCTTTCATTCTTCTTCTCTCTTTTTTTTTTCTTTCTCTTTTTTTTTTTCAATTTAATTCAAGACAAAGGTGATCACCTTATTATTGGTATTTGAGATGTGGCTTGCCTCTTTTCATGTTAAACTTTCAAAATGAGATACTAAAAATGTAAATTCATTTGCCCCAATAATAAAAGTTTCCAAATGAATGCTAGTGCTCATTTTCCAACTATTTCAACAAAAGTAAACTTGATATGTTATGTATTTTAATGAAAGGTAAGAAATACATATTATAGATGTAAGCAATTTCACTGCAAAGTACATATAAAGTATTGTTACATTACAAAAGAGGAAAAGCTAAGCACTTAGAAAAACATAGATATTTACATAGCCAAACTACCCTTACAAAAGATACTTCTGTTACAAAAACATAAAATAGCTACTCTTAGTTATCTTTTACATAGCCATGCTATATCTGTACTGTAATGTTGTCCCTTAATATTTCTCCCACTTTAGCATTGGTTGTGTCTTTTTCGTGTATGAGCCCATGAATTTCTATCTTTGAGTTTAAAAAATGATGATCCATGATAACTCTTATTTTAAATACATTTCACATGGTGATTTTATAGTATTTCCATTTATATCTTTGGTTTTCTTTAAAGAAATTGATACTTAATTGAGTAAAATTTTGATTTCAAGGTTTAAACGCGTTCTTGGATTGAATATGAAGAAAATGAATTAAGTTTCGCTCAATTTGTAGTTCAAATGAATGAGTTTTGAAGTTTTGAAGTTACACAGTCTGGGACACAACTGTGTTCCCAAGCTATGTCCATCCAGAAAGATTTGCCAAGGTCAAAAAGTTACACGACTTGGGGATACAACTGTATCCCAAGCCGTAGCTGGTGACGAAAATGGAAACCTTACAATACATTATAAAAGGACATACTAGGGTTTCGCATAAGAGATGGGACATTCAAAAGAGAAGAGACTTGAGGAGAAGGAGAAGAAAAAGGCGAAAGCAACATTTAACTTCAAGATTGAAGAGATTTATCATCAACAAAAGGGGTTTTCATGTTTTATTTATTGATTTTGTTGCAATTCGTTTTTAGTTTTATTATGATAGCTTAAAACTCTTGTATTTAGGATTATGGAACCTAGGATTTCATGTGACTATTAGATTGATTAATAATTTTCAATAAAGTTTTTATTTTTTCTTGATTCAATTATGTTATTTAATTGTTAATTGATATTTTTAGAGTATCAATCTATGATATTATGCATGATGATTAAGAAATCATATGTATAATGAGATCTTGACATAATTGGAGAAAATTATATGTATACTTAGAGATAAGATATATGTTTCTTCCGAAAAGTTGTTCTTTTATGTGGGAATTTATTATATATTAATGTGATTCTAAATTATATTACTAAGTGAAGAGATTCCAGTAAATAATTTAAGATTAGGGTTAATATACTTGAGAAATGTGTTAACTTTAATTATGAATCTCTCTGGTCAAGAATAATAGAGCTTGAATTAAATATATTTTAAGTGGTCACATGTTAAATACTAGGGAAAATAATTCTTAAATACGTTATTACCTTCTTAAAGTTGTTCTTAGTTTTATCGCTTTTTAAATTGCTTAATCAAGTCTCATAATTAGGTTAGTTTGTTAATCTTAGTATTTTTAATTCATTCAACTCATCACAATTTTCCGGTTAGATAATAAAGCTAAGGTTAATATTAGTACTCGAAGTCTTTAAGGGATTGACTTGGACTCATATCCGCTATATTAAAACTGATGGGTACACTTGCTTGATATCAATTTACTTCGAAAATTTGCGATTCATTTAGATCAACACCCACTAGATAGTTGTGTAATATGCAACAAGTTAAAATGATATCACATTGTGTTTCAAATGTGTAATGCTTCTTCGAAGCACTTGCTATAATGGGAAATTAATTTTTGAGTACTCTAAATGATCTTTCAGTAGTATTACAGAGTGATTAATGTCGATGATTAAATAATTTTCTGGTGCACGTGTTAAGTATTCCTTAAGGTGATATCACACGCCTCTATAAGGAGGTATTAATCTACTCTTTATCATGAATCCAACAACAATAAGGTAATATTTTCCTATTAAATAAAATATGTCAATGTAGGGAGAAGTTTAAATTAAAATTTACTTATGTAAATAAATATGCTACTTTTAGGAGTTTTCAAATTATCTTCTCTAGAAAGGGCATCTTTTATTATCTTAGAATCTGCGGTAGAGCCCTCTCATCCGCATTATAAATAAGTAAATCTTAAATCAAAAGAACAAGCTACTAATACATTTTGCATGGGATATTCCTTCCTACTACGAAATCTTGACACATCAGCATTAGATACTTTCACTTTAATGTACGTTCCATCAATTGCATTAGTACAATCCTGATACATTAACAAATGAAATACATAAAAGTGTAAAAGGTTTAAACATTATACTAATGAAAGGGTTGATATTTTTACCTTAAAATAAGGGTAGAATCTATAGTTGTTGAGTATTTCTTGTGGTATTGTTGAGTTGTCGAGTTACTTTAAAAATTCATCTTCAAAAGATATTATTGCTTTATGCACGTTATGGAAATGCCTACTTACAATTTCACCTATACGACTAAAGAAGAATTATATCGTATGATTTTTAACATTATGTGCTAAAATATATAGAAGCTTAGCATCTTGTTTTTCAATTAATGCCCATCGTATGTCTCTAAGATGACCACTAAGTCTTCACATTTCATATAAATTTTTAAAAGGCCATAGACCCTATGTGGTTATGTCTCAACATTTGGTATCATCTCTTAGTTGCATAAGAAGTTCCTATTGAATTTGATTTCTTTCCAATGATGTGCTCATATTAGCTAACAATCTCTAGATAATAAATTGTTGTTTTTGTACTTTACTCATTCTTTTCACCACATAACCTATTACTAACGCAATCGCCCCTTTCCACATTCTTATCCAATCTTCAACCCATTCATCCTCAAAATCACCATGATAAGAACTATCCTCCACAATTTCAATATCACCCATTTGGAGAAGCCTAAAACCCCCAAAAGAATAGAAGAAGTAAATTTTCAATTACAATACATGCTTTTGAGAAAAATATAAGAAATACAATACAATAGAAACGTGAAAACTTAGTACAACCTTCCAATTCTCTTATGGTCAAAATGCCTACCAAATGCATAATTACATAAGCAAACAATTTATGGAACAAAGAAGATAATGGTCATAGTCGCAAACAATGAGAATAATATTAGAGAAATTTTGTAGGTCAAATAAGCTAACCTAGATGACTAAAAAGTTTTGATCTCGGATCACTTTTCGTATTTATATAGACTATTGTACATTCTTCCTTACTCTACAAGGTTTATGGCTCAACAACACAAAATCTATGGAAGTTAACTTCATAAAGTGCACTCATATTCTTTAAACCAATGATTTATGTGAATGAAAAATAGAACTTGAGGACTACAAAGCTTGCAATTTCAAATACCAAAACATTTTATCACTAAAGTATCTAGTCTCAATAGACCACTAAAAGACAACATGAAAAAAATTACTAGCAGTGTAAAGTACAGTGAAATAACATGCGAGATTTCTAATATAACTTACATAAACATGTTGATGCAGCACTTAAAAAAAAAAAAGTAAATAAATACAACAAATGGGAGAGATGAGAATGTTGAACATATTTACCCTAACTTTCATTGAAATCGTAAGCATCAGATTGAGCAAAACAATTTTCAACAAATGGGCAACATGGATGAAGCTTAGAAATATCCATTGAAGTCCACTATTGGAGAGAGAGAATAGCTAGGAATAATTATAAGTATTGCTTTTACCGCTTTTATTTGCCCCCAATTTCAAAGGTATTATTGTAACTTCAAAAAACGTATGCCCTTTTCGATCGGCTTCCAGCCAAATTTAAAAAAAAAATTTCTGGCCCAAGAAATTTATCCTTAAGTTTCTACTCTCTTATTCTTACTTCTACTCCACATAAAAGCAACCAAACAGTAGCCTTCTTTTCATTTCCTCTAGGTTTTCTAGATATGTAGACATTGCTACTCATCCAAACATAGTTATAGTCCTTATTCGTGCATATGCCATGGATGGAGAGGAGATCAGAACGCATAACACCTATTTTTGCTTTTACTTCAAGAAGTTCGGGTCTTGCTTCATTTTTTTATTCACTAAAATAGATTAAACAAATGAAGCAAGACTTCGCGTTTGGAAGCAAAAGCAAAAATTGATGATTTGCGTCTTGACGGCCTCCTCGCCGGTGTCATGTGCAATCCGTCCGAACACGATTTCTTATCCTCTGCCTAATTTACTTTCTCATTAGCCATTTTTACTTCAATCCGAAACCGCGTTCCGCCGGATTGCACATGACACGAGCAGTGTCTCTCTGTCTCTCTCTCTATTCCCTTTCTTTCTGTCTCTCTATCCTCCTAGTACTGTTCTAGTGGATAAAATAGGTGATTTGCGGCCTGATCGCCTCCCTGCTCGTGCCGTGTGCAATCTGGTGGAACGCGATTTCTTGGCATGGATTTAGAATAGGATTTTGATCAAAACACATGACCTGATGCAGAAAATATCATACGACGACAAATGGCTGATATCTAATTCCGAACACCCGGATGTCCCCTGCTCTTCTTCGTCTCCTGTCCCATGATTGCTTCGTCCAGGTTTCTCTGCCCACTTGTTCTTGTTTTCTTTTCTTCTGTTTTTTTTTTTTCCCCTTTTTTCTTGATTAGTCAGTGGCTTTAATGATTCTTGTTTGGTTGCATTGGCTATCCTGGGCTGTGATGCCTGCTTCTTCGATGACAGCGGTGGAAACAACCCTCATTTCATAGAAAAAGAGGCAATCCTCTACAGAACACTGAGGGGATTTGATGTTATCGAGGTTTTGAAATCTGTGGTCGAAAACCACTGTCCTGGAGTTGTTTCTTGCGCTGACATTCTTGTGCTTGCCACTAGAGGAGGCATTCTTCCGGTAATGTTCTAAGGATATCCCTTTTTTTCATTTTCTTTTCGTCTTTGGCATTAAATTCTTTATAGATTAAGATGAAATAATAATTGGTTGATAATTATAGGGTAGTGGCCCCTTTTATCCTCTGTTAACGGGTAGGAAGGACAGTGTCAAATCCTACTTCTCTAAGGCAACGACTGATATTCCAAGTCTCAATGATAACATAACCAGGATACTCCATCTATTCCACCTCAGAGGTTTCACAACTAGAGATGTCATTGGCCTCTTAGGTAATCATCTTTCATTACTTCTCTCTTTGACTTTATTTGCATAACCTGCCTAGAGCAAGATTGCATTTTATCCATTCGTCTTCTGATGATGAGTGTCTCTTTAATATGTGAATTAGGAGCTCATAATATCAGCAAGATGGGATGCCAATTCATTACAAATCATCTCCACTACTTGTCAGGGACTGGCCAGCCCGATCCGAACATGCCTTCTGGTTTTCTCAATGAAATGAGAAGGAATTGTTCCAACAGGACCAGGGTTTTATCAGGAGCAGGCTTGGAACTTGATGCAGGGGAGAGGAATTCTACATTCTGATCAACAATTGATGTCAGGTCTGACAACAGCAAGGCCTGTAGATGCATATGTGCATATGCCTCTGATGATGGTTCCACCTTTAGGAAGGACTTCACACATTCTATGATGAAGATGTCCAGCCTAAATACATTGACTCAATTGCAAGGTCAGATTTGGAGAAATTGCTCCTCCCTAGCTGTATAGCTGGCATATCTTAAAGGCTAAAGGATCTTTTTAGGATAGACTTCCTAAGAATGCTGCTCTGGAATAACAGCATATTTGGTTACAAATTCTAACAGCACTCAAATGTTGTAATGAATTCTAGACACATGCCCCATGCTCATTTCTCAGACTTTTTTCAGCATTTTGCTGCTAGGATGGTCTTATAACCTCTATATTTTAAAGAATTTCTGTCAAGTGATTGAGTTGTATATGATATCTTTCATATAGTGATAGTCTAGTTCCATTCAAGTTTGAATTTTCAGTTCCTATCTTTATGTTTTGGAAAGATCGCATAGTGCCTGGCCTTGAGATATTGGGATCATGGGAAATCAGAATTCAAGTTTCATCTTTAACAAAGACAAATTCTCTGATTCTTATGTGATTGTTATGGTTGTCGTGACAGTGGGAGGTTTCTACTCCATCTTTTTCTTGACAATTGCTTTCTTTTCTGCTCTTAAAGCCAAAGCATACTGAAGTCCAGTCTACTGACAATTTTAATGCTAATAGTCTAGCCTCTAAGACAATGCTGTCATTTTCTCTAGGAATGGAATTGATTTTTACTTTAGTCTTTTTCCTTTTAGGTCTGAATATTCCACTTAAAATGAGTCATGGCTTCACTTATTTGAGGTACTTAGTGTGTATATGACAGGCTAGTAAATCCATAATGTGTGCACATATAGGGTATTAGATGAATTCATCTTTTCAAAGATTGGACAATGCTTTGGCTATTCCTGCAATGAGAGGAATATAAGTTGGCATGCGATTGTCTAGGGTTGATTGTTCTCCTTGAAGGCTAAATCTCTAATGTGTGTGATCTTCTGAACAAAGTGCAGAATTGTGGACATACGTTTCTTCCTTGTAAATAGGCTAAATGTGAGTGGTGCAGAGCTACAAGTATTCCACTAAACAATGAGATAATCCCTTTGGTAGGTAGATAATTACCTTTTCACAGGACATGCTGGAAATGCAAGTATGGAAGGAGAATTTGGGTTCAAAATGTACTTACATGGTTTGCTATATATGGAAATATAGGTGACTCTAGTAGTGGAAATGATCAGTTCTGTGCTTGAGGAATTTGGAGTTCAAGATGGTGTAAACTGCCAATCAACTCTCCTTGGTCTGTGTCTCCTTGTTGCTTCGAGCTTGGTCTTCCTGCAGATTTTGGATTTGTAGAACTTGATGTAGATACATCTAGAGAGAGTATTGGTTATGTCAGGACGTAGAGACATGAATTGAGTTGAAAAGAGCATCAGCTCTGGAATTTTATAATTCCCATGAAAGGTGATTTCATCTTATTATATCTTCTGCGTCAGATGTGTATTCTGATAGGAGTCCTTGTATGATTCTGCTTGTGTGTCCATTTTTTATTGCAATAAAAAAGGAGTATCTGCAGATGCAAAAAAACATAAGTTTGAAGATGAAGAGGGCAAAAAGATGAAGATACAGAGGTTGTTTATGCAGTCAATTACTACTAGAAGAATAGGAAAAAGATGAAAACGATCAAGAATTATTGCACATGGTTTCTTGATTCTTTCCATCTTTGTATTTGCTTAATGTGCATGGTTTCCATATCATCGATCCTAAAAAACACAAATGAGTGATTTCCTTTCTTATTTGCCATTATTACTGCAGTCGGAAACAAAATCAATACGATTTCTACAGATACACTTGTCCAGATGCAGAAGATATAATAAGGAGAAAAATGACCTGTTGACTCTTGGAGCTCTGTTGCCTTCATCTCTTGTTCCATGATTGCTTCATCCAAGTTTTTCTTTTTCTTGATTAATCAGTTTCTTTACTAGTACTTGTCACTGGTGTAAATGCCAAGGCTAAGTATTTTTGAGATTAATTAATATGAAGAAAATGTATGTAACTGGGTGCACTCTCAAATGCTTCATCCCATGCTTCTGAAAAGACTTCATTCTGCCATGCAAGTATACTAAGCAGACAAGAGAGGTCATCGAATGTTTTTAGCTTCATTGGCAATTTTAATCTTTTGTTTTCAGCAGTGAAAATTGCAGGGATGCACTGAAAATGAACCCGGGGTAGGTCAGAATTTAGAGATTATAACCACAAAGTGGCACTACTTGATACCACTATATATATATTACTGGAAAATGAATTTGCAGAATTGAAGCACAAAAATTGTCTAAAAGCTTTAAGTTTGGAGTAACCTAAAAATTGATATGGATAATATCTAGTTAAATCTTCATGGAAGACAAGCAGGGTTGAGCTAATCACCAATCCTCCTTCAAAATGTCTATAAATTATGACTCTTCAGTCTTGTGTGGATCTTATTATATTCTAATTGCAACAAAGGCATTTCTTGGGGATATTATCCCTATTCATCGTGTTGAAAACTGTATGATTGATTTAACCAAAAACTACTGCTATATAATTGATATGCTTTATGGAATATACTGCTAGATTGATATGCTGTTAGGAATCCCCATCCCTGTGATTCCAGCTACTGGTCTCTCATTTGATGTATTAGGGAAAAGACACTTGTAGGGAATGTTGGCAGGTCCGTGTCTGTTCTTCAGTGTTGAATCTCTGTTTCTTTCCATGATTCTCTTCTCAATTTCCCTTAGGCTTGTGTTGAATTTTGCGAACTTCTGTTGAACCTCTTCATTGTCCATCCACTCTATCTGTGGCCTTTGACCTAAGAACACTTCATCTGATGCATGCAGGGATAAAACTTTCGCCAATGCAATCCCTAGAGTCATTTCAGTTCTCTTTGGTAACATCTTGAGGAAGTAGTCATCAGGGTCTCTAAGGAATTCAGCAAATTCAAAGGTACCTTCCATTGGAATGTGCTTTCGACATAGCGTGGGTCGGTTTGGAGGATAACCAGCATATGCATATTGTCCATTGGTCAGTGAAGCATGAAGAGCTGAAGCAATCCATATGAGAGTTGTGAGGGTCTCAATGAGAGTAGAGAGATTTGCTAAATCAAGCCACCATGTTTCATTCCGCTTATCGCCATGGCCTATGTGTCGAATTTCTGCCCACCATGCTTGTAGCTCTTCATCAGACCTGATGGAGCTGTCCTCCTTGTAGAATATCAAACAGAAGTCTGTAACCCATGTTTTGATGGCAAGCCATATGTCAAGCCCATCTACTGCATATGGATAGTCTTTAATGAGAAGTTGAACACCTGCTGGGCTATCTGGATCTCTAATCGCCATGCCTCTAGACAAGTTTTAACAGAGGTTAATGGTGTAGGAACATAATCATTATTTATGTATAAATGAATGAAGGTTTGGAGGACATCTTTAAGTAAAGAAAAGAACAAAATTAAGTAATGGAAGGAAACAACTACCGTTTTAGCAAGTCCAAAGGAAGGCTTTCTTCATTGAATCTCCACTCTTTATATAATACCGAAGACATTTTCATTGATAGCTCATCGGTGAACAATGTCTTCTCAAGAATTCCCCCAGAGTTTATAAGAGTGCCACGAGCGAGAGCATTTATGTGAATTGTGTCTTTGAAATGTGGATCTAATAGCCAGTGGATTGGATGCATCACACTCAGTTGCCTTCTTGTGGCAATGATAAATGGCTCAACAACTGCATGTGTATGCAACCTAGAAATATTGTCATAAGTCATCTATTTAAACTTACTGAGCACGCATGACTGTAACTGCTTTTCCTTGATAATTTAATGAAACCCTCAAGGAAAATTCAACTGTTTACCTCAAGATGAAAGAAGGTGCTGGATGAAGGAGCAGTTTCTATCAAGTAAATCAGACATAATATGCAACTTACCAACTTCTTATTAGTTGATGATATGTGGAATCATTTGCTGCAACATGGGTCTTAGCAAGCAGCCATATTGCTGCTTCAATGCCATGGCTTGCTGGAAGAAACACTCCTTGAATCTCCTCGTGAAACCAGGAGCCTGGAAGGCTCAACTCTATTGCCACTGGCTTGAGTATATCATCATCTCTTAGGAAGAAAAATGTTCTGGATGCATAAGCACATATTCCCTTGGTGTTTATCCGACTTAGAAATGGCAAGAGGTAGTCATGGTGATCCAACATGAACATCCTCCTTTGGCACATTGCTTCTTCGAGGCTTAGCCCATCAAGGTTAGGTTCTAACTCATTTATTTGTATGCAACTGAGCACCCCCATTCGACTTTGTGGGGGAAATTCCTGCAATGTCAATTGTTCTGAATTTATCGCTAGTATGACATGATGTTGACTTTGATTTATTTCCTATTAGTAATTATAACAACATTGTGGAGAAATTTGCATGCCTGTATGCACAATGAATCAATATTCTTGTGCTTCATAATTCCATAGATTGAGAATCTCATGTGCTAGGTAGATTTAGTGATTAATCCTTGTTGACTGTGCCATTCTAAGTTCTTTCCTTAGTGCTTTTTCTGTGATATGGCTATCTCGATTTCTAGTGAGTTATCAAGGATTTTCTCCAAAAGGTAATTATTACAATATAATCTCTAGTACAATGAACTGTTAAGTCAATCACAATCTTTGAATTCCAACAATTGAATATTGTGGATAAATTTCATGATAGTTATGCTTTACTGAAATGGGCTCTAAGATACCTTCAACAGCTCAACCCTTGTTGGATTTGTTCCTGCAAGCATTTGCTGTGCGAATTCATTATCATCCTTCCATGCCCATTCATTTTCTTTGAAAAAGAAAAAGGCAAAAATGTAAGTAGAACACATTCTTCAACTTTCTGAGCAAAGAAGAAGGGAAACATATTTGGACACCGAAAGCTTCAATATTATGAATTCACCTGCTATTATCTGTGGAAGTGGAAAACTCATCAGATTCTTCTTCTGTGCACTGAAAACTCTTTTTAGGTCCTCATTTGATAGCTTTTTCTTTAGTTCCTTAGAGGCTGACTCATCCTTGTCTTTGAGGGGTTTTTTATTGCAGGAAAACAATTGGTGAATCTCATAAAACGAGTCAAAGCTATCTGATTCCTCTCTGAATAAGGATCTTGATTCAGGAGTAATGAAATGTACCATTGCATGAATGATAGCTGATATTAGTTCACGGAACTTTGTTGGACTAATTCCCTCATCAGCTGGAACAAAAACATCTAAGCCGAATATTCCCCCTTGGCTCTCAGTTAAAGGATCTGTTTGCAAGTTATCAAGTTGCATAAATTTCATGAGTCACATCTAACATTATTGAAAGAAGCAACAAGGGTCTATACAATTACCATTTTTGCTTGGAGGACGACCGGTCCTAAGTCGACGAGGATATGGATTTGAGACACTCCCACCAAGGATGTGTCTGGCATGTCGTTGGCCTTTGTCTGGATTTCCAAGATCATTATAGTAATCATAGTCATAGATCCTATCCCATTCTTTCCTCTCTCCGGTTCCATCTCCTCTTAAGCAATTGAGTTCCTCTCTTCTTAGTTCCACCAATGCTTCTGGTGTTTGGTCTGGAAGATAAATCTTTCACATTGCTGTTGGCTTTAGTTTGCTTGCATCCAAATGTACATAAGATCTAAACACACTAAACAATGTCTTACTACAACTTACCGAATTGGCAAAAAAAATTCTGGCTGTTTTTATTTTGCTGATAGGATACACCCAAGACTTGCAGTCAAAATGGACAATCTGGCTTTTTGAGACTTTAAATGTGGCATGCTGAAGGAAAAATCTACGTTTATATTTACTGGTTATTGAAAGTGCTCCAGGGATTCCAAATTCTCTCTGGACCTTAACCCTGATACTGTAGGATGTAACTTTGAGCCCTTTTTCTTTCCTACTTCTCCTCTTCTTGAGTCTTGCTTTCTTACTCAGGATTCCTTTTCCAGTATCTGTTGACAATACAGAATGGAAATAGAAAACATTTGTCTGATGCTTCGCATAATTTGTGTTGCCTTGAGAACCAAAGAATGGAAGTGTTGTTCATAACTATCAATAATGCCAGTGTATGAAAATATGTAGTAGTACCAAGAAAGAGGCTTAACATTTTTGCAATGCTCAAATGAGAGTATGTGAAGTACTGTCAAAAGATAAGGTCCATCTAATCCTCTAAGAGATTAGCTTGCTCTTTCCCACTCTCTTAGGGCCCAGAGATCTTAGAAAGAAACTGCTTTAGGTGCACTTGTCACAGAAAATGTTTTTCATTTGTTCCTTAAGTTCTGCTATAATCTAAGCCTTACAATTATCAGATATTATCACATTAATCTTAAGAGTTTACAGCAAACAGCAGCTTTAAGTAGCAATGACAATGGTAACCAAGGGCTGGTGGTTATCTATACTGGAAAATGTTAATGGGAAATTAGGAGAAGGATTTGTGCATCAAACTTTTTCCACCTCTACTGCAAGCTATTAGTAAGTGCAATTGGACTTGATTATTACAATGATGGTTAAAGTCTTGTAAACATTAGTTTGATAGGTAATTGCAAAAACTAAGTGTAACAAGCACGCTGCAAACATTCCCCTTGGTTTTTAGACTTTATTTTGAGTTAGTGTTTCTATTTTTCTTCATTTTTGTTCTTGGTACTAGCTACGGTAATATACTGCTGTCACCTAAGGCCTTCATTTTTCTTCTTGGTTAATGAGCAATGGTTGCACAAGTACATAAATTTTCACTTTTTTGAAACTTAATTTCTAAACCTATTTTTTTTTTTTATATGAATATTTTAATTTTCAAAAGATTTAACTTTAATGTGTGCATGACGTACATTTTTATGACATTATAATGAGGTGGATAGAGAGTTATCTGAAAGTCTAACGTGGACTTGCAAAAAACTAAAATTTCAAATTTCTGTTCAGTGATTTTCATTTTGCAATTTAGTGTTTGAAACTTTCAAAACATATATGATCAGTGTCTCCGTTAACGTTGGTATAAGTAAAAAATGCTTATATCAAAAACTTATATTGACACGAACTATTAGAAACTAAATTGAATTGGAAGTATTTGGCTATTACTTTCTGGTTTTACTTCTTCCAGTGCCTTGATCGTTTTTTTTTTTTTTATGGCACTGTAAATAGCTAACCATTTATGTTATGTTTGGGAGAAACATTGAAAGCCAAATCTAGAATAATTGTCGTTCATTGCAAAGCAAATAATATGTCCATCTATTGATGCATTGAGTGTTTTAAATTGGTTTAGTTTCAGGAATTGTAATCCTGGGATCCTTGTCTGAGAGGGCATATCATCCTGGAAATGTCTCTTAACATGTAATGAAAATGCTTACTTGGATCAACATTGGTGCGGCTGTACAGCTGAATAGAAGCCAATTTTCCAGGTGGTCCTGATCGCCCTTCGTCTGCTACTATGACAACATCTCCCTTAATAAAGCGGTATCGAGTGGATCGAATGCCACCTAGCATTGTAATATCAGAAAGTTTGCTCCAGAATGCAAATGGTAGCTGTATCCTTGCTGCTCAATTACATAAGATTATTCCGCATTCTTATTCTTTACTTATAGAAATCATGGTAAGGAGTGCTGTAAACAGGCTCTATGTGTAGGAAGCAGGAAGCAGCTTTTTCCTAGAGTAGAATATTTAAAAGGAAAGACATAATGGAACGGAATCCTTAGCCATGCCATGATTCTGTAATCTTACTTTCCTTGTTTTGCACTTAAAAAATACAAGATTCCTTACTTGGAGTGTTTCGCTTTATCAAATTATCTTATGTTCTTACTTGTATTCGTTTCACTTTGCCAAAGAAGGAAACTGCTTATGTGATCTGGACTGTACTTTGTGCACATAGAAAAAAAGATTTATTAAGAGTGAAATGTTATGTAACGTTTTTAGTGGTAAATAAAATCTAAAGAAAATTTGATATTCCATCCATCAATTTTGATATCATGGTAGTCACAAATATCCCATGTGTTAAAATTTTATTTGTTTTATTTTATACATACCAACTTATGATCCGTGAAACATATGGCTCTTACAAAAACATTTTTAAGGTAATTGTATAGTAAATATTACCGATGGCACACTTATGTTATAAAACATTTTTAAAAAAATCACAAGTAATTAGAAACTGTTAATTTATGAACACTTCTAATGGGCACTTCAAATGTCAATTGATATTTTTTTAAAGAACATTTATTACTTAACTGATCTTTGAAAAAAATATTTTGACTCGATTGACAAAATACAAAAGGATTTAGAATTTAATACGCTTTCTATAACGGTTCAAAATTGAGTTAACAAAACACAAAAAGTTCTAGGACAATGTCCTTTTTTCCTATATTTTCCAGTCCTACTACCCTGTATCCTCGTCTATCAAGCTGTCATGAAAAATCATAGAAGGTTGGATATTTTAGAATTCTATGACGTAAATCAATTGAACATATGTCACTTAAAATCATATTGAAGATTTGCTTCTTCTTCTTTTTTTTTTTTCCTCATTATGTAAGGGCATGTCGTCCGAATTGCTCCGTTACAATCTACAACATATCTTACTTCCATGATATAAACACCGACCAAACAATCGATAATTTTATACAGTCATTTGCTGTGGAACGATAAATATAATACCTCACACCATATTTTTGTAAATTTAGGTTTTTAAATAAGATTGGTGTGATATTGATCATAAAATAGTACTAAGTTCAAGGATTTTTCTATAATAATACAAATAATTAAGTGTTATCGTAACTCTGAATAAAATAACTTGTACTGACCATAAAATAGTATTAACTTCAAGAATTTTTCTACAATGACGTTAGCAATCAAGCGTAATCGTAATGCTAGAAAAATAACTTACCATATAAGAGATTAACAAGTTACCTTCTCTACTTTCTTTTTTATGTTTACCCATTTATTTAATTTTCCATTTTATATATTATACCTTTTCCCATTTAGTCAATATTCCTTTCAATTAAATGTAACTATTTATATTGTTACCATATCCCTCTTTGTCTTTATAATTAAATATTAATATATCTATTTTTACAATATGTATCCTCCTTTTTTACATTTGTGTATTAATTTTTTTTTACCTCCCTTTATTGAAAACATTTTCCCATCACCTAAATAATTTATATTATTATTATAAAATCCATATAAATCAAAAGTAATTAAATGTTTCATATGTCTTATATAAGAAAAGGATAATTTGTTGTGATTTTCACCATTTCTTTTATTAATTTTATAATTATTAACATTTAGTGAAACTATACACTATTCATATAATTCAATAAATTTCACGTAAAATTCATATGAATGAAATCCATACATACCATTGTTTATATACTATATTATAATTAATGGAAAATAATTCATACATAATTAATATAATTCAGTAAATTGCACATGAAATTCATAAGAATTCTACCCATATATACCATGGTCTATAAACTATTATATATATATATATATCTTTCGTATAATTAGAGTCATCATTTATTGAAATTAAAAGATATGCACCATATAGTTTGGATATAATTATAATGTGTATATATAATTTGTATAGTGGTAATCCATATATATTATTATTAGTATAAAATATTATGTTAATTATTGCCAGTATATATTATATATAAAATACCAATGTTTACAAAGTACATGTATATAATTCATGTATAAACAAAGCACATAATATACATATAGTTCGTATATATTATTATTACTACACCATACTATATTATATGTCATTGCACTAAGATGATATATGAGTGCTTTATAAATAATGTTAGTACAATATATGTAAGATCGTGTTTGAAAATTTTGCACCGTATTATTACTATCTATATGTAGTGTTAAAATTTTATATGATACATGCTTATATTTTATAGTGATATGTATATTGAAATTAAATAAGATAAATCAAATAATATTTTAGCAATACTATCAATAGTGTATTGTTACTATCAATAGATCAAGTTACCATCAACTATAAAGAACTTATCATGGTCAATCATTTTTTATTGCAAAGGAATTGGATTTTACTTTATTAGAGCGCATGACTGTCAACAGTATCTTATTACCTATTAGCAATTTCATTTACCATTACCCATAAAAATGCTACAATGTTCAATTATTGTTTTTTTATGAAGGAGTTAGGTTTTACTAGAATGATGTGCATCATTGTCGACAAATATGTACTACTGTTAATAGATTTTTGCATAGGCACGAAAATTGTTGATTTGAATAATGTAAGTGTCGATAGGTGTTCAAAAATTAGAAAATTCCGCATTCCCAATATTTTTATAGTAAAGTCCATTATCTTCAGTACTAAAACGTAATTCTCCACACTAAAACCCTAAGTGTACCTTCAATACCAGAAAGAACAACAATAACTTTTTCAATCATGATATGGATTCTAGTGGACATACCTTCAATTTAGGTTGTAATAATGAAGATGGATATGATGTTCATTGCTACGATATCAAAATCAATGCTACATATGATGAATTGGGTGATATTTTAGTCTCCACTTATGGTGGAAGCGATGACTTTTCTCAGCGAGACAAAGTGATTACCACTAACGACTTGTCATCCTGTACAAGTTTGCATTTAATTAAACTTATAGTTGATAGAAAGTTTGCATCTTTTTCGGAAGCCTATGATTTATATACTAAGTATGCTACTATAAACAGGTTTAGTACTTATTTACATGATTTTAAAAAGAATGAGCAGAAGCAAGAAAGATTATTTCTATGGGTGTGCCATAGGGAGGGTTATAGGGGTTAGTAACAACTTAGTAGGAATGACCAAGTTAGAAAGGAAAGGGCATTAACTAAAACTAGTTGTAAAGCTATGTTTAAAGTAAAACTTACCTAGGAGGTTGTAGCTATAAATACTGAGCATAATCACAAGCTTGTGCCACCATTGTAGAATTGTTTCTTAAATTCCAACAGGTCTGTGTCGGATGCTGATCAAGTTCAAATTAGAAGCATGTTAAATTTTGCTATCTAGTTGTATGATATAATGGAATATTTAGCTCATCAAGCAGGTAGATACACAAAAGTTGGATTTATAACGAATGACTTATATAACTATATCAATCAGCAAAAGTAGGTAAATACATTCAATGGTGATGTAGAGGCAACCCTATCATTCCTAGCAAGCCAAAAGGAAGCTGATCCCGGGTTAATTTATGATTACATTATGAATGAAGATGGAGAACTTAGTTAGATGTTCCAATCAAATTCGACATGTTAGGTCGACTATGCTTATTTTGGAGATGTAATAACTTTTGATTCTATATATCGATCGAACAAGCAACTCATGCTGTTGGTAATATTGGTTGGCATTAACCATCACCATCAAACTTGCATCTTCAGCATTGCACTGTTAGATAATGAGATAAAGAGGCATATAGTTGGTTGCTTGATGTGCTTATGCTTGTAATGAAAGGCAAAAGGCTAGTGTCTGTCATGACATATAGGGATAAAGTAATGTGGACAACCATTACTTTTGTTTTTTCCTCAAGCACAACACCACCTTTGTTCATGGCACCTTGAGATGAATGTAATGTTTTATGTTCATAGCGAAGGGTTCCTATGAGATTTCAAGAGGTGCATATTTGATATAGAATCTATCGATGAATTTGAAGCAACTTGGGTAGATATCCTAGAAAGGCATGAACTTGAAGGAAATAAATGGGTTGAGGAGTTGTACCAAAAGTGGTTCTCTTGGGCACATACATATTTAAGGGCATATTTTTTAGCTTTTATGAGGATTACACAAAGATGTGAGGGGATCCACTCATTTATAAAAGGAAACTGTTCTATTTCTCGAAGGTATTGGATGTACTAAGTAGTTTAGCACTTCGAGAGGTGCTATCTAATTTGAGACATGTAGAACTAAAGGCCGACTATGAAAGCGCACATACAAAACCAGTTTTGTGTATTGTATTGAAGAGTTTTGAAAACCATGCAACTTCCATTTAAATGAAGGTATCCTTTGAAAGAGTAAGGTCAGAGATTGAGTAGGAACCATTATAGATTCTATACCTTCGTGATGATAGTGAATTTGGGATGACCATCCATACTCTATGCAGCTATGATCGCTCCTCCAAACTTGTAAGGGTAAAATTAAAAAAATTAGACCAATCTATCAACTACAAGTGTTGGCACTATGAAACTATTGAATTTCCTTGTAGTCATGCCTTTCATATGGCTAAATTAGAGTTTTTTAATAATATCCCTCAAAATCTCATATCATCGAGATAGACTAAGTTGGTAAAGACCATTCATGGTAGTGATGGGGCCATACAAGGTACTAGAGATGCAATCAAGACGAAACAAGTTCAATATGGTGCATTATCAACTGTTAGCCGAGCTATCTGTCATCTAGGGTCTAAATCAAAGACATCCTTTTCTAAAGTAATGAATGAGACTACACACTTAACTCATGAAGTGCAAGAAGCTTTAGATAATGTAAAGGTCATCCTAATACTTAAACGTATGATAGGTGGTAAGACGTTTTTACCTTATGTCACATTATATTTGTGTTTACTTGCTACCTGTTGATTCCACTATGTTGTATAGGTAGGATTAAGGATCCAAAAGTCATTTAAGCTAAAGGATGTCCTAGTTATCAATCAAAGCATCTAAGAAAATAGGTTCAATGTGACTTGTGCAAGCAGGAGGGACATAATCATATATGTTGCCTAAAGAATCTTAGGAATGCTGGTGGAAACAATAATACGTGTAGAACCGGTAGTAAATTTGGATAGTTCATTAGAAGAAAACATTGTGGCATGGTTTGGATCACATGCCTTAATCTAAGAGAATCAGCCATTATTAGTTTTTGGCCAAAACACATACAATATTGATCCTTATGATAATAGCATGTCTTTTGACTTTGAGTGAGTGTTAGTGATACGAATCAGCCTGCGACTATCTCTAAGCTAAGGCCAATAAACTCTTGCCGAGGTTTAGCTGATACAAGAAGGTTGAGAGGAAGAAAAGGAGCCACTTGGCATCAAGCCTATCTTTTGCTAAGAAGCCGAGAGATTACATAGCCGAGGCCTTTAGGCCATAGATCCACTTGGTACGGCATGGATAGATTAGTGCCGACTAAACATAGAACTCAGCAACTATGGGCCAATCTTTTAAGTATCTCAACCAAGCACTGCAAGACTTCAGGGGTTCCTACCTAGACTCGAACATCCAATTGCCGACGTCGCCTAGTTCGGATCCTGCTCCTTCCAAGACAACCCGAATGACTACATGCTGACTTCTTCTATTAAACACACAATTTTGTATTTTTGTGAATATTTTCTTTATTTCAATTATAGGCCCATTCTTTAGGGTTTAAGTCTTGTACATTATTTACAGTTTTGCTACTAGGGCTTTTAGGATTTACTATGCAATATTTGTAATTAGTAGACAAATTTTAGAAGAATAATGAAGAATATTCAGACATTAAATACACTTGAACATTCCTTTTTGAGTAAGGACATTCTTGAGCCCTCAAAGCTTACTCTTTAGATTATTGAGTGTTGATTAAACTCTTTAATCTTTCTTATGTTCTTATTAATCTTGACCTTAGGATTGTGGTGAACCCTTCATTTAGGCGAGTTAGTAAGCTGCATCTAACCCTCAATTAAATCCCGAGTGACATTTAGTGATTGTAAGTTGTATCAAACCTTATTTGAAGCTCAACCCCCGATTGTGTTTGTGTCTTGGTGCATAATATCCATAACACACTCACTATCCAAACCCTCATTTCACTGCCCCTTTCCTCATTTCCTCAGGAACCCGAATACCCATTCGTGGCTCGAGTCCTACTGCTTACACTTCGAGCCGTATCATCTTAGTATCAGAGTGCTTGGGGAGATGCATGTACATTGTTCATCAAAGTTTGCTTCATCGCTTAAACATCTATTAGTTGTTGTTCTATAGTATGTTATCCATGTTCTTGGTAGTTATAGTATTGTGTTGCTATTGAGTCAAATAACAATAATTTCAGTAGTTGATTCTAATTGCTGTGGAAGTCTTTATCAGTTGTGGTAGCTACAGAAGCTGAGTAGTAATCGTCTTTGAGTTATTGCAATTGTGTTTTGTTGTAAATTGTGTTGTTTAAATTTTCTCTCAATATCACTGCATGGACAAGAATGTCTGAAGATAGTGCCAATAATAGTGGAGATAGTCCCCGTAGAAGCTTAAGGAGACAGTCCCCGTAGAAGCTTAAGGAGACATATTGATGACTTAGAATTTCAAATTTAGAATCTTACTGATTCTATCTAAAAGCTTATTGGTTTAGTTAGAAGCCTCAAACCTATTAGACAAGATGGAAGGAGGGAATAAAAACCTACCAATAGAAGTAGTTCTAATGAGCTTGATAATAATGAATGACAGCCGAGAAGAGCTACCAAACAGAGACCAACATGAGTCGACAAGAAGTAATGACAAAAATGTTGATGTCGAGAACCTAAGAGCCCGAAGAAGAGAGCCAAAGTCGAGAAGAAATATGGTCGAGTAAAGCTCCAATAGAATTGGTCGATCTAAGGTAACTTGACTAGTTAAGAATGTAAGGGTTGAACCCTGAGCACATAGTCGAGGACTTGACAACATCAAACTTAAACTGCTGATCTTTAGAGGAAGTAACCGACTTGAAGAGTTCCTTGATTGGATTCCCTAAGTCAATAAGTTGTTTAAGTGCTATGAGTATGATGACTGGACAAAGGTTAAGTTGGCTTCGTTAGCCCTTGTTGAATATATAAGTCTTTGGTGAGATAAATTGATTGCCAAGCAAGATGCTGAAGGAAAAGAGTCGATTAGAACTTAGAGGCTTAAGAAGAGGTTGATGAAGCAAAGCTTTGTACTAACCTACTTTAAGTAGGAGATGCTCCATGCCTTCAACACTTTAGGTAAGGCTAACACACTGTTAAAGAGTACTTACTAGAGTTTGAGACCTTAATGATGAGATGTGAGATCGCCGAGCCACAAGACTAACTATTGCTAGGTTCTTAAGTAGACTCCAAGATGACATTACCGACATAGTAAAATTGCAATTGTTTAACTAACTAGATGAGTTGATCAATCTGGCATTAAGGGTGGAAAGACAAAGGAAGGGGAAGCACCAAAGGTTGACTAACCGACCTCAACCAGTAAGCCTTAAGCTTGAGAAGTATGCCAAGAGAAGGCTAGAGAAGAATATGGAAAGTGTCACAACCCAACAATATCATTGTCATGATAGATCACCGTATACCGCATGAAGGTCTACTATCAACTCCCTTATTGATTATAGGTCTTTCCTATGACATACAAGGTTCCTTCCACTATACAGTATCACTAGGCTATAGATAAGTAATATACAACAATTTACTAAAATTAACTTATAAGATGTAAATTAATCAAGTAAACGCATGGACTCGTTAAATTCTACACCAAAAGAATATTACAAGCAAATGCAATTCGTAAAGGAAATTGCATTAGAAACTTCAATCTATAATATGAAGAAAAGTAAAGATAAATGGCTATCTACAAAAAGTTATTACAAAAAAAATGTCCTCTTTGCTCCCTAATTGCTCCATCTCATCTCTAAACGAAACTCACCTTAGGTATTCCCTGACCTGGATAAACGAAAAGGTTTCCCTACAACAAAAGAAATCTATCGAGGTGTAAGCTTAAGCTTAGTGAGATAAATACCCTTGTTAATACCACATGGTAGAAATTTATTAGATACACAAATATATGACAGCATGAATAATCAGTATGCCAAACAACGCATACAGTAGCTTAAAAATTGCATACAACTCAGAATTATGCCTCCTATAGTTAGGATTAGAAATAATTAACCGACCTAAATCATAATCTGGGTTTAAGCCCTTAGGTTTTATATCATCTACACTATTGTGCTTAAGTCAGACAAAACCATATATAATATACTTTCTTTTCTGAACAACAAATTATATTTTCAAAATCCCAAGTTTAGCAATATATTGACCCCTATAGTCCACAAAAACATACCTTAAGTAAAAGACACAAAACATGGCTCCCCACTAATGGTTGGTGTCTCTTGTCACTTAGTAAGCATATTAGCTTAGGATAGAGACTTAATATAATGATGACATAACTAGTGTCCAATCTTATAGGAGGTCCTCTTTCTATGAGTCCCTTCCCATCTTCTGCATGAAGTGGCAGTCAGTGTCATTTAAATGCAACTATGAGGAATGTATGATTCATTGAATTACTTTATCATATAAGTGATTAATCCGGTTTTTCATGGTGATCAAACAATTTCATTCCATACAATCGTATGTATGAATTATTATAAGAAATTACTATTTTTAAGTGATTAACAAGCTATAGCATTCAATCATGAACTCATACACATGCATTTCCCATATCCTACAAGCATTCAATTTATATATGTAAGTTTAGGTGCATCTATTTTATAAGCAAAATTAAGTAAAAAGTCATCAGGGATTCACTCACTCAACTATGTAGGTTAATCGAAGTAGTCTAAGGGTAGGCAATCTTCGAATGCTGGGTCCCCTGGACATTGTAATCATAATATTACAAGGATTTGAAATAAAACTTAGAAAAATAAGCTAAAATCTCTTAAGTTATACTTTTGACTAGTTTTTGTATTTTTCCCAGTTTCTTACTTAAAGTTCAATTACATATAGCTTTTTCGTTTTAAATCCGATTTTTACGATTTTATAATCAATCTTCATCATTTTTTAGTGTACTTTAACATGGTTAGATTAGATTTTCGAGATGAGGTACGCAAAATTGCCCATAGGTCAGAAAAATAGTGATCTTCCAGATTTGGAGTGCTTTTGGGCTTTGTTTGGTTAATGGGCTTTTTGGGTAACTTGGGAAATCCTTTAGGCTTAGGCTTAAGATCTCATTCTAGGCTCAAAATACTCCTTAAGATCAGATTCATAACTTTGATTTATACTCCTAAGGCTAACAACCACTTCTTGGGCTCTTAAGTGGGCTTAAGTTGCCAAATGGGCTTATTTTTTTATCCAAATCAAATATAGTCACTTTCTTGGGATTAAGGGGTGTTTTGTGGGATTCTTGAGAGTCTTAAAATAGCTTTTATTGTTGTGCTAAGTTGTTGGTCAGAAACTTAAGGTTGGTTCAACTTGGTGTTTGAGGCTCGTTTTGGAAGTTTTACGCTTGGTTTTAAGTTTTAAGCTTAATATACTTATCGTACTTGCCTTAGTTGGTATCTTCACTTTGTTTACTTACTTTTATCATATTTTTAAGTTTCTTTTAACAAAGTTCTATATCCGTTTGGTTTGGTGTGTAGGCTTCCAACTTAGTTATTCAACTTATTACACCATTTTCTTAAGTTTAGGTATTAGATTATAAACTTAAGCTACTTGTATTCAAATCTTAACTTGACTTATTTTCTATGAGATTATTATTTAGCTCATGCTTTATATGAAAGTAGAAGATCTCATACTTATCATAACTCCCATATCATAGTTTACGTCTTACAAAGTTGATTTCCTCATAAAATTTTATGTAATGAATTTTTCCTTTACCTAAGTCTAGATTTGAGCATGTTTAACTTAATATAAGTGAAAACAACATCCAAGTGACTTCTAAAACCTGACATCCAGCATGCTTCCCTTTCACTCAAGTTCTCATTTCAAGATTTTCTCAACTTAAAATCTTCCATTCAAAGTGTTAAACAAGTATCTCTATAAAACACCAACTTTACATGCTCATATTTCAACTTTCGTATAAGGGTTTCATGAGTTTGCTTCTTAGGGTAGTCTTAGATGTTTTATTAACTTATGATCATACTCATATCTTCGAGAAATCATAGTCTCTTAACATGGATACTAAACTACTAACACAAGATACACTTATTCGTCCACAAAGTAAAGATATGGTGGTTGTACACTAAGTTTCCACTTAAGCTTTTGTCTTACTTCCTCCTTCTTGCAACCTTATTTGAAACTTTGAGTTTTAGTCCTTTGAAGTGGGGTTTAAGGAGTGTTCTAAGGATCCTAAAGGAGCTTTGAACGTTGGCAAATGTAAGACACAAAGTGAAGTTGAAAGTGTTGTGAGTGTAGGTGCTTGGAATGTAGCGGCAAGTGCAAGATTTTGTAGGGTTTTGTGTTTCTTCTTTTGAGTGGTTTTCAAAGTGAGAGAAAAGGAAGTGAAAATGAAGTTGAAAGTGAGAGTAATGGGAGAAAGAGTGGCTAGTTGGAAATAAGGGTAGAAGTGTGTTTAAGAAGTTTGTTTGTATTATCTTGTAGTATGCACAAAAGTTAACAATTGCAACTCTTGATGATGTAAATATTAAGTGGTGAATAGTGGAGTGTAAGATAAAATGATTGATGGATGAAAAACAAGGCATGCACCCCCCCACCCCCCCCCCCCTCCCACTCTTTTCTTGCTTGTAAAAATTAGCTATTAGGGTTTCTTTATGGCATAGAATCGTCTTTATTAATAGTTAGTTTTCGTTCATCTGACACTCGACCTTTCATCTGTTGAGAAGCCGCATAACCAATTCTCTCGACATTCATACGATATAGATGATACAAGGCATTTATGCTGAGTATTAGAAGTGCTCCTAGTTTGAATTTAAGTCTATGGCATGAATAGTTATCATAAGCACGGTTATATTACACAACCACTTGCTACTCTTACATATGAGAGGAGATGTCAAGTCAAGAAGCTTCTACGTGTCTTAAAAGTTATCCCGATAACTGCCTTAGACACTACAACCATCTATAAATATCGAAAAGAAACTTTATAAGGACTCTTGACACTTCTTATTCACATACTTACTTAACTAAGTTACCTTATTGACTTAGGCATCAGATGGCTATACCGGACTGGCTCCAGTATCAAGTATTTTACTTTTTTTATAGGATTTTTCCTCATCCCAAAATTAATTAACAACATTTGGCACTGTCTTTTTTTCTCTAAATACGACTACATGGTTAAAACTAGGATAACCAAAAGTGCAAGTGCTAGTACTTCCTCTTACCACCCTAAAAGGGGGAATCGACATGCTGATGAACAACGATTAGCTCAACTTGAGCAACTTTGTCTAGATTTAGCTAAAGGAAATTTCAAGTTAATTAAAAACACGAACAAATCCTTAACCTTCATCATAAAAGTTTTCACTCGAATCAAGACAAAGAGCATGGCAATTCATAACAGTATTGATGATTCCATTTATTCACTTGAATTACCAAAAGAGTAAGTTGAGGTTCCAGTGAGACCTTCAGTTCCTGCTTTCAAGAAGATTGATAAGGATAAGCAATCATAGCATGTGCATCATGTAAGACCCTCGCATGTTAGTACCCCTATTGCAAAGACCAAACAGTTCCAAATCAAGAAAAGTCCTTTCGTCCTAAAGATTTTGGAAGAAGTAATACCTCGGTACGTCAAGTTGCCCTAGTTCAAAACATATGATGGGACGAAAGACCTTGAAGACCACTTGGAGTACTACCATACACTGTGTAAGTTGCATGGTTTAAGTGATGTGGTGGCCTATCAAGCCTTTCCCTCAACCTTAAGGAATATAGCTAGCACATGGTTCACATACCTAAAACCTAATACCATTTCATGTTCCGTTGAACTAGCAGAGGTATTCCTTCGACACTTTCTTGCTAACAAACTTCCTGTTAAGGACTCTTCAATCCTTAACACCATCAAACAAAAGTCCAATGAGTTAATCAGGGACTATTTGGCTAGATTTATGCCCAAAATGGTCCTTATCCTAGAACTGGATATAAGTGTAGTCCTCAACGCCATAATCGACGGAGTTAAACCTCATGGAGACTTTTTCAAGTCTCTCACAAAGAATAAGCTAAAAACTTTTGCTGAGGTTAAGGCTAAAGCCAACTCATACATTCGACAAGAAAACAACATAAAAGCATGAGAAGAGGTTAATCAAAGCAGAAGAGATGGAAAGAGTGACAAATGAAAAAATGCAAAGGATAAACTTAGCAAGGACAACGACAACAGTTTAGATACCAAGAGAAAGAGACTAAGGACACCAACATTCACATCCCATACACCTATTAATCGTCCAATCTTAGAAATTTTGATGGAAGTACGTAGGAAGAGAGGTGTCCTTTAATGGCCAAAAAGAATGCAAAGGAATCTCTCAAGAAGAAATTCAAACAAGTACTATGATTTCCACCGTAACAAAGGTCACAATATAGATGAGTGCATTCAACTCAAGAATGTAATTGAAGATGCAATACAATGCAGGCACCTACGAAAATTCTTAGCTCATGATGCCAGAAGAATCGAAAGATCGTCTCAAAGGAGAAGAGAGGAACAAAAGGATGACACTCAGCTAGCAATGGCCATGAGAGATGAAACCCCAATCGAGTAATTAATACCATTATCGACAAACCTAGTATAAGCCAATCAAGTTCTTTGAACTCGATTAATGCCAAGAATTATGTTTGCAATATTCACGAAAAAAAGGTCAGGATTGACAATACAACATCTTTCAAAGAAGAGGATTTTGAGGGTATCCAAAGGCCACACGATGATGCACTTGTCATTAATGCGAGATTCGCCAACTGTGAAGTCAAGAAGATTCTTGTTAACATAGGAAGTTTGGCCGATATCATTTTTCAGCATGCCTTCGATCAAATGAGGCCTAAGATCAAAGTGCAGCTGTAGTCTTACAAGTATGACCTCTATGCCTTCAATAATCAACTAATCTAAGTAGCCAAAGTTATCTCTTTTCTAATACAGATATGGGACAATGAGCATGTTGCAGAAGATAAAGTGGATTTTCTCATCGTCAAATGTTGGTCCCCTTACAACATAATAATAGGATGACCATGCCAACATTTATTCGGCATTGTCCCATTAGCGACACATCTAAAGGCTAAGTTTTCTACTCCTACAGGGGTTGGTGTATGCAAAGGGGATTAATAATTGGCATAGTCCTTATATATAAGGGCTTTAAGACGAGAGGAAGTTTTTCAAGTTGAAACCTATCTAAATGGTAAGATAGTTGGTATAGAGAATGCTAAGAATGATACAGAGGAAATTCCTTTAGGAAATGATCTTGGGAACATAACAAGATAGGAAAACCTATGTCAGTAGATGTCTGACAAAGTCTAATTGACTTCCTGCAAGTCAATGCTGACCTGTTTACATGGTCACCTTTGGACATGCTAGGTATTTTGAGAGGCATTAAGGTACACAAGCTCTAGATTGACTTGAATGTAAAAGTGGTCCAATAGAAAAAGAGACATTTTGCACCAGAGAGACAAACGGCAATAGAAGAAGAGGTCCATAAATTATTGAGGGTAAGATTCATTCAAGAAGAGCCTTATCTAACTTGGCTAGCAAATTGTATATTAGTCAAGAAGTCTAATAGCAAGTGGAAAATGTACATAGACTTCATGGATCTCAACAAGGCATGTCCTAAGGTAGATGAAACCGTAGGACATCATTGCTTTCTTTTATGGATGCTTGCTTTGATAACAATCAAATTAAGATGGACAAGGCGGATGAAGTCTACACATCTTTCATTACCAATTTTGGAACGTACTATTATACAGTAATGCCCTTTAAGCTAATGAACGTTTGTGCCACATACCAGAGATTAATAACAAAGATGTTCAAATCTCATATCCACAGAAATGTTGAAGTATATATGGATGACATGATTGTGAAGAGCATGAAGGAAGATCAGCATCTCGCTGATTTGGAGGAAACGTTTGCCACATCGAGGAGTTATAACATGAAACTCAACCCACAGAAGTGCATCTTTAGTGAAACATCAAGGAAATTCCTTAGGTATATGATCACACAATGTGGCATTGAGGCCAATCCAAGAAATATTGAAGCTATAAGGAATATGAAATCACCTCATATGGTCAAGGAGGTGCTGGAACTCACCAAGTGAATTGCCATCCTCAACAAATTCGTGTCAAGAAGTACAAATAAGTGTACAAAATCTTTAAAATTTTGAAGAATCCAAAGGAATTCAATTAGACTGATGATTGCGAAAGAGCATTCAATGAGCTCAAGGAATTTCTTGCGTCACCCCTGATACTCTTAACACCCATTCCAGGGGAAAATTTATACTTGTATCTATAAGTCAGCTATCAAGTTCTTTCCTTTGTACGTGTTTGAATTGTCAGAAAGGAGCACCAACTCGTTTATTACATAAGTCATGTTCTGCAAAGGCCAGAGCTTCGATACATAAAGATTGAAACATTTGTATTAACAACGGTTATCTCGACAAGAAAGTTGAAGCCATATTTTGAAGCTCACCAGATTATTATCCTCATTGATCAACCATTGTGGCAAGCATTGCAGTAGCCTAACTCCTCAGGGAGGATGATGAAATATGCCTTAGAACTCAGTGCCCATGGTATGCAATATAAACCCAGAACAACACTAAAAGCTTATGTATTGGTAGATTTTGTAACTGAGCTCACAAGAGAGGAACACTATAGGGAGATTGCCGAGAAACCTATCCGGTTTCTTTATGTCAATGGTTCTTCCACATGAGAAGGAAACAGTGTAGGCCTAGTCCTTCAAGGCCCACATATTGTCAAAGTCCATTACACTATGAAATTTAGATTCCTAGCCAGTAACAATAAAGCAGAGTATGAAGCTCTAATTGCCGGATTGAAACTGTAAAAGAATTTGGTGCTAAAAAACTTCAAGTGTTCTCTAATTCCCAACTAGTGCTAAATCAAGTCATCGAAAGTTATGCAGCAAGAGAAAAAGAGATGAGCAAGTACCTACTGGTGGTACAAACGCTCATAGAAGAATTCCTATCATTCTCCATTAACAAAATTTCGAGAAGCAAGAATATTGCTACCGATAAGCTGTCGAAGTTAGCCAGTATGACATTTCTTGAATGAGCGAGAAATTTTTCATGGAGTTTCTCCCGCAGAATAGTTTATCTAATCTATCGCAAAGTTGTAAGTTAGCTCCTTACCTAAGAGAAGAATCATGGATGGATCCCCTAATAAATTATCTAAAAGATACTATCCCTGATGACAAAAAGGAGGTGCGAAGATTAGCTTACTAGGTTGCGAACTACACGTTGATTGACGGTCAGCTGTATAAGCATGGCATATCTCAACATTTCCTTTTATGCCTTTCCCGGAAAGATGCCCAAAGGGTGTTATCTGAACTACATGGCGGCATATGCAGTAATCATGTAAAGTCACAAACACTATACATAAGGGTGATGCGACTCGGCTATTATTGGCCGACTATGAGAGAAGATACAAAGGATGTTGTCCAGCAATGTCCTCAATGCTAGGAGCATGAGTCACTAAGTAATGCACCTACAATTAAGCTATGTACCCTAACCAGCCCTTAGCCTTTCACCCAGTAGGGGCTAGATATTCTCGGTCCCTTTCCAAAGTCTACCACCTAGCGCCAATTTATCATTGTTGCTACTAACAACTTTACTAAATGGGCTGAAGCCTAGTCTATGGCAAAGATCCCCGAGTAAAAAGTGGAAGCTTTCGTCTTCAACTCCATCATGTCAAGATTTAGAGTTCCTTACATGATAGTTACATATAACTACCCGCAGTTTGACAATAATAAGTTCCGAGCATTTTGTGAGAGGCATGGCATTTGGCTCAACTATATGTCTATAGCGTAGCCTCAGATAAATGGACAAAGTCAAGACTGTAAACAAGATCATATTATACAACCTAAAATAGAAAGTGGATCAAGTTAAGGGGAAGTAGGCTAATGAACTACCAAATGTCCTATAGAGATACAAAACCACTCATAGAACCACAACGAGAGAGACACCATTTAAGTTAGCCTACGACACTGAAGTCGTATTGCCGATTGAGCTAAACTTGCCTAATCTATGAATGATAATTTTGATGTTATGCCCAATTAAGTCGGATTAACAGTGAATCTGGATACTATTGAGAAAATTCGAGACATTGCAAGAGCTAGGGTTACGGCATACCAACATAGAGCAACAAGATACTACAATCAGAAATTGAAGTATAAGGTTTTCTAACTTAGAGATCTAATTTTCCATAAGAGGAAGCAATTGGCACGTGAGCAAATCAGAGAAAGGTCGGCGTGAATTGGGAGGATCCTATCGGGATTCGAGAAGTCATTGGCGAGGAGGCCTATCAACTAGAAAGGTTGGATAGATTCATCCTCCCTTGAGCTTAGAACACCGAGAATCTGAAATTTTATTTCAATTAATGCAGGATGATTTTTTCCATCTCTCATTTGGGGGAGCCAACATGTTTGTAAGATTGGTACTTATTTATGACAATTATATATTTAAAGTCTCATCATATTTTGGTTACGATTGCTGAACTAACGAGTTCCACGTTGTATGGCAAACGAACTGATCTAGGTTCTAGCCTAACACAATTAACGACCTATATAAATTAACCTTACGGTCGAGTAATGTTGCTAGTATACACCTCAAATGGTTAATGGGAAGTATAAAACAATGGGCGTGTGAAATAAAATATGCCAAGGAAAAATGGCGTATGAAATAAAATATGTCGAAAAACAAATAGCATGAAAGATAAAACATGCTAACAAATGAGATCGCGAAGTAGCATACATATACCATATAAACTAAGAAAGTGCTGTACATAATATTAAATGTCATAAGAACTTGACATTGCCCTAACTATATTCCAATTAATAAATTACACAAGCATGCAATGTGCCAATACAGTAAGTCCTATGGCCTATCTTTAGATTTAGCAAAAGAGATTTTTAAATCATTAGCTAGGGCTTCCTTGGCAGCTGGGTTCTCGAAGCGGGCAACTTCTTTGGCATGAGCTTCATTATCACTTTGATCTGTACTCTCAAGACCTGTCTTGTCGCCTTCATCTTCGTTGGCACTACTAACTTTGTCACTACTAACTTTGTCATCAATGTCAGCAAAGTAGAGATACGAGAGATCATAATCGGGATGAAGCTTCAAGACCTCTTCTCTTGCCGCTTGAACTCCCTCTAACAACTTTTTACATAAAAGCTTCTTGTATTGTCAACTAAGTGTAACTATATCCAAAGCCTTTTCAATAGATGGCCCTCTCCTCATAGTCTCCTCTAACTCAGCAACATGGCTTTGTAAGTTCAAGTTGTTGGTCTCCAACTCCTTTATCTACATCCTGAGCTTATTTTCATCATCGCTCATCATGCAAATAGTTCAGCCTTAGCCTTAGCATTCTTCCTTTTTTTTTTCTGTAGCTCCTCTTTTAGGCTTTCAAACTCTTTGTACTATTCTTCCATTTTGGCCTTCATGCTAGAGATTTCATCAATGGTGATGTCATGTGCCAATTGTAAGCTCTACAACTAGCCATTCGATATTTCAATCGGTTGAAAGGCCCGATTGAGCCTAAATTATAAAGTAAAGCTAAAAACATTAGGAAAATGATCCCATAACTTTAAATTTAAGAAAATAAGCAATAAAATAAAAGAATATAAAAATTCCAAATTTTAAGTATATAACTCGTTATTTATCGAAAATGCAGAAAATACATTTCGATAATTAATGAATCACTCGAGATAAATTATATGTATACTAAAAATCATAAAATAACCTAAATAATATTTAGGAATATTTATTTGTACTATATATGAATTTACATGTATGTAGAAATACATGTAATTACTTAAAATACGCGTAATGTGCTAAAATCAAACTAAATAATTAAAGAAAATTCATAATTAATTAAGGAAAAATAAATAAAAATCATAAAAAATAAGGAATGATCTAGATATAGGTCATCGCAGCTGGGAAAAATAAGAAAAAAAATCGGCCAATTAAATTAAGACAACACAAAAGCCTAAAATTAAGGGATAAGGCAATTGTCTTGTCCAATTTAATACACAATAAATTCCCTAAAGCTCTATAAATAGTAAGAAAAATTCAAAAACTCATTTGGATAGTTAGAAATCAGAGAAAATTAGGGAGAGATGAAAATTGAGAGAAAAACCAAAGAAAAAAAAAAGAAAAGGAAAATTATGCAGTTAGGGTCACAAAGGAGAACCCAGACCCGACGGGCAGCTGGGAGTGGACAGCCACCACCACCACACGGTGTTCGTAACGCCCAGGTGGGCCGACACACCCATGGCCACCGGCAGTGGCCGAAGCCACCCAAATCGGTGAGTTCGATTTCCAGCCCAATTTTGTGTAATTTTGTAAAAATGGTAAATATTAATATAAAATTATGAATTTTGTTATTATGAAATATTTTTGTATGAGTTTTTATAAAAAATATTATTTTGATGAAAATATATCTCGTGATATAGGGTTCTTAAGAAATCTTGTAAAACCGAGTATGTTTCGGTTTAGAAATAAATAACCTTAGGAGTGCAGTTTTGAACCTAAAATTTTTGTGTAGACCACTTAGATGATACAGAATAGTGCTATGAAGCCCGATTTCAAAAATTAATTTTTGAAATTTTTAGATAATTTTTAGGTCTTAAAATAAGGCATAAAATGGGTAATTTCGGGTTAATTAAGTAATTAAATGGTTAATTACTGATTTAGTGAATAAGTATATGTTGAAATCTGATGGAGTATGATCCTTGTAGAATTTAGGGTGTTAGATGTAATTATTAGGTTAATTATGTAGTAAATAAGTAATATGGGAAAATAGTACATTTTAAGTTAATTTTGTAAATTAGGGTAATTAGGTGTAAAATCTGATTTAGGATGAATTTAGACATTTTGAAATGATAATTGATGTTGGGAGATAGTAATTAGAGTAATAAAAATATTAGATGTTTATTATGTACATAATAGGTGATAATACATAATACATAATTATTAGAAATATTATAAATAGAAAATATTATAATAGAAATTGATATTATGATAAGAATAAAAATATTACAATAAATCTGATAGGAAACTTGAATTTATGTAATTATATGAAAAATGTAAAAAATTTCTCACACCAGGAGTGAATTCGGTACACTAATACGGATTCAAGTGTACCAGGTGAAATAAAATACTGACTAGGGGTAATAATGATATTTAGGAGATCGGGAAGTAATGTGATTAATTTCACATTATGGGTTGAAACGAATTTCTAGGGTTGAAACGAATTTCTAGGGTTGAAGTATAAAACACTACTTAGAAATCAAACTACAACTTAATTTAGAAATCGATACGGAAACCGAACCTGAACCTAACCCCAAACCTAGAATAATTATAAAAAATATAAGACCTAGATAATTAAGTATATTAAACCATAAATAACACTTAACAATATGTGTTATAGGATAAAACGAACCTATAACAGTTATATGAAAAACTGAAACCACGTTTGTGTTATAGGGATGATCGACGATGGCTTGAGCAAGTTGGACCTCGAGTGAGTGAGCAAGGAGTCGAGGTAAGTTGGGATTAATACGATGCTGTATTTTGGAGGTTTAAGATTATGCTTGGTTGTGCTTGTTAGAAAGTTGGATGTGTGCATGTGCTTGATTATGGGTGATGCTATGATTCTGTTTGTTGCTCTGGCATGTATTGTATAATTTGTATGAAATGATTGATCACCCTAAACTGGACTTAATCAAATATACGACCAGTAATCATAATCGGACATGCATGGCAACCCATTAGGGGAACTTAGGACTCTCCGGCCAAATATCGACCCCTTCGAAAGAGATAGTGCAGGATTGCATAATGGTCCCTTCTTTATCTTTAGTCGAACTAAGTGACAGGAAAGGAGGTTGCAGCGAGGGTGAAGTCAGTGGTTCAAAGGTAGTCGCAGGAAGAGCGAGGTCTCCATTGCACAAGCCTGGGTTTGGTTGTGAGCTGTTGCATTAATGGAAACTCCTCAACCCGGATTAGAGCGGGCGCAATTTCTCTAATCTCACGACAAGCCGGACAACGTCGTGCGATGGCATTTTCTTGCACATGCATTGCACCTAATAAGTTGATTACGAACCTTGTTGTGTTTAAGGTATAGTTTTAAGTCCTCTATATTAACTTACTGAGTCGTGGTTGCTCACATCTCTATAGACATCGTGCAGGTGTTGGCTAAGAAGTGGCAAACAACTACTCTGAAGCTAGCAACTGTTGGATCCTGGGGAGTGAGGAAAAACATTTGAAGAACAGACATATATTTTTAAGGTTTAAGCTATTATCGTTGAAAAAGCTAATTGTAATAATTGAATTCTATTATATATATATATATTTCCTCACTTTCTTAGGTAAATGATTTATTTAAATTACAAACTGTTTACTTCAAAGTAAGTTAGTCGTTGACGCCTTGTGTAGATCAGGTCTAAGATAGCGGTTATAAGGCCAACTTTTATCTTAGGATGGTTTACACGGCGGAGCTATTACGACTCTGCCGCTTTGGGGGGTGACAATAATTTCTCGGCAGCAAGTTCCTCCTCAAGCTTTCTCACCTCCATTTCAACCCTAATCATTGCATTCGCGACAACAGCAGTTTGGGCTTTTGATGCGTTGTACACATCCTCAACTTTCTATAGCAAATTCATTTATTACAATAAAAAATGCTTGGGTATTATACATACAACTTAAGACATTACCTTCTTTGCCTCTTGGTCGGCCTTGTCTAATGCTGTCAAAATGTAGCTACTCATTTGGAAAAGGAAATGTGTTAGTTACCCGAAAAAATTCGATAATCAAAAGCAATGGTTATGGATACTTACATCATACAATTTGGCTATGATATGGGCCTTATTATTACCACCGACCTTATCGACATCATGTTTGGTGATATCTTTGTCTTTCGAAAGAATAATCACTTCCATTAAAGTAAACAATTTTGTCTTGTCTCATAGGGCCAAGTCGGTGTCCAATATTCAGTAGCTCTGCAAGGGATGAAGTACTCACCGACCTCTTTATTGGGGACAAATTCAACGCTATTGATGTTGAGAGATTTAGAATGCATAGCCTCCTTCGCCCTTTCATCTAAGCTTTTAGACTTCTTGATAGGTGATTGGTCAGTGAGCTCCTTCCTTAGTCTTTTGTCACCACTTAGAGCCACTACAATCGCCAGTGATGAGTCTTCTGCGACAATGGCATTTTCATCCTCTTGGCTGAGATGTGTCTCTCGATGCTCGCCATCTCTTTACTTGATAGAAGTTTGAATAATCACGACCGAGGCTCCTCAGAATGAGCAACCCCAATCAGCTATGTTTTCTCCTTCTCCTTTAGCCTTTCGGCAAGATGAGAGATCTTCTAAGTAGCCATTTGCTTTGCTACGGCTTCTTTTGCTGGTTTCTTTGCGACAGCAGGTTGAGTGATGGCTACTAAGGTGGTCACCCTTTTATCAACCTTAGATTTTTTAGCCTTGGCTTAAGATAGTAGCTTTATCGAATTCACCTCTCAGCACCCATATCTGTAACACAAATACACCAATTAATATAAACATAGAAAAAATATGAACTTACATTTTCCATACCGAACAAGGCTTAAAGTTCATTATTCTCCCCCTAAGTCTTGAGAACGGCTTTCCTCATGGCTATACTTGGCACAGTGATAACACATTGGCGTACCTTCTTTTTTAGAAAATATTGGTTCTCCATTTTCATAATGCCATATAATTCTCTCAGTGTCCGAAAAGAACATTTGGTTTCTCCTTCTCTCTTGAATTTTCTTCACTGCTGCTACATCATTTAACGCTAGATCTATGTCTTTTATATGTATCGACTCAGTCCATTGGGTCTAGAAGTCCAAGTCCTCATCAGATACTATTGACATGAACTTGTTGTACCACTTGTGAATCCTAGATTTTAACCTATCCATGAACTTATGCCCACACCTTGCAGTAGCAAAGTACTACCCATCAAGTTGCCTCCAAATAGTGAAGAAATATTGAAATAGTTGAGGCGTAGCCTTGACTTCGACTTTTCCGTAGACTATCTCAAAGGCTGCTAGAAGCCGATATGTGTTGGGTGAGAACATACTCAGTGCAACTCTGAAATAGTTGAAAAAGCCCTTAACAAAAGCCCAAAGAGGGAAACGCAACCCAAAATCCAAATATTTCAGGTATATATGGAACTCGCACTCCCTGGGGAAGCATACCCTCTCCCCATCTCTTGGCCTCCTTAAGTTCTATGTCCCAGGAAGATCTCATCAGTACTGATTATATTTTATGACGAGAATCCTATCGACGGAACTAGCGGTTCCATCTAGAGAATCACAAAAATAGGCTATCGTGTTGAATAGATATCTTACCGATGACCTCCCTTCCTTATCCTTAGGATAATTATCTACAAAGAGCTCATTGATTCGAGTAAATTTATCTTACCTTTTCTCCATGCTATCAACCAAACTGCCCGAAGAACAAGCTGCTTTGCTCCTTATTTAGGGAAGAAAAGTGGTCTCAATCTTCATTGCCTCGGAATCAAAAAGCACAAGTCGACGAGCAACTTTGTAAACCATACTTGAATGGTTATGTGAACTGATACAATACAAATCGAAGAATTCAAGTTCAAGATAAGGAAACAAATGAAAGTTTAAGATGTGACTAAAGAAGGCAATTCTAACAGTAAATATTACTTTATATAAGGATGATTCATCCTCGTAACTAAAAATTTGCTTCTGACAGTAATGATGCACTGATATGGTAATCTCGCGGATTGCTGATGCGTATTTCACGATAGAAATCTGACGGTTGAAAACTCTTTGACAGTTATTAAGCCTGCCACAAAATAATGACCTAGATGACAAATGTCATGCCTCTAATTTCTTGGTTTCTTGAATAGGCGGGAGTTTAGAAATGGTGACCTTTCGGTTCGGATGTGATTTGTCCTATTTCTCGTATTACTCGGCATAAATCTAAAGAATCTCTCCCCACTTGGCCTCTAGGGCAATATATGTGTAACTCCCTTTATCGATTACTCGAACATGATTGTAAACCCTACTTTTAGTGAGCCTATGATCTGACTAAGAGTACTTTCTGAATTTTCCCAAGGATCAATGAAACTAAGAACTCAAGTTTATAATTAGAATTGAACTTATTTCTCCAATTCGAAAGCCTACTATCAATGAAACCGAAATTTGAAAAACTAAGAACTCTAAAGTCACTTAAGACCCTAAACCTTAAAACAATTAGGGACTTTTAACCCTAAGTGACGAATCGATAATTTAATTTGAATAATATCATTCAACTCTAGAAAATTTCATAATTTTATAAGAATCAAATCATAAATTACAAAACAATGTAAGAAGTAAATCCTAAAACAATTTCCTATAAGACAATACCCTTATCTTCATGCCTAAGTCTTATATATAAATAAGTAAACCAACCAATTACCTTAGATGACTTATCAATTGAAAGTTGGAATCATTTATTATTTGATAACTTATCAAAATCTAATTATAAGACACTTTCCTTATCACCCCTTCACTTATATTACATACGGACAAATTTTCACAAGATTTTACATGCTTAACTTTAATAAATAAGACAAGACAATTCCATGCCTTAAAGGACACATCATGGTTGGTTTAAACAAGTAAGAAAGGGGGGGGGGGGGGGGGGGGGGGGGGGGCGCATACTCTTGTCTTCTATCCATCAATCACTTTATTTTACACACTACTATTCACTGATTAATACTTACATCATCAATAGTTGCAATTGTTGACTTTTATGTATGCTACAAGATAACAATTTCAACTTCTTAAACACACATTCACTCCCATTCCAACCGGCCACTCTTGCATCTTTTTCTCTCACTTTCCATTTCATTTTCACTTCCTTTTTCTCTCACTTGAAACCAACATAAAAGAGGAAACAATCTTACCCCACAAAATCTCTCATTTTGCCGCCACTTCCAAGCTTCCACTCATGGCACTTCAATTTTTTTTTTCTTATGTCTTTCTTTTCCTACATTCAATCTCCTTTAGGACCCTTAGAACATTCCACAAACTCTACTTCAAAGGATCAAATAACTTGGGTTTCAAAAAGGTGCAAAAGGAGGAAGTAAGTTAAGGAGCATAAGTGGAACCTTTATGCATAACCACCATACTTTTGCTCTGTGGACAAGTAAGCATTTCTTGGGTTAGTAGGTTAGTGTTCATGTTAAGAGATTATGATTTCATAAAGATATGAGTATGATCATAAGTTATTCTAACATCAAAGTCCATACTAAGAAACAAACTCTTGAAACCTTTACATGAAGTTTAAATATGAGCATGTAAAGTTGGTATTTTGTAGAGATACTTGTTTAATACTTTGAATGAAAGATTTTAAGATGAGAAAATCTTGAACAATGTTAGACATTAGGATTCAAAAGTCATTTGGATGTTGATTTCGTTTCTATTAACTTAATCATGCTCAAATCTAGACTTAGGTTAAGGAACAATCTATCACATGAAGTTTTATGAGGAAACCAACCTTGTAAGACATGAGCTATGATGTGGAAATTGTAATAAGTATAAGATCTACTATTTTCATGAAAAGCATGAGTCAAATAATCCTCTCATGAAAAAGAATTCAAGATAAAATTTGAATACAAGTAACCTAGGTTCATGATCTAGCACCTAAACTTAAGAAAATGATGAAATGAGTTAAAAAACTAAGTTGGAAGCCCTCATATTCAAACCAACCAGATCTAGAACTTCCTTCGAAAACACTAAAAAATATGATAAAAGTAAGTAAACAAAATAAAAAGACCAACCAAGATAAGTATGATAAGTATATTAAGCTTAAAACTCAAAACCAAGCTTAAAACTTCCAAAACGGGCCTCATATACTAAGTTGAACCACCCTTAAATTTTTTACCAGCAACTTAACACATCAATAAGAGTTGTTTTAAGACTTTCAAGAAACCTACAAGACACTCCCTAAGCCTAACAAAATGGTTAAAATTGAGTTGAATAAAAAACAAGCCCATTTGACAATTAAAGCCCACTTAAGAGCCCAAGAAGAGGTTGATAGCCTTAAGAGTTTGATAGCCTTAAGAGTATAAATCAAAGTTGTAAATCTAACCTTAAGGAATATTTTGAGCTTATAAGGAAATCTTAAGACCAAGCCTAAAGGATTTTCCAAGTTACCAAAAAGCGCATTAACCAAACAAAGCCCAAAAGCACCCCAAATCATGAGAACAGCTATTGTTCTGACCCATAGACAGATTTTCCTACCTCATTTTGAAAATCTAACCTCACCATGTTAAAGTACACTCGAAAATGATGAAGATTGACAATAAGATCATAAAAATCATATTTAAAATGAAAAAGGTTGGGAAAAATACGAAAACTAGTCAAGAATATAACTTAAGAGATTTTAGCTTAGTTTCCTAAGTTTATATCGATTCCTTATAATATTATGATTTTGATGATCAGGGGGCACTACATACGAAAATGATTTGCCCCCAGATTACTTTGACTGATTGCATGATAGAGTGAGTAAATCCACGATGACTCTTTACTTAAGTTTGCTTGTAGAATAGATGCACCTAAAACTTATATATATAAATTGGATGCTTATGGGATATGGGAAATGCATGTGGAAGAAATTGTGATTAAATGCTATGACTTGTTAATTATATAATAATGGGAATTGTTGTGATAAATTTATACGTACGATTGTATGAAATGAAATTGTTTGATCACCTTAAAAAATTGGATTAACTATGATTAAGAAATAAGATGAATCATGCATTCCCCATATTGCATTCGAATAACACCAATTGCCGCTTTACATAGAAGATGGGAAGGGACTCATAGGAAGATGAGTCTCCTATAGGATTGGGTACTAGCTATGTTATCATTTTTATTGAGTCTCTATCCTAAGCTGATGGGCTTATTAGGCACCGAGAGACGCCAACCATCAATGAGAGGCCAAGTCTTGTAGCTTCTGCTTAGGGCATGTGTTTGTGGATTGTGGAGGCCACCATACTGCTAGACTTAGGATTTTGAAAATATGATTTATTATTCGATAATGAAAGTATATATATGTGTATATACATAGTTTTGTTTTGACTTAAGTAAAATAGTGCAAATTAATTAAAACCCAAGGTCTAGAATACAAATTTTGGTTTGGGTCGGTTAATTATCTCCAAACCCCAACTATAGGGGGCGTAATTTTGAGTCGTATGCAGTTCCTAGGTCATTACATGCGTTGTTTGGCATACCGATTGTTCATCCATTCATATGATTATGCATCTAATAAATTTCTACCATGTGGTATTCACGAAGGTATTTATCTCACTAAGCTTAAGCTTACACCCCGATAGATTGCTTTTGATGTAGGAAAATCTCTTCGCTAACCCGAACCGAAACATGGCCGTGGTAAGTCTCGTATAAGGATAGGTTGGAGCGATTAGAGAGCGAAGAGGAAATTTTATAATAGATTTGTAGATAACTAGTTACTTTTATATTTTTGTTTATAACATAGATTGAAATTTCTAATGTAGTTCCCTTATAAACTGTATTTATTTGTAATATTCTTTTGGTGTAGATCTCACGAGTCCATACAATTAGTTAATTTATACCATAAAAGTAATCTTAATTAAATTGCCCTATTTTGCTTATCTATGGGCCTGGTAGTAGCGTATAGTAGAAGGAGACTTGTGTGTCGTATAAAAGGCCTACGATCAGCGAGGGGATTAATAGTAGACCTTTGTACAGTACACAATGACCTACCACAACAACAATATTGTTGGGTCGTGATAACGGTAGTTAGAAGGCAAATGTTGATAGTCAGTTTTCATTCATCTAATACTCAGCCTTTCGTCTGTTATGAAGCTGCGTAGCCAACTCTCTCAGCATTCGCACCTCATAGATGATACACGGCATTTATGCCCAGTATTATAAGCGCTCCTGATTTGAATTTAAGTCTATAGTACAAACAGTTATCATAAGCACGATTATATTACACAACCGCCTACTACTCCTACATATGAGGGGAGATGTCAAGTCAAGAAGCTTCCATGTGTCTTAACAATTATCCCGATAACTGCTTTAGATACTATAACCATCTACAAATACCAAAAAGAAACTCTGTAAAGGCTCTTGACACTTTTTATCACATACTTACTTTACTAAGTTACCTTACTAACTCAGGCATCGAAATGGTTGTACCAAATTGGCCTCGGTACCAAGTATTTCACTTTCTTTTGCAGGATTTTTCCTCATCCCAAAATTTACTAACAACAGTCTTGTCTCATTTATTAAAGTTAAGCATATGAAATTTTGTGATAATTTGTCCATATGTAATATGAATTAATGGGTGATAAGGAAAGTATCTTATCACTAGTTTTTGATAAGCTATAAAAACTAACTTCAACTCTCAATTGATAAGTTATTTAAAGTGATTAGTTGGTTTACTTATTCACATGTAAGGCTTAGACATGAAGATAAGGGAATTGTCTTAGAAGAAATTGTTTTAAGAATTATTTCTTAAATTGTTTTGTAAATTATAATTCAATTCTTATAAAATTATGAAATTTTCTAGAGTTAAATAAAATTATTCAAATTAAATTATCAATTAGTCGCTTAGGATTAGAAGTCCTTAATTATTTTAGGGTTTAGGGTCTTAAGTGACTTTAGAGTCCGCGATTTTTTTTCATGTTTGGGTTTTATCGATAATAAGCTTTGGAATTGGAAAAGTAAGTTCATTTTTAATTGTAAACTTGAGTTCTTAGTTTAGTTAATCCTTAGGAACGTTCAGGAAGTACTCTTAGTCGAATCATAGGCTCGCTTAAAAGTAAGGTTTACAAAGAAAGGTGAGTCTAGCCAACCTGATCGGCTGAGACAAAGAAGGTAAAGAAGGAAAACTTACTCGACACCAAGGCCCAAAAAGTTAAGTACTTCAAGTTCTTAGGCTATGGGCATATTACTTCTCAATGTCCAAATAAAAGGGCTATGATCTTGAAGGGTAAAGGACCCAAAGCTCAATTAGAGAGTTAGAGTGACAAGAGTTTCGGAGACTAGTTAATAGAAGAAAATGTCTATGCTGATAATCTAGATGAATTCTTATCTATGACGAGCTGACCTCAAAGTAAAACCTAAACAAAGGGAAAATTTATTTCATATTCGATGTTTGGTGAATGGGAAGACCTATTCCCTAGTTATTAATGGAGGACGTTACACCAAGTCATTTCTACCAAGTTAGTAGAGAAGATGAAGATGCCGACCTACCCGCATCCCCGACCTTATAGACTGAAGTGGTTTAATGACAAGGGTACGGTCCATGTACATAAGATAGCAAGAGGATGAGATTGACTTCGACGTGGTCCCTATGAACATCACAAATTTACTTTTTGGCCAACCATAGAAGTATGACCGAAAAGTGATCCATTATGGCTTCCTTAACACTTATATAGTTCCAAAGGATAAGAAGAGCTATTACTTGACCCTCATGAGTGTTGAGGAAATCCGGAGCAACTCGCCACCCATGGTGAAGAGAAAAGGGAAGAAAATTTTGTTTAGCATCCTGGCCTATGCTCTTTGTTTAGCATCGAAGACGACTTCTTCTTGAACCCATGTTAATGATACGAATTAGTCTGTGACTATCTCTAAGTCAAGGCCAATCTGTTTGAAGTCGAGGCCGATCAACTCTTGTTGAAGCCTAGCTGATACTAGAAGGTTAAGAGGAAGAAAAAGAGCCACTCGGCATCAGGTCTATCGTCTACCAAGAAGCCAAGAGATCACATAGCCGATGCATCGAGGCCACAGATCCACTCGGTATGGTGTGGATAGATAAGTACCAACTAACCATAGAACTCGGCAACTGTAGGCTGACCTTTCAAGTATCTCGACTAAGTATTGTAAGACTTTAAGGGTTGCTACCCAAACTCGAGCATCCAATTGTCGACCTCTCCTAATTCAGATCCTACTCCTTATAGGATAACTCGAATGACTACATGCTGACTTCTTTTGTTAAACACATAGTTTTGTATTTTTGTGAATATTTTCTTTATTTTAATTATAGGCCCATTCTTTAGGGTTTAAGCCTTATACATTATTTATAGTTTTTCCACTAGGGCTTTTAGGATTTTCTATAAATAACAACATTTGTAATTAACAAAAAAAAATTTAGAAGAATAGTGAAGAATATTCAGACATTGAATGCACATGAACATTCCTTTTTAAGTAAGGATATTCTTAAGTCCTCAATGTTTAGTCTCTGGATTATTGAATGTTGATTAAACTCTTTAATCTTTCTTATGTTCGTATCAAACTTGACCTTAGGATTGTGGTAGACCTTTCATTTGAGTGAGATAGTGAGTCATATCTAACCCTTATTTGAATCCCAAGTGACATTTAGTGATCATGAGTTGTATCAAACCCTATTTCGAGCTCAACCCCTGATTGTATTTGTGTCTTGGTACGTGATATCCATAACACACTTACTATCAAAACCGCCCCTTCATGGCCCCTTTCCTCATTTCCTCTAGAACCTCGAATACCCATTTCGTGGCTCAAGTTTCGTTGTGTACACTTCGAGCTGTATAGTTAGAGTATTACAAACATCTTTGATAGGCTGCTTCAAGCAAATATAGTCCATTTTTGCTATAAAAAGAATCATTCTTATATTGGATATACATTTGAAGTTCCCTTATAGCCCAATCTTACTTTTGAATATTATTGTTCTATCACATCTATAACCATGATCATGTCAGCTTATGAATGTTTAAATGGGGAAGTGATATGTTGCAATAAACTATCAAAAACTAGCCCAGCTACTATCAATAGTTTCCCTACTACAATAACACTGTCGATAGTCTCTAAGATTCTGACGATAATCTTCAACTCTCGAAAATAATTAAATTGCATGTACTATCATCAAATTTAGGTGACTGTCGACAATTGGCATTAGATGATGTAGTGCACATTTCTTACTTTAAAAGAAAGAGTTTTACCGTATTGGAGTATAATTTTACCAATGTAGAAAGAGTACTCTTGACCATCATACTATCACTATCGATATATGTTTAATTTACCATCTTTTATGTCGTTTTACTATGAAGGATCTTGTATATGTTTAATTTACCATCTTTTATGTCATTTTACTATGAAAGATCTTGTATAACCGTAACAGAGTGTTATTCTACCTTTATGGAGCATAGACTATCATAGACATAGTGTTACTATTGACAATTGTATCGACAAGTGCCCCCTCAAAAAAAAAAAAAAACCTAAAAACCTTAAGTATATAAACCTAAAGCTAAATTAAACCCTACACCTAACGTATAGTCGACAACACCTAACTTGCAAATTTACCCAACACCCCAAATAAAACTTAAACTTCATCAATCTACTTAAGGAATCACATCTCCAATGGCTCCTTATACTACCAATAAGAAGAATAAGCATGTTAGGGAGGTTAGATACACGTTAGACTGGTAGCCCAGCGAGGTCTACAATGTAGATTTCCCCTTCGATGCCTATTAGCTAAGGTATCAAGAACTTTTTGTTAATCGCAGTTGAGATTACAATCATAAGTTCGAACTAGGTTTTGTAAGAGAAATTTGTTCTGAGTTCTATAGAAGTTTAGAAGTTAATGGTATCATTCATATGCTTAAGATGATGAATCAGTTAGTGAATCCATGTTTAGTATGGATTTTATATTCAAACATGATGTTAGGTAATGTAATGACCCAGTTATGGAACCCTGACATTGTAGCTATTGAATTCCAAACATTTGTAAATGGAATTACTATTAATGTTATTCTTAGTATGTTTTTAGAAATTTTGTGAGTTAAGTGCGGAGGTTCAAAAATACCTTATAAACAACTTTAGGATGGTAGTAATGTTTGCAAAATGTTATATGGTAACCTAGATAGATTGAACAATAACAACTGGTAGAGAGTTATGCAAAAAAAGGGGACAAAGTGTTTGAGTGCTCCCCTTAGGATACTTCATCTCATGATATCATACCATGTGAATAGCCATTTTAGGGATTATGCTAGTCTGTATGTAGAGGATTTGTAGCTAATGGGAGAAATCTTTAATGGACGAAAGGTTGATATAGGTTACTGGATGATTTACAAGATGAAGAAGGCCTTATCGAATAAGAGGGCAACATTACCTTATGCAAGAATAATTTCATATTTTTTCTTAAAAAAGAAAAACTTGTAAATGAAGATGAGGCCATTGATAAAAATAAAAAATAAAAAAGAGTTGATTGATAGGTCGACTCTTGTGAGGTTAAGCTATCGAAAAGATCAGGACAAAAGATAGATTTCCAACTAGCAACCCATAGATAGTGAAGAATCATCAAATGATGAAGATGACGAAGATGAGGAGAGTAACCATGCAACTCCATTAGAGGAACAAGTAAATAACCTTATTTAGTAAGCCGATAGCCTAAAGACGTCTATTAAAGGCATCTAGGAAGAAGTTTGCCAAGTAAGGAAAACACAAGATGTAGGGTTTGCTAACTTGTATAAACAATTTAACCTTACTTGCCATTACAACCATCATCATCTAATCCACCTGTATACACCTAATTTTTACTATTTTTTTTTTTCAATAAGGTAAAGGGTCCTAAATTAGGACAAATGAAAATAAAAAGAAAGAAGAAAAAAAAAACCCAAAAATAAGAACGTAGAAAAATACAAAAAAAAAAGTAGAAAATTTAAGAAAGCTAAAAAATCAAGAAAATTAAAGAAAGCCACAAAAAAAAAGAAATTTAGAAAAATACAAAAAAAATAGAAGATTTAAGAAAAGCCAAAAATAATAAATTTTAAAAAATCACAAAATATATAAAATTTAGAAAAGAAATAGAAAAGTAAAGGATTTAGAAAATAATAAATATTTTAGATAATTTAGTAGAATATAATTTTTAATTTAGATAAAATAAAGAGAGGATTGTTTGGCTTGGGCTTTGATTTAAATCTAGTCTAAGTTAACATTGTCTATATATGCAATTTAAATCAACATATGTTTAAAAATTAGGACACTTCAGAATAAAATTCCCAATTTATGACCTTTTTTTTTAGAAATTTCTTTAAATAAATCAAATAGAATTAAAAACGTAAAGCCAACAATTTTCAAAAATTAAAATCAAGTCACTCATTAAAATTTTGGTAAATAAACTTCGGAAGTCTGATCCCAAATAGCGAGTACGTATGCACCAATACATACGAGGTGACTTAAAATATGGAAATTTTTATTTTTTCCATCTTTGTAAATAATTGTTCAATTTAATTAATTTAGTTACATGTGATTTGATTTGTTGTTTAGAAATTGAAATAGGGTATTATTGAAAAGTGAAATTAAATTCGGAAAGTTAAAAAATGGTACTCGTTTAGGGCTTAATAAGATAACCCCTAGATCTAGACCTCTAATTTTAAAACCGTTTTGAAAAATGGTTTTATTAAAAGACTAGTAGTTAAATCATAACCAATCCACTCAATTGATTATAATTTAACTTCTTTTCTCAACTCTGGTCGGGTAGTGACTCTAAAAACATTTTCAAACTATAAAAGAACCGGTTTTCTTTGGACCTTAGTTAATGGTCAATATTAAACGGATAGGGTTTAATATTAATCGGTTTAAAGGAGACTAATTTATGAAAAACTAGGAGGGAAAAACCTAACCTCGACACCACTATCTTAGGAAGATGATCAAGAGTGATCATAGATGTATATGAAGCTTCCTTTACGGTATAAGTGGTTTTGGAGCATGGTAAAATGTAGTTCCTTTATGACAAAATTAACTTCCTTTACTACAAAATAAACTTCCTTTACGATATTAGTAGTTTTGGAGCATAATTATATAGAATTACTTTATGATAACATTGACTTCCTTTACACTAAAAAAAGCTTTTTTATGGTATAAATAGTTTTGGTGCATGGTAATGTGGTTCTTTTACGGTAATATTGACTCCCTTTATGGTACAGTAAGCTTCCTATACGATATATATAGTCTTCGAGCATAGCAATATGCAGTTCCTTTACAATAATATTAACTTCCTTTATAGTAAAAAAAGCTTTCTTTTCGGTATAAGTAGTTTTGGACCACAATTATATATCCTTTACAATAAAATTAACTTCCTTTACGGTATAAGTAATTTTGGAGAATAGTTATCTAAGGTTCCTTTACTGTAGTATTAACTTACTTTACATTTAAACAAAGCTTCCTTTACGATATAAGTAGTTTTGGAGCACAGTAAAATATGGTTCCTTTATAATAATATTGACTTCTTTTATGGTATAAATAGTTTTGAAGCACGGTAAAATAGGGTTCCTTTAAGGTAAAATAGACTTCTTTTATGGTAAAGTGTACTTCCTTTACAGCAACAGGTCATCGAAAGTTATAATTCAAACATTAATGTCAACAATTTGTATGAATCTATCGATAGATATCCAATTACCATCGACAGTATATTGCATGTACTAAACAATTTGGTACAGAAAAAATAAATTCAAGGGTTTGTACTGAACATTATGTGATTTTTCCATATAATATACTATTCCTTTCTAGAAACAAATGTACTTCATCTATAATATACAAGATTTATACAAAAATGGACAAATAACATCAATTTACAAGAATACAATTCACTTATATTCTTTTGGTTTTATATTGGGTCTTGATTTCTTTTGTCTTCTCATAGTGGTTACATACATTTTTTTATTATGTCATCCCTCCTTGTATTTGATATAGACTTCACTAGCTCCAATAAGATGTCTAATCAATCCCTAAGGGTCATAAACTACAAACAATACAAGGACATTTAGTAAGAGAATATATGAGATGACGTTGGGGTTTAAGTAAAAGTTAAAAGGTATAAAAACAGTAAAGTCATACATTTCCTTTGTTTTCAATAGTTTAGCCTTCAACTTTCAAACACTTAAGAATGTATACACCATAGTTGAAACTATAGTACACAAAACATGTTACTATCATCGAAACTCTAAATTATATTAAATGAATGAGTGTACTAAAAAATAAGAGCATTATCCATCACCTGTATCCAACTGTTGTGGCAATTTATCGTTTATTTGAATTAGCCAATAAAAAATGACTTTGTCAAATGGATTGGCATCTTGGTCTGTAAATTCTTCCAAGTAAAGTACAGTATCCACGATGTTTATGCATCCATCATCTTTCAAGTTAAGGTCTTAGAGAGAAGGGGAATCTCTACCCAAGTCCTCATTCTTCTCTTCCACACTAGTCAACCCTTTGGATGCCTTCTTAGATGGAAAAGCTAAATTCATCAAGTCCATTAGTTCATTTTTCATAGATATTAGAAATGAGGTACACTTCCCCCTCTCCCCCTGTATAATCCTCTAAACTTCTTCCTTCAATTCTTGTTATTGTTTCAATATAAGATCTAGCTTCTCCTCCAACACCTATAAAAATCACATTAATATTACATAACAATCAATTAAGAATATAAACTGAATTGATAATTGTAATAGGAAAGGAAAAGTGCAACCTCAACCTTTGATCTCCTTAGTACAGGCAATCTTTCTTCAAATAATGGTTTTAGTAGATTTTAGATAATCACCTGTTAAATGGAATGATGGTATGAAAGACTCTAAAAACATTCATAATCAAATCTTAGAAATAAAATTTGAATAAATTACTAAATCCTTTAGGATCTTATTGAACTTTTGTATAACTTTTATCACAACTCAACAGTATCGTTATCATAGTAGGTCACTGTGTACCATACAAAGGTCTACTATCAACCTCCTTACTGATCTCAGGCCTTTCATATGACATACAAGGCTCCTTCCACTATATGTTACTACCAGGCCCATAGATAAGTAATATAAAGCAATTTAACTAAGATTACTTCTATAGTATAAATTAACTAATAGTGTGGACTCGTGAGACCTACACCAAAAGAATATTACAAACAATATGCAGTTCATAAGAGAATTACATTAGAAATTTTAATCTATGTTATAAACAAAAATGTAAAAGTAACTAGTTATCTATAAATCTATTACAAAATGTCCTCTTCGCTTTCTGATTGCTCTAACCCATCCCTATAAGAGACTTACCACGGGCATGCCTCGGCCCGAATTAGCAAAAAGATTTTCTTGCATCAAAAGAAATTTATCAGGTTGTAAGCTTAAGCTTAGGAGATAAATACCCTCGTCAGTACTATATGGCAGAAATTTATTAGATGCACAATCATATGAATGCATGAACAATCAGTATGCCAAACAACGCATGCAATGACTTAGGAACTGCATACGACTCAGAATTACGCCATCGTAGTTGGGGTTTGGAGATAATTAACTGACCCAAACCAAATTCCGTCTTCTAGACCTTGGGTTTTAATTCATTTGCACTATTGTGCTTAAGTCAAAACAAAACCATATATATATATATACATGTATACGTAGATTGTATATAATATACTTTCTTTGTAAACAATAAATCATAGTTTCAAAATCCCAAGTCTAGTGGTATAGTGGCCTCTGTATCTACAAACACACACTCTGAGCAAAAGCCATAAGACTCAGCCCTTCACCAACAGTTGGCATCTCTCAACGCCTAGTAAACCCATTAGCTTAGAACAAAGACTCAATAAAAATGATAACATAACTAGTGCACAATCCTACAGGAGGCTCGTCTTCTTGTGAGTCTCTTCCCATCTTCTACGTGAAGCGGCAATTGGTATTATCCGAATGCAATATGGGAAATGCATGATTCATTTTAATTTTTTAATCCTATAAGTGATTAACTCGATTTTCAAGGTGATAAGATAATTTCATTCCATACAATTACACGTATAAATTATTACCAATAATTCCCATTGTTATATGATCAACAAGCCATTGCATTCATCCACAAATTCATATACATGCATTTTTCATATCCTACAAGGATCCAAATTTATATATCTATATATATATATATATATTTAGGTGCATCTATTCTATAAGCAAAATCAAGTAGAGTCATCGGTAATTTACTCACTCTACAATGTAATCAAAACAGTAGTGATCTTCATGTTTTGGAGTGCTTTTGGGTCTTGTTTGGTAAATGGGCTTTTTGGTAACTTGAGAAATTCTTTGGGCTTGGTCTTAAGATTTTATTTTAAGCTTCAAATACTCCTTGAGATCAAATTTACAACTTTGATTTATACTCCTAAGGCTAACAACCACTTCATGAGCTCTTTAGTGGGCTTAAGTTATCAAACGAGCTTGTTTTTTATTCAACTCAAAGATAGTCACTTTGTCGGGCTTAGAGAGTATTTTGTGGGCTTCTTGAAAGTCTTAAAACAACTCTTATAGATGTGGCAAGTTGCTGGTCAGAAATTTAAGAGTGGTTCAACTTGACATTTGAGGCCCGTTTTAGAAGTTTTAAGCTTATTATACTTATCATATTTGCCTTGGTTGGTCTTTTTACTTTGTTTACTTACTTTTATCGCATTTTTAAGTGTCTTTTAAGGATGTTCCAGATTTGGTCGGTTTATATATGATGGCTTCCTACTTGGTTTTCCAACTTGTTTCATCATTTCCTTAAGTTTAAGTGTTAGATTACAAACTTAAACTACTTGTATTCAAATCTTAACTTGACTTTTCTTCCATGGGATGATTCTTTAGCTCAAGCTTTACACAAAAAAAAAAATAAAAAATAGAAGATCTCATACTTATTACAACTTCCATATCATAGCTCATGTCATATAAAGTTGGTTTCCTCATAAAACTTCATGTAATGGATTTTTTCTTAACCTAAGTCTAGATTTGAGCATGTTTAACTTAATGGAAATAAAATCAACATCCAAATGATATTTGAATCCTCACATTCAGCATGTTCATCATTCATTCAAGTTCTTGTTTCAATATTTTCTCAACTTAAAATCTTCCATTCAAAATGTTAAACAAGTATCTTTACAAAACACCAACTTTACATACTCATATTTCAACTTCATACAAAGGTTTCATGAGTTTGTTTCTTAGAATGGTCTTTGATATTATAACAACTCATAATCATACTCATATCTTCAAGAAATCAAAGTCTTCTAACATGAACACTAACCCACTAACACAAGAAACACTTACTTGTCCTTAAAGCAAACTATGGTGGTTATACACAAAAATTCCACTTAAGCTCTTAACCTTACTTCCTTCTTTTGCACCTTTTTGGAAACCTGAGTTGTTTGATCCTTTGGAGTGGGGTTTGTAGAAGGTTTTAAGAGTTCTAAAAGAGCTTACATGTTGGAAGGGAAGGACACAAGAAAAGAAAATGAAAGTGTCATAAGTGAAGCTTAGAAAGTGGTGGCAAGGTTGATTTTGTGGGGCTTAAGTGTTCCCACTTTTTAGGTTGGTTTTCAATAAGAGAAAAAGGAAGTGAAAATGAAATTAAAGGTGAGAGAAATGAGGGAAAGAGTGACCAGTTGGGAATGGGAGTGAATGTGTGTTTAAGATGTCTTAAAATAGTTATCTTATAGCTTACACAAAAGTCAACAATTGCAACTATTGATGATGTAAACATTAAGGAGTAAATAGTGGTGTATAAGAGAAAGTGATTGATGGATGAAAGATAAGAGCATGGCCCCCCTCTTCTTCTTGTTTAAACCAACCATGGAGTATCTTTTAAGGTATGGAATTGTCTTGTCTCATTTATAAAATTAAGCATGTGAAATCTTGTGAAAATTTATCCATATGTAGTATAAGTAAAGGGGTGATGAGGAAAGTATCTTATCACTAGATTTTGATAAGTTATCAATTGATAAATGATTCCAACTTTCAATTGATAAGTCATCTAAGGTGATTGGTTGGTTTGCTTATTTATATGTAAAGCTTAGACATGAAGATAAAGGCATGGTCTTATAGGAAATTATTTTAGGATTTTCATCTTACATTGTTTTGTAATTTATGATTCGATTCTTATAAAATTATGAAATTTTCTAAAGTTGAATGGAATTATTCAAATTAAATTATCGATTAGTCACTTAGGGTTAAAAGTCTCTAATTGTTTTAAGATTTAGAGTCTTAAGTGACTTTAAAGCTCGCAATTCTTCAAGCTCAAGTTTTATCGATAATTGGTTTTTGAATTAAAAAAAATTTAATTTGTTTCTAAATGTAAACTTAAGTTCTTAATTTCGTTGATCCTTGAGAACGTTTGGAAAGTACTCTTAGTCAAATCATAGGCCTACTAAAAGTAGGGTTTATAACTTTCCTTACTCTTCCTTCTATCCATGTCTTCAATTGAGTTGAGGCTCGCATCAAGTTATCAACCACCGTAAAGCTTAGCGAACACTTGTCAATAAAACATAGCTAAAGAGACAAAACATGGAAAATTGTAATAAATCAACTATGTCACATGGGTGATATAATATATTGAACAACTATATTATTAATTAATTACATGCCACTAAATAAAAGTAAGGGTTATTAAGGATAAAAAAGATACCATGAAGAGTAGAATGCAATCCTACATATAACTTCAACTAGTTATCTTATAATTTAGAATACCATCTTGCATTATTTGCAAGATGTACTTTGCCTAGTTATATTATGATAGTTTATTTGCATCCAATACCACTATTAAATACTCTCTCACTACTGTTATGCTGGATTGAGGCACAAGTAATTTGCTAAGTACCTATATCACAAGCGATTGCTTATACTTATCATCAACTACTTCAGCTTTTTGAAAACTTTCCTTAAAGACAAGTAACTTAACATCTTCCTTCAACTCCAACTTACTCCTCACAATGGCCAATAGCTCCTCTGTAGCATCTATTGGTACATCTTCACCTTTATTGTACAAGCAAAGAATATTTTCCACATCAAGAGGAGTAATAGAAAGACTTGTCCCATTTATGTCTAGAATACAGCTCTTAGGATCAAAGTTCTCAATTAGCCACAAACACAAGTCTCTATCCATCTTATCACCATCAACTCCAAAAGGCCACCAAGCCTTATCTCATTCACTGTATCTTTTTTCACGTTAGTAAAAGATGAAAGGACTTCGGCAACATTTTTAGGTTAACATCTCGTCTGATACTGTGAAAAATCAATAGTATAAAATAAGTATTAAAAAGGATAAAAAATCCTAAGTTAATAGTTTTGAATAACTATCTAATATTATCGGCTTCATAGCACCCCTACATTCCTCCTTCTCACTCTGATACTTTTTCGAGCTATTCATCTACCTTTTTTCATATTCCCTCTTTACTTCAAAAGGAAGAGAGTGCAACTTTTCAACTCTTCTTGCAAGCATCTAAGAAAAACAAACATTATCATATAATAGTTACCTAAAACTATCTTAAGCTAGCCAAAATTTATAAACTAAAATCCTTATTAACCTCCCCCTTAACTGACTATTCATCTACCTTTAGCCTTTTATCTCATCCTGCCTATACAAGGATAAACTAAGAAAACAAAATTATGACATTCCAATAACAATAAAAGCATAAACAATACAATTAAAAACAAAAGAAAAAAAAAGGACATCTTAAGTTGTATAAGTTAATGTACCTAGGAGCTTAATAATCACTAGGGCTTATTGTAAAAGAGAAATTAACCAAGTAGGTCCTTCGTGATAATGGAGAAAAAGGAAAATGAAGAAACTGTAACACACAGTAGCTTACGTAAAGTTGCTCAAAAGATGTGACTCACCAATGAACACAACTCAACTTAACACTTTATTTAATATAATGCACAAGCTAATGTCAAGGTCCACCTGCCACTAATCTTGAACCACTCTGCAAGATTAGATGAGAGTGTAAGAGGGTTGTACTCAAAGAGGAATATCTCACATGAACCAAAATGTATTCAATATTTGTAAGGAATGTCTGACAATTTCAGTTACAAAGAAAAAGAGACTGTTTATAGTAAGTCCCTAGAGAAACATTACTAATAAAGGAAATTACAAAAAGAATAAAGGGAAAAAGGGATTCCTAATATGTATATAAGGGGTAAATAGGACAAATTGCGAAAAGAGAAAAGTTGTAAGCTGTTAGAAAATGGATAAGTAGCAGCTCATCAATAGGTCCATGTTAAGGAATCTTTAGGTGCAGCAATTAAGCTAAGTCATGATGTAGCAACTGTAGATGGGCCGAGACAAATAAAGAATGCTACTATGTAGTAGTAGTAAGCCGAAGGAGAAGTACCCATCAAGCAAGGGCCTAGGCATCAATACTTAGCAGCTTGGCTTTGGCAAATGAGTAGTCAGCATCAGTACAAGGAATAAAATAGATCATAGTAGACCTAAGTTAAGCTCTTAAGGAGTTTGTTCACCATTCTTCTGTATACTGTATCTCGTCCTTAGTAAGCTGATGGGAGAGAATCCACTTGGCAAGAGATTGAAGGCCTCAAGGTACGCATGAGTAAGAGGGCTAGAGGTCAGTAGTCCATCAACTTTCCGAGATTGTTAAAGATTTTCCCTGAAATCTTGGTCTTCTTCTTCATGAGGTATATAAGATATCAAGTCAGCGACATTGAAGGTAGCAAATATACCGTATCCTTTAAGCAATTCAAGCTCATATGCATTGTCATTGATATGCTTAAGGATCTTATAAGGTCTATTTGACTTAGGCAATAGTTTGTTCATCCTCTTTCTAAGGAAACACTCCTTGTTATGATAGATCTGGACAAGGTCACCGAGATAATAAACAACTCACCTCCTTCCTCGGCTTCCTTGCTCTTTCTATCGAATGATAAATGTGTAAAATTATACATTTATCTCTACCAAAATGGCACACATCCATACATGTATTAGCACATTTATTGCAAACTATGCTTAAAAGTTGATAAATATATGTTTTGGGTCAATTATTCAATAATCTCAACTAAAGGATAAAAAATGGAGTTTAAGTGGTCTGGATGTCCTATTAGGCTTGAGTTCAAATTGTAAAACAACTTTTAGAATAAAAATGGTAGTACAATTCCATATTTCTAATATCTAGGACTATCATCTTTTCAAGTGCATTGTTATCATTTAGAGGACTTTCGCTTCAAATATTAGCAACTACAACAACCACAGGACTAGTTGCTATCTACTAATCCAAGCTCTCCAAGTAGCTTTTGCTGACAAAACATGATGCTAATTTGACTACTGGGAGTTTTGATCAAAATAACATTAGCTAATTGTCCAAATTACCAAACATGATATAATAGAGCAACAACAACTAAGTGAAGCACATAACAAGACCTGGGAGCTCATTTGAAAGATAACAGCAACAGTTGGATTCAAGCTTCAAAATTTCTAATGAAGAATAAACTAAGCCAAGCAGTTGTAAAATGGAGTATCTTCATTAAACTGTAGCAACACCTATGCAAATCATAACCACAACATAACCAAGCAACTACTTTAAATCAATTTCATGCTTTATACAGTAGATTTGTGCCTTTCCATGTCCAAGCAGCTGCTAAAGCCAAGTAAAATCAAACACAAATAGCAATAAGCTAAACCAATCTCTTCAATAGCTTATAATAGATTACTACACCATGCAACAACTGCACTTGATAAGAGAATCCAATTCAAGCTCCATTTTGCACTTGTCTTGACTTGGACTTAATTGTAGTACATGCCATAAGTAGCAAAAGATTGTGTACTTGAGGATATAATATGATGCAACAACTTCCCGAGTTTCTATCCTAGCAATTCAGCAACCCTTAGCCTCTTCTTGAGCTGAAACCAAATTGGAACAGCAGATAACTTGACTCTTTAGGAGATGAGTGTTGTTGCGCAACGAGTCTATAGGCTCTTTACAATATTTAGAGTGGAAACAATAGCAAATCAAGTAAAGTCGAGCTACTACGAAACTCTATGCAATTAAATATCAACTGCTACTTGAATTTATCCAACAGACGAGCAAGTTGAGACAGAACAACTTTACATATACTCTAAGACCAAGTTCAAACCAAAACCAAGCCATCGATATTCATGAGCAGCTATTTATTTATTTAATTTTTCTTGGTTTTATCTTACAATTCATTAAGGAAAGTAAATTGTTCTTATTTCAAATTTCACCATTAGCTTATTACTCTCTTTTGTTTTGTTTAATAACTGATATATGGAGCAACCAAATCAAACAAGGCCGAGGATAGCAACTACACTTTATATCTGCAGCACACTAATTTGGACAATACCCAAGATGTTTTTAGACTTCAATTCTTGACAGCTGAAACAGAGAAATTCTGATGCAACAGCACTCCAAATTTCAACCAACTCCTGACAGTAGCTCCAAGGCCAAGAGCAGCTCCTAGAACATGTGACAATAGACCCAAACACTCCAAAGAGCACAAACACTAGCGCTTCAACACATTAGCAGCAGTTCCTCACATCTACACTTAACAATCAAGAAGCTCCCTTAAGCTGTAGCAGTGACTTCAGATCAAACCGATCAGCGGCTAAAACATGTCATAGACTTCCATAATGATCAGCAACTCCAGCCGAGAACTCCAACAAGCACCAGCAACTAGAAGTCGAGCAACCTCATATGCTGCAATCTTCAAAGACATGACAGCAGGCCGTGCATTTCAATTAACAGCTCCTCATCCATGTCAGTAGCTGAACTTGCAACAATAACCAAGCTGATACAGAGCTCCCTGAATCGAAGATAAGTTGCTCTTGAATAGCAGCAAGATCAATTGAGAGCTTGCCAAGCAACTAAGCAATTACACTGCTGAGTTGCTGTCCATATCGCAATTGCAAAAACTCCACTCTCAACCAAACAACAGCACTAAAGCAGGGTTCCTCGCTAGGCCGTGGGCTTCAATCGTGTGACAATAGTTGTATTCACTTCAAACAGCAGCTAAACAATTCCAGAACCGAGAACAACTTCAGCACAATAGCAAGACAGTCCACGCAGTAGCAGCCATCAAGTAACCAAGGAGTAGCTTGAGCGCTAGCAAACAGCAGCCTAATTTAGCCGATAGCAGCCAGTAGATGAACCAACCAAGCGATCAGCAACAGCACCTAAATTGTGAAGCCACAGTAGGTCGAAACAGAACACACGACAAACTCCGAGCTCCAACTAGCCGTGAAGCTCCATGCAGCAGCAGCCGAGAGCTTTGAATGACAGCAACTGCAGCTCTTTAAATCCAATTAACTAAGCGCAGCAGCCAATAAGAACCGAGAACTAAGCTTGCTGAAATCAACATGAACAGCAGCTAACGTGCATGACCACACGATGAAGCGGCATCGAGCACCGAACAGAGTCTTCTTGTCCAAGCTGTTGATTTTTAATTACTGCTTACAAACCGAACCGTAGATTTCATTTGATTAGAATGGCTGATAAAGGAGTAGTTTTTTTTTTTGGACGAAGGGATAGGGTAGAATGGCTGAGTCATAGAAGAAAGAAGCCGAAAACAGGGAGGAAGACATACGGTAAATTAGGGATTTTGGAGTTTAGTTTTTTTTGGTATAGTCAAGAAGAGAATTTTTCTTATTAATTTTTGAATATGTCTTCTTTAATTTTAAGACACTAAATCATTTTGTTCTAACTTATTAGAAAACTACCTCGAGTTCTAAATGAATCAAGATTTGCTGATTTTATATCGGGTTTTAGGATTAAATATATCGATCGAAGTGTTTTCTTTTCCTTATTATTTCAATTTATGTTTATCTTGATTCATTTGGGTTTTGTGATATAATATTGTACTTAATTTATTTGGGTTTTGTATTAATAGATTTGATGAGTTGATCTGTTTGTATATTATTCCAATGTCAATGTTAAATATTTGGGTATTTTTCTATTATGTTCATCGTCTAGTTATTTAGTACTTGGCCATCACTTTTAAAGTAGATAGAGTTATAGGATATCCAAGAGGGTTTCAATAAGTCATATTGAACATATCTTGAATTTTTGAAAAAGTTCGTCATAGGAATATATAGGTTTTAATTAAATTCATGAACTTATACATTTAATACAGTTGGAAATATGGTTCAGGTCATAGGGACGTGCTTAAATTATATTTCTAATTAGAATAAAAATTTTAGTGTGAATAGATTGTTATTTACTCGATAATTATAGATAAATTACCTTAATGAGTGAATTTATGCTATAATTAGAATTTCGCTACTCTAGGAGATGGGTAAGTTCTAGTGAATTTAGTTAAATCCTTTTTAGTCAATTTCGAATATCGATTCAAGATATCACATCGATTCAAGTGAGAGTAGATTTGCAACTCCCAATATGATCCCTTTTTATCTCCTAAAATTGGGACCCTCATAGTGCAGCTAAAACATTTGGTTTAGCGTTCATCTTGTTATTTAGTTTTCATTTACTTTTAGTTCAATTATTGATAGCTTAGCTTAGGGGAAAACTCAAATAATTTAGTACTTAGCACCTAACTCCTTGTGGAATACGACCTTAACTTATCGTTTGCATTACTTCCACAACCCCATACACATGTCGATTCACATACTCACATTTTCATTTAGTCATCGAGCCACAATCTTTTATAGTTGTTCAGCAACCTTTTGATGCAACTTTTAAAACTCCTCAGCATGCTACAGACTGGATTGACTCTCTCCTTAAATGGTGAAGTTGATGACTATATCTAAGGATAAGTTCGAGTTAAGTCCTTAAATGACCTCAAATGGTGTCTTTCTTGTTGAGTTGTGAGTGGAGCGATTGTAAGCAAACTCAATGATGGGCAAGCATAAATCCTAATCATATAGATTCTTTCCAACAGCAGCTCATAAGAGGTTACCGAATGTTTTGTTTACAAGTTCTATCTGGCCATCTATTTGCGTGTAGCAAGAATTACTGTACATGAGCTTAATGCCAATCTTCTTTCATAGGGTTCTCCAGAAAATGCTTGTTAACTTCAAGGCATGATCAAATACAATACTTCTTGGCAATCTATGCAGTTGCACGATTTCCTACAAAGAAAGGTTGACAACAAATAAAGTAATATTGGTTCTATAATAGGGAATAAAGTGACTCATCTTGTTGAATCGATTAACCACCACCATAATAAAGTCATGTCTCATCGAAGTTCAAGGTAGGTTGAGCATAAAATCTATACTTAGGTCCATCCATGGCTACTTAAGTATAGGTAGATGTGTGTACTCTCCATATGGCTGTTTTCTCCCCTTTTTATGTTTTATACCTTACACATCTCAAGAACTCAACATACATCCTCCATCATCCCAGGCTAATAGAAATGTTCTCTCAGCATCTTAGCCATCCTCTTTTCTCCGAAGTGGCCGGCTAAACCTCCAACATGAGCTTATCGAATGAGTAACTCTCTAGCCAAACCACTTTGCACACAAACTTGTTTGCCCTTCATAAAAAACCCTTATCTTAAATAGAACCCATCCATAACTCTTCCAACGTTGCACGTTGCTACCAAGAGCCTAAAATGCAGATCATGTTCATATTAATCAAGTAGGGTGCCAAATCTAAGTATTTTGGCTTGTAATGCCATAATGAGTACATGTCAATGAGAAAGTACATTGGCTACGGTATTGGTGCTTCCTTTCTTATACCTGATGACATAGCAAAAAGACTTTAAGAATTTAACCTATTTAGCATGATACCGATAAAGTTTTTATTGCTCTCGAAGATGTTTGAGAGATTCATGATATGTATAGATAATGAATTCTCTCAGCAGCAAATATTGTTGCCAGTTCTACAGTGTTTAGATAAGGGCATAGAACTCCTTTTCATATGCCGAGTAATTTAGGGCAACTCCTTTGAGTTTCTCACTGAAATTGGCAATTGGTTAGCACTCTTGCATAAGAACAACACCAATGCCGACTCTAGAAACGTCACACTCCACTTCAAAAACTTTCTTAAAATATAGTAGGGCAAGTACTAAGGCTATTGTACTTGAACTCAGAGTTTTTTCCTGGTCAGCTTAATTAGTAGAATGGTTATGGAATTGAAGTTCTGAATGAATCTTTGATAGAACGAAGCTAGACCATGAAAACTCCTTACTTCTGCAACATTAGTTGATGTTAGCCACTTAACAATAGCTTGAATTTTCTCGTTATCAACTTAGATTCCTCCTTTTGAAACAATATATTCGAGGAATACAACCTCACTTTAGAAGAACACATATCTTTAAATTACCAAATAATTTCTTGACATGGAGAATATCAAATACAGATCTTAAATGTCCTACATGAGAAATAAGGTCAGCATTATAGAATATAATGTTATCAAAGCATACCATAACACATTTACCAATCAATGTTCTCAGGACATGATTCATGAATTGCATAAAAGTGCTTGGAGTGTTTGTCAAACCAAACAGCATCACCATTCACTTGAATAGACCCATCCCTTGTTTTGAAGGCGGTCTTCCATTCATCTCTAGGTCTGATTCGTATTTGACGATAGCTACTCGTTAGATCAATTTTCAAAAAGATGTGGGTACCATATAACTCATCAAGCATATGATCCAATCATCGGATTAGATATCGGTAAGTTAATGGCAATTTTGTTGATGGCTCGACCATCAATGCACATTCTTCATAAGCCATCTTTCTTCAGCACTAGGATAGTTAGTACGGTACAAAGGCTCATGCTTTCTCAGACATATCTGTGATCTACTAACTCATCTACTTATTTCTTCAGTTTGACTGACTGCTTAGGGTTGAATTTTTAAGCAAGTGGGTTCAGAAGAACAATTCTAGGTTGAAGGTTAATATAATGTTGTATGTCTCTCAAGGGCAGTAAACATCTAGGCATTTCGACAAGAAACAAGTCTGCATACTCATGTAGTAATATTATACCTCTATAGGTAAACTTTTAGCTTATCTTAACTCTAAGAGTTTCTTAACTAATAGGAGCATACACTCTTCATCCTTGACTTCTTAGGAAAATTGAGCACGTGAAATCACCAGGTATTTCCACTACAGAGATCAAACAATCTTCTCTTGAGTCTCTTATACTTCCTTGGGGCTCATAAGAGTCAATATAATCTTCTTTCCATCATTTTGGAACATGTAAGTGTTCCTACATCCATCATGCAATACCTTCAAATCGAATAGCCAGGGTTGGCTGAGTAAGATGTGTGAAGCATACATAGGAAGGACATCACATAGCACCTTATCATTGTACTGGTCATCAATAGTAATCAGCACTCTAACTTGCTTGATAATGGATAGACCTCCCTTCTCATTCAACCAATGAATCTTGTATGACTTAGGATATAAGTAGGTCGGCAAATTTAAGGCCTTAACAACTCCTTGCACTATGACATTGGTATAGCTTCTCCCATCAATGATCAATGCGCATAGTTTGCCATTCACTCGGCAGTTCATATGGAAAAGGTTCTCCTTCTGCTCATTCTTGTTAGACATAAAAGTACTAAGAGATCATTGAATGACAAAACAGTACTTGGCTCCTACTTTAGGTGGTGTTATGGCATTAGGGTCTTCTTGAAACTCTTCCAACATCTAATCAACTCCTACTTCTTCCTCTCCTTCACTAGTACTTTCCACTTCAAGTTGAAGCTTGTCTCCCTTCATGGGCATGACATGTCGATTCGAACATTGACTAGCCAAGTGTCAATAGTCGAGACATTTGAAACATTTGATTCCTCGAGTCTTCTTCCTTAAGCTTTGACATTGGTCTCTACAGACCTTAGGCTCCTCGACCTTGCTTTATCTCAGTCATCTTCTAGTCAGTTTGGTATGTGTCCTCAGTGGTCTACCTCGAAACTATTTAGTGTTCAATTGTTTCCAAGTTAGTTGGCATACGACTTTTAGTCGACAATCCTATTTAAATACTTAGCAATTGGCTAATCTAGTTCTACCTCTGTCTTTCGAACGTCTATGCTACTTAGATGGCCTCATCTAGAGTCGTAGGCCTCTATAACTCCACTATGTTACCAATCTTAGTTCTTAGCCTAGAAATGAACCGTACTATAATTTATATCTCGAGTTCGTCAACATCATATTGAATCATAAGCAACTGAAACACTCAGACATACTCGTCTACCAATCTATTACCTTATCTTAAGTCTTAGAAATGTTAGAAAGTGTCTTGCTTGTAGTGTTCGAGAATGAACCTACTCCTCAAGACTCTTTTGATCTCATTCTACGTTTAAACTTCACGTTGAGCTCTCAAGCAAACATTCTGTAACTTTTTCCACCACATTGCTGCATACTTAAAAAATTCTAATGCAACTACTCAAAAATAAATAACATCTTCATAGTCATAAAAATCAAATATCTTTTCAATCTTCTCTTCCTAGTCCAGGTAGTCATTAGCATTACCAAACCTATTAAAGCTCAAGATCTGTACTTTAAGATGCTTAGCTCTCGTAGGAGCTCTAAGCTCACACTCGTTAACTCCATCATACTACTCCTCCTCCTCATACTCCTCAATTTCATCAAACCCAAGCTTCCTTCTCATAACTCTATCAGCACATCAAGGTGGAGCATAGTTCATATGAATTGGCTCAGAATCTCGTTGTTCATCCACCTACCTTCTTGGCCTATCTCTTCTTTCACAACCCAGTTTAACAACAACTCTTTCTTATAGCCTAGTCTCTATGACTTTTTGTATAAAAATAGCTAGATTAGCCACAATAGTAGTAAGGTCTTGTATCTGCTCATCAATAGTTCATGGGGTAACATGACCATGACCACAATCATGAGCTTTAATAGGTTCGACATTGTTAATCTCTCCTTAAACACTAGGATTCGACATTCTCAATACAAAAGTTTTGGAAAACACTCCTTACACAAGAAATTTCCATACACATAGAGGATACAAGTCAAATAGTGAATCACGAACTTACTTTGTTCTTCTAATGGAAAACAGAGTATAATTGAATAACACACGAGCACTATTTCAATACAACTCTAGGTCACAACCTCAAGCTTTGATACTAGGGTTATATAATGTACGTAAGAGCTTGGTAATCACTAAGGCTTACCACAAGAGAGAAAGTAACCAAGTGAGTCCTTTGTGATAACAAAGAAAAAGGAAAATGAAGAAGCTGTAACATACAGTAGCTTATGTGCAGTTACTCGGAGGATATGACTCACTAATGAATATAATACGATTCGGCACTTTGCTTGATATGATGCACAAGTGAATGTGAAGATCTACCGGCCACTAATTTTGAGTTACTCAGCAAGATTAGATAAGAGAGTAAGAGGGTTGTACTCAAACAGGAATATCTCACAAGAACCAAAATGTACTCAAAATCTATAAGGAATGTCTAATAATTTCACCTACAAAGAAAAAAGGACTATTTATAGTAAGTCCCTAGGGTAACATTACTAATAAGGGAAATTATAAAAAGAATAAAGGGAAAAAGAGATTCCTAATATGTATGTAATGGGTAAATAGGACAAATGATAAAAAGGGAAAAGTAATACAATGTCAAAAAATAGACAGGTGGTAGCTCATTAATGGGTCTATACTAAGGAATCTTTGGGTGCAGTAGTTAAGCTAGGTCATGATGTAGTGGTTGTAGATGGGTAGCTTTAGAAGTTGCCGAAACGAATCAGGAATGCCGATATATAGTAGTAGTAGGCTAAAGGAGAAGTACCCATTGAGCAGAGGCCTAATCCTCGGTACTCAGTAGCTTAACTTCGACGAATAAGTAGTCAGCATTAGCATAAGGGATAAAACAGAGCACACTAGACTTGAGTTGAGCTCTTAAGGAGTTCACCCACTGTTCATCTCTGTAATTTGTCTCATCTTCAGCCAGTTGATGGGAGATAATCCTCCTAGCAAGAGATTGAAGGCTTCAAAGGTACATACGAGTAAAAGAGCCAAAGGTCGGTAGTCCATCACAAGTAATGCATGTATGATGTCATTAACTTCTTCATCTTTCCTCCTCTAAATGATCACAAACCTATGTGCAATTCATAAAATTAAGTTTTAATAGAATTATGAAAGTTATGATGTAACTGTCGACAAAAAACACAAAAATATTGATAGAAACTATCTATTAGTTAACATAACAGCAAACACTGTTGATAGTACATAAGGATATAGAAGCTCCCCTAATTTTATCTATTGATAGATAAATTCATCTATCGACATTCATTAGGTTGGGGCTCTGTACTCTCATACACTGTCAATAGATCACTGTAATTATCAACAATGCATAGGTGTGGTAATTATTTAAGTTTGATTTCCTGTCAATAGTGATATTCAAATTGTTGATAACAAATCAAACTTAAACATTACCTCTCCCACAAATTGTCGACAGTGATCTATTACTGTAAATAGAAAAGCTAGAAGATCTAGTTCTTCTGAAATTGCAAAAACCATAATCACTCCCAACCTTTCAAAACAAATGCTACAACAATATGCATGATTAGGGTTATGATTTTTCACTATAACTAGACTGTAAAAATTATTTGCATGAAAATCCAAGAACTACTATTGATAATTGAATCAAACATCTAAAACCCTAAACTCTGAAAAAAAAAAAAAAAAAAAAACAAAAGAGGAAACTTCATGACATAAGAAGGAAATAGAATGAAAAAACATACCCAGATGAAGAATTGCATAGCAATGTTGTTGAGGAGTGCAAGATTCTACCATGTTAAATCATTTTTACTACGAAATGCTTTGTTCTTATTTTGAGAGAGTGGAGTTATGAAAATGATTTATATTTTAGTTTTTTAAATTCTATTTCATTTTATTTTTCTTTTATTATTTAATATTATTTAATAATTGGTCTTTTTATTATTTATTCATAAATTCTAATAACCTATTGTTCATATAATAGGTTAACTCATTTTAATAGGATGGATAGTGTATATTAAAACAACTTCAATCAATGGTTTACATTGTTCAATGCTATAGTAACAGTGGATTGTTAATGTTATCATAGAAACCCCCATATTCAATTTACTATATTGTGAGTCAATCCCTATTTAATTAAGTTATCTTCATGATGAAATTTAGTTGAAATCTAAAACTAATGGCTATTCATTTTGAAAGAATATTCGATTAACATAAACATGTTTTGGATCTATGATCTCTGTGATGATATTTTAATGTGTTTCAAAATAATTTCTTATTCAACTAACTATCAGTCCTTTTTTTTTTTTCCTTTTCCTTAATTTTTAAATGATATGAACAGTAATTATAATCAAACTTAGCCGAAACCATGGCAGATAATGCTAGATTCCCTTGCTTAATTTAAAATTAAAAGTAATTATAATCAAACTTAACCGAAACCATGGCAGATAATGCTAGATTCCCTTGCTTAATTTAAAATTAAAAGACACTGAAAATTCATTGTTTCGTTCTACCTAACTTCTACGATGCATTATTAAATCTTTGAAATCTAAAACTTCAACCATCCACATTTTCATATGTGAGATTTATTTAAATCGATTTAAGATTATTCTTGAGAGTAAATTACTCATAAACAGCATGACATACATATTTATTTCATTAAGATGGGTTTTTTAATATTTTAGGTATATACACATATAAATTAGATATATGCAAATTATCATTTCTCAAGGCTCTCCTTATTAATGAAGGAAAATTAAAAATAAAAAATTGATATCTAGTTACCAAAATTTTAGGATGAATGAGTAACCCTATAATACCCACTCAACTATATATGTTTAGCCTAGGTATTGAAAATTACATGGTTTGTTTTAGGTAAAATATTTGATAACTCACTCTTACAAGGTAGGATACAAATACATACCCTTGTCTATATCTACTTTAAAATTTATATTCAAAGGTATATATGGTACCATCTTAGGAAACTTTGGCACCCACCTTATAAAAGTAACTAAATAATAATAATGAATGTAAAATAGTGCTACATTTCATCTCATAAATTCAAAGCTCTATTAAGAAAATAAACAATTAAAAATAAATATATAAATTATACCTCAAGTTCATCATTTAGAAGAAATCCTAAGTCTAAAATATTTTATTTTCACTCTCTCTTTTATCTCAATTGAAAATTCTCTATTATCCCAAATCTTCCCTTTACTAACATGGTCTCTACTATTGTTTGTCACCTCTTTATCCCATTTATTCCCATCACTAACCTTTTGCTGCTATAAGAAAGTTATGTACACTAAATGGAAACTTTATTATTTATCTCCATATTTTAATTAACTTTAAATTGAAACTTTAAGCTTCACACGTGTTTGACCCTTTTGTATTTTATAAGTTTCACAAGATATTGTACATACTACAGTTTTTACAAAATACAAGTTTCAAGATAGATCTATGGTATTATAAGATATATTCTAATTCCAAAATTTAGGAATCTAAAGAATGAATGGAGCCCTCTATTCTATTCACCTCATACCCATTCATCTATACTAAATTTTGATTGAAAAAAGTACAAAAAGAAACATTATGTGATGAATATTTCTCAAAAACCTATTTTTACAACAAATTAACTGAGTATAGGTGTTTTAAGGATGCACTTTGTACGACTACGGTGCAAAGGCTCTTTGACTAGAGATTAGAGAACATATGGATAAAGCATCTTTTTCCATTTTCACTGTAGTTTATTTATGTATTTGAAACTCTACAAAGACAAGAAAACAATAACCAAGTTAGTCCAACTTATCAATCATTATTCTAGCTTAAAGCACAAATCAAATCATTAAATATGTTAAAAAGTATAACAAACAACACCTTACATCTTTAGTTCAAAGTGGCATTATTTCTCAAATTTCTTGCTCTTTTTCTTGATTTTTTAGAATTCGAATCTATTGTAATTATTTTGCAAAGTGGTGTTCATTACAGTTGAGCAAAAAAACTATGAACTATGAACCGAATCGAACTGAAAATTTGGTTTTTATGCATACAGTTTGGTTATCGGTTTGGTTTTGTATTGGTGTATCGATTCGGTTTGGTATTGGTGTATCGATTCATAATTTGGTACAAATCAAATCGAACCAATTTTTGTTTAAAAAAGAGAGAACCATGGTCCACGAACCTGTGACTTACTAATATACAAGTAAGAGATTCTCTTGTTTGACATAGATCGTAGTCCACAAACCCGGTTTGAATTGTTACTTTTCATTTTGATTGTAAAAGACACTATTATCTTCTTAAACCCTAACCCAACCCATCGTGCTTGTCTTATATGTCTTCCTAGTACTTATCCTTTCTCTATTCTTCAAAACATAAAACATACAATACAACCACAACTCTAGTTACTCTATAAGGACCAAGGTGAAGTGATTTCAATCTATTCTCTAAAAACACTATCAGGTTTTACTTCTCACTCTTGGATCTATTTTCGTAGGCATCCATTTTGTCATTTCTCTTCTAATTCGAATCAAAACTAACTCTCAAATGTTTCATAATTTTTTTATATGCATTTCAGGTTTTTCGGGTTTATCTATTAGTTGTCAAAGTCGAAGGGGGCACTAGTGATTCCGATCCAAGTAAGTGGTGAACCAACTTTTGCTTATTGCATTGTGTACTTGCTTTTTTATATTCAAGATAGCCATTTTACTTCTGTTTTCTAAAACCTGTGTTCCAGATTTATTTGATGGTGATTTTTATCTTATTTTTGGAGTTTTGGGTTTGTTGATTAAGATATAGTTGTTAAGATTTAAAGGTGAAGAGATTGATTCTTGAAAGTGAAGTCAGAAATTTTTCTAGGCGAATGAATTAATCCATTTTTCATAAATTGCTTTGGTTTTGCAAAGGAGTGAGGTGATTTGAATAGGAAAATAAAGACTAAAAAATCAACATAAATGTTCGAAAATTGTAAGTTTTACTTTTAGTCATTTATGGAATACCTCTTAGATTGCAAAGAAAGTTTCCAAAAAATTACAGTTACCCAATCCTCGTTCATGAGATGATAATTTCCTTGTTTTGCTAATAGATATAATGTTGCACAAACTAACATGACATCTGATTAATCTTATCTAGAAACAGATAGGATGATGTTAGATTACAAAACTAGATTCGTAATGTTAGATTAAAAAACATTTGGATGTGTAGCCAACTTCAACCCCATTTTGTCCTAATTTGACCATCAATGCCTCATCTTGATTGCTCCATCATTCAGTCAATTCAAGAATGAACAAACTATCACATTGTCAAGAAGGATGGAGTATAGGTAATTTTTTGAAAATTTTGGGATAACTATTAAAATCAAATTTAGTTCATAAACGTTATATATTCTCTTTAACTTTTTCCTATAAAATTGCAATCAAACTTAGTATTCAGTAATATTCTTTCTGTTTGTATTATGATGATAATTTATTACAAAGTTATCTATAACGATCTACATTATATATGATAACTTCAAAGATATATTTATAATTTCTCAAACGACATAAAATAGGGTCCCAAGAAGTAATCCAAGCATTTAAAGTAGAAAATACCTTAGAAGAAATAAAATAATGAAATCTTACTTAAATACAATGAATGGTTCCTAAAATACCTTTTCGTATAGCTAAAAGAAAAAGCATCCCCTCCCTTAAAATTAGAAGGCATGGAAAAACACACTATTATCCAATGCACATATCTATCGTGCATCATGCGATCCCTTAAAATTAATTTGCCTTTCTTTTTTTTTAAAAAAAATAAACCATAATTTGGATGCCATAAAATTATATGTGTAATCATGATGTTTTTACTTGTTTAGTAGCCAAAGAAATGAAATTATAAAATTTTTTGAGTTTCACCTTGTAAATACATATTCTGATTTCTCATTTACTATAGTAAGAGAATACTTTCAAGTATTAGAAGACATTATTTATTTCAAATGTCTCAGCTTGAAGGACGAAGCATGAGTTATCTAATGAATGCTGACATACAAGAACTTAATATAAATGAAGTGGATGAGAAGAAGTGTAATCTTAACGATATGCATTAGTTTGCAGAGTAGCAACATATGAAAATATTGCTGATCAACTCATAAAGGCCTTATCTTAGCAAAAACATAAGACCTATGTGAGGAGCTTAAGACTTAGAGTCTATAGTGCTTGGCAATAGTGTAAGTGGGAGTACTATAATTTGTACACGATATACCAAGATATTTTTTATATATTTATAGATATTATTTATAAAAGGTAAGTACTTATTATATTTATATATTTTCCTATCCGTATATATTTTACAATAAAGTTCCATAGATAATTAGAGTATTTATGGAATAAGTGCCTTGCGTACTCATTTAAATAGATGCAAGTAGTTTACTAATAAGAAGGAGTTAGCTATGAGTAAGGGTAAGTAAAGACTCTTACTAGTATACTAAAAAGCAAGTAGCTTTCTATAAATATAGATTATAAATTTGATGAAATTCAATACAAGAAAGTGCTTGCTAGGTTATTCATAGTTGCTAAACTTCCATTTAGACTTGTTGAGCATGAACCTTTCATAACTTGTTGCAATGTATTACAATTGAGATTTTCGATTCCATCTCATTGGACATTGCTTGTGATTGTGTAGAGTTATTTAAATAGGAAAAGGGAAAGTAGAAGAAAATTTTTTCCACATTTGGAGGTAGGGTAAGCTCGACTACAAACATATAGACATCTAATTAGAATTTATGTTATTTGTGTTTGACATGTCATTACATTGACAATGATTTGAAAATGTGAAAGAAGATGATAAATTTTTGTCAAATATTTGGCCACTTCAACGAGGCTATATGCAATATTGTTTTAACATGTTTGAAGGGTTAGGGTATTACTAAGGTTTTGATGGTGACTATTGATAATGTAAGCTCCAATGATCTTTGCATTCAATATTAAAAAAATAAATAAAAATTCAATCTTGGGATACACTATTATTGAAGGGAGAATTTTTGCATAAGAGGTGTTGCACTCATATTTTAAGTTTGATTATAAAAGAAGGTTTGAAAGAGTTAGATAATTCAATATTTAGAATTTGCTCAGTACTTAGGTATGTTAGGTCTTGTCCACAAAGACTGGCTAAGTTTAAGAGTTGTATGGTAGAAGAAAATATTGATAGTAAGGCATTATTGTCATTAGATGTGGAAACTAGGTGGAACACTACTTAACTGATGTTAGGGTCAGCTTTAAAATTTCAAAAGGCATTTAAAGCATAAGAAATCAATAATGCTAAGTTTAGACTAGAACTTAAGAGGGATAAGATGAGGGGGGGTTCCTACATGGGAAGATTGGGAATATGTACGTAGCATACTACCATTCTTAAAAACATTTTATGATGCCACTTTGTGCATTTTAGGATCCCTTTATGCGACTTGTAACTAATTTGTTGAAGAGATATTAAGTATTAGGTATTAAATTAATGAGCAATGTCAAAATAGTGATCCTTCTATGAGGATGATGGCCGAAAAGATGAAAAAAAGAAAGCATGAAAAGTATTGGAGAAATATCAATATATTATCTTTTGTTTTTGCCATTCTTAATCCTTGTCAAAAGTTGTTCTATGTTAATTGGATGGTCAAACATGTCTATGATCCCCAAAAGGCAAATAAGCTCATGTAAAATCAACCTTACACTTTCATCATTGTTTCATGAGTATAAGTTCAATTTAGGGCATAAAGAGTTGCTTAAAGTTGTGTAAAGGAAACATAAACACAAGAGAAAAATGAAGATAGTAAACCATGGAAAAGAGTTTTCACTTATGAGATGGGAAGGGAAAAAATGGTGAAAAAAAATGAATTAAAAAGGTATATTGGAGAAGACTGTAAGGATGTCGATAATAAGGATCTTGATGTGTTGGATTAGTAGAGAAGGTCCTCTTCTAGATTCCCTATTCTTTTCATGATGGCAAAAGATGTTTTGGCCATCCCCTTGTCAATAGTGGCTTCTATGTGTACTTTTAGCACTTGTGGTTGTGTACTTGATTTTTTTAGAAGTTCTTTGACTTTATATATGGTGGAAGCCCTTATTTGTGCATAGGATTGGTTGAAAAATCTTGGTATGGTACTTAGAGGCTTTTACCTTAAGTACAAAAAATTTCATTTCATTTGTGAAACTATTAACATTATGTTTATTATGTGATCATGGATTACGCTTACTATATATATTTTGCTTATATCATATCTTCAGATGCTAAAGTTGGCAAAATGGTAGAATCTATTATGACATATATTACACTTGATTGAAGTAAAGTAATTTCTATGAGTTTTTTAAGCTTTAGTCATTTAAGATTTTAAGTCGATTAATTTTTTTTAATTTATTTTTTTGTGCTTTAGGTTCAAGTTAGAACATGAGGTTTGAAGATCTCCAAAAACCTAGCTTATCTATTTGTTGGAATATCAATTTGTTGTAACTTTGTTTTTTGATAAAATTGATTCCTAATTGTCTATTTTAGTATAAATTTCCTAGATTGTTCATTTATTGGAACTTCATTAGTGTGTTGATTTATTGGATATTTAAAGCACCAGTTTGAATGGTACCTTTTCTTTTAAGTAGTTATATGGGTATTTATATGAATTATAAGCAACTTGCTTAATGTTAAAGTTTAAGTATGTTAGCATATGTATAAGAAGTATACATATGGGCATATATTTAATTATACAAATTAAATAGGTTATGCTTAAGTAATTATGGTTGTACAGATAGAAAAATGGAGATGAATACAATTTTTATATGTTATGAAAATTGATCAACCGAACAAATGATATGAAATGATTCACTTTGTACAGGATGAATGGACTATTGTCTTTCGAGTGTTATAGATATATACAAGTTTATGCATTGTACAGGTTATAGTTGTACAGGTTATTTAGGACGTATTCAAATCTTACTTTCTAGAGTTAAATGAAATTTGCTAAGGAAGCCAACACCTTGAATCGCTTCTCCTTTTCCAATATTTTCTTTGTATGGTTGTCTATGTCTAAGCTATATATTTATATTTAGTTGTACATAGTGGATTCTCTATTTTTTTTTTTTTTATAAACCATTGAATTGAGAAAAATGCAATCAAGAGGATAAAGAATAGTTAGCCTTTTTTTTTCCTTTTAATGTCCACATTCTTTTTTTAAGCAATTAAGGATACAATATTTTTTTACTTTTCAATATTATCTTTGTAAATTTCACATTCCTTTTAATTATTAAGATTTAATATTAAAAAAAAAAGTTTCAAACCGCAAACTAAACCATTTAATTTTAGGTTTGAAAAATTCACGAACTAAACCGTACGGTTAGATTCGATTCAAATTTTGGGGAGGGGGGAGGGGGTATAAACCATATTAAACCGAACCATGCCCACCCTTAGTATTAACTTCTAATTTAAATATCATAATTTTAGACAAAAATAGATATAACACTTTTTAAAGAAAAATATTATACCAAATGGTATCATAAAATGTGCATGTAGCACATAATGTAGGTTTTAAAATTGTTTGAAGAAGTTATGGATTAGATTCATATTTCAAGTAGAATAAGGTTCTTGCCTTATTTAATATATACGCATTCATTTATAATTTCTTATTAGAACAACCAGCTTTTATTTTGTTATTTAAATTTAGTTATCTTTTATTGATAGTATATAGATTGTTAAGGAATCTTACATAATACAAAATAACATAGTCTCTTGGAACTTAAAAGCTAAAACTTATAATATAAAGGTATAAGTTTTAGAAGGTTTTAAGATGAAATAATAAAGTAGGTAAGATGAATTTAAATCGAAATAGATAATCTTGGGAAGAATTAAATTGTCATTCCCTCCTTATTACCTATTACATTGTTTACTTGCAATATAGCACTAATGAATCCCAATTATAATGAATTCTAATTATTCAAAAGCACTAAATCAGAATCCCTCCCTCTACCGAATAAATCCCAATTACAAACACATTCCCTTTTTTTCATTCCAAAATTACCCACTTGGAAAATAAAAATTTATAGCACCATACGTTAATGTTCTCTATTGTGCACCACCACTTCACGCCATTATTCATCATACAACACCACCGTATACCACCACCACACACCACTATTCATCATCGTGTACCACCACTACAAACTGCTATCCTCCATCTTGCTCCACTATAGTGGACTATTATCCTTTATCATATACTACCATGATATACCACTGTCCTCCATTATCGTCCTCCATCATCCTTCTCCATCATGCACAACTACCACCATCAACGATTGAGATCGAGAGAGGGTTAAGTTTAAGAGTTGAGATTTAGAGAGAGTGATAGGAAGGTAAGGGAATGGTGGTAATTGTGCATGATGGTGTCAATAGGAGTGAGTTACTATAAATTAAGACTGTCAATAGGTTTAGTAAAATGATTTTATAATAACATAACATGAAAGCCTAAAAAAAATAAGATAGTGAAATATCAAAGAAAACATAAAGAAGATAATAAGAACAAAAAGTAACCATAAGAAGAATGATATTGAACATACTTAAGTTGATGCTAAAGCCATTATACAATGGTATAAATACTAATATTCCAATTGGATCAACCAGATTCAAATCCCCGCTCCCATCCCCCCTTCTTTCACGTTGCAACATGTATAGTTAGCAAAAATAAATAAATAAATAAAAGAATACTTCAATTGATAAAAATTGGCAACACTTATGTCAATTTTACATTTACAATTTGGTATAGATAAATGTAGCAAGTCAATATTTTAGCTTTGCATTTTTCATCAAAAGAATTTAGATACTTTTAAGTTAAAAAAGGCATCAGTTCAAAACAAATTACTAATTAAGATAACATTATCATTCATATTTGCACCCTTTCTACCAATACGTTTCCTATTTATCCATATTTGGTATGTACAAACCTAAAATCAAATTAGATCCACCGGGCATTGAATTACAATCTAAAGAATACTAAGGAAAAAGTAGATTATTTGTGTTTTCCATGCATATTTTTTTTTAATTTAAGGGTTTGATTATAATTTTATGAAATAAAATAATTTGATTAAGCACTTAGGAAGTATTAGTCTTATTTATTTATTTTTTTTTAAAAAAAGGATTGCTTGAAAACTCATTTTTGGTATAAGGTCTATTTACATTTTACATAATAATTCAAAAATTTTCCTTCCTTAAGAGTTTTGTACCTCATTAGACTCCTTTTTTAAAAAATTATGAAAATGGGCCTCAATGAAAACATATTCTGTTAGTAAGGGAGCGAAGATGCGCATCTCTTCTCTAATTTTTATATTGAAATTTGAGTTATAAAGAAGGCGTATGGCTTAGATGCACCTTCCTTCCTCCTATATCTACCCTTAAAATTCGGCAATTCCATCATTTTTCACTCTTATACTCTCTCTAAACTCTCTTAAATCCTCTCATATCATTTATAAATTGTAAATGTAGAACCAATTCAAATTTCAAAACTCTATTTTCCCTACTAACTAGCAAGAGAAATTATTTATGTTTTCATACATCAATTATTTTTTTATATGTATTTGTTATTTTTTATTAATTCGTAGGAATTATGAGATTTTAATATAAAATGTTGAAATTGAGTAATTTTGTTGATAAATTATTTTTTCAACACCAACTGATTATTTAATGCATGAAAGAAATGAAATGCTTTCAATGGTTAAGTCTATCCCTAATAAGGGAGATGTAAATATAGTAATTAATGAAGAGGAACTCGATGTAGAAGCCGGGTCAATTTTGCAAGTGGAACTAGGTTACAATCTGAATGAAGAGTTGATTCCCATAGGACTTGGTAATGATGATGAAGGGGATCATTTGGGAATTTAGTAAGAGGTTAAAGAGCAAGGTATTAAAGTGGAAAATAACGTAGATGTTGGCATCAATTCAGAGTTTGTTGTCATTAGCATCTCACTTATACACCATGCTTAAGCAATTCAGCAAATGTAAGTGCCTCTACATCCCCATCAGTATAATATGTTTGCAGTAGCTATCAGAGATCCAGTTCCATAATTGAACAATGGTAGAGGAAGTGGTTATGTAACCTTTACGGAGAACATGGAAGCAGAGAGTAGCAACCAATAAGATAATGAGAAGTTGAGTATGGGCCAATGCATCAACATGAAAGATAAGCTCATCAATGCGGTGAAAAGGTACCATATTAATCACCATTGTGACTATAAGGTCGATGAATCGAAACTAATTGTTTAGGCTATACACTACATGGAGAAGGACATCAGTTGTAAACGGAGCTACGTGCATCATATAAGAGGCTAATGGGGCTATTTGTTATCATTATTCTTAAGGGTCCATACACGTGTGTCAACCTGAGCAAAAACTAGGACCATTAATAAATTGACAATAAACTTATGGCTAATTGTTTCATCAACAATGTTAAGGAGAATTCAAGCATAAAGATTGTAGATTTTTAGGCAAACATATTGACCATGTTCGAATATAAAATAATAAGGAAGAAAATATGGGATGGTAAGAGAAAGGCTATTGAGATGGTATGTAGTAATTAGGAGAAAGCTTATAATGAGCTTCCAATTATGCTAAATGTAATGAAGATAAACAATCCTAGGACAAAAGTAATTTGGAGGCGGTACTTCTTTAATGAATAAGGAGCACTAATGAAGTGAGTTTTCTAGACTTTCGATCCGTGCGTGCATGTCTTCGAATATTGTTAACCCGTAGTTTGCACAAATGGCACGTTCTTATATTAAAAGTATGACTACAAATTGTTGATTGCTTGTTCTATGGATGACAACAACCTTATTATACCATTGACCTTTGCACGCGTTGATAAGGAAGCTAAGGAGACTTGGGGATGGTTTTTGAAAAAGAAATTGTAGTTTGTGGTTGGTGGCCAAGAAGAAACCATTTTCTTTATTTCAAATTGGTACTCCAATGTTGATAGTACGCTTCAGAATGACAACATTGGATGGCAGCCCCCATTTATGGTTTGGAGGTGGTGTATATGACATGTGGTTAGCAACTTCAACATAATTCACAAGACTCAATTATACAAGAAATCAGCTACATTTACTACAATGTAAGCATAGCCCAAAAAATTTGACCAATTATTGGAACAAATGTGGCGACTGAAGGAAGATGCACAATCGTAATTCTTACCCTTAGATATATATAAGTGGATGCTGGCTTATAATTCTTGTTACCATTTTGGGTACATGACATCTAATATAGTTGAGAGTTATAATGTCTTCTTCAAAGGTGCTATAGGCTTACCTCTTACATCACTTGTAAAGAATATATTTTACAACTACTTCACCTATTGGGAAAATAGAGTTGACAAATGAGGAAAGGAACATTTGTAGGACAAGAATTCATGAAAATTCTACGAAAAATGATTACTACATAGAGTAAGCAGGCACTCCTTCATTCCATTGTTAGCTTTAGCTAGGAGAATAGTATTTTGAAGTGAAAACTAGCTACCAATGAGAAGCAAATGGGGTTATGAAGTGAGGTAGCCAGATATACGTTGTAGACACAAATAACCGCACTTATTCTTACACGAAGTGGTAAATCTATAGAATCCCATTCTCCTGCGCATGTAGAGCACTTAACTCTATTTGAGTCAATCCTACCAATTCGATTGGGGAATGATATAAGTGGTCCCACTAGTTAGATGGAGCTTGATTTGCCTAGCATAGCTATATTGCCATCAATGTGGAGTTGTACGATCTAGAGTATAAGAGATAGGAAGCATAATAGTACTCTTACATATTTGGGCTTGGGATAGATTCTCTTACATTGCCCCCCGTAGCAAAATCAGCTTTGCCATTTAAAAGGGGTTATCGCTTACCGTTAGGTGGGATGTATCACTCGACACCACATACCATCATACATATGTGGTAGGGTAATTCAAGACTACATTCGACCTGTAAACAAGATAACAGGTATGTGTTACTTCACTCGTTATGTTTATTGCTGTATTTGCATGGCATGTATTAATAAACTTTCATTTCCAATTCATGGTAGGTCATTTGTACCGCATATAGAGGTTCTTATTCAGCTTTTGCCCTCATTCTGTAATACTGGTCCAATTGTATGGACGACTAAAGTACCACTCATCTACTTCCATATTATTGAGCAATACTTTTTAGATTGTATTATCTAGTAGTTTAGGGGGTTCCAAACAATGTTAAATGCTATTGATATGAGTGAGGAACTTCACCAAATCAATCTTAGGGGAAAAACCAAGGTTGATTGGAGAATGGTACATAACAAGGACATTAATGCTTAGGCTAACCACCATATGTGGCTGGTATATCCTTAAGGACCACTTGCTGCAGATTTGGCTCACTATGATTGATAAAGGGAGCATACATGCCAATGTAGTGATAAGACACCTTATAAGCCTATTTTCTTTTCTAGTCTTAAGTTATATAGCACATCATATCATAATCGCTATATTGTTTGTTTTAAACATTATAGACATATATGCTACGCCGAGCATGACTTATTGATGATGTAGAGATTACACATGATATCATTGATAGTAAACTACAATATCTTGAAGAGTACGACGATTTAGTCTTGTATCCTTATGAGGTGCAAGAAGCACCTGCACCTGACCCTATACCCTCCTCTCCCTACCCCTAAAGCAAAGGGTAAGGGATAGAGTCTAAGTCATAAGAGAGGGACCAGGTCGGTTACATGGTTAGGGATGCTGTGATAATGATATGCTATTGGAATCTCGCCACTTCATCAACTTAGGCGAGAATGGCAACAATATAGTGCTTTGTGAGAGCTTCAATACCAATCCCAACTCCCACTATACGTCAACTACATATGATGATAACTTACTTTAGCAAACACTATCGGCTCCTCGAAAGTGGCTACCTACTAAACCTAAGGTTCTAGTATAAAAGAGGGTGTAATCCATCTTCCACCATTGTAGATCAATCCCGTGCCACCTAGAAATCTTCGAAAGACTCCTTCTTAGCCATCTAAGGTGATATCCATTGGATGACCATCTTTACATACTTGCTTTAGAAAATATTTTATGTGGTTTAAGAAGAAGTAGTGTGATAGGTTACTTTCATATTACTTAGTTAGTTGATTTGATGTTGTAAATGATACGATTAATGAACTTATCAATTACTTTGGTTGTTCAGTTTGATCTTGTTTCGTTTTCAAATACCATTTCTTTAACAAATTTTCTTCATTTGACAAGTTAAGTTACTTTAAATAGTTGTTTAGATTGTTTGTGCATATGCTAAGTTGTAAATGGCTAATGGAAATTAAACCATAATTTTATTTTGTATTTAATAAAACGCATTCTTTTCATATGCTTTTTTGTGTTTTAAAAAAACAAAGGAACGCACGTTCCTTTCGTTTGCTTTCCTTACTAGTTGAATTTTAGTATTTGAGGGTGCCTTGGAAGGCACGTGCCTACGGGCACACCCTTTCATAATATATTTTGGAGAGAAACTATTAAGGTATAAAACTTTAAAAAGGGAAAAAAAAAAAAACCCTAGAAATCATCGTATCAACAGATTTATGAGAATAATGACGTGGTGCAATCATGAGCCGTAAGCATCACAAGACCCAGGAACGCTTAACCGTACCCGATCCCCCTTCCCTAAAGAAGCACCAGTGGCCGCAGTGACCATTGCTCTACTCCACGGATTGACGCCTCTTTCTCTCCCTCCCCCTCTCTCTCTCTAAAAAAATTCACGGAAATGGCACTCCGAACCCTCTCAGCCCAAATCCACCGCCGTATCTCTCCTTCCTCTCTCCTACTCCTCCGCTCCTCCGCATCACTCTCCTCCTCCGCCAAAGTCTCCGAGCGCATCGTCAAGCTCTTCGCCATTGACCCTGACGGCAAGAAGCGCGAAGTCATTGGCCTCGCTGGCCAAACCCTCCTCAAAGCCCTTACTAACCACGGTCTAATTGACCCTGCATCCCACCGCCTCGAAGAGATCGACGCCTGTTCCGCGGAATGCGAGGTCAGTATCGCTCAAGAGTGGCTCGATAAGCTCCCTCCGAGATCCTACGATGAAGAGTATGTTCTTAAGAGGAATTCTAGGGCTAGGGTTTTGAATGTGCACTCTAGGTTGGGTTGTCAAGTTGTTTTGACGAGGGAGCTTCAGGGTATGGTTGTAGCTGTTCCTGAACCTAGGCCTTGGGATATTCCATAATTAGGGTTCTTTGGCGCGAAACACAAATTAGGGTTTCGTGATGGTAATGGTACTGCTTTTGTTTGTTTTATTGTTCAATAATGAAATTGAGTGGAAGGACTATTTGATCCCTGGGAAAAGGAAAAGAAATTGTGTTTTTAATGTTGCCCTTAATCATTATGAGGGCATTTTGGATTTTTTGATACTACATGTTGTGTTATTTGGATTCAATTGCTTCTGATTTAGCTCATAATTTATTTGGAACCCAAGTTGCGAGCCTGCTTTGGGTTGTGAAGAGGATTGAATCTTTACAGCATTTCAATCAAAACGAAGAACTTTTACTACAGGCATTTGCTGAAAGAGTAAACCAGGTGGCAATGATGTTTATTTTAGAAATCTGATTAGCACCGGTATGCTAGGACTTGTTATGTTGGGAGTCCAGTTGATGTGGTAATGTTTGCGCTTATATTATGTGTCTCATCTACCTATCGTATATGCATCGATAGAAATGATACTTGGAGTTACAAGAGGAAGTCTGTTGGTTCCTTTAGGATATAAAGAAATAAATGTAACTTAACTTTTTTGTTAAAGTGCATCAACTATTTCCATTGTTTGCAGAAGTGTGGCTTTCTTAGTGAATGTAACTTGAATAAATTGTTATATCAAGTAAGTTTTAAGAATACAAGTGGGTTGGATTAGCATGTTGGTGAAAGGCCTATAAGGTTTAAGCTTTTACTTTGGCATAACCAGTAAGATTTGACGTTATTCTCTTGATTGTGACTTGTTTCATGCCCAGAGTTTTGGGTAAGACAATATGTTATTTGGTACCTTTTGTCATTAAATTAAACTTGACCATATGTTTTGAACTAAAGTTTCATATTTGGTCATTAGAGCATTCAATTGTTGAATGTTTTGCCAGAAATACATGATGCATATTTAAGGAGCTATTGTTATGAATGAAGAATTACATAAATTGTGCAGGTCAATGCTGTAGCATGCCTGTGATTTATCTTCTTGTTGACATTACTTAGAGGCTTCATTGTGGAATGTGCCTGTTTTCTTTAAAGGCTGTGACAACAATGTTTGAAACAACAGGAATTATTTTGAAATTTGCCGAATCTTGTGTGGTTGTAACTCATAAAGTTAGATCATATTAATGAATTTTGAAGTAAGCCTTTTTTCCCCTCTCCAGATGAAGTCATTTTTCCCCTTTTCCAGCAAATAAAGATTTTAAAAAACTTCCTTCCCAAAAAAGATTTAAAAAGCTTTGTGTAGTTCAAATCACTAAGGTTTTTTTAGCCCATGAACCCCAAGGAGTTGGTCCAGTGATTAAGACCCAAGACAGCATACTATTCCAGTCTTTCTGAATTCTTTCTACAAGTCACTAATGGCTGCAAATGAATCCCTGAGAAATCTTTTGTCCGTAATTCTCCTTTTTTCTCCACATGCTAGCAAAACCTTAATCTTCTTTTCTGCTTACATTTTTTTCTCCCTTGAAAGGTAGGAGATGATTGACCAATGCTATCAAGATGCTTCAACTAGTTTGAGCAAATTCTGTGCAATCCTATTGCATTCTTAACCCCAACAATGGCCTCATTGATCCAGTTTAAAGAGATTGAGTGTTCTAAACGTAAAATGTTACCCATGAACAGTATGATGAGCTAACTTCCTCAGGGGGCTAGGCCTTAAGATGAATTCTAGATCCAGTGCTTTGCACATGGAGTTAGTAGGTTTGTGCTTCAATGATGGAATTTCAGGTAAGCTGGAGTTTTAGGATATTCCTTTAGTTTTTGAGGAATTTGGTGTTTTGGGCTTAATGGTGCTTCTTGGATCAGTAAAGTAGACAATTCTATCACTAATATTTGCATTTTTGCTAATGCAATGCTTGAGCTGTTTGATCTCATCTTCACATCCCTTCGATATAGGGAAGGCAGGTTTTGACTTCACATTGAACCTTGTTTATTTATGGAGTAACATGGTTGCAATATGATTTTTTTTTAATTATTATTATTAAAAATGATGTTAGAAAAGCACTATTGTTTTGTTTTGATTTACCTACAAGTGCTGTCATATATTATTGCCTGTCTGTATCCTTTCAAAGGTTGACTACTGCAGCCTGAGTAAGAATTTTGTGATAGGAGTATTTCTTTATATTCCTTAATTCTTGTTTGTTTGCAGTTTATTTTCAGTTTGAATTTCATTTCTCAGTAGGATATGATCCTTGGGAAATGAGGCTGCTTGAGTAATTTGATGACAAGCTGGAAAAGAAAAAAATTAATAAATGAATAAATGAAGGGGCAAACCATGAAACTCTGGTGAAAAGAAGATATGCTTTCATTTAACTTTTTTTAGGTGAAGTTATTTTCATTTACCTTATGTTGCACTGACATGTTTTTGCATTAGCACATATTGGTCTATAGGCAGCTTAGAGGCTCTCTGGAATTTGTTTAAGGGGCATATGGATGTTTTGGCGTTTTGAGAATTTCTGAAAGTTGAGCATATATTGATCTAGCACATCCAGTTAACTCTTGTAAGTGTACACTATTTCTTTTGATATCTGATAATTTTTTTTTTCTCTTACCGAAGGATGCATTAGATTATCATGTGACATATGCCAACCAGGATGCCCTTATAAATTGGATACTGGGGCTTTTTTCTTTTTCTTTTTTCTTCTTCTCCACCTCCTTATTCTGGGGCCTGCTCTTGTGCTTTTCGTTTTTCTATCCTTAGATTTCTGGTGGTTATTTTTTTAGTTGAGCCCTGATAAGTGAAGAGCATCACAGCAAGGTTGTGAAGACATCTTTTACAATAATTTACCTTTGCATAAATAGTGCTTATAGCCCTCAGTTGAACATGCTGGGTTCCTCAAAATACTGTAATTTATATGCTGGTAGATTTTAAAGTGTTGCAGAATCGATCCTATCCCTTTTTTTAGTAGATTCTGGATTAAACGTAGAAGTGATGAAGTATATTAAGCTTCACATCTGTCTCATCTTCGTGAACTCTGTAGGCCTAATGTGATGGCCATATTTCCTCTAGCTAGAAGGCAATAGGGAAATGTGGTGTCTATTTTGAACTGCCAAGATTAGCAGTAGAGTAGAGGACGTAGGTCTAGTTTTGTTCATTTTAACTTTTTTCATCTCCAGTTTCTCTCTCTTTCAGGATCGTTAGCTTGCGCGATGAGTGCAATGTGATCTGTCATCTTGAGAAGAAGGATATAGGCTGATCCCATTAGATAGTCTTGTGCATATTGAAGTATGCACGTTTAGAGATCCGACGGGATAAGGATGATCTTCTGCTGAGTACGTTTTTCTGGAACAAATGTCTATTCTTAAGATTGACGGATGGTGGAAGCTAAAAAATAACAACTCAGAAGTACCACTGATGAAATTCTACCAATAACAGCCACTAATACCTTCATCTGACACCATAACAACAATCTTTTCTTTTATCACAAGCCTTATCCGGAAATTGAAATCGGATAAGGAATCACCAACTTAGCATAAATTATCTTGAGGAGATAGAATGTTGCTGTTTTGCTTTGATACTGCTACTAAATCAAATATTACCTTTTATAGATTTTCTTATATATTTATACTAGAGAGAGAAAAAAAAAAAAGAAAAGAAAAGAAAAGGGGTATAGACAATTGTAGATTGGACATGTCATATGAATAGAACTGAGATCAATTAAAACATGAATTGATGAGAAGCACGGTCTATGAGTTAGTCATTAGAAAAGACTGATATGACATGGTGAAGTCACTCAACAGTATGTTAAAAGGATCCAAGGATCAAATATGATATGATGCTTGATCAGAGTAAATATTGATAAGAGTAAGAGTACAAGAAATTCTACTCCCTAAATCCATTATAAAGGAAATATTGAAGTTACTTATGTTTATATATTACATCCCTTGCCTAGGCAAAATAAAAACAACCCTAGCTAACTCAAAAGACGAAATAGTAAACAACCTACAGTAGGAAAATAATAAGAGAAGGCGGTAATATTACGCACGAGCATCAAGACTAGTTAAATTAGGACAACAATATGAAAAATAATAAAGGAAATAAGCAGTTAACTAAAATTAGGCCAGTTAGAAATCTTGGTCATGCGGGTTGATCAACATATATCTTGACTGGTTGAAAGGTGTCTAGGGCCTTATTTGTATCTGAGTCAGTGTAACAAAGTTTGTTGAAAGTAAATTGGAACTAGGCTATTGTTTTTGGTGTTTTTGTTTAATGTGAAGTTGAAATAAAATAAGATGGAAATGAACTAATCTAGTGGTTATGATGCAGTATGAAATTAATTCGAATTGTTGTTTGATTGTAATTGATATGAAACACAATTATAATTAAATTAATTTTTTTTATATAATCAATTAATATTACTCATAATTGATTAGACCAAAGGTTTTGTTGCCAAAATTCTTGAGGAATTGATAAGACAAGGGGCTTGAGAGGATGTCTCCTTTAAGATTTTCATTTATATAAGTCAACTGAATAAAGTCTATAATACAAATAAATTTATATGCTTAAAACTCTTGTCTGTATAAGGGTATAAATGTAAAAGAACCAAATCAAATAAGGACATATTTGGAAACCATACTTTAAAAAAATGACTAAATAAAATTACAATTGAATAAAAATAAAACAAGAATTAAAGTCTTCAAACTATCCACGAGGGTCATACCACATCAAAGAAGTCAACGTCCAGTCCATGTAACCATGCTATATAAGATGGCAAAATCTTCATTAAGTCACTGAGTAGCTAATGTCTTCTAAAAAGATGATGATCCCATTACCGAGGCACACTACTTCCCTTATGAAATCAATATGTCCATCCATTGCACACTACTTCCCTTGTGAAATCAATATGTCCATCCATCTTAATCATTGGGTATGACTCTCATCATCAACATCTTAGTTCATATGATAACTTTATCCACTGTACTTCATTATATTTCGGGCAACCAATAAGTCAAGATAATTAATCAACAGATGTTCACAATCTCACAACAATTCTACCAAATATAAATTAGAAAAAAACAACAAAATTACTACTTTTTTTTTTCTTTTGGGTTTTTGACCAATGAACAACTAAATTACATAAAAGTAAACAATAACCACAAGATAACAACATCTACAAGAGCCCCTAGAAAAAAGAAAAAAAAAAAAAAAAAAGAGAACCAAATTGAACACTAATTAGAGAGTTTCATTCGTGATGGTAAAAAATTATAGCGTATAATTTACTGAGGATAGCGCACTTGGACTAGTGCAACAAGTTTTGCCTAAATGATTTTCAAGTTTTGCCCAAGTAGCAAACCTATAGGAAAGGCCATGAGAACTATCAACTTATATTAAGTGAGCGCTTATTTGGTTAGAACAAATTAAGATTGTAATGACTTGGTTCTAAAGTAAATGCTGAAATGTGAAATTATCATATCAACCAACAATCTAAAACCAACTAATGAAAGTATCATTCAAGATATAGCCTCGACTAAGTCAATTAAGATACCAAAGGGTAGCAAATGTTCTAGAATATAGGTACCTGTTCTAAATTATTCATTTATAGCCTCTTGAAAAATAGTGAATCTATCCTTTCTATCTAATCATCTAACATGATTATTGATAATAGAAAGAATGCATTTCCGACTCTACAAACGAGAAGACCACAGAAAGCTACTATTGCTGATTCGTAATGTAATCTATAGCTCATTCATTGTGTCTTGCTAGAGATGAACCAACTACTACAGATTAAATCTCTTATTGGGAAAGTGTTAAGCTTAAGAGTAAACTTGTGTCAACTCAACCTTTATATCTTGTTGATACACTAAAACCAACTGGCTTCCATTAGCTACACTAAATCTAATGCATCAATATTAGCAAAAGCAAGAACTAATAAACTAATTCTAATGTTTATGTATAAATATTATACACATATATAATCCATTTCTCTATAAATGCACCAAGCTCTAGTTACTTCATAAACTACGAAAGACTAAACTATGAAAGCTAATAAAACATAAAACTTTCCATTATCAAAAGTCAACAAAGTCATAGAGAGAGAAGTAGAAGTAAAACTAAGACTAAGAACTAAATGACTAACATTAATTAACTACATGTGAGCTAAAAAAAGGATTAAAATCATTAATATATACTAAACAAACATTAGAAAAGAGATCCCAATATAACCGAACTAAAAAAATGAAAAACAAGAAGCCAAAAGCAAGTCTTTATTTACGAAACGTGGGTTTCTTTTTTTTTTTCAATCTAAAGATCGTCTTTGGATAAATTAAATTTTGATTGGACAAAGTTGACTTTGTCCGTCGAAGTTACTCACTTTAAATACACCATTTTAGGGGCTGACTTTAGGTCAGCAAAGTCAACTTTGGTAAACCGAAGTTAAGGAGGAAGTACAGTTCGATAAATCATAGTTAAGGATAAACTGAAGCAGTAACTTAACTAATGTTACCGGGGCAACTTTGGTTGCACAAAGTAAAGTTGATGCTTTAGACCACTTTCCATCTTTTTATTCAATTTTCACTATTGATTCATAGCCTTGACCTCGTGCTCCCTAACTTGAAAGTGTTTTGTCCAATTCTGTCTATAACAACCGAAAAAGCACATAGAAAACAAGTATAAACTTTGGCTTTTTTTCACATGACCAAAATATCATGTATTCAGACGTTATTACACCACCCACCGAGTGTTGATCCAACCGACCTTCGGTAGTGGATCATTAACCATCTATCTACTTAAAGATTTGTGATAAATGAACTAAAAATACTTTATGTTGTACCAAAGTTCAAATATTGGCATGAACTTAAAAGGACATAAATTACTTATCACTAGGATTATAAATGAGTTCAATCGAGATTTTGAAGGTTTAGACTCGATTCATTTAAAAATTGTTAAACTTGAGCTTGTTAAGGAATTTGAAGTTTAAATTTGACTCGTTTAGATAAATAAGTTTAAACTTGAGCTCATTCAGATAAACAAGCTTGAACTTGAATTCATTCAAATAAAAAGTTCAAAAAAGAGTTCGAGTTTGCATTAAAGCAAATTTTTAAAATATACTCTTTTGATAATTTTTTAATTATATTATTCTTATTTTTATATTCTTATATTATATTTTTTCATGTATATGATTTTTAATATAATATATTGGCTTGTGAGCATATTCATAAGCCTAATTACTAGCTTATTCACGAGCCTATTTATAAACTTGTTCACGAGCCTATTTATAAACTTGTTCACGAGTCAGTTTATTAGTAATATAAACAAGTTTGTTTACAAGTCTAAGAATGAGCTAAAGCTTGGTTTGTTTATACAAAAAAGTTTTATTTTAAATTCAAACTCATCTTATTTACAAATTGAGTTTAAGTAGAGCTGTGTTTAAAATGAATTGAGTTAGAGTAATTTGCGAGCAACTTAGGCTCATTTACAACCCTACTTATTACTTAAAATATAGAAGGATTAATTGTACTTTGGTAAATTGCAATCACCACTTAGTGGGTGCTAACCACCACCCATCATCTATAATCAATCACTTGAGTTGTGATTGAGAAGGTTCATTTGGGCCACTTTGGTAGGGAATGGTAGACTTGTCAACCCCTCTTGATGTTTGATATCACAACCAACTGCATGTGGTGGCTAATGATAAGAGTATCTATCCTGCCCGCCATTAGCTTGGGTTTGAAGGCACCAATTCTTTAAACTCATTTAATTATTAGGCTTTTTGTTTTGTTTCTAACCTCGACCTACTTATCATCCATTAGCTTGGGTTTGAAGGCACCAATTCTTTAAACTCATTTAATTAATAGGCTTTTTGTTTTGTTTCTAACCTCGACCTACTTATCATAAATTAATGGATTAAATGAGGCACTACCAAACCAATGCACTAAATATTTAGTTAATTATAATCTAACTCGGCAGGCAGTTTTTAAATAAGAATCTTTTTAAAATAATTAAATAAGATAGTTCGAAAAAAATAATTATGTACATATACGTTATTCTGTTGGGGGAAACCCGTTTAGTATTTGAACAACTCTAATTGATGAGGTTAACCTCCCTACGTAGCCATCCACGTTTCCCAAATTGTCCTGGAGATAGGGTTTGAGAATTTTTTGTTTTTTATTTTTTATTTTTTTTGTTTCTTGTTTCTTGTCTTTTGTTTTTTGATTTTTGTTTTTCGTTTCTTGTTTCTACCTTTTATTTGTAGATGGGGGAAATTTTAAAATAGGATCAAAGTACATACTATTACAGGTTAAGGGATAGGCCCGAACAAAGGGATAATATGCATATAGCAAAATTAAAGTGATATTACGCAAATCTATTCTTTTAGTAATTCTCTTTTGTTTTGTGGTATCGGGTGAGATAACTCGTTGTTTATTAGTAAATAAATAAATAACGTTATGCACACATATATTTTACATTTTTGAATGGTAAATAGGTTTATGTTAATATATGCGCAGAAGCAGAAACAAAATAATATAACAAGAAGTAGGTGCATGGGTAGGCAACAAAATAAGAACTTAATATCCGAGATACAATGGATAACTAACTTAACAACAATGGAAAACACGGGTTGGACGATGATTATCCTTAAAATTAGTTTACTAAGTTAAGCCCAGAATCCTAGGTATTAGAGGGGAATTATAAGCATGATTACCTCTCCATATTTCACTCAACAAGTTTTTTAACAACTCTTATCTATTACTGGTTTATCATCATACATATCTCCTTCTCTTCATTCTTTTCCTCCCATAAGATACGTTGCATGTTCTTGTCCCCCTTTTCTTCTCATTGTTAGGCTCTCGTCAAATCAAGAAGATCGGTTGACGCTCTTCATCGTTTCGAAAAGTAATGGATTCTGCGGAACTTAAAAGAATATTTCAGATGTTTGACAAAAACGGCGATGGTCAGATCACAAAGAAAGAACTCAGCGACTCCTTAAAAAACTTGGGCATCCACATTGATGATAAAGACTTAAAACAGATGATCGAAAAGATCGATGTGAATGGAGATGGATACGTCGATATCGATGAGTTTGGTGCATTGTACCAGTCGATAATGGACGAAAAAGATGAGGAAGAGGACATGAAAGAAGCGTTCAATGTATTTGATCAGAACGGAGACGGGTTCATCACGGTGGAGGAATTGAGGTCGGTCTTGGCTTCTTTGGGGTTGAAGCATGGGAGGACGTTAGAAGATTGCAAGCAAATGATCAAGAAGGTTGATAAGGATGGAGATGGCATGGTCAACTTCAAGGAGTTTAAGCAGATGATGAAAGGTGGTGGTTTTGCTGCTTTGAGTTCGACTTGACATACTTCTCATTGTACAAACCTTATAGCAAATTAGCTATGCTGTGTCTTCTTTTCTCTTTTCTTTTTCCCAAATCTTGGAAGGAATCCTGATTTGCTTTTGAAGGGGAAAATGAAAATATAATGCCATTGTGCTTTTGTTGTTCTTCTGCTTCATCCATTTCATTTTCTTTGAGAACGCAAGAGAAAGGAAGGAGGTATTATGTTCCTTCCTTCTCATGAGGCACATGTAGCATATGAAATTAATGCAGAAAAAAAGAAGAGGATTATGAATTTTCTTGTCATAACTTCGATGAAATCTTCGTGTACTGCAAACTAGTTGTGGTTTATCTTTCGAAATTCAATTTATTATTGTTTTTTTCGCAAGACCTTGATCACATCGTTATGATGATGATAAAAGGAGAAAGGATAAGCTTGTATAAATAAACGATTTAACGCATATTAAGATGCACAATGGTGTTGAGGGTGAATGACATTTAGAACCATTCATAGCCTGTATAGGTCAAACCTGTAATTTTATGGTGTTGGCTGGCGCACTCATGGCATTATGCGATTGCTCTCGGCTGAGAGAGAAGTTGAAAAAACAGACAACTCGATGGTTTCGGCAGATAAGAGAAAATGGTTACACTAAACAAAGAATGAATTATCTACAATTTCTCATGTAAGGCACAGTAATCTCTACACCCAGCACCCAACCACTATTTATGTCAGGAATGCTTTTGTAATTCTGATTCAATTTTCCTGATATTTTCTACGACCAGTTGAACTTTTGAGGATAATTCGTCATTTTGCTGCTCGACATTATTCATAAAACTAAGCAACTGTTCCCGATAGGCTACACACAATTGCTCCTGCTGTTGCAACTCCATAGTAAGTTCTTGGATTTTCTTGTCTTTGTCCCCCTACAACAACAGAAAGAGAACAGCATAAGAACATAAGAACATGAATAATGCTTAGAAATTCTTTCCCGACATTTCCATCTACTTACTCATTGGACTGTATAATCAATCAAAATATGCTGATTACAAGGTTTTTCCCAAAATAACATTGGGAATTCTATTTTGGCATTCATTGCATATTAAGATATGGTTCATACATTCACTTTATTTATTTGATTTAATCCAATATTGTTATTTGTTATCACCATTCAGACATTGGATATCTGACATTTCATCCAAAACGGTTGGGTACACTGAAGGACCACATCATCCCTGCTTCATGTACCACACAGGTAGATGTAAAATTTTGATCGAATTCAGCTGGATAGAACAGGGATGCCCTGTCAGATAGAACTACTAGACCAGTCAGATAGAACAGCAGCTGTAGCAGGGCTGCCCTGTCACATACCATAGTGTGTTTTGAAAAGTGCACGAGAAGACATTTCTCCTCATTTGTAGAGGGGTTGTGGGACAATTGGGTTCAAATCCCATACCCCTAACGTGATGGCCTAAGTCAAATTAACTCAGCAAGATAGCCCTGTAACTTTGAGAAAAATGCTTAGGAAGAGAAAAAAAATGCAACTGCATTTGGAGGAAGTGAGCAATTACATGCAATTATCTTAAATACTCAAATGTTATTTTTCATTACCATGAGCACTTGAGATAATTGTAAACAATTACTTCCTCTTAATATACTGGCAGTTTCCTCGCTACTTACATTATCAATTCTATTAATAAAAACCATTTCAAATGCAACATTTTAAGTATATTCGCAAGCATAGCTATAAGTGAAGACCAAATTATGCTTCCAATAAGCAGGATCAAGATCTTTGCCTTGTTCAGCCATGATTTCTTGACGTAGTGTACATATTCAGAGCAGCCAATGCACAATAGTTCCGTTTTAGTATATTTTCAATTCTCGTGGATTGCTTATATATAATTAATGGACTATAAACAAAAGCAGTCGTTGCATCTTGTTGCTTCAAGGTGGGACAAAATAAAAGCTAGTGTCCCTAAGTTTCTACTTTTGTTCTGGGACTCACATGATAAAGCTTCTTCCTATCAGAATTGAAAGTGAAGCAGAAGGCAAATGACCAGCCAAAAAGTTTTTTCCTATTGGTTGATGCAAGATTTCACTGTTATAGACACGAAGGTGCCGGCTCATAAGAAGAGGGCACCAAATACCCGCATTTTAAAAATAAAAGCCATACTTCTCCTCATTAAAGTGAAAATAAATTGCCCAGACATTGTTATCCTGAAAAAGACATTTCCAGCTCCCTGAATAGCTTAAGAAAAAGAGAAAGTGTGCATCAAATGCAATACAAAATCGTTTTTCAAACCAGAACTCACAAGAAAATATCAACATGGTTCAAACTTGCAGGTCATGATTTGACCTTCCTGAATGACAATATATAAGTAGATAGATAGATAGATAGGAAGAGACTGCTCTAATTAACAACCTATAAAGCAAAAGGGAGGACCAGACTCCTTGCTTTCATGAACTTTGTCAGGTCACCACACTTCTATCATTAAAAAGCTCAGGAAGCTCAAACATGAAAGCTCTTTGTTTCATGCCGGGTTTACACAAATAAGAGGTAAAATCCAGTAATTTATGTGGAAAAGTGCAATGACAATGGAGAAAAAAATAAAAACTAGTCATAAAGAAAAAGAAACATATCCAACAAAAAGTTTCAAGTAATAAACTCACCATAGTGCTAAATCCATTGGCTGTAACAACCAAAGGATGGTTATGGTCCTTTTCAAATCGAGTAACCACCCACTTCCCAGACTTTTCCATCTTCACTAAAATTGTAGCCTTGCAACCTTCCCGTGCACTAGGACGTGTTTTCTTGTCTGGTCCAAGAGACCCTCCATGATGAGGTGAAAATCCCTGCTTGTTACATCCAAGACGACGAGCAAGGGTTCTACCATCAATGCCTGATCGACGTCGTTGCATGATGCGAACAACAAAGCCTATCTGTCTTGCATAATCGGTGTAGAATTTCCTGGCAGCATCCTCTGAATCAAACTCCATCCCCACATATGGCTCTGAAATAACCCCCTCTTCTACATCTTTCTTCCCCTGAATATGACTTTCTAAGGCTTCTCTGTCTTGATCAATTGCCAAATTAACCTCTCCATCTGAATCCACTGCCACACAAACAGAAGCCTGTTACATTGAAATGGAAATAACATAACCATCTTCCATTAATTAAAGGGCAGGTATATTCTCTTTTTTTTTTCTTTTTTAATAGAGGTCCTTACAGCATGAATAAAGTAAGTAGAAATAAACTAAAAAATGGCCATTTGAATTTTATACAAGTCCTTTGTCCTCCCCCCGACAATCATATTCTTCACTCCACTCTCCACTCCACTACCATCATTTTAACTTTTCAACCCTCAAAAATTTTGAGTGTCAATGGTTAACAAAACTACTCCATTCCATCTGTACTCATATTACTTATGGAACATATAGTACCATGAACAATAAGAATCACTAGCTCTATTTTTAACAAAATTTCACCATTTCTAACTATTAGAAGACCTATCAGTGATGAGAAATGCAGAATGATTCAGAAAGAAGAACTGAAACTAGACAACATACTGCCATATTTCAGTGTAAACATAACCTTATACTGCACAAGGCAGGTTAGTGGCATGTCATGTCATCAGAAACTATTTGATAATGCCTTTGTTTGGCACCTTTAGGCAACAAACCAGGCAAGTTTTGCATGAAAAAATAACTTGAATTCACTATATTATAATCTATGCCTTTCCCGATATGTTACCCATCTAAACATTACAACCACTTTCCCCTGGGACTTCCATTTGAAAGCAGCTTCTTTACCATGAATGGACTGGTGGTCACTGAAAGAAAGAGAACCTAGAGAGAGCTAAGATTAGGGCATGCCCCAACTCTTGCAGGCATTTTCACCCTTGTCTGTCGAGAGTATGTAATATCAAGTAGACTTTTCTTGGTTACATAACCAATTCCAGTGCTTTTGATTCAGGCAAGTGCCATGCATCTTGTTTCAGGATTTGAAATGGTATGCCATTAATCCATTCTCGAAGAAACAGACCACAATTAACCCTTAATTTCACTTCAGCAACTTCACCACAAACTGCGTAAAGTTGCGAGTAAGCACGTGTGACTAAATGATGCCTAATCACCAACATAGTGTATGCAAGTCCCAAGTGAATGCAAATTATTCATATATGTTTCGTAGAACATGAGCTTTGAGGTGCCACAGATCAATGTTATAAAACTAAACTCAGATCTTCACTTTAAAAAAACACCCCTTGAATGCTAGTGCAGTTTTGATAAACGAACAAGTCAATCTACATTCCAAAATAAAGCGAACAATCAAAATAAAAAGAAGAAACGAAATGTGCCCCTAAGCTTTTATGAGTTTATCATACAGCAACTAATGTGGCAGGCCAAAAGAGCAGTCATAGTTGGGATGATTTTTTATCGACTTAAGTAAGTCTCAGCAGAAGCTCAACGTAAGCTCCTTTTTCTCTTTTCTTCTTTAAGCCTGATCACTACTGGACCAGGCTAATTTCTTAAGAAAGAGTTTATTTGATAAAAATTATGTTGGAGATTGAATTTGATTTTGATGATTAAGCTAGCTTTTTAACTTAAATTCAAAGCCATGCTCGAATAGGATTGAATTCCTTCAATTAGTTGTGAAAATTCGAGCTTGACTCAATCAGCTAATCAGTTAACCCAAGCTCAAACTCAATTCATCGAATCATGAAAAATAGACAAACCAATTTCATCAACAAAACAACTAAGCTAAGAAATCAATAAATAATTTAAAATCCAAACCATTGATCATTTTGCCATTCCCGATATTAGAAAACAATTACACCATGATATATATATATATATATATATTACCCTCTATTTTCTATAACCCCTTAAAAATGGGCAAAATGCGATCTTTATGTACTGATTCCAATACTTTTTCTTTTCTAAAAACACCAAATAATTGAAATTTTTCTAATCTTGAGAAAAATAAATAAATGAAAGCAACTAAAGAGCGATTGACCAACCAACCGTTTCTCCTTTCAGCTAAAGTCCCATAACACTAATCAACTGCGAAACGTTATGTGAAATGGAAATAAAAAAAGTCGAAATTGAGCTCACTTGGTGTGAAGTTGACACCTCAAGAACCGATCTTTTTTGTCTGAGAGACCCAGCAAAGACGTCTCTGAGACTGGGTATGTCTTTGTCGTAAACTTATTCACTTGAATTTCGGTTTGAAATTTCCAAGGTTGTCTTTTTATTAACAGAAAAAGAAACTGGATGTTGGACTTTGGAGCAAGGATTCGGTTCATTTGGGCCTATCCTATTAGATGAAGCGGGTCAATTTCCATTTTCAGACTTCAACTTTTTTTTTTTTTTTTTTTTTCAGTATGCTCAATACACACTTTTCCTTTTCAATATTTTTAAAGGCTCATATGGATTTTTTTTTCTTTTTCCCTTTGACGTTCGACATTTTGATATTAATGTAGGCTAAATGAGATCATGGATCAGTTTTATAAGATAATTATAATTATATATAATCATAAAGGATAAATTTTATGATATCAAACTTTTTCAACATATATAACCTATGATGTGAATATTCAAGAAATTTGTAAAATTTTAAGTGATTTTTTTTTCTTTTTATTGTGGCTATATTATATATTACAACTTAGAGAATGGAGAATTTTAATTTAATCCATCTCATTTGAAAATTAATCTTTATATTATTAAATTATAATAATAGTCTTAGTATTTTCACAGTTTTTATATTGTATTTTTTTCATGGGCCAAGGTAGAGGTGGGCATCTTTGTAGTTGGCTCAGTGTCAACAATATTTCATATCTTTTCAATTTGTATTTCGCATAAAAATATAAGTCAAACCAAAACTTTTCAAAGGAAAGCTAAATCAAATGGAAAAGTTTTTACATGAATTATTTGGTATATAAACTTTTAGTTTTTCTTCGGTCTTTCTTCGGTTAAATCAAATTAGTTTAGGTACTCCAAGTCTGTGAGATTGATTCGCATAGTCATATGATTCATATTTATGTATATTTCATTCTTTTTATATAGTCATATACTATATCTTTATTACCTTTAAATACCATTATATATCTTATATAATTTAATGTAATACCTTTAATAATAGAAGGATGAATGTTGGTATCTAAATTTTATCTATTTTTGTGTCTAACTAATTGAAGTTTAAAAGTACTAACATACTACCTTTAAAATTTTTAAGGTTATTTATAATATCTTAACTAACTTTATTTAGTTAGTTAATTGTAAATATGGATAGAGTTCAAGTAATTAATTGTAAAAATTGGTAAAGTTTAAATAATTAAATTTTAAAAATTAGCAAACTTCAAATATTGAACTTTTAAACTTTAGAAACTTAATTTCAAAAGTTGGATAAAATCCATTAAACAAATATGACAACTTATCTTTATATAAATGATTATACATATCTTATTTATATAATTACATTGCAATTACATAATCATATAAACACTTACTATTCTCGAGTTTTCTCATGTTATAGGTATAGAGTTAGATTTATATATATAATTATATTTATATGACATAAATTCCATGATACGTTCAACTTTTAATTAAATGAAAAATGACAAGGATATAAAATTCATAACCTCCTCTTTAATAGCTATTAAATGGAAAAGTTCATGTTTAATTTTGATGAAACAAAACCAAGTGAATTAATCAAGTTTTTTCTTTTAATTACTTAAAAAAGTTTTCTTTAATTTGTGACACAACTCGCTAAGTACCTTAGTCATGGCAAGTTGCCATATATTGCATGAAGATTGGAGATTAACTCACTTGTTAACAGATGCTCTTTAATACAATGCACAAGTCTATTTCCACATCTAGTTATCGTTGAGTTACTTAGATGTAAAGATTGATTGGGTATTGTTCGTTTTGGCATAAAACGCTGCATGATTTTGTCTCTCGATGTAGTAGTTTTTCAAGAGGTCATCTATCTTAAGATAAATCTACCCTAATTACGCTTAACTTCAAAGTTTTGATGAATTCGAAGCTATAATATAACAAGTTTTCTAAATGATTAAAGTTTTGTCACCTACTATTTAAAGGTATTACAATTCACCTCCTTTACAGAACTGATGTCCTTATTAATTTTGTTATACAAGTCTAAGATTACCATCAAATAGGAACTTTGCCCTTCAGATTGGCGGACTGCTTTAACACCACCTATAATAAACCGAACACAACTCTTCCCACCAAAGTATTATCTATGTTGATGCTGAATGTTGCACAATTTTGTCCTTTGGTGTAGTAGTTTCTTAGGAGACCACTATACTAAGATTAACTTAACTTAAATATGCTTAACTTCAAAGTTCTAATAAACTCCAAACCACTATACCTAAAGGCATCTTGATGATTAAAGTTTATTCACCTACTATTTAAGGATATTGCATTAGAATGAAAATAATATCATAGCATATATAAGTACCAAATATTTTAACTACACATCATAAGTTCCAATAGTTAGATTGAGATCATAGCTCCTAAAGTATGAAATAAGTTTATGAGGATCAAAGTAATCTTATTGGCTACGAAATATAAATACAAACATGACAATAATAGTAATATAGTTCAAACAGTCTAAAGATATATCTAGGTTCCCTCAAGCTCTCTCCTTCCCACTTAGTCATCAATAACTCCAAAACTAACCTTCACGACTTAGAACTGTAAATATGTTGATTTGTATCAATAGAAATTTATGGGAGTGTAAGCTTATAACAAACCTATGATGTTCCTTCCTACCATGCCTTCAAGCATTAATATAATTAGCAAGCATATGAAAGTATGAATTAAGCAACATGTCAAACATGTACATGTAGTAGCCTAGGTGTTGCATGCAACTCAAAATTTTGCCCTGCAAAGTTGGAGTTAAAGATTATTAACTATCACAAATCACAACTGGATTCGAGCACTTAGGTTTTTAGCCATATAAATACATTTATATATACATATATATAAATTGAAATTTCAATACTTTGTAATAAAACTTTACCCTTTTTTAAACTAGTGATAACAAATTCCTTAACTTAGTGGTTTGATGCCCTTGACAATCCATGCGCACATCTTAAGCAAAAGTCTTAAGATGTGATCCATAGCCATACAATTAGCATCTTCTAGATCTTAGTAAGCCAATAGGTTAATATAAAGACTTAATAAACATAAGACCCATAATGTGCCCATAAAATGGTCCCTATAGGGGCTTTTGCCCTTATAAGCCCCTTCCTACTATTTATGTGAGGTGGCGGTCGGTATAGATAACGTAATGTCATGACAATTTGTGAACCAGTATAATTAAACAATCGGATATGATTATATCCATTTGTTTAAGGTGATAGACCAACTTTACAAATACACATAAACCATATTAATAGCTATAATGCAAACAAAACTTAATTATCATAATTATCAGTATTTTCACGTTCAATATGTATCCACTACATGCATATCCTAATCCCATTATATTAATACATTTAAGATATATATATATAATTAAGTATAACTATTTATAAGTACAACCAAATATAGAGTAATTAGGAGTACTCATTTGGATATAGTTGCTAATCATAACAGTTGGGTGGTAGCTGGGACTCAAAGTTAAGATCACTAAATATATAAGAAAAATAGATAGTAAGGATTTTATCTACTAGGAGGTTCATCCTAATTTTTCTAACTATATGGTTACATTACTTATATAGCTATTTATTTTACTTACTTTGCGTAGTTTCACTTAATTTTTCAATTGCATATAACTTTTTCATTTTAAGTCCAATTTTAACAATGTTATTAATCTTTTTCAATCAATTTTGGATGTAATTTCACATGGTAGGGTCCATTTTAGGAGGTAGGGCCCATATTTTTCACTACATGGTCAAGAAGTTTCAGCCTCCAATGGTTCATTACATATTGTATTGTGTTGGGTTTTCTTCACTTAATTCTAATTTTTCTCTAGTTTTAAACTCTTGCTGGGCCTTAGCTATGTGTATGGTCCTAAGATGTTAAGGTTTTTATTTATTCCTCGAAACAATGTTAATCCTTTAACCTAAATGCCTAATTAGTGGGCTTTAGGCCTTATTTTAAATAGGTTTCTAAAATAAACTTTGCACTTTATTCTATTGAACCTATGAAAGTTTTAATGGGATCCCAAATAAAATTTCATTTTCATGCAACTACTGTCCATGTTACTTTTCTAGGCTTGTTTTATTGGTCTTAGTCTGGTTTATGGTTCCTGTTTTAGCTATCTAAAACCTAATACTTAAGCTAACTTATTTATTTAGACCTAAAACTTAACTTAACAAAATTTATTGGTGTCTTAAGTTAGATAACAGGTTTGGCTAGTGATTTAATTTGGGCTTTTAGTCATATTTTCAAATCCAAATTGGTCATTTTTGAGTTACTCATTAACTTATAGTATTAACTAGTAATTTAACGTAATTAACATGTATTAATCTTTCATTACCTATCCTAAATCAACATTATTCATAGGGAAACATTTAAGACCAGCTTATATCCTCTTTGGTTTAAAGTAGATTTTTTAGGGTTTTTCATAACTTTTTCTTAAGATAATCCAATCTAGTCACTAATGGAACATCTAGAAGTGTTTTTATGTGAGATTTTTATGCAAAAAGTTAAAATCACTTGGGAAATATACCCTTTCATGTTGCATCCAACTTATTACATGGATGTATCATGAATTTTCTTTGAGTTTTTCAAGATTACAATCTCATAACTTCAAGACTACAATATGTACATGATGTCCATACCTTCTTACATGTGATGACTTACTAAATGTTACAGTAACAAGCTTCTACAAGATAAAAATTACAAGAAAATGTACATATATTGTAATGTTTAGAAACTGGGAAGCCATAGCCTTCCCATGTATTAGCCTAAGGAGATGACACGCTAAGGCATCTAGTAACCTACCACATGTCTAAATTCCACAATAAATTAAAACCATTAGTCTCATTAAATTTCTCTTTAAACAATAAATAAGAATGGTATAGTGTACCACTTAATTTAACTAATATCACTTATAAACATTCGATTCATTTATTGAAACTCTTAAAATGTCTAACATTTAACATTAATAGGTTTACAATTTTGAACTACATGTAACGTACTCTAAATGAAATAAAATAAAAGTAAGGAGCCATAGGTGACCCTTACAATTACCTAAAAGCAAATACATAAATAAAGAAAATTGTTCATCTCTCAATAACATCCATCACTCAATTCATCCTCTAGGTGAGACCCTTCCTATCATCAAAATAATAGTATTTTGTCTCTATGTCAAAATAGTAGTAATCATAATCTAAGTTTTCATAATATCCAGTACTTTCAATCTTACATGTACCTGAAATTGAAAAACTACAAATTCTTAAAGGGTGAGCTATGCTTAGTACGGAACATGAAAATCACATGCATTTGTAACATATATAAGACAATTCACATGCATTCATTTATAAAACTAGTGCAGTAATTAACTTTTAATTATATTTTATTTAGCCAACAAATAACATACTTCTGGTGTCTTGAAACTTAGAATAACTCATGACTCCTAGGCATACAATATATATATATATATATATATACAAATAATTGTATTAGTGTAGGTCTTAACCATCATCCAAGCAACCCTTCCTAAACCTAGTTGGGTCTTCTCAATATGGAACCCTAATCAGGTGAGTCACATATGATCATTAGGTACCTTACCAACTCATTAAACCTTACCAATAGGGTATAAAGGTCAAGCATATGTAACACAACAATTGATGAGCAAGTTTAACTAAATTCCATTTAATGAACTACACCAAACAAACACAACAATACATGTTGGTGTCCCGTACCTGGATGCAAAGAGTAACCACTACTGTTTCTAGTGTCTAGACTAAGAGGAAGTTTAGAGTCAACACCTAGTAATAAATAAAATCAAGTTTATAATCTACTTTCTAAAATGTTTTTTCATGCTTTAACTTAGATTCTAAAATTCTACTTAAATCTGCGGTTAAGTTGTTGTTATCTATATTTTAAGGACAATTTTAGAATCTGACAATGACTTAAACTGATTAAGGTTATGATTTAGAAGGCTAGAAAGTAAAGAAAAGAAGGGATAGAAAATGAAACAAGTATATGATCAAGAATCATAGTCATGAACCTTAGTCATGGCTCTTATTCTATATAGAAGAATGACCATGAGCAAGGATCATGGCAGTTATCCTTTTGTCCTTAATTTTTCTTCCCCTTTTCATGCACAACTTAAGACGACTCTTAAGGATGAATACGGTTATGACTACTGCTATCTTCCTTGGTCATGTTCCTTTTGAACTTCAATTTCCCCCTTTAAACACCACTTTAAATCATTCATCTAACATCAATCACAACTTGACACACCATCCAACCTCCACACATTTAATAACAATGCCACAAACACCAAGATTAGACAAATCTATAGAATCTCACATGCTTCAAATCAATCCCTAATCTATTCTAGTTATGTGAAACCATCATAAAACTTTAGATCAAAGGGTACTTACGCATTCCCTTGTTGTAATGACACTAAGGAATTGATTCCACACCTTAACCACGTTGTAATTCATAGATTCTATTAAATTTAACACTTCTTTCCATGGTAAAACACATATTGCAACATATATTGAGGTCAACTTACCTTGTAATTGCATTTTTGTAGCAATTTGGCCATTTTCTTGCATTTTCCAATGCTTACAGTGCACTAATCTAAATTTTCGGGTTCTAAGAGTCAAGACAACGATAAGACTTCTGTAGTTTAAGCAAGGGTTTAAATAGGGTTAGCATTAAGAATGGGTTTCCAATCTTTAATTGACTTAATGCCCCCATAGGTGTTAGCCAATTACATATAATACCAAGACCTCTCTTATATTTTAATATCCTTATTTTATTTAAATCCCTTTTTGCTTTTATTGTATTTGTTTTTTAGGCTTTACATATACATTAGTATTTTTCATTTGACCATATGACATAAAACAACAAGATACTACACAAAAAGGAAAAATGGTTGATGTAAAAGAGGCACTTTCCTACACTTAAAGGGCGGAACCTAGGTTGAGCACTTCTTAGCCTCGGTTTTGGTCTCTCTTGTGTATCTAAGCTCTTCTCTATGTTTGTATGTAGGAACTCCCTTGGTTGGCTTCTTAAATTAGTAAGAAGTGGTGGATTTTTTGCCCATAGAAAAGGGGATGGTTCTGTTGATAGTCAAATTTCCATCACTCAGCTACTTGATTACCTACATGACGAGAGACTCTATTCCCAACCATATCAAGTAATATCAACATAATGAGTAACTTGATTCTCAGTTGATACCGAGTAACTTAGACTAGTATCCGATTTAAATTAAGTAAAGTGGCACAAGTAGTTATTACTTTACATGGTTATATTACATAACTGTGCACTTTTCCTACATTTTTGGAATGTATCTAATCAAGAGGCCTCTACGTATCTCGTTAATCATTTCGATAATTGTTATTTTAGACATGATGTTCGCCTATAAATACGGGTACCATAAGAGATACCGTAAGAGACACTTAATAACTCTTTATCATTCACTCAACTTTCCCTACTCTCATTTACTAACTTAGGCATCAAAGTGACTATATTAAACTGGCCCCAATACCAAGAGCTTTTCCTTTCTTTGTAGGATAATTCCGATTACAAGAATTCACTAACGATAGGTTTGATTAGGGAAGATGAACCAAAGGGGTAAAAATTTGGGAGAGTGTTGAGTAATGAAGTGAAGGAGTGAGATGGGAAAAAAATAAAAGTATGGGTATGCTTGTTTGTGGAGTCGATCGGTAAAGAGAAAAGTGAGGGCATATGTGTCTCTTTTTGAACTTGTGAAAGATGGAGTTATGAGAGTGTATACGGAGGATATAAGTAGATGTAGGGGATGGTTTTTAGAGTGTTTTCAAGTTTTAATTTGAACAAATATTTGAGTAAGTTGGATCTTTATTTGTTGGAGTTGGTAAGGGAAGAAGAATAAAAAAAAAAAAAAACACGAAAAGAAGTGAAAAGATGTATGCATGTGGCATGGGATGCCAGCTACTGCATAGGAAAAGGGAGGATTTTTGAATTGTCCTATGTAGCCTATCACATCTCATACTCCCCTCTAGGTCATTAGCAAGTTGTCACTTGTGAATATTGAGGGGAAAGGGGGGTTTTTCCATTTTTAGAATTTGATGTATCGAGTCTAGTCAGCTCATTTAGGAAATACACATAAACTCCTTATTTAAGTTGCAACTAGCTTGGTTCTTAAAGAAGTTAATTGGATGCACATGGGGTTGGGTACTATAAATACGATATGTAGGTTTTTTCATCCTTTTTCTTTCTTTATTTATTTATTATAATTAGGCACTTATTGAACTTGACATATTTATTCATTATCATTTTGTATTTTACTTTAACTCTCTAATATCATATTATATATATTTTAAAGGAATTTTTAGGTTCCATGCTAAAAGGGGTTTTAACTAGATTTTATGGTTTTGTATTTAGGGTTTTTCAATTTAGGTTTAAGGTTTTACAATTCTTCACTTTAGGGTTTTAGTGTTCATTGAAATTTCAAGTTTGAATATTATTGATTTTTATTTGATTTCAAGCTTGTTGATCTTAGGGAAAATCGATGGACACTTGCACGTGATTTTTAGTCATTGTAATTTTATAGGGCTTACCATTTTCATGAAAAAACAAGTTGTTTTTCCGAAACTTAAGTGTACAAACTTTTATAAGTATTTGACTGTTCAAGGAGCACTAGCCGAATGGTAATAAGCCTACCATTTTATGCTTTTGAATGGTAAACAAGCCAACTACTAGCTAGATAGTAGTAGTCTCACCATTTGGATGGTAGCTAGGTTGATTCTAGGGAGCTATAATTTGAACATCAGTTAAGGTGCTATTGGCTCCTAGATACTATTAAGGTTATCATTTGAATATTAAAAAAAAAAAGGGAAATAGCGAAAACACTAAGAACATCAAAGTAATGTCATTCTCTTTGATATTTATATAAATATATGATGACAAGCATTTATAAACCATCAACATTACAATCATGCTTTACACATATCAAATGATTACATTTGAACAAATTTACAATGGAAAGGGTTTTATGAATTTATTTATGCAAAATAATGATTAATTACTATAATGCTTTGTAAATGATAAAGCTACTTTAATATGCTCTTGAGAAAATAGTGACAATCAGCATTAATGGCAATAAGAGTTTAGAAGTAATTATCATTAGACAATAAGTACGTAAAGAAAATTAAGTATTTTCTTTTTATAACTATTTATGGAATTTATAACTTACTATCCATGAGTATTTGCAAGTAAGATGAATTATTAGGAAAAAGAGCAAGTGATCATTGAATTTAATGTTTCGGATTCATTCTTCAAAAGTAGATGAATAGCTTAAAAAATATGCTAGCAAAAGTACATTTACTATGTGTGTGAAAATAATAAATAAATGTAGCGATATAATAAAATTTGAAACATGATGGTTTAAATATTCTTCTCGTATTATTGTAATGATCAACAAAGCATATGTAAGGCTAATATTTAATCTTTTCACTATTGTTAATAGTAGATTTCCAACCTAGACCCCACATTTTGACGAGGCTAGGGCCTATTGGACTGCCTAGGACGAGCTTAGCAGTTCAAGCTACAAGCACTATACTCATTAATAGGTATAAATTACTCTATAATTTTTAGGTATATTTAGGCATAACCTTATCATAATTGTGTTTATTTCTTAAGTTTTTGGTACTTAATTGTGTAATATATCAATTTTAGATTATTTAAGAGTAAGGAGATGAAACTCTACAAGAACAATGAGATTTAGATTGATCACACCCATGATTGAGGGTATGATTAAAGAAGATTGAATGCTCAATGCTTGTTATGCCTTCAATCATGGGCATGACTAAGGGCAAAGTTATTATCCACCTATTAATTATGGTTGTGATAGCACATTAGAAGGTTGATCACTCCCTTTATCACAAGTGTAAGGAGATGGAATGTTTGCAACAAGACGATCACTTTCTACATCATGGCTGTAGTGGGTGAAGATGATTCTTTTCCCGAGACAATTACGCCTTAAATCACAAGCATGATGGGAGTGGACGCGACTATTTCTCTTCAACTTTTTTACATAAACTGATATGTTTAATGGATATAAACACTAGGGGATGATGTCTTGAAATAGTATATTTTGGACCTTTTAATAAGGACAATATATATACACTTAGAAAATTTGGACAGAGGAGGAGATTCATTTTTTTAGACAGTCTAAACCTTAGTTTTAAGGATTAACCACAACATGTCTATTCATCCATCCTTGTACCCATTATGTTTTCCATTTTTTGTATAATTACTAAGTGTTACATCATGTAATTTTCCTAGAATTACTTGAGATAGATGATGGGAATTCATTGTTCATATATTTTATAGACATATATAGTGGATCTAAAAAGGGGTTTTATTTTTCTACTTATCTTATGTTGCATTCCCTATTATCTCTTCATTTTGTTGATATGCATTATTATCTTATCATGTATGAGTAATAAATTAAGGCTTGCTACATCATTTTAGTATGAACACTTGTTTAATTTAGTAATTTCCTGATTTTTGTTAATTTAGGTGAATTGAACTAAATAAATCTAAGTACAATGTATTGTATAAGACTAACTTAAGATGGGTTTCAATGGAATATGTTGAGAGACAATTCTATTAAATAGATCTAATTCAATGGAACAACTTCTTCTTGATAATAGAGGTATTATTAGGAAAGTTACTGCATCCTTAGGGCAATGGATAAATTATCATGATGTTAACGCAATTTTAATTGGTTGTTAATTTAGAAGAGATTCTAATAGAGACAATTAGGGTTAGAAGTAAGTAATTTTAAGAAGAATGCTGACAAATCAGTAATTCCTTACAAATAACAATTGTTGGGATACAACTTAATGGTGACATAATGCTATGTAATGAACCGAGTCTGCACGTTAAGTGTGGAATTGTTAATTGTCTTTCGTAGTCACTATGTTAGATGAAATTTGTTTGTGGGTTAGTGTAGTTTAGTTAGTAAATTAGACATTTTAGTATGTAATCACTTGATAAATTGGGTTGCTAGATAATAGGAAGACTAATTAGTACTAATGTTTATCTTTGTTCCCAATGGAGATGACCCTATACTCATCTGTGCAAGTAAATGATAGGTACACTTGCTTGTTGAACCGAGTTAAGGATAGAATATAGGTTTATAAATTTTTAGACTTAGTAGCTCCAATTAAAGGAGATCAAGTTTTTGGTACTACTATTGGGGAATGGCATCATTAGGAAATTTGAAATTCCTGTGCACCTAGCTTGTGTTTTCATTGTTTTGTTATTTTTAAGAAAAATTTTATGCTCAAGTTGATTTAAATTTACTAGTTTTTGCAATTTATGACCTTAAGTAGCATAACTGAACTTGCCAACTTTGGTCTTGAACCCAAGAGAACACTCAGAAGCAATTTGAAGGAAATTCGCGAATTCAATGAGAAGCAAGCATCTGATAGTAAGGAAGTGAGAGTCCATAAACTATTGAGAATAAAAAAAAGAGATGTTAGAATCATCTAGAATGAATGACCAAAATGAGAATGTTGATTCGCCATTGGGGAACCAGTTTTTGAATCCTAAAGAGAATATCTAAAGAGTTCACTCATTGAATGTGAATCTACCTCTTGAAAGGAATGAACATGAAGTGTACGCAAGGAATGAGCCAAGAGTTAATTTGCCTGTGGCTCTAAAGAGACATTAGTTTATTGTAAGCCAACCTAGATGGGGCTAATACTAGCATCACTTTGCCTTGTATTTAAGCAAATACCTTTGAGATAAAGTTGAGCTTTATTCAAATGATTTAGTAGTACATCCAGTTTGATAGGTTTAGTAAGGAAGACCCTAACAATCACTTATAGCAGTTGTTGGAAATATGTGATACATTTAAAATAAGTGGTGTATCGGTAGATGTTATCTACTTGAGGCTTTTTCCATTCTCATTGAGGAATAAAGATAAGCAATGGCTAAACTCTATACTAAGGAACTCCATCAACACTTGGCAAGAGATGGTAGAGCTGTTCATGAGGAAACATTTCCTACCATAAAAAAACAATCTAGTTGAAAGTAGATATCTCTTCATTTGGACAGTTGGATATGTAGACATGATATGAGGCATATGAGAGATGGAAAGATCTAGTTGGGATATGCCCCCATCATAGGCTCCTAGATTGGCACCGAGTTTAGACCTTCTACAATGGTTTAAACTACACAACCAAGTAGCTCATTTATGCAGCTGTTGGTGGGAGCTTAAATCACAAATCATAGGAGTAATGCATCTAATTATTTGAAAATATGGCCAATAACCACTATTAGTGGTAATTTACAAGAGTTAGAGAGAAAAGGTAAGTAGGAAAGTATAAGTTGGATGCTACTTCTTCCTTAGCTCATAAGGTAGAAGTATGAGCAAGCAAGTTCGATAGCCTAACTATGGGTTAGAACAAAGCTTTGGTAGTGGTAGATTCTAACTTCACAAGTTCATCTGAAGTAGATTAAGTAGAGCAAGCTGATTACATGGGAAATCCTATCCAACCTCCGAATGATCCATTCAACAATTCTTGTAGCCCATGTTGAAGGAACCATCCAAATTTTAGATGGAGTGATAATAAGGGGTAGAGTTCTAACATGCAACCTCTTGGATTTCAAAAACAAGTTCCTTCCTCTTAAGCTAAACTAAGATCATTAGAAGAAATATTAGTTCAATTTATCAAGTCTACTGAAGCACATCACTAGGCTGCCAAAACAACTTTGAGAAACCAAGGGGCATCCATTTATAACTTAGAAAACCAAGTTGGACAACTTGTAAAAACACTTTTTGAAAGGGCTTTAGGATCTTTACAGATAAGGGATCAAAATACAAACAGCAACGAATCTGGAACGAATGAATAGGAATGGGTATTCAAATGGAAGATGGGTACGAAGAACATAAAGGTTTTGATGGTAAATGTGAATGGATATAACTCACCAAGATATAAACACAATCAGGGGGTTTAAACTCAAAATAGAGTTCGATATGACTCATGAACACTAAATGTCGCTCGAGGTCTTAAATGAAGGTTAGATGCAGGGTTCACCACAATCTGAGAGCAAGATTAATAAGAATACGGGGATGATTAAAGAGTCTAATCAACACTCGATAATCTGTAAATGCTAACTCAGGTATAGCCCCGCTTGAAAGAGGAAAGTTTCACTCTCTGTATATATCTTTGTATCTGTATTTGTCTATCCATTTAGTTGTACAAATGTTACTATTTATAACAAGTCTTAAACCCTAATGGTAAAACTGTAAATAATGTATAAGGCCTTAAACCCTTAAGAATTGAGCCCATAAATAAAATAAAGGAAAACATACACAAGAATACATAACTGTGCGTTTTACAGGACTTGGCATGTAGTCACTCGGCATGTAGTCACTCAGCATGTTTTAGAAGGAGTAGTATCCAAATTAGATAGGGTCGGTAGTTGGATGTATGGGTTTGGGAAGGGATCCCTAATGTCTTATATGGCTTAGTTGAGATACTAGACAGGTCGGCCCATAATTGTCGAGTGCTAGAATTAGTTGGCACTAGTCTCTTGAGGTTGTACCAAGTGGTTCTTTGGTCTAGAGTACTCAGCCTTGCGATTTCTCGGGACCTTGGCTGATGATAGAATTGATGCCGAGTGTTTATTTTCCTTCCCCTTGTCTTTCTAGCTACAACTTAGCCTCGACAAGCATTGACAGGACTTAGCTTGGATATTATTGGAGGCTGATTCCCATCATTATCGTAGGTTTGAAAGGAAGTCATCATCGATATTAAGTGTTGAGTTCTGGTTAGGATGCCAAATAAGCTCCTTCCCCCTTTTCGTTTTACTAAGGGCACCGTGTGTCTGTAGATTTCCTTAATGCTCATCAGGGTTAAGAGATAACTCTTCCCATTCTTTCGAATAGTATAAGTGTTGAGGAATTCGGCATGGATCACTTTCTGATCAAACTCCTATGGTTGGCCAAGAAGTGGATTTGCAACATTCATAAGGACCACATCAAATTTAATCTTGCCTTTGTACTGTCCCGCCTTGAATGTAATCCAAGTGCGCTTATGTACATGGACCATACCCTTGTCATTAACCCACTTCAATCTGTAGGGTCGAGGGTGAGAGTAGGTTAGTAACTTCACCTTTTCCACTAGCTTAGTAGAGATGATGTTAGTGTAGCTACCTCCATTGATAACTAGGGAATAGGTCTTCCCATGTACCAGGCACCGCATATGAAACAAATTTTCCCTTTGTCCGGGATTTGCCTTCAAGTCAACTCTTATTGCCATAACTAGAAGTTTATCGAGGCCTTCAGGAAAGACATCTTCTTCTATTAACTGGTTGTTTGAGCTCTTGTCACTCTAACTCTTGATTTGAGCCTCGGGCCCTTTGCCCTTCAAGACCATGACCCTTTTATTTTGGCATTGGGACGCAATATGTTTGTTGCCTAAGCATTTGAAGCATTTCGCTTCTCAGGCCTTGTTGCTGTGTACCTTCTCTTTCTCAGCAATCTTTTCTTGGCATGGCTAGTCAGCTAGGCTCTCCTTTCTTCATGTTCTTTTTTTGCCTTCTCTCAACATACCTCTCAAGCTTAGGGCTGCCTTGTTGAGGTCGGTTACTCAGCTTTTGATGCTTTCTTCTCCTTTACCTCTCTACTCTTAATGCCAAATTAATTAACTTGTCTAGAGAGTTGAATGGCTGCAATTCAACTATGTTGGCAATATCGTCTTGGAGTCCACTTAAGAATTTAGCAATGGTGCGGTCTTGTGGCTCAGCAACCTCACATCTCGTCATTAAGGTCTTAAACTCTTGTAAATACTCTTCAACAGTATTTCAACCTTGTCTCAGGTGTTAGAAGGCATGGAGCATCTCTTACTTGAAGTAGGTTAGTACAAAGTGTTGCTTCATTAATCGCTTCATAAGTCTCTATGTTCTAATTAGCTCTTCTCCTTTAACATCTCACTTAGCAACTAGCTTATCCCACCAAAGAATCGTGTATTCAACAAGGGATAGTGAAGCTAGCTTAACCTTTGTTCGATCATCACACTCATAGTACTTGAACAATTTCTCGTCTCGGGGGACCTAGTCAAGGAACTCTTCAGGTTAGTAACTTAAGCTTTATATTGTCAAGCCTTTGGCTAGGTGCTTGGGGTTCATCCCTTACATTTTGAGTTGGTCGATTCTCCTCGGTTCAGCTACTTCTGTTAGAGCTCTGCTCGGCTATACCTCTTCTCAACTTTAGCTCTTTTCTTTGGGCTTCTTGATTTACGTCGGAGTCAACACTCCTTTCATTTCCTCTTCTCAGTATTGGATGGTGTTCTCTTCTTCTCGGCTTGGTAGCTCTTTTCGATTGTTGCTCGTTATGATCAAGTTCATTAGAACCACTTCCACATGTGGGTGTTTACTCCCTTCTTCCTTCTCAATCATCACGTTTGTGGCCTCTGACTAATCCAGTGAGTTCATGGATAGAGTCGGTAAGATTTTGAATTTGATGTTCTAATTTATCAATGCATTGTCTCAAGCTTCCATAAGGGCTATCACAAGTGTTCTTGACACTATCCTCTAACATTCTTGTTTGTATAGTAATTTACTAGAAAATTACTTTAATCTTTTATGTTGAGTTCACTACTCCTCTAATCCTCTTAGCTTTAATCTTTTATGTTGAGTTCATATTGTTCTCCTTTGACAAAGTAGACTGCTATTTAGTTTTCCATTTGGTTTTGTTGAGGAAGAAAATCGGCGACCTTAGTCCCTTTTCCATTATGTTTACATACGTTAATGTTATATTATATTGTTATAACTACAGTTATTTTAACATATTAAATATGGTTTGTCGATGAAATATTACAATCATGTTGGTATTTAATAGTAGTTGGTTGTGCTTTTCATTTTATGTTGTCTCACAAATGTCAACCCTTTTATTTTCAAATATAGTTAGAATTAAAGTACCTATCCTTACATTAATTGAACCAAGGCACTCAGTGTATAAATTCTTCTGTGAATTTTCACTTGTCGTTGTCGTGTATATAATCGCAAAGGATGCAATTTGAAATTTGTTTCTCTTTTATTTAATCCAGTTTATTTTGTAGTATATGCCACAACAATTAGCGAGCATTAGCTTATTACCAATCTATGTCTACTGAATCGTAAGCTAGAGATAAGTAATAAGAGTTTGTTATTTGCTTTCACCTTAAAACACTAATATAACTAACATCATATCGTAATATTGAGGTCCATATGTACATCATTAAAATGACATTGTAATAATAAAAATGTGCTATCTTATCTGAAGCCTATGCATATTGGCTTTAGTTGGCATAATTCGTACCTTATTATCATGATGGTTTGGTATTATGTTACTTTGATAATTTGCTCTTACTATTGTGTTGCATCTATTCTTATCTATTGATAAGGTTATACCAACTAAATAAACATTTTAATTAGTGAATTTGTTATAATCAAATTATACATATGTTGTTGAAAATGGATGTCTAAAATTTACTTTAAGTAAAGTTACGAATCAATGGGAAGGATTACCTAGATTTCTAAAATATCCTTCCTTTGTACTATTTTAACCATTGATCATATATGGCAACATGTGGTAGCATCTTAAGGGGATCACTTTATGAAACTTTAGAAGATCCAAGTCCTAAATACCATAATATGTGTAAATAATCAACTTGGCCAAGATTGTGTGCCTTCTAGCTTAATGGGCTTAGATAAGATCAATTTAGTGTAAGCTTAAAGAAGTAATTCCTATTAGTCAAGCAATAATTTTTAGCTCTTAATGGCATGATACTCAGTATTGAACTTGAAAGTGGTCTTACTTATATGTACAGGTTTGGAGGTAACTCTTGCTGATGGTTCGGAATCATTCAAGGACTTGATGCATGTTTGATGGCCGTCCTTGATAGGATAGTAAGTTACTGGACTAACTCATATTAGACCTTAACTTGATCTGCTGATTGGGCTTGTCATGGCTCATTCTAAGGGTTAATGATGGTAGATCTTCAGGAGAAAATATGGATCTCATGTGAAGATTCCCTAGTGTGCTTACATGTTGAGATAACACAATTAGGTCTAGGTATCATGGTTTCTAAACTTTAGATTCATGGGTGTTAGTGATATTAGGCAAGTACATCTTATCAAATTGTAGTAGTAGATTAAGTCTAAATGTTGATCCCTAAAGGACTTTGACAACTAAAACTCATTAAATCTCTATTATCTAATCTACAAATTCGAGTTTGAGAATTTAAAGAATCTAAATTGCAGCAATTACTAAATTAACAACTAGTCAATAATTATTCAAGAACTTAACAAGAAAATAATAAAAGTATAAACTATTTCAAGATTCACAAACCGTATCTAATTAACCCTACTAAAATTAGCCCTTAAAGATAATCAAATTTATTCTTTAATCTTTCTTGATTGGGAGAATTCTCGACTAAAATTAATCACTTTCTCAAGCTAATTAATCTTAACCCTAAAATCATCTGTTAGAATCTCTTCTCAATAGCATGCTATAAGATCACATTATTACGCAACAAATTCTCTATGATATAATTCAAGATTTCGAAAAGATCTTACAAGTTATCTCTAATCTTACAACAATCCTCATCAACCATGCTTATATCTAATCTTATAAGATATCTCTCAATTCTCTTATAAAATATCAAAGTATAAATTACTACCTATGGAAATAATAACCTAAATCATGAAGTATACATAGTTAAATCAAGAAAAGAATAAAGAATTAATCAAATCTAATAATAAATCATATCACATAAGTAGATCTAGGTTTGACAAGATCAAGGTACCAAAGATCTATTCTCTATATATCATAAAATAATAATTTAAAATCAAATAATAGAAGGAAATAGAAGAAAGAATTGTGAAATTCACAAAAACTTGAATCTTGAAGTCTTTCTTTTGCCTCACTCTCTTAATTGTTCTTAGCTTGAAAAACTCTTAAAAAGCCATGCCAAAAGTTCTGTCTATGAAACCTTAAAGAAGCTTTACATAGAAGTTGAGAAAAATAAGGGTCATTGTAAACAACACGACTATGTTCCTTAGTCATGTAACCGTCGATGACAGCTACTATTCTTTCTTCTTTTTTTTTTTTCAATCACAAGGAATGACATGACCAAGGACAAGGTCATGTCCTTTGGTTGTGTAACTAGCCATGGTCATTGAAAGTTGCTCCAAAATTACCTGGAAACAATATAGTCATGTCATTCTATTTTGTCAATCTTTAAACCTTTATAACTTTCTCATTTTAACTCCAAATTCAATGAAACTTGTTTCTATCTTCTTGTTTTCTTATGAAGATTGTTTCAAAAACTAAGAAAAGATTATTTTACTTAATTAAGTATCATTATATACAAATAAACTCAAATTTCAAGAGATAAACATGAAAAATAAATAAATAAAATATAACCAATTTAGAGCTTATCACTTAGCTCATTGTAGGGGTTGGTGGTGGCAAATCCTTAGGAGGCAAGCACTGTATCATGTATGCAGTAAAGTAAAATACTTATATATCTATATCTACTTATGTATATGTATAGAAATCATGGTGCAAAAGGGCTATGAGTACCCCTTTGTTATATCTAGACTTCAATTCAAGATAAGTAACATGTTATCTATTATTTCTTACATTAAATGAATGTGAATGACTGGTGGGGCATCCATCTATACTTTTGCATAACATACTAGGCTTTAACTTATTCTTTTATTTTTATTACTGTAGGTGTTAAGAGGAAGTTCAATGCTTATATAATGCTTAAGACTACTACTAAGGGGTTAGGAAACAAAGTAAATTAGTTATGTTGTATTGAGAAAGCTAACAATTTGAGGGGGCAAAGTAAATGTATTGAATATGTTGATAGGATATATTATCGTAGTATGAGAGATTTTGTTATAGAATTGTGTAAGCATGTAATATTATATCATTGATAGGTTCTCTAGTGACAAGTTTTACATGTGATTTAGAAACTGTAGTGGAGTTTTAGAGCTTTAATATATCATTAGAAAACTAAGGATACATAGCCAGTAGTGATGCCTTAGGATTCTAGAGCATTATAGATAAGTTGTGACTTGATTTTTGTGTAGTACTCAAACGTTATCTAAAAAACAAACAAGTAACAATCTCTCAAAGTACCAATGAAGTGGATTCTATAATTTGAAAAAAAAAAAATCCACAATGGTTGTGTTAGTTGGAAGAGACTTAATGAACATAGAAGACACAAGCTTAATTTTGATGGTTCGATCGCTTGTGGATTAGCAGTAAGAGGTAGCTTATAGTGTGATGGGCATGGAAAGATTATGCTTGAAGTATTCTAGCATTGATTCGATTAATCTTATGGCTTTGAAGAACAATGGGCCATCTATAACAAGTAAAAGATCAAGAATCTTAATGTCAAAGTAGACTATCTTCTCATCTATCAATAAATCATAAATCATTGTTACGTAAGGTGGGATGTTTTCCATTTAGTACAAAAGATTCGGAAACTATAGGATGTTTTCTACTTAATACAACAAATTTAGTGAATAATGGAATTTTTTAATGCATCAATTATACATATATTCAAAGAGAAGAATAGATTAGCTAATCACTCAAAACAAGAGGTTGAGACTTGCAAATAGATTTCTTCACAACAAGTTTTTTTTTTAATTAAATAGGTTTTGCAGAGGTTTAGTAATCAGTAAAAGGTATTCGTACATTAAGTCCAAGATGTATATAATGAACAACAAGTGTATTAGCAGTTGGTTCCATCATCTCACTGTGAGAATTACTTCGTCCTAAACCAAATATAATTAAATATGATTAGTTGTTTACTTTCTGTAATTCACCGAGAAAAATTGACAGTACTATCAAGATGTAGATAAATGTGTAGAAGTTTCACTTTTATAGCAACCACAACAACCACATGTAAATTAGATCATTTGTCTTCAGTAAAGATGAAACTTAAATTTCAATCCCCATGATATCCATTGTCTTAAGGCATTAAGATGGATATTATGACATGATATTTCCAAAATTAGCAAGTAGAAACATGGGCTCAAACTCAAATGGAACTAAGAATATCATTATGAAAGATATCACATAAAATCAATTACTTAGTTGAAATTTTTATAAATATAGAGCCTATAGGACCATATCAACAGTGAATGCCTAAAGAGCAGTAATGAGCACAAACCATGTTCTAAGATTCATTGCAACATTGAAACTTCAAAAGTGGTACTAGAATCTATAAATGAATATACTGTTCTTCCTCATTAATATACTTAAGTAATATATCTTAGAAGATCCCCTACTCATTAAAGCGTATGCAAAGTCTATCTTAAAGGTGGATCCCTCATCAGAAAGGTATAATTACCAACTCATCTAGGAAGTGTAGCTTTTTACAAAACAACATCTAATCTTACCATCATTATGAGCTCCCAATTCACTTATGAAGCCAAACTATAAAAAACTGAGAGGATATAATATACCTTTTTGCTTTAGGAAGGTTATGCAATAAATGGAGGGTTAATGAAAGATTACTTTCGAGTATCTTTATGATGTTATCATTTAAATTTGGAATTTTAGCATTTTTATAGTCTCTCCTACCTATCAAAAGTAAACAAAATAGGCTACTAGCCTACAATGGCCGAGCAATGAATAATTCACTATGTAACATATCTCACAAAGTTATTATTAACCTTAAGACAATCATTGAATAATAAACAACAAGATATTAGGAAATAAAAAAGGAAAAAGATGGATATTTTATAGTACCAAGAGATGCCTCATCTCATGGTATGAACAAAAATATTGGTTCAAAAAACACTAGGACAAAGGCTTTCAACTTCAGACTTGATAAGATCAATATTTTCGAAGGTCATTAATATACAATTTAGAACAAACTGCTTCGCTATATAATGAGTCTTGTTTCCACCATTATCATGGAAGAATACTGAAGCATCATAACATTAGAAAACCAATATGTGAAACAAGTGTTGTTAGAGAAATCAATTGACCAATGAAAAGAAAATGAGAGAACAAAAAAGGTAAGCAATGAAACTTAGATGAAGCAATCATGGACATGAGATAAAGAGGAGTAATAAAGACATCCAAGCTTTAGGAGTAAAAATCCACAATTTTCATCTTACAATATCTTCTACACCAAGATATGTTTTATATAGAAATTGTTGAACCTAGGGTTCATTATTTGATTTTGATGAGAATAAAATAAAAAGTGTATAATTAAACTTATTGATTTTGATGAGAACAAAACAAAAAGTATATAACTAAACATGTTGTTTTTTAAGTGAATAAAACAAGAAGATGATTAAACTAAGTATTATTTGACTATATTGAGGTAATTGAATAAGATCAATTAATTTGCTTAATGATTAAATATATCAATTATCTCTACAAGAAATTTAATCTTTTGAGTGGTGATCAAATGATCTTAAAATTAGATTGCGAAGAGTATTTGTTTGTTGTGTGTTAAAGGAATTTTCAGGTGATATTTGGTTTACCGGGTTGACGACTCAAGAAAAAACCAAGCTAACGGTATAAAATCCTGAAAAACACATAGAAAAGCTCACTAGCCTAAAAGAGCCGACTTACCGGTTCACTTATCGGCTATCATATCGGTAAAGTATTTTGTTACCGACTTACCAGTAGTTTAAGGTACCAGCATACTAGTAACAACCAGCCATTGGATCATTTAATGTACTGTAACAGGAAGAGTTAAATGGGATGATATAAATGCTCAACAACCCGACCAAGGATAGTAGAGAATTGATCTTTTACTGCAATATTGATCTTTTACTGCAATATTTCAACCTTCTCTTGTATTCTTATTGTCTATAATTCTCATTGTTTCTTATACCATAAATTGTTAACATTAAGAGAGATTTGAAGTATAGTGCTTGTGACCTATTAGTTGCAAAGTATTGAGAGTTAATAATACTACACCAATAATTCTTGAGATTAAGTTTTTGTGTTGTAAGTTGAGATTGTGATTTGTATTGAGAATTATGAGTGTAAAACTTATATAATCAAGTTTGTATTTATGTAGCTCTTGGAGCTTAAATTAAGAAATCAATAAAGTAGTGTGAAGTCCTCAATTGGAGGCATTGTGTGTCCGTGGAGACTAGGGGGCGGTCTGAACTCCATGTTATATCCAGGCTTGATCTTCTTTATCCTTATCTCTTTTAATTTCTACACTTATTATTGTTTTATTATTGCTTTGATTACTCTTGTTATTGCATTTAGTTTTTTATATTGAAAAAGAATTGCAATTTGTCCTTAAAACTGAATTAACCCCCCCTCCTCCCTTCCCTTTATGAAAGGGCAAGTTATAAATAGACCACCACTCTTAATCGGGAATAATTATCCTTATTAGAAATATAGGATGTATATCTTCTTAAAAGCACAAAATAGATTGTTGTAGCAAGTAGTAGATAAAGGACCATTCAAGATAAAAGGAAAAAAAGAAAATAACTACGCTGAAAATGATTGGAAGTTATAAGACTTAAATGAAATAGCTATGAATATCTTGCATTGAGACATTAACAAAAATGACTTTAATAGAGTTTGTACATGTAAGAGTGCTAAGGAAATTTAGAAAGAATTAAAAAGTACATATGAAATAACTAGCAGAGTAAGGGATACAAAGATAAGCTTATTATGTAGACAATTTGAAAACTTTAGAATAGATCCAAATGAAACTATTGATGAGATGCATAATAGATTCATCAATATCATTAATCCTTTGAATGTTCTTGGAAAGACATTTACTAACCTTCAAATAAATTCTAAAATCCTTAGGTCTTTGCCAAGAGAACCGTCGTTGAGGAAGCTCATGATCTTAACACAATGCTAAAAGAGCAACTTTTTGGAACTCTTAAGACTTATGAGATGGTTAAAAAGCAAGGAGAGAAATCCAAGAAGAAAACAATTGCTTTAAAAGAAACTAAAGAGAGCTCTAGTAATCATGAAAGTGAAGAAGATGATGATGATGATGTGGCCATGATCATAAGAAATTTTAAGGAATTCATGAAGTTCAATAGGAAATTGGCAAAAGTTAAGGATGAAAACATATCTCGGTCAAGAAAGGAGAAGAAGGAAGCAGTCAAGTGTTATAATTGCCCAAAAACTAGGTTACATTCAACAATATTACTCGAATCTTAAGAAAGCCGAGAAAGGACAAGGAAAAAGGCTATGATAGCAACTTAGAGTGATAACAATTCAAGTGACTTAGAGGGAGAAATGTGCTTTATGGCAATGAACAATGAGGTATGTTCTACTTCAAATGACTCTTCATTTAATGAGCTCAAAAATATGTATGATGAGTTACTTAAGGAATTTATTAAAGCTTAAAAAAGGAACAAGATGATGAAACAAATGATTATTGAAATAGGAAGTGAATTTGATCTATTTAGAAATGAATATAACAATGTGAATGATGTCAAAGAAAGTTTAAAGGAGAATAATGAGTACTTAAGATTAGAAGTTGATAAATGAGGAGTCAGCTAAGGAAAATGATCAATTCAAAGAAAAGTGTAATTCCCTTTAAACAAAAGTTGAAAGGATGAAAAATGAGGATAATATAGTTGATAGGCTAAGAGAGCTTGAAGTCTAGCCTAGATGATTCAAAACAAACTATAGCTAAGTTCGTGAATGGAGAAAAGAATTTGGATAAGCTTCTTGGCTATCAAAGGCAAGGATTGAACAAAACCGAAATTGGCTATAGTAAGGAATATATTTACAAGTCTTATAACAGTTACTTTATAAAAGCAACAACTAAGACTTGTAACTATTACGATAGATTTGCCCATATTGCACATATATGTTCAATATGTCATAATACCAATTGAAATCATAAAGGCAAGATGATTTGAGTTCTAAAAGGATACGGATATATCATTGCTAATAACCATAAAGGACCTAAACTCACAAGGGTACCAAAAAAGCAATCACATGTTTTTGTAGGAACTTCAAATGGAAGCAACTCAAGAAACTTGAATGGAGAATGCTCAAAGAAAAGTCAAAATGCATCTAACATGGTATTTGATCTAAGAAACTCATTCAAGTAGTCTCCATATAATAACTAGCATATTTTATGTACACTTGAAGTTTTCTACATTTTCTTAGGCTTCCTTATGCACGTATCTAACGTCTCTTGATTTTAATGTCAAATGTTAGCTCCTACATGTTTAAATAAGCTAATATTTCATGCTTAAATGGTTGGCTTGATTTGATTATGAAACTATGCGTAATTGATATATCCTCAATCACATTTGAGCTCACATAAGTATTTAGGGACTTAACTAGTGTTTTTTCCATTACTAGCTTTGCAAGCTATGCTTAAACTCTCATTATGTCATAATATACATATAAATCTTGCTTGGAATGGACAATTGCAAATATCATACTTTTGGTGCACATGTGAAGTTTCTCATGTATATTTAGAATCATATGCACATAATTTTGCCATGTTTTGATTTCCGTATTCAAATCCAATTCCCGCATGTTTAATTTTGTCCATACATTGTAGTTGAATGATTAATTTGGCCTACTTTTGTTTTTGTAAAAATTTGACTCCTTTAGACTCAAATTAGGCTCTTATTGATATTTAGGAAGTCATGTGATCATTTTTTCCATTTGCATGCTATATGTTGTAATCATGCTACCTTTGTATCTATAAACACCACTGAAACTGTTTAGAACACCAAATTATCATGAACTTGATTTAGTATGTATGTGTGACATTCAGTTCAATTTTTATTCAATGGTTGATTTTGATTATTTCAAGTGGTGATTTTAGGACTTCCAAATCCTTCTTGCAATATTTTCCTTCCAACAAGCTTATTGTTTTGTGATAACTAAGCCCCATTGCTTGAATTTAGTCATTCATGCATTTACATGGCTTAATAATGAACTTTCTAGCAACTAATGGATTAAATTTATTAAATCTTGCTAATGTTGCTAAGATACAAACTTTTTACACTCAAGTAGACCTAAGAAACATGCTCAAATAGATTTCATATATCAAACATAGTGTTTAGCATGCTTTAGGCACACTTGAAGTCATTCATAAGCAACTAAGTTGATATATGCACAAATTAATTATGCATTGGTTTCTATGCCTAAAACTGGGTCTCACATGTTTATTTTCATCCCTAAATCATGTTCGAGTGGTCAAACTAGATTGATTTGAATTTTCTGCATATTTGACCTCTCTAGACCCTTTTTAGGTTCTAAGTGCATTGTGGAGCATTTCATGACTATTTATGCCAATATGAATGTTGCTTGGTTTGATCATGCATTTTTTATGTTTCTTAGTATCTTTCAAATATGCTTAAATCATAAACTTGTCTTGAATTTGAGAAAGAATCCATCCTTGCTCAATAGCTACATTTATGCTTAACATTTGATTTTAAGGAACTCAAGTAGTAATTTTTCAATTTATAGAGTCTTAAAGCTATATTTTATTTTTACCATGCTTAAACATGTACTTGAAATTTGCTTGAAGTGTTAGTATACAAAAAACTCAATGCCCATGCACATATTTTGCTCCTACATGCACATTTTCACTTCATCATGAATTACTTAGCTCTATGTATTTGATTAGATTAAATCTTGGCTATCTAGTTAAAAATGAAGTTTTTCAAGCTTAAAGGACTCAAATAAACTTGTTTGAAGTGTTAAGATGTTCATTGAATCTCTACAAATCAATTTGAATTAGTAACTTTGCTCAATCAAGAGGTCTCTACTGTCTTTTCTACAAAAATTGCAGAAAACTAGCATGCCAGTTACTCAATCCACCGGCTTGCCAGTTTACTCCCTAGATAACAATGAAAATGCAGTTTTGATCATTTAACTTACAAGCCGGTTCACATAAACATCGGCATATCGGCATACTGCTCTACTTTTTCAATTGTGTTTGCTTCTGTTCGACTAACCAACAAGCCGGTTCATAGGAACACCGGCATGCCAGTATACTCCTCTAGTTAACCACTTAATTTGCCTTCTATTCGAATTGCCGGCATGTCGGCTCCCCACAATAGTGGCATGCCGGTTCATTCGTTTCTAAGCGCAACTTAAGGCACACCGAACCTTCTCTCTGCCTTTCTCTCCTTCTACAAAAAACCCCTTTTCCCTTCTTCAAACCCTAACCCCTTTCTCTCTCTTCGATCCATCTCTTTTCCTCCATCAAAATCCAAAATTTCTTCCATCAGTCAACTCTTCACTCTCTCCTCTTTCTCTTTCTCTTCATCACTCATCACTCTCCTCTTCTCCTTCGTACGACTTTTTCTCTCTACCAACTCCCCATCCACCATTAAGATGCTACCTTGATGAACTATAGCCACTTTTAAATGAACTATCACTACTCATCTTGCATCATTCCTCCTCCAACTTCAAGATGATAATCGACAAGTTGCATGAATTGCTAACTTCCAATTTATTTTGTATATACTCTTCATTATGTTTATCTTATGTTATGAACTTAGCCATTGGTCACTACAATTATTACTTTTAATTGTCTTGCCTTGGCCATTTCCTTGGTTTGTGTTGCTGATGTTGCTTGTTTACTACTTGTAGTTTATGTATCACATAGAGTTATTACATTCCTCATAGTTGGCTTATGTTTTTGAACATTTGGTGTAGCATTAGCTTATCTTGATGAATTCATTATGGAGATTTTATTTGGCATGGTTTTTAGCTTCTTTGGTTTCACTTTTGTAGGGGGCATATCCTAAGGCTTAAGCAGGGATTATGCCAAAATTTCGACTTGAAATCCTCTTCCCTCTTCACCGACTGGATCCTTCTCTTTTTGATGAGGCCAAAGGGGGAGAAATATTCAAGTTATTAGAGTGTCAAAACATATATTACATTGAATTGATAATAGTTACTCAAAATATTATATTGATCCTATAACTTTAGCACGTCATGATTCTTTGAAAGTTTGATATGTTCTTTATGTGAAGTTATTAAGAAGTGAGACTTGGTTCCTTAGCACATCAATATACTCTCATTTTTCAAGCACTCACTTAATCTTATTCAATTGTCAAATATGTTGAAATCAAGTGCTAAATTGAGGAAGAGTATTAAATTAAGGGAAGCATTAGATTGAGGGAGAACATTTAAAGTATAAGACTTTTGTCCTCATCAAAAAGGGGAAGATTTTTGAACCTAGGGTTCATTATTTGATTTTGATGGGAACAAAACAAAAAGTATATAGCTAAACATATTGTTTTTTAAGAGAACAAAACAAGAGGATAACTAAACTAAGTATTATTTGATTATATTGAGGTAATTAAATAAAATCAATTAATTTACTTAATGATTAAATATATCAATTATCTCTACAAAAAATTTAATCTTTTGAGTAGTGATCAAATAATCTTGAAGTTAGATTGCAAAGAGTATTTGTTTGTTATGTGTTAAAAGAATTTTTAGGTGATATTTGGTCTACCGAGTTGACAACTCAAGAAAAGACCAGGCTGATGATATAAAGCCATGAAAAACACAAAGAAAAGCTCACTGGCCTGAAGGAACCGACTTTCCAGTTATCACATCAGTAAAGTATCTTATTACCGGCTTACCAGTAGTTTAAGGTACCAGCATGTTGGTAACAACTAACCGTTGGAGCATTTATTGCACTGTAATGGGAAGAATTGAATGGGATGATATAAATGCTCAATAACCTGACCAAAGATAGTAAAGAACTGATCTCTTGCTATAATATTTCAACATTCTCTTGTATTCTTATTATCTAAAATTCTTATTATCTCTTGTACCATAAATTGCTAATATTTAGAGAGATTTGAAGTATATTAAGAGTTAAAAACACTACACCAATAATTCTTGAGATTGAGTTTTTAAGTTATGAGTTGAGATTAAGTTTTGTGTTGTGAGTTGAGATTGTGATTTATATTAAGAGTTGTGAGTAAAACTTATGTAATCAAGTTTATGTTTGTGTAGCTTTTAGAGCTTGGATTGAGAAATCAATAAAGTGGTGTAAAGTCCTCCGTTGGAGGCATTATGTGTCCATAAAGAGTAGGGAGCAGTCCGAACTCTACATTATATCCAAGCTTGATCTTCTTTATCCTTATCTCTTTTAATTTCCGCACTTATTATTATTTTATTATTGCTATTATTGCTATTATTACTCTTATTATTGCATTTAGTTATTTATATCGAAAAAGAATTGCTATTTGTACTTAAAACCCAATTCACCACCCCTCCGCCCCCCTCCCCCCTCTCGCTCTCTCTCTCTCTCTTTCTCTCTCGTTTAGCCTAATGTTCTTCAAAAATCATATTGCATTTTCTATCTGTTTATGCTATCGATTGTAGTAAAAATTATGGATAAGGAAGGAAATTAGGAAGAGAAGAAGAGTTCGAGTTCCACCGACTTCTACATGATGCAAGTGAAGTTAAACTGGGTAAACTTAATGCACATCTAGATGCAGAGGATATTATAAGGCAAAAATGGTCTGGAGCCAACTCTTATTATGCGTTATTTGCATTCAACTAAAGAAATCTATCTTAGATGGGAATGACAATTTTTATACAAATAGAATTAAGATCACCTATATGACAAAATAGAATAGTAATTGGGGGATAATTCTAAAATAAGACATACATACCAAAAACAAATAAATTTATATTTGCTAAATTCACCTTTTATATAATAATATTGTCATAACTTTGCGTTTTCTTTTTTTGATTTTAATATTAACTTACAACTATTTTACTTAAAAGTAATAAAGAAGGAATAAATTCCTAATCCTGAAATGCTTTTTATTATTTTGGTTGTTGGAAAATGACATGAGAATTTTTATTTCAACAACTTTTAATTCCTTCTCTATTGAAAATAGTTAATACCGTTTTGTTCATTGGTATTCATGTTTTGTCTCTACAAGGAGTAAAAGGTTGAAGTAGTTAGATAACATGCTCTTAATAAAATCATATATTGACAAAGTCACTCACATAAAAACAAAATCATCCATTTAACTTTAACTTGCATTATAATATATATGCATATAACAATACACACATGCACACAAAAATATATACATATAACAAAATCTATATACATATATTATATGTACAAAAAAGTATAATCTATATACATTGGTTATATATATCATACATACATTAAAACATAATATCAACCTAACCCATATAACATAGATTACTTGATGAAATTAAGGGAAAAAAATTTTAATGATTTTTGTAGTAATGGAGTAGCTAACCAACTAATGCTAGTAGGAAAAAATTATTACAATCACTTAGGCAAAAAACACCCTAATCAACTAATAGTCTATAAAAATGAAAATGAAATTCATTTTGTAATAAAAACAATGGTATTTTCATAAAAAAGTAGCCAAAATTTTTAGACTCGATAATTATAACTTTAAAATGCTAAAGGTTACTCTATAGGTATTTTGCAAGAACATAAATAATAGGTTTTCATCTATGATAATACCTTTTTATTTTTTAAAAAAAAAAGAAGAAAAAAATTATAAAATAAATTTTTATTTTTTTTATGAAATATAAATATTTTATTTTTTTTCATGCCACCTAAGTACTTACACACTTAGTGTGTGAGTTTATTTAAAAAAAAAAAAAAACACAGCCAAATTTACATATTTACCGATACTACTTTTACTTTAAAAAGAAAGAAAACCTAAGAACCCTAACTTTATTGCCAAATGTAATTTTTTTGAAAAACTTTAAGCAAACTAAATGTAATAATAAATCAATCAAGTATTTTTTTTCAAAAAAAAAAAACCACTATTGCTAAGAAAACACTAATATTTATGGGAAAAAATGCAATTTTTGGAAATACCAAATTTTTAGGGGGGAAATGCGATCTTTAAAAAAATATCTAATCTTTTATTATTCTCCAAAAAGAACATAATTTTTATTCAAAAATGATCAATTAAGCACATCCTACATTTAATCAATTCTTTAAATATGCAATTTTTTAAAAAATGACTAATTTTGCAATAAAACGTGAAATGTTTAATAAGAAAAGCCAAATCTTTTATTATTTTCTAAAAATATATAATTTTTGTAAAAACATGATCAATCAAGCACATCATACATTTAATCAATTCTTTAAAAAAATAACTAACATTTCAAGAAAACATGAAATTTTTAATGAGAAAAACCCAATCTTTTATCATTTTCCAAAAAGAACATAATTTTTATTCAAACATGATCAATCATGCACATCCTATGTGTGATCAATTCTTTAAAAATGTAATTTTTAGAAAAATAACCAATTTTTCAAGAAAACGTAAAATTGTTAATAAGAAAAGCCAAATCTTTTATTATTTTATAAAAATATATCATTTTTATGAAAACATGATCAATCAAGCACATCCTACATTTAATCAATTCTTTAAAAATACATAACTTTCAAGAAAACATGAAATTTTTAATGAGAAAAACCTAATCTTTTATTATGTTCTTAAAAAATATAATTTCTATGTAAACATGAGCAATTAAGCACATCTTGCATTTAGTCAATTCTTTAATAATGCAATCTTTAGAAAAATAACTAACTTTTCAAGAAAACATGAAATTTTTAATAAGAAAAACCTAATCTTATTTTCTAAAAAAAATATTATTTTTATGAAAACACAATCAATTGAGCACATCTTATCTTTAATCAATTCTCTAAAAATGCATTCGTTAAAAAAATAACTAACTTTTCAAGAAAAGAAGAAATTTTTAATAAGAAAATCTTAATCTTTTATTATTTTCTAAAAATATATAATTTTTATATAAACATAATCAATCAAGTAAATCCTACGTTTAATCAATTCAATAACCATATGGAAATTATCATCAATCATATAAAATGATTACATCAAAAATCAAACATATCAGTATATTAACAATCCATTAACCATATTAAATCATGCTAATTTTAAAAATATGCAAATGGAAATTCCATAAATCCTTAATTATTCATGGAGTTATTAAATTAACCATGCAACTTACCTATATAAGTATTAATAAAAGAACACATCACCATAACAAAATATAATGGCATACCAATTTTTTATGCTACCTAGCCCCATGATGCTATAGAAACCCTTTTTTTATTTTTTTTTGTGTATATAATTGAAGAAAGTTTAGAGAGATGATGGTAGGCTTTGAATGGGTAGGCTAGAGAGAAAAAGGTTGAAGAAAGTTTGTCGTAGTGGAATTTCAATTGATTCCATATAAGTAATTTGTAGTATAACTATTTGTTATTTATAAATACGGGATTATATCAAGATTAAAGTGCTAAGATAAATATGAATCAAATTTTTTCCTTAACTTGATATGAACAAATTTTATCTTTTTAACTAACTTTGATTAAATTTTATGCTATTTGATCTAAATCTTTATAATATCGAGTATTTGAAGGATTAAGGATAGATTTGAAGACAAGCATGTGCTTATCGTGTGACTATAGGCTAAAGCTAAAAAAAGGGAAAATTACTTGGGAGAGGATCAATGTTTGAAGGATTAAGGATAGATTTGAAGACAAGCATGTGCTTGTCGTGTGACTATAGGCTAAAACTAAAAAAAGGGAAAATTACTTGGGAGAGGATCAATGTTTAGGGTAAGTTTAAATAGGCAATCAACATTTTAAAATATTCAAATAAAAAATCAACGTTTCATAAGCAATTAAAATAGAAGATTACCATTATAATACCATTAACTCTAAGTAACACAGCAGTTATTTATCACTTAGATGTGATGTTCTAGATGTGTTATGCTTACTTATATGATTAAATAATAAGTAAATAGCAAAAATAAATTAATAAAAAATAAGAAAAGTGCCAAAAATAGAAAAATAAAATAAATAAATTGAATTAAATAAATAGTATAATTAAATATAAAATATGTGTAATATATATTATATATAATACGCATAATATGTTTGTAATATAATATGTATATAATATATAAATGATTATATATAATATATTATATATGTATATAATATAATACGTATATAATATCATAATAAATAATTAAATATAAATTTTAAAAATTTAGAAATTTTTTTTTTAAAAAAAGAGGAAATCACAAAAAAGTACAATTCCAACCTTAGGTAGCTAGATCAACCACCAAATAATTAGGTCAATCACGACCTACCAACTTTCGAGGGAGGTGGTTTGTGCAACAAACCCTTCCTAAAGCCACTTGTTAAGTCAAGCAACCTACTTTTCTAAAAGAGTCACAACCTACCTAACTATTTGGTAGCCAATCCAGTCACCTAACGATATGGGGTAGTTGAAACGACCATTTCTTATCTTTTTTATAATTTTTTTCTTTATTTATTTATTTAATTTTCTAACTTTTTTCTATTTTATATTTAAATGTATATTATATTAAATACATATTATAATATATACACATATTATAATATATTATAATTATAATGTAATATACATATTATATACAAATAATATTACATACATATTATATTTATTTATACTATTTATTTTATATTCCACAATTTATCATCTTTCTATTATGAAAATTTTTCCATCTTTTACATTTTGTCACTTCGATACTCTCTCTCTCTCTCTCTCTATCTATCTATCTCTATCACACACACACACACACACACAAAACCTGAAAGGGGGTTAAGTTGTGGTAGTACTATTACGTAATACGAGAAGATCCAAGATCAAGCACCATCCTTAATTAAGAGCTTTTAGCCTACTACACAAGGCATCCCACAACTATGACTTCTTATTAGTAACTAGTATCAAGTAATAACCAAGCATATAATATAAAATTATGTCATAAAATTTAAATCTAACATAAACATAAATAGAAAGGGGTATAAGGTTTCCCCTATCATAAATCATATAGAACCAAAATAAAACATTACTAGTAGTCTACACTACTTAATATATTAAAGATATTTAAAAGAATAGAGAGTTCAAATAATAATAAAGTGATCTCTCATGCTCTCTTATTCTCCACACTAAACAATCCCAAGCTAGTACGATTAACCTCGGGTATCTTACGGCCCGACTCCAACTAGAGATCCTACTGTAATAACAAAATATAGGGGCATTTGGTAAGTTTCAACTGCTTAGTGAATAATCTTCATATCTTACCATCAAATAATAATAAGCAAGTTATTTAATCAAACTTATAAATGCATGAACAAGAAAATGCGATGCAAAAAATACATATAATCATCCAATAACTGTATACAACATGGTTTTTAGGCCTATCATTACTCAAGTTGGCAAGTATTTAGGCACGTTACAACCTAAGTATCCACATCCAATACAAGTTCTCTTAACAATATAAGCACACCTTAATTATAGACATAGCTTAGCCTCAAGCAAAAGGCAGCACTCCCCAAAGTTATGTAGATCTCAAAGGTCAAGGCAAGAACATGTCACACGAATATACCATACAATAAATAATCACAATACATAATATCAATATGAGTCCATCTAAGCATGATCTCCTACTTTACTACATAATGCTATTGCCTTTTAACTCATGCTTTAGGATGTAATGCATATCTAGTTTAATTAGAGGCTAAATATTTATTAATTTTGAATTCATGGAGTGACCAAGCAAGTATATTCTAGACACTGCATTGTCCTACATCATAATACAGTTGTAAACACCCAAATTTTTCCCCTTTTATTTTTATTTTTATTTTTCTTTCCTTTCACAATAGGTCCTAAATTAGGAAAAACACAAAAAATAGGAAATTAAAGGAAACCCAAAAATAAAGAAATTCAAAAAAACAAAAAAGAAAAATACAAAAATAAGAAAAAGCACAAAAAATTAAGAAATTTGGAAAAAGTACTAAAAATAAGAAGTGCAAAAAGAGACCCTAAAAAATAAGTTAGAAAAGTTGAAAAAATAAAAAAAAATAAAAGATTTTAGAGAATAACATTTCATTAGAATAGATTTTTTGTTTTTAAATTAGATTTAGAATTTAGGTTATTGAACTTAGGCTTAGATTTAAATCTATCCTAGACTGATCGAATCCATGTGTAATTTAGTTGCACATATAAATAAGGCATAAACCAACAACCTAATAGTTAACACATGGACTTGGTTTAGCTATTGAGTGTAAGGTTTTAGGTTCAAATCTTGGCAAAAGTATGGTGGTTTTTTTATTTTTTGTTAACCAACACATTACTACATGTCAGGATCTTACTACGCTACGTATCTTGGCACATGGCATTATCGAATTAGACTACCTTACTGACGTGGCACCACGTCAACCGCCACATATTACATGATGACATGTAGCAGGTCAAGATTGGTCTAGTTGGCTGACGTGACGCCATGTCATCACTTTCCTTCTCTTTCCCTTAATTTTCCCAATTTTCTCCTGATTTTCCTCCTTTTTCCTTCTCAAGAACAGCTAACTCCCTCCACTTTGGCGTCAATTTTCTCACAAATTTCATGCACTAGTGCCCAATTTCTTGCTTTGATTTTGTTTACCCCATAGCATACTGTGAATCAAACCCAATAACACGTCCAAATTCAATCAAAACAAATTCAAATCAAGCTTTAAAAAAGTGGAAAAAAAAACTGAAAATCTAGAATTCGCCATTAACTCCGATTTGAGCTTTCCTTTTTTTCTAGGCTAATTTCGAGTATATAAAGGGTATTGGGGGTGATCATGAAACATACACAACCTCACAAGAACACTCCCACACCTTCTCTCTCTCTCCCGATCTCTTTCTCTCACTACTTACGGCTGTGCTCTCTTTCTCTCTAACCCATAGCTATACTCCAAGGAATTGCTTGAATTCCAACCACCGCCGCGATTCCCCCCCCTCCCCCCCCCCCAACGCGAGCTCCTCAACCTAGCTCCCCTCGTTTACTACCGTGACTCGAAGCTCCTCTACCGTTAAAACCCTAATCACCATACCCCCAATCACGGTCATGAGCAGTTGATGACAATGACCATCCACCTCCATATTACTCCCATAACTAGTTAAAGACAACAGCCATCCACCCTCGTATCATACTCGTGATCAGCTGCAGCCCCTCGATCACGTCCATGACCCCTTCTAAGCAATTACCTCAATTAACCTAATCTGATCTACGATTGACCTGTCCGACCTGCTCCAAGCCCGATCTATGCGCCAAACTCATCCAAAGTCTTTTTTTTTCCCTTTATTTGATTATTTAGTTGTTGTTGTTGTTGTTTTTTTTTTAATTTTTTTATTTATCGTGAATTCAAATGTAAAAATAAAAAAGAAAAAAGAAAAAAAAGAAAAAGAAAGAAAAGATAAGGTAGTTATTTAATTTATTTTTACTCTAATAGATAAAAATAAAAATAAATAGAATAAATAAAATAAAGAAACAATAAATAAGTAAATAAGTTAGCGAATAAAAATTAATTTTTACTCTTAGAAAAATCAAGTTTTCAAAAATAAACAAAAAATAAATTAACCATTTACAAATTAGGACTACTCTTAGATTTTTGAAAAATATATATATATAATTTAGGAACTTTGTTAGAATTTTTCTTAAATAAACCAAATTAAACTAAAAATGTAAAACCGGCATGTTTCCAAATTAAAATCAAGTCAATCCAGTAAAATTTTCATAAAAAGAACTACGTACGTCTGATCTCGAAAAGTAGATACGTAAATACCTAGATGGCGACAATAAAAAAAAAAAAAAACTAATTTCCCTTTTTCTTCAGTTTAGATTATTTTATTTATCCAGTTAGAGTAACCAATAATTAAGTTTTGTCTTTCAAAATTAAAACGTGATTTTTAAGTTTAACTCTAATTTTGGAAAGTTAATAGTGCCCATAACGGTTTAAAATTCCTAACCCTCGAATCTAGATTCTCTGGTTTAAAAAAACCATTTTGTAAAACTGATTTTAATCATTAAACTAATAACTGAGTTATAACCAATTCACCTAATTGGTTATAACTAAATTATCTTTCCCGACTCCGGTCGTGGTGACTCCAAAATTGTTTTCAAAACAAAAAGGAACAGTTATTTTTAAACCCTAGTCAAGTATCGGTATTAAATAAGTAAGGTCTAGTACTAATCGGTTTAGAGAAAACTTAATTTTTAGAAAGAATCGGAAGGGTAAAAAACCAAGCTCGACTACAGCAAAAAAGGGTGTTTGAAATATCTTAAGATAATTTCCTTGCAAAATCAACCAAAGCAAACACATATAAGTTCCCATATATCTTAACATGCAATAAGTTTAATTAATATGTATAATTAAATAAAGCACTACCTATAACCACATGACAAAGTAAAATAGGGGTTGGTGTACTCAATCTTCCATGATACCTAGCCATTCCAATAGTTCTCGACTGCATCCAACTCTGAATCTTTGTCACCTAAAGAAAACATTTAATGTCTATGAGTATTCTATTTGTACCAACTACCTAGGGTTACTTTTTCTATATCCATGTTTTAATTGTTTCCGTAATTCAAACATAGTTTATTCATCTTAACTTTATTTTTAGTCATCTTATAGTCGTTTTCATCATTCTCAAGTGTTCTTTCATTTAGTGAGGTTATTTTTGGATTCTTGGGTCAACAAGTTCTCAGTTTAGGCCTTATAAGGTCATGGGCCCAAATTGTGAGTTAGGTTACTTTAGGGTTTGGGCTTAGTTTTGGGCCTTAGGGTTAGTTTTGGTTCTTATGTCTTATACTTAATACTTTAAGCTTCTTTTAAGTATTTTAATTGAACTTTTTCTACCCAAAACTTTAAATTTTTAACTTAGGCCTTAGTGATACTCTTTTGGGCCTAAATGGACTCTTTTTCTAAGTTTAAGGCTTCAAATCACTAAAGGACCTATGGTGGAGGTCTTGGATAAGCCTATGGGGTTCGGTAGGACTCTTAAATAACTTACTTTAAGCCTCTTAACATAAGGTTCAAATTTGGTCACCTTCTTAAATAGGCTTTAAACTTAGTTCTTTTGGGTTTTTTAGGCTTAGTTTAGACCCACTTGTCTTTTTAGGCTTATGCTCAACATTGGCCTTAAGTTTGGCCCATTTTTCATAAGTGTACATATCTAGTCACTAACATTAAGATGGTTATTAACACCATTTTTAAGTCTCTAATCACTAACTAAGCTAGCTTAGGGCCTTAACTTAACATTAGCCTTTTTAACTTGGTTAATTAAGTCTTAAATCACACTTAACACTAAATAAACATATTATTAAGCTAATTAAGTAAAATTTACAGATTTGATGTCTTCATGGAAGTGGTGGCCAACATATGCTCTTAAGGTTTCCTTTTCCATTTTCATGTAACACTTGTTTTAAGGTCTTTTTGCTTAATTAAACTATGGTTTTACTTACTTATGACTATAATCATAACATAATATTGTATGGACATATGAAGTGATGTTAGGGAAAGGGCAACATGCAAGAGAAAAAAAAGGGGGTTTAGTACATTCCTTAGTGATTTAGCCCTAAAACTAACATTATACTACAGTTCTCTACTTACTAGTGTTAAAACTATAACTATGGAGTGTTTCCCTTCATTAACCATGTTTGTTCTTCATGAAAACATCCTAAAACATCCTAACATTATCCTAAAATAAAAACAAAGGAAAGTCTAACCTAAATACTTACCAAAGTTAAGAATATGGAGGCCCTCCTTATGAGTATGTGTACCGTAAGCTTGGTGTGTATAAGGGTATATAAGTGTGTCAAATGGCTAAGAGAATATGTATGCATGGCATGAGGCTTGGTGTTTGGTGGTTTGGTGTGGTAGTGGTAGTGGTAAAGTGGGTGATAATGTGGTATGCAAGGTAATAGAATAGAGTGAGCTTAGGGGCATTTTAGAATATGATATTTTAGAGAGTGTTTAGGAGGGGTTTAGGTTTTGAGCAAATGAAGAAAATGAGTGAAGTAGGGGGTAGAATGGCTGGCATGTAGAGGAAAGAGAGAAGGGACAATGTGTGTATATGTTTTGGTAAGGGAAGGACTTAGCATAAATGGGGACCATTTACCCCTTTGCTTTACTACCATTTACACCTCCTCCCCCACTTGAAAATAAGTTTTGTCCTCAAAACTTAGAGAAGACTTACCTATTGACTCAAAAAACTCGGGCTACTTGTGCTTTGCCTTATCTTCAACCTCCTAGGTAGCCTCCTCTTCTTTTTCATGTTTCATCCATAGTACCTTAACATACTTGATCTCTTTGGTCCTCAACTTCTAGTTCTTGCTATCAAGGATGTGAACTAGGTGCTCTCTGTAAGTGAGGTTTTCATTCAATTGCATCAACTCCAATTCTACCACTCCGTATGCATCTAGGATGTGCTTAGGTAACATTAACATATGGAAGACATTATGTAGTCTCGATAAATTTGGTGGTAAGGCCAGTTGGTAGGCTAAACTTCCAACTCGATCTAATATTTCAAAAGGTCTAATGTATCGAGGACTAAACTTTCCTTATGTCCTTGCCTTATGCACACTTTTTGTCAACTTCACCTTAAGGTATACATGATCGCTAACTTAGAATTATACTTTTTGTCTCTTTAAATCAGCCCAACTTTTCTAGAAATCTTGAGCTTCTTTCATTTTCTATCTAATGATAACCACTTTTTCCACATCCTCTTGTGTCAGGTCAAGTCTAGGAGCTAACTTTTCAATGTCATCCCAAAACAAGGGAGACCTGTGCTTCCATCCATACAAAGCTTTGTAAAGTGGCATCTAAATGCTTAAATAGAAGCCGTTGTTATATGCAAATTCAACAAGGGGGTAAATGTATGTCCCAGCTTCCCTTGAACTCTATGGTACAAGCTCTTAATATGTCCTATAGGGTTTGTATGATTCTTTCAGATTATCCATCCAACTTTAGGTGATAGGCAGTACTGAAGCTTAATCGAGTGCTTAGATACTTTTGTAGACTCCCTGAGAACTTTGATATAAAACGTAGATCTCGATCAAAGACTATATTTAAGGGAACACCATAGAGTCTTACAACTTCTCTCACATATATCTACGTTAGTCTCTTCAAAGAGTAGGTCATGTTGATAAGGAGGGAATGTGCTAATTTAGTAAGTCTATCCATAATCACCTAAATGGCATCAAATCTTGCTTGGGTCCGAGTTAATCCACTAAAAAAATCCATGGTAATTCATTCCCACTTCCATTCAGGGATTAATAATGGTTATAATAACCCTCCTGTCCTTTAATGTTCTGCTTTAACCCTTTGCAATGTTTCACATTTTTATACATAGTCAGCTATATCCTGCTTCATCCCATTCCACCAAAAACTCTTCTTAAGGTCTTGGTACATTTTTTTTCCTCTAGGGTGTACTAAATAACCCAAGTTATGAGCTTCCCTCATGATTTCTTTCTTGAGAGAGACATCTTCTGATACACATAACCTGCCTTTCAAGCGCACAATTCCCTTCTCATCAATACCAAAGTCTAGGTACTTTCCATTTGTTATCTCCTCCCTTACCTTCATTAAAGCTGGATCACCTTATTAGGCATCTCAAATCCTTTCCATCATTGTAGGCTCAATGACCAAATTCGACAACTCAACATTTCCTTCAACCCAAGTGAATTCAATATTAAGTATTTCAAATTCCTTGATCAACTCTTGTTGCACCATGAGGAGTGAAGTCACTTCTACATCATTCTTTCAGGTTAAGGCATCTACAACGATATTTACTAAACCTAACCAATAATTGATTCCAAGGTCATAATCCTTGATCAATTCGAGCCATCTTCTTTGTCTCATGTTCAACTGTTTCTAAGTGAAAAGATACTCAAGGCTCTTATGGTCTTTATAAATCTCACATCTCTGACCATACAAGTAATGCCTCTAGATCTTAAGAGCAAAAAACATTGCAACTAACTCCAGGTCGTATGTATGATAATTATACTCACGTAGCATTAATTGCCGCGAAGCATAGGCTATGACCTTTCCACCTTACATCAACATGCAACCTAGCCCGTTCCTTAAGGCATCACTGTATACTATAAAAGGCTCATCAAAATTAGGCAAGACTAAGATCGATGTGGATGCTAGTTTGTACTTTAACTCTTGAAAGCTCTGCTCCCTCTTGTTGTCCCATTCATATTTCACATTCTTTTGTGTCAATTTAGTGAGTGATCAAGCTAAAGTAGAGAAATATTTGACAAATTTCCTATAGTACCATGCTAATCTAAGGAAACTACGCACTTTAGTGATCATCTCCGACCTTTTCTATTCAACTATGGCCTTTACCATCTTAAGGTCAACTTTTATCCCATCACCTAATATTATGTGGCCAAGAAAAGAGATCTCTTTCAACCAAAAGTCGCACTTAGTCAGTTTGGCATATAGCTTATTTCCCTTAAAATCTACAACATCATCCTCAAGTGTTCTTCATGTTAGTTAGGTAAGGAAGAATACACAAGGATGTCATCAATGAAGACAATCGTACATTTTCCAACAATGCCTAAAACATGCAATGAATTTCATTTATGAAGGAAGCTGGTGCATTAGTCAAATCTAAGAGCATCACCAAAAACTCATAATGTCTGTACCTCATCCTAATTACCATCTTAGAAACATCATTTTCCTTGATCCTTAACTGATAGTCTGCAAATCTCAAATCAATTTCAGAAAAGACTTTAGCATCCTTTAGCTGGTTAAACAAGTCATCTATCCAAGGTAAGGGATACTTGTTCTTAATAGTTACCATGTTCAAGTCTCCCTAATCTATGCATAGTCTCATAGTCCCATCTTTCTTCTTTACAAACAACACAGGTGTACCCCAAGGTCATACAGAAGGTCGAATGAATCCTCTTAAATTATTCTTTTTGTTACTTCCCACTTTTTTTTATACTTTATATCCACTATTTATCCTGATAAAAGAAAAATATAAGTTAAGTTACATATCTGCAATAAGTCCAGTATCTATACTGTCTCCCTCCTTAAAGGCAATAACATTCTCTTCAAGTCCATCATCTACATAGTCCCACTTGCCTTCCAAGTTATAAACTCTAGCATGTGTGAGTGCTCTTAGTCTAGCCTACATGGTCCCTAAGCCTCCTATCTACTTGTGAATTGCTAGGTGACCAAGAAGAGCCATAGGACAAGCTAGTTATGCAATTGGTGTAGCTCTCCTCTATGGGCAATTTAAAGCAATGTGTCATGTTTGCTTACATACAAAGCAAGTCATGGTGGCTCTCTTAGGACACTCAACTATGTAATGACTGTCATCCCTATATAAGAAACACTTGTGCTGAAGTCAGGGGCACACTTTAGGGTAATGTCCTCCTTTACACTTCCAATATTCAACTACACTAATCATAGATCCAGAACCTATCATATTTAGCCTCAATTAATGACCATGACTCATCATGATCCTTTTCCCTTTCTTAGCAAAATTGGGTCCTTCAAACGGCCTCTTTCCAAAAATGTTCACCTTGGACCTCTCTAACCTATCCTCAAAACTCCTAGCACTCCCAACCACCCAAGCCGTCTCAACAGCCTCTCTAAAGTCTCATGGCCGAAACTCGCAGACATGACATCTAATGTTAGAATCCAATCCTCTAACAAAAACCTGCATCGTCAACTTATCACTAACTTAGAAATCCTCATCAGTAAACTATAGCAATCTATTAAGCTCTGCCTCATACTGGTCTATGGTATGGTTTCCTCTCTGAATGAAGAGAAAGGCATCACTGTATTGCAGCTTCAATGTCTCAAGAAAATAATTCGTAATGAACTCCCTCTTAAGCACCTCCCAAGTGATTGATTCTATAGCTATCCTTCTCTTTAACTCCCACCATGTCCTAGTATGGAGTCTCAACATATAAGTACCATAAGTGACCTGCAGATGGTGAGGAATCTCAAATGCTTCAAAAGTATGCTCAATCAACATAAGCCAATCCTCTGCCTCCTCTAGGCGACTAGCTACCTTATCAAAGTACCTGGTATACTTAATAAACTCTGACATCAAGGACCTTTAAGGCTTGGGATCTAAAGATGCGATAAGGGCAAGTGCATCCGCTCAACTAGAGGTAGTAGTGATGGGGTATTGGGCTCCAAGATTACTTACGTTTTCTTTACTAAATTACCCCTATGTTTTACTTTATATTTACTAGACTACCACTACAGCATCCTTTATTTTATTTATGTAATTGCCATTATATATAAATAGCACATGTTTGTAGAGTTTTGAAAAATATCACACTTATGACATGAATGAAAAGCCCTTTGAGTATTTCCTTGTGAAAGCTCTCCTATCTCGCTCTTATCAATCCTTTTAGCAAGGATTGTGGTAAGCAACCCTAATTAATACTCTATGTATAATATCAGAGTAGAGATTAGGTCATATAGTGTTCATTTGGTATGTCATATCCTCATTGACAACTAAGGAATTCACTAGACCTGTTTCCATCTTCCATTCTTCGATATCTCAAAGGACCCATTTGATTTTCTATGGTAAGACTTAGTGATAACCGAGCTCCCAGACACATCATGAGAGTACCTCCTCTACCAATACAAGGGGTGAAATGGAAGCTGGAGGTGTCCTATCCCATTCACGAAAGGCTCTCAATATCTCTTGTACTATAGCTAACACCTCATCTACATGATCCCCCAAAGGATTCTACTCTGGAAGATCTACTAAATGATCCTACCTGACTGGAGGCCTACCCCATCCTTGCATATTCCTAAGGTCAATATAATTTAGTAAGTTTGAAGTACAAAGAATTCTTCAAATCCCAAATTTACATTTATAACACAACAGAATACATCACAGCTTAAACAAAACAAACATTTCATTTCATTAATTTCATCAATAATGTGGTCACATTAAGTGGTGGTCACTTCTAAAGAATGAGTCTCCACTAGTACTGCGTCTAAACACAACTTAACATTTTATCAAGACCTTATAACATTGTAATAGAGTTCAGAGTATAAAATCAAGACAAGTACATCCCAAAATCCGGTGACCTCATATGATAGTATATCGGCATCTACTACATCTATGGGTTGGTGGTCGAACCAGTCTTAACCTCTATGAACTTAGCATAAGCATCAACATCTATAGAACCTAAATCATCCGAATCGTTGGAGCTATTACCATTAGAATCTACACTAGAGTAAATCAACGGCTCCAACTAGTCCTCCTCCTTGAGATCCTGTTGGAGGCTCAAGGACAAGCCCTTCAATCTCTATCCTCCAATCTCCATCTTGTCTCCTCTGTCCATCTACTCTATTGGGTGATTGGGAACATTGCTTAGTGCTACCGGGGCTACATACTCCTATAGAACCTCATCCTAGGGTAAATCCTACTCGGCCTCATCCATCTCCATCATTTTCGAAGCAAAGGCCTCTATCATCGGCTCTTTTAGTATCTCAATCTCATCTTCGACTCCTCAAGAAAAGCTAGGTGGTCACCTCGTATAGTCTTTGTCAAATACAATTTTGTGTCGAACCTACCTCCATTCACTAAAAGTCAAGGCTAGGGATCGGTAAGAGTCGCTAACCAGAAATGCTACCGCTGGGGGTAGTCCAGTGAGTCCATCAACTAATGACTCATGCTCTAAAAGGTATATAAGCTTGGTATTGGTGTAGACCGATACATCCAAATCCATAAGTAACTCTTAAAGTTAGAATCTCAAATGATTGGTGAGTTTGCCACTCCACCAAGACAACATGATGCTCATACTCCAAGGCTCTCATAAGATCCTCACAAAGCAAGCGAAGGTGGCATTAATAGTCCAAAAGTATCTTATCCTTACTCATTTGGAACTCAAGCCATTGCTTCATAAGGTTCGAAAAGTCCTCTTAGAATCACAAGGGTTTTCTTATAGTTAGGATTTCGTTACGCTTTTAAGTTAAGGATGTTTGTATATATAATATCCTAATATGGTTCTACCCGTCTCAGCTCACCTAGTAAGTTTTCTTATACATCTAGAGTCAAATTTTATCTTAGTTAACCAACAATCTAATACCACTTAAATACTATCACAACTTAGAAGGGGGTCAAGTTAAGGTAGTACTACCATGTAATATAGGAAGATCCAAGATCAAGCATCATCCTTAATCATGGGCCTTCAGCGTACTACACAAGGCATCTTACAACTCCGACTTTCTCCTAGTAAGTAGTATTAAGTAATAACTAAAAATGAAATAAAAAATTATGTCATAAAATTTAAATCTGACATAAACATAAATAAAAGGGGGTATAAGGTTTCCCTTATCATAATTCATACAAAACCGAAATAAGACAATAATAATAGTCCATGCTACTTAATATAATAAAGATACTTAAAAGATATAAGCAAGTTATTTAATCAAACTTATAAATGCATGAATGATAAGGGCATATTTTATTCATATTTTAATGTGTAAATTAAAGAAAATTCTTATTGATTTTATATAAACTATTTAGAATTGGTACTTAAGTATTGTCATTTGAATATTTTAAGGATTAGAGGATTTAGAGCGAAAATGCAAACACTTTAGAGGAGTTTTACACAAATAAACGGAACAGAAATGAGTTTAGGCACGACTGGAATTCAACATAGCCAGCTTAACCACCGACCCACACTTATATCGACTGCTTTAAAATCTATGCTGCCAGCCTTAGCATCAACACCTCCGACCTTCATTGAAAAGTTAGCTTTCAAAAGCTAACCCTAGTTTCCTCTATAAATAGTCATGCATCTCAGATTTTAGAGAGTCCTTTCATCTTCTTTACAGTTAGATAGTCATAGAACAGTTAGTCGATAGTTCTTAAAGAATTTGTTTGTAGAATTGATTGAATCATTGAGAAGATTTTTTGTTCACTATAAAGATCAAGTTTTGGAATTGCAATTGAAGTTTATCTTTTCTAATTACAGAATTGGTGACATCTATTTTAATTATATTTTTGCAATTCTGTGAATTATTCATGCTTTCAATTATGAATTTCCTTGCAATTTTAATTGGTAGTTGTGCTTTCAATTCAAAATCTATGGCTGGCTAAATTTATTTGTGGGAATTGATGAAAGCCTAGTTAGTTAAGATGATGATTGTATTCATGTTATAGGATTAATAGATATATAGATGATTCATGATTACAATTTCTATGATTTCAATTATAGTTGTTTAATGGATTATAATTGTTAGAAACCCTGGTGATACAGGAATTGATATAAGGTTTGTTAGAAATTCTTCATTAATTTGATTAATTAATGTGGAAGCAGCATTAATTGAATTAATTAGAAATTATCTAGAGATTAATGTGATGTTCGATGATTGATTATTCACTAAGACATTAGGGATAATTAATTTAGGACATTAGATAATCATAGTAATGGGAGATATATGATTATAATTTAAAGTCTACTATTAATTGGAGATACGGGAGCTGACTAATTCATTAGAGGTTTAAGTCCTTAAGTTTTAAGCATATGACCATATAGCCATTAATCTATATAACATGATAACAATTTGATTTCAATAATCTAGGGTGAATTTTGTTTTCTACAATTCTCAATCGATTGCTTAGTTTTATATATTTTATAATTATTTCCTTTATGATAGTTTTGAGGTAATTATTAGATTAGTTAATTTAATTTTGATTGCCAGAATATTGATAAGAACTAGCATAAGATTAGCAATTTCTTAGTCTTCGAGGGATCGACAACTTTACTTACTCTATATTACTTGATTCTGACCTAGTATACTTGCTAAAGTATTCACAATTTTATTCTTTTTATTTACATAATTTAGGCAAATCAATGAATAAGCATATGTGGTGCAAACAGTACATATAGTCAACTAGTATTGTATACAGCATAGTTATTAAGCTTACCATTGCCTAAGTTGGGAAGTATTTAGGCACGTTAGGATCTAGGTATCCACGTCCAATATGAATTCTCTTAACTATATAAGCACACCTCAACAATAGATACAACTTGGCCTCAAGCAAAAGGTGGCACTCCTTAGAGCTAAGTAGATCCTAAAGGTCGAGGTAAGAACATGTCACACAAATATGTCATACAATAAATAATCACAATATATAATATCAATATGGATCCATCTAAGCATGATCTCCTACTCTACTGTGTAGTGTTGATGCCCTTTAACTCATGCTATGAGATGCAATGCATATCCAGTTTAATTAGAGGCTAAATATTGATTAATTCTAGATTCATAGGATGATCGAGCAAGTATATCACACACACTCCATTGTCCTACGTCCTAATGCAATAAACAAAGGTGTTTGAAATATCTTAAGATAATTTGCAAACATAATCAACTAGAGCAAACACATATAAGTTCCTATATACCCCAACATGCAACAAGTCTAATTATTATATATAATTAGACAGTGTACTAACTACACATACATAATAGAGTAAAATAGTGGGCAATATACTCACTCTACCATGATACCTAGCAGTCCTAATAGTCCTTTACTTTATATAACTCTGAATCCTTGTTACCTAAAGAATACATTTAGTGGAGTATTCTATTTGTACTAACTACCTAGGCTTACTTACTCTATATTCATGTTTTAACTGTTTCCGTAATTCGGAAGTAGTTTCTTCATTTTAACTCCGTTTTTAGTCATTTTCATTGTTCTTAAGTGTTCTTTCATTTGATGAGGTCATTTTTGGGCTCTTAAGTGAGCAAGTTTTTCGGTTTAGGCCTTATAAGTTTACAGGCCCAAATGGTAAGTTGGGTTACTTTAGGGTTTAGGCCTAATTTTGGGCTTTGGGCTTTGGGCTTAGTTTTTTATCTTGAACCTTATACTTAATATTTTTGGATTCCTTTTAAGAATTTTAATTGAAATTTTTCTATCAAATACTTTAAATTTTCAACTTAGGCCTTAGTGATACTCTTATGGGCCTAAATGGGCTCTTTTTCTAAGTTTAAGACTTCAGATCACTAAGGGGCCTATGGTAGGAGTCTTAGATGGGCCTTTGGATTTAGTGGGCCTTTTAAATAACTTATTTTAAGCCTCTTAACATAAGGTTTAAATCTAGTCACCTTCCTAAATTGGCTTTAAACTTAGTTCTTTTAGGCTTTTCAAGCCTAAATTGCATTTTAAGGCCTTAAGCCTAAACTTCCTTATCTTTTTGGGCTTACGCCCAACATTAACCTTAAGTTTAGCCTATTTTCTATAAGTTTAAAGACTTGGTCACTAACATTAGGGTGGTCATTAGCACCATTTTTAAGTCTTTAATCACTAACTAAGCTAGCTTAAGGCCTTAACTTAACATTAGCCTATTTAACTTGGTTAATTAAGTCTTAAATAACACTTAACACAAAATAAACATGTTATTAAGCTAATAAAGTAAAATTTAAAGATTTGATGTCTTCATGGAAGTGGTGGCCAACATGTACTCCTAAGGTTTCCTTTTCCATTTTCGTGTAACACTTGTTTTTAAGGTATTGTTCCTTAATTAAACTATGTTTTTACTCACTTATGACTATAATCATAACATAATATTGTGTGGACATGTCAAGTGATGTTAGGGTAAGGGCAGCATTCTAGAGAAAAAAGGGGGTTTAGTACATTCCTTAGTGATTTAGCCCTAAAACTAACATTACACTACACTACACTTCTCTACTTACTGGTGTTAAAACTCTAACTAAGGAGTGTTTTTCCTTCATTAACCATGTATGTTCTTCATGAAAACATCCTATAACATTGCTGTAAAGTAAATGATATTCATTAAAATGTAACTTCCTAGCATTGTCCTAAAATAAAAACAAAGGAAAGTTTAGCCAAAGCACTTACCAAAGTTAGGAATATGGAGGGCCTCCTTGTAAGTGTATCTATCATAAGCTTTTACGTGTATAAGGGTGTGTAGGTGTGTCAAATGGCTAAGGGAGAGAGTGTGTGTGTAGTGTAAGGGTTGGTGTTTGGTGGTTTGTTATGGTGGTGGCGGTGGTAGAATGGTAGAGTAGCTAGTGGTATAGTATGTAAGGTAGCCAGATGGAGTGAGCTTGGGGGTGTTTTGGAGCATGATATTTTAGAGAATGTTTAAGAGTCTTTTATGGTTTAAGAAAATGAAGAAAATGAGTGAGGTAGGGGGGTAAAGTGGTCGGCATGTGGAGGAGAGAGAGAGAGGTGACCATGTGTGTGTGTTTTAGGAAGGGAAGAACTTAGCATAAATGAGCACTATGTACCTCTTTACATTTTTGCCATTTTAGGGAAGATCTTATCCCCTTAAGGTATAAGATATTTTAATGTTGTTAAGAGGTTGTGTTGTTGCCCTTAATCATGCTTAACTTATAGCAAATTAAGATGTAAAAAAGGTTAGTTATGAATTAGGGTTTGCTTAGGGTGATTGATGGTAATTAAATACAATTAATCTAATTAAGAGTAATTATGATGTGTTCAGGATTTTTGATATTACACTTTAACTAATCTAAGTAGCTTAAACATGCACCTAGGGTTTATTTATAGTTTGATATCCATTTATAGTAGTTTGATTTTACGTATAAGCTTGGAAGTTAGGGTTTCAGTTGATTAATGATATCTATCACTTTTAACGATGGATTTTGCCTTACTATTAGGATTTATTTGTCATGTTTAGGCACTTAATCATTTAATTAGGACTTAGCAATCATTTTAGGATTTGATTACCATTCTAGGGTTTTTCAATTAGGCTTCTAAGGTTTTTCTTATTTAGCTAGGGTTTTAAGGCTTTACTTACTCTAAGGTTTTGGTTTAATATTGATTCTTCACTTAGGGTTTTATTATTGAATTTAGGTAGTTTTAAGGACTATTCAAAGACTTTTTTACCCAACTTCATTTTTGGTTACTAAAAACTCTTAAGGTTTACACACGTATACTTTGTGAGCCCCTAAAATTTGCATTTTAGGTAACAGAGCCTAGATTTAGGGCGTTTAGGTAAAAGTTATCCAATTAGGCCTAAACTTTACGACTAAGATAGAAAAGTTAGTCAAAGTTACTTAGTGAAGTTAGATTTAAAAAAAAAAGATCCAAAATTCCAATTTTTTGTCTAAAAGTATAATTAGTTAATATAGTACAAAATTACTCAAAACCCCTAAAATCAAACTTGGAATACAATAAAGACTTAGAGATAAGTTAATTAAGCTATAAAATGAGATAATGTAATATAATTTACTATATGAATATACACATATTTTTATGAGTATATCTAGTATAAATAGTAATTATACCCGTAAATTAACCCGAAATTACATAATTATATATAATATGTGTTGAATTCATAAAAATAAATAAAAAATTTAAATCTTAAAAATAGAGGATATGTTAAAAACATAATTATACAAGTACAGTTATATGTTATACATGATATATACAGAGGATATATACTCGTATATTAATAAAATAACTAAATACCAATATAATATATGTAATATTAGTATTTAATCAAAATAACCAACAAAGCTTATCCAATAGCCTTCAAAATTGTTGGACATCCTGGAAATCATCAGGGCTTGTTTCTCTTAACTCAACAAAGCTAAATCATAAGTATTTTCACCATGTTTGGGTGCCTCATGCTTAGAATTACAATAGGATAAGGAAAAAAATGGCTTGTAAATCACAACAATTGGAAGTTGACCTAAACAACTATATAAGCGGCTTATAACATCAATTCACATCTTTGGGATCCAGAAACAATTAAAGAAAAATTTAGAAAAAAATCGTAGGAAAATAGGAAAAAAAAAAAGAGGAAAAACTAAGCAATCACTAAGGTAGACTAGTTCCTAGGGTAAACTGTGATTTGCTGTGAAGCCCTTCCACCACCACCTAGAACCCCCAATGTCTGGCCCTTCCGACACTACCCCCTCCATCACCAACTACTGGAGCACTTAAGAATAGGTTGATCAAAATTCTACCCTGTTCTTCATCTATTTTAAAAAAATACTAAACCTACCTAGAAAGCTTTAGAAAAATTTATAGTTACGTTATTTCAAACATGCTTTCATGTGATTTTTTTTTCTTTGTAAAATTTGAATATTTAATATACTTCTTTAAGAAAGTCGCTATTCACTTGAATTTTGACTTTCAAAATAAATGTATCAAATGATGTTGTTTCTAGCTCAAAATTTTTATGTAGGATACATATGATATATGGATAATTGCTATGTATCCCGATTTCTTATGCATGTATTTTTAATATTTATTGTAATTTTTAGCCCTAAAAATAGCTATAATTAAGGTGAAAATGTGAAATAAATAAGTTTAAGGAAAATAATTGATGGAAATGACTTGTACTAACTTCTAGTGGATTATAGTGATGTTAGGATTGGTTGAAAATAATTTTGTGTAAAAAGAATAATATTTGGGTAATTAAGTATAATTCAAGAGTAAAATTATAAATTCAAATATGTAAGCGATAAATCGATAACACAAAACTAAGTGATGACTGAATTCCCTATATTTTTAGGAGTCTAAAGTAATTTTTAAGAAATTATTTGGTGACCCAAACTATTTATTACGAATTTATGTAGTAAAATATCTTAAATTACAAACCAAGACTCATTTTTAGTAATAATAGGCTAACATGTGATAAATAATTAAATAAAAACTATCTATATATGTATTGGTTTTGATAAAAAGTATATCAATACATTTAATGATATTTTGACATCCAAGATATGTTATATACGTATTAAGGTTAGATAATATCCATATTATAGAATTATATCGACAAATTTATGTAAAATATAGTTTGATAACATAAAATACGTATAATATGATAATATTTATTTAGATACGTATAATTGTATTAGAAATTCGAACTACCCGTTAGAAGTCATCTCTAAAAATAGGACCCGTAATTTGTGTCACTAGATTTCTACGAACCTAACAACATTATTTTTACTAAAATCAAATAATCTTAAGTAATATAGCTCATATCTCTATAATATTACGAGAGTCTACGTACTATGATAATCTTACCATAATTGAAACGTGATTTAACCAATTAAAAGTATGTTTTGATACGATCGAAATAACATATTATACGTAATTACGTAATAGTATAATTACGTATATTATTAATAATTAATAACTTAACTTAACTGATATAAAAAGACTATAAATGACTATATAAGAAAATGATAATATACTTGATGTATATATATATAGATAACAGTTTTAAATAAAACCTTAATATTTTTGGAATTATTACGAGAACTAAATTTAGGTTTTATGTATATAGGATCCCTCAATAATTAGACCGTTGACAACCCCAGTCTTCCACAATGAACATCTGAGCAAGTAAGTTAGGATTGTAGTTTTACCGCTTGTTGAGATGCTGTATTAAAATATCATGAGACTTAAGAGTACTTCTATTTGTGATTGTAACTAGTTTCTTGTGCACATGCCATGCGTATGTTTGGTATTTAGTTGTGATAAGAGTTAAACTCCTTGGTGTGCTGTTCTATATGATCTCATTGCTTTTGTATTGTATCAACTTATTTGGTCATCTCTAATTACAACTAATAATGATTCAATTACAACTAATAACGATTTAACTACAACAAAACTGGACATGCATAACACCCATTAGAAGAAACGATTAGGAGTGTTAAGCCAAAGACCAACTCCCTTAAATTAAGATAGCTGAAATGATCATTTCGCCATCCTTAGTCAAACTAAGTAACAAGTGAGGAGGTCACAGTAAAAGCAGGGGCCATAGTCCGAAGGTAGTCATAGGAGGAGTGTGTTCTCCATTACACAAGCTGAGTTTAGTCTGATTTTAGTCACAATAAAACTCCTCAATCCCAGTTAAAGCAAATGTAATTTCTTTAACCTCATAATAGATCAGATAACATTATGCGATGTTTCAAGTGACTAATTGTATTGCATTTCATCATAAATAATAACCATGCTTGTGATTGTTTAGTACTCTTTTGACTTCATCTCACTTACTGAGCTAGTTATGCTTACATTCCCATAGACTCTTTTGCAAGTACCAGGTGAAGACTAGGATGTTCAGATACCATCACTTCCAAGTTAGTATGCTATTGATAAGAAATCGACTAAATCTGGACTTTTGAATTTTCTTTCAAATTTTGAGGAAACTAAATAGGAATTCCTTGGCACACCTATTAGTTTTTAATTTTATTATAAATAGACTTCAAAACTTATGGTTTTTTTATAAACTCTTATTATAAATTATAACTCTAGATGTGAGATGTTTATGTAAATATTGTTATGTTATGAGACAACAGTTTAGAACAGATACTTCAAGCTGGTTGAGTCATGTATGCCTTATGTAAACTATATCTACGATAGTAATTGTGTAATCAACTTCTAGCTCAGGTTAATTTACACAGCAGGGTTATCATAACTTCTCTTATTCAGGACGTAATATTCTCTCTCTCTCTCTCTTTAAGGACTTTTATGATTCTTTTGAATTGCTAAGTTGATATTAGGTTCATGTATAATTTTTTATCATCATTATAATACTTATATTAGTAGTTTTTCAATTGCCATTGGATTTATTTTCCAATGAACTTTTCTATCTTTAAGTTTAATAGGAATATTAGTACATATGACATATCACCTTTAAAGGTTTGAAAGTCTATAAAAGTGCAATTATCTTCTAATTTATTTGTATTTGTATACAACATGTATTATTTCATATCTCTTCTCTATTTAAGTAATTATGTTTAGCATCGCCTTTCATTATCAAGGTAATATTAATCATCATTTACAAAAAGAAAATAACATTTAGCATATAAAAAATGATATTTTATTTTTAAAGTTTAGTTGAAGAAAATAATATTTCTACATGATATAAAATATATAAATCACAACTTAAAATGTTTTTAATTATGTATCTATTTTATTTTTCCTATTAAATTAGTAAAAATCGCATTTTTTTATATTGCTTGATAAATAACAATAAAATTGGGTTATAGAAACTATTTGATTGAAATTAAAAAATATATATAAACCTTTTTTACTTCCATTCACATTATAACTATTTATAATTCAATTTATTTTGGAACACTACTCGACAAATGAAATCGTTTGCTATTTAGAAAAATACTAAAGAAAAACTATGCATTTCTACCATAAATGGTCAATATGAAAAGTAATTGAAAATTAGATTGTTTTATTTATTTTTAAAATATTACTTCTAAATTCTTTACAAACATTACCACAACTTATTCAATATTGAGTATTTAGTAATATATTTGATTAAGATTTCATGTGATTGTATTTCTTCTTTTATATTACTAGAATTATAGCGATAGCAGGTGACGCATTAAAGTAGTTAGATAAACATTATCGTTGTCATGTATATCATGATTCAATATTGTTTCAACTTATGCATTTTATTTTAGAGCATTTTTTGTCCTCAACCCATTCAATGAAAATCATCAAATTGAAAGGTCAGTGTTAATAGTTTCGTTTTACTATTTTATGGGATAGTTTTTTCCTTATATGGTTTCTTATTATTGTATTTTAATCATTGGGTTTTTTCAAGTTCATTTACAATAAAAGTAATAATAAATAAGTGTGAATAAAAATCATATTATAATTAATTAGACAAATAATTGGTTCTAAGAAAAATATAAAACTAAAAAGAAATCAATTGATGTGTGAGCTTGTGAGCTTAGGAGTTATTACTACACAATTAGTGGTTTGTCTACACTTTTAAATTTTAATAATATATTATTATTATACTTTAGTTTACGAAATTAATATTGAAAAAGACAACCTTAAGAAATTTTTATCGTCTTTTATATATGTATATATATAATATTAAAGTGAGTAACAATACTTTCATGTCTTTAGCAATTTTCCTTTTCAATTGGAAAACATATCTATTATATGTAAATATGTTATATTTCCATATTCTATCTCTTAATGCATTACATTTATTTATAATGTGATTACATTTTCTATTAATAAACATTTCAATTCAAAGGTATCTTATTTCAGCAAATGAAATTTAGCAATGCACTAGAAAATTTTTACGCACATTTATAGTATTATATAGCTTAAAAACATCTCATTTTATTATTTACATTATAATTAAAATTAATTTTTACAAATCCATCCACATTTGCTTTATTAAGGTTCAAGCTAATTACATTTTGATATAATAAATCATTTTCTGATGATTTTGCCCTATTTCTTATTTTTCTTCCACCATATGTAGTTTCTTCTATCTATAGTTATTCAAAACCTAAAAACCCATTTATAGCTTGATTCACAATGAATTCTGTGAAATTCTCAATAGGCTATGTTTGTTTATACAAGTAATTCTTATAACATCAAATAAAATTTAATTGATCATTTTGTTTGACACTATTTTTGCAAACATACAACAAAATCCTTAATGAATCAATTAACCTATGATTAGTATTATTAACATTAGCTTAATTTAATACTTTTAAAGTTTTCACAATAAATATTATTAAATAGTATAGATTTTTTTTTTATTACATACACATTACATGGTTGTCGTCTACTAGTACATGTTAATATATTTTTCATCATTTAACCATACATAAGTAACAATATAAGTAGGGAAAACACGTAAATCTTAGCCATTATGAGAAACATGAAATCAAAAGAAAACTTTAAAAAGAATTGAAAAAACTCACATCAAAGCTCAACGCTTGAGTCCAACTCAAGCAGCTAGCTTAATTTAAACTTAAATTCAAAGTTGTGCTTGATGAGGATAAGTTTATTAAAACAAAGGACAACATTAAAGTTACTACTAATTTGCAGAATGTCATTTCAATAATTGGGTTCTCAACCTAATTTGACACCGTGGACCAATATCTTAGGCTAGTGATAACGCCTAGGAGACCAACTCAAAACGAGAATCTCTAAACTAGACTTTCTACTCTCAACCTTCGTAGTTTAGCTCAAGCACAAAACGTAAAGTCAAAAATGGCCTTTTTGAGCTCATTTGGCTTTATTAGGCCTTAAAAAAGGCATAAGTGTGCTTTAGACTTATTTAAAGAAAAATGGGCATCTATTGCTTATCATAAGCCCTAAGCCCATATCTAAGCCCATGAAGGCTAAAAGGAGAGGACAACTTTAATAATAAGCCTCAATCTTAGCCATTGATTTTAAAACCATTCAATGGATAAAATTGTCCTCCAAACATTATAAATAGGAAGCTTCTCTTCTCATTTAATTCACTCAGAACATTGGCAAGCTTAAGATAAACATCAAAGCTCTATTGAAATCACCCTCAAGAAGATCAAACAAGCAATTTTATCAAGAACAATTTTAAAACAATCAATAACATCGAATTTGATCATAATGGAGTTGAAGTAACTCTATGATATACTCCACTTGATGACTTATCCATTGTACGAGGAAGTGTAAAAGTATTCACATGATTAGATGAGAAAGGTATCCTCAAATCATGAGTTGCTACCTCATCATGTTGTGACACCCCATCAACTAGGGGAGAAGAAGCTAATATTTTAATATGTGAAATTTAATGAACATGATGGAGTGAAGCTAAATACTCTGGAGCAAAGGCCTTAAACTTGTAAAACCTAGAAGATGAGAAAACTTCCATGATTGATCCTCTTGAATGGGCACACTTGAGAGCTGTACTTATTATTATGGAGTAAGGGGGGCAATACTTATGAAAATCTAAGTTGAAGCAAATGATGTCCCTCAAACTTGTTGAGAAGAATAAGGATGCCTTGAGGACGACTTAATACCCTTATGAGTATTAGTGTCTGACTTGATAACATTTGGAATGAATTGTCACTCTCTTCATAAGCTTCGGAGATGACAATGGAATTATTCTAACCTTTATTAAGCAATGTGATGCTTAACAGCTAAATGGTGTCTAACTTGGTTAAATATGAATCCCCTAGATGCATCAATCACTACTAGACTTCAAGGCAGTAGAGTTGGAATCTAGGACAACATCAGGATTAACCACAAGCACTTGACTCTCAAATATCAAGGATTCATAGTAACACCTAAGGTTAACCATAGGCCTATATGATGTTAGACATTAGGAATCTATAGTAACATTTAAGGTTAACCATGGGCTTGTATAATCTTGATGTCTATAATATGCAGTAACACTAAGGTTAATCAAGGGCCTAAATGAATCATTAGATTTTGGGAGTTCAAGCTAACACTTAAAGTTAACCACGAGTCCATTAGCTTAAGAGGTCACTTAAGTCAACTAACATACCTATTGTACATGATCAACTAGCAATAGCAACCCCATTAAACATTATTTTTATACAATTTTATCTATTTTACATGAAAGTAAGTTGCTGAATTTCATATTAAATAAATTTTTGACTTATCAAATTTACTTCCTCATCCTCTATCATTTCATGCTTGTTCTTTTTGATTGATGACTGTACTAACCCACCTTCTAAGTGTTTGCTTTACCTAATCCATACCCTATGTTCTTCAAATAAGGTACCTAGAAGATGATTCATTATGTCATCCTTGAAGTAAGGAAAAGGCTAATCAAAATTTCTACTCTGTATACCTATTCTCTAAAATTAAGATTTCCTCATATGAATAGAATATCTCCTATATAGTCATTCAAAACACATTCTAAGTTACAAACTTGCAATATTGGTTCTTGTGCCATTTTCCATTTTAAAAGATGATCACATGTTTCTCCTAAACTCTAACATGACATAAAGCTAAAAATGATTAAATTGCTTAGCTAGATTTTGCTCACTTATTTTAGTTTAAACTTCAATTAGGCTACTAAGTTCACCTGTATTACATTATGTAATTTACTGGAAAGATATATATGAAGACTCTCCACTTAGTCTATATAACTATAATGTTATGATTTATATAACCACATGCTGGGCTAATCAATATAACTTTCAAACAATTAGCTTATGCACTCAAGATGCCACTTAATTCCCTTTTAGAACTTCTTTCTTTGGTACCTGAACTTAAGGTAAGTAAACATTGACCCCTCTATTCCTTATAGAGCAAAGTGAGTATATATAAACCAAAACAACAATAAAAACTACCAAATAAATCATATTATCGAAGATCATGTCCAACAATACAATGTAAGTGGAGCGTGAATGCAGCTACTGAATCATTATCATTTACTTGGCCACTTAGCTGAAGAAATCATTCCTTACTTTCACAAATCTAGGAATTCCTAAGATTATTTCCTCTTTTACTTTAGCTCAAAACTCTTAGCTAACCCTTAGCCTCATCAATTGCTTAGTTAAGCTAAATACTTAGGCTATGCCAATTAGGAGTCGGTTTTTATCCTTCCTTTGCCTTTCACCCACCACTAACAAACAAAATGTAGGGTATCAATCCCAATAAGTTGCTCATTATTAGGACGATTTAAGGGTTGTAACACAAACTAATCGAGTTGACAAACCACAAATTTATTAGGTCAATTCATATATCATACCACAAACCTATTAGGCAATAGATCAAATTAGTTTCTTTAAGTAGCTCTTGGTTAGCACTTATACTTGGCATTCTACTTGGAGACCTTATGTTGTATGCAATTGTTAAGCTTTCGTTAAGGGAAAACTCAATATGTAACCAACAACATTCAATCATTGCATATCGAAATATAAATATAAATTCAATATCGACAGCTCAAATAAGTAGCCATAAATCCAAATCATCTATTATCTCAACACTAAAAACAAAATATATGCTCATAATCCAATTATGAAGATATTAAAACCATTTATTCCCATACCTGTACCACGTACTAGTATTACTAGTATAGTCCACCAAGTCAATACTCAAAACTGATTTATTAGCAAAAGAATGCAATCTCTACATCAAAATGAGGGGTCTACTTATCTGTAATGCTTCAAAAGAGGGTTTAATAGGATTACCTAAAATTTTCTTATCACGTGTACACTCGTGATATGAAAACTGCCTTACAAATCAAAGATTGCAAAAATTTACTTAATTATTGCTATCTACATTTTAATTATATTATATATAACTATCCTATTCTACAAATAACTATGGAGACCCAATAATCCATAGTCCATTAGAACTATAGAGAATCTATATCCCTGCCAAAAGTAATATAAGGTAAATAAACCCTAACAAATATAGAATTTGCTAATGACATGAAATCTTAAACAAATAAGTATAAAACAAATTAAGATTATTAACATTCATATAAATGCATGAAGAAGCAATGTGCTAAACAATGCATACGGTTGACTAGTGTTGTATATAACTTGGATTTACACCCATTGAAGTTAAAGCTAGAGATTCATCAACACCAATCACAACTGAATTCTTAAACCTAGGCTTCTAATTGTTTATGAAATTCTAAAATTCAGATCAAAGAAAATTTTTCATATTTCCAATTTTTTGCAATAACTTAGGCCCCAAGTAGTGGCATTGAGGTGGTATCCACAATCTATGCTCGTGCCCTATGACAAAGGTCTCTTAACACAACCCTTAGCCATACGGTTAGCATCTCTAAGTGACTAATAAGCCCGTAGGCTAGAGTAGGGCACTTGTTGTATGAGTGCACCGTATTAGTATAACTTTACAACATCAGCTTTCAAAGCATAATAGATAAAACTTCTATAAGACCCCTTTTTACCTATGTGTGAGGTGATGGCCAAAAAAACACATGCAATGTTGTGGTCATACATGTCCATTTTAATTAGTTAAACATATCATTAGGTCTATGTTGCATCATTTGGAGGTGGTGGTGCATAATGGTGGCTCCAAGCATAGATGTGCGCATGTAGTTTTAAGAGAAGTCCTAATTGATATTTTGTTTTGTTTTTTTCTTTCAATTTTGTCCCTAAGGAGTTTTTGAGAGAATTTAGGAGATGTAAAAATGAGACAATTAGAGTTACTTAGGGTATGTTTGGCAAGTTTGAAGAGAGGAGAGATGGGGGATAATATATTACTCCATTTGGTTAGCTTGTACATGACCAAAGTCGAAACTAATTGTTGTTTGTAATCTTTTCTAAAAATGGCAATGATTTGCCTCCTAAAAGTAAGAATGCTTCTTAATCATGTCTCCTATGCTTATTATTATCTAGCTAGTCATGATGCATGAATGCATATAAATTATTAGAATGCAATTTTGGCTTAGGACCCTAATTACTAATGTATATGACCTTAACTAGACGTAGTTTAGGGTTTGTTATATTTATTTAAGATAATTAATCTTATTGAACCATTTAATCTAATTAATTTCGAGTTTATAAGAGTTGAGATCAACTATTACTATTCAATTACAATTTAGAAGGTAAATTAAGATTTTATAGCAATTAAGCAAATTATTAGCAATTAACAAATAGTTTAGCTATATAATTAAATTTTATTAATTAAATTAGGGTTTTTAACACTAAGTTAAGGTTTTGGAGTCAATTTAAGGTTTCTTACGTGTGACATTTTCAATTAAGGTTATAGAATTTTAAAGGTATGTTTAAGGTTATAATTCTAGTTTTAAGGTTTTGATCCTATGGTTAGGCTTTTTCTATTTTAACATTCTTTTTTCATTTATTCTATCCTTTATGACGTTTAGTAAGCTCTTATAGGCTTTGACTACCTATTTCACTTTCAGGTTCAAAAATTTAGCAGGTCTTAGATAGTTCCCCTTATTTTAAGGAGAACACATGGAGTTATTTTGCCAACTTAGTAATTTCCATCGTATAGGCTTGGGTTAGGTTCAGAATGACTATTTAAGTTAAATCAATTGGGTGTATTACACTTACATTATATCTAATATCTATTACCAATAAAATATACCATATAACGTATAATTTAATGTACACAATTAAAATTATACATATACATACATATGCCTATGTATGGCACTTCGTGTATTTTATTAGAGTTAAATTAGTAATTTTATTAATTTATTACTTTAATAGAATTGAATTGATTATTTTAAAATTAATTTTAATTGTTTGTCATCGAGTTTATGCGAATTTATGTAATTCAAGTTAAGTGTACTAATTCAAAGTTTTCTTTATGTTCAGGTTTTAATTTAAGGTTTCTCGACTCTAAGGTTTAGAGTTTAGGTTTTTCTTCTTCTTTTTTTTCAATATAGGGTTTTAATTCATGGTTATGAGAACTTAAGGTCTAAGGTTTTCGAGTTCGTTTTAAGATTTTGATTTAAAATTATATCAATTTTAGTTTCTTCGGTCTAGTTAAGTCTAGGGAATATCTATCGGTTTACAAGTTTAACTTTAACACGATATTTTCTTGCTTCTAAACATTGAAAACAAAGTATATTCTCCTTATTAGAGTAATGATGGTGGTGCTTTATTGTACTTAGATTGCTCTACTTACTATGTAACCGTGATAATTTCACCTAAACACCCAAAATGGATGAACTTTGCTCCAATTATTAATGCTCATTCATAGTAGAGTACAACATATTATGTTATTTACTTGTTTCATTAACTACCAAAAATTATAGTAATTCTCTAGCTATCTTTGTTGTTTCTTGATCCAATTAAAGTTAGAGAACGAACTTAATTTATGAAGGAACCACTTGTAGTTGTCATATGATGCTTGTATATGTTAATGTAGCAACATATTATTCCTTATATTTTGATGGTGATTTCAACCTTATCTTCCCTCACTAATAATAAATTTAAGTGGCTTTTGACTTATTAAATTGTTATCCACTACATGATCCAAGTAGTTCTTACATATATTTTTATTCCCTACTATATGTGTATACATGAACTAGTTTATTAATTCTTTGGAACATGTGATAATATTTATTGATGCCTCTTTATTTTTTAATACTAATTACGTTGATCATGCAATATATCTCTGGTGTCTCATTACATATTAGAGCTTAAGCTAAAACGAAGTATATCTCTTAGAAGTCTAATTTCAGTAGCTTAAGAATCTAGGTATCACACTCTCTCCCCTATAAAAATAATTTCATCCTCGAAAAAATTACACTATAGAATCTATAGATTAATCTCATCACTTTGACTTTCTATTATTCACATTCCAATCATTAACTTTTTCCTTTTTCTTTTTTCTTTTTTTTTTTTCTATTTGAACTTCCAATGTTCATTCATATTAACTCAAACTACCATTATTTATGCCTAAATCTATCGTTTTTAAAGTATCACCATTTTTTCTATACCTCTAATGTGCTATCTTATAAACATTATGATCATATTTACTCTAACATAGTTACCCTACACAACCTCATATGTATCTCAAATGCAATAGACTTATACTACATCCTTATTCTCGAACACTTACCAATCTACATTCATAAACAAACTATGAACTTTTTGATGCAATATCCTTAGATCCTTTATCCATAAACAAATATAATCTTCTTCTCCATCGTATTATCATCCTTATCCCTAAATATACCGTAGTCCTTTTTCTTAAACATACTCTAATCCTTCCTTCATTCTCATTCTAATTGATCAAGTACATAAACATTATTGTAGATCTTTCTTGCGTTATGCTTCAATACGTTAGGTCTCTAAACTATTGCTCAAATCTATATTCTCTTAATATACTTCATTCCATCAGGTTCAAAACCATGAATTCAGTAAGTCCCAAAACCATCAATCATCAAATCTTTAAAACCATGCTTCTATTGTTACTCTTAAACATACCTGATATTTTCCTTACTCACTCTATAATTACCACTTCCTTTTGTTTTTTGGTCCATTAGAGCCTTAGAAGTGTCTTTACCCTCCTCTTTAAACACACTTGATCTATTCTCATAAACGTACTATGGTACTCGAATCTCCTTTAATATATCTAATGCTTTGATGCCATCCTATAACAAGCTGCTGTCTAAGTATCTTCTTTACCTATTCCATACCCTATATTCTTCAAATAAGGTACATAGAAAATGAGCTATTGTGCCATCTTTCAAGTAAGGATAAGACTAATCAACATTTCCACTATATACCTATTGTTTGAAATCAAGATTTCCTCATATGAACCGAAAGTCTCCTATATAGTCATTCAAGACAAATACTAAGTTCCAAACCTGCAATATTGGTTCTTGTATCATTTGCCATTTTAGAGGATCATCACATGTCTCTCTTAAACTCTAACATGGCATAAAGCTAAAAATGCATAAACTTTTGAGCTAGATTTTGTTCACCTATTCTAGTTTGAACTCCATTTAGGCTATCAAGCTCACTTGCATTACATTACATCATTTACATGAAAGATATACATGGAAACTCTCCGCTTAGTCCAATTATATAATTATAATATTATGATTCACATAGCCACATGTTATAACTTTCAAACAATTAGCTTACACTCTCAAGATGCCAATTGAGTCCCTTCTATAACTTCTTTCTTCAATACATGTACTAAGGTCAATAAAACCCCTTAGTTCCTTCTAGAACAAAGTGAATACATACAACCAAAATAATAAGAAAAACTACCAACTACATCATATTCTCATAGATTATATCCAAGCAATAAGCAATACAATGTAATTGGAATGTGAATGCAACTATTGCATCATTATCATTTACCTAGCCACTTAGCTGAAGAAATCTTTCATAGCTTTAACATGGCCTAGAATGTCCTAATATCATTCCTCTTTAACTTTAGCTTAAAACACTTAGCTAACCCTTAGCCACATCAATTGCTTACTTAAGTTAAATACTTAGTTTGTGCTAATTAAGAGCCAATATTTATCCTTCCTTTGTCTTTTACACACCACTAACAAACAAACCTAAGAGATCAATCCCAATAAGTAGCTCATTATTGGGCCGATTCGAAGATCGTACTACAAACTTGCTAGATCAACAAACCACAAACGAACCACTGTATCTTCATCTTTTTGCCCTCTCCATGTTACATTTGTTTGTTTTTTTTTTTTTTTTTTCTTCTGGTATCCATACAAACTCCAATTCTTCCCTTACTATTGGTTTCCTTTATAATTCACCATTTTCACTGCAATAAGAAATGGACACACAAGTAGAATCATACGAGGAATTTTATCAAAGTATACCTAATGTGAAAGATATAATAAGAAGAAAACTATTCGTGTTTACCTAAAAAGAAATCTCTTTTGATGAAATTAGAATTGGTTGGAAATGGAAATCTAAAACTTATTTTGATTAGCTTACAAAATCATTATTGCAGTTTTTAAATATCTTATTACATAATTACCATGTCATTGTTTTTCTTCTATTTTTAATTGCATCTTAATAAATATAACCTTATTCTAATTGTTCATAATAAGCGACCATAATCTCTTATAGACTATTTTTGTTTGTGACTCTTACAGTGTCTTTTAGTAATTTATAAAAAACTTTTACGATTGTATATTTAAAAAAAAAAAAATTAATCTATGGCATTGGGTAAGAAAGATTCTTTATCACGGAACTTTACCAAGTTAAGAATTCTATTTATTTTTTAAAACTAAAAAAAGAACTTCAGTTATTGGTTGGAGTTTCTTGGTTTGAATTGCTTATTAATCTAACGTATTGTGCAAAAAAATTTCATAAAAAATGGCCATGAGAATAAATTTATAGCAAGTTTGGTTGACAATATAAGTGTGGGATAAAATAGTATTGACTTGACCAGATTAGACAAAAAAATAAAAAATAAAAAACAACAAGAATCTCCATACGTTCAAAAATAATAAGTATACAGAATTGAATTTGTGCCTTATCTAATAATGTTATCATAACTTTTACATCTTCTATTTATTAAGTTCAGTACTTATTTATTGTGATAGAACTAGGATTTCAATAATTTGATCAACTGGAATAATGTTACTAAGTAAAAAAAATTAACTAAAACTAGTAATGATTGACGGAAATATGTTTCAATTGTATCCCCATTAATCATAATTTAATGTTTAAACAAATTAAATAAATAGAAACAAATAATTGCAAAATGATTATCTATTTAATTCCACTTATGCATGATAGCATTTCATTATCCCCGTTTGATAGTTTTGCCATGTGTCCATCAAGTAAATCTTGCTATATATAAATAAAAGGTGAATGATTGTTGCATATATATTTTAATATGTACAAAAACTAACCATTTGCATATCATATGTAAATCTAAAAATAAGTAAATAAATCATAGCTAACATGATCCATTGTGCAGTATAATGCTTAGCCCACTAATCAAGTGTCAATAAAATATCATAACAGACAAGAGATACCAAGCATTAATTTTATAAGGTTCATCACTTTTTAGTTTAATCCCCTATCTTATAAAATAAATGCAACAACTTTTAGGACCCATGACAACAAAATTTTATTTCAAAACATACGGTAGACTTGATTTAATGACATAAAGCTCCAAATTCAATTCCATTCCTAGAGACAATCATTATGACAGCATCGTCTTGGAAGCTAGACTATTAGCATTAAAATTGTTAGTAGACTGGGATTCAATATTCTTTGGCTTTATGCACTTGCAGTGCTAAAAAGGCAGCAATTACAATGAACCAGATGGAAGTACAAGCCTCCCACTGTCTCGGCAGCCATAACAACCGTGTAAGAATCAGAGGATTTGTCTTTGTTAAAGATAAAACGTGAATTCTGATTTCTCATGATCCCTATTATCTCAAGGCCATTAAGATAGGCATGATTTGCAGGAATGTGATCTTTCCGGACTGCATACTCAAATCTTGAATGGAACTAGAATATCACTGTGAAAAATATCAATTACTTGACTGAAATTGCTAAAAATAGAGAGGTTGTAAGACCATAGTAGCAGCAAAACGCTGAAAAAAGTCAAGAGAAACGAGCATGGGGCATGTGTCTAGGATTCATGACAACGTTCGAGTGCTAATTAGAATTTGTAAACAAATATGATGTTCTTCCAGACCAGCAATTCTTAGGCCATCTATCCTAAAAGGATCCCTTACTCTTTAAGGTGCGCCAGCTACACAGCTAGGGAGGAGCAATTTCTCCGAACCTGACCTTGCGATTGAGTCAATTTATTTGGGCTGGACATCTTCATCATAGCGCGTGCGAAGTCCTTCCTAAAGGTGGAACCATCATCGGAGGCATATGCCTCTACCAGCGTTGGAGTCGCCGGGTCTGACATTAGTTGTTGATCAGAATGTAGAATTCCTCTCCCACGCATCAAGTTTCGGTAATAATGCGCGTCGAAGCCTGCTCCCGATAAAACCCTGATCCCGTTGGCACAATTCCTTCTCACTTCATCAAGAAAATCAGGAGGCATGGTCGGATCCCGCTGAACAGTCCCCGAGAAGTTGTGGAGAAGATTTGTAATGAATTGGCAACCCATCTTGCCGATATTATGAGCTCCTAATTCACATATTCAAGGAATACTCATCATTAAAAGCACACCGAATGGATAAGATGCAATCTTGTTCTTGTTCAAGGCAGGTTAATGCAAATATAAGTCAAAGACAGGAGTAATGATAACATGATTTCCTCAGAGGTTGACGACATCTTTAGTTTCTGAGGTGGAATAGATGGAGTATCCTGGTTATGTTATCGTTGGGACTTGAGATATCAGTCATTGCCTCGGAGAAGTAGGATTTGACGCTGTCTCCCCTACCCGTTAACAGAGGATAAAATGGGCCACCGGCCCACAATTATCAAACCAAATTATTAATTCACTCTGTGACAACATATAATGTATGAATCGTGGAGTTATCAGTATTATCATCTTAATCTTTGAAGAACGAACGCCAAAGCACGAAAAGAAAATGAAAAGGAGGGATATCCTTAGAAAGAGTACCAGAAGAATGCCTTCTCTCGTGGCAAGCACAAGAATGTCCGAGCATGACACTACTCCAGGTCAGTCGTTTTCAATCTCAGATTTCAGAAGGTCGATAACATCAAATCCCCTCTGTTTTCTGTCGGGGATCGCTTGCTTCTCTATGAAATGAGTGTTGTTTCCACCGCTGTCGTCGAGGAAGACACAGGCATCACGGCCCTGCAAAGCCAATGCAACCGAAAAAGAATTATTAAAGCGGCTGACTAATAAAGAAAAAAGGAAAAAAGAAAAGAAAACAAGAACAAGGGCGCAGCGAAACCTGGACGAAGCAATCATGAACAGGAGACGAAGAAGAGCAGGGGACACATCCGGACGTTGAGAGTAAATCTCAGCCATTTTTTGTCTTACAATATCTTCCACGGAGGGGCACGTGTCCCCATAGTAATCGTATTCCAAGTGTGAATCAGCTGTTTCCAGTGAAAATGGCTAACGGGAAAGTAGATTAAGCGGCGGATAACAAATCGCCTTCCGCCGGATACCACAATACGGGACGAGCAGGGAGGTGATCGGGACGCCAATCAACCATTTTTGCTTTTGTTTCAACAACTCCCAGTGTCTCTTCATTTCCCTAATTTTTTTCTTATTATTTTTTTTTTTTTTCCCTTCCGATCTCGCTATCCTCTTAGTACTACTCTAGTGAATAAACTAGCGACTGTATATTGGATTGGAGGGAGGGAACTTTTTTTAAATGGTGAACGCCAACCCACTTCCAATTCTATCCGTTTTTCTAGTTTTTTCTTAACAAATAATTCTTTCTTAGATTTACTACCTTTCTAATTTATTTCACTTAATTTAAAATCATTTTAGGGCTAGTAAAGTGATGATAAAAATTCACCTTTATACATTTATCTAAACATAACAAAACTCCGGAGGCACATAATAATAAAAGTTACCTTTTATACATTTTATTTTTGAGCAATTCTCACTTACCTATCCATTTAAAAAAAAAAAACACACACACACTATAATAAAATAGTCAATCAACATCGATGGCATAGAAAATTCTTTTCATTTTTTCATTATAAAGTATGAATTCTTACATTCTTAACTAACCCGTGATTGAATCTATTAGTGATGTCAATCATCTCTTAGCTACATATGATTATATAGTTTTCTACACAAAAATTTTACTAAATCAAGTGATATTTTCATTCGTATTATTCAAAACTTTCACTTCCTTTCAAATATCTATGTTCATTAATTTAGGTTCTACTATACATAATCATGCATGTATTTAACCATTTTTTTTTCTCCTTATCAATAGGTAGCTTCAACTAATTTTTATACTAGGTCTATGTACAATGGAGGTTAAAAGTAGGCTAGTATATTAACATAACAAACATACCAACATTTATTCATTCATTATGACATATGTTATCCCTACACATACGATGAGATGGTTTCACCACGTTTTCATGCCACAACATGAATATGCAAAGATTCTGAATCCCTAGGTACTAACATCCACAATTTATACAAAACCTCCATAATCTTCCATATTTACATTTTCAATCACATAACCTAAATAAAACATAAAACCAAGATCTTCCATAGAACAATTTGAACAATCTTTCTTAAACATAAAAGTAAAACTAAATGTCTAGAGGACACTCATTAATCAAAAGTAATTTTCATATCCACAAGTGTCGTAACATGATATCAAGCCTATTCCCATTATGTACTCATATCAATATGCATCATATGAGATTCAAAGAGAACGACATTATCATCACCTAAAATCGTTAAATCTCAATAGGTGAGTTGTGAACCCAATACATGACTACCATACAAACACAAACATATGCAATATTAGCTCATAGACTTACAATTTACTAAATGCGATAAGCAAGTTCATGAAGAGGTATTTTACTTAGTGTAATTAAAAACACAACACAATCTTGATAGTTTAAGATCCAAAATATTCTAGTTCCAATTCACAAAAGTATTTAAACCCCAACTCAATGCCTTAAACAAAGGGAAGCACGACCTCATTAACATAACATTGAAACCATGTAATCAAGTAGCAAAGAAGTCATACAGAAATACCCTAAATTAAAGGAGAATTACAAAATAATTCAAAAAGAATTTCTAAGTAAATAAGTGAAGGATAAATTTGGAAATTTAAAATTCAAAGTGATTAAGCCATGGTTAAGGTTCAGTAAATATTAAAATTTCTAAATTAGGCATACCAACAATTAAATTTGTCATGGTTTTTAGTAATTCTTTTACCTAAGATATATTATTGAGGATTAATGGTTAGATATAAAAAGACCATAGTCTTTACATTTGTTATGAACAAGTAGTATAGTAAAGTAACACTTTTAAATTACATAAGGATAGAAGTGCCCTATTTTATTTCTTGTGAAAATCAAAAGTTACACTCTAGAACTCTCTCTCAGTAGTGGCACTTGATGTGATTAGGAGCTTAAGCAATCTTTAGGACTTAAGGATGAGGTGGGTCTTTGATAAAGAAGGAAAGTGAAATGGACTAAATTGAGAGGTAGCAAAATCTATGAGTTGTTTATTAGATATGATACACCAACAAGCACAACATGTCCTAAATTAATACTTGATGTGACATGTAAGCATCAACCTAGGGGTTCTCACCATAAATCCTTTGCTAAGAGATTCGATAAGAGAGTATTCAATATTGATGAAAAAAGATTGAAATATATGTACAAGATATAAGGACTATTTGTATGTACCCTAATTAAGGTAAATTACAAACTAAACATCATAAGGTACAACCCAAAAAAAAGCAAACTAAGATTACACAAAAAGGTAAAGAATGACGAAATGATAAAAGGAATACTCTAATAGCAGCGACATCAAAGACATACGTTGACTAGATATTGAGGCATGCATCAATGCTACACTTATATGGAGTTAGAGTTGTTATAGATAAGGTGAGGGACCTAAATAAGGCTATGGCTCGAATTAGGTCAAGTTAGCAATTGCTCTAATGGGTGGATCATAAAAAAGGGGTCTTCACACTATTTTAGATCAGTTTTATCTACTGGTTCGTAACTTAGACAATTGTGAGAAGGTCAAATCAGGTCAGTAACTTATAAGAGATGGCTCTGCATGAAGGTAGCTTGTCCTTAGTTGTTATCCATTAAGAACTCTTCATATTAAGCTATGTATACCTCTAAGTTAGGCTCAAGTCATAAGTCATTCAAGCAACTGGTTAAGTACAAGGGTAAGATTCCCATTAACACCATTTGTAGCTTCTAAAGGGAGTTATATTTTTCTTCAATCTTATTCTATTCTTAATCTATTCGATAAGTCAAGTATAGAGGGAGATCTTAAAGCAAGAGAATATATCATAATTCCATAATCTATTAGTCTTAAGTACATTTAATTCCAATTTACACTTAATTTGATAATTATAGTAATAAGTTGATGTTGATCATAGGATCTTAGTGAAATTCAAGAAGTTTCGTCTTAGATGAGTTATGGGTCTACTATTTCAATGTTTTATTCAACTTTAAGTTCAATTAAGATCAATTATTTGGCTATTTACATCTAAAATAAATACCTAAAATTCAATTGATGATGTTTTTGTTTATCTCAAGTCTCTCAATAAAGCTTAATCTATTTAGGTTGAGTAAGACTTGCAAAATAGACAAACATGAGCTAAGGAGGTACACCAAAGGTGGCTCCAACATACGCACTCTAATGCTCAAGTTAGGGAAGGAGATGAAGAGTAACTATCAATTGTAAAGAAGAGAGATTAGATTTGAATTCCCCTTTCCTAGAGGGTTGTATCATATTTATAGAGATCAGGAGGACATTTTCTAAAAAGTTAGTAGCCTGAGGTTCCCTTTATGGGATTTGAATTTACGCGAGAAAGTCTATTAGTCATACCATACCTTCCTTCTTCGTTTATTTTGCATTTAGTCCCATTATCTTATGGAGAATATTGGGCCTAAGATGAGTTTATCTTAAGGAGGCTTAGGGTAAGAAACCACTACTAACACTTGCTCCCCTACTCCCATAGGTGATGAGCTGGCTGGGAGAAGCTATCATAGTCGAGCTTTAAGAAGCGAACACAAGGACCATCAATTGTAGAGTGGTTGGTGATGCTTTCATTTGAAGAGGACAAACCATTAAAGGCTTCTAGTTGTTGAATAGTCAAAGACTCATGTTAGATGGCTATGAGTTAGAGTTGTGGCTAGTAAGTCGAGTCCTAATTGGTAACCACTTGATGAAGAACTAACCTTGAAGTTACTTGGTTAGCAACCTAAACATGATGTGTCTTCAAGTTGTACACGCGAGAGCACACTATAATGGAGGTTAAACAAAGAGAAGCTTAGCAATTCAAGAGTTTCCCATGAGAATATAATGCACCAAATAAACACTACAAGGCCTAATCTCTACTTTAATATGATACACAAAGTGTTCACTAAAGGCATTCACTACTACTTCTTACTAAAGGGAATAAATAAGAACTAGAAGAGGAAGAGAGAGTTCTCACGAAATGTTAATTGTATTCAATAAGCAAGAAGTGATGCATATTGTTATGACAATGAGATCTTTTATACTAGGTCTCTTCAAGTTAAAATATAGAAGGAAAAGACAAAAGGATAAATTCAAATAATACATAATGAGATTCTTAATACAAATGAACAAAAAGGATCTGCAAGAACAACACAAATCATAAGTTAATAGACACATATCAACCGCTACTTAGATGCTCTGATAAAGAGAACAAAAGGTAGTACATAGTTAGCTCTTGGGGAAAGTAAAGATCTAAGCGACTTGAGTAGCTCGGCAACTAAGGTAGATAACCCTACGAGAAGTAAGGAGTACTAAACAATCAGTCGACCTAATCTAAATCAAGTCGGGAGGGTGGACATGCCAACTCAATACTTAGTATTCCTAAGGGTTAGTCACCTTATATCTTCAAATTTGTCATCTTACTTGGAGGGAGATCGGCAGTTGTCCTAGCTATGATGTAGGCCTAGTATTCCAATTGAAGGAAGTGTGTAAGACCTTAATCTTGATAGGAATCTCCACCTTTCAACAGTTTTTTAGCCAAAACACTTTGGGCTCCAAGGTATTGATTCTAATAATCATCTCGAGGGTCAAAAAAATTTAACCTCAAATCTATAAGGTTTCCTTCTACGAGCTCTCTTTTTACCAAATTGCATATACCTATTTAACTTCCAATCAAGCCCTTCAACATTGAAATTTTAAAAGACTCCTGAAATTGGATCTACTGACCCTTATTTCCCTAAAATCCTATATTTTGTACTTTGCCTATTTTCTTTTTCTAATATAATTTTTCCAATTTTTCTTTTTTGTATTTTTTATAATTTTTCCCTTTTTTTTGTTTTTTTAGACTTTTCTTTTTTTTTTTAGCTAATTAGCGTCATCTCTCTAGGGCATCAAATGAGGTATCTACAACCATGATGTGCCCCTATAATATAGAAAGACTTTAGACTTAAAATGTGAATCTAAAGCGTCACCAATTTCCTATAGAGAGATGATGAGTCTCTCCCTATGATCAACCGGGCAACTTAACCTCGATCCTTTAGCTCGAGATAAGGATAAGAAAGAGTTAAAGCTATAAGGATGTTGATCCCTAACTCAAAATGCTTAGCCAATGTAAGAAGAATACTAGGTAGATCATCTTAAGAGAAGAAGCCATTAAATTGCTCCCCGACCTCACTTTTGACCAAAGGAAAACCTCTCGAATTGTATAAGGACCTATTTAAGCTAGTAAGCAACTCCTAAACCCAAGTGACTTGATTCTTGGGAATAAGCGAAGGGTTACTGGCTTAGTTACCAATGTAATATGTGAAGCAAAGACTCCAAAGGCAATGACCAATACATCATTTCTTAGATTCGAAAAGCCCCAAGGATCAAAATGCAAAAATGGAACTCCTTAAAGATAAGGAATGCACTTAGGGAAGCATTTTGCCAACCCCTATTGAGAAAATGGCCTCTAGCAATAGAAAGTGGGAGACTTTGATCTCCCCCTTGCCACATAGAACCTTACACAAAGAGCAAAGCAGTAGGATTCTCACGAAAAAGAGAGTGAGATAGTTCTTCATGCAAAATGACGATTGCAAGACTCAATTTATAAGGTAAAGAGTGCATCAGAAGCAGTGCTTGGCATATGAACTCCTTTATTATCGTTAAAAGATATCGAGTGGAAAAATTTCCGCTATAAGATGAACTCAAGAAATCTGACACATCCAAACCGCATACATAGACCATTAAAAAGACAAGATGACCTTAAACATTCGTATAGCCAAAGACCCAGACAAGGTAACCTAACAGTCACCATTTATCAAGAACCTATGCTTGTTATATCCCATCAATCAGGCCACCAAGTGTGAAAAACACACCTGAAATAGCTAAAAGTCGATTAAATCAATCAAATTACACTTAGGAAAAAGTTATAACACCACAAGAAAATGAATGCCTAGTCTCCTCTTAAGGCAATACAAGTTTGGTCCAATTTAAGTTACCTTCTTACTCAACCAACCCATTCCATCTAAGCCATTATAGCTTTGCCACAATTTGAACAACCTTCCTGCTTAATTAGTTTACTCTTATTAGGTCGTAGTTCGATCTAACCCAAACAATTTACTAGCACAATCAATCTGAGTGAAGGCCCTAACTCATTAATTCATTGGTGAAGACAAACTGACAATAAAGAACCCTTTTCTTAGTTTTGGCTCAACCCTAGCATACATTGATCAAAACTAAGGCCTTATGAACCATTTTAGAGTTTACTTGCCCACTAGTCACTAATGTGAGTTGGGGGAGGGGGTAGATGCAATTGTTAATAGTGAATTTCTAACTTGGGTCTCAAGGTTTAGCAATGCTAAGGCCCAATGGCCTACTTAGGACAAGCCTAGCAGTTTAAGCTACAAGTACCCTACCTATCAACAACCGACTTATAGGGTGGCCATTCCTTAGGCCAAACTTCAAAAAGACAAATTGCATGCACCTCGTCCCTCCTACTTCATAGCTAACCCACTAATGTTCAACCCTTCGAGCCAAGTATTATCTTATAAAACCGAATGACCACATTGTATAATGCTCACAACTCATTAAATGTGACACAACAAATAGAGCCTCCTATAAACGCTTGCATAGCCTAACTATACGATGTTCATAAAACATTAAATGCAATGAGATAAGCTAAGGCTTAAGACAACCACCTTATCTTACTATCATTAAACAATCCCTTTAGCTTGAGACCCCTATAAACCTAGGATAAGACACCTAAAGTCACAAGCCACCAATCTGTAGGGTATCTTACGCCTATAAATAGTCCAATTTCCCCTTTGGGATGGTAAGCTCATTAATTCTCACTCTAGATTGATACTAACACACATAAATACCACTCGATTTATTTTCAATTGTATTGGCTTTACTCTCACCTACTCTTCTCCTAACCTCCTTCAAGATTGACTTCAACATTGGAGTTTGCCATCCTAGTCATGTGTAACTTTTGCAAGTCGGCCTAATATATTCAAAGACCTATGTACATTTCGCAAAGCCTACCAAGGCCCAAGAACTCTACCAATAAGATCTAAGAATAACAACTATATTCATTCTCTTTTAAGAGAAAGCAAAAAATCAACCACCTAGATCAAGTAGCTAAAAGGATAAAAGTGATAACTTTATAGACGGCTTCGCAGTAATTATATCACAAAGATGAAAACTTGAAGCTATTAGCTTTCAATAAAAGAACTATGACCATTGTCTATTCCAGAACAATTAGAATATAAGTGGCAATTGACATTGACAAATTAAGGACAACAACGATGCCCGAGGTCTTCCATTGACGGTCCCTACCTTTATGAGTACTGAGCAAGTTACAATTGTACACTTTAAGATATACAAATTGATTACTATTATTTTTCAAGGATAAAACACAAAACAGACCAATCATTTCATTGAAATTGACTTCACAAATAGGAATTCAACCTATAATAAAAAAAAAATACTAAATAAAATACACTTTTGCTTTAAATTCTATATAAAAATCTCGATCCCCGTTGGCTAAGTGAATCAATAATACCTTTAAAGGTGGATAACAAATCTTCAACCTTTAACAACTTTCAATGCTGATAAAACCAACCAAAAATAAATAAATAAACCAAAACCTAAAATTCACAAAGCAAATACATAAACAAATATACAGATAGTGAAACTGCAAATACATACAGAATCTAACAATAACAAATGTCACATACAATTGTAAAAAACAAAAAAAAATAAAACAACTTGCTTGAGTTAAAAACATAAAAATAAAAGGAAATATTTTTCAAAATGTTCTTTTTTTTATCACTTGCCATGTGCTTTCTTTATACCTATTGATATATATATATATATATATATAATATATACATATATGTGTCATACTCAAAAAGATATAATCAAATTGCAGAAAAAAAAAAAACTGTGGTAGAAATTATAGTCTAGAAACTTATAGAAGATATTTCCTATAACTTCAAAACCTATCGTAAAAATAAAGATTTCAATAAAAACAATAGTTAATCAATCTAATGTGGTTGTTCCATCAAACATGAAATTCATTTTCGTAATAAATAAATGCAAAATGTAATCTAATATATTTGATCTCCAAAAACCCAATCCAATATATAGTCGAATGAGATAGATAAAGATGGGATTTCAATATGGAGAAAATAAATGGGACAAGTAAGTTCTTTGAATGATACAATTTGTGGGTTTAAAAAAAAAAAAGTTGAACAATAAAGAAAATAAATTAGGGATTTTTAGGAGTGACATGGACATTATAAATTAGATAGTTTTCCCGATTACACTCAAATAAGAATAACTTTTAATTTAAAAAGAATTTTTCTTATTATTATATATTTTTAAGAACTAATTTTCAAATATTAGAGTAAGATAATTGAGCAAGCCCAACTGATGCCATTTTAGGCTTAAAAAATTCCTTTTAAGTCCTATTACCAGTCCTTTTATTTTAAGCGATATTTCAGCAATATTTTAGGAGTTTTAAGGATTCTTTTGACACCATTGATTATTTTCGTCTTTTCTTGTATTTTTATAAACAATTATTCAAGAAATAATAAAATTTTGAATTGTTTTCTTACATTCCCTACATTAGAGAGCACCATGTATTTATTCTAAATGATAATGAAAAAAAATAATGATTTTGAGAGCTAAATGTTCTTGCCGTCAATATTTGCATAATTGTGAGAATGAAGTAGAAGAAAAAGAAATAAATTGTTTTTAAAGAAACAGAGCATAATGATAATCCTATCAATTTGACCGATTGATAGCTGCTTAAACGTTATTTAATATCCGTTAGATTTGAACTCGAAATAAATTCCATTCGGACAACAAAAAAGTTGGATCAGTTGCTTTTTCATTTGATCAATAATCCCATTCATGCTTGGTACTAACTATTGATAAGACCACTAAAAGGAATTGACGTAAAAAGTCTTCTTTCAAACTCACTTGCTCTACTTCGGGATTCATTCAAGCGTGTAGGAAGGATATCTAGCAAGAAATTTAAAAAAATAAAATAAAAACTTAAAACTGAAATGACTGGATTACCAGAAAAGCTCAAAAAAAAAAAAAAAAAAAAAAAACTCTTCCTCTTAAGACACTAAAAGAAGTCTAATGGCTTTACCTAGATGAGGATCGTAAGAATCTAGTGAAAGGTTGCCTCTTCCTCAAGGAAAACTCAAATTTTGGAAATTATTTTGGGTTTTCAACTAGATAAGGGCCTAAATATAAGAGAAATAGGTATGTTTATTCTTCGGGACAAACTATTTCCTAAAAAACGGTTGGGATGAAAATAATTTGTAAAATATCATAATTAAATCACATTTTGAATATGCAGTTTAGCTTTTTCCCTCAACACTTCCATGTGTCGCATATTGACAATGAAATTTATATAGTTATGCGATTTTGCTTGGCCACCGAAAAAAATACAATTGCACATAAGCCTCTGCAACTCGAACAACAACACGTTGTGTAATACTTCAAAATCGTGTTACGGACATGCTATTTTAAAATCGCAAAATCCAAATGCAATTCCCTTACAATATCACACCACGTGGCTATGTGTAAGGAAACAAACTAAATGGCATTTACAAAATGCAATTTAGCTACGGTATTTGACAAATTTTTTTACCCACAACCACTTTTTAAGAAATAGTTTAATAATGGCCAAAACACTCTTTTCGGTGGGATAATTGGATAGGAAAATGTCCTATTAGACATTTAATCTAGGGTCCCTAAGAATACAGATCTAATAAAAACTAAGAGATTCCCAATTGTCTTATAGAGAGTGGGACTATACAAAATTGGCTTCCCTATGTCCTTTTCATTGTTAGAAATTTCGGTCCTTTATTGCTGAACCCAAATTATCAAGATGTCATCTTTAGTTCCCCAGAAAGTAAAGAGAAACCAATGTTGAAAGATATTTCCAATTTGTTGTTGCACCAGGAAAATCAAATAAATAAATAAAAAAAAAAAAGGAGAGTGGACGTGGAAATTTCCAATATCACCAAAAATCAAAATCTTCCTATCGAAATCGTATAATAATAGCTTGCCAAGAACTCCTTAATTTTAAGGAGAATAGGAGTAAGTGAAGAGGCAAGATGTTTAAGATGCTTTGACCCAAATGAAGATCTTAAACATTCCATTGGAGACTGCCCTAGAATTCAATCTATCCATCGAAGCTTTAATCTTATCGTTAATGGCGAACAACATGGCCATTCCGAGTGGATTATACAAAGTTGCGAAATAAGAAAAGCTGATCTTATTCCTTCAAAACTACCCAAAGCAATAGCCTTTTTACCGTGCCTTATAGCTGATTTGGGCTAATAGAATTCAGAATAATCTTCAATATACAGCATTAGTCTTTGGCTTACAGTTGCAAATCAGTTAAAAAGCAAAAGAAATTGGGTCCATCATAGAAATAAAAAAGCAGTTCTTTAATAGAACAAAAAATGTAGCTTGTCGGAGCACTAAAAGACCAGGATGGGTTAAACAAAACATGAATAGATCTACATGTTTACATTCAGGAACCGTTGTAAAAGGGGGTCTGGTAAGAGATCGAAGAGGGAAATTGGATATTTGGGTTTAGCATGAAACTAGAGAAAATAAATATAGTAACGTTAGAAATATAGGCAATATATTGGGGAACTGAATTTCGTTCAAGGATGGATTTAAATAAGGTTGTAATTAATTTAGATTCAGCGACAATGCCTTCCTTACTATCGTGTAATTTACATTGCAAATGCAAAGTAAAAAGTATATTTGAATGGCTTAAAGTTTCATGTCAAGTTCAAATAAAAGATCAAGATTTCCATTAATTAAAATGGATTTATCAAGGTTTAAGTACTTTGAATGTAAGATCCGATAGCAAGTCTACATCTCGGACTTTAACATGTCTTATATATGTCATTTTCCCCCTACCTTGAAACCTTCATTTTGAAGGAATTGATGATTCTGCATTTAGTTCTTGATCTAAGTGATGAACAAATTGAAGTAGATGAAAGAGATATTTAGATGTAAAGAGAATATAAGTTCAACAACCAGCTTTGATTTATTACTATTAGTCTTCAGTATTTATAGAAGGCTTAAAACTATGAATGTAACGGAAAACTAACTACTTAACCAGCTAAGTAAAACACATGTTAAATAAGTTATACAATCCTCTACAAACCTACCACCCAACCTCTTACCCCCCCCCCCCCCCCCCCCCCTTCAAGTTGGTGCTGCAAGAAGCCCTAACTTATGATATAAAAAGCGCATCTGATGCTCGACAAGGCTCTTAGTGCAAAGATCGACAAGCTGAAACTTAGATGAAACATGTTGAACAGAGAGAAAACGTGAAGCAATATAATCACATACGAAATGAACATCAATATCAATATGTTTCGTGCGAGCATGAAGACAAGGGTTAGAGGCAATTAACAAAGTAAATTTCTTGTCACAAAACATGGTGGTAGGCATAGAAACCTAGACACCTAAATCACGTAAAATATAACTTGTCCATAAGGCTTTTTTGGTAGCTATAGCAAGGGCTCTATACTCTGCTTCAATAGTGGATGTGGAATTAATGCTTTGTTTCTTAGTTTTCCAGGAAACTAATGCTGACCCAACATGCTACAATAACCATTGATGGACTTCTTGTCAACAACATTAGTAGCCCAATCTGAATCTCAAAAAACTTGTAAATTTAAATAATTATTGGTAGGATAAAAGAGTCCAAATGATAAAGTCCCTTTCAAGTATTTAAGAATATGTAAAGCAACTGTCATATGAGAAGTGTGGGGGGTAGCCAAGAACTGGCTGAGATGATGAATAGCATAGCTAATGTCAGGCCGCGTGAGATTCAAATAAGACAATTGGCCAATCAAATACCGAAATACAGTGGGATTAGATTACAAATCTCCATCATCATGAATTAGTTTAACCCTTAGAGGCAATAGAGTAACAGAAGGTCTAGCTGCTGTAAGTCACGTTTCTTTAAGTCAATAAGAAATTTTTTCTAATTAAGTAGACAACCAGTTGTTATCCAACACAACTCTAAACTAAGAAAGTAGTGAGCTTGGCTAAGATCCTTGATTGTAAATGCAACATCTAGGTCCTTCTTAACAACATTAATGAGATCTTCACTTGTCCCAGTCAATAGAATATTATCCACATACACAAGGACTATAACAAAACCACCATCAAAGCATCTAGTTACATAGAATAATCATGTTTAGATTGAAAAAATCCAAGAGATAACAAAAACCAAGAAATTTCAACATTCCACTATCATGAAGCTTGTCAAAGTCTATATAAGGATTTATTTAAACCACAAACTTAATGTCATTGAACCTTGTTATAACCCTCGAGAGGCATCGTATGGATCTCTTCATCAATACATCCATGCAAGAAGACATTGTTGACATCAACTTGATGAAGAGGCCATAAATGAGCAACCACATAGGAAATTAAAATTTTGACTATATTCATCTTAACAACAGGCAAAAAAGTATCATGAAAATCTTCTTCTTGAACTTAAGTAAAACATTTAGCTATAAGCCAAGCTTTATACCCCTATATACTAACATCTAATCTATACTTGACTTTATACACCCACTTGCATCCAATCTCCTTTTTACCCTTAGGTAAAGATGTAAGAGTCCAAGTATCATTGGACTCAAGAGCATCAAGTTCCTTAGTCATAGCTTCCACCTATTCTTGTTGTTTAACTGCTTGAGAGTAATGACTAAGCTCTTTGATAGCAAAACATTAGCAAAAGAGCGAACAAAATCATCTGGATAAGAATCAAAAAGATTATTATGAAATAAAGGATACTTCATGGTGGTAGAAGAACAAGACTTGGAATGAATAGAAGAATGAGAATTAGGCACAGAAATAAGTATTATATGGATAAAATCCTGTAGCCAAATAGGAGATTGCCTTGTTCAATTGGACCTACGAAGACCAACAATGTTTGAACACTTGGGAACTATAGGAAAATTCTTAACATTAGACACTGAATCAGAACTTTGAAGAGCAGACATATCAAAAGGATAGGAATAGGTTTAAAACGTGATTGAAGGTAATGCATCAAGAGAAAAAGTAGAACCTAAAGCCTTTTGTACAATAGAATTGTCTTTACAAGGAAAAACATCCTCAAAGAATTGGATATCTCTACTAATAAAGACTCGTTTAAAATCAGTATCATAGACTCAATATCCCTTATGATTACTTGCATAGCCAAGGAAAATACACTTAATACGTTTTGGGTCAAATTTTTCAATCTTTGGAGAAATCAACAGTAAAACAAAGATAACCCATCACTCGTAGATCACTGTAAAAAGGAGTTTTTCTAAACAAAATTTCATAGGGTGTCTTCCTATTTAATGCGGCCATTAGCATTCTATTAACAAGGAAAGTAGTTATGAGAATGCACTCACTCTAAAAGGCTTTGGGAAAATTGGCATGAAGTCAAAGTGTTCTTAAAGTTTCAAGTAAATGTCTATGTTTACGCTCTACTCGCCCGTTTTGTTGTGGTGTATATGATATGGTATATTGATGTATAATACCTTGGCTATGAAATAACTGCTCACAATCCTTGGAAATAAATTCCCCTCCATTATCACTTCGGAATGTCTTAAGAGTAGTAGAAAAGTGATTTTTAACATAGTAAATGAAATTGGTCAATATAGAACAAGTTTGAGACTTGTGTGACATTAAAAATGTCTAAGTGGCTCTCAAAAAATCATCAATAATAGTCAAAATTTATCTTATACCAATGATAGAAACAGCATGATAAGGCCCCCAAACATCAACATGAATAAGCTCAAAAATAAAAGTAAAAACACTTTGACTATCAGAAAAGGGTAATTTATGGAACTTTGCCTATTGACAAGCATTATAAAGCAGCTTACTCAAGTTTAAATTCTTACAAATAAGCAATTGTTTCATCTTAGAAACAGTGCATGACCCAACATACTATGTATCAAATCAACTATGTTTATACTCTCGATGTACAAGGCAGCATGACCTGAACAACTAGATTTATTGAAAGAAGCAGAATGAGCTATAGAACTAAGAACATATAGACCACTTTGTGCCTTTGCTAAAGCCAACACAGTACTTTTACTCAGGTCTTGAAATTTGCAAGATTCAGTGTCAAATACTGCTTACAATGAGTGTAAGGCTACAAATGTTTTAACAGAAAGTAAGTTGTGAGCAACTTAGGAACAAAAAGAACATGTGATAGAATAACTTGATCATTAAGTCACACACTACTGACCAACTCAGATTTTAGAAAGTTTTCATCTAGTAACTTATATGAACCAATTTAGTTAAATGTACAAGGTTATTAAGAAGATGAGAATAAAGTGTCATATGGTCAAAAGCACCTATATCAAATAAGTTGTACAATCGTTTACACATTTCATTCCACTGTCTCGTTTTCACTCAATCTTCTTCTCTAATCCAAAATCCCTACTCTATTACCACAAATCTATTACCTCTGTATTGAGTTAATAAATCTAACAACTTCTCACATGAATAACCAATGGATGAAACTATTTCAATGATCCCAATTCTTCAATCTTTACCAAAAGTAAAGAGTGTTGCTTCAAGTAAAGTTTAAGCTCATCTGCATTATTAAGTCTTGAAAGATCAATGATTTCATTATCCATAAGCCCTTTTTCCATTTTGGCAAAGCTTCATTGGGAAGCATCAATTTCTCTAACTTGAATGATCAATGCTTTCATTATCCATAAGCCCTTTTCCATTTTGGCAAAGCTTCATTGGGAAGCATCAATTTCTTTAAGGATTAGAGGGGCTTGATCAAGGATTAAAAAGATGATCAATTTCTTGTGGAGGAGGAATAAGTGAATGCATAGAGGGCAAAAAGACCGGTGGCAACTACTAAAAAAAGCACGAGGATGTTAAGGAAAGAAGAACAGAGTGTTGCTCTGTTGAATCCGACTCCAAACAATGCCAGGGAATGAAATTTAGGTTTATAGACTAGAGATTTCATATTGGAAAAGAAAATTAGAGGAAAACATATTAAGGCACATCAGCATCGAAGTATAAACATGTGACGTCATCTATGATTAATGATGTTACGACAAAACCGTGGCAGGATCCTCTATTTGGTCCACTTAGCACAACATTAATCTATTTTAACTAGTTAAAAATTCGATATTATCTCTCATATTTAATTTTCCCTAAATACAAATATATGAATATTCATACGCTTGCAGGGAAATCAATCCAATCTCCAAGAGTATGAAGTGCATCCCATTCCTCTTGAGGTGGATTCAGTAGCTGGCTATATATGGCAACCGAGATGCATGAGGAAGATGAAGAAGTTGACTTTTGTTATGAGTGAAGTACTTTAATTAGAGAGAGAGAGAGAGAGAGAGAGAGAGAGAAGCAGAGATGGTGATTATTGATTCCGTACATTGAGTAAAAGAAGCGCAACATACATCCTGCATAGCACCTCCATGCTCCAGACAACCTGAAGTATATTATACATGCACTGAAATTTCACTCTCTCAAATTCCCCTCATGACTTGAGCAGGAAAACGTTTGATACGCAGTGATAAGAGGACTAATCTAGTGTTAAAATCATAAATACATGCTCCAAAGACAAAGTGGCAGCTCCATCTTCTGGCTCAAGACCCCGACATGAGATGAGGGGTGTAGCCCATGTAGTTGCAAGCAGCAAGAGTAGAAAGGATGAATGATAATAGTGGAACTGACATTTCTATTCCTTTTCCTTCCCAACATGATGAATGATAATTGTGGAACAATATTCCAGTTCATTTTCCTCCTCAACCCCCATCAGCAACAGCGACTACCAAAAGCAAAAGGCCCAGAGTCAACTTCCCCAGAAATGCCTAAAACCATATTAGCAACCATTTCAGAAGTCCCTAGTGCCTGCAAGTGAATGAAAAATAGTTTCTAAATTTTTACGAGTTTAAAGTAACATAAACAAGCTATGTGTAAGAGAATTCATCTCGCTATCAACATTTCGCTACAACCACTGAATTTCAAAGAGGTTACAAAAGCAAAAGATTCATGGGTTAGTCAGATAAGGACTAGTTACCAAACTCAGTCCGCTTCCCTCATGACCTGCTGCCAGGAACACATTAGACAAACCAGGAACAGCACCAATTAAAGGCTTGCCATCGGACACTGCAACCAGAAATGCAAATCACCCTAAATGAATTAATCAATTGCAGACATGACATACTTTAATTGATGAAACACCAACAATCCCCGATGCTTATACTTACTATAAGGGCGTAATCCTACTCTAACTTTTCTGGCCTTCCTTAGTTGGGTTAAACTCATCTCTCCCAACTTTGGAAAGAACTCCACAGAACGTTTCCAAATGCGATCAATAATCGACTCATCTACTTCAGTGTTGAACCCAACAAACTGACGGCTGCTCCCTGTTAGAACGGGTGATATAGACAGAAAAACAGAGATAATTATGAAACAAGCGATTGAAGCCTTGGCAAATAAAGAGTCACAAAACCTCCATCAAGTAAAGAACAGTTGCAAGAAGCAAGATAACTATTTGAAATACAGCAAAATTTTTAAATATAAAGAAGAGTTTCAGCTCACTAGTACAATTAAATGCATGTAGGTGAGTCATTCCAGAGAAATATTTTGGACTCTCAACTGATTCAAAACTTAGGGGCATCTTAAAACGTGGATCAAAAACATCAATACTTAATAGACATTCAATTGTAAAGAAAAGAAAAAGGTTTTCTTTGATAGTTGGGTTCCTTAACTACTTAAATACCAAGTGGATATCTTGTCAAGAAAGAGTTGAATGCATAGTTACTTCTAATATTTTTCTCTCATGGAGAGATAATTAGAGGGATTCAGAGATTCTCTTGGATAGTTGCGTTCCTCAGTTTTACTTATTAACAAGTGAATTTCTGTCAGAAAGAGATTAATACATAGTTACTTCCAATAATTGTCCATTGTGGAGAGATAATTATAGGGATTCAATGTTGGGACCATTTTACATCTCATCATCTCAACTCTTCAAGGCTGTATTCGAGTCCTTGAACAATTCCCAAAAAGAAGGGGGAAAAAGATAGAAGTACTAACATAACCATTTAAGCCTATGACAATGGATGTCCAGGGGACTTTGCATCCACTGCTTCTCATGATAGACTTGGATGAAACCACCAAAAGGCAAACTTTCATAAGTATGGCAATGCAATTTCAAATGCCTCTATCATAATAGCTCCCATTTCAGTTATTAACCTTTGTTACCAACCATGAAGTTTTACAACCAGTCATTTCCGATGATCTATCCCTGACAATTCTGTTAGCTTTCAGATTGCAAATGCATTATTTTAATCGCAGTAATGTCAAATATACTAAATAATTAGTCTGACCTGGTCCCACCATCATTTCCTGCTTTGAAATGTTCAAATCATAAAAAGTTATCACGGTTTTTCCTGTCCTTACACGCACCTTCAATATAGCACAGATGCATGCCCAGTATATGTAAAGCTTATGCTCACCCTTCCTTTCCGAGCAGATATGTATCAATCCCTTCCCATGTTTTTCTAAAGCAAATAAATGACTGAACACATAATTAGTATATCAAGTTAAACTACAGACCCATGAAACCTAGGCATCATTGCACCACAGCCGAATAAAGTAGTGAATTTCACCTATCATCATCAATTTGACCAGAAGTGTCAAAGCAGTCAGGTACTGAAGCAAGAGGAAATGAGGCATAGGACCCTCATCCATGCCTGAAGTACACAACTTTGATCAGGCATTGCCTAGGCAAGCTCCTAAATAGAGGCTCAAAAAGTTTAGGTAAGTGTCTTGTCCAGTGTCTAGGTTATCATCATTTGCTTCTATAAGGAAAATGTAAGGGCAAAACTTGAACAAATGGCAAACTTCTCTTTCTGCAAGGCATAATTGTATGTTCAGCTTTGGATATGAATTAAGAGATGCTTTCATGGGTTTTGGATTCACTTATTACAGAAGCAATTATAAGCATTAACCAATTCATGTAAAACCAAACCAAATCTACTAGGCTCGAGCTTTTAGATCAATTAGTTATAAACTTAAAATTTATAATGGTATCCTGAGTTTATACCCTATCACATTTATTTTACTCCTATATAATTAAGTGGTCCAGGGTTCTATTGAAATCTCATCCTACGAGAAAGTGGGAGTATCAACCAATAAATACAAAGTTGAACCAGATCTAATAGGCTTAAACTTCTAAATTAGTTGGTTGTGGAGCAAAAATTTATATGTAACAAACCATATAGAGATACTCCTTTTTTATAGATGTTAAATTTCAATGAGTACCTAACTTTAATAGCGATCGCATCTTCCATGGCACCTAGTTCCTTAGACAATAAAAAATTTTAACACCTTAAGACACTTAGGCTGTTTCAACTTTAGATTTCTCTTGCTTCTAACTAAAATTAGCAAGAAAACATTTTACTAGGAACAATTTCCACATTTTTTCATCATGTTAGAGTACCTTTTTTAACATAGAGTTTTTAGAAGGTATCATCATAGAAGGGGCACAGATTTTCGAGGATAGTGGAAGAGAATAGATAAATGTACCAATAACTAGATTCCCCATTGCATCAATTGTGGCTGTCATGGAGATGGACAATGTCTGCTCATCATCAGGCTCTGAAGCTGAGAAGGCCGATTTCAAAGATACATCTTGATGATTCACATATCCAAACTCCATGAGTCCATGGTTTAGCTGAATAGAGTCAAAATTTTCAAGAACAAGCAAGTGACCCTGCAATCCAGATGAAGTTCAGACCTTGCTTAAGTACAAATGTAAGGATAATTAAAAAAGAATGAAATTCATGTTTTGCACAAACAATTTTCCATGGAAAATAGAAAGTATTGCAAGCAAAACCATGAGCAATTTCCTGTGTGAAATTGCTGTGCAAGCTGAGCATAGCAAGTGCTAAGACATTGAGCAAGATACAATAAATACTGACACAGCATTGACCTATAACTATTATGTAGAAAATAAGTGGTGGTCATAGAAGCGCCCAACTCTTGCAACTCCCTCCATGGAGTGTTTTACACACAAGGAAATGGACCCACATGTGGATCTCATTTTCTCATATATGGTCTCCTTTCTTCTACATGCACACACTTAATGGAGGGAGTCATTGGAGTTGGGTGGTACAGCTACTTAATAGAAGTTGATGTTACATTTGAAGCCAATTAATTGAAAGTTTGAGGAATGCTTCTTGCTAGAGTTATCATACTAATTTTAAGCAATGCCACAATGAGTAATTCAACATGTTAACAACAAAGGCTTTAATACATAGGGACACACTAATTGTTTCTCAGTTCAAAACAGAGAGGAGATGAGAATTCTGATTATTATTCTGTCTACCTGCCGTCATGTTGTTGATTTCCTGTACTTATCCAAGACAAAACTGGTGGAAACATTTAAATATAACATGAAAAACTGTGAAGCATCAAATCTTTTTTCTGATTACTGGAGACCACGTGCATTAACATACATGAAACTGGAGAACAGTAAATATGTTCAGGTGATTTCAGTAAATATGTTCTCCACCACAAACTGCCATTGTTCACACTTCAAAGAAAACATTTTATACAAGATAGCTCTTCATACAAAGAAAATTATCGAATCACATCCAATAACCTTGCGAGGCTTTACAGGGACATTTAGTATAATTCCTGATTGCTTAAGCAAATCATGCATTAAAGATCCACTCCAACAACCAGCTGCAACAATAACAGCCTTACAGTACAGGGTATTCTTGGATGTTTGGATAGCTTCAACTTCCTGTCCCATGCTCCCTCTGCATATTCGGACAAACAGGCATCCATTGAATGCTCTTCAAATGTTCAACCATAGTTGTATCACCTAAACTTGGATTCACACTTCTAGGGTGTCCTCATGAAGAAGTGAAAGAATAAGATTATTACACCTTACTAGGGCCATTAAAGGATCATGATAAAATTCTGAATATCTGCCTTGTGACACATATTGGCGGTTTCCCTACAAATTGTACATCTTATCAATAGCTGTAACAGATAATGAGATCATCATTCATTGTTCATATATGGAAATTTAAGAGACCTGTTCGATAAATGCCACCGTTTGTTGAGCATCCAATTGGGAATCATCAGGGAGAAAGGCAGCTCCACTTTCATTGTCTACATAGAGGTAAGGTTCTTGTAGTGACAAATCACTGCTAGAAAGATATTCAGCTTTTACTCCTGCTTCAGAAAGCTGCCTCACTCTCCTCTTGAGAGCTACTGACTCTTCTGCTGTTCTACCAACTAGTAGGCTTCCTGAAATATAGAGTACAATATTTTCACGATGGGTTAAACTTTTTATTCACATGGACCACTAAATGCAAAGGCCTTACAAATTCTTTTTCATTTCCAACATTCTAGAATTTCAAATGAACACCTGTTCTGTTCATTCTTTTGAAGCCTTCACTGAGGCATATTCAGCCAGCACACAATCACTATGATCTGCGGATTGCAAGTCATACTCCTCATTATCACCATTATATATCTTTCACCTACAAGTTTGAAGACTAATTCCATATTGCTAATCTAAGTGTCCAAGGTCCATTCCGCATACTCTAGAGGATAGAAAAGAGAAGAATTTGGTAAGGAAATAGGATCTGTCCTTCCTTTGATAGAATTATGACAAATGTGCAGAAGAGATCAAAATAATCAGAGCAAACTGGAAGTTTAAACCTGGAGATGAACAACTTGACCCTATTTTTCTACAAGAAGAAGAAGGAAAAAAAAAAGTACAAATGTGCAAGGGAGCCAATGATCAAGAATCACTAACTTAATCAACAAACTCCTACTTTCCAACAGTAAATAAGCAAGAGCATAAACAAAAAATAAGAATTATAGTTCGTCTATCAATCTCTAGCCCTTACTCCAATGAGCTTGAACTAACTAATAAAAGTACAACAGCTCCTCCAGAGAATTAATAACCAAATTATGCATAGGGTACAATCAGATTCTTTTCCCCATCCCACCCCAAAAATGAAGGTGCAAACAGGAGAGAAACAAGTAGCCACCATTGCCTTGATTGGAGCTTTCATGGGAATTACAAATTCACTTTTATTTTCATTTAAGTCTTTTATGAGAGGAAAAAGCATACAGAGGTTGCCTCAGTTAGTGCCTTTTCTCAAGGTCAAGGTGCATGCTGAAATCATCAGAATTTGGAACGCTAACAAACATTACAATCATCTACTAGTCTCCCATTTGCTACAATACAGTTAAAGAGACTACCTAGAGACCACTCCAAAAGATTTTTTGCTAATGCTTCAATTAGGGAGTGAAGAGTTCCCATAAAAATCATCACATTCTACAATCATGAGAATTATCCGAAAGGGGGAAAAAATACATACAAGCATAAGGCATTCCAAACAACATTTTGACTGAACAATCATATCCAAATGACAAGAAGTTTCACTCTAAAAATGCTGATCTCTTGTCATTATCAATTTTTCTAAAAGAGCCACGTGTTCCAGCTCCACTACGTGAAAAAGAAAGAGAACTAGTGGAGTACTGTGCATCAATGTATATAAATACTTGGCCATATCCATCTGGACTTGCAAGACCTAGCAACTTTTCTACAATAATCAGTTGTCATGTTCGTGAAGGAACTTCAAGAAAGCTGATGTCTTATTATGGTGTTATTAGGTCGAACAATAATATCAAGTTGCTCGATATTAGATATATCCACTTGTAGTCTTTAGATTACCTCTACAGCTAGACATTAATGGCAACATCATTCCAATGGCAGCAATTTCAATTGCAGCAGTTTTCTGTGAACTGTCTAGTCATCTGCATCCACATTGTATGTGCTCCCTTACAGCCACACGAATTGTCCGGCATCTAGCTTTTGTTGTTGATTTATTATTTATTCCTTTTTAAAGAAGGGGTAAAACAGTTAAATGTAGCCTAAGATGCAATATGCAATCAATGAAACAAAGTCTTACTTTTTTCTTCTGCTTTACAAAGCTTAAGAAATATTCAAATCATATTGAACACATATAGAAACAAATGAGAAGTTAAGAGGACAATGCTGAGCAAAAGACAATTCTGATACCATCTTCTTGCAATTTAACGCATATAGAAGCAAACGAAAAGTTAAAGGACAATGTTGAGCAAAAGACAATTCCACTACCTGTCTTCTTCCAACCTAATCATATTTAACACATATTGATGTAAATGAAAAGTTAAGTGGATAATGCTGAGCAAAATACAATTACACTACCTGTCTTCTTCCAACCTAATACTTGAAGAGGATCAATGCCTTGATCATGTATGCTCGCTGCCAACATTTCCCAAAGTTCATGGCTTCGCATTGCCAAATCCCATATATCAGTCCCAGGCATTTTATGTGTCATCCATATATAGCCCTGCCCTATATTCAGCTCAAATGCCAAACACAAAGTGAATTAACCCAACAAGTAACCAGTTTTCATGAAAAGAATGTTTCCGGTAAATTATAGCATTAGATAAAATCTAAATTCTAAGACACTTACAGTTGCTATACTCCAAACACAAACCAATACTTGACGAGAAGGACAGTCATAAAAAAGCAAGAGACTATATGCAAAATTCGTCATGTGAAATAGCAAAAAGAATTTATTATTATAGGATAGTCAAATTATGTAATTTAAGAAATTTGAAAATGTTAGTTATATTAACAAAGGGCCTTCCCTATTGAATCTTTGTTTCCATTTCACTGTCCTATCTTAGTTGCAGCACATGTTGGAATCCATTCTGCATGAAATGTCTGTCTTTCTTATCAGAACTTAGTGCAGATGTGAGATTAAACCCAAAATTGTCATTTAAATATTAAAACACAGCTGCTATTCATGTAAATATAAATATAAATCTAACATAACCATATTTGAATTTTGCAGTGAAAGTAACACTGGTATCCAGAACAGCTTTTTGGAAAACATATTAATCAGAATAAGGAATAGTAAATGAGAGTGAAAAATGGAAAACAGCTCTTTTAAAATGCCAAATGCTCAAATTAGCCTCAGAACATTCACAATAGTTCAATGTGACTGATCAGTTTGATGTTCCATTAGTGTGTCCGTTTGGCAAAAAATTCCAATGGTTTTTTGTGTTTTCCTTTAATTTACACTTTCAATTATTAAATACAATCATGATAATCTCAATAGATCGCGTTCAATAGCAGCTTTCAGCAGTGGATAGTGAGATGGATAGTGAGACAGGCAATGGCAGATGTCAGGCAGTTGGCCACTGGTGGTTTTAGTCAACAACCACTGAGCATGCCTATAGAAAGATGAGGAAGATTGTTTATTTGCTCTTAAAAACGAAAATCATCTTCCTCATTTTTTCATCAACATTTTCCACAATGGTCAACAGGTACTACTAGCTCTCGGCTGCTGAAAGTCCTCTTGTAATGTTTGACATTGGTAAAATTTTGATTATATCAAATATTTAAAGAATATTCAGTAAACATTTTCAGCAAGATAAACATAGTTCTAGTTGCAAACCTTTTCTACGTTATAACCTTATTTTTCAAAATTGTTCCAAAAAGGCCCAGCATTATCTTAAAAAAGCTAACATCATCGTTAAAGGAACAATAGTAATATATATTCACAAATTTATAAAGAAGTCACTATTAGGCAGTTACACAATCAATCAATAACTATCATGCCAACATACTGAAATTTTAAGCCAGCATATACCTCGGTTGCTTTATTTATGCCAAGGCACCGGGAAACTTTTCATTTTTCCAACACTTGACTTCACATGCAACAAGTGCATGGAAAAATGGGACAGATGCCACAAAACAAACATTCCAACTTTTCCGTCACTTGCTTTTTCGTAAGGTACGTAATCAATGATAGAAAGTAATGCAATATAAAGAAAAAGGTCCAAACATTTCTGTCAGTAATCAGTCAGTGCGGAATATTACCAGCACCAGTAGCACCGGCACAAGGAACCGCCTTGTCAACCACAGCAACGGAAAGGTCCGACCCGGTAAGGAACTGTCGGGCTATAGTCAACCCGATAATCCCGGCTCCGATCACTACAACGTCAAAGGAACGGTTTGAGGTGGTCGCGGCGGGTTGGTGTGTCCGGGTTGCGCATGAAAAGGAGATGGAGATGCTGGGATTTTTTCTGGAAGAAGGGGAGATGAAGGATTTGGAACCTACAGAATAAAAGCAAGGTGATGACAGTGACGTCATTGCCATTCGCTATTGTATGTATGCTAAATGCTAATGTTGTATCAATGAGGGATGGAGTAGAGTTTTGCGATCAACACTGAACTGAAGAATAGAGTTAGCTCCGGACAAAGGCTCAGGCTCGCACCGTGTTTGGTAAAATCACCAGGGTAAAAGAGACAGCTGTATGGCTATCTTTGATATGATGCCACCATTAATAAGAAGGGAATAAAATGAAATAGTCTTGAATGGATTGGAATGAAGTAAGATTCGTAATAAAATTTATTTTTATTAATTTTGGATATGATTTATGAAATAACATTAAATGTTTAAATATAATTATTTATTAAAAATAGTTTTAATAATTATATTTTATAATTTCTTTTTAGATTAAAAAAATTATTTTCATTAATCATAATTAATAAAGTGAAAATAAAATTATCATTTCACTTATTTCAATTTTAAAACATACTTCTAAACATGAAAAGTAATTTGAAATTATAATTCTTTTTTGATACATTTATGCATATTAAATATGATATAAAAGTAAATAGTACAAATGGAACAATGATTTTAATTTTATTAACCAAACTGATATATTTTATTTGTTTTGCATCATGTAAAGGGAGGTCAAAATTTAATGGACTACTACCGTTACTTTTATTTAGTAAATTCAATTGTTATGTTATAGGTAATGTTCTCAAATCTGAACAGAAAGATTGTTCTCAAAATAAGGAGTAAAAGGTGGAGGATCAATTAATATCAAATCAACATTTAAAGTGAGGTAAAAAAATATTATAATATAATTTATTTTGATTTATAAAATAACAAAAGTTATTTAAATTCTTAAGAATTGAAATATGAAAGCATGTTATAGTTAGAAACCGAGTTAGATTAATCGAGTCAACTAAATCAAAACAAAATCATTGCTAATAAAGACTAAAAGAATTATTCGTATTAGTTTTATGAAAAAGTCAAATTGGGTAAATCGATTCATATTTAACGGTACTTATTATAGTTTGGCTTTGCCTTTTGCTCCCAATAACTTTAAACTCTTCTCCATCACTTTCTATCTCTTCTCCATCACTTTCTATGCAATTCCAAAGAGAAACATAATCTTAGAGAATAAAAAACTTTATACCGTATTTCCACAGCTCTTTATACAATTCCAAAGAGATATGGAATTACTTGGAGAATAAAAAAACTTTGTAACATATTCTTGCTAGACACAAACTTTCACTCTATTAATAAAAATTTAAAAAACTAAAAAGACTGAAATAAATGAGCGCAAGGTTTTTTTTTTTTTTTTTTTTTTTTTGCATTCCTAATATAAAATCTATAAATGAGGTTGTTGCTAATGATCAATCACGTGTTGTGTTTATTGTTGATACTCAATTATCACTTGAACTAAGGCTTATCAAGTAAAGCCCATCATAAGATACTCTCGATGGGCACCCAAGCAAGCAATGGTCACACAAGTCATGACACTACTCTCTCATGTGTTCATGAGAATGCCAATTAAGGACGAGCCAAATAATGAATGTCTAAGTAGATCATCCCTAACCAATGAGTCAACACTCACCAACCGTCTAAGGCAAGCCCAAAGCCCAACTCTTTCCATCAAACATCAACTAACCCCTCGATAAGCGTCTCAACTCTACTTTTATATTTAACGACTACAACCTACTACCAAACCTTAATGAGTGTCTAACATCCATAGTATAGTTAGCACACTAAAAACCTTTACCCCTGCTATATCATTTAGCTATAGATTCAGTAGCTTAATCAGCCACAATGTATCGTCTATAGTGAAGCTTCATCACTTACCCTGGAATGCATTGTATGCCGGTAAATAGTATAAATGAATCCTCGATTGCCACATGTTTAAGTAAATCATATAAAAAGCACCAACAAATAATCAAATCTAATTTAGCTCTTTGGAATCCTTTTCTTTGTCTCTCTGACTCACACATTTCTTTCTCTCCCTAAAGAAGAGAAGTTAACGACTCACATACTTCTTCATTTCCTTAGAGAAGAGAAGTTGACAACTCACATACACATCAAGCAAGAACAATCCTCTAGGTCTCCAATACTCACACCTCCCTTTCTTAGTCCTCTTTATTGACTTAAGCATCGGAGAGCCTTCGTAGCCTTATCTACGGAACATTTTTGCAGGTGTCAAGGAGTAGAAAGCAAATCTTAGTCTAACTTGAACCTACATATATTAGTAAGTCTCTACCCAATCAACACATATGATGATCAATCTTGGAGATCACTTGATCTGATAACACATATACAAATATAATAGAGAGAAGTATGGAAGTAAAAACATGCAGACTCGATCACTCATGCGCATACGTGACAAAAGATAAAGTCTTGTGTTTTTGGATGTTCTTAATTCATTCTTCACTAAGTAATTTGTTTGATCTTTCATAAAGTAACTTTAATAAAGCTTCTGCGTTGTTTCAAACTAGCCAGTGTTCAAAATGATCCCAAATGAGAGAAAAAGCCTCTTATTCATAAATTTTAAGAGTAAGCTTCAACCATTAAGTTATTTTGAGATGGATGGCTAAGATCTAACAATATTAACAATCATCAAATGGCCTTAAATGATCTAATGGCTAAGTATTTTACAAAATTTAATCGCATCCACTGTATTTCTAATAGGTCATATAAAGTAGGGTAAGAAAAAAAAAAAAAGAAAAGGTAAATCATATAAAACTATCAAACTATGTAGGTCTTCCATGTACAGCCATTTCAGTGGGACAGCAATTACCTTGCATTCGATCAGATGTTTGAATGAACTATGCCTTTTACTCAATTTAGCATTACGAGACTTTCAAAGGAACAAACGGCAACAGTTGACACTTAAAATAGAAGCTTATAGATCCTAAACAAATTTAGCTGAATACTTTACAAACATGCGCAAAACACGCATCCCACGCTTGGGCCTCTATGATTAGAATCTGATTCTTCTCTTCACCAATAAATGGCACCAAATCAGAGTTGAGCGCCTGCTGTGATGTGAAGACCCTATCTTCAATTGCCATGTCTGTCTTTTTTACATTCAGGAGTATGTTTGTTTAACAGGCATTACACAAGGTCATGTCGTCAAAGTTCATCCAAGTGAATCATGGAGTCGCTATGCCAGTAAATCTCAGGCAGCTTACTTGCAGCCTCCTTCAATTGGGAATCCGAATCCACCAGCATTTTTTCAAAAGCATTGGCTAAATCTGCTTCCCAATAGCCTAGCTCACATATTCTTCTGTAAACTCCATAACTTGCAGCTCGAAAGCCATTTGAGACCAACTCCTTTACTGATCCAGAGATCTCATCACTATCCATGGCACTAATCAAAGCTTCAGATAAGCCAGCTTTCCAGAAGACAACAATAGCACAACTCTTGTCAACCAATCTAACATCGAAGTCACCAGAGAAAACTTCATGTGAACCATGAAGCTGTTGCTTCAGTACCCCAGCAGAGACCCCGGACTCGAATCCCCAAAGGAAAACTATATCTTGACAGCTTACTGTTTTTACACTCTTTGTCCAAACTTTGACTGACTGGTGAAATGTATCGTAGATGCCAGACAACCCAGGTTCAAAGAAGTTTGCGAACCTTTCTAGGGGAGAGCCGTTATTCCCACCATCAGATTGACCGGTGGCAGGAACAATTTTTAGTATCGAGCACAATTTTGCAAACAAATGACATATATTTACAACATCATGCCCATGAACCTGGCTTTTGTCTTCAGTAACTGTAAACAGTACCACGAGAAGTCAGATTGCAGTTCTTAAAAAAAAAAGGCCACAATATAACAAGCAGCAGTGATAAATTTTACAGGCCAGTTGGAACAGAGTAAGATTACTCAGATACCAATTCCATTTTTCACGTGCAGTAAGCCAGTTACAGTTCTTTTTATTTATCATTCACCAAAGACCCCATTTTAAGACATAGGTAATCCGATTACTAGACAATTAAAATGCATGATGGATCTACCTTTGGATGAAACCTCTATATTGATGGGTGCGAAAAACCGGTTTTCCAAAAAGGAAAGAGATGCAGCTACATTGGTGGCTCTCCTTTGAGGGACAACTGCCTTCATCAAATGGTTTACTTCATATACATGGTGGAAATCCAAGTGCAAAGAACTTAAGAATTCATCCTTGGTTGCAGGCAGAGGACCAAGGAACATATGATGAATGGATGCGAGATCTGAGAAGGCAAAAGGCACATACTAACAAACTAAAAACTTTACAGACAGACAAGACAAAATTTCTACATTTAAGCATGCAGGGATTTACTCTACAGAGTGAGACCATTGAGCAAATTGCTGGAGACAAGAGGCTTTCCCGAAGCCGAAATCAAGTCGATCACCTCTCGGAAGCCTCGAATTCTCTTGCTCTGCTCTTCATCTACATTTTGAAGCTCCTTCTGCCAATTGAAACCATAATTAACAGTCTAGCTAAACGAGAAACTGAAAATCTAAAACCAATATGAATGATACTTCCAACCTCTAAAAGGTCTTTGTCTTCTTTTGAGCTGGTCAATACAATACGCACTGCCTGGGTCCCACCACCCTTCGCTGGAATTATGAAAGGAACAAGATCATCAGAGAACTCTGCCAACATCTGCATTAACCAGCATCAACATAGTCACTGCAACCATCTGAGCACCAATAAATCTAAATATTACCAAAAGATGACATCAGGCCACCTACCTCCAGTGTAAGCTGCACCTGACGTTCACTGCAGACGTCAACATCAATGCTTGGTCTTGACATGTACTTTTGACTTCCCAATACAAGTTTTCTCAGTGATGTAAGAAGAGCTTCTGTCCATGATGAATAAGCATGTAAAGACCATAAAGAGATCAGACAACACCAATGGAAAGGGGATCCAAATGGAAACATTTCTTACCATTTGCACCCTTATTACTTGACAACACACTTGGATTAGAAGCCATTTTCCATTGTTTGATTCGTGTTTTAATTCTCTCTACAAAAACATTATCTGCAACAGAAAGGCTTGAGGAAGTTTTGACAGTATGTTTAACAAGCATCGGATCCCCTATGCGAACTTTTGCTTTAGATTCTTGAACTCTGGATAAGTAGGAGATGCCTATAAAAATAACAAACTCAAAGTAACCAACCTCATCCCCAGAAATGGACAGATAGTATTCAAATACTCCTAAATTCCAGCTTCTTAATATACAATTCAATCCTTTTCCAATCTATTTTATTCCTCCTCTTTTGACAATACTTTACCATCTTTCAATTCCACTGAAAAAGCATGCTCCAAAAGAAAGTCCCAAATACATGCTTACCATCATAAATGCAGGCATTAAAATCAAAACCCTCTTGAGCCATGGAAGCCAAACGTATTGACTGACAGGAAAAACTATAAGACGGCATCCCAATTTTCATTTCATCCCTAGGGAACAAGTGGAAGTTGTATCTGCATCAAGCAAGGATATTAGTGTTGGAGAGCAAATAGGAGACTTAGCTTTGAAAAAGTTGTGTCCCATTGTGGACATTGTTCACCAACAATAAAACAGTACTGAAAATAGAAATAAGAAAATAAAATAGAAAAAAAGAAAAGAAATGATGTGGAACAAGTAGCCTTGCTGCTTTAGGTTATTTACAAAAGAAAACACCACTAGGTTCCCACAGCTTCACTTGTTAGTGAGAAATTTTATTTTTCTTTTTCCTTCATAAGAGTTGAATCTTAAAACCTATGGAAGTTAAGCTAGTTCTATCTTAAGTGAAAATTCCAGCAACTCTGCAATCTACTTGAGGGTCCCTGTCTACTCCTAACAAGAAAACACAGAGAAACACATTATCATTTGTTAAGGCCATCACTCAATGTTGGGTTTGTATAATCTACAGGCAACATAAAAAGAGACTAAAAATATTAGCTATTTAAAGGCAGAGCTTATCAATCAGACGCTAGGTAGGAAATTAATAGAATTCATGGTAAAAAAAGACTCAATTTGTTATTCATGCTTTTCTAAGAGTTCTATGCAAGTATTTGTCCCACTAGCAACTCAAGAGACCCTCTCAAATATCCATTAGAGGCGTTATTACTTAGACCTAACTCACTAAGTAATCGTGTAATAAACACCAAAAGTGTTGTGACATCTACTTTGGACCAAGAAAACTCCAATTCAACAGGCAACCGATGATGCATTTTGCAATCAGAATCTTATCACTAAAAAATGTAGGACACTTATCACAGCTAATGAATTTTGCTTACGAGATACATCATATTCTTATATAATTTGAGTGATTATCTTGTCACAAAAAGTACTCCCAGCAAAATATGGGGGGAGAAGATCTTGAATTAACTGTATGAAAAGCCAGACTAACAAGATGTAGTGCACCAAACTTTTGAAACAAAATAACAAAATGAAACCACATGAAATTACCACTTCATTCAGTGTAATATCTGTACAATCCAAAACCAAATTATGCACTTGTGTCTTTTAGGAAAGGAAACTAGTAAGATAACCCAGTTACATAAGCATCTTGCGATAACCTCATCAATCTTATGTCCCTTGAACAAGATCTCAGCATGGATATACGAAAAGGGATTAAAATATGTAAGTCTAGTGCTCTCGATTCCTTAGAATTATATTCCTCTCCCACTAGGAATCACATCTTCTGATACACTTACATCAAAAAACTGTATCCCCATCAAGCTTCTAATGAAAATAATAAGAAATTGTATTCATTGGAAAGAGAAAGAATATACGCATATACGAGAGGGCATACGGGTAACAATGTGCAATATCCTACACCAACTTTATTGTCCAACTTCATAGGGGGTAACAATTTCACATCAACTTACATAAGTGTTAAAACTCCACAGAATTGATTAAGCATTGAACTAACTAACTAATTTACTCCCCAACTGTTTGTCAAATACAGCTTACGCATATCATGTAATTGCAACCGGTAGCCACATTATTATTTCAAACGATTCCATGCTTGAGCCCGAACATCGTTTCCTATCAGGAATTACTACAATTGCTTTTGCAAGGTTTTTTTTTTTTTTTTTCTTAATACGAATTTCATGTAATTATATCCTCTCTGTGCAGCGTTATCTAAATTCCACTCCTTTAATAAATTTTCTGCTTACATCATAGTATCAAAGCATATAACATTACCAGGAAAAATAAAATATGATAAAATACTCACGGGTATGCAGTTACTGTAGTGCCCTCGATAGTAAACGGGCAAACAGCAAACTGGAGAACCTGAAACCTCTCAGCGGCGTTCTTGGCCTTGAAGTACGCCGTGTCAACGGAGTCGACAGCAGAGATACGATGCCATGGGGAGGAGGGAGAACCAGCTTTCTGCAAAGAAATGGCGACGAAATGGGAATTGGAAATATGGATCTCGATCTGTTGGAGTGAGTCTGGGAAATTGGATTTGGTGACTTGGGTTATGCTCCATTTAGGTAGGGTTAGCGTCGGAGGAGCTTTCGGAGTGAAAGTAGAGAGAGAACGTGCCTGGAGATGGAGTAAGAAGTGGAACTTCCCCATTTTAGTTTGCTTGTTCAAGGCATTTGAATGTGAAGAAGAAGCTGTTGAAGAGTCATTCAAAACGCAGAAGAGGGTTTAACCATTGGTACTTCGTTGCTGCGTCGGAGGACCGTAAAGCCCAGGGCAGGATGGAAATAGCCATTTTTTTTATTTTCCCGATTTTGAGCAACTTTTTCTTTTTCTTTTGTAAATTTTGCCTTTTTTTTAATTAGTTCATTTATTTATTTAATACTTTGTTATATATTCAATGTAATTACGTTGGTCAATCAAGCAGTAAAATGTGTCATTACGTTAAAAATAAGTTCCATTTCCAAACTTTTATTAATATTGAGATCCAAATGCAAAAAAGAAAAAAAAAATTCTAAACCCAAAATTTAAAAAAAAAAAAAAAGACAATGAAAAGTTGAGGGGTAAAAATGTATTTTTCCCCATCTAGAAGTGTTTTCAAAGAAGTTCGAGAGTATGTTTAGAAAGACGTATTGACTTTGTTGATAGTGAATTTTAGTGAAATTGTAACTTAATTGTCAAACTAGTAAAAGGCCTACAAAATAAAACAGACTAGGCTATAAGAGTATTAGGGTGAGTTCGATAGTGCCACTTCAATGCTTAAGTAAGATATTAAGTTACAAAAGTAAGTATAAATATGAAGAGATAGTGAGAAAGCATAGCTTCAAAAGAAGACTCATTGTTAGTGGCCAAGCTCTATTTACGAACGATGACTAGTAATCACTTCTCATAATTGCTATCTTCATGTTTGTGACGTAGCAAAACCCTTCATCTTGCGAACCTATAATACCCTAGAGTCAGGACACAACAAATTGTTATGTGTTCCTATCAAAAGTAATCATTACCACTATTGATATACCATGTAATCTTACAATCTCATGAATATACAACTATCCTAACCTTTCTAAGGTATAGTCCAATTGAATGGGTATGAAATGGACCATCTTCATTAGCTTATCAACCATTACTCATATGATATCGTACTTTTCCTTAGTCTTAGATAGTTGTGTAATGAAGTCTATTGTCACATGCTTCCATTTCCACTCTAGTATAGGAAGCAATTATAGCTCTTCTCCTAGCCTCTATTGTTCAATTTTCACCATCTAACAAGTCGTACACTTGAAAACATAGTTAGCAGTCTCCTGTTTTATATTATTCCACCAATAGTATTCTTTCAAGTCCTTGTACATTTTGGTGCTACTAAGATACACTAAATGACCAAAAATAATGGGCTTCTCTTAGGAACTCCTTTTAAAACCTTTTCTCATTAGGTACACATAGCCGGTTCCTATACTTAAGGATTCTTCCTTCATCAATATTAAATTCAATTGCCTTAGCTTAATCTACTTTGCTCTTGATTTCTTAAATACCTACATCTTCAGCCTGTACGGCCCTTATTCTTTCCACTAGCATAGGTTGAATGCACAACCCTACCAACTTAGCTCCAACTTCTTAAGTAATTACCTTTGGTTATAACCTGTGTATATCTTCTAACAACAGTTTCTAAGAGGTAATGAGTATAGCAGTATTTCCTTTCTTCTTGCTAAGCATTTACCACTACATTAACCTTTTTAAGGTGATAAAGAATATCGATTCATAGTCCTTAATTAGCTTCAACCATTGTCTCTATTGCATGTTTAGCTCTCTTTGTGTGAAAATGTACTTTAAACTTTTATGGACTGTGTACACTTTACACTTCTCACCATACTAATAATGCCTCCATAACTTTAGTAATAGGACCAACTGCTACCAACTCTAGATTATGGATTAGATAATTTCTTTTCTAAGGCTTTAATTGATGAGAGACATAAGCAAACACTCACCCTTCTTGAATGAAAACATACCCCAATCCCTGGCCTAACGCATCATTATATATTGTATACTCTTTTCCACTCGGGGTAGTGCTAGAATTGGTGCTGATACATACTTCTCTTTCAATTTCTAGAAACTGGCTTTATATTGATCATTCTAATCAAATTTTACCCCTTTTCTTGTTAAATTGGTGAATAGTGCAGCTATCTTGGAGAAGTTTTCAACAAAGTACCTATAGTAACTTGCTAACCCTAAGAAACTTCAAATCTTAGTCACTAATTGTAGTTTAAGCCAATCCATTACATCCTTTTGCTTCTTTAGGTCAACTGAAATACTATCCTTATGTACAATATGCCCTAAAAAGGATACATTTGACTAAAATTTACTTTTCTTGAATTTAGCGTACAACTTCTCAATTTGTAACTAGTTTAATACTTAACTCAAGTGCTCTATGTGCTCTTCTTTACTCTTTTAACAAGTCAATATGTTGCCAATAAAGACAAACTTATCAAGGAAATCTTTGAAGACTCTATTTAGCAAATCCATGAAGGTCGCCAGTGCATTTGTTAAGCCAAACAATATTATTAAGAATTCAAACAACCCATACTGTATTTTGAAGGCCATCTTATGAATGTCTTCTCCATTGATTCTCAGTTGGTGATACCTTGACCTCAACTCTATTTTGGAAAATACCTAAGATCCCTAAAGTTGATCAAATAGATCATCAATTCTAGGTAAAGGGTATTTGTTTTTTATTGTCATCTTATTGAACTTCCTGTAATCGATATACAATCTTACACTATTAGCCTTTTTCTTAACAAAGGGAACCAATGCTCCCAAAGGTGATACACTCAATATGATAAAACCTTTACTCTATAGCTCTTTTAATTGTACCCTTAGCTCCTCCTACTTTATTTGTGTCATCTTATAAGCTAGCTTGGCAGTCAACATTGTACTCGGCAATATTAGACATGTAAGTTGGTTCAACCTAGCCTTAAACCATTGGTTCTGCAACCTTTAAACCATAGGTTTTGTTTTTTGTTTATTTTTATTTTTTTTAATTTCCCTCAATTCATTTATTTCTTTTTTTTTTCCAACAAAATCTAAAATTTTATGTCAACATCTTAATTGTTATTCTCATAAATCAAATTTCCCTCAATACATAATATATGTTAATGTTATATATATTTTATTATATAATATATTACATAGAGCATAATATATAGTATATTAATAATATATTATATAGAATATACACTTGTTTACATTATATTATATATTATATATATAGTATATACATAATATGTTTACATTATATATATAGTATATAAGTATATTATATTATATTATATATGTACCTTTTTTTTTTTTAAATTTTAGGGTTGGCCTGACCCCAAACCGACAAGTCAAACTGCCAGTTCAAGGCCCGACCAACCCACTGAGTTCTCCATGTTGAACCATCTAGGCCCTTAAGGCCCGACGGTTTAATGGCTAAGTCAAGCCTACTCATGCCCAAATTAGTTTACAGTTCGAAACTAGCCCTTACGCAAGTCTAAGTACTATGTCAATACTAAATTCTATTTCCTTGGTTGGGGTTAAACTAAGCAAATCTTCAGGGAATACTTCTGTAAAGTCTTTTACTATAGGTACTTCCCCATGCTTTAATCTTAAACTTAGCTCAACTATTAACGCCACCAATTTGCTACTACCCTACAACTCATATGTAGGTAAACCCTTAAGTCTCTTTACTACTAACTTCAGGCTAACTTCTCTTAAGATGTCAAAATAAATCACTAAATTGTAATAGTTGAAGGTAGCATGATACTTAGATAGCCAATGTACTCCTAAAATAACATCATAATTCGACATTTTCAAGACCTAAAGATCTATAAGAATGACTTGTGACTTTAGATCTCCACTTTAACATCCTTACACATTTGGTTTATCATTACTCCTACTCCCAAAGGAGTGTTCACACTAAAAAACTCACCCAACAATTCAAGTTTCAATCTACACACATGCACAAAATCATTTGGAATACATGTACAAGTAGCACTAGTATCAAATAATGCAAGAGCATCAGCAGAGTATAGAAAGTATACTTGCTTTGGTGTCCTAATCATAAGCATCTTAATATTGTTGTTGCTGTAAGGCATAAATACGAGTTTGGGCTTTTTGTCTTGGGCCCTAGGGTCTAGCTACAAGGATTTTCCCTTAAGGTCTCATTAGTAGTTACTATAGGGCATAAATACAGGTTGGGGCTCTTTGTCTTGGGCCCTGGGGTTTAGTTGCTGGGATTCTTCCTTAAGGTCTCATTGGTGGCTTTACTGCAATTAGCTGAGCTACCGTTGGTTGTAGGACTGTAGCTAATTGATTCCTACTAGTGTTATACTTAAAAGCTCTATTCCCCATTTGCTTGCAGTTATAGCAGAAAGTCTAGGGAATTGGTTTCTCATACAATTCCTACTCGAATGCTTAGTTTTGCCATTAGAAAAACATGCCCCTTCTAGCTAACTACATTGATTAATCTCTTGTGACCTAAAACATCTCAAGCCCTATTACTGCAACTGTTAGGGGTGGAGGCAATATCGGTACAATTAGTTTAGCTAAATAAGAATGCATTAGAAGGCTACTAATATACCGGTAGGCATTTGTATTATTAGTGATAAGAATTAACCCCATGGACTAATCATAAGAAGTCAAGCTAAAGGACTTTAAGGGCTCGCATAGAAAATACTAACTCTAAGCCATAGCCGAAACGAGGACTCCTATCCCCATCTAACCTCCTGCCAACCTGTCTCTCAAATCCTCATATGTATCCAACGTGCTCCTGCCCAACAATGAAGTCTTAATCTAGAAGATAGCCCCTAACTAGCCAAGCCAAGCTATCAACTTGACCCACTGGCGTTTGACTTCAAGATAGCTAACCTTTTTTGCCAGCCTGATTGACTCCTGACTTAATACAAATCAGGTTAGCCCCTGACTCTAATCATTTCTTGCTTTTGCCTGTGTATCATACTTCTGACGTACAATCATCAAGTGATACATGCCTTTTGACACAACGTTCTAGAATAATTCTTTATTTTCCATACTGAATATTCATTATTTTTTTTACCCTTTTTTAATATGATTCATGTAACATAATTATAAAATACCCTTTTTTGTCTTTTCACATATGTAAAATAGCCTTAGTAGGCAAGTATATAAACCTCCGCTTTCCTTATATGTAAACAATCATCCAACTTTCAATACAGAATTATTCTCTTTGAGCAACCTTAATGTTCTCGTTATTGTTCAACTTTTATCTATTCCATTTAGTAAAGAGTAGTGGCGAAAGACCCTTCAATTTGGACCGGTATGTCACATTTAGCGGATTGTTGGCCTAGTAAGATCGAATAATATGTCATATCCATTTGGTAACTGCTTAGACTTTGCTAGATTTTTTTTTTTATTTCCTCTTTGGTTCGTTTATTGTGGTGCTTCTCCGTATGTACAACCCCAAAGACACATAAGCTTTGCTAATATCAGAGCATCGTTCCACAAGGTAGTATCAGAGCATCATTCCGCAAGGAAGTATGTGAAGTTGTAGTAAAGTTTCGATTCACTTTACTGTTGGTGGCTGCTATGTTCCTTCCGTAGCTACTACAATGTGTTTGAGTGTTCATAAGTATGGTTTCATTGATACTCTATTTTCCATTGTGATAACAAAGCAAGTTTGTTAGTAGTTTGTTAATCTGTTCGAAGAGGTATTACGCTATGTCATATTTAAATGTTCAGGGAGTTATTGGTGACTAGGGTAATGGTGCTCAACCTGGTCAAGGTCATAATAGTAGTAATACCCTAGGGTTTTTTGATGACAGACTTAACAGACTTATAAATCTTGTTGAGAGTCTAGTCATCGCAATGCAAGTTAATAGGCAACAACCCTAAGGTATTCAGCAATAAAACCCATTAGATAGTGCCCTTGAAAGACATTATGGCTAAGTTAATCGAACCAATGACCCAATTCGACTTCATCGAGCTAGAGGAGCTACTAGACGAAGATTAGAGTTGGAAGAGATTGAAGAGGATAATGAGGAGATGGATGTTGAAGAGTCTGGTGAAGAAGAAACTGATTATTACCAAACATAAGAACAACGGCCCGTCGCTTACCATAGCAAGAAACCAAGTGGCCCCACTTTGAACTATTTTATGTACGAGAAGGAGTTGTACTCCCTTTTCCAAGCCCTCACCATTTGGCAACACTACCTGCTATCATGAGAGTTTGTTAATATTCAGCTCTAGTAGCCACCTTCAGACTGGTGGCTAGACTGAAGTAGTGAGCCAGACATTAGGCAATCTACTCAAAATTGTTGTAGGGAAGAACTTAAGGGATTGGGATCTGTGCTTGTAAGTTATAGAGTTCGCATACAATAGAACTGTCTACAGCACTACAGGGAAGACCCCATTCAAGGTTGTCTATGGCCTTAACCCAACCATTCTCCTAGACATGATCGGTACCCTAGTAGCTGCTATAAAGAGTTAATTCGGAGTAGACCGGGCTAAGGAATTACATAAGCTACACCAGTCTATTATGAGGAAGATCACCAAGTTCAATTAAAGACAACAAGATATTGGCAGCTAAGGCCACCGAATTGTTTCCTTCTAACCAGGGAACTTACTATAGATTCACCTCAGCTAAAAGCGATTTTCACACTTGAGACAAAGCAAATTATCTCCTCAAGCTGACAACCCATTTAAAGTCCTGAAGAAAATCAACCGCAACGCCTACTAGATCAAGTTGCTTAATGACTATGGTGTATCCTCTACCTTTAATGTGTCTGATCTAATTCCCCACCAACCAACAAAAGAAAACCCTATGAATGCCCTAGAAGAATGAGCAAAACCTACTTCAAATTTGAGGACAACTTTCTCTGACCCCCAAGCAAGTGATAGGAATTGACCCCCTGAATCGATCACAAGGAACCAAGTTAGAGGACTTCAAGGGCTTGCATAGAAAATACTAGCTCTAAATCATAGCTGAGATGGGGACTCCTATCTTGATTTGACCTCTTACCAACCTGTCTATCAGATCCTTACATATGTCCAATAATGAAGTCCTAATCTAGAAGATAGCTTAGAACCAGCCGAGCCGAGCTATCGACTTGATCTATTATTGTCTGACTTCAAGACATCTGACCTTTTCTTTTGCTAAGCTGATTGGCCTTCGACTTGATCCACATCAGGTTGGCTCCTAACTGTAACACATTCCTGCTTTCTCCTATGTTGTATCATATCCCCGATGTCCAGTCACCGAGTGACATATGTCTTTTGACATAATGTTCCAAAATGATTCTTCGTTTCCATACTAAATATTCTTTGTCCTTTTTACCCCTTTTTAGCATAATTCATGTAACGTAATTGTAAAACACCCTTTTTTGTCTTTTCATATATATAAAATAACCTTATTAAGCAAGTATTAAACCCCTACTTTCCTTGTATGCAAACATCCAACTTTCAATACAGAATTATTATTTTTTTTTAGCAACCTTAATATTCTCATTATTGTTCAACTCTTATCTATTCCCCTTAGTAAGGAGTAGTGGCAAGTGACCCTTCAATTCAGACTGGTGTGTCACTCCAACGGATTATTAGCCGAATAGGATCGAATAGTGTGTCATATCCATTTAGTAGCTGCCCGGACTTTGCTAGTTTCTTTTCTATTTCCTCTTCAGTTTGTTCGTCGTAGTGCTTCTTCGTATGTAAGACCTTGGAGACTCATCAATTAGCCTCTTACCCCTATCCTATGTGGAATACTAGAGTCGAGTCTTTATCCTAACCCCACTCTTAACCTATAAAGTTGCTCTTCCCTTCACTTCTTATTCTACACTATACTCTTTGCCCTTTCCACTGCATGAGTATAGGTTGTCAACTAAAAATAACTTACCTTATACTGTAGATCAAGCTTTAAACCTCTAAGGAAACTATGCACCTGTGACCTATCATTAGCCCTGATTGGCTCTAGCAAAAACTAACTAAAGTGGTTTAGCTTCACCTTATACTCATCAACTATCCTTCTGCCCTGTTGGCAATCATTGCATACATTGTACATCCTTAACACTATTTGAGAAGTACTTGTTATAAAACAACCCTAAAACCTTTGCTAGTCAATAACTACCTCGGCCAGTCGTGCTTGCATTTCTACCATTTAGTTGTTGTCCCTTTCATCATATAGGTCGCATGTCTCACTTTTCAATCTTCTGGTGCCCCAAAAGTTGCAAAGACCTTTTCAACATCTTCAATCCCACGGTATGCTTTAAGTGAATTCCCCTTCTTATGATTGAAGGGGTTCGTTTATTTAGCGAATTTTTCTAAGGAGAACTACCCTCACTGTCTCCCAGCTAACACCCCTAACTAATTATTCATAATTTGCAACAATTGGGCACCATCTACTACTACTTACCCTTAACTACCTTGAGGTACTTGTTCATGTTATGGCACTTAGCTGCTTAAATAGGATAACAATTGATAAGTGAGTGTTTTTACGCACTTATTCTCTTTTAAATCTTACAATTTTGTATAACTTAAGGCATTTTTATTGTTTTATTAACCAAAAAATAATAATATGTTACACATGAGTTGGTCAATACAATGAAGTGATGAAAAAAAATTGATTTTAAATTTGGGTTTTAATGGTTTTTATTACATAGATCTATTTTTATCCCAATTATAAACCATTTTAATGTTTTATTTTTTTTTTTACTTATAATAGGAAAAATGTGCAGAAATGAAAAATATACACATAATTTATTACAAGTGTAAAAATATACAAAGAGTGAGAACTCAAACTAAAATCACCATTCGAATTACAAGCTAACATGTTTCCATTTCATATGGAATTTCTTCCTCATGTACAGACGATGATTGAAGCCTTGGAGGGGAATTCTCATTTTATGAGATAGTATGTATGAGACCTCAATTGTTGATTTCTACAAACCATGTCAAGCCAAAAATGTGAAGGAAAGCCATTTGCTATTGAAATAAACCTTATCAATTTTCCAAGGGCCCTACATGACGTACGCTTACCATTTCCCATTCCATAATTATGTACAAGCAAAAGGGATGTAGACAACAATCATTAGCTTCCAAAGCTTATCGCGATCAAGAGGATCCAATTCAAGTTGTTGTTTATATTATATGGATAAAGACATCACAAATCTTTCATTCACTGATGCATGAAGTCTTGGCATCATATAAGCCCATGCTTATCGATTAATGCTCCAAAGTCATCCATCATCCCATCACTTCAAGCCCTCTTACACATGTTAGCAACAATATAAAAAGCAAAAGATGAGAGCTTTGGAAAAGAAGGAGAGGGAGAGCTAGAGAGAGCTTAAGATAGGAAGTTACGAAGAGATTCGGAGATTTATAAGATTAGAAGATGGACTTATGCTCCTAGAATTTACTCGAGTTCTTCTATTTCTTTACTCTAAATATATTACTATGTTTTTTAAATTTTCTTATGTAATTTTTATAAGTGCTATGAACTAAATTTATATTATGAGGTTTTGATATGCTTAATGGTTTGATTAATATATGATTTTACTGTATGTTACTATTTAATTAGTTGTGAATTTTAATTATCCTGTTTTCATGATTCATAATTTTATTGTCTAGCCAACGGTACTTTTGTAAATAAAACTTGAAAAACTCTAAAGGGAATGGATAGTTCGTATGAAATAGGATTAAAATTAATTTAATCGTTATTACGGACACATGTTCTTTAGATTAATTTTAGGATTTACATATTTAATGCGATTAATATTAATCTTTGTAACATAAAAATATGCATGAATTTTAATATTAATTAGAGTAATAATATTTGTGAGAGAAATTTACTACTTAACTGAATGTTATAAATCAACTACTTAAAAGAGACGTTTCCGCTATAGTTAGGACAATAGCGACTTGAAAGAGATGTATATCTTTGTGAATCTAGTTAAAAATCAACTAATTAGTCTTAACATATTTTAGAAATATGTTAATTGATCAGATGATAGTACGGTCGAAATCTCATGCAATTAACTAAGTAAACTTCTCTCTTTGTTACTTTCATATTTTAGTTAAGTTATTTATTTTTTATTTTAACTTGTTTAAACATCTCATTTTAACCACCCAACTAAAAGGGGAATTGATATAATTTAGTAATTAATTTCAGTGCCTATGGATACAACCTGGTCTCACCAATTCCTTTTATTACTGTATACATGACCTAGTATATTTGCTAATATAAATTATGTTTTTAAAATTCACATATATCAACCACCCTATGGCATTTAACCACCCTACTATTGTCTTAGATAGTTTCCCCCCATTAGGACAATTTGCTCATTGTCGGCATTGACATTAGGCAAAAGAACTCTCTTAGTTAACATTCCATAAGAATAGATAGAGCAACAAAGGAAAGGAAACAAAATATTATTTGATGACTAAAAGGAAAGGGCATAAACTAGAAGATAAAAGCACTCAAAGATACAGATTAATATCCTCTTTTAAAAACAAACATCAAACATTTAACCAATCAAATATATCCTATTAAGTTTACCCCCTTCTTACATTAGTCAAGTTCTTCTAGTGATCCTTTTCTTAGGTTTCTAGATTGATCATAACTTAAGCTTCTAAGTTGATAAAAAAACTAAGCTTTGATGGCACCTAATATATAACACCCCAAACTCAAGACATTACAAATGGCCATGTGTCCCTAATCCTCTATTGACACGTTAGCCACAAAAACACAACTAAAATCTCTATTTCACCTATTTGACTGCATTCTCCATAAATAATATTAAACAAAAAAAATAAAAGTAAACATCTTGGCTAAGTCGTTACAACTCCCAAAAGAACAAAATCAGATTCAATTCTAGATTTTCAAATTTAAAACATGTCTAAAAGTAATCAGGTATAGTATAAAATAAAAATTTAAGTCTCTAAATTATTCAACACTAACAACCTTAAACTAAATACAGTAGGTCTAATCTTTATCATAATAATAATATTACCCTCCACTTTCCCTATCATGATAGTAATAGTATGCATCACTATAATCATCATATCAATTATATTCATCTAATTGACTTACAATTGTAAGAAAAATAAGGGGGTAAGTCATATGCTAAGGAACTTAGTAATCATTACAACTTACTGTAGAGAATAGTACCCAAGTGGGTCCTTTGAGATGTCAAAGAAAACTAGGATGGAAGGGTTAGCAAATACAATAGCTTCCATGGAGTTGCTTGGGGGATATAACGTACCAACGAACCCAATACAACTTAACATTTCACTTGATATAATTCATAAGCTAATGTTAAGGTCCACTCATCATTAATCTCAAGCTACTCAGCAAAATTAAATAAGAGTGTAAGGAAATTGTACTCGAAGAGGGCTCTCTCACAAGAATAAGTATATTCAATATTTAAAAAGTTCTAAGATACCTTGTGGCTACAATAAAAGGACTATTTATAGGAAGTCCTTTAGGGCAATAATAGAAAATGACATAAAAAACAATGAAGAAAGATATTCTTAGAATGTATGAAAAGGGTAAATAGAACAAATGACGAAAAAGGGAATATAGTACAAATGTCAGAAAAGTAAGGATAGGTGGCGGCCTAATGGGAATCAAGTTATCGAACTTTTGACCCGCTATCAAGCCTAAGGACTAAAGGGACTGGCACGATGAATCCTTTTATTCCAATCGACCCCTGCTAAGCTGAGTACTTTCTTGCCAAGTCATTCGTCATATGACTGCCAATCTTTCTATAGTATGCCAAGTTGAAGAGAACTTGCCCGAGCCGACCAATCACTCTGCATCTTCCTTGCCGAAAAGTCGAGAAAGAGAGTGTTTGAACTGACTAAGCCATCCCTACTCGAATAAGCCAACTGTCCATTCTTTTTGTCCTCATCTTTTAACAACTTCATCAATGTAGTATCGCTACGTATACAGTATTATGTGTAAAATCCATTCCATCAATGATTATTTTTCTTATATACCCATTTTTACCCCTTTTGTATTTTGTACATTACTTCCTTGGGAAATATCCTTTTTGTCTTTTCCTTTTTAAGCAAGTTACCTTAATTTATGGGTATAAATACTCTCATACTTGTAGCTGTAAGGGTAGATTATTCTAAATACACTTTGAGTATTTTCTTCTTTGCATAAACACCTTATTTACTCTCAGTATCACTATTATCCTAGCTGTTGAGCAAAGCTAGGTGACAAGTAATCTCACTAGACCGACTTGTATGTCATATCAAATTGTTCCACGAGTCCTTAGAAGTTCCATTGGTGCATCACATCCTTTGGAGTTGTTCGTGGGTTTTCCTTAACTTTCATTCATCATTTATTCCATTTTGCACTTTCTTCCATTAGTTTTTTCAAGCTTTTTGTAAATTTGGACCCATTCAGCGACCGGTCTTGTCCATTCTTGGTTACAATTTGCAACATCTTGGTATCATAACGAAAGGTTTTGTTTAAGTTGACATATGTTTTCGAAGTTTTGTTATGATTTGTTTTGCATGTGTGAAACAGAGAAAATTACTGTGTTCATTTGAGCACTGTGTTATTAACTGTTAATTTCATGAAGTGTTTGTTTGAGCTTGAATCTGTAAGGAAAAAATGATTGACCCGAGTATGACTATTGGTATTAGCGATGGCAGTGAAGTTATCTACCATAAATGGTAATCTCAAGGAACTCCCAAAAGTATTGACGAGAGACTTGATGAGATAGTTAACCTCTTGGTAGATTTGACCTGAGTTATTTATGCGCTATCTTACAGATCTACTAAGACTGTACAAAACACCCTACAAGTTGCTTAGCCTGTTAGAGGTTAAAACTTAGCTCGACCCGTTTGAGATGGAGGAGTAGGCGGACAAGTAAGGTGAAAAATATACTTAAGAGAGCTTGATGAAGAGGATGAGGAAAAGGAAGAGTATTTCGAAGAAGAGTACATATGAATCCTTAGAGCATCAGACCATAAAAAGCTTTAAATTCCAAGTTTTAATGGATCTAAGAATGGTAACGAATATCTAGAATGAGAAGAGAAGGTAGAGCGTATATTTGATTATTATCAGTACGAAGATTACAAGAAAGCGAGAATCGCTGCTATGGAGTTATTCGAATGTACAGCCATGTAAGGGAAGAACTTTCAAATGATGAGGAGACGAGAGGGCTATTGAGAGATGAATACTTGGCCCAAGATGAAAAGAATACTCAGAAATAGATTCATGCTGAAAACTTATCTTCAAGATACTTTCACTCGACTTTAGGAGTTGAGACAAGGAGACCGAACTATTAACAAATATGTTCAAGAGTTTGAAATGCTTATGATTCGTTGCAAGGTAAAGGAACCATCAACTTGAACTGTATCAAGGTTTGTTACTAGACTGAGAGGTGATATTCAGGACATTATAGAGCTTCAACGATTCACTACAATAGATAAAGCTATTATGATTGCCTAATGAGTAGAGAGGCAAAGAAAAGGTCGAGTGCTAACCAAAACGCCGACTAGCCGACCTAGGTAGGGAAGTCACCGAACTGTGCCTAATATCAAGTAGAGCAAAAAGGTTGATGTTCGAGCTGAGCAGAAAGGCTAATCTAACAATGAATTGCCAACCTAAACTTATGAGAAGTAGTAAGGGTTTGGTAGGAAGACGAGCCAAATCAAGTGCTTCAAGTGTCAAGAGTTCGGATATATGGTTGCTTAGTATCTGAACCGTAAAACAATGGTCATCAAGGAAGACGTCTCAAAGTTAGAAGTAGACAGTATGGATGAAGAACCTGAGGAGGAAGAGATCCTTGTAGAGAAAAAAAAAATGTTGAGAAAGAGTTGATTGAGGAGGACGTGTTTGCTGAAGACTTAGACAAATTACTCATGGTCGTCCGATGCACTATGAACGTAGAACCCTTGCGAGAGGAGGAGTAAAGAGAGAATTTATTCCATACCACCTGTAAGGTGAATGATTAGATGTGCGCCCTCATCGTGGATAATGGAAGCTGCACCAATGTGGCATTAGCCGATCTTGTTTCAAAATTGAAGTTGCCAATTGTTGTACATCCAAGGCCATATGAGTTGCATTGGTTAAGTGAGAAAGGAACATTACATGTCATTCGGCAATTACTACTGCCGATCACTATAGGGAACTACTTTAACTAGATTCTCTATGGCATATTACCTATGTGTGCTTCTTACGTATTGTTGGATAGGCTGTGATTATTTGATAGGAGAGTTATACATGACGACTACAGGAACATGTATATGAATGAGAAGGATGACCGAAAGATTACACTGAATCTGATGCCGTCGAGAGAAGTTAGTAAGTTACAAACAAAACTTACTCGCGGATAAAAAAAAAGCTTTGGTGATAAGTAAAGCCGAGCTCTGAGAGGCCATTAATGCTAATGATCTAACCTTTTTGTTAGTTAAGCGACTATTGGAAATGAAGGAGCGAGGTAAGATATCTTAGGAAATCAAGGAGTTGCTAAATGAATATGCTGACCTATTCCCAAAACAGTTACCTAAGGGGTTGCTCCTAATTCGAGGCATAGAGCACTATATTGATCTAGTACCCAGTGCCGCTCTATTGAATAAGCCTGCTTATTAGATGAATCCCAAACAGGCTTCTAAGCTCTAACGCTAAGTCAATGAGTTGCTCAAGAGGGGATACGTTAGAGAAAGTCTTAACCTTTGTGTTGTACCGATGCCTTTAATACTAAAGAAGGATGGAACCCGGCAGATGTGTATAGACAATTGAGCCATAAACAACATTATGATCAAATACAGGTATCCGATCTCGAGACTAGAAGACATGTTGGATGAACTGAATAGAGTTAAGATTTTCAATAAGATTGATCTTAAATTTGGCTACCATCAAATCTGCATGAAACTAAGGGACAAGTGGAAGATTGCGTTCAAGATTCGTTATAGACTTTATGAATAGATGGTCACACCCTTCAACTTATCAAATGCCCTGAGCACTTTCATAAGACTAATGAACCATATGTTAAGGCGTCTCATAGGGAAGTATATCATAGTGTACTTTGACGATATCCTAGTTTACAGTATCGACATACCGAGTCACTACGAATATATCAAAGCAGTCCTAGATATCCTCCGTGCTGAGAGATTGTTCGACAATCTAAAGAAGTATTGATTTTACCAGGAGGAAGTGGTATTTTTGGGCTATGTAGTAGTGGAGGAGGCTTATAAGTCAATGATGAGAAGATCCAAGTAATTGTTAAGTGACCGATTCCTACTACTTATGCCGACATGAGAAGTTTCTATTGAATGGATTCATTTTACAGAAGATTCATCAGGAATTTCAACATTGTTACAACGCCACTTACTATACTGACGAAGAAAAACACCAACTTTCTATGGGAGGAAAGAAGTTTTGCCAAGGTAAAAGAAAGATTGACCTCCACCCTAACGTTAGTAATACCTGATTTCAACAAAACTTTTGACCTGGAATGCGATGCATTAAGCATTAGAGTAGGTATTGTCCTAATGTAGGAAAGCCGACCAATTGCCTTCCACAGTAAGAAGCTTCGAGGATCCCAGTTGAATTACTTCGTGTATGACAAAGAACTTTTGGCATTGATTCAAGCAGTACAACTATGGTAGCACTATTTACTACTGAGAGAATTTGTTATACATACTAACTATGAATCGTAGAGGTACCTTTGAAGTCAGACCAAGTTGTCTAAGTGGCAAGTGAGATGGGTTGAATTCCTTGAAGGATTCAATTTTGTAATAAAATACAAGTAAGGAAAAAGCAATATAGTTGTAGATGCTCTTTCGAGAAGGTATGCGCTTTTATCTAAACTATAGACCCGACTGTTTAGGTTCACAAGTATCAAAGTACAGTACTTTGAGGATCCACACTTTGGACCTGTAATTTTATGATGCATTAATGGGAGGACAGTGGATGAGTATCATGTAGAGGATGGCTATTTGTTCCGAGGTGGAAAATTATGTATACTGATTTGTTCACTGAGGGAGCTACTAATTAAAGAAGCCCACAGTAGAGGACTCTCTGAACATTTTGGAGAAAAGAAGACCTGTGAACTGTTGAATGGCCGATTCTTTTGGCCGCAAATGAGGAGAGACATCGAGTTATTGAAAATTATGCTATATGCTAGAAGGCCAAGTGTCAAGCCAAGCAAGAGAGAGCAATGCCCCTACCTGTTCCAACAAGGCAGTAAATTGAATTGAGTATGGACTTTGTTCTCGGACTGCTATGAATTGCCCGAACTAAAGATTTTGTAATGTCGTTATGGATAAGTTCAACAACATAGCACATTTCGTGCCTTGTACCAAAACTAACGATGCTTTGGTTATTACTTCTCTTTTCTTGTAGAGGATTATGCGGATACACGGCATGTCGAGAAGTATAGTCTCCAATAGAGACCCGAAGTTCTTAAGCTATTTCTAAAGAACCTTGTAGCATTGGCTGGAGACTAAATTACTCTTCAGTACCTCATGTCACCCCCAAATTGACCGCTAAATAGAGGTGGTTAATCGCATTTTGGAATCACTACTTCGAGCTACAGTAGGTAAGAACTTGGCTAATTGGGACATTTGCTTGCCAGTGGTCAAGTTCGCCTATAACCGAATAGTACATGACATTACTAAACAAACTCCTTTCAAAGTTGTTTATGGATTCAATCTTGAGTTGCCCCTCGACCATACCCTTATACCAATACCTGCGCAAGAGGACCCTAACGCCTTAGTTAGAGCATAATCCTTCAGTACATTTACGATAAGGTCATTTGGTATATTGACCAAGCTATTACAAGAATGGGAGAAAAGACCAAGGGTAGGATGGTTAAATAATTTCAATTAAGAGACTTGGTATGGCTGCACCTTAACAAGGAACGATTCTCGAACAAGAGGAGGAACAAATTATCTGCAAGAGTGGAAGGACCTTTCAAAATTCTCCAAAAGATCAATGATAATGCCTATAGATTGGAATTGCTCAAGGGCTATGGGGCTTTTGACGCTTTCAACATTGTCAACCTCAATCCATATTACCCCGATAGAGAACTGAGTGAAGATATTCGGATTTGATCCTAAATCCAAAACAACTCGGAGGGAATAATGTAAATTAGGCTACTGGACCTCTAACCCGTAGTCGAGCCTAAGGATTAGGGTGCTGGCACAATGAATCCTTCTGTTCCAACTTACCCCTACCGAAGCCGAGTACTTTTTTACCGAGTCATCCTTCATGCTAAGCCATATGATTGCTCATCTTTTTGTAGTACGCCAAATTGAAGAGTACTCACTCATGCCCGAGCTAACCAATCAATCGGCATCTTCCTTACTAAGAAGCTGAGAAAGAGAGAGTCTAGATTAAACAAGCCATCCCTACTTGGATAAGCCATCTGTCCGTACTTTTTGTTTGCATCTTTTAACAATCTCACCAATGTAGCATCGCCACGTATACAGTATCCTGTGTAGAATCCATTATACCAATGATTGTTTTTCTTATATACCCCTTTTGTATCTTGTATATTACTTCCTTAGGAAATACCCTTTTTGTCTTTTCCTTTTTAGGTAAGTTACCCTAACTTATGGGTATATATACCCTTATACTTATAGCTATAAGGGCAAATTATTCTAAATACACTTTAAGTATTTTCTTTCTTACGTAAACACCATGTTTACTCTTAGCATCACTCTTATCCTAACTCTTGAGTAAGGCTAGGTGGCAAATAACCTCACTGGACCAATTTGTACGTCATATCAAATTGTGTCATGAGTCCTCAGAAGTTCCATTAGTGCGTCACAGCCTTTGGAGCTATTCATAGGTTTTGCTTAACTTTCATTAGTCATTTATTCCTTTTCGCACTCTCTTCCATTAGTTCTTTTGAGCTTTTTACAAGTTTGGACCCATCTAATAACTAGCTTTGTTTGTTCTTGGTTACAGTTTGCACCACGGCCTGTCAATAGGTTCATATTGGTGATTCTTAGGATGTAGTAGCTAAGCTATGATGAAGTTGTGGTTACTATAGATGGATGGTATTTGGAATTACCAAGATGAAAGAGAGACGATGTTGTTCTATAAGTTGAATAAGTAGAGCTCGGTATGTTAAGGACTCTATCTTGACACTTGATAACTTGGCCTCAGTACTTGTCATGTCTATAGATTGGAGTTAAGCTTAACATGCAGTCACTTTGACCTTAGTGTGAAGTAGGTCGGCCTTAATACTAGGCAAGTTGGTGAGTGGGCAGGGGTTTATGCAAAGAAGAATGCATCCTAGCTAAGACCTTATGGAATTTGTCTACTGTCCTTTCGTATATTGGCACCCGTCCTCAATAGGTTGATTTGAGAGTATCCTCCTCACAAAAGACTGTAAGTCTCGAAGGCTTACATGAGTGAGGCAGCCAAAGGTCAGTAGTCCATCAATTTCCCAAGGATGTTGAAGATTTGCCCTCAAATTTTAGTCTTCTTCTTCTTTAGGCACATAAGGCATCAAGTTAGCGACGTTGAAAGTAAAAGATACTACATATCCTTCTGGTAGGTCAAGTTCATAGGCATTGTCATTGATATGCTGAAGGATCTTAAAAGGTCCATTTAACCTAGGGGATAACTTATTTGTCCTCTTCCCTAAGAAACACTCCTTATTGAGATGGATCCAAATAAGGTCTCTTGGGTTGTAATTGACTCGCCTTCTTACTTGACTTCCTTATTCTTTTTGTCGGGCTACAGTCTTGGTTAATTACTCAACAACCTTCTAATGCAACTTTTGGAACTCCTCGGCACGTTGCAAGCCAGATTAACTTTCTCGTTAGGAGCTTGGGTTAATAATCATGTCCAAGGGTAAGTTTGAGTTAATTCCATAGATAACCTCAAAATGTGACTTTCTTATCAAGCTATGAGTAGTACGGTTGTAAGCGAACTCAATAATGGGTAGGCATAGATCCCAATCATATAAATTCTTCCTAATAATAACTCGAAGGATTTTGCTAACTATTATGTTCATAACTTTTGTTTGGCCGTCTGCCTATGAGTCGTAAGAAGTACTGAACATGAGTTTAATGCCAAGCTTCTTCTATAGGGTTCTCTAGAAGAGGCTTGTGAACTTCAAATCACGATTAGACACAATACTCCTTGGTACTCCTTGCAGCCGTATAATTTTCTACAAAAAGAAGTTAACAACAAATAAAGCATCATTAATTGTGAAGCATGGAATGAAATGGCTCATCTTGTTGAACTAATCAACCACTACCATAATAGAATCATGTCTTTGTGATATTTCAGGTAAGCCGAGTATGAAATCCATTTTCAAATCAATTCATAGCCGTTCTGGTATAGGTAAAGGTGTGTACTCTTCATACGGCTCCTTTCTTCCCTCGGCATGTTTGTACATCTCTCATCATTTAAGAACTCGGTGCACATCCTTCATCATCCCTAACCAATAGAAATGTTCTTTTAGTAACTCGGACATTCTCTTCTCACTAAAGTAGCCGACTAAGCCCCTTGCATAAGCTTCTTGGACAAATAATTCCCTCATAGAACCACTCAGTACACAAACTTGCTTCCCCTTCATCAAAAACCCTTACCTTAGATAGAATCCTTCCACTACTCCTCCTACGTAGCATTTGACCACTACAGGTCCAAATATGCATCATGCTCATACTAATTAGGTAGGGTGCCAAATCCAAGTATCCTGGCTTGCAATGTTGTAATAAGAACACGTTGACAAGAGAGTATGCCAGCCATAATGTTGGCGCTCCCCTTCTTGTACCTTATGACATAATAAAAAGTTTCTAGGAACTTAACCTATTTAACATGATGTCAAGAAAGTTTTTGTTGCCCTTTAAGATGCTTGAGAGATTCATGGTTTATGTAAATGGTGAACTCTTTCGGCAATAAGTAGTGTTGCCAATTCTGAAGTGCTTAGACAATGGTGTAAAAATCCTTGTCATATGCCTAGTAATTCAGTATGGCACCTCTAAGCTTCTCATTGAAATAGGCAATTGGTAGGTGTTCTTGCATAAAAATAGCTCCAATGCTAACTCTAAATACATCACATTCTAGTTCAAAAACTTTCTCAAAGTTTGGCAAGATCAGTATTGGGGCAGAAGTCAACTTAAACTTAATCTCATCAAAGATTCTCTAAGCTTTCTTAGACAATTTGAATTTAAAGTTTTTCCTAAACAACTTTATCAGTAGAGTAGTTATGGAACTAAAGTTCTAAATGAATCTTCCATAAAATGTAGCTAGACCATGAAAACTCCTTACTTTGGTAGTACTAGTCAGCGTCAGCCATTTGAGAATAGCTCAAACTTTTTCATTAACTTTATACCTCCTTCGGAAACAAGATATCTAGGAAATACTACCTCCCTCTAACAAAGCACACGTTTCTTCAAATTGCTGAATAAGTACTTGGCACGAAGAATATCAAACATAGATTTTGAGTGCATGACATAAGAGATGAGGTCAGCACTTTATACTAGTATATCGTCATAGTATTTAACATCACACTTAATGTTCTCAAAACATAGTTCATGAGTCGCATAAAAGGTATTCGATGTGTTTGTTAAACCAAACAACATTACCATCCATTCGAATAAACCATCCTTTATTTTGAAAGAAGTCTTCCATTCATCTTCGGGTCTTATACGTATTTGATGGTAGCCATTCTGAAGATTAATCTTTGAAAAGACTCAAGTACCATACAACTTATCAAGCATATCATCTAACCACAGAATTGAATTGGATATCTGTACTTGATTGTGATTTTGTTGATTGCTTGACTATTGATACACATTCTCCATGAGCTATCTTTTTACGGCATCAGGATAGTTGGTATAGTATAAAGACTCATGCTTTCTCGGACATATTCACAGTCGATTAACTCGTTAACTTATTTCTTCAGCTCGATAGCTTACTCGGGGTTAAGCCAATAAGTAGGTCAATTAGGTAGAGTAGCTCTAAGTTGAAGGTCAATATAATGCTTTATACCTTTAATTAGTGGTAAACCTTTCGACATCTCTATAGGAAATAGGTCGGCATATTCCTATAGTAAAGTCTGCACCTTGACAAGTAAAGTTCCCGACTCTCTCAACTTTAGAAGTTTCTTGACTAATAAGAGCACACATTCTTCTATCTTGGCATCTTTAGAAAATTGGGCTCAGGAAATCATTAAGGACTTTCGCTATAGTGATCAAGCAATCTTCTCTTATGACTCCTGTACTTTCTTAGGGCTCATTGTAGTTGGTATAACCTTCTTACTGTCCTTGTAGAACATATAAGTGTTCTTATATCTATCATGTAACAATCTCAAATTAAATAGCTAGGGTCGGGCAAGTAAGATATGTAAGGCATACATCAGTAGGACAACACATAGCACCCGGTCTTTGTATTTGTCACCAATAATAATCAGCACTTCAACTTGCTCGACAATAGGTAGACCTTCCTTCTCATTTAGCAAATGAATCTTGTATGACTTAGGATGTAGGTAAGTTGGAAATTTCATAGCTTTAATTACTCTCTATGCTATGACATTGGTATAACTCCCTTCATCAATGAGTAATGGACAAAGCTTGCCATCTACTCAGCAGTTTGTATGGAAGAGTTTTTCCCTCTGCTCATCCTTATTAGACGTAAAAGTACTGAGAGATTATTGTATAATAAAACAATATTCAAGTCCTATTTTTAGTAGGGTCACGCATCAAAATCTTCTTAGAATTCTTGTAGCAGTTGATTAACTCCTACTTCATCTTCTCTTTCACTAGCACTCTCCACTTTAAACTAAGGCTTGTCTCCCTTGGTGGTCATGACATGTCTATTCGGGCACTAACTGGCCACGTATCCAAAACTAAGGCGCTTAAAACACTTGATCTCTCAGGTCTTCTTCCTTGAGCTCTGACCTTGGTCCTTCCTAACCTTAGACTCTTCGACCTTACTTTTGCTTCGACCATCATCAAGCCTACTCGGTATCTAACCTCAGCAATCTACTTTGGAACTAAATTGAGCTCGGTTAGATCTTAGTCGGCTCGACATACCAGTTTTGCTTGGCAAGCCAGGTCGATTGCTCAGCATTCGGCTAATTTGATTCCTCTATTACCTCTCGACCCTCTGTGCTACTCGGATGGTTTCATCTAGAGTTCTAAGCCTTTATATCTCCACTATGTTACCAATTTTAGTCCCTAGCCCAAAAATGAACAGTATTATAGCTCGTGTCTTAGGCTCATCAACATCACATCTGATCATCAATAGTTATAACTCTCAAACATACTCATTTACTGATCTATTACCTCGTCTCAAGTCTTAGAGATATTGGAAAGTGTCTTACTCGTAGTGTTTGGAAACGAATCTACTTCTTAGGACTCTTTTCATCTCGTTCTATGTTTGAACTTCATGTCAGGCTCTCTAGCGCACATTCTGTAACTTCTTCGACCACATTGCTGCGTACCTAGAAAATCCTAACATAGCCACTCGAATACGAATAACATCTTTGTAATCATAAAAGTCGAATATCTTTTCAATCCTCTCCTCCTAATCTGAGTAGTCATCAACACTACCAAACCTATTAAAAATTGGATTTTGTACCTTGAGATGCTTAACACCCCTAGGAGCCTTCAACTCATGCTCCTCCACTCCATCATACTGCTCTTCCTCCTCCACCTCATACTCCTCAACTTTATCTAACTCAAGTCTCCTTTTCGCAACTCTATTAGCATGTTAGGGAGGAGCTGGGTTTATGTTGAAAGCTTCAAGTGCTCGATTTTCACCCATCTATCTTTTCAACTTATCTTTTAGTTTTTGGCCCTACTCAACAATCACTCTCTCTTGTGGCTTAGTTTTGACAGTCCTTTGTATAGTAATAGCCAAGTCTTATATCTGTTCTTCAATAGTTCATGGGGTCTGTTGTGAGACACGACCACGACCATGAGCATCACTTTCAGTATCATTAATCTCTCCTTAGATACTAAGATTCGACATTTTCAATAAAAAACTGTAAAAAATCAACTACTTCAATAGAAAATCCTCACACAACTTGACAATACAATTTCTTAAAATGATTCGGAACTTGTTCTATCTTTTCGAAAGAAAACATAGTAAAACAAAATACACTAACACACACTATAACAAGATCAACTACTTCAAAACTTAGCTCTCAATCATAACCTCAAGCTTTAATACTCGAATTATATGATGTGCCTAAGAGCTCAATAATCATTAGGACTTACTATAAAGAATAGTACCTAAGTGGGTCCTTTGAGATATAGAAGAAAATTAAGAAGGAAAGGTTGGCAAATACAGTAGCTTCCATGGAGCTGCTCAAAGGATGTAATGCATTAACGAACAAAATATGACTTAACACTTCATTTGATATGACCCATAAGCTAATGTTAAGGTCTACTCACTACTAATCTCGAGCTACTTAGTAAGATTAAATAAAAGTGTAAGGAAATTGGGATAAAGGAACTAAAAATACCCGAACTTTCATATTTTTTCGTTTTAGTATCTAAACTTCAAACTTGTTCATTTTAGTATCTCAGCTTTTTAAATGAGACAAATTGCGATCTCCGTTATAACGGCTGTTATTATAAAATAATAGAATAATAATATAAGTACATCAACTTTCTTTTGATTTCCATTTTAGTGTTTAAACTTGATTTTTTATTTCATTTTGGTACTTTTACTTTTTAAAATGAAAAAATAAGTATTTTTTATAACGGCCATTATAACAGAAAGACTAATTTGTTTTATTTAAAAGTTGAGATACTAAAATAAAAAATTTTAAAATTTAGGTACTAAAATGAAAAAATATGATAGTTTGTGTATTTCTACTGGTTTTATCTGTAAGGAAATTGTACTTAGAGAGAGATATCTCACAAGGACAAGTATATTTAATATTTGAAAGGGTCTAAGATGGCTTTCCGCTACAGTAAAAGGACTATTCATAATAAGTCCTTTAGGACAACAATATAAATAAAGAAAATGACATAAAAAACAATGAAAAAGGAGATTCTTAGAATGTATGAAAAAAGGTAAATAGTACAAATGACAAAAAGGGAATATAATACAAATGTTAGAAAAAGTAAGGATAGGTGGTGGCTTATCAATGGGTTCATATTGGTGATTCTTGGGATGTAGTAGTTAAGCTGTATAAAGTTGTACTAGTTATAGATGGTGGCATTTGGAACTACCGAGACAAAAGAGGGATGCTACTGTTTTGTAAGCTGAATAAGTAAAGCTCTACGTGTTGAGGCCTCAACCTCGGTACTTAGTAACTCGGCCTTGATACTTATCATATTTATAGATTGGAGATGGGCTCGACGCACAGTTACCTTGGCTTCTTCATTCAACAAGTCAATAGTTAGGTAGGGGTCTATGCAGAGAAGACTATGTTTGAGTTAAGACATCAAGAAATTCACCCGCTATCCTTTTGTATGCTGGCACTCGTCCTTAGCGAGTTAACATGAGAGTATCCTTTTCGCAAGAAACTGTATGTCATGCCCCAAAGCGGTAGAGTTGTAACAGTTTCGCTATGTAAACCATTGTAGGATAGAAGGTAACATTTCAACTATTATCTTATACCTGATTTATATAAGGTATCCATATCTAACCTACTTTAAAGTAAATAGTTTATAAATAAACATGTTATTTACCTATGATATTATGAAATATACATATTTACACTAAAATAATCTGAATATGTTTATAAGATTTAGTAGCCTAATTATAATCTACTTGAGAAATACATAAATTATTACTAAAATCTTTAAAGATAAATTCCAAACTTAAAAGTGTAATTATTCCTCAAGTTATCATCCTCATCCTCCAAGATCTAGCAGTTGCTAGCTTTAAGATAGTTATATAGCCACTTTTTAGCTAGTACCTACAACAACATTTATAGAGATATAAGCAACCAACAGCTTAGTAAATTGGGACAAAAACTTAAAACTATACATTAAACATAAACAGAGTTATCAAACAAATTATTTCAGTACAATGTATGCATAAGCAAATGTCATCACATGACATTATCCAATCTGTCATGAGATTAGAGGAATTATACTTGTTCTAATCTAGGTTGAGGAGTTTCCATATTTATGCAATAGCTCACGACCAAACCTAAGCTTGTGCAATGGAGATACCACTCTTCCTGTGACTACCTTAGAACTATTGACTTTATTTTTGCGGCGATCTTCTCACCTGTCACTTAGTTCGACTAAGGATGAAGAAAGGACCCATTATGCTATCAAGCACTATTCCTTTTGAAGGGGTCAGTATTTGGCTGGAGAACCCTAATGTTTCTCCTAATGGGTTGCTATGCAAGTCCGATTTAAAATTACAAGTTATATATTTAATAAGATCCGGTTTAAGATGTTCAATCATTTCAAACAAATCACACAAATATAAGCCAAAACAGTAAACCAAAATCATACTATCAAACTAAAAAACAAGTACATACAGGCATGCACATAGTCAATTATCTAACAATCACAATCAAGTATAATTTCAAGCCTTCAAGTATTACTCACAACCAAGTATAATTTTAAGCCTTCGAGTATTACAAATTAGAACTTCAAAATACAGTAATGTATTAATCCCAACTTACCTAGACTTCCCACTTACTCACTCAAGGTGTGACTTGCATAAGTTATCACCAATAATCCCTATAATATAAATATTGTTTTAGTTTCTAGATAATTACCATAGATATATTTTGTTATCTAATTCAAATTATGATTATCTTTGGTTTATGATCTTTTTATATTTAGTGATTTAGGTCTAAATCTTTTAGAATTATTTCTCTTATTCAACTCGGTTTCGAATTTGTTTCTTATTTCGTTTACGGTTTTAACTTTGGAATTAGGCTTTAGTTTACCTTTTTCTTTCTATTACTTTTTGTTTGTAAGTCTTTTAAATGCCTTTTAACCTTTTTCTTACGATTTATTTAATGAGGATAGCCTTTAGTTTAGGTTTTTGATTTACTATCTAATTTACTTATATTTTCTTAATTCAAATTTTACTTGTAAATTAGATTCTAATCTAGAAATAATCTACATTTAAGGTACCTAATTTTATATATATATATACATAAGATTTAAATAATTAGTTTTTAGTTTACGATTATAATTTTACTCAATTATTTAAATTCTATATCTCCTACAACCAAATTAGTTCTAAATTAATTTATGATTCAATTTCTAAATCAGTTTTTGAATTAAGTTTTGTTTTAGCTTCTGATTACTATTTTTATTTGTAAACTCTAAGAATTCCTCCCAAACTAATATGTGAAATTCATCTAACTATGCTTAGGTATCCTAAATCTACGTTTTAGCTCCTAATTAGTATTTCGATCAATAAGGTATACTACATTCTTAAATTAACTATTAAATTAGCTCCTAATGAAAGAATAACATACATTTTCGCATAATTTATTAAATTTACCTTTTAAACCAGATTTAGAATATTCTCCTATTATTATAATATTATCAATTTATCTTAATATTCTTCACTTATTTAATCTTCATATTTCATATACTATCTATTATTACTTAATCTACACATAAATCATACATCTAACCTCTCTAATACCATAATTTACATCTCTCATCATAAACTAACATTCCAAGACATCTAAATTCATCGTAAATTAGAATAGAAACCAAACTAACCCTAAATCATAACATTAACCTAATTATTTACTTTTACTCATTATTCATTTTTTATTACCTAATATGTATAATACACATAATTAACACTCCAACTCCCCAAATATCATCCTACACAGTAATTAACAACTAAGGATGTCTAATAACATACTAAATCATAATTTTCAATGAATTAACCCTAAAATTACAAAATTAAGCCTACTAATTGCTTTTTATGCATGATTTTAGGTCCTAAAAATTAAATAAAAATTTATAAAATTAAATTTTAGAAAAACCCTTCATATTACTGTTATGAATATTCTAAATAGTTTACACAAAAATTTTGAGTTTGAAACTATACTTTTAAGGTCATTTAAATCAGTATTGAAAACTGATTCAAGTTTAGTTATTTCTTAAGAACAATATATCTTGAGGTCTAAATTTATCAATTTGAAAATTTTTCCCTAAATCTACATATTAAAATATCTTAGAATACCAAATTTCATAATTTTCTATAATTATTTGATTTTTTTAATAAATAAAGCAAAAATCGGAAAGAAAGTCTAACTCACCCAAAATTGACCTTTCCACCACCTCTAGCCAACTTGGGTGTGTTGGCCCACCCAAGTGGGTGGTTCACTACATGGTGGTTGGTCTGGTTCCTTCCCAGGTGGTCATTGGACGTGGTCTTCCCTTATAAGCCTTATTTACACTATATTTTTCTAATTTTTAGTAAATTTAGTTTTTTCTCTCTTCTCTCCTCTCCTTAATTTTTTCCTGACTCTAAATTGACCAAAATGAGTTTCGATGGAGGGTTTTTGAATTTATAATGATGCCTTGATTATTTGGTGAATTAATTGGTACCATTTGTCCCTTATCCTCTTTTAATTTCACTTTCTATTTGTTTAATTTTATTGCTTGCTTTTCTTTCTTCCATTTCCAAGCTACCATGCTCTAAATCTAGATAAGCTCACATGTTTTTATAATTTTCTTGATTTTTTCTTAATTTTTTTATAAATTTCCTTTAATTATTTAGTATTATTTTAATATATTTCTAGTATTTTAAGTAATTTAATGTATTTTTACCTACACATAAATACATATATGGTATAAATATTTCTAAATATTATTTAAGTTATTTTATGATTTTTAGTATACATATAATTTAGCTCTATCGATTCATTAATTATCGGAATTCGTCTTACATGTTTACGATATATAACGAATAATATACATATAATTTAATATTATAATAATTAATTATTTTATTATTTATTTTCTTAAATCTAAACTCACGGGATCACTTTTACTAACATTTTTCGTAAAATTTGAGCTTAAACGAACAATTTATTCGATGGCCCTAAACTTTATAAATCAAACCCCGAGCACTAGATTGCAGGGCTTACATTGTAAGCCTTAGAGGTATACATTAGTTAGGGGGCTAGATGTCAGCAATCCATCAATAAGCCTAAGCTCAGTACACAACAAGCAACATATAAGAATAGTATATGAATAAACAATGTAATAGCACATGTGGGATATGCAATAATAATAAACACACAATAAATTATTATCTTCAATTTTAGCCCTTCAAATAGTACTAAAGGGTGCTTAAGACCCTATCCACACATTAGCAATAAATATACATAAATAAGATACTTAATACTACACTTAGGAACTATTACCTCTAGCCTTAGGATTCATAATTTACCTTAGATCATTTCAAAAGGAAACTTCACTAAGGACATCGCCACCCATTAATCATTGAAGTATCCCTTAGGGTTTTGCCACCATCGCCCTTAGGTTGAGCTACGCACAAGCATCATACAACAATTATGAGTCCAATATTTATTAGTCTATTTTCTATTGACCATCCTAATAACTATAACCACAAAATTGTGTCGTGTACCTAGATAACTTAATTCAAATTGAATAATGCTATCAAAACTAAGGGAACCTATAATAACAAATGAATACTAAACTTAGACTTTACACAATCCTTTCTTAATTCCTCAAACTGGTTAATCTTAGGTTATCAAGTTGATTACAAATAACTTAGAGTGTAAGCTTTGAAGGAAAAACATGCTTAGAGTTTATGCTTAGGATAAGGGCCGGTTTTTGGATGTATTCCTTACTAAACTTTATCTATGATGACTATGGTCAAGATTACGGTCATAATCTTGGACCGTAGTCCTTATTGAGCTCTAATGATTACGACTAGGATCAAGCTTGTGATCTTGGATCGTGATCCTCTCGTCCTCTCAACTTCTTCTAAAAAACATGACCAATGCAAAAAGTCAAAACTGCGAATAATCCACTGGCAAAACCATAATTGTGTTTTTTATCATGTTCCTCCGATTTTGTGAAAACTCTTCTCCTTTTATTCCACAACTCTCTAACTCTAAATTCCAAATCAAAATCATAAATCATATCATCACCAAACTCATTCATTTCACTTTTTAACAATTAATCATCAATTAAACACAAATTCCTTTATATTTAGATTTTTCATAAGATCTTACAAAACCCTTGATTCTTGCACCTACTACAACTGCCAACAATCAACCTTATATAATAATCTAATTAGGATTTAATAAGAAATGTAACTTTTTGGTTATAACGCTCACCTTTACCTTTTAATTCTTTTTCCTACAACAAGATCCTTGCTCTCCAACCAAAGTTGACAACGTACTAGGATTCTATATCCTAAATGACATTAGCCTCTTATTCAATTATCGAAATCACAGAAAAACAAAAAAGATAGCATGCCTTACCTTAAGGAATTACATAGGGTTGCCTAGCCATTTGACGAATAGTTCCTTCCTTTTGTTGCCAATGTGTAACTATAGTAAATAGTAAAGAAGAACTTTCAAAGTTAGGTCAAATCTTGCAACCCTACACCTTAGTAATTCCCATTATACCCTCAACTTAAATTATGACTTTACAATAATGCCTGCTTTTTATTTTATGAGCCTTCTTATTTTATTTTATAATTATCATGAATTTTCTATGTTACAAGACCACTCACTAATTTTTAGGAACACGGGCTAATTACAAATGAGTAGTGGTAGTTATCCATATAATAATCCTTAATTGTTTGCGCCTGTGTTTAAATTTGAACTCTTGGCAGATGTATTGAGCTCATAACTAATTTCTTAACTTGCTTACAACTATCTTGAGCTCCCTTCTAGTTATCACCTTAGTTTGAGCTTCCTAGCTATCCAGACCATATAACTTTTAGGGCATTTTGAAGGGAATCCAGTAAAGATCGAATCTTAAACCCATGAGGTTAGATAATAATCTTCTAAGGTCATTAGTAGGTATTCTAGACTTTAGGGTTAAAACCTTTATCAACTAACTTAATATCCAAAATACTCAACCTACTAACTCAGGGACAACTAATGAATATCTTAAAAAGTATATGTACATTTGAACTAGGATTGGCACATAAGATTTTTGAGAAAATAATTATTGTCACCAAATGAGTTCACAATTTAAATTAGTAAAGTTGTTTCTTTAAAATGACTTAAACTTTATAGTTAGTCATTAAATGTTAAATGGAAGAAGTCTTAAAAAAATCATATAAGTTAACATAAATTTTAAAAGTTTAAGTTAATAGAAATAATACATTTTATGGAAATTTAAAATTCAAATTTTGAAATATAATGTGACATTTGAGATAGATTATATGATGCATGCAAACAACTAGTAATAATAAGGAGAAAAGCACACCTTATGAGTGTATACACACACACACATACATTAATAGATGATGCACTCGTGTTGCGTATGTATAAAATGAGTAAAGGTATGCGGTTGATTAAATATATTATAATATTAATAGAAGATATTAATATATAAGGAAGAGAGAGATGAGGGCCATGGAGAGAGGAACAACTGGAAATGTTGGGGAAGAGAAAGAGAATACTATGAACATGAAATGTGGTAATAGTAGGGAGAGAGAGAATAATTGGAAAAAAGAGAGGAATTATGAGAAAAAGAAAATTTAGGAAATTGACAAATTTATTTATATTATAATACATTTATAGTTAATTTAGTATTAGTTTTTTTTATATATATTATAAAATTGAAGGATTAAATAGTAATCTTAAAAGAAAGATACCAATGGTAGTTACTTAAATCTCGATCGACTTTAATAATCTAGATATAGATTATTATTTAATATATTGATATGGATTAATTATGGAATCTATAAAGCTTAAATAGAGTATAAGTGTTGCTGTTAGAAAACTTTTCTAAAAAAAAAAATAAATCCTACTCTTGCTCCTACCTAAATTATTGTGAAATATAATATTCTACTTTACAAAATTGTTTATACAAGTAATCACCCTAACATTGTATTTGAGATGGAGGAAAGAAATTGGAAAGAAAGAAAATGAGAACAAAGAAATAGAGGAGAATGAAAATGGGAGGAAAATACTTGTTTGAATAAGAAGAAAATAGAAAGGAATGATTGTCGATAGCTAATGTATTAGTTTTTTTTTTTTTTTCAGAATTGATAAAGTACTAAAATGCGGTTAAAAATTTATAATTTCTTTTTAGTGAAAAGGTATTTAATTAAATTTTAAATATTCTTTTTCCTAATCGTCTCTCTCTTTTTTTTTTTTTTTCCTGTTCAAACATAGTGTAAAGGGAGTATCCTTGAGACCAGGCATTTGGAGCATTGCCCGAGGATGTTGGAATAGTGTTCTCAATTCTAAATAGATATAAGAGCAAATTTTTCAAAAATAGTAATTTTAGCTCCATAATTGTCATTACTTACATCTGATAATCTTGTATTTGTCATTAATTTAATAGTGTCTTTAATAAGGGCCTGTTGGATCGTTGGAATAATGAAATTTTTAAGGTATAAATGAATGTTCACTTGGCTTCGAAATTCTATCGTAATCCATTCAACACTTAAAATGCGACAAACATGAAGTTAGATTTTGAAAAGTAGAAGTTGATAATTACTTGTTTAGTTTCCATACTTTTATCCATTTAATAGATAAGAAAGTGGTAGCTTATTTATGATACTAATAATAATATCCTTAGTAAAATTTTGGTATCTTGGATAAAATACTTTGCTACCAGTTTTGAAAATGTGGTAATTTATTAATTAAATGTTGTTTTATGACCAAAAGTTAATTTACATAAGCTAAGGGGAAGTATGAGTTAGTTATTACTGTCTATGCTCAAATAGATATTGAGATATTAAATATATACACACATGTATATACTTTTCAAACGCTCTATATCGTTTACGTCCTTAAAGTGTACCAAAGTAATAAAAAAACTAAAAAAGAAAAAATAACTTAAATAGGATCTCTCTCTCTCCCTCCCTTCCTCCCGATCTTATGTAATTTTTATTCACTTGTACAATTTTTCTTTTTTCTTTTTGGTTATTTTTGTTAAGAATAAAATGATTATGTAAGAAATTAAAGTCCTTTTTTTTTTAAATTTAGAGTCTAAATGATCAATTTAAAAAGAAAAAACTAAACATACATATATATATATATATAGACACACATACACTGAGATGCACCCATATATAAATAGGATCTCTCTCTCTCTCTTCCTCCCTCTCTCCCGATCTTATGTAGTTTTTATTCACTCGTACAATTTTTCTTTTTTTTTTGGTTATTTTTGTTGAGAATAAAATGATTATGTAAGAAATTAAAGCCTTTTTTTTTAAAAAAAAATTTAGAGTCTAAATGATCAATTTAAAAAGAAAAAAACTAAACATGCATATATATATATATATATATATATATATATATATAGACACATATACACATGAGATGCACCCAAGTTATAATAATTTTTAAAAATGTTTAAGTAGGAGTTACATTTTATATAGTTTTCCAAGAAAAGAGATATGGGCTCGTTGGGCTTGGTGTAACCAAGAAAGCGCTCACAAACTTATAAACTCAGAAGAATAAACTAGTAGGCTTACCCGCCATAATTTTACCATGAATTATTCGCCTCATTTTCAACACGTTGAAGGGTATAATTGTTTGTCTTTTAATATCGAAAGGAGAGAGAGAGAAAAAAAATAAATAAATAAAGTAACTTCTTTGACTAAGGACACCAGACCAGACCTAAACTCCAATGTTTCTATTATCTATATTATTATGAAGCAAATACTTTAATTCAACTCCACTCAATATACAATATGCTTTTTGAACAGCTTTTTCTTTCTTTCTCTCTTCCAATTTTTGGTAGCCGCTGCTTTCCACTTTCTTCTATCTCCATTTTCTCTCTTTCTTATATATTTATGTATCATACTATACGTCTACACCATTTTTCGCTATCCATTTAATAGATCAACATTCTTAAGAAGGTAATAGCTTCGACCTAGATTGATTTTCCTTTTTACTATTCATATTCTCTATTTATCATCTAAAGCATTTATCTTTTCTTCACTGCTCCTAATGTGGTGCTTGGTGGAAGCGTGAGAAGAGTGTGATAAGAGATCGAATAAAGGGATGGTGATGGAGATTGGTCGAGTGGTTGGAGCTGGAGGAATGAAGGGACGAGATTGGAAGGGTCTTTGACAAAACAGTTTGGAAGACTCGAGATAATTAAAGTTCTAAGCACTTTGTCATTACTTTCTTACCTAGTTCTTAGTGATGATGTTGAGTAGGACTTTGATGGTAAGATAATGACACTATTTTGCAATGGGGGTTTTCGAATACGATTTTACCGTTTAAACACAAGAGTTTATCTAATTTTCATTAGTTTCTATACAAGTCATTTCAAAAAAGGCTACCCTCTTCTCGTATTTTACAATGTTTTGAATAAATTTGAAAAGTCAAATGCTTTGAATTATTGTAACTAAAAGAGATTAGTTTTATTTAATGAGTAGTTAATAGCCCCTAAGGTTGATCCACCAAGCGCATGAAGGGACGATCAACTCTAAATGAAAGGTGTTAAGAGCATGGATGTGATGGAAAATTTTACTTACATGGATCTTATAAGAGAAACAATACTCGGTCAGCCATATGAAGATCCAAAATCTCTATCTTTACTTTACTACAACCTAGATAAACATCCACATGAGTATGAGCATGAACTTCCCAATGTACGTTATTGTTTTGTAATAAAATTTAAAATTCTTATTTTTGTTTTATCTCATTAGGGATAAAATAGTTACACTTTCCTTTCTAATTATTTGCTAAAAAATTGGAGTGGGGCTAGAGATGGTCAATTTTTCTTTTATTGTCATCTTAATTATTCTTTCAGGGTTTACGGCAAGATAGCTATGTAGAGTAAATCATAATTACCCTTATTGTACTAACTAGTTTATAAATGACAAGATTTCAATAATTTCCATAGTTTGAGTTTTTTATGTGCACCTTCCTCTATTTTCCTTTATTTCCTCTATTTTCCTTTATTTTTCTAATTTTTCTACCTTACATGACTAAACCATATAAATGCTCGACAAGTAATATTTCACATATTTAGCAATTTATTTGAAGTTAAGATTAGATTTTTATATTTATATCACAAATATATTATATTTCATTTGAACTACCAATTTAGTCTAAAAATGTCCTGGTACGCTCACGATCAAGAAACCTTGTGAAAGTAGTTGGTATATATCATCCTCTTTTTTTTTTTTTTTCCCTTTTGGTGTGGGGGTGGGTGGGGTGGGGTGGGGTGTGTGGAGTGGGGGTGCGCATAGTGGTCTACGTCATCTTTTTGTTTTTTTTTTTTTAATCAAAGTGTACGTCATCTTTAAGTTCATGTATTTTGCATAGTAAAAAGGTTGATTACAGCATCCTTGCCCGAAAAGAAAAATAAATCTTAGAATGATCAAAAACTTTTGAAATACAGCAATTACTTACCCTTCGAAAAATGTTGATATCAATTTTCCTTTTTTTTTACCCTCAAATACAACATCAAATCAACATTTTGTATTAGTAAACAACTGTAATTTTTTAAAGTCGATTCATATGTATATTAAGCTGTATTAACTGATGAAATATCAACTAAACTATGAAAATCCTAAAAATCAGAATTTAGATGATGAATCTGCCAAAAGAAATACAAGTATATATTTATGTAAAATATTGATTCAGTGCTTTATTAAAATAAATCTTTTAATCTGAACGTTTTCTTAAAAAGTGTAAGTATCTTCTTCTTCTTCTTCTTCTTCTTCTTTTTTTTTTTTTTTTTGGGTAAATAGCGTAAGTTTAATTAATTAGAAATTCAGGATTCTCAATTTTTCATGAGTGCGTTGTAATTGCCCTAAATAAAATCTTCCTATTGAAGTTACTGATTATGCACATGCTACAGCTTTAATTAATGTGGAAAACTGCATGTTTCTTAAGTAATACAGGAGAGGGACAGCATGTCGAAGTAAAAATTATGTATGTTAAATAAAACATTCAACTTATTTTCCCGGAAAAATAAGTCAATACATAATATTACATTGAAACTGCTTCCAGGAAAAGTAAGCACGGATCAATAATGGCTTTTGTCTCCTTGGCCTTAAATTATGCCATCAATAATGGAAACCCCTTCTCAGATACTTATATCTGTTCTCCTGCTAGAAAACGGCTGTAGAAATCCAACGACTCTCGTGGTTTATATTCCGGTACGGTATGTCCAGCTCCCTGCAATCCAAACAAAAATTGACGTATCAATGGAAGCAAACGTTGGCGGGAATCTGAAATACTATGATAGAATACTAAATAAAGAAAGTAAAACGAAAGGTTCAATGTGCTATCTTACCTTGATGGTTAAGAAGGTTAGATTATGATCATATCCCTGAATGAATCTGCAGGAAACACAGAGAGAGAGAGAGAGAGAGAGAGAGAGAGAAAACCATTGAGTTTATGGCAACTTTAGATAACATTTTGAATATTTGGAAACTCGTTCAATTTTATCGTTATATGTATTGGAATGATTGTAATTTCCAAACTCTGTAAGGATTTTCCAGGTGCGTGCAATGGAGGAAAGGGAAGTACCCCGCGACTTGTCGATTCGAAGTCCAAGCTCTCCATTCATCCACAATCTTGTAGCCAACAGCCCTTGTCCATGCTTGGCTACCAGTATACGGGACACACATATCATGATCACCACTGCCAAGGTTAAAATGAGCATAGGAAAAGGAAATTCCATTAATCACTATAGGCTAAAAGACAATACTTAAAAAAATATTTTCTTCATTACATTTCAAAGAGCAATGTCGTAGTTCATTACATTAGCATCATGAGGTGACGGGTTTGGCTAAGTAACTTAATGGAAATTGCATCCACTTCCATGCTAGTTCTTGCGCTCAAACAATAGCAGTCACCAGCAAGCAATTGCTATGCACAAACATAGATTCGTATGTCATATTATATCATCTTTTATACCTGTAAATGAGGGCCCGATAGCCTTTGGCAGTAAGGTTTTTGTGGAACTTGATCATACTACCAGCATCAGAATAATACTTGATTTTATCCGTGCAAGTCTCCCATGAAGTGACCAGGCTTTCCTGATTCGGCCCAAAGGTCGTGAGAGGGAGCTTATAAAGGTTAGAGTATCATGTCAAGTCGGTTGAGAATACCTCAGCAACATGTAAAGCTTTCCTCACATCTCCATCATTCAGCCATGAGGTTGCCACGCTATCATCCTACACAGTTACAAAGATTACAGTATCATGTCGAGTCAATTAAGAATACCTCAACAACATGTAAAGCTTTCCCCACACCTCCATCATTCAGCCATGAGGTCACCACACTATCATCCTATACAGTTAGTATCACTATGACGTGAGGGACAATAGATCATTCACACAGAAAATATTCTCAATGATTTAAGCCATCGGAGTACATGCTCATAAGGCTAAATCTAGCCTGATCTTGCTTGTTCCATCTGGCGGTATTTTGCTTCATCTCCTCAGCAATGTTTCATTCGGCACACAAGGCATCACAACAGAGTTTTATTTCCAACCAGGAAATTATTTGAAAGGGAATCAAATACATTGGTAGAGTAAGTGTAGATATTTCAAGAGAGTGGAGAAAAGTATTGAAAAATCCTTAAGATAAGCAAAACCGAGAATAAAATATAGGAGTTAGCATTGGATAATTGCAATAAAAATTGTCCCTTTTTTTTTCTTAAATTATCTAGTAATAGCACAGAGGGTTGCATAAAATGTTTTCCCTTGTATCACACATACCGGTGAAATTACCACATCAATGGAAATCATCAGCTAACCTAGAGATACTACAAAAAGGATGGTCATAGAAAAATTACCGTGCATGGAACTCTAAGGCTATTGAGAAGCTCTGGCCAGGTCGGAATAAGCCCATCCCTTACAATGGCTCTAAAAGGCCAAGCACGACCAAACATCCTGGTTCTCACAGCAAGGGGTCTCTCAGTCTCTCCTAACATCCGAAAGCTAGACGGTAACCTGCTGCTACTGATGGCAAACTTCCATGCATCTGTTCCATAATAGCAAGGCTCCAAAATATTATAGATGTTTAAACCATCAAGCACCTGGAATTCCATAAGTCGTAAAGGATAAGAAAACAAAAATAAGCTGCTCTTTGAGTCACTAATAAAAGAAATGTTGTGATACCCCATCAACTTTCTCTATTTCACTAACACAAGTCTCATCATTCTTGTTAGTGAAGTTCCCATCACAAGCCTTCGTAGCATCCTGTGAAATAAATCAGAAAATATTAATTGAGAGGAACAGTTTGGTAAGATTTTATGAAAAACAACTAAAATCCACTATCTACATAAAGTTTATACGATGAGAATTTACAAAATATCGTGCGTTAATGTCTTTGGTTCAAACGACAGAAATAAATCAATTCCATCACTTGTAGAAACTACCATTTAACTTTGTTATAATTCATAGATTAGGAAATAACAAGAACACTTGCATTTGATCAGTGGAGGAGTACAAGGAAACCAATTAAGCTCTCATGTTCTCAGTCTATATGGGTTTCAATTTCAAAAGCTTAGCATAGCCAGGAAAATCTTTGCAAATGGAGACCACTCACTCACCTCATATAGGTTGTTTGATATAAGGCCCATCCCATGAGCAAAAGGGATAAGAGCGTTGCCATCAAATTCGTTATCTGTGACTCCATTACCCACTAGGTAACCCTGCATATAATGTAGTTAAGTTCAAATTTGACATATACTCCTTCGTAAAACAAATTTTTAAGAGGAACCAACCTTTAAGTTGAGGATTGGCTTCACACCAGCTTCAATTCCTGTTAAAGGTTTGAGTCAGACATTCCGTTTTGGACCACATAAGGGCATTGATTCTTACAAGAGAAAATATACCTTTCATCACTTCATAAGCAAGTGTAGGAACATATACTCCGGCATATGATTCTCCAGCTATATAAAATGGATTAGAGAGAAACTCCGGGTATAGTTGAAACCACTACATGTAAAAAGCAACTTGTCATTTGATTTATATTGAAGATACACCTTGAGATGAAGATTCTGAAGCCTCTCCTATTTACAATCATTTTACCTTTAGGAGAAAAATATGTGAATCGGCTGCAGTCTTGTAATCACTAGTATTATAATCACTTAAATTTTTTGAGTATGAAAATCCGACACCTGCAGGAGAATCCAAATATATCATGCTAGACACCTGAATCATAAAGGAGAAAAGTCAGTGAAAAAAATTTTACTCATGCAATCAAAATATGAATTGAGCCCGAACCCCCATTCAACCTTGGACCAACTGTATGGATTAAGATGCAGCTTTGGCAGGCCTCCCCGGGTGGTTGCCTCTTCAAAATTAAATGGTCCTGCAGAGAATTGGTGAAGATAAAAACAACCCAAATTTAGCTTATTCATGAGATATTATTCCAGAATTTCAGGTAAACTTATGTACATTCCTTGATAAAGAAAAAAACGAACCCAAGAAATTACAACTTTTAACAAATAATTCATCATGAATTCCAAAACTGAAATAATGAAATTTTTAGATGGAAATATGAAAATATAAAGAGCCAAAGACAATTTTACTGAATAATTACAATGAGATGATCATTCGCATCATCTTTCATAAGTAAATTTGATGGGAAAGAAGGATATACAAGGAAAAGTTTAATCAATACCATGCTCATAAACGAAACCATCAAAGCTGGAACATCCAGGTCCTCCATTGAGCCAGAGAACCACAGGATCCTTAGTTGGATCCCCTTTGGATTCCACAAAATAGTAGAACAAGTTCCTCCCATGATCAGGGTCAACTGTCACATACCTTCAGAACCCACATGTGGAAAACACAAAGAAGATCAAAACCTTGTGCTCAAATACTTTTCTTCAACAACATTCTGTAGAACACAATGCAATAACTTGCATTGTCTCATAATAATAAAAAAGAAATCAAACACCAAAAGGCTCAATTTTATCTTCAAATTTCAAACTTCAATTGCATCCTAATAGAGGTCCTAAATAAAGACGTCAATTCCTCACCGGAAATGTGAGAACCTTCATAATAAACTTGGGTTCTTGGATAGCATATTCCACTCGTTATAACAAATTTTACCATTTTCCTGAATAGAACTGAAACTTTAAAATCAAAACGATCCAAGCTTTACATAACATAATTCCTACCTACTTTAGTTAATCACACAACACTATACGACTTCCTGCATAGAAATGAGTAAGAAGGCTCATATAGTACAGAAAAAGTAATGACTTTACATTGAAATTTGGTTCCTGAGTAACACTATCCATTCATATCCTACTCAATTTGTCAAAATGTCATCAATTCCTGGACTTGAACACCAGAAAGATTAAAACTTTGCACAAAACTGTACTCTTTCATCACTTCAGTATCATTTCCTGTCCTGGCTTAAGTAAAAGACAAGAAATATGGCATAAATCCTTCATGAAATGGGAATTCAGAAACATACCCAGAATAGTGTTTTGAAGGAAAAGTGCCATTAAATCCTGGAAGTTGTGAAATTAGAGCACCTTCAGGAGCAGACAAGGTTGACACAAAGCTTAAATACAGTAAAACACCTACACACAACATGATACTTGTCTTCTCCATATCCTATCCTATTTTCTGTTCTCTGCAACTGAATCTTATAGGTCTAATCTAGGCTTTATATGTGCTTCGGTCTGGTCTGAGGTGTTGCGGGTCTTAAATACCCGGAAGGAGGGACATGGAGTATTAGATGGTAATTTGGTGAATAGGTGATGTGGGCATTACTTGTCACTCCGGTTGTTTTTTTTTTTTTTTTTTTCAAACACTCCGATTGTTTATCTAAGAAAAAAAAAAAAAGGATGTATAAAGTATTTTAAATAAAATTATAAATTTAATAATTGATATTGTCTCGAATTTTAGATTATCAAATAATAAAATTATAATATTATTTTTTTATAATATCAATTATTAATTACAAATATTTACATCTTTAAAGGTAACTTTAGAAAAGTAATTTTAAAGAATTTAAATCTACCTAAACATTAAATTCTAGTGAATAGAAAAAGAAGAACATTTTAGTGGACATGCCGGAATAGAAAAAGAGGTATGTTATTTTAATTGCTTATGGTGTGATAGTTGTTGCATTTAATTGGAAAGATTCTTTCGCTTAGAAGCTATTTAAAAGTGTTGTTATAATTCTTTCCCTTGCAATTATAAAAAAATAGAATTGTCAATAATTTTATCTAGAAGGCTGATAATGAGTATCAAAATAATTATTAAAATGCTAATTTCCTTTTAAATCTTGCTAAAAATAGATTTTTTCATTGAAGTATATAATAAATCTTTATAATAAAAGAAGATAAAAGTTTTTTTCCCCTTTTTTCTTAAATATTTATTGATAAGTATCAAGCGGTCATTAAGTCGATTTTTTGTTTGATATTTAGTTATTGTTAATTTAGATGGAGTGATTTGAAAAAAAAAATGAAAATATTACATAAAAATCATTTGACAAAATTATGTCCACAAATAAGTTGATTAATTAATGAAAGCGAAACACCAGTTTTTACAATTCAGATATTATTCAAAGTGATTATCAAAAGTGTCAATATCTATATTACATTTAAAACTAGCCAAAACAAAAGTATATTCAATACTGCACTCATTCAGTATAGGTAAAGGGTTCCACCCCGGAAAAAAGTTAGCGAAAGGTTTTACAAATCTTTTATATTGTTCGTTTCACTGCAGACAACCAGTGGTTAGAGGAAAAGATATTAGGGAAAGAGAAAACAATGCAAAAACAACTTACGAAATTAGTGTGAGAAATTAGAAAAGTTAAGCAACAAAATATATTATGTTTAATATTATTTTAGGCAGAATAATGGAAAGTAGTCATTATATAAGTATGAATAAACTTTGGTAGTATTTGATTGTGTAATTTTTGTGATACTGAATTGGATAAAAAATTTTATCTCATGTTTGGTTTGTAATTTTATTTGATAATTGGATAAAAAAATTAAGTTGATAGGTTAGATAAAATACTAAAATTTTATTTTTTCTACACCGTATTCCGAAAATGAAATTCACTAGACAATAAAACAAAAAAATTTTATATTGTTAAAAATACTCTTCGGAATTATAAAATTGAGTTAATTAATATTATTTTTATTAAATATTATTTATTTTATAATATAAATAATTAATTTTTAATATAAATTTTATGTTTTATATTATATAAATCAAATATAGTATAATAAATGTATACCATTATTTCCTTTATATACTTATTTTATTTATCCAGTTTAATTCTTACAATTAAATACTATCTTAAAATAAATATACTTCCAAATAATAAAATAGGAAACATAATAAGATAGAGACTGATACGAAAGACCTCAATCATATCATTTTGTGTTAGCCTTTTGATCATCCATCATATGTATCGTTCATAGATCTTTTAATCTTTACCGATAGTCCTTGAATGAGTCCAGACCATGGAATGGACCGACAGGCCTGCCATTCACCTAGAGGGGATTGTACAAGAACACACCATTAAGTAGGTGGCGGAGATTTCTCAGGCATAACTACTGTGCATAAGTAAAGTTTATAAGCGATAATAAAGCTTGAGAGAGGACTAGCTTTAAATGGTAAGAGAGCTTTACAATATCAAAAAGAAATGGGATTTTTATAAATGGAGGGTTAATAAGTGGGAGGCTTGATATTTTTCGTCTTGAATATAGTTTCTCCAAACGATAAGACTTTTTAATAAGAGTTTAACAGTTAAAAGTGTAAAAATATCTCGGAATTCTGTGTCTGTTTTTTTTATTTTGTATTTAAGGTTTTAGTAATACCGTATAGTCTTTTATTCTTATCGTGCATCAGGGTCAGTGCTACCCAAGTCGTCCCTCATATTCTGACTAAGGTGCCCGGTTTTCGCCAGAGCACAGGGGAGATCGACAAGCCTGCTTGCCGTGGGTCATTCGCCAAGCTGAGCCTAGACCTATAGCCTGGACCCCAAAAAATCTATTATCAACAACACGTAATTTATCACCTCCCTGTCAAATGACCACTTGATCGGTTCATGTCCCTTCGACTGCTTCATTGGTTGGTTTCCTTTCGGCTGAGGTTTTGGATTTTAACTTGACTTAAGATTCCACAACGCTCAAAACGTATCATACGGTGTTCATACCATATGCGTTTTGCTCCTTAAGTTCCCATCCTACTCAGTTTCCCCACAAAGCCGCAGTAAGTGCCTTCGGATGCCTCGTTCCCCTCAGATTGATTTAGGACATGAGGTACACTTTCCATATCAATGGACCAACGACAAATCCATTCTACAACCTTAGTATTTGAAAAATAATATGTCCTTGTATGTGAAATAACTTCGAGTGAACATAAAAGTATTAAGCAAACACGACGCTCCAAATACCCATCTCCTCCATCTTTTCTGCACATGATTTAGTAAATGTAACAATATCCGATAATTTCTTATTTTTCCATATGATGTGATCATTGCAATATGCTCCTAAGCCTATACGCATCGTGTTTTTTATGCGGCGTGAAAGGCAAGTGAAAACCATAATGGACCACCGCCAGGATTGTTATCATGATAAAAAAAAAATAAGGCAATTGAAAATTAAAAAATAAAAAATTCATTAGTACCGATTACCGAACCGTGTTCTCAAAACACTTCTGGGCACACAAGTGTCAGTTAATCAATATAAGTGTGCCCACCTTGGTTATTGCTATTATTATTTTACTTTTTAAACTCCTCTATGGATAAATGCATCATAAATCATAAAATACTTCTAGTTTTAATTTTGATAATTTCGTATTTAAATATTTATTCTTTGGGATTTAATATCTATACTTTCAATTAAACAGTTTAATCTGTACTTTTTCAGTTTAATTTGGTAAATTAGTGTTTAAGTTTCACTAAATTACAACAAAATTGAAAGTCCGGTCATTAAATGGATAAAAATAAAATTTTGAATTCTAAATTTCCAAAAATTAAAAGTAGGGACACTTACAAAACCAAATTTGTACAATTCACAATTTTACCTAAAATTGTTGTTGACTCTGAATTTTCGGTTTCATGTTTTAATTTGATTTCTCATTTTTCGATTAACATTAAACCCTAATTTATTCAGTATTAATTCTTAATTGGAGAAATTGAAAAATTTTGGTTCTTTTTTCCTAATTAAAAAAAAAAACTTTTGGAGCCACCACTTAACTGGAGTTGGGAATGAGAGAAATTGTAATTAATTAAGTATATTAATTACAATTTAACTACTGATTTTTTATTTCAATTTGATAAAAACTAGAAAATTCCAAATTCGCGGGCTAACTTATCAAACACTAACAGGTATATTATAAATTTTCCAAAATAAGGTTTTATTTTTCAAAATTATCCCTTTTTAATTTTTTTTAAGAAAAAAAAAACCTAAGTTTTTGTAGATTTTTACATCGCTTTGAAAGTACCTACGTATTCACTAGTAGGGATTAGACATCTATAGTTCTTTCAAAAAATTTTAGTAAATTGGTTTATTTTAATTTTTGAAAAAAAAAACGACCGAGTTTATGTGTTTATCAATTTAATTTATTTAAAGAAAATTCTAAAAGTGTCATAATTCTTGAGTATTCTTATTTTAGAAAAAACTCTTTAAAACGTCTCAATATTTTTAAAGAAAGGTTTGTTATTAATATTTTATTTCTAAAAAATAATTTTTCTAAATGAGAAAAACTAATGCTAAAAAAGATTTGCTAAACTAATACATATTTTTTTCTTTTTATATTTTAAAACAACTACTTTAACAAATCAAGACAAATAATTAAATAATAATAATAATAATAATAATAATAATAATAATAATAATAATAATAATAATAATAATAATAATAATAATAATAATAATAATAATAAATGTAAAAACGAACCTAAATTGATGTTCGTAGCAATGGAGTTATGTGGTTGTCCAAGCAATGGATCGAAGTAAAGCTCCATGTCATGTTAGGCATTGGTTCACGACATTGTCTTAAGGCTCCTATCATGTATTACTACGGATAGCAGCAGTGATGCTCTCAATTGTCGCTTGCAAGACTGTATTTTGTGGTGAATTCAAGGATGGTTGTCATATACGGTGCTGTATATTGTGAAAGGATGGGGTTGTCGGTAGGTACTGCATACACAGGATGTGTTTTTGGGGCTACTGCTGTGGTTGAATAACCATATATGTATGAGTGTTCGGTGTGCACTAAATGATTGTTGCGTTAGTGCTGCGAAGGAGGGATTGAGTTACATGTGGCGTGCTAGAACTCGTGCTAAGTGTAGATTAGAGCTTCAAATTATACTATAGACGTATGCTGGTTAGTAGCATGTTACTGATCACTAGTGTTAGTCGTTAAATGTCATGGTTTGGGGGTCGTACAGTTGGAGTCTGTAGATGATGAAGGGCATTGGGGATAAGCTCGTTGCAGCAGGGGAGTTTCGTTTGTAGATGGCGTTTTGTGTTAGTTGTGTAGGTGACTATGCTGCTGTTAGGGATTTGGCCGCTGGCCGTACATGAGTTGCTGTATAGAACATGGCCGTTCGTGTGTTGGGGACTATTGCAAGCTGTAACAAGGGTAATTGTATGCTGTAACTGGTGAAGTGACGTGGATGTGTGATTGGCTGTGGTTGTAGCAAAGGTTGAAGCATTAGGGGTTGGTGTGACTGTGTTTGAAAGAGGATGGGGTCAAGAATTTGCTATTGTGTGTGGATGGATGGAGCAGACAATGAAGATAGAAGTTGTGTTATTTGGTGAGGAAGCCGCTCTATGTTGGGGATGTATATGCTATTAGTCTATACAAGAGGTTGTGACTAGGTATGTATGTGTATTTGATGACTGTGTGTAAGAGAGATAAATCACTCAATGGATAGTGGCGTAGGGTGTTCAGTTAGGATAGGGATGGTGTCTTTTAGCAAGGTTATAATTGAATAAATCTATACCGTGCAATCGATATTTATAAAACTCCATATCAAATCTTCTATATTGATTTAAATCCATATTGATCAAACTCAAATTAGGTTTAAATCTCTATAGATCTCTATTCTTTTGGATTCGATGCTATTGTATCAAATTTTCATTACCTCCAATAATGATTTAAACACAATTATATTAGATTAAAAGATTTGATAAGATTTAAAATTAGATTTTAAAAAAAGAATCTCATACGCTTAATTGATTTCTACAAATTGAAGAAAAAATAAAAGGCACATATGTACCTAATGAGATTCTAGCCCATGACCTCAAGTTAACCTAATGTTAATGCTCAAGTACCTATTTTTTACGTTGTTAGCCTATACCTTGATATTTAGTATAATTAAATTGTACTTAAACTACATGACTCTCTAAAATAAAGTTACTTGAAATGAGCTAAAACTAAATTCATTGACCTTAAAACGTTTTACTTTATAAAAATCTATTTTCCTAAAAAAAATCTTTATAATTTTTCCTTTTTCATTTTTTTTTTGTATTTTTATCATTTTTCAATTTTTTTTTATTTTTTACTTTTGAATTAGGATCCTTTAAAAAACAAAAATGAAAGGGAAAAAATTGAGTATTTATAGCTACCCCTCTTTATAATAAAGTTTAAGTACCATTTTTGCCTTAAAGATTACTCTGTCCTAGGAAGCGCTATGTTTACTAGCTATCGTAGAATTGATCCATTAAGGATTTGGTGACAGGAAGCTTGAAACAAATAGTAGAGACGATAGCGCTCCTATGGGCTAGTAGGAAACTTGAGAGTACTAAAAGGAGGGTAACGCCCTATAAGCTGGTTATCTTAAATGAATGGGTAAAATACTCCTTGAACTAGTTAAGACCCTAAATGAGAATTAATTGTGCTCCATTGAGCTGACTAGCTTAGGTGAATGGGCAAAGCGATCCTTGAATTGGTTAAGACCCTAAAAGAGAATTTGGTCGTACTCTTCTAAGCTGACTAACTTAGGTGAATTAGCAAAGCACTATTTAAGATGGCTAAGACCCTAAAAAGATATTGAAGACTTGGTTGTACCCTTATGAGCTAACTAACCAAGATGAGATAAGTAAAACGCTTTTTGAGCTAGCTAAGACCCTAAAGAGATATTGAGGATTTAGTTGTACTCCTATGAGCTGACTAACTAAAATGAAATGAAGCTGGTCAAGACTCTAAACAGATATTGAGAACTTAGTTATGCCACTATGAGCTGAGGAACCAAGATGAAACATGTGAAGCGCTCCTTAAGTTGGCTAAGACCCTAAAGAGATATTGAGGACCTGGTCATGTCCCCATAAGCTAACTAACTAAGATGAGATGGGCAAAAAGCTCCTTAAGCTGGCTAAGACTCTAAAGAGATATTAAGGACCTGGTCGTGCCCCTAAGAGTTGACTAACCTCGATGAGACAGGTGAAGTGCTCCTTAAGCTAACTAAGACCCTAAAAAGATATTGAGGACTTAGTCGTATCCCTATGACTTGATTAACCAAGATAAAACTTAAGAACTTGGTCATGCCTCTATGAATTGACTAACCAAGATGAAATGGGTGAAGTGTTCCCTGAGCTGGCTAAGACCCTAAGGAGATATTGAGGACTTGGTTGTATCCTTATGAGTTGATTAATCCAGATGAAACGGGCGAAGTGTTCCTTAAACTAGCTAGAACCTTAAAAGAGATTGGCAAATGGTAAGCACCCTATGGGCTAGCTAAGAACTCTACGAAGCTAAATTAGGGGATGTAACCTTTTGAAAAACCTTTTGTCTTAAGAAATTTACAAACGAGAAATTTTGGTGAAAATCATTTATAACAAAAAAAGACATCAAAGATAAGGTTCCTTATTTTGAAAAAGAATTAATAGACATAAAAAACTACACTAGAAAGAATAACTTAAAAGTAAATGACATGAATTCTAAAATTTGGCCACTCAGGTCAACATGAACTTAAAAATGGATGGAAAAAACTTGTAACAAGTCTTTACTTCCTCTCCCTCTTTTCCTTTTCTTCTTCTATCTCTCTTTTCTCTCTCTCTCTCTCTCTCTCTTTGAAAGTCTGTTAACAAATGCAAATTCTTATTTAAGAAGCAAATGTTATAACCATCTCCTTCCTTAGTAACCATGTAGGTCATCTCATATCTATCTTAGTTTTTGGCCTTGATATTAAGCTTCTTAGTAAGACCTTATGATTTTAAACATTCATTTCCTAAGGAAAAGGTAAATCATGATTAGTCTAGTCGAAAAAGACTTTCTTACGCACTCTTAGTCTAGATTTTGCTCTTGACTATAGTTCCAAAAATTAGTTTAGTTTACAAGGGATATGTTTTGATCAATCTATTAGGTCTTTTTGGGGTTTAGTATTGTGAATTAGGCTTTTAGTCAAATGGTTTTAAAAGGGATTAATGAGAGAGCCTATTTTGAAAGAAATACTTTTATTTAACCCAAGTATATAAGTCAAGAACCTTAAGAGAAACTAAAAATATGCTTACCCCAGTTTCAAAAATAATTTTTAATTTAAATAAATTATTCTTTAAGATTAAAAGAGCTTTAAGTAGGGAGGTATTGTGGGTGTAGAGGTCTTATGTGATTCGAGATGGATAGAAAGGTTTTATGTTTGTGATTTGGGGTATATTTCTAAAATGAATATGGGGTCTTGTGTTTGTGGTTGGGAATACAATTCAAAATCTTATGTTTTTAGAGTAACTTAGGCTTATGGGCATTCTTTGGTTAGGGCTTTTCTTAAGCCCAATGTGTAGGCCTTTCTTCCCTTTTCTTTCTTATAGTTTTTTTTTTCCTTCTTCTTCTTCTTTTTTTTCCTTTTTCCTTTCTTTTTTTTTTTCACTTTACCCCATTATTTCTTGCTTTCCTCTCCCAAAAGTTATTATCTCTTTTATTGAGTCTTTGTATTTAAATGAATCAAGGCCTTGAATTTATAGATTCTGAATGTATAGGCTTGGGTAAGGTATGTGTGGTCTTGAGGCATTTGGCTCTTCTTCAGAGGAAGCAATTTATCAAAAACAAAGGTTATGCTTAAATTTTTATTACTAAGGTAAGCACAAACTAGTTTTATTCTTCTCTCCTAATCAATGACCCTAACCTCCAAGTTACCCTACTATAGGGTGGTTCTTCACAGGGTTTGCATTTGAAAACACTCTAAATTGGTTCAACGAGGTTAACAAAGGATAATTGTGTTTAGAATTTAAAAATAAATGCCTAACTTTATTTTGGTTTGTATATCAAATTCAAAATGGACCTCCTTTAAGGAACGAGTAAAAAATATTCTCATCATGATGTCTCTCATCTCTTAAAGTGTTTAAAGATTAGTGTATAGGATATAGCTTACCTCTTAAGGTGGAGATCGACCTAGCCTCCTCAATTTCTTGAAACATGCCCCTAGTTGTGAAACAATAACTTTCACTTGATTTGAGTTTAAAATGAAAGACCAAATGCCTCATTTCTTCTGTGTTCTTATTTAAATCAGCCTAGACTTATAGGCCTTAATGCCCCTTAGCTCCCATGTGTGATTTCGAGCTCAGATCTGTAAATTACCCCTTTTGTTTTGTATTGGGGATCAAGCTTAGAATGGTGTTTCATGGCCTCATATTCTGACTTGGTTTGTGGTTGGACTTGATAGCTTAGGGGCTTTGAGTTGGTTTAACTATCTTAATGGGCTAGGGGTTCATGTTTGGTAGGTTACCTTCTCAAGCCATGATTTGTGAAGCCTGAATTTTCAATTTCTTGTTTTAATTTGATTTCTCACTTTTCAATGAATATTAAACCCTAATTCATTCAGTATTAATCATCAACCAAAGAAATTGGGAAATTCCAATTCTCTTTTCTTAATTAAAAAAACTTTTGGAGTCACCACCCAATTAGAGTCGGGAAAAAAAGAAATCGTAATCGATTAAGTGGATTAACTACAATTTAGCTATCAATTTTTTATTTCAATTTGATAAAAAATTAGAGGATTTCAAATTCGGGACCTATTATTTCAATTTGATAAAAAATCAGAGGATTTCAAATTCGAGACCTAACCTATTGAATCCTAATGGGTACCATTATAAATTTTCTAAAATTAGGCTTTATTTTTCAAAATTATCCTTTTTAAAATATTTTTTTAAGAAATAAAAAAATAAAAGAAAACTAAATTTTTTACAGATTTTTACATTGTCCTAGAGGTATTTACATACTCACTAGTTGAGGTTAGAAGTTCATAGTTCTTTTCGAAAATTTTACTGTGTTAGTTTATCATAATTTTTGAAAAAAAAATGATTGGGTTTACATGTTTATCAATTTAATTTATTCAAAGAAAATTCTATAAGGGCCTTAATTCTTAAGTATTCTTACTTAAAAAAAAAAAATCTCTAAAACGTCCTATTTTTTTAAAAAAAGTTTATTATTAATTTTTTATTTCTAAAAAAAATTTCTAAATGAGAAAAACTAATGCTAAAAAAGATTTGCTAAACTAATATATATTTTTTTTCTTTTTATTTTTAAAACAACTACTTAAACAAATCAAGACAAATAATTAAACAAATATAAATGAATATAATAAAAAAAATGTGCAAACAAACTTGAATTGATGTCCGTAGCAGAAGAATTCTGTGGTCGTCCAAATAATGGATTGAAGTAAAGTTCGATATTAGGTTAGGCATTGGTCCATGGCATTATCGTGGGGCTCTTATCATATGTTACTATGGATTTCAATAGTGATGCTCTTGGCTGTTGCTCACAAAACTATGTTCTGCGGTGGATTCAAGAATGGCCATCATACACGATGTTGTGTATTGTGAAAGGATGGGGTTGTCAGTAGGTAATGTATATGTTAGATGTTTTTGTGGTGTTGTTGTTGTAGTTGAATCTCTGTATGTATGTGAGTGTTCGGTATGTATTGTACGGCTACTACGTGAGTGTTGTGAGGGAAGGACTAAGTTATGTGTGGCGTACTGGAACTCTTGCCAAGTATGGACTGGAGCTATGAATTATACTGTAGACGTAAGTTAATCGATGGCTTGTTGTTGATTACTGGTGTTTAGTCATCATAAGTCACAGTTTGGGGGTCGTATAGTTGGCGTTTGTGAATGATGAAGGGCATTAGGATAGGCTTGTTGTAGTAGGGGAGTTTGGTTTGTGGATGGCATTTTGTGTTGGTTATGTGGGTAACTGTGCTGCTGTTGTTGCATATAGGGATTGGTTGTCAATTGAGTGAGAGTGGCGTACATCGGCTGTTCAAATGTCATTAGTGATTCGGTTGCTGGCCGTGTGTGAGCTGCTATGTGGAGCATAGCCATTCATGTGTCGAGAACTATTGCAAGTTGCAACAAGAGTGGTCATGTGCTGTGACTGGTGAAGTGACGTGTATATGTAATTGGCTTTGGTTGTGGTGAAGGTTGAAGAATTAGGGGTTGGTGTGATTATGTTTAAAAGAGGATGGGGTTGAGAATCTGCTGTACTATGTGGATGGATGGAGCAGACAATGAAGATGGGAGTTGTGTTGTTTGGTGAGGAAGCTGCTTTATGTTAGGGATGTATATGCTGTTGGTCTATATGAGAGGTTGTGACGAGGTATGTATATGTGTTTGATGATTGTGTGTAAGAGAGATAAATCACTTGATGGACAGTGGCGTTGGGTGTTCGATTAGGATAGGGATGATACCTTTTTGGGCTAAGTGGATGTGTTTAGGTTAGCTACCTTAATAGGCAAAATGATTGTGTTTGTCATGAGTCCCATAAGGATTTGTAACCATTAGCCACTTTTCCTTCTTTTTCTTTTTTTTTTTCTTTTTGAAAGAGAGAGAAAAAGTTATGGATTTTATGTTATAGAGACCAAGTGATCAAATTATAAATGGGGAATTGCTTTCTTATGGTTCTATATATAGGCCTACAAAATTTATATACCTATAGAACAACATTATTGAGGATCTATTTACAAAAAAGAAATTATAAAGAATAAAGAATAAAAGACTAAATAGAGAAAACTTATAAATCTTATTTATTCTAAATGAGAAAGGCTATTTACAAAGTGTTAATTTATCCGAAAGAATAAATATTCATGGCCAATGGAATACTTAGCAAAATAGTAAGTACTTAAAATTATTTTGTAGATTTAATTCATTTTGTTTTGTTGTTTTTTTTTTTCACTTTTGAGCACTTAAGAACAAGTTTTTTTTTTCTTTAAAAGGTGGAGTACTTTATGGGGTACCTAAACGTGACTATTTATGAACCTAACTTTTTTAAATTGAGACATAACTATCGAGTACTAATATTTACAAATGAATAAAGATGAGGAAAAAAAATGTAAAATGAAGACACACAAATGCAAGGAAATTTAAATCAGCAAAAGACCCTTAATGTGGCAAAATTTAACTAGCTTTTATTAATTTTTGCAATTGTGAAGCTTTACATAGCTTATTTCATTCGAAAAAAGAATTCCTAATGAAAGAAAATAAAAAACTATGTTCTATTCCTCTTATGACTAGTGTCCTCTTCCTCTCCTGAATCTTAGGAGGTTCCACTTCCTCATCTTTATTTGTAATCTTCGTGAGCTGGGCCTCTAACACTTTTGTCCACTGATGATATTCCTCATAACAGGCTTTTAACTCTTGCTCTTTTTCTCTTGCTTTCTCTAATTTAGCTTCAACTTAGACTTCTTCTTCTTTGTCTCTTCCATATGTTTAAGTTTAGTAGAAAACCATTTGATGACATCCCCTATATGAATAATCTTCACTTGATCCAAAACCCGGTTTATCTCAATTTTTTTTACTCCCAGCAATTTACTGAAGATTTTTTGGTACAACAGCTTCAAGTCTAGGACATAGATATCATATGTGATAGTGGGGGCCTAAAATAGTTTGGAGTACTCTTCTAGGGTTGGGCTCAACTGATATGGGCCCAAACAAAAAGCGATGGATTTGGGCTCCCATAGATGCACTAAGGCCTACACTAAAGTAATGTTCATAGAGACCTTCTATAGGGATAGGATAGGCCTAATCTTGTTCTTAATAAATTCTTGCCTATCTGGACTAAAAAGTCGGAACCACATCTAGAGTAATTTTTTAGGCTAGTGAGGTAGATGGACATATATCTCTTCAAAAGTCCTTTGAAGTGATCTAGCCATACTTGTCTAAAGAAAAATTAAAATTATAATCACAACTTATCCTAAACTTTACATGGAATTATTATAAGGAAATATTTATAGGGAAATATTTCAATGAGACTATGCAAGGAAAATGCAACGTAACTTCACAATTGCTCCTATTCGTTTAGGTCTGTTGCATTATGGGTTCTTGTAATTTTTTTTAAAGATGTTTTCATGTATGCAAAGGGTAGGTTCTAAAGGTCTTCAAGTTCTACGACCACTGTGTTTTTCAATGTAATGATTCTATGGTCATATTTAAACTTGAGTGGGATAGCTTGATCGGGCCTGGAACCTGGAAGGTAGTTACCTTACAGCATCTGAAGTTTACACAATAACCCTCCTCTTAAGATAGCTTAGTTCTAATCAAATCTACCACATATATGATACGACAAAAAAAAAATTAAAGTAAAATAAAAAAATCCCAAAATGACAACCCCTATACTCTAACCCCCACTCCCCCTCAAGGTGAGTTGCAACATAAACGTTAATATAAAAAAAAATAATAAACAACTTAAGTCTTTTTTTTAAAAAAAATAATCCTAATTTCGATAAATTCTAGTAGTTAGCCCTCTCGACATCCCTAGTGGAGTCACCAATTTGTTGAGTTTGAATTTTTGGTTTTTTGTTTTATTTTGATTTCTCATTTTCCGATTAATACTAAACTCTATCCCATTCAGTATTAATCATCGACTAGAGAAATTGATAAATTTTGGTTCTTTTTTCCTAATTAAAAGAACTTCTGGAGTCGTTACCCCACCGAAGTAAAAAAAAAAAAAAAAAGAGGAATTGTAATCAATTACATGGATTGACTACAATTTAGCTACCAATTTTTTATTTCAATTTGATAAAAACTTGAGCATTCTAAATTCAGGGGCTAATCTATCAAATACTAATGGGTATTACTATAAATTTTCAAAAATTAAGTTTTATTTTTCAAAATTATCCTTTTTAATTTTTTAAGAAAATAAAATAAAAAAATAAAAAAATCTAAGTTTTTACAGGTTTTTACAAATTTTTATATTGCTTCGAAGGTGTCTACGTACTTATTAGTAAGAATTAGACGTTTATAATTCTTTCAAAAAAATTTAGTGTATTAGTTTATTTTAATTTTTGAAAAAAAAAACAACAACCAGGTTTATGTATTTATCGGTTTAATTTATTCAAAGAAAATTCTAAAAGGGCAAAAAACTATTTAAAACATCCTAATTTTTTTGAAAAAAATGTTTGTTATTAATTTTTTATTTGTAAAAAAAAATTCTAAATGAGAAAAAATAATGCTAAAAAGGATTTGCTAAACTAATATATATTTTTTCTTTTTATATTTTAAAACAACTACTTAAACAAATCAAGACAAATAACTAAATATATATAAATGAATATAATAATAATAAATAAATAAATGAAATTGAATTGATGTCCGTAGCAATAGAGTTTTATAATTGTTTGAGTAGTAGACCAAAGTAAGGTTCAGTATTAGGTTAGGCATTGATTCATGACGTTATCGTGAGGCTCCTATCACGTATTACTACGGATTGTAGAGGTGATGTTCTTCGCTGTCGCTCACAAGATTGTGTTCTACGGTGGATTCAAGGATTGTAGTCGTACATAATGTTGTATATTGTGAAAGGATGGGGTTATAAGTAGGTAATGTATACATTGGATGTGTTTATGGTGGTGCCATTGTAGTTGAATCTCCATATGTGTGTGAGTGTTTGATATGTACCGTACGGTTGTTGTGTGAATGCTACAAGGGAGGGACTGAGTCACATGTAGCATGTTAAAACTCGTGCCAAGTATGTATTAGAGCTACGAATTATACTATAGACATATGGTGGTTGATGGCTTATTGTTGATTGCTAGTGTTTGGTCATCACAGGTCACGGTTTGGGGGTTGTATAGTTGGCGTCTACGGATAATGAAGGGCATTGGGGATAAGCTCACTACAGTAGGGGAGTTTGGTTTGTGGATATCATTTTATGTTGGTCGTGTAGGTGATTGTATTATTGCTAAGTATTTGGTTACTGGTCGTATGTAAGCTACTGTACAAAGCATAGTTGTTCTGTGTTAGGGATTGCTGCAAGTTGCAGCAAGGGTAATCATATGTTGTGATCGATGAAGTCACATAGGTGTGTGATTGGTTGTAGTTGTAGTAAAGGTTGAGGCATTAGGTGTTGGTGTGACTATGTTTGAAAGAGGATGGGTTGAGAATCTGTTGTAGCATACACATAGATGGAGCAAATAATGAAGATGGGAGTTATGTTGTTTGGTGAGGAAGCTACTCTATGTTGGGGATGTATATGTTGTTGGCCTATATGAGAGGCTGTGACATGGTGTGTGCGTATTTGATGACTATATACAAGAGAGATAAATCACTCAATGGATAATGGTGTGGGGTGTTCGGTTAGGATAGGGATGGTGTCTTTTAGCGAGGGTGTAATTAAATAACTTTATGTCAAGCGATCGATATTTATAAAACTTCATATCAAATCTTCTATATTGATTCAAATCTATATCGATAAAAATCAAATTAGATTTGAATCTCTACAAATCTCTATTCTTTTGGATTCAATGCTATCGTATTTGATTTGCGTTACTTCTAATAATGATTTAAACACAATTTTATTAGATTTAAAAAATTTGATAAGATTTAAAATTAGATTTTGAAAAAAGGATCCTGTATGCTCAACCGATTTGTGCAAATGGAAGAAAAAATAAAAGACACATATATGCCTATTGAGATTTAAACCCATGACCTCAAGTTAACCTAATGCTAATACTCAAGTACTTATTCGTTAAATTGTTAGCTTGTACCTTAATATTTAGTACAATTAAATTATACTTAAGTTACGTAACCTTTTAAAATAAAGTTACTTCAAATAAGTTAAAACCAAATCCATTGACCTTAAAACATTTTACTTTTTAAAAATCTATTTTCCTAAAAGAAAACTTTATAATTTTTCTTTTTCTATTTTTTTTATATTTTTATCATTTTCAATTTATTTATTTATTTTTACTATTGAATTAGGACTCTTTAAAAAACAAAAATGAGATGGCAAAAATTAGACGTCTACAATTGCCAAAAGGTCTATAAAATGAGAATATAAAATCAAAAGTTTCAACAGTTTATGAGGACTAACTTCAAAAACTATGAATGCATTTATGATAGTCATGAAACCATGAAATATACGATGAAAATAAAGAAATGCAATGTAAGTTTTTAAATTTGTGTTTAGGACAACTGAGCCTAAATTTAAGGCCTTTAGGAAAAGTGATCTAGTTGAACCCAAATTTTATGACTAAACTAGAAAAGTTAGATGAAGTGATACGGCGAAGTTATATTTTAAAAATAATGACCAAAAATCCAAAATTTGCCCTTAGAAGTTGGACTATTTAATATAGTATTAAAATGCTTAGAACTCCTAAAATCGAGTTTGGATTACAACGAGAACTTAGAGATAAATTAATTAAGCTAAAAAATGAGATAATATAGTATAATTTATTATATATGTACTCATATTTTTATGAGTATACTTGGTATAAATAATAATTATACACATAAATTAACCCTAAATTACCTAATTATATATATTACATTAAATTCATGAAAATAATTAAGAAAGCATTTTGTAAAAATAAAAGATATGCTAGAAACTTAATTATTTGAGTATGGTTGTATATTACGCGTAGTATATGTACTTGATATATATACTCGTATATTACTAAATAACTAAACATTAATAAAATATACCTAAAATACTAAAATAATTGCAAATCGCATCTAAAAGACTCAATTTCGATTGGGAATTTGCTAAAGTATCACCATGGCTTGCTATAGGACTTCCAATGTGATGAATCAAAAGTGAACAAGGCTTGTAAGGACACCTCCTACTTGCATTTATAAGGAAAAAGCAAAGGAAAGATTAAAAGAAAAATCAAAATAGTAGTAACCAACTCCAACAAGTATAAATAGAATTCCATACATCAATTTATAACTTTACAAGCCAATAATAATATAAAGAAAAAAATTAGAAAAAATCGTGAAAAATAGAAAAAAATTAGGAAAAACAAAGCACATACCAAGATAAGTTAGTTCTTAGGGCTCCCGATGTTTTGTTGTTGAGCCACTTCACCACCAAGGAGTACCCTCGGTATCTAAGCAATCTGACAACCACCCAACCGCCGGTGGCCACCATAGCATCCAAGAACACGAAGGTCGATTCCCTACCCTATTTTTCAATAATTTGTAAAAAATACCAAAACCACCTAGAAAATTATGAAAAAAATTATAGATAGGTTAGTTCCAATAGAATTTTGTGTGATATTTTTATTTTTGAAAAATTGGTAATATTTAGTATATTTACTTAAGAAAATTACTATACATCTAAAATTTGAATTGTAAAATAAATGTACTAAATGATGCTGTTTTTAGTTCAAAATTTTTGTATAGGATGTGTATGACATATAGGTAATTGCTATGTATTTTGAATTTTGATTTGAATATTTTTAATATTTATTCCATTTTTGGCTTAAAAATAGCTCGAAAATGGGCAGAAATTGTGAAATAAATAGGAAATTATGAAATTAAATAATTAAATGGATATTTACTAATCACTAGTGAATAATAACAATGTTGGGTTAGATTGTAATCGAAGATAATCGGGTAATCTAAGGGTAAAATCGTAAATGCAAATATATAGGCGATAGGTCGAAAACTTGAAACCAAGTAATAGTTGAGTTCCCCATATTTGTAGGAGTTTATAAAAATTTTTAAGGAATTATTTGGCGACCTGAACTATTTATTATGACTTTACGTACTAAAATGGCTTAAATTACAAATTAGGACATACTTTTAGTAATAATTAGTTAAAATGAATTAAATAGTTGAATAAAAACTATGTATATGTATACTGATCAAATTAGATAAAATATGTATTTTTAATATATTTAATGATATTTTACTGACCGGAATGTGTTATATGTATATCAAGGTTAAATAATACTTATATTATAGCATTATATTGACAAATTAGGTAAAATATAGTTTAATAACCTAAAATATGTATGATATGTTAATATTTATTTAGATACGTATAATTATATTAAAAACTCGAACTATCCATTAAAAGTCATCTTTAGAAATAGGATCCGTAAAATGTATCGTTAGATCTATATGAACCCAACAATATTAATTTTACTAAAATCAGATAATCTTAAGTGATATAACTTATAATTCTATAATATTCTAGAATGTGCATATTTCAATAACCCTACTGGAATTAAAACGTAATTTAATCGATTAAAAGTATATTTCGATACAATCGAAATGGTATCTAATACGTAATAATATAAATTACGTATATTATCAGTAATTAATAATTTAACTTGATATATATATATAATAATAATAATAAAACTATATATTATTGTGATAACATATTCATATATATGTAACTATTTTAAATCAAACCCTAATGTTTTCATATCTATTATGAAAACTGAATTTGGGTTTTATGTATGTATATAAGATCTCTTAATGATCAGACTGTTGACAGCTCAAGTCTTCTGTAGTGAGCGTCTAAACAAGTAAGTTGAGATTTGTAGTTTCGCCGCTTATTGAGATACCGTATTAAAGTATTTGAAAACTTAGGAATACTTTTGGTTTTGTTTATAATTAGTTGTTTATGTGTATGTCGTGTGTGTTTATGAAACTTAGTTATAACAGCAGTTGAATTCCTTGATGTGTTGTTTTGCATGTTGCATTGTATCTATAATGTATGAACTTGATTGGTTACCTTTGAATACAATTAATGATTATGCGACTACAACGAAACGGGACTTGCATAACACCCATTAGGAGAAAAGATTAAGAGTGTCAAGTCAAATACCAACTTCCTTCGATGAGGATAGCTAAAATAGTCCTTTCCCTATCATTAGTTGAACTAAGTGACAAGCGAGGAGATAACTGTAAGAGTAGGGGCCGTGGTTCGAAAGCAATCATAGGAGGAAGGTATTTTTCATTGCACAAGCTCGAGTTTGGTCTAATTTAAGTTGTGATAAAACTCCTTAATCCAGATTGGAGAAGATGAAACTTCTCTAACTTCACAATGAACTGGATAACATTATGTAATATTTCATTTAATTGATTGCATTGCATTGCATTGCATTTCATCATAATTAATAACCTTGCTTATGATTATCTGGTACTCTTCTAACTCCGTCCCACTTACTAAATTAGTTGTGTTCACATCCCTATAGACTCTTTTGTTGGTACTAAGTAAAGACAAGATATTCCGATATTACCAACCCCACGTTAGTGTACTGTTGACTAGGAAAATGAGAAACGAAGAATTAACTGAAACTAAGTTTTTGACCTTTCTCTTGTCTTTTCTTTTGAATTTTGAGGGAACTAAGTAGGAATTCCCTAGGATGCCCATTAATTTCCTAACTTATCGTATATAGTCTACAAAATCTGTAATTTTTGATAAACTTTGATTGTATATTTTAACTCTTGAGATGAAACATTTATGTAAGTACTGTTATGTTATGAGATAATAGGTTATATAGAATATGTATTTTGTAAAACTGTACCATAGGTCTGATTACTCATAAATATTAACATGGATGCTTTAAGTTGGTTAAGTTGTGTAGACTTTGTGTAGACTATATCTACAATAGTTGTTTTAAGGTCAGATTCTATTTTAAGTTAGTTCATATAGTGAGACTGTTATGACTCCTTATGTTTAGAACGTGGCATGCAATATAAATTTTGGTTGCAATAATGAGTTATAGTAGAAATAATTAAGCATATATTATTATGTTAAAAAGGTTCAATATAAATATTAATATTGATATAAATTATAATACAACATAAATCATTACAATAAATTATAAAACTAAAATAAACCATTAATTATTAGCTATCTTGTCATCATTAACTAATATTAGCTCTTCTATAGCTGTTATCATTGTAATTATTAACGCTTAATATCATTATTGTCGTTAATAATGCTACTAATATATCTTATAATTCTAAGTCTTCTAAGATATTTTGTCATAATTTATATTTAATAATATGGATGTTATGAATGTCCAAATCATCTCAAGTCTTGCTCTCATGACTCTTCAATACTATATATACACCTAATTCCTTCGTAAGATCACTTCCATCCTTTTCCTCACCCCTTTGTCCCCTACACTTGAAAGGACACACAAGGAGTCCTTATTTAATGATTTTTATGACTCTCTAAATCTATATATACGCTCTAAATTCCTCCTTAATATCACTTTCTATCTTTTTCCTCGTGCTTTACACTTGAAGGGATATAGACTGGATCTTTATTCCATGAATAAAATACATCTCCTTGTTCAACCTTCCATTCATCATCACATAAGCAGTCTTCAATAGTAAAATTAGTAGAATATCAATTTAAATCAAAGAAGTAATATGATGTCACTTCATTCATGATTTGATGCGTTTGTTTTAAACCTTAAAAGTTTAATTCTTTTTTTCTAGTTTTAATTGCTCATTAGATCCAAGTTAAAACACAAGGTAAAAATGGTAGAATTATAATCTCTCGTAATTTTATAATTTTATATAATTGATAGAATTGTAAATTTCATAGAATCATATACTTAGACTTATGATTTCACAATAAATTTATACCTAAATGATTCTATTCTATGTTGACTTAACCCATAAAAATCTAATAAATTCATAAAATTATTCTAAGTATGGGTGGACGGTGCGTCCGATGTATATCGGAAGGAGCATTCACAAGTATCCGCGCATCCCAATTTCAACCGCATGTCTCTTCTCAATTAAGTATTCAATTCCAATTTCAGCCATCATCATAGTGCCATAGGGTTTCGTTGCTTAAAAGGTAAGAGCCACGGGGTCATGGATTAAAAAGTACTCCTCAAAACTGATACAAAGCCACGAATTCGGAAATGTTTATTGAAGAAGGATTGTTAGAGTATTATTACAGGAAAAGTCAGAAACATCATTGCTTGCCATTTGCTAAAGTGGGCAACTGCTGTGGCCAAGACGTTAGAAATTTTGTCATAACTCCGGTGGTCCAAATGTGACAAATATGACACAATTGACACCTGCATTTTCGTGAATGGTCCTTATCATTTTTTTTTCCTCGCTCATCGTATTCATTTTTGCGATCTATTCGCCATAATTTCTTAATCCGAAAATATATGGTTAAATATCATATATCAAAATACATTGGTGATGATGATTGTTTTTCGGTTGGTCATTTCGATACTTAAATTTATAATAATATATACAGAAAAAAAAAAATTATATAACCTGTGAGAAAGTAAAAGTTTTAGGATTGCAAATCAATTATTCTTATTTAGTATTTATAAACATGTAGAGTATACCATATATAGTATTTATAGGTGGATCATGATCCCATGATATACTTTAAATTAGCTGGGAAGATTATTGAAAACTTTCCCTATATGCCTTAGAGCTTGAACAATCTTCCAAAGAGGACAATGTACATTGATAGCTTAAGCCAAACCCTAATAAGGTTGTCCATCAAAATGGAGACTTGTCATAGTACCAACAATATTCGCTAGGCCTAGACCTAAGAACGGGCTGAAATTAGCCTGAAATCAATAGGCTACAAATCAAGATAACCAAGAACTATAACCAACCCACTTAGGATCGAATTTGAGCTGATCAAGAGGCCGTTGACTCTTGGGTTGGTTTTTGGGCTCATAAACAGGTTCAACATTCTTTTTTTTTTTTTTTTTACATATACTCACTAATATGTAATACGTTCATATTATATTTTATATAAGATACCATATAATATGCATTATGTAGTATGGATATATAATATATACTATTATAATATACACTATGTAATATGTACATATTATATATATATATCTCCTATTATGTATGTATATTGTTTGATATACGTATTACATAATGTATTTGATATACATATTACATAATGTATGTATATATACAATATAACATATGTATATAATACACTATACATATTTTGTGTATATATGTTAACATGTATATGTATATTGCAAAAAAAAAAAGAAAAAAGAAAAAAAAATTGGTTCAAGCAGGTTGGTGGACTCGAACTACCTAGACCTACATTGGTTGGCGGGTTGTAGGCCGATTGAAGCCCGTCTTAAACGAGCCGATCCTTCCCTTGGTCTAGCCAAAAGCTTAAGAAAGCTACACTATAACTCATATAGGCTCAATTTAAGCTTATGGTACCCAAACCATAGTCCAAAGAGGTTGACTTAGGCTTAAGAGCTTATATCTGATGTAGAGTATCAACACTTGATATTTGAGATTATTGTATGTGCTTATAATATATTATTGATGACACCCCGATAGTATAGATGCTTGAAAATATGTAATATAAGAAATGAGTAGTTATCAATGCTTATTATAAAAAAGAGAGATGAATTGTAGAAGGAAAAGGCAATAAAATAAAATATAATATGGTATAATAAAATAACGAAATCAAATAAAAGGTTGAAGTTACTCTCAAGGATTATGTTAATAATATTAAATGTCAGGTCAAAATGGCTGTTTTCACTTTATTGGTACATTACAGAATTCTTCCACTGGGATCTCCATACTTATTTCAGTTTCATTAGTATTTTCTTTGTTCTGTTTTCACTATATATCATTCAATTATACAAGCGGTTACCCAAAACGAGTAAACGGTAGAAGTGTTGAGAATGAGAGCGAATTTTAACCATATATATATATATATGTATGTATATATATATATTTAGCATTAGTAAGATCCACATTAAGAAACTAGGTTCTAGTAGTGCATCCTTGTCAACGCTATGTAAGGAGTAAATTTTTAACATTTTTTTTTCCTTATCGGCTGTAAAGTAAGAACTTAATGATATACAAGCTATAGGGTATACATAATTGTTAAATTTAGAATTTAATGATAAAATTAACTTCGGCCTTCGCCTTAATTTTCAGGATATTTGTTATAGACGGGTTTCTTTATTCCAGCAAACGCATGGCTACAGGTGATAGAATTTAAAAGGCCAGTTTATTCCACCGTTATGAACCGGAGAAACACCCAATTTATTTAAACTAAATTAAAATATAGTCGATAGGCTGGAATCGCAAACCGACAATCTACCTTTCGTCTTTGGCTTGAATTGCGGGAAATGGGTTGTTTTTATTTACTTTTTTAAATTTTTTCTCTATTTATTCTTTTAAAATATTATTATATATAATTAAATATTGAGATTATAAATAATATAATGATATTATATGATATCTTAAAAATTTAAATAATTTGAATTATTAATTTATAAATCATAGACTCGGGGAGATTGGTAACAAAAATAAATGATGTTAAAATGGATTTTCTATCCTGTAAAAGGAACCAACAAATGGAGTGGTACCCACTCCAACATAACCATGGAAACAGCCAACATTAGCCAACTGTGATGGAGTCGGCTTTTGTTTTTCGTCTGCTTCTTAATTATGTATTCAGGGTCGGGGCTTTTGATATGGAACCCGTGCAAAATGTGAATGAAATATTAACCTTACATAAACAGATTGCAGGAAAAAAAAAGAAAAAAAAGAAGACAGAAATTGAAGAAGTACACTGAAAGTTTGCATTACTACTTACTTCAAAACTCAATTGAGTTTCCTACATTTTAAACGATTAATTTGAGCTCCCTATATCTATGAACATCCATCAAATAAGCCCTTGCGATGCTTCAAGGGCCAATACCAGGGGAAGGTAAGTTTGCTAGAAGTTTTGTATGCTATTGAATTTCAATCAATTTCTTTATACATCGGCTAACTCATTCAAGTTCTTTTTGTTTGTATTATTAAGTTTTTTCTGGCGCCCTTTTTTCATAACTTGGAAAACGCGAGACTCTAAACTCCAACTCGACACCATAGTATTGTTTGGGGGGTGTGGTGGGAAAAAAAAAAAAAAAAAAACCCTAAAATTTTGAATGTACATGCTTCACTATTATAATTATATTAGGTTAAGGTAGGGTTCTATGGGTTTGTAAGTAGTGGTTTTCATTTTTGCCATTTATGTTTGCCCTATAAAATTACCACAAAAAATTTATGAATTAATAAAAATTATATAATAGATAAAGGAAATATGTGTTCTACATCCTTGTTGTATGCTTCATCCACCTATTAATAAAATCCTGTCTATCTCCTCTATTACTTCTGTTAAATATAATTTTTTTATAAAGGAAGGAACAAATTTTGATAGAAACTCAAAGTTTTGGACTTTTCTCCTATAAACACAATCTATATAAATCATGATTTTAGATTCGTAGGACTTCCACATGAAAATTCAGTAAGTTCCCCAACTCTATAAGACTAGAAAAAACATCCTCTATAGATTACTCGTGTATGCAAGAAATTTTGCAAAGCTACAACAGCATGTATTGTGATATCTAATATTGGTATTTTCCAAGTCTCTCTAGTTTCTAGGACTTTCTAAAACAAAGACATTGGTAAAATAATAAACAAGTTGAATCGAGATTATATGATATTGACTTCTACCTCAATCAAGTTTACAATTTTAAGTTTAAACTCAATCTCCACTTGATCAAATGGATTAAGCTCAATTGATATAAAATAATTAATATATGTAATTAAAATAATATTAATAATTGAATTCAATTAATATTTTAGCCAATTCGAATTTGATTATGCTAACAACCATAACCAAGCTAAATATTATCAAGCTCCAACTTAGGCTCAATTATTGTCGAATCAAACTCAATAAATAAGGAGCAAAACTTGAGTAGTACACTAGTTCCTTTAATTGCGGTATCTTTATCAGATCCATTTAGCAACCAACAGTAACAGCTGATGTTTGACATAATCCTTCTCTTAATCATCGTCAACCCTAGACATTTGCACTTGTTTTGCTTATTTGCCATTTGACTCGGTGAATATTTAGTTATATGAGATGACTCCCACTATCAACCTATCGCTCTATTCTATAAAAGGTTCTTTGCAATTTAATATGGACGTACCACTGTTCGACTTTTCTGCATATTCATGGGTCATGAAATGTAATAGAATTTATAATTGCCCATGCAAATTAGAGAAAAGTCCCTATTGTTCGTAATTAAAAAAAAAAAAAAGTTAGGCCACAAATGGAAATAATGATCTAGTCCTTTCTAAGTCCTTGTACTATTACTACTTTTATACAAAAAATTCCATGTTTACCGATCGAATAAATTAATATTACATAAATACCAACTATATAAAAAATATTACATAAATATTATTATTATATCTCATGTTAAAAATGAGACATTACTTTTATATGAATATCTCATTTTAAACATCAGACACTGGTACTAATCTATCTAATATTAAAAATTATTCATGTAAAGCTACCATGACATATGATTTAGTTGACATTACATATAATAATCAACTCCATTTCTACATCATTTTAGTTAAAATAGTTGTATCAAAATTAAGTTGAAAAACTAAATATTGGAATACTTAAATTCCACGGAGCTCTAATTGGTCCTTCTCGTTCAATTATTAAACATTACAACTTTAATTAGTCTATCCATTCCATCAACCAATTATAATAACATTCATAAGTAGCTAATAAAGATAATATATAGAAAAAAAATATTCATTTCATTACTATTGAATAGAAAATAGTATAAATTGCAAATAATTATCCTAAATTTTAACTTAAGTATGAATTGACTCCTTAAACTTTTTTAATTAAAAAATTCACATTATGGTCAAAGTTTAGGGGGTCTTAAAGTACATTTTGATAAATTTATAGGGTATTTATACACCAAAATCAAAGTTTAAAGAGGTTTTTCTCAATTGATGGGAGTTGTTTGCTCATTTATTAAAATTTAAGTGGTTGAAAACCACACTTTGAAAATTTAAGGAGTCAATCTGTACTTAAGTCAAACTTTAAGAGGATTATTTACATTTTCCCTAAAAATATACAATATATGAGTGTTTTTTTTTATCATAAATATGTCTACTATATATCTAATCCTATACAAATCATCTATACTACACTAAGCCTTTTTGTGCCTCCTCTTATATCTTTACAAAACTTTATATCTTCTCCTTATGATGTACAGATCGAACATTGCACATCAAATATAATCTATTGTGGTTCCACCTACAATAGATTATTGAATTGAGTTAGAAATCTAAAGATTATGCAAATTATAACTAGATCAATAAACAAATATTATATTACTCAAGAAATACCCGTGTGACTCCCTCTTCCATATTTAATGGTACTAGATGTATCAATTTCGTAAGAGTAACTGGAGTAACAACAGATGATGAGGATTGAGATATATTTAATATGGAATAATGTATCAGCTCAAATGATAAGAGTATCATATACAGTACGATCTGTTGAAGCATAAGTAAGAGGATCTACTATAGTAGAATTAACTTTAGGAGGATCAACATTAGGAGGATGTATAGGAGGATCTGTAACGATATGTATAGGAATATCTATAGGATCATCTACAAGAGGACTAGGAGTTCTGTCTAATAGTAGCTACTGATATAGATCTCCTCCTCCTCCTCATCCTTAGCCATGGCCTCATCTTCTCCTATGTGCTAGAGGTCTCTCTAGGTGCTGCTCCTACTGATGGATTACCGACATCCAAACTTCTCATTCGCGCTCACCTCCAAGGCTTACAATCTTTCACCAGGAGGATCCTTTCTTATCAACCTACTGAGGATAAGTTCCTGTACATAAAAGAGCTATAGGTAAACACTCTAAGGCCCAAACTTGGATACACTTTGCTTTATTTGGACTCTTCCCTAATTGCTGACTTATCAAGTGTTGAGACAAAGGTCCTTATGCACCGGGCTTTCCTTTTTCATCCCACTAAGCTATAGCTTCATCCAAACACCTTGGTAACTCTTAGCAACAGTAGCCCCAACATCAACCAAGCTTGGCCACAACACCTTCAGATTCGAAAGCATGAACCTACTAATAGGCTACTACCTATCAGTCACTTTTCTTGACATTGTACTATAGTGTCTTTATAGTAATTATCTTATTTACACTTTTTAGCAATGTACTTGGCTATTATCTCATATTACTCTTTATTGTAATTGCACACATTTCCTTGTTGCCTTAAGGAATTACTATAGTTTCTTATCTTTTATAGCCAAAATCATCTTACATCTTATACAGTTAATAAATATTGTTGTACTTGCAAGATACCCTTCTACGAGTACATCCCTTTCTCACACTCTTATCTAATCTTGCCAATTAGCTTGAGATTAGTGGTGAGTGGACCTTAGTGTTAGCTTATGCGTCATATTAGGTGAAATATTAAGTCGTGTTGTGTTTGTTAGTACATCACATCCTATAAGTAGCTCTATGGAAGCTATTGTGCTTACTGACCTATCCATTCCCTCTTTCTTTAATACCTTAAATGATCTACCTAGTTACTACTTCCTACTGTGAGTCCTAGTGATTACTAAGCTCTTAAGCACATTATATAATCCTAGTATCAGAGCTTGAGGTTACAATCGAGAGCTAAGTATTGTAGTAGTTGCTTCTTGTTATAGTTGTGTGTTATGTTATACTCTATTTCACCAGTGGAAAAATAGAGCAAATTCTAGAGTCACTATACGATATTGTATTAGCAAAGTTGTGTGAAATCTTGATAAGTGTAAATTCTTTACACTTTCAAAGCATGTTTAGGTATAGAATTGATCATAAATGTGATTTAATTCTTTAGTTTAGATACTTAATTGTATAAAATATGGATTTTAGGTAAATCACAAGCAAAGGGATGAATTATATAAAAGAACAACAACTTTTTAGTCAGTTACGGCCATGAAAGAGAAGAAATTAGTGTAGTAGCATCAATCACGGATGTAATAATGTAGCGATAAAGAATCCAGCCTTGGTCACAACCTCAATCATAGTTGTGACCAAGGGAATTTTTGTCAATCCCCCTGTCAATCACAGCCATGATTGAATAGCAGGAGGATGAGCACGCCCATTATCATGGGTGTGATAGTATCTAATAATGTGATGAGAAGTTTACAGCCTTAATAACAGTCGTGATTGGTGAAAATAATTCTTTTCAACACTATCACATCCCAAGTCACGGGCGTAATAAAGAGGGGCACAATTGGTCTTTTCAACCTTTTCACATGAACGAGTACATGGGAAACGTTAAGTGGTGCCGTGAAGGGGTAGATTCAAGTTTTTTTACGAGGAGAATATAAAAAGATATTGTAACTTATGGAGGATAGACATCAAATTTTAGGAGAGTAGACATCATCAAGAACAATACATCACCTGTCCACAATAAGTCCATTCACCCATCCTTGTACCCAGTCTTGTATTTTTCTGTTTGTATTTTGTATCATTTTCTAAGTGTGTACTGTACTTTCCAGGAATCGTTCGAGAGAGACGACAGGAATTCATTATTCAAGTATTCATCGAACTTCTTCAATGGAATAAAAAGGGGGTTTTAATTTTAACTTATTCCATGCTTTACTTTTATGTAATTATGTTTCCTGTTAGTTTGTGTTATTGTTTTATAATATGTGAGTAGTCCCTTATAGCTTACTACATCGCTAGTATGATCAAGTGCTTGAAAAAGGAATTTCCGGACCTTTTTTAATTTCGATGAATGGAATTTAATGAATCCAAGTATGGTGTAGTGTACGACATTGACTTAGGACAGATCTCAATAGAATATGTCAAAAGACAATTCTATTGGATAGATCTAGTTCATTAGAACAACTTACTCCTGACAATAGAAATATTATTAGGAAAGTTGCTGCATCCGTAGGGGAATCAATACATTAACATGACATTAATGCAATCTTAGTTGATTGTTACTTAGGAAGAGATTCCAATAGATGCAATTAGGATTAGAAATAAGTAGTTCTGAGAAGAATGCTTATATACTAGAATTTCCTGCAGTTAATGAGTATTAGGATGAAAAGTATTTTGGTAAGATGGTGCTAAATGATGAAGCAAGTTTGCATGTTAAGTATATTTTCGCAATTGTTCTTATAATCACTGTATTAATCACTCTAATTTGTAGATTAGTATAGTTTAGTTAACAATTAGAGTCTTAATAATTGATCACTTAGTAAATTTGACTGTTAGATAATAGGAAAATTATTAAGTACTAGTGTTTGAGTTATTTTCCCAGTGGCGATGACCTTATACTTATCGTGCTATAAAACGATAGGTACACTTGCTTATCGAATAGAGTTAGGGATAGAATATAGGTTTATAAATTGTAAAACTCGAAAGCTTTGAAAAGAGGCGATGAAATCTCTATGAATAGTGGACTTCCTTAAGTTTTGTATTGAGAATATCAAATCTTAGTGTTTAAAGAGAGATTAATGCTGCTGTAATTGATGCTTATGGCTGTGACCATATTACCCAATAAACCTCATGAATTATTGATGAGCAATTGCAAGACCTTGCTGATATTGTAGCTAACCTAGCTATATCAGTACAAAAGGTAATAGAGACTAGGCTTCAAGAGAGAGTTGATGAACAAGGCGAGGTGTAGGAGACAGGTCAAGAAGATAAGTAGTATGCATAGAGCATTAGAAGCTATTAATATGAACCCAACTCTACCCCCATCATGTTAAGAGGCTTAAGAGGAGGAGACTTGATTTGGATGAAATTAAGGAGTATGGGGAGGAGAAAGAACCATATGATAGACTCAAAGAGTACGAGCATAAGCTCCATGCTCTTAGAGGAACTGAACACCTGAAGGTATAGATTTCAACCTTTAATGGGTCTAATAGTGCCAATGACTACCTGGATTGGGAGGAAAAGATTTAGAAAATATTCCATTTCTATGATTATGAAGACTTGATGCGTATTAGAGTAGTTTCCATAGAATTTTCTAAGTATGCAGCAAAGTAGTGGAAGAAATTGCAAAATGTACATTAATGAGCCTAATGAGAAATCTGAACTTGGAATGAGATGAAGAGAGTTATGAGGATATATTTATTCCTAAAGACTATGAGCTAAACACTTTTCGACATCTTTAAGAACTTAGGTAAGGTAACCGATCTATGGATGAATGTGTCTAAGAATTCTAGTTACTAATGATTCAATTCGAAGTTGATGAGCTCGAGGCACGGATAGTAACCAAGTTCATCTGTATATTAAGATTTGAGATTAGTAATGTAGTAGAAGTATAAAGGCTTAGAAATCTAGATGAGACCATTCGAGTGACTTAAAGTGTTGAGAGGCAAAAGTGAAATCAGCTCAGTTGAGCACAAAGCAATCGACCTAGCTTGTTGAGCAAACTAATATGGCAAGCTGACCTGGATATGATAGAGCCTAGTAAAGTTCCAAGGTTGATCGCCGAAGTCAAATGCTGAGGAAAGACTAAGGCTGAGGAAGCTGAGGTTTGAAGGGATTAAGGTTAGAGTTCTAGTAAGAAGAGCTGAAAGATAAAGTGTTTCATATGCCTTAGCTTTAGATACGTAAATAGTTAGTGTCTGAACCAATGTCCTCACTTTAAGCCTTACAAGATTCACTGGCTTAATGAGAAGGGAGGTCTGCTTGTTGTTGAGCAAATCAGAGTACCAATCACTATTAAAGATAGATATAAGGACGAGCTGTTGTGTGATGTCCTACCCATGTGTATTTCATACATACTACTAGGTCGACCATGGATTTTTTATCTTAAGGTACTCCATGATGGGTATAGGAACACATATATGTTGCAAAAGGATGGGAAGAAGGTTATATTGACCCTAATGAGCTTAAAAGAGGTCTAAGAGTCACAATAGAAGATTACCATATCACTATAGAGGAAGTCCTTAGTAATTTCTCGAGCATAATTTTCCAAAGATGTTAAGAAGGAAGAGTGTATACTCTTATTGGTCAAAAGACTACTAGGGTTGAAGGAAGTTAGAGCATTACTTGCTGAGTCACCGGCATTACTTCAAGAATATGTCGACTTGTTTCTTACCAAGAGGTTTATCCTTTGTTAAAGGTATAAAGCATTGCATTGACCTTTAGCTTGGAATTGCCCTACCTAACCGATCTGTCTATAGGCTCAGCCCCAAGTAGGTAACCAAGTTGAAGAAATAATTTAACAAGTTGATCAAGCATAGATATGTTTGAGAAAGCTTGAGCCCCTTACCATACCAGCTATCCTAGTGCCAAAGACCGGTGACTTATGGAGAGTGTGCATTGATAGTTGAGTTATTAGCAAGATCACTATCAAGTATCAATATTCGATCCCATGATTAGATGATATGCTTAATAAGTTGCATGGTGTGCAAATATTCTCAAAGGTTAATCTAAAGAGTAACTACCTCTAGATCCGAATAAGACTAGGAGACGAATAGAAAACTGCTTTAAAAAAGAAGGATAGTTTGTTTGAGTGGTTAATAATGTTGTTTAGGCCTATAAACGTATTGAATACCTTTATGTGACTTGTGAATCATGTTTTGAGATCTTTGATTGGTAAATGTGTTATTGTCTACTTTAATGATATTTTGGTATACAGTGTTGACCTCATTTCTCATGTAACACACTTAGGATCTATATTTGACATCCTTCGCGTTGGGTAATTGTTTGACAATTTGAAGAAATGCGTGTTCTGTCAGAGTAGGGTAGTATTTCTTAAATATGTTGTCTTTCATGAAGGAATTAGAGTTAATGACGAGAAAGTTTGAGCTATTCTTGAATGGTTGACACTGACCAGTACTGCCAAAATAAGGAGTTTTCATGGTCAAGCTTCATTTTATCGAAGATTCATTTGAAACTTTAGTTCCATAGGTACCTACTGATTGAGTTGACTTAGAAGAACTCTGAATTCAAATGGTTTGAGAAATCTCAGAAGAGTTTCGAGGAGATTAAAGCCAAGTTAATTTTTGCCCTAGTGTTAGTACTGCTTGACTCTGGCAAGGTTTTTGAGCTAGAATAGACGCATCCAGAGTCAGCATTAGAGTTATTCTCATGTCAAAGCACCGACCAATTGCAAATTTTAGTGAAAAGCTCAAAGGTGCCACTTGAATTACTTGGCATATGATAACGAGTTTTATGCCCATGTCCGAGAACTTCAGAATTGGCAAATTAGCTGCTGTTGAAAGAGTTCGTTATCTATACAAACCATGAATCTCTCAAGCATCTTGAAGGACAACAAAGACTTTTCTAATGCTATGCCAAGTGGTTCAAGTACCTGGAAACCTTTTGTTATGTCATTAAGTATAAGAAAGGGAGTTCTAATACTATGGTCGGCACCCTTTCTCGTCAACATGTTTTTATATGATGTCATCATATTACAAGCTAGAATACTTAGGTTTGGTATCTTACCCAATCAATATGAACAGGATTCATACTTTAGACCCTTAGTGGCTAAGTGCAACATTAGAAGAGTAGTGGATGGGTTCTATCTAAGCTAAAGATTTCTGATGAAGGGAAAGCAAGGTTGTGTGTTAAGCAGTTTTGCTAGGGAGATACTTATTCGGGAAGCCCATGCTAGGGGCTTAACCGGCCATTTTGGTGAGGAAAGGACTGTCGAGTCATTAAAAGAACATTTCTATTGGCTTGGGATGATGAAAAATGTGCACAAAGTTCTTGAACATTGTAAAGTGTATAAGTGAACCAAGGGAAGAAAGGAGTCATATGGAGAATATATACCTCTACCAATACTTGAGACCTATCTAGCATGGATTTCATGCTCAGCTTACCTAGAACAAATAGGAAACATGATTCTATTATGGTAGTGGTCGATCGGTTCAGCCAAGTAAGTTACTTCGTCTTTTGCCACAAAACCAATGATGCTTTATTTGTTACTAACCTCTTTTTGCAAGAAATCATGTGGCTACATAAGGTCTTAAGGAGTATTGTATCATATCATGATTCAAAGTTTACGAGCTTCTTTTAGCAAACATTATGGAAGAAGCTCAGTACTAAGCTCATGTTTAGTGCTTCTTGCTATCTGCAAACAGATAGCTTAATAGAGGTTGTGAATAAAACAGTAGGCAACCTCCTTCGAGTTATTGTTAGGAAGGATCCGCATGATTAGGATCTATGCCTGCCTATCATCATGTTTGCATACAACCACTCCACCCATAGCTTAACAGGAAGGTCACCTTTTGAGATCGTCCATAGAATTAATCCAAACATGTCATTAGGCATGATTAGCAGCTTGAGCTCTCAAAGAGAAAGTCAGTCAGGTCAGTAGCATGCCAAAGAGTTTCAAAAACTGCATTAAAAGATTACTGAGCAATTAGCTAAGACTGTAGCCTAACAAAGAGAATAGGGAAATTGAGGTAGGAGGAGAATTATTTACAGCCCAGGAGACCTTGTTTAGATTCATGTTAGTAAGGAGCGATTCCTATGGAAGAGAACAAATGAGCTATCTGCCAAGTTGGATGGTCCTTTTAAGATCCTTCAATGCATCAATGACAATGCCTATAAGCTAAAAATACCTGAAAGATATAGAGTACTCCCAACTTTCAATGTCATCAACTTGATGCCCTATATGCTTGAAGGAGAAGAGGATTTAGATTTGAAGGAAAATCTTCACCAAACTCGTAGAGCTGATGGATTGCTAACCTTCAGGCCTCTCACTCGCGCTCGCTTTTGAGGCCTACAATCTCTTACCAGGAGGATCTTCTCTTGTCAACTTGTTAAGGATGAGTTCTCATATATGGAAGAGCTATGAATGATCGCTTTAAAGCTCTAGCTTGAACATACTCTACTTTGTTCAAACTCTTGCCTAATTGCTAACTTGTTGAGTGCTAAGGCTAACTTACTAAGTGCCAAAGGTAACCTACCAAGTGTCGAGTTTAACCTACTAAGTGCTGAGTTAGAGCTCCTTGTATGCCGAACTTTCCTTTTCCATCCTACCAAGCTACAGCGTCACCCAATCACCTCAGTAACTCTTAGTTTAACTCAACAATTGTAGCCCTAACATCAACTTTGCTCAGCCATAACAGCCTAAGATTCAAAAGCACGAACCCATTGATAGGCTACCACTTTTCCGTCACTTTTCCTGACATTGTATTATATTATCTGTATAATAATTAACTCATTTACCCTTTTTAGCAATGTATTAGGTTATTATCTTATATTACCCTTTATTATAATTGCACACATTATCTTATTGCCCTAGGGACTTATTATAAATAGTTCCTTATCTTTTGTAGCCATAATCATTTTATATCTTATACCTTATAATTAATGAATATTCTTATTCTTGTAAGATATCCTTCTCTAAGTACATCTCTTTCTTACACTCTTATTTAGTGTTGTCAAGTAGTTTAAGATTAATGGTGAGTGGACCTTAGTGTTAACTTATGAATCATATCAAGTGAAATACTAAGTCGTGTTGTGTTTGCTGCTACATCACATCTTATGAGAAGCTTCATGGAAGCTACTATGTTTGCTAACCCATCTATCCCTCTTTCTTCGATACCTCAAAGGATTCACTTGGTTACTACTTTCTATGGTAAGCTCTAATGATTACTGAGCTTTTAGACACATCACCTACTAATTTGGATCAATTATCTGATACCTCTAAATCCTTATAGTGTGTGTCTCCCTACATCAGCTAGGGCATGTATCTTCTTTATGTTTATACTTCTTTCCATATGAGCGAATGTATCCGACTATATGATAATGGGTAAATTGAGTTAGACTTTATTGAAATTATATGTATATCAAAATATATTAGGTGATTTAGGATAAAAGACTTACCAATACTGCTAAAAATGCTCCCAATTGACTAATGTATTGTTGTGTCACTCTATAGTACCACTCAAAGTATTTAGGAGAGACCATTTTGGGTAATGTATCATCGTGAATAATCTAAACTAGTCTCTACCTCCTGTCCTACTAATGGACTATATATCTAGCATTTTTCTTGGCCCAGTCTTCCTCTAATTTTCCTTAAAGATCCATTTTATGAATGCATTTTAGATTTGTAATATAGTTTTATGGGATCTACTATAATCTACTAAATTATCTCATGACACTATTTGGCAAGTGCATGTCTACTATGAGAAAGTAAATCACCAGTACACATACCAACCATATATCTCTCCCATTGAGCATATATCTAGTAATGAATCTAATATCTTAAGGGTATAAGGCATCCAACATATTTGCAAAAGATTAATATACATTAGTATGAAATTTTTGGTAAAACTATTCAATTAATATAAGTTGTAAGTGTATTGTTCCTGTACAGGGGTCTGGCAGTCCGAAGTCTCTCGATATTAGGCTAAGACATATGTAGGAGTTTATTTGATATCAAAAGTGTCATCCTATTTGTATGCTAATGGGCCAGGATGTACTAGATGACTTTGTTACCTATGTAATACTAAATGCGAAAATCTATTCCATGCCCGCACCTAATCAACAATGCTATGCCACCTATCTCTATTGTCCTATATTGTGCAACTCGATAAAGATATCTATACAACCATACTAAGCATTATGATCCCCAACTATAGTTGTGTGTGGTCTAGAAGTCCTATAACGGTGGTAGGAATGTACAAAACTAAAAGACGTGTTAGTAAAGAGGAGTCCACCTATTAAAAATAATATATAAATCTTAATGTAACACTGGATGACAGTCCCGTCTGTATCCATTGGTAGAGGCACCATAAGAAGATCCTTGAGCCAAGACATGCTGACTCGCTGTCCGCTAATTTGGTCCTTGCCTAGCTTAACTCCCAATAGTCACTCATACAATGTAGGCAACCATATATAGTATGCCTTATCATTAGTTGCCTAACAATGGGTAAGCCAAACTATAGTATGATGTGCTGTAAAGTCAACTCAACCTCCTTATGTTTCATGTGGAATGTATGGGCCTCTGATCTCCATCTCTCCACCAAAGCAATAATCGACCCCCAATCTAACTAAATGAAAGGCAAATGTGCTATGCCATGGAACCTTAACTACTCTAAATATGTGTCAATCCTATCGTTGTATACATCGCACATCTCTCGAGGATTCTTCAATGATGTCTCCTGTCGATGGCATATAATTAGATTATGCTTCGAAAAATTCAATTACATTAGATATGATGAGAAATGATATAAGTAATATGAATAGATGATGGATTCATGCTATATAACTCTCCTCTCCATATAGCTTCAAACTTCTAAGTAGCCTATTGTGTTAATATTGATCTATCTACTAATCCTAAATCCATATGCATAAGATAAAAGTAAATATATGTAAGATTCTTAGAAAATTAGATCAAACATCTAAAATTAATTATATTATATAATATAGTATTCATATATCATAATGAAATAAACATATTATCATTTTTATAAACCTTGTTTCGAATATGTTCTTATATTGTTATCTCACTTGCTCCATCTTTTACAATAGTTTTTTATTCATTTTTCCTTAAGATCCATCTTGTTGCTGTATCAACTTGTTTGTGGTCTTCCTTCTTTTTTGGCTTTATCATATACTAAGTGGATTTTTGGCATTCCCTCTCTATCTATCCATGTGCACCTATCTCTAAGGGATTGAAAGGTAGCTTGGTAGCAGATGACCTAGTTTCCCAGTGAAACCATATCTCAATCTCATACATAAGGTCTATTTTCAAATAAGCTATGGTTGCAAATTCATGTAGGTAGGATATCTTGAAGATTTTCCACTTATTACAGCTACATTTGTAGTTGAATATGTCAACTCTATAATAGTAGCCACCTTTCCTATTATAACTAGTCATGTATGCTCTTGTTTGCACATTACAAATTCCAGTTGTCATGTTAAAAGTGATTACTTGATGATTAGTAGCTAAACCTCTCCATTTTTCTAACTTTTTGGTGACCCATTTAGGATAAGCTTTCTCTTTACAAATAGCTTTATGTGCTCTATCTTACCCCTCTTAGAAATAACCTACATAATTGTAGAAGAGTTTTAGAACAAGGACTGATATGGGCAATGACCTTGTAACTTTCAAAATTGCATTATAGCTTTCACTAAAGTTTGTTGTCATTTGACAATATCCAAAACCTCCATCATATACCTCTATTCCAACCGACCCTTGCCCCACAACCGAGCTTGAGGACTAGAGGGGCTGGTATGATAAATCCTTCTATTCCAATGACCTCTGGTAAGGCCGAGTACCTCCTTTCCAAGTTACCCTTCATGCTAAGCCATATAACCGTCCATCTTTTTGTAGTATGCCCAATAGAGGATTACTCACTAGCACCGAATCAACCAATCACTTGGCATCTTCCTTATTGTGAAGCCAAGAGAGAGACTCTGGACTGACTAAGCCGTCCCTGCTTAGACAAGCCATCTGTTCGTACTTTTTGTTCGCATCTTTTAATGACCTTACCAATATAGCATTGCTACATATATAGTATCATGTTCAGAATTCATTACACTAATGATTGTTTTTCTTGTGTATTCATTTTTACCCTTTTGTGTCTTGTAAATTACTTCCTTAGGAAATGCCCGTTTGTCTTTTCTTTTTTAGGTAAGTTGTCGTAACTTATGGGTATAAATACCCTTGTACTTGTAGCTAGAAAGTAATCATATCAAATCATTCTTAATACACTTTTAAGTCTTCCTTGCATAAACACTATTTATTTACTCTCGGCAACACTCTTATCCTTTCTCTTAAGCAAGGTTAGGTGCGAGTAACCTCACCCAATCAATTTATGCATCATATCGAATTGTGCTGTGAGTCCTCGGAAGTTCCATTGATGCATCATATCCTCTGGAGTTGTTCGTAGGTTTTTCTTACTATTTCATTCTTCATCTTTGCCCTTTTCACACTTTCCCCATTAATCCTTTTTCGAGCTTTCTGTAAGCTTGGACACATCTAGCGATCGACCTTGTCTGTTCTTGGTTATGGTTTGCAACATCCATCATATGCTCGTATCTATTTCTTTTGGGGGTATTTACAAAATGTTTTAGAGTAGTTATGTGTCTTTTCTTTATCTCTTCCATATATAATGCAAGCATCCTTTCTTGTACCTGGAAAGCTACCGTAGTTACTAGCTTCTTTAGATAGTGACTTTTATATTTGGTGTTGAAATTATTGGCAACATATCTTATACACATTCTTCATTGTGCAAATGGGGGCTACCATCCAATATTGTTATACTCCATTTTTTTTATACCCTTATGTCAGTTTCATATAACATATAGGGTGAGATCATCATCTTACGATCCTTTGAGGCATTACTTTAACTTCTCCATGATCCATTTCCATGTCTTTCCTAACTCCTCAACCAAAGTGAATTCCTTCAAGATTATGTGATTGGTACTATCTATGCTACATGCAATCAGTAAGCTATAAGGATATTTTCCATACAAGAAAGTTCCATTAATACTAATTAGAGGCCTTTAATGTTTGAAGGCATGTATGCATGGCCCAAATTACCAGAATAATCTTCCTAAGATCACCTCATTTTCCTTCTTCATTGATTATACACATAAGCCTTGGCAATTCATTATATGATTCATCCCCATTCCCATACACATTTTCAATTGGTATTCTCTTTACTCCCAAAACTTTCCATTTTGACATTACATAACTGTATGTGTCCTTAATATGTTGTCTGAAGTTGGTGACCTTTACATCTGGATTATTCTTGATTTGGTGTAGAAAGCTTTGACTCACAAAGTTTTGGTTAAGCTATGAATGATACTTTCGAAGTCTCCTCTTAGTATATGTGTATAGGCCTTTAGTAATTGTAATGACAAGATTAGTCTCCCATTGCTTTTAGATTGTGTGAAGTCACCACTTACAGTTGTAAGTATTCTTCTCTTAACAAATAATTCCATATTTCTTGTTTGACTCAGTTACTCTAAAGTTGTAGTGATTTTTTATATGGCACATTTTCACTATATAGATTAAATCTAATTTGCTTTTAAACCTCATCCATTTCCTTAGCTCATCACTTAAGTACAGGTCTTTGTCATAAAGGAATTCCTCCTCTTATGATATGTAACAATCACCAACATCTATCTTACTATGGAATGGACTGTCATCGTAAAATGACATACTATCAATCTGCCACTCTATTGGAAGGTTAGGCACAACAGTTTGTCCTTAGAAATTTTCTAGTGTTTTTGGATCCTCATCTTCATCATCAAATGTATCTTCCTCAATTTCCATCAAGTGGTCATCATATGAATCCTCTTCAAGTATTAATTCATTTTCAGAATTAGTCTCTTAAAGGGCCTCCTTTTTCTCTCTATCAAGATCATCCCCAATAAGCAAACTATCTTCATTTGATATGTACAAGTTAGTGCTTGTTTTAATGTTTATTGGAGCATTCACAGGCTTTTACACTTACAATATTTGAGGTGTACTTGTTTAACCTAATATAGTCTGCCCTTGAAGCATAGTAGAGTGATCTTTTACTTTGGCATATAGTTACTGAAGGTATGTCATACCAAATGCCTTAGCAATATCTATAAGAGACTCGGCATTTTCATCATTACTAATATCTTTCAATATGAAGTCTTTTGAGCCCTATATATAGATATCTATCTGTAATGCATATCTATAGTACTTATCTTGGGATTTACTCCCAATAGTTCACATATTTTACTTAAAAGCACTGAATAATCAATATCTACTTTGATGTATACCAAAGCCAAGAACTGACAAAGCCGATTGCTATGATTAGGTCTAAGCTTGCCAAAAGCTTGAAGAACGAGATGGAATTATACGAGGATAGTAAACGTAAAGTAAGCAGATCCATGAATAAGTCCAAGGATATAACGCACCAAGGAACTTCTAAGTACTAACAGCACAACTCGATATGATGTATGAGATGATATGATGAGGTTATTCCCCACTTAGCCTTACTTAAGGTTTAGGATAAGAGTAAAAGAGTATACAAGTTAATGAGAGCAATGTTCACAAAGGGGAATATTCAATGTATTAATGATAGCCTCCTCTTGTGGCTACATATACAATAGGTATTTATACCCAAGAAACTAGGGCAGCCTGCCTAGAGTGGAAAAGATAAAAAGGGTAATGTTCAAAAGGAGTAATGTACAAAGAATAATAAAGAGTACAAATGATAATTCTAGTAAATTAATGATTGGCACTATAGATTCCTTTACATGAGTAGGGGATACGTGGTAGTAGCATATTAGAGATGTTTTTGGTAGAAACAACCAAAATAATATAGTCAACATGGGGGTTCGAGCAAGGGTGCCAAACAAAGGTGCCGAACAGACTTGAACTCATCTAAGAAGGAATGGCTGTAGATATGTGCTAAAGCTTTCGGTTTCTTGGTACTAATGTTGCTGATCTGGATGTCGTTTCAGCCATGGTTGAGCAAGGGTGTGTAAGGGGCCAGGTTATTGGCAAATTCATTTAGCTAGTCAGTACACTACTTTCGAGAGACATGAAGTCACTTAGCTTGGCATTAGGAACTAGTTGGTAGTAAGGATCAGCTTGGCCTTGGCAGGATTTGATTGAAATAGGAGAATTTTCCTTGTTAGTCCTTCAAGGCCTCAAGCTCAGATGCGGGTTAAAGGTTTAGTAGTTAGATTCCTATCATTCCCTTATGGTTGATTTGGATTTGGGATCAAATTCGGTTGGTCTTCATCCAATACTCCTTTAGGGTGATAGGGACTGAGGTCGACAATGTTGAAAGCATCCAAGACTCCATAATCTTCAAGTACTTTCAACCTGTAGCCATTGTTGTTGATCTTCTAGAGGATTTTGAAAAGTCCTTCAGCTCAAGTGGACAACTTGTTCTTCCTCTTGCTTGGAAACCTTTCCTTGTTAAGTGCAACTATATTACGTCTTTTAGTTGAAACTGTATCGACTTCTTTCCCTTAACCTTTTCTCGCATTTTCTTGGCAGCTTAGTTGATCTATCGAGCAACTTTGTCATGAATGTGTTGTAGGGACTATGCTCAGGCTCTCACGTCAAGGTCTTCTTTGTCGGATATGGGTACAAGGGTGTGATCAAGGGGTAGCTCGGGGTTAAGGCCATAGACAACTTCTAAGAGAGTCTACTTGGTAGTGTCATGTACTGTACAGTTGTAAGCAAATTTTACCATGAGCAAACAAATGTCCCAATCAGCCAAGCTCTTACCTATTGTAACTCAAAGTAGTAATCTTAAAATCTTAAAGTACGATAGACTATCTCTGTTTAGCCATTAGTTTAGGGATGATAGGAAATGTTGAATAGCAATTTAGTTCCCATCTGATGCCATAGAGTTCTCTAGAAATGGCTCAGGAACTTGAATCTCTAGTTGAAGCTACATTTCTTGATATGTCATGTAACCAAACAATTTCTTGCAGAAAGAGAGAAGCAATAGTCAAAACATTATTAGTTTTAGAGTAGGGCACAAAATGTACCATCTTACTAAATCTATCTACGACCACCATTACAAAATCTTTGTTTTGGGTAGTTCTAAGTAATTTAAGAACAAAGTCCATGCTCAACTCAATCCAAGGCCGGGTTGAAGTAGGTAACGACATTGCTTTCCCTTGCTCGGCATAACATTTGGCCCTCTTACAAACAGCATAACCTTCAACAATGTGGTGTACATCTCACCTCATTCTTTGCCAAAAGAATCTTCTACTCAATAGCTCATATGTTCTTCTCTCTCCAAAATGTTTAGAGAGTCCTCCATCGTAGGCTTCTCTGATAAGCAATTCTCTAAAGGAATGGGTTAGCATACATAATTTTCCATCTCGGAAAAGATAACCATCCTCCATATGGTATTCATCTACTGTCCATCCTTTGACATAATGCCCAAACATGGGTCTGAAATGTAAGTCTTTAAGATATTGTTCTTTGATGCTAGCAAACCTTAACAATCTGGTTTGTAGCTCGATCAAGAGGAGGTATCTTCTTAACAGTACATCAGCATTAACATTGCTCTTGCATATACTTTATCACAAAGTTGAAGCCTTTTAGGAATTCAACCTATCTTGGTTGACACTTTGATAGTTTAGTCTAACTTTGAAGATACCATAAAGACTCGTGGTCAGTATAGATGAGAAAATCTCTCAACAATAGATAGTGTTGCCATACTTAGAGCTCTTGGATAAGGGCTAGGAGCTTATTGTCATATACGGAGTAGTTCAATTGAGATGTTTTGAGCTTCTAGCTGTGGTACACAATGAGTTGGCCTTCTTGCATTAAGACAGTACCTATACCAATGCTTGACATGTCACATTCCAACTAAAAAATCTTCTCAAAATCAAGTAAGGCTAATACTGGTACGGAAATCAACTTTACCTTCACTTCAACAAAACTTCTTTCCTCTCTTTCTCCCTATTTGGATTCAATGTTCTTCTTTTCAGCTTGATAAGGGGTGTAACAATGGTGCTAAAGTTTCTGATGAACCTTCGGTTAAAGGATGACAATCTATGAAAACTTCTCACTTCAGCACAAATGGTTGGTGTCGGCTACTCTACAATGGTTCAGATCTTCTCATTATCCACTTGTAAGCCTCCTATGCCAACTACATAGCTTAGAAATACCACTTCCTCTTAGTAGAAACAATACTTCTTAAGATTGCTAAATAATCTCTCAACATGGAGATGTTCTGAGTGACTCGGCATGTTGGCATTGTAAACAAGACGTCAAAGTACACCACGACACATCTCCCAATCAAATTTCTTAGTACATGGTTCATTAGTTGCATGAAAGTGCTCAGAGCATTTGACAAACCAAAAAGCATAACCATCCACTCATAAAGTCCACGCTGAGTTTTAAAGGCAGTTTTCCACTTGTCTCCAGTCTCATCCTAATCTAATGGTAACCAAACTTCAGGTTAATCTTGTTGAAGACCTTAGCTCCACTCAGTTCATCTAACGTATCATCCAATCTAGGGATAGGATAATGGTAATTAATTGTAATTTTATTCACAGCTCGGCTATTGACACACATTCGTCAAGTACCATCCTTCTTCAGTACAATGAGCACTAGCATGGGACAAGCGCTAAGGCTCTCCCTTACATAACCCTTTTCTAGAAGCTCATTGACTTTTTGTTGAGGCTTAGAAGCCTATTTGAGATTCATCCGATAAGCTAGCTTGTATGGTAGGGTAGTGTTGGGTATCAAGTCAATACAATGCTCAAAAACTCTAATGGAGGTAATCCCTTAGGTAACTGCTTTAAGAATAGGTTGACATATTCAACCAGTAGCTCTCTTACCTTAAAGGGTAGCTCATTCTTCTCCTTAAACTCTAGTAACCTTCTAACTAACATAAAAGTCGACATGTCGACTTTTATAGCTTCTTGAAGTTCGATTCTACTTAGAATTAAGGTTTTCTTGGATCCTCAAGCAAGTTTAGCTTGCAGTTTGCTAACTTTGACTCATCGTCATAGGGTTTAAAGTAAACTTCCTTTCATCCTTCTCAAATACAAAGGTGTTCCTAAATTCGTCATGTATAACTCTTTAGTTGAGTCGTCAGGGTTAGCCAAACAGCACATGTGATGCATACATAGGTAGTACATTATAAAAAATCTCGTTAAAGTAACTCCCAATAGAGATTAGTAGCAATACTTGCTAAGTGACATGAAGCACCCCTCTCTTATTTAGCCAATGCAACCTGCATAGCTTCGAATGTGTAATACTTGGCAATTTTAGTTTCTTGATTAAGTTGATAGATGCCACATTAGTGCAGCTCCCACTATCCACTATAAGTGCACATACCTGATCATTCACCTTACAAATGATGTGAAATAAGTTCTCTCTCTAGTCTTCTTTGGGTAAGGGTTCCATAATAATGACACATCGAACAACAACAGTCAATTTATCCAAGTCTTCAGCGAATACATCTTCTTCAACCAGTTCAGCCTGCTGAGTGGCTTCCTTGTTGGGAACAACCTCTTCTTCGGGTTCTTCATCAATATTGTCTACTTTAATCTTTTGGACATCTCCTTTGATGATCATAGTTTGTCGGTTCGGGCATTAAGCATCCATGTGTCCAAACCCCTAGCATTTGAAGCACTTAATTTGGCTTGTCTTCATCCTAGATCCTTGCCCCTTCTTATAGCAACGTTTCAACACATCACCATCAATTCAACCCTTATGTTTGATCTTGACATTTGTTTGTTTAGTTGGCTTGGTACTTAGTTAAGTTTGGGAACTTCCCTGAACAAATCGGCTTGTTTAACTGAGTTGGCTCATTGGGGGTTTAGTCGGTATTTGGCTCCTTCTCTACCTCTCCATTCATTGGGCTATCCTTATAACCTTATCCAATGTGTGAACTGTTGAAGTTCCATAATGTCTCAAATATCACTTCTTAAACTTGTAAAGAATCTGAACACTATTCGGGTTAACGACTGTTCTACTTTACATCGAATCATGAGTATTTGGAACTCTTGAATATACTTGTCAATAGTTCGGTCTCCTTACCTTAGCTCTTATAGTCGAGCAAAAGTGTCTTGTAAATAAGTATCCAACACAAGCCTGTTTCTGAGTATTCTCTTCATCTTAAGCCAAGCATTGATCTCTTAGTATCCTTCTGGTCTTCTCATGATCTAAAAGTTCTTCCACCACAAGGCGGAATAGCTTGAGAACTCAATAGTAATAGCCTTCACCTTCTCTCGATCCTCATATTGGTAATAATAAAAAACATGCTCAATCTTTTTCCCCTAATCTAAATAATCATTTGCACTCTTAAAACCACTAGAGCTTGAAATCTGAAGCTTCATATGATTGGTAGCTTGGGATGCTCTAACTTACTCTTCTTCTTTATTATACTCTTATTCTACATCATTACCCATATTTTCCAATTCAATCCTTCGTTGTGCTCATCCTCATGCTCCTCCACCTCGAACTTGTCGAGCTGGGTTTTGTCCTCTGACAAGTCAAGCAGCTTGTGGGGTCTTCTGCATGGCCTTAGCAGGTCAATAGGCCATCATATGAACAGCTTTGGTTAAATCAACAAGGAGGTTGGCCACCTCATCTAATCTCTCGTCGGTACTTTTGGGGGAGCCTTGGGATTGTCAACTATGGTAGATAACATTGCTATTGTTATCCCCAATACTAGCATTAACACTCAGGTTTTCCTTCAACAAATTTGGTTTCAAACTTCAAATCTGAGATACAGTTGACACTATTCCTTCAAATTGAACAGCACATACACTCTTTACATAAATATCTGGTTAACCTATAAACATAATAACTATACTGATGAATAAACTACTATACATAAACTTCCTTTGTTCTCAAATGTTCGAAACAAGGTAAAGCAAAGTATACTTGAGAACAAACTACCACATTCTACTAATTACTCAAACACTTCATGAATTCTCTTTACAACTTCGATACACTACTACAGCAAACACTATCTCATAAAACACAAATACAAATTATCCAAGCAAAACCTTCGCTCTGATAATAAGATGATGCATATTGAGGCTAAGAACTAACAAGGTCGGTCATTAGGATTAGGTCCAAGCTTATCGAAAGCTCGAAGAACAAGATGGAATTATGAAAGAACAGTAAACATAAAGTAAGCAAATCCCTAAGTAGCTCCAGCGATATGACGCATCAAGGAAATTCTGAGAACTTATGGCATAACTCAATATGACGCATGGGATGATCTGGTGAGATTACTTGCTACCTAGCCTTTCTTAAGGGTTAGGATAAGAGTGGAAGAGTAAACAAGCTAATAAGGGCAATGTTCACAAAGAGGAATATTCAATGTATTAATGATAGGCTCCTCTTGCGACTACATATACAATGAGTTTTTATACTAGAGAAATTAGGGCAACTTACCCAAAGTAGAAAAGACAAAAAGAGAAATGTCTAAAAGGAGTAATGTATAAAGAATAATAAAGGGTACAAATGATAATTCTAGTAAATTAATGATCGGCACAATAGATTCCTTTATGTGAGTCAGGGATATGTAGCAATAGCATATTCGAGATGCTTTTGGTAGAAATAGCCAAAATAGTACAATTAGGATGGTAGGCTAAGTAGGGGTGCCTAGTAGAGGTACTGGGCAGACTTGGACTCATCTGAGAAGGAGTGGCTGTGGATATGTGCTAAAGCTCTCTATTTCTTAGCACCAATGTTATCGATTCGACCATGGCCGGATAAGGGAATGTGGGGGGCCAGGCTGTTAGCAAAGCATTCGGTTAGTCGGCATACTACTTCCAAGAGACATTAAGTCACTTAGGTTGGCAGTAAGGAATAGTACAGCCTTAATAGGAGTTGGCTAGAGTAAGAGAATTCACCTTGTTAGTCCTTTAAGGCCTTGGGCTTGGCTATAAGTTAAAGGTCCAATAGTCGAATTCTTATCACGCTCCTACTTTCATATTCCTAACTTGCCCCCCTATGATAATATGGTCGTTCTTGGCCTTGCAAGATGTTTCCATTGGTAAAGTTGAAATCTCGACATATTTTGCCATTTTTACTGTTCATCTTCCAAATCATCATCAATGTTAATATGTATTACTCACACAATATATTAACAATTTAGGTTAACAAATACAGCAAAAAATCCAATTAATGTGCTTAGTAGACAAGAAAATAAGCAAATAAAAAGAGAACCTACAGTAGACGCAACCATTATTTTTTAATATTTAATCAATGTGAACTAAAATTTACCTAAGCATCTTATTCTTCCCCATACTAACAACAACACAAGATAATTTATTGCACAAAATCTAAGTAGCATAGTTTTTTTTTTTTTTCAACTAATCTCTAATAGTAGTCTTGAGGATGATGTTGCTAAGATGCTTGATGCTTAAATTAGAATCTAGTAACAAAATCCCAAATTATAGATAAACTAAGACAACATTCCTTTGTAAAGACAAAATGAGCTAACAAACACACGCCTTATCCTGTAGGCATGACTGGATTACATTATAAGAGTTTGCAATCCTCACAAGTTACATTCCTCTTTATCATAATTGACTTACAATTCACAGCTTGCTCAATTAGCTTATATTTTCTCTATGGCACACATATCAAGTTTAGTAATTGTATCTAACTCACTCTACCTCCTTTTATAGATAGTAAATGAAACCTACCTAATAAGCATCATCTTTCCTAAAAACCAATTTGACATTGGCTTCTCCATTAATCCCCTCATCTTCTTAGCTCAACTTAGTACTATGTTTCAATGGTACAGCTAAAACAGCCCCTCGTTCACTCATCTAAGATGGGTAACACTTTTTAAGACATTGAAAGTAAGTACAATAACATACCCTAAAAACTCATTCTCCTTAATTTCAAATCATGTACACTTTTTTATGCATACTACAACCAAGAACAGACAAGGCTGGTAGTAGGGATGGGTCTAAGCTTACTGAAAGTAAGAAAAGGGTGATGGGGAAATGCGCAATTAGACAAAAAGTAAATGAAACATAAGCAAAAACCACGAACAGCTCTAAAGGATATGACGCACCAATAGAACTTCTAAGGACTTGCAGCTCAACTCGACATAATGTACATATTAATCTAATGAAGATATTCGCCACCTAGCCTTATTTATAGGTTAGGATAAGAGCGAAGAGAAAGTAAACAATCAGTGTTTATGAGAGGAAAAATACTCAATATATTAATGGTAATCTAATAATTGCCGGTTACAAGTACAAGGATATTTATACTCAATAAGTTAGGGTAGCTTCCCTAAAAGGGGAAAAGACAAAAAACGGTAATTTCCAAAGACGTAATGTACAAAGAATATAAAGAGTAAAAATGAATATTCAAGAAAACAATAATTAGTGTAATAGATTTTACACGTGGTCTTGTATACATAGTGGAGATGTATTGGTGAGGCCGTTAGAGGATGTAAGCAAAAGAGTATGATCAGATTGCTTGTCCAAGTAGGGGTGACTGAGGATTAGTCCAAGGTCTCTCCTTCGGCCTCTCAATAAGGGTGATGCTAAGCAATTGGTCGACTCAGACATGAGTGAGTAAGCATGCATGGTTGGCTGTTGTCCTAGCATTCTACAACTTCCCTAGAAATATGCAGTCATACAGCTTAACATATAGAGTTTATCAGTAAAGAGATACTCAGCTTCGGTAGGAGTTGGTTAGAGTAGGAAGATTTGCCTTGCCAGCCCCTCTAGTCCTTAGGTACGGCTGCGAGTCAAAGGTCCAGTAATTTGATTCCTATCATTCCCTCTAGGTTAATTTGGATTTGGGATCAAATCTGAATGGTCTTCGATCAGTTCTCTATCAAGGTAATATGGACTAATGATGGGAATTAGGCTACTAAACCTTTGACCCACAACTGACCCCAAAGATTAGTGGGATTGGCAGGACGAATCCTTTTGTTCTAACTGATCCTTACTGAGGTTGAGTACATCCTTGCTAAGTCACCCTTCATGCTGAGCCATATGATCACCCATCTATGTGCCGAATGGGGGATTACTCACTAGCACCGAACCAACTAATCACTTATCATCTTCCTTGCTGATAAGCCGAGAGAGAGACTCTGGACTGACTAAGCTGTCCTTGCTTGGACAAGCCATCTATCTGTATTTTTTGTTTGCATCTTCTAACAACCTTGCTAATGTAACATCGCCACGTATACAATATCATGTGCAGAATCCATTGCACCAATGATTGTTATTCTTGTATATTCATTTTTACCCTTTTGTATATTGTATACTGTTGAGCCTGTTTTTTCGGTTTTTTATTTAAAATTGATTTTCTCATTTCTAATTAATACTAAACCCTAACCCATTTAATATTAATCCTCGACTAAAGAAATTGAGAAATTCCGGTTTTTTATTGAAAATAATTTTTGGAGTCGCCACCCGACCGAAGTCGGGAAAAGAAAAGAAACCGTAACCAATTGGATGGATTAATTACGATTTAACTACCGGTCTTTGATTTCAATTTGAATGAAAAACCAGAGTGTTCCAAATTCGGGGGCTAACCTATTAAACTCTTAACGGGTATCACTATTTTTTTACTAAAATTAGGATTATTCTTCTAATTATAATATTTAAAAAATAAATAAATAAAATCAAAAGAAAAAAGAATCTAAGTTTCTACATATTTTATTACCCCCCGAAGATGCCTACGTACCCATTAGCCGGGATCAGACGATCATAGTTCTTTTAGAAAATCTTAATGTATTGATTAATTTTAATTTTCGAAAACTGGTCGAGTTTACGTTTAAGTTGGTTCGGTTTAAAAAAAAATCTAAATGGTCCTAACTCTTGAGTGTTTTTGTTTTTTTTTTTTTTTTAAATACTCTAACAATCCTATTTAAAAAAAAAAAGAGTTTTCTATTAATTTTTATTTAAAGAAAAACAACTTTCTACGTGATAAACTAAATCTTAAGATATGACCAATCCTAACAATCCCTAAACTAATATATACGACTATCTATTAAAATAAATTAATACTAAAACCCCTCAACTAACATAAACATATATCATATATTATGTTAACTAATAAAGTATAATTAATATAATAACATATATATGTAATAAAAAACCAATCTTAATGGTTCCTAATCTAATGTTTATGTCTACTTATTAAATAAATATTTACTTAAATTAAAATAATGTACCTAATATATATTACAAAGAAAACTAATACTAAAAAAATACCTTAAACTAATATACACACACACACATATATATATATATATATATATACCATATTAAACCATTAAAGTCTTAACAAAATAATAATATAATAAATTAGAAAAAATTTGGATAGAAACCGAACCTGATTGCAGGGCTACTGTCTCCAATGTGCGTAGCTGCTGCAAAGCGCTATCGTACAAATTTTGTTGGTGATCGGCGGTTCGTGTAGTTGTAGTGATTAGTGCCAGTACGTAAACTACGTCAAAGTGGGGAGCAATGTACGTCTTTGATGTGTGCTACTGTTGACGGATGGGGCTTATCATGATCCTAAAGGAGGCCTAGTAGGATTACCTCAAATTTTCGTATCATTTGTGCACCCATGATTTGAAAATCATCTTGCAAGTCAGAGATTGTAAGATCCTAAATAATTAGTCACTAAAGTTTTTATTTATTTATTTATTTACTTATCTTACGATCACATATATGTGACTATGGATATCTGATAAGCCACAGTCCAATAGAACCGTAGAGAATCGGTATCCCCTACTAAATAATAAGATTGGGTAGTAAAGTTATAAAACTCAAACTTACTAAAGTCATAAAATTTAAATATAGTATACAATAATTCTAATGAACCATACAGTCTGTCTTCAGAGTCTAACTTCTATGCTTCTCAATGTTGACACTCAACCCTCAGTTCTTAACTTATGCCCAATCGTCTAGCAACCTACAAGAGAAAACTATTGAGACGTAAGCTACAAGACCTTAGTGAGTTAATTTCCCTCAACCACACAGCAATCAAGTCATACAATAATTAGGTTCAACCAAATGAATGCATGGTAAACAATATGCCAAACAAATACATGCAGGTGATCAGGTATTGCATGTAACTCAGATTTAACACCCTCCGAAGTCAGGGTTGGAGATTCATCGGTACAGTCAGATCTGGGTATCATATTAGAACTTATTTCATAACGAAACTCCGCATTTTGTATTTAAAATGTAATTGTACATCCATTACCAACTTTATCAAAATGAGTTCTACATATGATTGTGAGTAGGTTCACGCAGCCCTCACTCACCCCTAAATGAAAGCCTCTGGACTCGACCCATAGCCAGGCGGTTGGCTCCTCCAACGCCTAGTCATCCCGTAGGCCGGGGTAAAGTCATATGGCATGTGTGCACCGTATAAAATTAATAACACTCAATAATCAATCCACGTATGGCCTCTCGCTACCTTCGTCTAATGTGACTGCCCGGAATTAATTATGCAGTGCATGATTTATGCATGATCCAAGTTAACTTTTCTAGTCGAATAAAATTTAGTCTTATTTATTCAGTGATCATTTCAAGCCACAAACAATAAATTTAGTGAATCTACTATGCAACAAACATTATATTATTGCAATTTAAGGTAAATTCACCATCAACAACAATTATCACGCACAAGCATAACCAAACCCCATACACATTTATTTATAATTCATAATTTATGTTCATTAACTACAAGTACATACAATTATGGAATCATTAAGAAACACTCAATCGGCCATGGCTAGCTTAGGAGTCGTAGTAGTCTAGCGGCAGCTCAGGATTGATATCGAAATCACTTAAGAATAATGGAAATTTTGTAAGGTAGAGAATTTAAAGTTAACTAGTACTAGAATTTGTAAGGTCTATTTCACTTAGTTACGTAAAATTGCTGATCCGAGCTTTTTATCGAATCGCAGGTAACTTTTGCATTTTAGCTCGAATCGTTGTGAACATATAGTCCATTTTGATCGTTTTCGAGCATATTTTCTAGTAGCGAGATCCATTTTGGACATTATGACTCATAATTTAAATTGTGATATAAAAATATCACAAAAATTATTATTTAAGTTTAAAAATTATAAAATATTAATTTTCACTTTTTCTTAATATATTTATGATTTAATAATTATTTAAATCATATATTTGATATTTTTATTATTTTGAGTGTATTTTCCTATTTTTGAGATTTTTACTTTATTATATTATTATTATTATTATTATTGCCTTTATTATTTTTATTATTTCTCATTTTCCCATTATTTATATCTTTTACGTTTAATATATATATATATATACTTATAATATATGTCATAATTTTATTTTTACAAAAATCTTTAATCACGGTATTATATATATATATATATTTATACATACACCTTACATATTTACAAATTTAGTAAATATATTATATATGCTAATACATATTCAGTATACTACTTATATATATATATATATACTATACATTATACGTATTGTATATATATTTATTGAAAATACACACACTCTTATATACATATAATTACCATTTATGGAGGTATATTACTATATATATATACCATACGATTATATATATGTATACTAAAGTAATTATACATGGATATACATATACATATATATTTACGGTACATACAATATATTTACGGTACATACATATACATAGATATACTTATAATTATTTGTTGAAATCTATAATACTAATTATATGTATTCCTAAAAAAATACATAATATATACTCTTCTATATACCTATGTACATACATGTATACATACATAGCCTAATATATGCACATATAATTCAATTTATGTGTTTATGCACATATACATGGACTTAGTAATATTATATGTACAAAATACCATACAAATACTATATTTATACATTTATATACTATATAATATACATCTACACTAGAAAAATAAATTACTTACCTATTGATTTTTTTATTTTTCTTCTTCTTTTTCTTCCTTCTTTCTCTCTTTTCCTTCTTTCTTTTTCTTTCTCTCCCTCACAGTTTGCTTCCAGATTTCGATGTGAAAATTTTTTTTCTTTCTTTTTCCCAAATTTTTCTTTTATTCACGTGAGGATAGCTTAGATTTTAAGCTAAAATCTTATCCTATCTTTTACATTGATGAGAATATGACAAAAAAAAATCATTTGTAAGCTTTTCTTTTTATTTTAGATCAACACATTGCAATTTAACTCCTCACGTGGCTGCTGATTTTGTTTAATCTTTCTAAAACGTGAAATTGAGTTAAAGGAAGAAAAGAGAGAAAAGAGATAAATTGAAAATGAAAGAGAGGGAAAATAAAAATTAATAATAAATATATGTAATTTTTTGTAATATATAAATTATAACAAATCTCATCGTAAATTAATTTTTAAATTTTCGTGAAATTTCATCAATTTAATTGGTACCCGGTACAATTAAAATTTTTATAAGTTATTATAGCGATTTTGTTATAATTTCACACTAATAGGCGATTTAGTCGAGAATTGCAATCGACTATAATTTTATTACTATTGAGTAATATTTAACTATTTTATAAGTTTATATTTATAATTTTAGGGTTTCGAACAAATTCAAGTTCAATTTTGGATTAATGGCGCTTAAAGCAGTTTTAGGGTTTTAATATATGATTTAGGGTTTTGATCAATTTCTAAGGTTTTTACTCCTTATAATATATTTATATTTATGATTTATTAAATTTTTATCTTACTCGGCTTTAGTGACTCTTCAAGTCATCTATAGTCTTAGGGTTCAATCCTTTTCTTAAATAGCTAAATTTACGATGTTTACAGGGCTAGCTGCAATTGGAATGTGTACTGGAGTCGCTGTTCGTAGTGTTGGGACAATGCTAGATGTCGCTGCTGTCGGCCTTGCTGCTGTCCACCTTGCTACTGTCCTGTTTGCTGTTATCCGCCTTGCTGCTGTCCCGTTCACTGCTGTCTGCCATACTGCTGTTCGCCTGGTGTTGTAACTGTTCGCCTGGTCATGCTGAAGAATTCTGTAGCAGTAGTCGTTGGACGTACATAGTCTTAAAGGGTGTTATAACAGTGGCCTGTTTGTGGGACTGTGTTTAGTCGTTGAATTATTGCTGTGTCAAGGTGGTCTTTTTTCTGCTGTGTCTCCTCTTTTTCATGCACGTGTATGTGTATTGTAAGGTCCAAATCAAATCATATCTAGTTATAACTATTGTATCTGATTCAATAAAAACTAAATCCAAATTAACTCAAATCTGATTTAATAAAATCAGATTAGATTCAAATGTTTTTAATTAGATATGAATCCCATTTATTTCTCTCGCTCTTGTAAAATATAGAAAAATAAAAGACATAAGTGCCTAACGAGACTCGAACCTAAGACATCAAACTACATCCATTCCAAATACTCCAATACTTATCCATTAGGCCGTTGGCCTACGCCTTGACATTTAATACAATTAAATTTTACTTAAACTACCCAATTCCCTAAAATAATTATTTGTACTAAGTTAAACTAAAATTATTTGTTATAATATAAGTTACTTCCTAAAAATCTACGAAATTTTTATAATTTTTCCTTTTCTTATTTTTTGGTATTTCAATCATTTGTTAATTTTTATTATTTTTTATCTTTTATTAATTTTTTTTTATTATTTTTATTTTTGAATTAGGACCCTTTTTGTAAAAAAATAAAAAATTAGAACTACAGAGGGGCAAAAATTAGGTGTCTACATACATTACTTCCTTAGGACATGCTTTTTTTTTTTTGTCTTTTTCTTTTTAGGCAAGTTACCCTAACTTATAGGTATAAATACTCTTATACTTGTAGCTAGAAAGAAATCATATCAGATCATTCTTAATACACTTTTGAGTACTTTTCTTCCTTGCGTAAACTTTGTTTGTTTACTTTCAACAACACTCTTATTCTTTCTCTTAAGTAAGGTTAGGTGGCAAGTAACCTCACTGGATTAATTTGTGCGTCATATCAAATTGTGCTGTGAGTCATCAGAAGTTCCATTGGTGTATCATATCTTCTAGAGCTGTTTATGGGTTTTGCTTGCTGTTTCATTCTTCATCTTTACCCTTTTCACACTTTCTCCATTAATCCTTTTTCGAGCTTTCTATAAGCTTGGACCCATCCAATAACTGGCCTTATCTATTCTTAGTCATGGTTCGCAACATCTTGGTATTAAAGTGGAGATTTTGTGTGAATTGTAGTAGTTCTTCTTAAAGTTCTGTTATACTCTATTTTTGCATATATGAAACAAAGTAAGTTACTGTGTTTAGTTAACTACTGTGTTGTTAACTGATAATTTCTTGGAGTGTTTATTTGAACTTTGAATCTGGGAGGAAAAATGACAGACCTAAATATGAATGTTGGTACTAGTGATGACAATGAAGTTGTCCGCCATGGATAATAGTCTCAGGGAACTCCTAGAAGTATTGATGAGAGGCTTAATGAGGTAGTTAACCTCTTAGGAGATTTGACTCAAGCTGTTCATGCATTATCTTGCTAACCCATTGAGACCACACAAAACATTCCCCAAGTTGCTTAATTTGTTAAATGTCAAAACCTAGCTCGACTCATTTGAGGTGGAGGAGTTGGCAATTAAGTGAGGCGAAGGGTAAACTTGAGAAAGCTTGATGAAGAGGAAGAAGAGCATTTTGAAGAAGAGCGTATACGAATCCCTAGAGCATTGGACCATGTGAAGCTTCGGATTCCAAGTTTCAATGGATCTAAGAATGTTAATAAGTATCCGGAATAGGAAGAGAAGGTTGAGTATATGTTTGATTACTATTAATATGAGGATTATGAGAAGGTGAGAACTGCTGCTGTTGAATTCTCCAGGTATGCTGCCATGTAGTGGAAGAATTTTCAGGCCATGAGAAGATGAGAGGGCTACCGAGAGATTAATACTTAGCCTAAGATGAAGAGAGTACTTAAAAATAGGTTTGTGCCAAAAACTTATCTCCAAGATACTTTCACTCAAATTTAGGAGCTGAGACAAGGAGAACGAATTATTGATGAATATGTTTAAGAGTTTCAAATGCTCATGATCCATTGCAAAGTGGAGGAACCACCAGCTCGAACAGTCTTAAGGTTTGTTACTGGGTTAAGAGGAAACATTTGAGACGTTGTGGAGCTCCAACAATTTGACACCATCGATGAGGCTATTAGCATTACTCAACGAGTAAAGAGGCAAATAAGGAGCTGAGTATTAATAAGGAGCTGAGTATTAGCAAGGATGCCGACTAGCCGACCCAGATAGGCAAGTCACTGAACTCTGCCGAGTACCAAGCTGAGAAGGAAGGTTGATGTCAGATTGAGCAGAAAGGCCGACCTAATGATGAAGTGCTGACTCAAACATATGAGAAGGGGCAAGGGTTTCGCAGGAAGGCCAGCCAGATCAAGTGCTTTAAGTGTTAGGGATTCGGATATATGGTTTCTTAGTGCTCGAATCGACGGATGATGGTAATCAAGGGAGGCATCCTAAAGCTAGAATTGGAGAGTATGGATGAGGACCCCAAGGAAGAGGAGGTTCTTACCAAGAGGACATGTTTCCTAAGGACTTTGATCAGTTACTCATGATTATCCGATATACTATGAACATGGAACCCTCGCGAGAGGAAGAGTAGAAAGAGAATTTGTTCCATACCACCTGTAAGGTAAATGATTAGATGTGCGTCCTCATCATGGATAGTAGAAGCTGCACTAATGTAACATCAACCGATCTTGTTTCAAAATTGAAATTGCCAATTGTTTCACATCCAAGGCCGTACAAGTTAGACTGGTTGAGTGAGAAAGGAGCATTTCATGTCAATCAACAAATACTACTACCAATCGCTATAGGGAATTACTCTAACCAGATTCTTTGCGACATACTACCTATCTACGCTTCCCACATGTTGCTAGGTAGACCATACTTGTTTGATAGGAGAGTTATACATGACGACTATAGGAATATGTATATGTTTGAGAAGGATGACCGAAAGATCACATTGAACTCGATGTCGCTAAGAGAAGTTCACAAGTTGTAAACAAAACTTGCTTGCGAGTCGAAGAAGGCTCTGGTGATGAGTGGAGCCAAGCTTTAAGAGGCCATCAATGCTAATGAGCCAACCCTCTTGTTAGTTAAGCAATTATTGGAAATGAAGGAACGGTGTAAGTTACCCTAGGAGATCGAGGAGTTATTAGGTGAATATGCCGATCTGTTCCTAAAATAGTTACCTAAGGGGTTGCCCCTAACGTAAGGTGTGGAACATTTCATTGACATAGTACCCAGCGCTATACTGCTGAATAAGCCAGCTTATCAAATGAATCCCGAGTAGGTTTTTAAACTCCAACGTTAAGTCAATTAGTTATTAGAGAGAGGGTATGTCAAGGAGAGTCTCAGTCCTTGTGCTGTACTTGCGCTTCTAGTGGCGAAGAAGGATGGAACCTGGTGAATGTATGTAGATAACCAAGCTATGAATAAGATCACGATCAAATATAGGTATTCGATCCTAAGGTTAGAAGACATGTTGAATGAGCTTAATGGAGCTAAGATTTTCAACAAGATCGACTCAAATTTGGCTGCCATCAAATTCGTATGATGCTAAGAGACAAGTGAAAGACTATGTTCTAGACTTGATGTAAACTTTATGAATCGATGGTCGTGCCTTTCGGCTTATCGAATGCCTCGAGTACTTTCATGAGACTAATGAACCATGTACTAAGACATCTCATGGCGAAGTGTGTCATGGTGTACTTTGACAACATCCTGATCTGCAGTGCTGACATACCGAGTCACTGTGAATATCTTAGAGCAATCCTAGATATCCTCTGTATCGAGAGACTATTCGGAAATTTAAAGAAATGTTGCTTTTTCTAAGAGGAATTGGTATTCTTAGGCTATGTAGTTAGTAGATGAGGCTTGCAAGTTGATGATGAGAAGATTTGAGCAATTGTCAAGTAGCCGACTCCTACTACTTATGCTAACATGAGAAGCTTCCATAGACTGGCTTCATTCTATAGGCGGTTTATCAGGAATTTCAGCACCTTCACCGCACAACTTACTGAGTTAACAAAGAAGAATACCAACTTCTGAAGGAGAGAAAGGGATGTGAGGAGTTTTTCTAAGATAAAAGAAAGGTTGACCTCTGCCCTGGTATTAGTACTACCCGACTTCGACAAATTTTTTTAGTTAGAATGCGATGCATTAGGCATTAGAATAGGCGTTGTCCTAATGCAGGAAGGCCGACTAATTGCCTTCCATAATGAGAAGCTTCGAGGACCCTAGTTGAATTACTCTGTGTATGATAAAGAACTTTTTGCACTAATTCGAGCATTGCAAGTATGGCCACACTATTTACTACTAAGAGAATTTGTCATATATACTGACTATGAATCGTTGAAATAACTCCAAAGTCAGACTAAGTTGTCGAAGCAACAGGCGAGATGCGTTGAATTCCTTGAAGGATTCATTTTTGTGATAAAGTACAAGTAAGGAAAGAGCAACATAGTTACAGATGCTCTTTCAAGGAGATATGCGCTTTTATCAGAACTGCAAACTAAACTGTTTGAGTTTGTAAGTATTAAAGAACAATATTCTAAGGATCCATACTTTGGACCCATAATTTTGAGGTGCGTCAATGAGAGGACGGTGGATGAGTATCATGTGGAGGATGGCAACTTCTTCCAAGGAGGAAAATTATGCGTGCCGAATTGCTCACTAAGAGAGCTACTAATTAGGGAAGCCTATAGTAGAGGTCTCTCCAAACACTTTAGAGAAAGAAAGACTTATGAATTGTGGAACAGTTGACTCTTTTGGCCAAGAATGAGGAGAGATATGCATTGAGTGGTTAAAAGTTGTGCCGTATGCAAGATGGCCAAGTGCCGAGCCGAATAAGGGAGAGTAATGCTCTTACCTGTCCCAGTAAAACCGTAGACCGAATTCAGCATAGACTTTATTCTCGGACTGTCGCAAATTGCCCCAAGCAAAGATTCTGTAATCGTCGTTGTGGATAGGTTCAGTAAAATGGCACACTTCATGCCTTACTTAAAAACTAATGACGCTTCTACCATTGCTTCTCTTTTCTTACAGGAGATTGTGTAGATATATGATGTGCCGAGAAGTGTAGTCTCTAATAAAGATCCAAAGTTCTTAAGCTATTTCTGGAGAACCCTGTAGTGTCGGTTAGGAGTCAAATTACTCTTCATTACCTTATGCCACCCCAAAACTAACAGCTAAACAGAGGTAGTCAATCACACTTTGGGATCACTACTCTGAGCTACAACAAGTAAGAACTTGGCTAATTAGGACATCTTCATGTTTGTGGTTGAGTTCGCTTAAAATCGAACGGTACATGAAACCATTAAGCAAACTGTCACGAACTGAGGACGGCCTAGTCGTGGCAAACGCCGTATACTGCATGAAGAACCCCTGATTGGTTACCCTTCCAATCAAAAACTCTTCACACAATATACAAGGCTCTACAACTACTAGTTCCAAAGTACATTCAGATTCACATGATATCATCACACAACATATTTATATAAAAGTTAAGCTCAAAAGCTTACATTACATAGTATTTAAGTATGTCTAAGTTCATAATGATAAGGGAAACATAAGTTAAACATAAGTACATGAGGTACAGTCTACATAAACTGTTTTCCTCTCATCACACAGGACACCTCGCTCTTGCCCAAGTCCCCAGGCTAACCTATGGCATCCTTCGTCCTGTCTCTACGAACAGGCTATCTTGCAACAAAAGTATAAAGGGGTGTAAGCCTAGGCTTAGTGAGAAAAACCCTAAGCCACACAACAAGCAAGTTATAATTACATTATAATCACGCATATGAATGAATGATCAAACAAAATGCTAAATAATACGCATACTTAACTAGTTCATATGCGTAACTCAGATTTAACGCCCTCCGAAGTCAGGGTTAGAGTTTACACGGCACCAGTCAGATCCGGGTATTACACTAGAACTTACTTTACTACGGAACTCCATGTTCCGTACTTATATCAAATAACTCTTTTATTTTCAGAAAAAAAAAAAAACACAAGTTCTAGTATAATTGTGAGTGGGCCCCCGCAGTCCACACTCACCCCTAAACGGAGGCCTCTAGACTCGACCCTTAGCCAGGCGGTTGGCGCCTCCAACGCCTAGTGTTCCCGCGGGCCAGGGTAAGGTCATTTTGTACGAGTGCACCGTACATAACCAAATAAATCAATAATATCAACCCCCGAATGGCCTCCCTTTACCTCCGTGTGATGTGACGGCCGAAATAGTATCCATGCTATGCATGTTAATGCATGTTTCAGTTTCTTTTTATAGCCGAGTATAAGTTAGTTCAAATTATGCTGTGACCATCCATTAATACACATAATTATTTTCTATACTACCATGCAACAAACAAGGCATTCTCTGCATTTAAGGTAAATTCACAACTCAACAATCAATTACATACACAAGCATATCCCGAACCCCACATAGCAATTAATTAACAATAATATTTAAGTCCACTATCTACAATCACAATCAAGAATGGAATCACAAGGTAAATACTCACTCGGCCATAGAAGTTCACCCTAATCGTAGTAATCGATCGAGAGGTCCTCGCTCATCTCAGAGTCACCTGATCATTATGTGATAACAATGCTAATAAGTATTTGAAGTACCTACTAATTCTAAACATCTAATTACCTAGTTCTGCTTAAATTACTATTAATTTTCACTCGGTAGGACTTTAATTTCAATCGTATGTAACTTTTCCGTTTTATTTTTGATATTTATGAATTTATAATCGTTTTTCATCGTTTCTGAACATAGTTTCACATGGTAAGATCTATTTTGGATATTAAGACCTCTATTTTATGTTATGAGCTAAATTTATAAAACTTTTTAGTGATGACCACCTAAGTACTTTTATTACTTATGTTTATATCTTTTATTTCTTAAATTCTTTTAATGAAAGAATTTTACTTTGCTATTACTAATTCATATATTGGATTAGGTATAATCTAATTTAGAAGGTGTATTAGGTTTTACTAATTTAGTTACCTAATTACCTACACTTTTCTTAATTTTTTCTTATTTTCTAATCTTATGTTTATGTCATCGCTTACATCATCACTTGCTTATGTCATGGCTTATGTCATCATGTGCTTATGTCATCACTTACCTCATCATATGCTTACATAAGCCTTCCATCATGCTTATGTCATATGCATATGTATTATATACATATTATCTCTTTCTCTTATACTTATGTACATATACTTTATACATACTTATACTCATACCTATACTTAGGTTTATACCGTATTTATACATGTATACATACCCGTATACCTATACGGTGGAATACATATTTTATACTAAAATTTCGTATGCCTAAATTTTTCCTTAAGAAAAGCTCCCTAATTCCATGTTTTTGTGTTCTTATGTACATATTTAGTGTAGTATATGTATGGTTAGTAAGATTTGATCTTAAATTAGGTTATGTACATGTTAAATACTCATGTACAAAGGTTCTTCTACTTATACTCTTTTGTTATTTCCTTATGTATGCATACATAGAAGCATATCCTCATGTCTTTCTTTCTTCTCTTTCAAACTTCAAGTTTCTACACTTAAAGAAGGAAACTTTGTTTCCTCTTCTTCAAGACAAAACTAACCACATAACTACTTATCTAATCTACCTAATTAACTAACTAATGACTAATAGAAAGTAAGATAAAGCACTTAAAAACATACCTTTTATGATGTTGAAATGGAGGAGACAAAAGGGAAGAAATGAAAGGGAAAGAAGGGAGGGGAGTTCACGGCATAAAAGGGGACTTTTTGTTTTGTTTCTTTTGTTTGTTTCTCTTAATGTAAAACAACATGTGGTGGGGTTAAGGAAGACATTTGTGGACGGCAACAAGAGAAAAAGAGAGAAAAAGAAAAATCAAAAAGAAAAGAAAAGGAAGACATCATTACATAAGAGATATTTTTCTTATCTCTTAACCTTTGTTGACTTTTCAACATGTTGACTTTAGTCAACTCGTGTTGACTTGGTCAACATTTGAAATTTGGTCAACATGTATTATCTTAGTCAACATTCCTTGAGCATGTGTAATTTTGTGCGCATAATGTAGTAATTAAGGGAAATTAGGGGAGAAATGAAGGAAATGAGAAGAATTGAGGTATATGATGCATTGATGTGTAAATGTGGTTGATGAGATCTTACTTTAGGTCTTTAGAGTCCATATATCTTATTTGATAAACTACTTTGGATAACAAGTGTAAAAAGTGCTAATTTGGGCATTAAAGTTCACTATATATAACCTAATCTTCAACTATAACCCTAACCCTAAGTAAGACTGTCTTAATCATATATTTAAGGAATAAATATAATCTATGACTCATTATCTTAGTTCCTAATGGATTACTTGAGAATTTGAATGATATAAGTAAGAATGAGGGTTATCTCTAACCTTTTACTAACGATTTTGCAAAATATAAGCATTATATTTTCAATTAGGGTTTTAGGGTATATCATAATGGATTGGTGTACATATGTCCTTAATGAAATCATTTTTAAGGTTTTTTGTCGCTTTCGAAAGGAATCTTTAGCTTTTAGAAACATTTAGGGTAGAAAACTTCTTTACGCGATTAATTAAGTCTTTTAGGGTTTTCACTTTAATTAGCCTTGTCGACTCCTAAATTGTCTACAATAGTTGAGTCTATTTCAAAAACTAGATTGAAACTTTTAGGGGTTTACACAAACTCCCTTCAAGGTAGTCTATGGGTTCAATCTCGAGTTACCCCTCGACTACGCCCCTGTACTAGTACCCGCGTAAGGGGACCTTGATGCATTGGCCAGAGCACAATCCATTCATCACATCTATGATAAGGTCACTCGACTCATCAACCAAGCTGCTAGAAGACTGTGAGAAAAGACTAAGGGTAAAATAACTAAACAGTTTCAACAGGGAGACTTGGTGTGGTTGGACTTCAGTAAAGAGTGGTTCTCAAACAAAAGGAGGAACAAATTATCTACAAGAACGGAAGGACCTTTTAGAATCCTCTAGAAGATCAATGATAATGCCTATAGGTTGGAATTTTTCGAGGACTATAGGGTTTCTAATGCCTTCAACATTGCCGACCTCAGTTCATATCGTCTTGATGGAGAGCTGAGCGAACATTATTCAAATTTGATCCTAAATCTAAAACAACCCAGAAGGGATGATAGGAATTAAGCTATCGGACTTCTGACCTGTAACTAAGCCTTAGGACTAAAGGGGCTAACATGACGAATCATTCTATTCCAATCGACCCTTGTCGAGGTCGAGTACCTCCTCACCGAGTTACCCTTTATGCCGAACTATATAACTACCCATCTTTTTATAGTGTGCCGAATGAAGGATTACTCACTAGCGTTGAGCCAACCAATCACTTAGCATCTTCCTTGTTGAGAAGCCAAGAGAGAGACTTTGGACTGACTAAGCTGTCCTTGCTCCAACAAGCCATCTGTCTATACTTTTTGTTCGCATCTTCTAATAATCTCGCTAATATAACATCATCACGTATACAGTATCATGTATAGAATCTGTTACACCAATGATTGTTTTTCTTATATATTCATTTTTATCCTTTTGTATCTTGTACATTACTTCCTTAAGAAATGCCCTTTTTATTTTTTCCTTTTTAGGCAAGTTGCTCTAACTTATGGGTATAAATATCCTTGTACTTGTAGCTAAAAAGCAATCATATTAGATCATTCTTGATACACTTTTGAGTACTTTTTTTCCTTGCGTAAACACTGTTTATTTACTCTCAGCAACACTATTATCCTTTCCCTTAAGCAAGGTTAGATGGCGAGTAACCTCACTAGACCAATTCGTACGTCATATCGAATTACGCCGTGAGTCCTCGGAAGTTCCAGTGGTGCATCATATCCTCTAGAGCTAGTCGTGGCTTTTGCTTACTATTTCATTCTTCATCTTTTCCCTTTTTGCACTTTCCCCATTAATCCTTTTTCAGGCTTTCTACAAGCTTAGACTCATCCAGCAATTGACCTTATCTATTCTTGGTCACTGTTAGCAACAGACTGAGGTCGATAATATTAAAGGTGTCAGAAACTTCATAGTCTTTAGGCAGCTCTAACTTGTAGGCATTGTCATTAATCTTCTAGAGGATTCTGAAAGGTCCCTCAACTCTTGTAGATAGCTTATTCCTTCTCTTGTTAGGAAACCTTTCCTTATTGAGGTACAACCACACCAAGTCTCCTGGTTGGAATTGTTTAGCCATCTTACCCTTGGCCTTCTCTCACGTTCTTCTAGTGGCTTAGTTGATCAACTGAGTAACTTTGTTGTAGATGTGTTGAAGGGACTGTGCTCAAGCTCTTATGTTAGGGTCTTCTTGCTCAGATTCAGGTATAGGGGTGTGATCGAGGGGTAACTCGAGATTAAAAAGATAGAAAACTTCGAGGGGGTTTACTTGGTGATGTCATGTACTATTCAGCTGTATGCAAAATCAACCATTGGTAAGCAAATGTCCCAATCAGCTAAGTTCTTGGCTACTATAACTAGGAGCAACGATCCTAAAGTACAATTGACTACCTCTGTTTGGCCATCTATTTAAGAGTAACAGGAAGTGCTGAATAATAATTTAGTCCCCATTCGTTGCCATAGAGTTCTCCAAAAATGGTTCAAGAACTTTAGGTCTCTATCTAACACTACAATTCTCGGTACGCCGTGTAGCCAAACAATTTCCTATAAGAAAAGAGAAGTAATAGCCAAAGCATCGTTAGTCTTGGAACAAGGCATAAGATGTGTCATCTTGCTAAACCTATCCATGATGACCATTACTAAATCTTTGCTCTGGGCAATTTATGGTAATCCGAGAACAAAGTCCATGCTCAACTCAGTCCACGGTTTCGTTGGAACAAGCAAAGGCATTGCTTTCCCTTGATTGGCTAGACATTTAGCCCTCTTACACACGGCATAGCCTTCTATAACTTTGTGCACTTTATGCCTCATTTTCAGCCAGAAGAAATGACCATTCAATAGGTCATAGGTCCTTCTCTCCCTAAAATGTCCAAAGAGTTCTCCACTATGGGCTTCCCTGACCAATAATTCTCTTAGTGAACAAGTCGGCATGCACAATTTCCCTCCTCGAAACAAGCAGCCCTCTTCTATGTGATACTCATCCACTATCCTCCCATCAACACAATGTGCAAGTATGGGTCCAAAATGTAGATCCCCAGTATACTGTTCCTTAATGCTTGCAAACCCAAGCAATCTTATCTGCAACTCAGTAAGGAATGCATGTCTTCTCGAAAGAGCATTGGCAACTACGTTGCTCTTCCCTTGTTTGTATCTTATTATGAAATTAAATCCTTTAAGGAATTCAACCCATCTCGCTTACTGCTTTGACAACTTTGTCTAACTTCAGAGGTACCTTAAGGAATCATGGTCAATATAGATGATAAATTCTCTCGGTAGCAAATAATGCTACCATACTTACAATGCTCGGATTAATGCTAAGAGTTCTTTATCATACATAGAGTAGCTTAGTTGAGGCCCCCTAAGCTTTTCACTATGGTAGGCAATTAGTCGGCCTTCCTACATTAGGACAGTACCTATTCCAATGCCTGATGTGTCACATTTCAACTCAAATGCTTTCTCGAAGTTAGGTAAAACTAGTATAGGGGTGGAGGTTAATCTTTCCTTCACCTCAGTAAAGCTTCTCTCCTCCTTTTCTCCCCATTTAAAGTTAGTGTTCTTCTTTGTTATCTCAGTAAAGGGTGCAATGAGAGTGCTAAAATTCCTAATGAATCTTCTGTAGAATGAAGCTAGTATATGGAAACTTCTTATCTTGACACAAGTAATAGGAGTTGATCACTTGACAATTGCTCGGATCTTCTTGTCATCCACCCATAAGCCTCCTCCACTTACCACGTAGCTCAAGAATACCACTTCCTCTTGACAAAAGTTACACTTCTTGAGATAATCGAATAATCTCTTGGCATGAAGGAGATTTAATACGGCTTAAAGATGTTCATAATGACTCGTCATGTTGGCATTGTACACTAAGATGTTGTCGAAATACACCATGACACGCTTCCCCATTAGATGTCTCAACATATGATTCATCAGTCTCATGAAAGTGCTCAGAGCATTCGACAAGCCAAATAGCATAACCATTTACTTGTATAGTCTATGTCGAGTTTTGAACACAGTCTTCCACTCATCTCCCTGCCTCATGCGAATTTGATGGTAGCTAGATTTCAGATCAATTTTATTAAAGATCTTAACTCCATTCAATTCATCCAACATATCTTCGAATCTTAGGATAGGATACTTTTATTTGATCATGATCTTAACCATGGCTCGGCTATCAATACACATTCGCTAAGTTCCATCCTTTTTAGGCATTAGAAGTGCCAAAACAGCATAAGGGTTGAGACTTTCCCTAAGATACCCTTTCTCCAGCAACTCGTTAACTTGTTGTAGTTTAGAAGCTTGTTTGGGACTCATTCGATAGGCCGATTTATTTGGTAAGGTGTTGCCAAGTATTAAGTCAATGCAATGTTTTATCCCTCAAATTGGGGGCAACCCCTTGGGTAACTGTTTTAGGAACAGATTGGCATATTCATCTAACAATGCTCTCACTTCTAGGGGAAGTTCACCCCGCTCCCTCAATTCTAACAAATGCTTAACAACATGAGGGTCGACTTGCTGGCGTTGATGGCCTATTAGAGCTCAGCCCTACTCAACATCAAAGTTTTCTTTAATCCGCGAGCAACTCGTTAACTTGTTGTAGTTTAGAAGCTTGTTTGGGACTCATTCGATAGGCCGATTTATTTGGTAAGGTGCTGCCAAGTAGTAAGTCAATGCAATGTTCTATCCCTCAAATTGGGGGCAACCCCTTGGGTAACTGTTTTAGGAACAGATTGGCATATTCATCTAACAATACTCTCACTTCTAGGGGAAGTTCACCCCGCTCCCTCAATTCTAACAAATGCTTAACCAACATGAGGGTCGACTTGTTGGCGTTGATGGCCTGTTAGAGCTCAGCCCTACTCAACATCAAAGTTTTCTTTAATCCGCGAGCAAGATCTGCTTGCGGTTTGTTAACTTCACTCGGCAGCATCAGGTTCAATGTAATCTTCTTGCTATCCTTCTTAAACGTAGATATGTTCCAGTATCCGTCATGGATAACTCTCCTATCAAAGAGCCATGGTAAGCCAAGCAATACATGTGAGGAGCACATGGGCAACACATCGTAGAGCATATTATCGGAGTAATTTCCAATTTTGATTGGCAATAGTACTTGCCAAGTGACATGTAGTGCTCCTTTCTTACTCTGCAAATACAACTCGTATGACTTCAACTGTATGATTGTCACAACTTTAACCTTGTGATCGGATCGGTTAATGCCACATTGGTGCAGCTTTTACTATCCACAATTAGCGTGCTCACCTAATCATTTACCCTATAGGTAGTATGAAACAAGTTCTTCCTCTGTTCCTCCTCACATGAAGGTTTTAAGTCCATTACACATCGGATAATCAAGATCAATTAATCTTAGTCCTTGATAAACACGTCCTCTTTGATTAGTTCATTATCATGAGAAACTTCTTTCTTAGTAAGGTTCTCCTCCTCCTCAGGTTTCTTATCAATAATTTCTACCTCTAACTTCAGGACGTCTCCCTTGATGACTATGGTTCTTCAGTTTAGACATTAAGCAGCCATATGTCCAAACTTGAAGCACTTGATTTAGCTCGTCTTCCTACCAGATCCTTACCCTTTCTCATAAGTCCAGGTCAGTACGTCATTATTAAGTCGGCCCTTCTTTTCGGCTTGGACATACATCAGATCAACTCGGTACTTGACTGAGCTCAATGACTTCCTTGTCCAGGTCAGTTAGTTAGTAGTCTGGTTGGTACTTAGCTTCTTTTTTGCCTCTCTACTCATTGAACTATTCGAATAGCTTCATCTATTATGGTGAATTGTTAGAGTTCCACAATGTCTCAAATGTCACCTCTCAATCCAATAAAGAACCTAGAGATTGTTTGTGTTGCTAGTTCCTCCACTTCACAGTAGATCATAAGCATCTAAAATTCTTGGACATACTTATCAACAGTTCAGCCTCCTTGCCTCAACTCTTGAAGCTAAGTAAAAGTATCTTTGAGATAAGTATTTGGTATGAATATATTTCTGAGTATTCTCTTCATCTTAGGCTAAGTATTAATCTCTCTATATCCTTCTTGTCTTCTCATAACCCAGAAATTCTTTCACCACATTGCATCATATCCAAAGAACTCAATAGCAGCAGTTATCACTTTTTGGTAGTCCTCATATTGGTAATAATTAAACATACACTCCACCTTTTCTTCTTACTCTAAGTATTCATCCTTACTTTCAAACCCATTGAAGCACGAAATCCAAAACTTTACATGATCAGATGCTTTAGGTACTCTAACTCACTCTTCTTCTTCATAATACTCTTCTCCCATCTCTCTCAAGTCAATCCTTTTCCTTATTCGTCTATATACTCCTCTACCTTGAACTTATTGAATTAGGTTCTAACCTCTCATAGGTCAGGTAGCTAGTGGGGTATCATGCGCGGCTTCAGCAAGTTGGTAAGCCAACTCATGAACAACTCGGGTTAAATCCATTAAAAGGTTAGTCATCTCATCAAGTCTCTTGTTAGTGCTCTTAGGGGTACCCTGAAACTATCGACTATGGTGGATAACTCTACCATTGTCATCTCCATCACTAACATTAATACTCGGATTTGATATTTTCTTTGAGATTTAGTTATCAAACTCTTCAATTAGGCATTAAAACAAACACTTCCATAAACCAGAAGCCCAACAACCAACAAACATGACAACTAGACAAATATAGAAACTCGGTCTATTTCATATGCCTAAAACAGAGTATAGACAGAATTTTGAAACAAACTTCTACAATCCAAATGAGACCTCCGCTCTAATACTAAGATGATGCTTACAGCGACTAAGAACAAACAAGGCCAGTAGTAGGGATAGGTCTAAGCTTGCCGAAAGCTTGAAAAATGGTGATGAGGAAATGTGCGACAGAACAGAAAGTGAACGAAATGTAAGCAAAAACCACAAACAGTTCCAAAAATATGACATATCAATGAAACTTCTAAGGACTTATGGCTCAACTCGATATGATACATAAATTGGTCCAGTGAGGTTACTTGCCACCTAGTCTTACTTAAAGGTTTGGATAAGAGTGAAGAGAAAGTAAACAATCAATGTTTACGAGAGGAAGAATACTCAGTGTATTAATGGTAATCTGATGATTGTTAGCTACAAGTACACGGGTATTTATACTCGATAAGTTAAGACAACTTGTCTAAAAGGGGAAAAGACAAAAAAGGGTAATTCTCAAAGAAGTAATATATAAAGAATACAAAAGGTAAAAAAGAATATTCAAGAAAACAATAATTCGTGTAACAGATTCTACATGTGGTCTTGTATACGTGGTAGAGATGTATTAGTGAGGTTACTGGAGGATGCAGACAAAAGAGTATAATCAAATTGCTTGTTCGAGTAAGGGTGACTAAGGATTAGTCCGAGGTCTCTCCTTCGACCTTTCGACAAGGGTAATGCCGACCAATTGGTTAGCTCGGACATGAGTAAGTAAGCATGTATGGTTTGGTTATTGTCTTGGCATTCTACAATTCAGCAAAAAACCTTTGAGAAGTAGGCAGTCATACGATTTGACATGTAGAGTTAGTCGGCAAAGAGATACTTGGTTTCGGTAGGAGTTGGCTAGAGCAAGAGGATTCGCCTATAGGTTAAGGTCCATTAACCCGATTCCTATCATTTTTTTTTTCATTCCTCAAATCAAGGAGTTGTAACAATCTCATTATGCAAACCAACTTAAGCTAAAAATTATCCACCTTAGTCGCTAACATAGGTATAGTTTATACAAGGTGTTTATAACTCCATCACTTTGAGGCATCCAATTCTATACTTGATTAATATATACTTGTGGTGTGATTTTCAAAATAGTTGATGAAAATAACTTTGTGATTTAATCATCCGATAAGAATTGATTTTATAAACCATATGGAGTACAAAATCTTGAATTTAACCAAAAGTTTCAAGAATCATATTGATACAAAAAGATAATGCGTCTCATAAAGAATTTATTAAAGTTTATAGGTTTGCAAAGTGAAGAATACATATTAGTAGTTGAAAACAAGAGAGTCACCTAAAGAAACCCTATTAGTGTTCTTAAAAGTTAGTAAAGTCAATAAATAAAATAAAAATCCAGCCAATTTGTCTTCAATCTCACTCCCCGACCCCGTTTTCTAATCTCTTAGGATTTGGAGATGTGTTGGTAATTTACTTGGAACCTGTAAAATAACTATAGGGTGATAAGCGACAACTTGCTCAGTAAGTGAGACGAAGTCAATAGTACATATCTAACACAGAACATTTAGAGTTTTCAAGTAGTTTAATTAGATGTTATGTATGTACAAGTAAGTTCCATCGCATGATGTTATTTAGTCTGTCGTGAGATTAGAAAAATTATACAAGTTCTAATTCAGGTTATGGAGTTCAACATCTTACACGCGAATTGGAACTAAATCGGAGCTTCTACAATGGAGAATACCCTCCGTTCGAAATTACCTTCAAATCATATCCCTAACCATGCCGCAACTTCTTCTCCTGTCACTTAATTCAACTAAGGGTAAGAAAATGATTATTTTAGCTATCCTCATTGAATGATCGATGTTTAGTCCGATAATCCTAGTCATTCCCTTAGTGAGTTGCGATGCCTTTTCTGTTAGAAGTTAAGCCATGTTTGAGTTAGTTTGCTTTTGGGGTGATCAAGCAGTTTCAAACAATCTAATGAAGCAATAACATAAAGTAATTGATACATAAAGTTTAGCACTCCACAGTAGCAGAACAATATTTAAGCACACATTTGCATACATACAATCAACTAACTTACATCTACAAACAAGACACATACTAAAGCCTTTAAGTATTCTTAAATAATACTTCAAAGTGCAGTAAAGCACTGATCCCACTTATCTGGACATGTGATACTTGACAGTCTTGATGGTTGGTCTCATGCACTTCATTTAACCCCTAAATATTCAAGATAATCACTTTAGTTTTTCTAAATATAAAGTAAATGAATTCATTTTGATAATTTAAATGTGGTTGTGACTTATCTTAAGAAAGTTATGTAACCCTTATATTGAGTTTTAACTTTGATGTTAAAGTCTTTGAACAAGGTTTTGAAGGCTTGCATAATACCAAGTTATGGTCCAAGAACCTTCTAATGAAGTATCTCATATGAGTGTCCCTAAATGGGTAACCTTCTAACCACGTCTCTAACGTTATTCCAGTTATACTTCTTACTCTAACTGACCCTCTAAACAAGTCTTTGAAGTAATTTCATCTAAGCCTTCTAAATTAACCAACCCTTTGATCAAGTCTCTAAAATTATTACAACCACGCTACCTTTACCAAATAAGTTCCTAAATAAGGCTCCAACATGGTTATAGTTAAGATCCTTTCACTAGCTAACCTTCTAATTAAGTATCTAAAGCAAAAATTAAGTCCTTCTTTTTCTAGATCAACCCTCTAAAGAACCGTCTAAACAAATCCTAATTAAAAGTTTACTCTAAGCAAGTCACTCCGACGTCATATTTCTTGTTACACACATGTTAATATATTATCATTCAATAGGTTCATCATACTCATTAACACCACATCATTAAAACTTCCAAAGCCTCATTTTCCCACTTCAATGCATTAATGTATGATTCAACTCCACTTCAATCCACTCAACTCTATATCACGTCCTATAGTAGAATATAACGCATATGAACTCTAGAATCGCTACAAATGGTTTTCCTCAAATTTAATTACAAATAATTTTTGAAAAAAAAAAAGCATTTTTCTCCAAATTTAGAGGTCCAAAAATTCTCAAAAATCATATAAAATGTTTTTGTTCAAAAACTCTTCATAAAATTCTTGCATATAATATGAGGATGTTCTAGAAAAGGTTTGGTTTTGAAACTATACTCAAAGTTGTTTAAAGCAACTTAAAAAATTGATTGGTTTCACATGATTTCTTAAGTCTTACACTCACTTTAAAATTTTACAATTTGATATTTTTCTATAAAAGTACATGTAAAAATACTTCAAAATAATTTTTCTCATAATTTTTTAAATTAATTTATTATTTTTATAAAATTAGATAAAATCGGGTTGAAGATTTGACTTAACGAAAAAATGCATTTCCGACTACCAACTCTAACCACCCTATTGTTGGCTAAGCTAGTTGCTGCCACCACTTTTGGGTGGTGGTGGTGGTTCTCTCCAGAACACCCCTAAACCTATGCTTTCCAAAATAACTTAGTTTGTCCAATTTTCTTTACATTTCCCCCTAAATTTTTCCTCCTTTGATCTTCTCTTGCTTATATTTTTCCTGAAGTTTAAGAATCCTAAGAAGTTAATAGAGAGCTTTGATGATGATTCCTAGGTTGGTTCATATAAAATGAGAGTTTTTCTTTCTCCAAAAGCTTAAATACCTCATAATCCATACTTATTAGGTGTCTTTAAGCTAATTTCCTAAGTCAACAGTTGTCCATGATGTATTCCACACCTAAGCCAATGCAAATCTGATGGTTTGGTGATTTTTTGTCAAATTTTTATTATTTTCTTATGAGTTTTTAGTTAATTATATATATTTTCAAGTATTTTAAGTATTTTCCAGTATATAATTATATATAATAATTATACTCAAGGTACACATACTATTTTTATATATTATTTTATGTCATTTTATAATTTTAACGTTCAAATAATTTATCTTTAAAGTTTGATTGATTTTTGTTATCTAAATTGCACGTTTACGGCATGTAAAATATAATATACTATAATTAGTGAAATTAACTATTTTTATATATAATACTATTATTTTATTATGTTTATATAATCCAGAATTATGAAGTATCCTCATTTAACTTCTAGGAATCGCATGTAAAATATTGTCTAAATCAATCTACTTTTGCTTATGCTTTAAATTACCTACTCAGAATCCAATACGCAAAACTACAAGGCTCACACTTTCTACACAAAACAACATGAAAAGAAGTGTACTCTTGAATATTCAACTGCAAAACTCTCACCTAAGTAACCTTGGTACCGATATATAACATTCTTTAGCTTTCCCCTTACTTTAACCAATAATCTATTTTGCGGCTTTTTCAAAAGATGAACACACTCATAATATCAATTGTAACAAAACAAGCATTACTGTGTTCTTATCAGCTTGATTATCTAAAAGAATTGGGATATTGACAATCGTCTTGTACTCCTCTTTGATAACAGATGTGCAATTGAGTTTAGTTTCTTATTATTCAGCAAAGGTACAAATAGAAGTAAAAGCAACTATAATTTCTTTAAGATAGAATGGTTAAAGACATCGTCCTCCGTGCTTTTTTTAATTCTACACAAGCTGCCTATAATAGCCCCATATGTTTCAAGATTGGGTCTTAAGTTCTTTTGCTCCATTTTATAATGGAGGACATGTAGGATCATTTAAGGATTTACATTTATAGGGGAGTGAATCTTGTTGTCAAATATCTTAAAAGTAGTGATCCTTATGTTATTGTAAGGATGGGTAAGCAGTTTAATGTTGATTTACATTCCTTCTTCCATGTAAAATGAGTAGTACATTGATTTGAATTGAAAAAACAAGCAAGATAAGGAAAAATTAGTAAAAAAGGTAGAAAGATATAAGCAAGAAGACCTGATTATTTCAAACTTTAACGTCTTAAACAACTACTCCAAATATACAGTTGAACTTATCAAAAGAAACTTAAAAGAGAGAAACCAAACAACCATTTCTAAGATCTTCATATATAGAGAAAGTACATTTTAGCAGTATTTATAATTTTGACATCATCATTTTAGTTTTTATAAAATCTACTACCTGTAATAGTCCTACCTGACAAAAGTTGGTAAGGTAACTAATGCATCTACTCCTTGTAGGGGCTTAAATGCTAACTTTATTCTTGACCATGTAATTAGAAACATGTGATGAGGTATTGATGCTTCAAATCATCGTTGGTTACCATAGCTTAAGCATTGTAAACTAAAATGGGATCACTTATATATGATACGAAAGAGTAAAATGATTTTGCAGTAAAAACTAAATTGTAGGGCAAGGTAGGTGGTAGCTAGAGATAGTGAATGAACAAAAATTTTCATCTTAAAAGCCTAATCAATTGTTATTAGCCCTTAAGGGGTTTAGAACTTAGTCAATGTGTTAGAAAGCTATAGACTTATATCCTCCTGCAATTGATAATTTCAATTTCTTTGTCTAAATTGTTATGTAGTCTTAACTAGAAATTGATTCCCCAAAGGAGAAGTGGATGATTGGAAAATTGATATTTATGATGGTGGTGAAGTTTATGCTAATGGTATATTGTAGAAGGTTCAAGAATGAGATAGTGAGGGATTATGCTCAAGATCATTTCTTCGATGTCATAACTAACTCAGTTGGTCTAGTAACACAATTCTTTGCTAAAAAGCTAGTTTGAGGGGTATAAATGAAATAAAGGGGAATCACAACACTTAATTCTTCTCAACATATTTAAACAACATTATTCTTGCTTCAATAGCCAAAAAAAAAAAATCATAATTTCAATATCTGATAATTTTGTGTTTAACTTTGTATTTGGTTGCAATTTACACTAAGTTACAACCAAATTACACTATGTTTCCCATTTTTACAAGGCATGTATTTTTAGGTTAAGAATATATTATCATAGTTTGTTAAATACGTGGATAAAATTTTATGACATTCGATTAAGGTTTTGTGTTTAAAAATATATTGATAGCTAGAAAAGAAAGCTGTGCAAATAATTAACATAGTAGATAATAGTAGATACTACAATACAGAGCTTAGAGAGCAATACAGAGTACGTTTGGATGCACAAAATATAGCTAAAATAAGCATAAGTAATCAATTTCTCAAACAATGTGCACAAAGAGAGACTTCAATACCAATATAACTTCTCTAGAAAGTAATATAAATCAAGAGTTTTCATTGTACATACCATTAAAGCAAAGTACCGATAGTATATAGACAATTCACAACAAAACTTTTAATAGGCTCTTATTTAGGCATTTCAATAGCTTTTTATCATAAGCAAAGTTGCATAAAAAAAGATATGAAATTCTAATAAACACTTACCATAAGTGGAATATTACTAGGCGAGCTTCAAATTGAAAAAAAAAAATTGAACAAACAATGTGTAATTATTTGAAGAGAAAGTGTAGTAGATTGGAGAGGGTTTTAATGCTTGAGAGTATTTTGAATTAATGTGTGTTTTCTCGAATGGATGCCCGTGATGTAAGGATCTATGAAGTAAGTAGTTTCACAGGTAAATCGTACCTCATAAATGCGATTCATGTGGGTCATTTTATTAAAAGGATGGGAATAGCTTAAATCACATGTATAACATGTGATTCATTGGTTGGGTTTTGAGCTGTATTGCATTTATAAGGTCAAAAAATTTTTCTTATATCTAGTATTTGGTTGTTTAAGCTATATTGCATGTGTTAGAGGTGATTTTTTAAAATTGCATTTGAAACATATGATTCATTTATGTCCTTGTATCGAGCTCTATCACATGTGTAATATGTGATTTGCTTAAATTGCATGTATAATATGCAATTGAATCTTTCTTTCAGTTGTGTCACATATAAAACATGCAACTTTTATTCAAGCATAAATCGCAATTACAAGATACACTTTAACATAGATGTGATTTATCATTGGATCAAAGTTTTCCATTTTTCAACTATGTCACATCTAAAAGTTGGATTTGATTAAATCACATTTCTCACTTGTAATTTAGTGGTAGTATCAACTTTACTCAAAGCATATCCTTTGAATACGATATTTATGTAATTAATGGTGTCGCATCTCAGAGTCGCGATATACATCTAATTTAGATTTATGTAATTTTTATTTTTAGGATCTATAGACACGTATTATGCCTTAGTTTTGTACTTAAGAATATATTTCTATTCATTTAAGGCTATTGTCACTTTCGGTATCCTAATTTTAGTAAAGTATGCAATTTACTATCTAAATTTTGAAATATTTAATTTACAACTTAATTAAAGTTTTGTGATCATTTATACTACCTGACCTGAATTTGTGCAATTTTTTATTTTTAGGATTTGTAGACACGTATTACGCATCAGTTTTGTACTTAAGAATATATTTCTATTCATTTAGGGCTATTGTCGCATTCGATATCCCAATTTCTATTCATTTTGAGCAATTTACTATCTAAACTTTAAAATATTCAATTTGCTACTTAGTTAAAGTTTTCGCGATCATTTATACTACCTGACCTAGATTTGTGCAATTTTTTATTTTTAGGATTTGTAGACACATATTACGTCTTAGTTTTAGGGCTATTGTCGCATTCGATATCCCAATTTTACTAAATTGTGCAATTTACTATCTAAACTTTAAAATATTCAATTTACTACTTTATTAAAGTTTTCGTGGTCATTTGTTTTCCATTTGCTAACATGGCATAAATTGACACATGGTACTTTTGACACGTCTCTTCATTGATGTGGCATTAATGATAAGTGGCATACATTTTAAGAGTAAAAATAAAATCCATTATTAACCAACTTAAATCTAAGTGTATATCATACCACATTGCACACTTATTCAAATTAACATAATGTATAATATATAGAGGGTTTGCCTTGTGTAGGTTTCCATGTGGGATGATATATGAGGGTAAAGGGTTTTGAACTATAACTTACAATTTTTGCAAGAGAAAGTGTTGATTTTGACTTGATTTTTCTTATTTTTTAAAAATTTTAATTTACAAGAGAATGCTTAATACTTAATTTACTCTATAATTACTTTTAAATCATACAAACTTTTCTTCAGAAATACTTATCAAATGTGTTTGAAATTCATATCAAAGTGAGCTCTTCAAGCATGCTTTATAGTTGAAGAGGCTACTTTGATATGGATTTTAAGAATATTTTAGAAGTGTTTTTATAAAAATATTTATATAATTTAAAAGTAACTGTCGAGTAAATCAAGGATTTAGTATTTTCTTGTAAATTAAAAGTTAAATAAAGTGAGAAAAATCGAGTCAAAATCCATCCATTCTCTTGCTAAAATTGTAAGTTAAAATTCAAAACTCCTTGCCTTCATATATTATCCCACATAGAAACTCACACAAGGCAAACCCTCAGTTTATTATATATTATCCCCAACATTTACATGAAGAAATACATTAGGGTATATCACAATTAGTTTCGAATCTAAGTTGTGTCAGTTGATACTATGTCAGCCAACAAACAGATAATAATGAAGTTACATTTGAAAATATAAATAATCACAAAAACTTTAAATAAATATTAAATTGATCTTTTAAACTTGAGTTAGTAAATCACATTTAAGTATGGTTCGAATATCAAATATAACGTTATCCCTTGATAGTTAAAATGAAATGCCGTGAATTTTTACCTAATGTGAATGGAATTAAACATATACGAATAGTTGAATAGATCCCGATGTTTCACAATGATGCCATGGAACTTTGTTGTTGCTAAACAGATACATCTCATTCCAGATAAAAGGTGCATAGACTCATTGCTAGTTGTTTTTCGTCATCCAGCATCATATTATAACAATTATGACACGGCGATTTAATTAGTGCAATTTTAGATGTTTTCAAATTGCAAATGGGAAAAAAATTTTGTACAAATTATAACTTCTCAGCGAAATCTTTCAAACTCTTCACAAACAAATGAAATTCAATTTCTTGATTTATGTCTCGTTGAGGACCGTGCATGAGATTTTTATCTTGCGTGACTCAAAAAACATGAGAGGAGATACTAAAAGAAACTCCATTTGAGTTTTAGATGCTACCACATTGAAATAGCCGCTAGCAGAAAAAAAATTAATAAATGGAGGTGCACTAAAAACGTGTGAGATCCAGTAAATAGCTATACAGACCATTGGATCGAATAATTTCAATTTATCCGAGAAAATAAGTCAATGCCTAACTTATTTCTCATATCAAAATTTTAAGTTTCTAACAAAATAAAAAATCTACTTCAATGATATGCCTGTGGCATTGGTCATTACGTCCAATCATTCCAAATAATGCTTGCATGCTCTCTTTTGATTAAAAAAAAAAGAAAGAAAGAAAGAAAGAAAAGATAAGTAAGTGATAAGGAAAGTGTAAGTTGGCGCATATTAATTATTCTATTTTTTTTTTTCTCAAAGTTTATAATCTAAAATCTTTGTACTCTTAGCCAACCATTAGTTCCCAACATGAGGATTATGGAATTTAATCAAAGAATGATTTTATTTGAATTCACATCATACGAATAAATTTTATAGGTACATAAAAATGAAAATTAAAATCCAATAATGCATTTTTAATATAATAGATTAATAAATATGATATGTGCAAAACTAATGTATCTTTTACTGATAACTATTATAATCGGTCAAATAAAGGATACATGATTTAAAAATAAAAAAGTCTAAGCAGAAGCCAATGGGAGAAAAGAGAGAGAAAAGGGGCTTAGCGGGTTAATAGAGAGGAAGAGCAGTTAAACTAGTGAATTTAGTCTAATAGCCTTTATGTTACAAGGGGTGGAAAAATAAAATAAAAGATAAATATTGAAAAGATAATTTAAGAAATTTAATGGTTAAATTATCATGACAGTTATTTAAGATCCTCTGACTTAAATAAATAACTAGTAAATGACGTATCGGTATTATGTGTATAATTCATGTAAAAAAAGTTTGAACTTAATAATATAGAATATTGACAATATATGAAATTGTAATAAATTTTTTAAAGAAAATGTCCTTATTACAATAGTAAATATCAACAGAATAAAAAGTGCAATAAATAAATTTTTTCAATAAAAACAATGTTGAATATTTAAAATAATAGGCCAATAAAAGAATAGTAAAAGTAGAAGTAGATGTAATAAAAAATGGTAATCATATTGTTAATGGATGGTGGTTGAAAGTTTGTGAGATGAGTTCAAATTTTTTTTTGTAACTATTATACAAATATATCTTATAGTTAAGATTATAAGAGATCATATTGTTAGTTATAGACAGTTAAAAAACATCTTTTGCTTTAATAATATAATAGATATAAATAATATGTATATAGATAAGTGATAAGATGTATTCTATGATACCGTAAAAACTCCTCCCTCAAAATTAGATGTGAAAGTTTCCATCCGAGTAAGGAAATAAATTGGATAATAATAGGTTTGAATTTTATGCTAATATTTTAATGTTTTGAGAATATTGAGTCACCAATGGAAGATAAGGATGAGTTCAAGAATATCTTTCTGTACCTTCTTCAATGTGATTCAAGCCAAGGACTCAATTTAGCTTGAAGGTTTTAAATTTTCGAATTACATTTTTGAACTTCGAGCAAAAGTCCAAGCATAATTTCTAACTGCAATTTGTTCGAGAATCAAGATCAGGGAAGATATTTGGACTGTTTTAACAATAATCTTAAATCATATTTAAGTTAGTTTAAATTGAATTAAACCTTTGAACATGTTCAAGTTAGTTGGTTTAATGCTATGTTGCTAACATTATTATAAGAAAATCTATACGTTTATCGTTTTCAACAACATTGGATAAGTATTGGTTTAAGTTTCAGAGATATATTTTTTCGCTAACTGCTTGCAGATTTTATGGGTAGATGCAGCTTTCACTATAATTTGTGCCCTCAACCAATTGCTCTTAACCACTCTCGACCATAAGTACCCCTTTGAACTTCACAAAACTCCCCCACACTGCAACTTCATCCGTAGCATTGAGTGTCTTTGCTATTCCAACACAACACCTCAAACCCAAACAAATTATCTCTGGATCGGAATGAACGGATGTGTAGGTGTCGTTGTTGATAGAGTTGGGCGTGCATCTCCGCTTTCGTGATTCTGTCGGTTCTGAGGTCGCTCACAATGAGGCTGGTTTAGAGAGCTACCAGATTCCCGATACATTCGAAGATCTAACAGGAGCACACCATACAAAGTGAAAACCATGAATAAAACACTCCAAGTCATACGATTGGAAAAAATAAAAATAAAAAGAGAACCCGTTAAAACTCAAGAATGTTAAATGTATGATTTACCCTTCTGTCTATCACCCTCAAAAATACTTTAATTGAGTGTACTCAACCCAAAAGACAAGCTATGAATCAGAAAACATGCACTATGTTTCTTATACAAAAAATGGAGACAAGCAAAGCGACAACACATACAAATCAATCAACTCTACAAAACATTACGTATATACGATGATTCTTAGATTAGACACTGCTGTCTATTCCGCTAAATCCGTTTTCTAGCATATCCTAAATAAAAACTACTTACAGTTACAGGAAAGGCTATTAGTAAACAATGATAAGAATCAGCAAGTTTTTACACATCGTAGTATCCATCTCTTTCTTCATCAAAAAACACTGTGGCTGCTTGAAACATGGAATATCTTTCAAATGTGGAGGAAACCTCATCTTGGCTTGTCTCATTAGGCACCAGTTGAATTACTTTACTTGCTTTCTCTACCAGTTCTTGCTGCTGAACCGTCAACCTAGTGTAGTGAATAATCCAAATACTGCTGTGACTAGTGCAAGGATCATCTTCCTTGCGCTAGTTATTGATGTTGCACTGGAAAAATTGACTCTTTGAGCTTGGTCACTGCAAAGTCAGATTAACGTATAAATCCGGCTACAAGTAAAACCAAACAGAGTAGGCATGAAACCAAAACTTTTAACTGCTCCCTTACATTAAGACCATTTAGCATCCATTTGAATCAGAGAGGATTTTGCCTAGCGGCTTTTTTGAATCTTACCTTTGTAACGGAGAAAGCACGCCGCAGAAGATGGCATTATTAGGCATAGAGATCTCATCTGCATCTTTCTCTGGATTCACTACACTTAAATACACTTCTTGTCCCAGATACCATGATTTGAGATTCTGTGCACGAAGGTTCCAAATGCCTGAATTATCGAGTGAAACTAAGATGGCAGTCCAAGCTCCAGGAAAAACCTGCAATCAGTACAGATAAAAAAGTGGGTCATGCACAAATCCTTATTTTACCCCAACTCAACTAAATTTCCTTAAGAGTTAACAGCTGCTTTGCAGTGAATCAACCAGCAGCCATCACAAAGAAACTTCAAATGCAATGTTAGAGATACTTCCTTGAAAAGTACGTGTAATAAACGCGTGTTAAGCACAACTTATTTGATAATATTTTATTTGATTAGTAATAGTCATTATTAATAGTTATTATGAAAAATATGCATAATAGACATGTATAAGATACAACTCAGTAATAGTCTTTTGTTGGATAAGTAACGTTAATTATTAATAGTCATTTTGGGGAGTACCTGTAATAGACGCATATTCAATGCAGATAATTAATTATTTTCCTCTTTTCATGAATGAATTGCTTGTATTAGCACCCCTATGGGGATTGGCAATGGACAAGCAAGAAGAAGAGTTATCTCCTTATTATTTACATCTTCCTTTTAGTCTCTCTTTAGTTTAAAAGTAGTTTATGAGATCAGAGGGTTCTCTCGATGAGCCCTCAACCCATTTCCATACAAATATTACTCGTGAATAGATTCAAACTTAGGCACGTAAACATGTACTTTTTGAGGAAGTATCTCTAACATGCAACGTTTAAGCAGTTCACGTGCATATTAAACAAGAACTATAGGATCACATAATAGATGGAACCAAGACACAGTCGGCACCTTTCACCCAATCAAGTGAACTCTCCAAAGCTTTCTTTTAAGTTAAATAATTTAAAACTTCCACAATTTTCTCATTTAAAAAGGCCTAAAATAGGTATTAAACTCAACATTAATGCTATTATTATTATTTTTTTCTCCATATTGTAGAAAGGACAGGTTGATGACGAAGGACTTAAGGGAGACAAACAAATAATGGAGTGGATACTACTCTAATATCCAAAGACATAGTTTTAAAAACCTTCATGGATGATGCAGCCTCACTAATTAGGCACAAACATCAATGAGAAGCTGAGACTGAAATGTTTTCCGTGGTTGTATTACTTGAGCTAAATTCACCTGAGGGAAGCTCAAAGCTTACAAGAAAAAGGGACCCTGAGACTGGATCAATAAAAAGAAGCGTGAACAGGGGAAAAGAAGGAAACGGAGCTTGCACAGCAGGACTTAGTTATGTGAGTTCTATTAGTGCATTGTTCCTTTTAAATACCATAATGATACTGTGTCTTAATATTATAAACATTAAAAACAAAGGAAATTGGAGGAGTTATTATAAAGTATGGTGTCTCTTTGGTTGGAATCCAGGTGAATGAAGTTGAGAAAGGCCAAATCCATCTGGCAAAGAATTAAGCCAATACTAGGATTTTTACCCACAAGAGACAGCCACATTTGGATATGCTGGCATAGTAAACTTTGGAAAGTTGCTGCTCTGGCTTGGATAAGAAAGAACCACTCATATGACCTTCGTCTATAGTTACAATCAAGAAAATCAAATGTGGAGTCTTATGGAACGATATTATCACATCAAGAAATAACATTCAAGACCTTTGGCTTCTATTGGGCAACTACAATTTTGTAGAATCAAGGGTGAGAAAAAAGGGGGTAGGCTTGTTATATACCATAAGCATGTGTGAAGTAATAGATATAATAGTCTATACCATTTCTATATTCTTAAACTTTACCTTATATGGTAGTACTGCTAACATTTAACATAGTATTAGAGTAGGAAGTCTTGGGTTGAAATCCCTATGCAGTCATTTTATACTCATTTAATTAAGTCGTCCACAAGATATGTTTAAGTAAAAAGTTCCAGGACATGCTTAAGTTAAAAATCCCAACACACAAGCGAGGGGAAATGTTAAGTAATAAAATATACTAACTTATACTTTATTTACAAGTTTAAACTTTTAAATTAAATGATCATATTGGTAACATTTAACAGCATGGAAGATTTGAACTCCCATTGTATGATGTAGGGATTGGTAAGGGATCTCCATTGCAGATCATAGGTAGCAGAATTCCATAGAGGGGAACTTGAACATGTCCAAGTCAACTAGGATTAGCAAGCTACTTCCCCCACCATTGAAGCAATTTTCCTCCCCCCAGGGTGTCTAGACAGTCTTGATTTGATTGAGACAGAGTTCAATGAGTCACATCAAAACTGACATTTAGGTTCTTCAACTTATGGATGACAAACCCAAACTTCTAGCCATTACTTGAAAGAATACGACAGGAACAAGTCCAGGGTACACCTACACTCCATGTGTGAAACCAATTGAAGCTGCTGAAGACAGAGTTGAAGATAAAAGAGAGTAGACTGACCTAAAAGAGAGAGTGGTAGAGGCTAGGAAGAATTCAGAAAGCATTCAAACCAACAAAAAGGAATGCACCTCCAGGTGACTGGGACAAGGGGACCAAAGCCTAAAGAAAACTTTACCTATTATGCACAGTCAAGAGTTTCTATAAACAAAATCAAGGGTTGATTGGTCAAATAGAGATGCTAATACTTTATTTTATATCCAAAACAGGAATTAGATGTATAATAAAACTAGAAGACTCCTTAACAAAGGATGGAAGTTTGTTCATCATGGGTGAGGAAGCAATCAAAGAGGAGGCTAGGTGGATCTGTCAGCCAGGTTTAGATGTCCTGACCTAAGATATTGGGTAGGCTCCAAGCTCAACAATTGACCATAGAATTGACTGATAAGGAAGTGAAGCATTCCTTATTCTCTACGGCACATGTGCAAGACAAGTATGGATGAGTTCAGCAAGGACAATGCAGCAGCCTTTAACTTCATCAACAGGCATAATTGACTCAGCACTGTAGCCGGAAAAATACACATGATGTTTCAGACAAAGAGGCTTGCTTTTGCAGCAGAGGTTCATCACTGATGGAGGGAGGGAGATGAGAGGAGACTGGATGCACCTCTGAACATGGGAGGAGTTATTGTCAGGAAAATTTATTGCTTCTGTCTCCATTGTAGCTAATCAGAAAAAGTTTTTTTTCCTGGTTAAATTGATTAGTGAAAGTTTTTGCATAGGCATCATTCGACAACTTATGCCTTTTAGTCTCCACATCTAGTCCACCATAGTAACACTTTATTATAAGATAATCTTACTGATCCACTTGAAAAGGAAAAAGAAAAAGAAATAGAAGAAATGAAATGTAGCAGCAATAAAAAACAAGACTTCAATGCATACTACAGCATTTGCTCAGGAAGACTTGCTACAAGTCAACAGTTGTAGAAGGAGAAAACAGAGGATGAAGGAGTTGCTAGAACAAAAGTCATCATCAATCTTACTTTCCTGCTCTCACTGAGCATATATTTTATGTAAATTTCATTAAGAATATGTGCAGTCAAAAGTATTTTCATGTATCGACAAAAATGTAATAATAGATTAATGATTAATGCACCGTGCCCCTCTTCTTTTAGGATGTAACCACTGTTGTTGATAATTATTTTGAATGTTCAAACTAAGAAAATGGATAGCCAAGCAGCATACACTTTTAGCTTTTCATACCAAGACTTAGATATGGTAAGAGTTACAAGACCCTCAAGTCAAACTCATTCAGACCCTTACTAATTCCAAACTGGCTTTACCTACTCGTTACCATTTTCAGGCATTCAATCCATTGTTTTCACAAGTTTCTGGACCACTTTCTATTTTCAATAAATCTTCTGGTTACTCTTTTATCTTCCTATCAATCTATCATTGATTTGTACTTGCTTATTTCTAGTGACTATCAATGATAGTCATATTTTGAGCTATCATTCAAAATTATTTTTGAAACCTCCTCTATTTGTACAATGTGTTATCTAGGCTTGTGAATTAGCCTTTTTTCCACACTCCACCACGTCGTTTTATTCTTCTGAGATAACTGACAGTAAAAAGACCATCAAGCTATGTTGCTTAAACAACCCAAAAGCAACACATCCCATAAAATATAAGCAAAATGACCTCCATTTTCATTTTCCAGACCTCTTTCCTAAAAATTCCCAACAAATACGATAATCTTCTAGTTAACATACCCTCATTTTCTTGATTTCTGAATTTTTTCTCTGAGTTACTCCAAAAAAAAACATAATAAATCAATCTTTAGCTTTATTTCCCACATTGTATTTTTGTCAGTGTTGTTCGAGATCAAGAAACATCTACCTGTGTGGTGGAACGAGCAACGCCATCCCATTTGTTATATGTTCCTCTGCTATTCTCTGTCCAGACACCAAAATCCATCCTGGAAAGGAAGGAAACAATAATATTTTAGAGATGCTTACTAACTTTCAAGTTAAAGAAAACCTTGAATTGTTTAGTGGCCTACCCAACAACAAAGAATGCAAAGCCATCCAAATGATAGGTATGGACAATGGTATCATTGTTTTGTAAGATGATTTCCATAAAACCTTTGAAAGTACCATTAATCAATGATGTATCAACTTTGGGAGGTCTATTCATCAATTTGTTGGGGAAATCAAGCTTGTAAACACCAGATATGTTGAATTGTTGAGCGAGCTTTAGGGGAGTAGATGGGGGAAAGTAGGAAATTCCGTTGAGTGTAGTACGCCATTTCCCATCAATAAGTTCAGGCGGTCGGTTAACAATTACATAGACATCTGTCACAGTAATATCACCATACCTAAAAGAACCCTGTGGATTTGGGCGAGCAGCACTGGCAGAGGTGTTCCATCTAAATTGACAGAATAAACAACTGTCAGCCAACTAGGTAAAACTTTGAAACACCTATCATCCAAAGGTAAAGGAAATTATGCTAAGTCTGTACATGAGCTTATCCACTTATCATAAATGAAAAAAAAAAAAAAAAAAAAAAAGCTGCTCCATGAACAGAGAAATAAAGAAAGCACATCATGACATTAAAGTGAAGAGCCTGAATCAGCTTCATTTTTAACTGATCTAGAGTTGATCATATGAGATATGTTTCTAGGACTATAACCTTATAGATCTCACTTGATTCATTGAAGCATATGCATCATTTCCATCAGATACATCAGGCAGTGGACCTAAAGCTGGTCCCTGAGTATTAGAGTAGCGCAAGAGAGCAACTCCAGCAAGTTTACTCCAATCAGAAGAATTCATAAACCTAGGAGTTGCAACTATGTAGTAGTCATTGGTAGCATTTTGATCCATGGTGACCAAGAATGAGTATGATTGACCAACATGAATATCCATGTCTGTGTAGCTTTCCTGAACCGTGTATGAACCTTCAGTCTCCACCAGAAGCAAGTTGTGATTCTGTATTCTGAAATTTAAACTTGTTGAACTACCAACATTGTGTACACGAAGACGGTATGATTTTCCTGTTTCACAGAATTAACCACACATTCCTCTGTTACTAAAAGGAGTAAGGAGGAAACAACACGTGCATACTGAAGTCAGTCAGCCATGATACCTAATTAACTGTTAATTATTAGCACAATTATATGCAGTTAACTATCTCTCAAATGAAGGGAAAAAACGAAAAAACAAAAAAGCACCTATGATCCTGTACATCTCCATGCATCCAACATATCTTCTTTTACTCCTTTGACATTGCATCCTATAGATAATTATCCTGTTTCTCACCTAATATATCTGGAACATTTTTAAGTTCCAAAAAAATGGGGGTGGTAGACTACAAACTGATAGGCAAAAATAAATGTAAATGTCCAAGCATAAATCAGACATTACCAAGATAAAAACAAAGTAAAAAAAAAAAAAAAAGACGGATTTTAAAATTTTTATGCTCCCTCTATTAATTTTGACACACCATGGAAGAACCAAGCCATCGAGTACTCATTTATGTAGACACTATTGTGATTGAAACTTCGAAGTAAGATAGTGGAGTAGGTAGGTCAAGACTGTAATTTAATCGGATATTTAAAAAAAAAAAAGAGAGAGAGAAAATCAAACCGATACAATTTAATTGGCAGCATCAAAATTCAAAATTCTTAAGAACCCATTGGGGTATGTATTCAATTCCATAAAGGATATCTTGTGGTAAATTCATGTTCCCAAATCAGCAGCAAGCTATGATATAACATGACATATGCAATTAAGAAAATTACCTGGTTCAACATTTATGATCTGGTAAGTGATACCATCAGGAACAACTGCTCTGTCATATTGATATGGGCCAAAACCATTGAGTAGAATACCATCAGGAACTCTGAGGTCAACTCCCTTTTCAACATCTTTTCTTAGTTTCTGTTATATGTCAGAAAGCATGACCATCTCAGGAAACCAATCATATGTCTTTTTGTTAGGCAAGTAATAAACTAAAAGATGCAAATGCTTACCTTATGACTTTTAGTATACCAGTCACCAATAAGAATTGTAATATCACCATCGGGCAAACCAAAAGGCAGCGGAATCACATCTCTGTTGTTCACAATGATTCCCCCATATCCACCAGCCGCTCTCTGGAAGTCTAAGGATGGAAAGTAAAAGAAACTTCCTATTTGGTCTTTGACTTGAAACTGATATGTCCAATTCCATCCAGCAGGAATCGGACAATTCGTTCCAGATACACCATCTTGCCAAGAGTTTTTCCTATTCTGTATGCCATTCCTTCATGAGATGATTGTACAAGTGTCAGCATTCCTTTTCTCACAATATTAGTCCTTGATCAACAAATAACTGATTTAATGTGGTCAATGTACCATGTCAATAGCAATGGTTCATCAAGGTCATTTTTTACATTTATGACAACATTCCAATTGGTAGTGACATTGAGGATGGGTCCAGGAAATTCTCCATTTATCCCAATAACCTGAAAACTATGATAAACATGAAAATAACCATTCAAATAGCAGTGAACATTGAACATAGAAGATTTAACAAACACAGGAAGTTGAGATTTTTGTAGCTGACTGTGAAAATTAAGTAACCATTTTCATTGGGTTCAAACAGATCTCAATTTGTCAAGGCCAAAAGCACAAGCACCACAAAAAATTATGTAGTCAGCAAAAGAAAGAAGATGATGATAGATCGTGTGGAATGAGAAGGAGATAGCAGAAGAAAATGCATCATCCTTCATGAAAACTGTGATCAACATGTATCAAAGGACATAACTTATATACACATCTACACCAATCTGATTTAGGCATCGCACTATGGATACAAGTACACAAATCTTTCAAGGGATCATCCATGTTTAATTCAGCAATCTCTGTAAGGACACCTGAAAGACAGGCCGGCTTCATTGAAACCTAGATTCCAAGGGGCTAGGTAACATGAAGGTGGATAGGGGTGATGATTGAAAGGATAGCTAACAAATTTACTCTCCTTATTCCAAATATTGAAAGGGATTTTTTGGAGCATAGTGGTTTATACTGGTAGCCTTTAGTACTGTCTTCCTTCATGATATAATTCACAGTCGTCGAGACTAGACTTGCTTCTTCAATGGAAAATAACATTGCAAGTTGATCAGAGACAGAAAAATGAAAGAAAAGAAGAACGATATCACAATTCCTAAAGAAAACTATAGTAAGACGATATTTCAACAAGCTATATAACACTTCTCAATGCAAAGGCACCATGTGAATTCACTGAATTGAATATAGTACCCTGCTGAAATCCATCTTTTAGAAACAAAACTAACTGATATTTCTGAAAATTTTGCCAAACAAAATATGGCAATAGTTTCAACTTCAAGATAAGCCTCTCATCATTGTTGTAGGATGACAATACATAGCACAGCTGGAGCTTGTGGTGTACAGAAAAACACATATCACCAAACAATGGATTCATCTCATCTTAACTCTTAAGTAAGAAGAGCAAAAGTATTCTGTTATTGGAATTACTTAGTCCTGCATACATATTTTCTTTAAAATGTGAAAGCTTGAAGAGAACCAGCATTTTCCAATAAAATTATTCATTTTTGCCTCTGCCTTCTCCTTGAAATCCTCTATCTAACTAGCAGTTGAGTCGATTCTTATTGAAATTATACAATTCAAAATAGCTTCTTTTAAAGATCTTCCATGTATAGAATGCAATTACTTCCACCAGAAACATATACTATTGAAACAATCCTATATTCCTCCAGTCTGTCCCTCACATCCACTGATTAAGCATCAATTTGTTCAAATCAAACTTAGGGTGTGAATTATTCAATGAAATTATTTTCCAGATTTGAAGAAGCAAAAATACATCCATTCAATTACCAAAATCTAATTGATTACCTCACAAGAAAAACATAATTAAATAAGATAGACATGTTCCATATGAAAGAAATTATTCCCCAAAAATGGATATCTTCTCCCTCTTGCTCTTCTCACTATTAGCCAATGCCACCTTCAACACTGGTCGGAATCAATTAGCATAACAGCTATCAATTGCCACAATTATATTCAACAATTATAAAAACTAGACTATACGAATATTCAAAATTTTGAGATAATACTTTCCACAAAAACAAAACAACCTTACTTATTTTGTCTCCTATTTCTCTTGAAGTGAATTCAAAACGCACAAGGAATCTAGCCAGCTGCACGAATGTAACTAACCCATCCAATACCGTTAAATTGCCAAAACGACATTATATCAAGAACCATAGTATACTACATTAATTGGATCAAAAAATACAATTCCGTTAAACAGGCAAACTAACACAAATGATAGAACATAAAAAGATGAGTAAAGAACCTGTTGTTTGACACCAAGCGGAGAGGCAGTTACATAAGAAACTTTCCAGTCAAAGTAAACGTAAGGGTCACTTGCAAAACCAATATTACACAAACCCAGGAGTACCAGAACACTGTAGAAGAAGGAGGAGAAGATGGGAACACGGTAATTCAATGCACCAGAGAGCATTGGATCCTGAATATTGAAGTGTTAAAAATGTAAAAAGCTCTTTCTGGGTATCTATCCTTTTGCTTAATAAGCTAGAAAAAACCAAACTTTGAAGGAGAGAAGAGACAGATAAAGTTCACACACATAAACAGCGAGAGCGGCACTAACATGTAACAGAGCAGGAGTGAAGGAGCTGGAGTGTTCTGTTCTGTTCCTGTAAGCAGTGTAACCGTGCTGTGTTGTTGTATAGTTAGCAGTGCCCAGTTGCGTATGGGTCCCATAAAAGTGTTCCTCTTTTCTCTTTCTTCAATTTTGTATGAAAACACCGGAATAGTGTGGACCCATTATTATTGGGAAAAAAATTAGTAAATAAGGGCCACCACTGGCACTGTTAGGTCAGACTAAGAATCCTTGTTGAATTTTTCCAGCTATTAAAATGCAATTGGGGTAGTATCAAAATAACATTCCGCAAATATAAATTTAATTGGTTATAATATTTAATAATTTCTTTTTCTTTTTTGTCAAATATTTAATAATTTCAAACATATAAAATTGAAAAGATAGATAGTAATATTAAATTTGTTGTATAATAATTTAAATACGATATGGTTTATTGTGTTTCTCTTCTTACGATTATATCATATTACATTTTTAGGGAAGACGGGGATGAAAACCGAGCTGTTATGTTAACAAACCAATATTTATTTTATGGAGATTGGGATCACTTTTCCTTTATCATCTGATAAATAGTATGATGTATAATGAGATCCTTATGCCCTATAGATCCGTTAGAAGATGTAGATGTATGAGGTTTTCATTATTATTATTATTTTTTTAATGTGGATATAAGGTCAAAAAGCATGGAGCTGTCTTTATGATTTGAGGAAAATACGGAAAGAAGAGTGGAAAAGTTGCGGTGGAAATTTCTTGGACTGACTTGAGCAGGGCCTTGTCGTTTGCTCTTTTTTGAAGGTTTCAGATGATCAGCACATCGATTGCTTCTTCTACTGTGAATTATTTAAAGGCATTGATTGCTTGAGCCTTCATTACTCCTCTTTCTACAATCATTCACCACCTTTTGGATACTTTTGGTATTCACAAATAAACATCGGCACAGTAGGCATTTATCTTTAAATCGATTTTTATGATTTATTTGATTGATTCTATGAATACGAATCCATGCATGAGATGGTTAATTGAAAGATAAGTTGCAAATAATAGAATTATTGGCATCAAAGTTTTAGTCTAATAATTTTACATTAATCAAGATTTACAATTGATTGAGGGGAGTTGTCATACGGTGGTCGTCTAAGGTGACTCAAAAAAATGTTATTGAAACATGTGCTTTTTAGTAACGTAATTAACAAGTATATTGTAAAAAAAAATGTAAAAAGTGGATACGTATACACAATGCTATGCAAAAAGTGCAAAAAGACAAACCCACTTCGATTTTAAGTCGCAAACTAGTGACTTATGTTTTTCAATAGCCATTGATTGAGCAAAGATACATGTCATGTTTTAAGTACTTACATCGAAACAATTCTACCAGTCGATGATAGCAGGGGCATGTAGCTATCATTATACCATTAATAAGTATAAGACTTCACATCAAAGCTAACAACATTTAGCAAAAGTGAAGTATACCATCAGTAACTCTAAAAAATAATGTCTCATTTATCTTAAAGTTCTCGTTTCAATTACTTAATAGAGTAATTTGTCAGTTTTTGTTAATTAAACCTCACTCAACGCTTCCTCCTAAGCTTTTATAGAGTTAACTTAAAAAAAAATAACTATAGGAGTATGAGCGAAATTATATATTTAGTAAATGGTAAAGGATAAGCGTCATACGTAAATAAGTAAAGCAAAGCAAGTCAAGTCAAGTTCTTTCAAAGTACAATGCGATAGTTAAAGTGTCATCCACACGATGCCGACTGATATATCACAAGATTAGAGAAATTAACCCCACTCTAGCTTGGGTTTAAAAAAGTTTCATACCATAGTTGATCGAATGCTCATGAGACCAATCCCCTATCAATTTGAGATTGTGCAATAAATATTTCCCTTGTCCCCTTTATATTCATTTTAGATTATCTACGATATTTTTCAACCTTGAACGGTGACCTCCTCTTTTATCACTTAATTTCACTAGATTGAAAATAAAGAAACTACCATATTTCCTCACCGCATGGGTAGTGTTGATGAGAATCATATAATAATACAAGATGCAGTGTATGTACCAATTATTATGATCAAATATAACATTGGTCAATTTTAAAAGTTTATCAAATAGTATAATTATCTCCAAGCATGCTATAAAATGCATAAACAAAGTGCGTCAAGTAGGTAGGCTCAGTTACCTCTATCATTACATCCATATACTTGGCATGCAATCAATTAATTACAAGCACAAGCAATATAATGGCTTACAACCCCTTGTTAACACAATTAATATAGTCATGAAGCAAATAACTTATCTAGATTGTAAATGCCCAAAATTCTCAAAGTTTATGTAGAAAACACTAAAAATGAGTCTTTTATTAGTTAGTCTTTTGGGAATAGTTACGTTATACTATAATTATAGTTAAATAGTAACTTTTTTTATTTATCTTTTATAGATTGTGTATTTTCATTTTTTTAAAGAGAATTAATATAAGTGATTAATTATATTTATTTGAGAAGGAACTTAGGAAAAATAATTAATTTTTAAAGAGAACATAAACGATACATGTGTATGTATATATATATATATATATATTAAGGTTTGGTATGTAGTTGAATATAGTTAATATGGAATAAGCTAAGATATGAAGCGATTAGTTCAAAACTACTATAAATAGTAAAGTAACATCATAATAAAACTTAAAATATGATAAAATTGTTATGGCTATTATTTGGAGATTTTTGTATATTATAATTTTTACTATTTATTTAATATTTATGTGAAAATTAGGCAAAAAAAAAAAAGGAAAATTAGGAAACATCTTAAGACTTAGTAACAATGGTACCTATAAATTAGAGAAAAACTTCAAGGATTTTAGGAAATCATTAGATAGGGTTTTATGATTTTTGTTTGGCAATTTTTAACAAAATGAGTGAAAACTTACAAAAATTATTAAAAATAACAAACATATAAAATTAATTATAAGAAAATTACTATAAGAATATATCATTATAAAGTACCTACGGATAAAAGAAATCTTTGAAACAACATGAAGTGGAGGGTCTAAAATTATTGAAGATAAAACCATTAGATCAGCCAAAAGTATAACCTAGTAGCAGCCATCGCCACTCTACCCTTGTCTAACCTCTTAAGAGGAATATGGAGGGATCCATAAATTTTCACCTAAATTTTATAAGCTTAGAATGAGTGGTGTGAATTTTTGGAGTTAGAGGCAAAGTATTTATAATTTTCAAATGACCTTCAACAATTATATTAAACAAGTATCCAAAAATCCTAGAAAAATTATGATGGCTTCCTAATATATTTTACACACATTCAATTCAAGTTCGGTGAATTTTGAACAAGTTTTCATTTTTTGTGAATTTTTGAATATGTATTGGCATGATTTTATAATTTTTTTTAATAAGTGAAAATTCATGGAAAAATTATTTCGTATACTTGACATCTTGTTAATTTTTTATGATCTTTGGACAAGTGTACAAATGTTGGTAAATTTTTGAGGAAATTACTAAAATATTTTAATAATTTTCTCATATTTTAGAATTTTATATTTTTTTTATTTCTTTAGAAGTTGTTGGATATTTTTATGACATCTTGACATATGTAGAGTTGATTTAATTATTTTTAGATATTTTATAGTGTTTCATAGGATATTTTTATTATATTTTAGCATTCTACCCCAATTATTTTATTATTCAATTTACCTTTCTAAATGTATTCTTTATTTTTATTTAGGGACATGTTATGATCATGTCTCATATATAAGGGGCATGAGTCGTTCTTTTTTTTTTTTTTTGCTTATTATTTATTTACCTTATTTTATTACAATTTTATTATTTATTACTTTATTTTTACTTTTTACTACTTACTTTTACTTCTAGGAGCATATTGGTCTTTTTCTCACTTTTATTTTTAATAGATGCTTTATAGTTAATTTCTTAATTTTTTATATTATAATAACTAATCATTTTGCTATTTGTTAATAATTTCTACCTTTTATAGCTTTATTTTATATATAGGGGTATAATATTAATTTTAACTATTTTTATTGGGTAATTATTAGGTTAATTATTCTTAGTTTCCTTCTTTTACTAATCTAATTTTTACCATTTGTTTTTACGATTTTGTGCTTTCCACTGTAGTCAACTCTGTAGACCTCATTTTTACTTATTGGTTGGTGTTTCTAGTCAATTCTCATATTTTAGAATTGTTAGGATTATGATGTTAGTAATCAAATTTGCAAGAGCTTAAGGTTTGAGGTTTGTATCCTTGTATTTTGCTTAAATTGGTAGGCCTTACATTACTTCCAGTACTAAACTATTTTCCAATAGTCAAGTGGCTATTAGGCTACTTTTGAATAATAACCTATTCAAGGATCTTGATAGTCACATGCAATCATACAGTGTTATAAACCAGTTTAATCAACTAAGAATTTCGGTAGATGCTAGAATTAGATTGGGAAATACTTTGAGAATCTAATTCGTAATATAATAATTTAACAAGAGTTGCTTTTTTATCTTGTTTCTTATAAATAGTAATATATGCTTTGAGGGATGTAAATGGTTTATAGAATTTAGGGTAAAGAAAACTTTGTCCATAACATAATCTTTTTTCGTCAAATAAACCATATTGGCTTAATCCACATTTATAAAGGTAAATTTCACCGAACACCCTTAGTAAATTTTAAAATTATATCTAACACGTTCACTTTTTTAAATTTAACATACCGCCTCCTCTAACGAACATGGACCCACGACTATTCCCAGTATGGTTTGCTCAAATTTGCAAAAAAAATCTGACATGCAACTTTGATGAAAAATATATAGAAGTAAATGATCCATGAAATTTTTGAATAAGTGTAGACGTCAATAAGTATACTTAAATCGATCAAATAATAAAGGATGAGTAGAGTATCATTCTTATGAGGATTAGATCAATTACCAAACCAATATTAATTCTATTATTATTTAAGCACTCGAAAAAATTATAATTAAAAGTACAAAACCAAATTATCAAAATTTACTATGATTAAGGAAATGGAATAAAATGATTACAAATATAAATTTTACTGATTCAATCAATAATGAAGTGGGAAAACTGATTCCACCATGTTGTAACTAAGTTATAATTATAATTAGCTACTTAGCTATTTGCTAGCACCTGTAATTCCTATTTTAATAGCGTAGATATTGGAATAAAGTGTAGCACCAATGAATCAATGAAAAGATGAAAGAATAAACGTAATTAAAATGAAAATGGAATTTGGTTTTGGTTGTTCCAAGAAAACAATTCTTCAAAGGGTACAAGACCATTTTTTTTAAATTGAAACTTGTCTATCTATTCTTATTAACATTACCCTATTTATAGAAATATATTTTAACCTACTAGTTTATAACAAGTAACTAACTTTCCATCTTAATACAATTATTAAAACTACTATTATGATCTAATAAAAAGTACCAACTTCTATAAAATTATAAAATTGTACAATTATGTATTGATTATTTACATTTAGACTAGTACTATATACATGGATGATACAATTTCTTTATATCTTCAAAACAACCTTATCCTCAAGGTTGAAATAGAAAGACACTTGATTTTTGTTTAGAGGTCTTGTATGCCACAATCATAAAATCTGTTTAATCCGAGTTAGACAAAAAAATTACACTAACTTCATCAAAAGATAAATGAAATGCTTTATCTAAACCATATACTAGACTCCTTAGTATAGGTATAACCATAACGACACTTTTGGCTTTCATAGTTGCAAAGATCTTCTTGAATTCGATGTAATTGCAAAGGGAACGCCTTGGAACATTCATTCTTCTCATCTAGATGACCTTTGTGGGAAGCTTAGCCTCACTTTTACAATGGTGTGTACCATAGCTAGAATGATGACCCTTTCTCTTAGCCTTCTTTACGCGAAATGTACGAGATCAAATGTAAATCTTAGTTGGCTTTCGGATTATAAAATCTTCCTTAACCAACTTTCGGGTGATCTGGGAAGAATCTTCTTGATCGTCCTTATATTGGATTTCTAGTAACACTCATCTTGATATGTTTTTACATTCTCTTCTTCTCCCATTACTTTATCTTTATGCATTTCTTTCTCTTCTTGAACACAGGTTGGAATGCCGAACCTTGGCATTGAGTCCATGGTAATAATACTCTAATTCAATTGTTTCTCTACTATCATATTTTGCAACTTAGAAAGTTGTGGTACTAACATCTCAAACTGTTTATTGAGATCATGTTGTAGTAGTTGTTGATTATTTAGTAGGGAATCGATCTTCTCCCCTAATACTGCAACTCAAGTAGAGTTTATCATGGCAATGAGAGCACCAAATGTTAGCACTATTGTAATGGTGTAGATATTGGTATGAAGTATAATACTAGCGAATCAATGAAAAAGATGAAAGAACGAATGTGATAAAAATAAAAATAGAATTTGATTTTAGTTGTTTTAAGAGAATCACTCTCCAAAAGGTATAAGAACATTTTTTTTAAATTAAAACTTGTCTATTTATTCTTGTTGACACTATCTTATTTATAGAAATACATCTCAATCTATGAGTTTATAGTAAGTAACTAACTTTCCCTCTAATACAATTTCTAATATAAGTACTAAAACCACTATTTTGATTAAGTAAACAATACCAACTTCTATAAAATTGTACAGTTATCTATTGATTATTTACATTTATACTAGTATTATATACTTAGATCATAATACTATTCTTGTGAATTTGCTAAAGCACTTTATTTTCCTTCTGAGTCCTAAAGTTCTTTTATAAATTAATAATCTATTTCATCTCCCACATAAAATAATTTGACACATGATTGAATTAAAGAAACACACTATACAATAAAAAACATACCGTGAAAATATTCACTATAGAAAAACCAATGTTTCTAAAATAAAATATATACAAAATCATCCAAGAAATGAAATAAAACTGAAGTCTCAATGCAAGTTGAGTCCATAGCCAACTTCATAAAATCCAATTTGTCTCTTTACACGGCTTCGGAAATTTTTCTCTTCTGTCTTCTGAATTTTGTTCCGAAACATAAAGGGAAACATAATAATAATAATAATAATAATAATAATAATAATAATAATAATAATAATAATAACATGTCTTCTCGTCTGGCTTTTCCGTGTCCAGTGGCTTTCCGAAAATTTCCTCCCCTGTTCGCTTCAAACTTCTCAATATATATTCTTGGAAAATGTAAATGGAAAGACAATTGGTCATCATCCGCGCCGCTTCCGAGGACAAAATCAAAATTTCTTAATGCAGTGCGGTCCCTGAGAAGAGTATAATATGCCTCTTCAATTTTTATGCGGCGTCTCAAATTCTCTTCTTCTCCGGATATCGCTTCGTTGTGTAGCTGAGTTAAAGAGTTCAAGTCTCGGCTCGTGGAAAGACAAAATAATGTCGCTTTTTCTTTTTCTTTTTTTTTAGATCAAACGAAACATTTTTATTGCATTACTGTCGAGCATTACATGAAGCAATTTCAACCGATCCTGAAACAGCTAATCTATCTATGTTAATTAGATTGAGCAAGGTGGATGGAGGTTAGACCATCAATCCGAATAACACATCCACCTACAAAAATTCTTAACGATCGGTTTGCTACATTATTAGCCTCTCTTGCAATTGACACAATTATAATATCTTGAGCATGTCGAAGTCCATCTCTAATATCTTGAACAATATCATGACTGGCCTACCCTATTAGCCTATGCCCATGCATTATGGAAGCTATTACCACCGATGCATCCGATTCTATTGTAGCATCTGTCCACCCTCTTTCTCTAATCGGTGCCAGAGCCTTTTTCATAGCCAAAAATTCTACCACTTCAACACAGTTTCCACTGACTTCCTCTATAAAACCCTCTATCACCAAGCCAGTTGCCGTCCTTCCTATCCTGGCCATTACGCTACGCCCATCCTCTATGGAGACTAAGCCATCAGCGTTAACCTTCACTGTCGCTCCTACAGGGGGTGTCCAATGACTACATCGCGACTATCCTCCTTCCAAACCACTTCATACCTCAATCTTCCTGAGTCCATCCCATTCCCTAATCATGTACCTCAAACCTCGTACCACTCTCAACGGATCTAGGCTCTTCCCACCATAAACCCTAGAGCATCTCTCTCTTTAAATCATCCAAGCTACAGTGGCGATAAATCCACGTAAATGTTAAGGTACGAGCTTTTTCAATTTTTCATTAATCGAAACCTAGAATTTAATGACGGCTAATTGAAACTCTTAGGGTTCCAAACCATACTACTTGACTCAAGGTTAGAAAAGCAACATGTGATTAATTGGCTCTCTTTCTCCACAGTTCGAGTGGAGCTTCTTGGATCACTCTTCTGCGGACGAGATTTTCAAACATAGGTAGCGTATTTAAGTATACTCGCCAAAGAAAGTGTCTAATTTTATGTTGTTTATCAACTAACCATATCAATTTCCAATCTTTAGCTGTAGGTCTGACTGATGAAGACGACCTTTAAGTCCGGTTAGTCATGTCCTCACTCAATCAAGAAGAAATAGACCGATTTGGTTGTACAATCTCCATCCCTGGTGTATAACCAAATCAGTGTATCTTCGCCTTCCCTAATAGGTATGTATATTTCCTTTATAGCATTTCTTTCTTCTTCTGTAATATTTTTCGCTATTGCTCTTAGATCCCAAAAACCTCTTTCCTCATTTATTAAATTTCTTACTTTGAGATCTATTTTCGTTATTCCACCATTCCTTCTTAATTGGAAACTGGCCAATCCTAGTATCCACTAGTCTTGCCATACTCTCATTGACTCACCTCTATTGATTTTCCATAGACCCCCCTCAAAAGGGCTACCCCTTCCTTCTAAGATACTCAACTACCCCTATGATACTCTTCCACCCTTCTTAGCATATCTAAACTATATAAAAGGAAAGTAGAGGCATTTAATCAGTCTCACCCACATCTTAGAAAGATTAAAATGAATCCTCAAAGCTAGTCATGTCAAGAGTGCCAAATTGAAGAAATGGAGGTCCTTTATCCCTAATACAACCTTTTCCTTGGGTCTAGTAAGAGCTTGTCAATTCACCTAATGTAATTTGCCTTCATTATCTTACTATCCTTATTAGAACCAAGCTATTTGACCACTAACCACATTGCACCACTTAAGGTGAACTTAAAACAGCCTATCAAGTAGGTTGAGATTGCAAAGGCTACTGCTTTAAATAGTGTTCCATGTCCAGTTGCACCAAGCAAATTTTTCTTCTTCTACTACTACAATTTGCTCTCTATTTTGTCTCATATAAACTTCAAAGCATCCTTTTTAGAGCGTCCCTAAATAGATGGCAAACCTAAATATTTCCCTAGATCCCCTGCTTCGGCACTTTTAGAAACTGAGTTATCCAATTTCTAATTTGGTTCATAGTGTTTTGGCTAAAGAATACACAAGATTTTCAAAACTTACTTATTGAATTGATGCCCTACAATACTCCAACAATGTATCTTTGATTTGCTCTAGATTAGGTTTTGTAACATCCAAAAAGAAAAGTGAATCGTCAGGTAAACAATAAAGGGAAAATAGTTGGGAATTGAGGTGTTAGCCTTGCTCCTTATAAAAGCCCTTCATTGACCAGCTCATTCAATATATCATAAAGAACATTAGCTACTATTATGAACAAGTAAGACGATAATAGATCAACTTGTCTTAGGTTTCTTGTAGGTTTTACTTACCCCATACACTTCTCATTCATTAGGATATTGTATTCCACCAATCTAACATACTACATAATCCATTCAATACATTTCTTATTCATACCCAATCTAATCAAGACTTCCTCTAAAAAATCCTACACTTGATCATATACCTTATTCATATCCAACTTCAAAGCACAATTAAAACACTTTTTTTTTCAAGGAATGAAATAACTCATAAGCGACCAATATATTATCGTGAATCAACCTTCCTAAAATAAAAACACTATGATTTTCTGAGATAAAATCACTTAGGAAAGATTTTAACCTATTAACAAGAAATTTTTAGATTATTTTATTAGCAAAAATTCCACAAATTAATTAGTCTAAATTGGAAAATTAACTTGGGATGGGCAACTTTAGGAATTAGAACAAGATCAGTCAAATTAAGCTCAATAAGAAACATACCTGTAATGAAAAAATTTTAGACCGGCTTAACAATAGAATATCCAATAATATCCCAAAACTATTAATAGAACACCCCTGGAAAGCCATTAAGTCTAAGAGCCTTAAGTGCCTCCATTTGAAAAATAGCACAATTTACTTCCTCTTTACTCACCATACACCCCAACACATCATTACCTGCTTTTGTAAATTTGGAGTTTTCCAATCTAACATCGAACCCTAACTTCTAGAGCTACTAGAATAGAACAGTCCATTGAAAAATCACACAAAGGCCGAACCTTCCTTTCTTTCTGATTCCTCCCATCTACCCCATTAGTCTTTTACACTAATTATATCATTTTTCTTTCTTCTATTTATTGTTGTTTAGTGAAAGAAATTGGTATTACGGTCTTCGTAATTTAACTAATTGATCTTCAATCTTTGATGCCAATATCCTTCTTTTCTACTCCATAGCATTTCCAATTCCTCTAAGGTCAAATCTTCTTCATTTTTATTTGGATTGTCCTCACTACCTTGCAATACTTCTAGTTTTTTGTAGTAGAATCTCAACCTATCTTTTATTATTTGGTACTATAGATTCGCTCCATTTACTCAAAGAAGAACTATACTATTCAAGGATGCTCATTATATTTTCCAAGTTATAATCTACTCTTGTACCCTCCCAACATCTTTTCACTACTTCCTTATACCCATCAATGATGCGAATTGTAACCAAGAATAGATAAGGTCGATCATTGGATGAGTCCAAGTTTGTAGAAATTTAGAAAGGAAAGTGATGGGGAATGTGCAAAAAGGACTAATGCGAACAAAAAAGTAAGTAAAAACTCATGAATAACTCTAGAGGATATGATACACCAATAAAACTTCCAAAGACTCATAGCACAATTCGATATGATGCACGAACCAATCCAGTGAGGTTACTTACTACCTAACTTTGCTCAAAGGTTAGGATAACAGTGATGCCAAGACTAAATAAGTAGTGTTCATGTAAGTAAGGGAAAATGTTAAGTGTAGTAATGATAATCTATATGATTTTGATATAAGTACGATGGGTATTTTTACCCATAAGTTAGGGTAATTTGCCCAAAAGGAAAAAGACAAAAAGGGTATTTTCTAAGGAAGTAATATATGAGATACAAAAGGATAAAAATGAATATATAAGGAAAATAATCATTGATACAACAGATTCTACATATGATTATGTACACATAATGATGCCATTAAAGGATGTAGATAAAAAGTATGGCTAACTTGTTTGTCTGAGTAGGGGTGGCTTAATTAGTTCGAAGTCTCGTTATTTCGGCTTCTTGGCAAAGGAGGTGCCAAATCATTGATCGGCTCAGAAGCGAGTAAGTAATTTGTAACTCAGTGCATTACAAAGAGATGGGCAGTCATTTGACTTAGCATAAAGAATGAATCAGCAAAGAAATACTCGGCCTTGATAGAAGTTGGTTGGAGTAGAAGAATCCGTCTTGCCAGGCCTTCCAGCCTTTGGGTTCGACTACGGATCAAATGCCCAATAGCTTGATTCCTATCAGTCCCTCTGGGTTGATTTGGATTTGGGATCAAATCTAAATGATTTTCAATCAACTCTCCATTGAGGTGATATGAACTAAGATTGGCAACGTTGAAGTTATCAGAAACCCTATAATCCTTGAGTAACTCCAATCTATAAGTATTATCAATGATCTTCTAGAGGATTTTAAATAGTCCTTCAACTATGGTAGATAATTTGTTCTTCCTCTTAATTGAAAACCGCTCCTTACTGAGGTGCAACCATATTATGTCTCCTTATTAGAATTGTTTAACCATCCTACCCTTGGTCTTCTCTCACATTCTTTTAGTAGCTTGGTCGATGTGCCAAGTGACTTTGTTATAAATGTACTGGAGGAATTGTACTCTAGTCGAAGCGTTAGGGTCCTCTTACGTGGATACATGTGCAGGGGTGTAATTGTGGGGTAACTTAGGATTGAAACCATAGACTATTTTGATGGAAGTTTACTTAATAGTTGCATGTATTGTTTGGTTGTAAGTGAACTCAACCACTGGTAAACAGACGTCTTAATCACCCAAGTTCTAGCCTATTGTAGCTCAGAGCAATGATCTCAAAGTGCAATTAACCACCTCTATTTATATTAGTTTAAGGGTAACAGGAAAGATTGAATAGTAGTTTAATCCCCATCCAACGCTACAAGGTCCTCCAAAAATGGTTCAAGAACTTTGAGTCTTTATAGGAGACTACACTTCTTGGTATGCCGTGTATCCACATAATCTCTTGCAAGAAAAGAGAAGCAATAGCCGAAGCATTGTTAGTTTTGGAGTAGGACACAAAGTGTGCCATTTTGCTAAATAGATCTACGACGACCATTATAGAATCTTTGCCTCGGGTAGTTCATAGTAGTCTGAGAATAAAGTTCATGCTTAGTTCAATCTACAGCCATATCAGGATAAGTAAAGGCATTGCTTTCCCTTACTTGGCTCAGCACTTAGCCTTCTTGCACACGGCAAAGCTTTCAATAATGTGATGCATATCTCACCTCATTCTTGGCTACAAGAATCGACCATTCGGCAATTCATATGTTCTTTTCTCCCTAAAATGTTCGGATAGTCCTCTACTGTGAGCTTCCCTGATCAGCAGCTCCCTCAGGGAACAGGTCGGCACATATAATTTTCCACTTCGGAACAAGTAGCCATCCTTTACATGATACTCGTCCGCTATCCTTCCATTGACACATCGCATAATTATAGGTTTAAAGTGTGGATTCTCAGAATACTATTCTTTGATACTTGCAAACCTAAATATCCTAGATTGCAGTTTGATTAGAAGCGCATGTCTCTTTAAAAGAGTATTTGCAATTACGTTGCTCTTTCTCTACTTGTATTTCATTACAAAGGGCTGATCTTTGAATAGGAAAAAGAGTGGATCTGCAGGGTCCCAAATGAATTGGCTTATTCGAAAAAAGCCTTGTTCTTTGGAAGATATATCTCGTATCTGGTACTACATGGTTCCACTCTGCAAGAACTCCGAATCATTCTCTTGAAGCTCATCCTTTTCATCATAAATGATCCGCTTGCCCCGAAATGACCTGACCCGATAGGGAAATCCCAATTCATAGGAATTTAACTTATCCGCCTGCCGTTTTGTTAACTTGGTTTGACTTTGGAGATACTTTAATGGCTTATGGTTAGTATATATAATAAATTCTTTCAACAATAAATAGTGTTACCATACTTATAGTGCTTAAATCAGCACCAAGAGTTCTTTATCATATATGGAATAATTCAACTATGGTCCTTTAAGCTTCTCACTGTGGAAGACAATTGGTTACTCTTCCTAAATTAGGACAATGCTTATTCCAATGCCTAATGCATTACATTCCAGCTTAAATATCTTCTCAAAGTCAGGTAGAACTAACATTGGGGTGGAAGTCAATCTTTCTTTTACTTAGCAAAGCTCATCTCCTTGCTTTCTACCCATTGGAAGTTGGTGTTCTTCTTCGTAAGCTAAGTAAGTGGTGTGGTGAGCGTACTAAAATTCTTGATGAGTCATTTATAGAATGAAGTCAATCCATGAAAACTTCTTACTTCGGTATAATTAATAGGATTCGGCCACTGTAAAATTGCTTAGATTTTTTTGTCATCCACTCGTAAGCCTCCTCCACTAATTATGTAGTCTAAGAATACTACCTCCTCCTGGAAAAAACAATATTTTTTGAGATTATCGAATAGTCTCTCAGTACGGAGGATATCCAATATAGTTTGGAGATGCTCGTAATGACTCAACACGTTAACACTGTAGACCAGTATGTCGTCAAAGTACACCATAACACACTTTCCAATCAAAAGTCTTAACACATAGTTCATTAATCGTATGAAAGTGCTTAAGGCATTCGATAAGCCAAATGACATGATCATCCACTCATAGAGTTCATGCCAAGTTTTAAACATAGTATTCCATTCATCTCCCAGCTTCATGCGAATTTGATGGTAGCCAAACTTCAGGTCAATCTTACTAAATACCTTTGCTCCACTTAACTCATCCAATATGTTTTCTAACCTCATGATAAGATACCTATATTTGATCGTAATCTTGTTCACAATTCGGTTGTTTACATACATTCAGTAGGTTTCATCCTTTTTTAGCACCAAGAACACCGGCACAGCACAAGGGCTAAAACTTTCTCTGACATATCTACTCTCCAGCAACTCATTGATTTGACATTAGAGCTCAGAAGCCTATTTGAGATTCATCCGAGAGGCTAGTTTATTCGGTAATACGGCATTGAGTATTATGTCAATGCAGTGCGCTATACCTTGAGTTGGAGGTAACCCCTCAAGTAACTGTTCTTGGAACAGGTCGACATATTCATCAAGCAACTCTTTGATTTCCTGGGATAGTTCACTTTACTCCATCTCTAATAGGCGTCTGACCAACATAAGGGTCAACTAGTCAGGATTGATAGTCTCTCGTAGCTCAACTTTACTCATCACCAAAGCCTTCTTAAAACCTACGAACAAGTTTTACCTACAATTTGTTAACTTCTATTGGTAGCATCAGGTTTAGTGTGATCTTTCAGCCATCCTTCTTGAACATGTATGTGTTCTTGTAGCTACCATGGATAACTCTTCTATCAAATAGACATGGCCTACCCAACGGTACATAAGAAGCACACATAGGCAATACATCGTAAAGAATTTAGTCAAAGCAATTCCCTATAGTATTTGGCAATAGTATTTGTCAGGTGACATGTAGTGCTCATTTCTTACTCAACCAGTGCAGCTTGTACGACTTTGAATGTGAAATAGTTAGCGACTTCAATTTTGAAATAAGATAAGCTGATGCCACATTGGTGCAACTTTCACCATCCATAATGAGGGCACACACTTGATTATTTACCTTACAAGTGGTATGAAAAAAATTATCTCTCTACTCCTCTTCTAGTGAGGATTCCTTGTTCATTATACATTAGACAACCATAATTAACTGATCCAAGTCTTCAGTAAACACGTTCTCCTCAATCAGTTCTTTTTCAGTATTTTCTTTCTCGACAATGATCTCCTCCTCAGGTTTCTTATTTGTACTATTTACCTTTAACTTTGGGATGTCTCCTTTAATCACCATAGTTCTTCGATTCAAGCATTAAGTAGCCATATGTCCAAACCCTTACTATTTGAAGAACTTAATCTGGCTCGTCTTCCTACCTAATCCTCGCTCCCTCTCATAAGTGCAGGTTGACACATCACCATCTGGTCGACCTCTCTACCCGACTTGGACATCCATCTTTTAGCTTAGTTCAGTGCTCAATTGAGCTCAATGACTCACTTATCCAGGTCGGCTAACTGGAATCCTAACTGATACTCGGCTCCTTCTTTGCCTTTTTACTTTTTGGGCTATTTTAATGGCCTCATCCATTGTGGTAAAGTGTTGGAGTTCTACAATGTCTTGAATGTTACTTCTCAATCCAATAATGAATCTTGAGGTTGTTTGAGCTAGTGGTTCTTCCACTTTACAACGGATCATAAGCATTTGAAATTCTTGAACATACTCGTCAACTGTTCCGCCTCCTTGTCTCAGATCTTAAAGTCAAGTGAAAGTATTTTGAATATAAGTTTCTTGCATGAACCTATTTTTGAGTATTCTCTTCTTCCTGGGCCAAGTATTAATCTCTTGATAGCCCTCTCTTCTCCTCATGGCATAGAAATTCTTTCACTATATGGCAGTACATTCGAAGAACTCAACAACAATAGTTCTCACTTTCTTGTAATCCTTATACTGATAATAATCAAATATATGCTCTATCTTCTCTTCCCACTCTAAATATTCATTAGTATTCATAGATCCATTAAAGCTTAGAATCCAAAGCTTTACATGGTCAGATGCCCTAGGGACTCATACGTGCGCTTCTTCAAAATAGTCTTCCTCATCCTCTTCATCCAGTTCTCTCAAGTCTATCCTTTGTCTTATTCATCCACCTACTCCTCCGCTTCAATCTAGTCGAGTTAGCTTTTGGTCTTTAACAGGTAGAGTAACTTGTGGGCTGTTTTGCGCCGCCTTAGTAGGTCAGTAAGACAATGTATGAACAGTTCGAGTTAGATTTATCAAGAGGTTAGCTACCTTATCAAATCTCTTATCAGTGCTTCTCAGGGTTACTTAAGACTGTTGTCCATGGTAGACAACTCTTTTATTGTCATCTCCCATACCAACATTCACATTAAGGTTAGTTATTTTCTTCACAAATTCAAGCTCAACAAATACTTCAGGAAAGCAATAGCTAGCTAATACAATAACTAAGATGAACCTAGTAATTTGCTCTATTTCACACACATAAAACAGAGTATAAACAAATCTTTGAAAAAAATACAAACTCTAGCTTAAACAAAATCTTCGCTCTGATAGCAAGATGATGCAAACCGTAATTAAGAACAGACAAAGTCGGTCATTAAATGGGTTTAAGCTTATAGAAAGCTAAAAAATAAAATGATGGGGAATATGTGGAAAGGACTAATGCAAACGAAAAAGTAAGCAAAAACCCACGAATAGCTCCAGAGGATATGATACACCAATAGAACTTTCGAAAACTCATAGCATAATTCGATATGACACACCAACTAGTCTAATGAGGTTACTCACTACTAAGCCTTGCTCAAAGGTTAGGATAAGAGTGATGCTGAGAGTAATTAGGTAGTATTTATGCCAGGAAGGGAAATTGTTCAAGTGTATTAATGATAATCTATATGATTCTGATACAAGTATAAAGGGTATTTATACCATAAGTTAAGGTAACTTGCTTAAAAGGGAAAAGATAAAAAAGGTATTTCCTAAGAAATGAATATATAAGATACAAAAGGATAAAAATGAATATATAAGAAAAACAATCATTGGTGAAATGGATTCTACACATGATTCTATACACGTGGCGATGGTACATTGGTGATGCCATTGGATGATATGGACAAAAAGTATGGCCAGCTTGTTTATCCAAGCAGGGGTGACTTAGTCAGTTCAAAGTCTTGCTATTTTGGCTTCTTGGCAAAGGAGATGCCGAATCATTGGTCAGCTCGGGTGTGAGTGAGTAATTTGCAACTCAGTGCATTATAGAGAGATAGTGATGCATCTCTGGAGTCGAACATGTAAAGAGGCACCATAACGAAGCAAATTGAAAACAAACAAGAAAAAGGTTAGTAAAGTCCGGCCAGCTACCAAATGGATATGACTCACCCCTCAATCCTACTCGGCTTATAATCCATCATATATGATACATTAGTCCGAATTGAAAGGTCACTCGCCACTACTCCTTGCTAAAGGGAATAAATAAGAGTTGAATAACGAGAACACTAAGTTTACTTAAATGAGTAATTTATGTATTAAAAAGGATATAATTCTACGTACAAGGAAAGTGGGGGTTTATATACTTGTCCACTAAGGTTATTTTAAATGTATGAGAAGACAAAATGCTATTTTACAATCACGTAACATGAATCATACTAAAAAGGGGTAAAAAGAACAAAGAATATTCAGTATAGAAGAGAAAAAATCATTACAGAATATTGTGTTAAAAGACATGTGTCGCTTGATGACTGGATGTCGAGAATATGATACAACATAGGCAAAAACAGAAAGTGCTGGTAATTAGGGCCTGACCTTATCCGGATCAAGTTAGGAGCCAATCAGTTTGTTAGGAAGTCAACTAAATTAGAGTAAGGTACTAGTGGTAAGTTGGAGAGCTCGACTCAACCAGCCTTTCCTGAGTTACCTTTTGAATTAGGACTTTGTAACTAGGTAGGAGCATGTTGGACACACGTGAGGATCTGATAGATAGGTCGACAGGAGGTCGGATTCAAAAAGGAGTCCTTGTCTCGACTATGGATTAAAGCTAGTATTTTCCGTTTGAGCCCTTAAAGTCCTTTATCTTAGCTTGTGATCGGTCTCGGAGAGTTGATTCTTATCATCTGCCTGAAGGTAAGAAAGATTTGTCCTCAAATCTAAAGCGGTTTTGGCTCGTTCTTTTAGGGTGCTCGTAAGGTCTTCTTCGGTTGGTTGGTGGGGAATTAGATCGGATACAATGAAGATAGAAGAGACACCATAGTCGTCAAGAAACTCAATTTGGTAGGCCTTGTGGTTGATCTTCTTTAAGATCTTGAATAAACCATCAACTTAGGGAGATAGTTTGTTCTTTTTCAGGTGCGGGAATCGTTCTCGGCTAAGATGTATCCATATTAGGTCTCCTAGCTAGAAAGAAATAGTTTGGCGACCTCAGTTGTCAATCTCTTATTGTCTATAATTGAACTTAGCAATCTTCCTTGTAACAGACTAATGTTGCTCATGTAATTCTTAGGCTTGGTCTACTTCGGATCGACTCTCTTCAATAGTTGCTGGGGTACCAATCATATCCAAAGAAATGGTAGGGTTAAGGCCATAGACGACTTCGAATGGGGTCTTCCCAACAGTGCTATGGACAATCTAGTTGTATGTAAACTCTACAACTGGTAGGTATGAATCCTAATCCCTTAACTTCTTTCCTACAATAGCTTTAAGCAGATTGCCTAGCATTTTATTTACCACTTCATTCTGGCCATCAGTTTGAGGGTGGCTGTTAGAGCTGAATATGAGTTTGATTCCAAGTCTTCTCTAAAGGGTCTTCCAAAATAGCTCAAGAATTTTGTATCCTGATCTAAGACTATACTTTTCGATACTTTGTGTAGTTGGATAATCTCCTACAAAAATAGATCAACAATATATAAAGCATTCTTAGTTGGATGGCACGAAATGAAGTGTACTACTATAACAAAAATGGAATCTTTCCCTCAGGATGTCCTGGGCAACCTTAGGACAAAGTGCATCCTGAGGTCAGCCCATGGTAAGGTAGGCATTGGTAGAGGTATGTACTCTTCATGGGGTTCTCTCTTCCCTTTAGTACGCTTACACACTTCATAACTACCAACTACCTTATGGACATCCTTAGCCAAACCTGCCAGTAAAAGTTCTCCTTCAACAAAATGGCTGTCTTGACCTCCCTAAAGTAGCTTAAAAGTCCACCGTTGTGAGCTTTCCAAATCAACAGTTCACGTATGGAGCAATTTGGAATACATATCTTGCCATCCTTGAATAACTAGCCATTTTTGAGATAATATCCCTTAACAGCAATTCCTTCCTTGCACTGTTCAATGATAGGGCTAAAATGAGAATCATGAGCATACTATTTGGTAATTAGTGAAAATCCTAATAATTTTGTTTGCAAAGTAGTTAGCATGGTTAGTAGTCGTGATAAAGTATCGGTGGCCATATTTGCACTTCCCTTCTTATGCTGAATGACATGCGAGAAACTCCTTATAAACTCCAATCACTTGGCTTGCCTCTTCGAAAGTTTGTTTTGACTTTCTAAATACTTTAGAAACTCATGGTCTGTATAAATAACAAATTCTCATGGTAACAAATAATGTTGCTAAATAGTAAGGGTTAAAAAAAGGGAATACATCTCCTTCTTATATACAAAATAGTTCGGGGTTGGGCCACTCAATTTCTCACTATAGTAAGCGACAAGCTATCGATCTTGTACAAGGATAGCACCAATTCTAACTCCTAATGCATCGTACTCTAGTTTGAAGAGCTTATCAAAATCTGGTAGTAAAAGGATAAGGGCTGAGGTGAGCTTCTCCTTGATCTCCCTAAAGTTTCACTTAGCTCGATCGCTCTACCTAAACCCTTCATTCTTCTTTGTCAGCTCGGTCAATAGGGCAGCTATTGTTCTAAAGTCTCTAATAAATGGCATATAGAAAGAAGCTAGGCTATGAAAACTGCAGACTTTAGTGACATTCTTTGATGTTGGCCAATTCAAAACAGCTCGGATGTTCTCCTCATCTGCTTAAATTCCTTCCCGGATACTACAAACCTAAGGAACATCACTTCTTTCTGGCAGAACATGCATTTCTTTACATTCTCATACAACTTCTTAGCTCACAGAATACCAAATACTTCATAAAGATGTTGAACATGATTGTTCAGGTAGGCACTATACATCAATATTTCATCAAAATATATGACCACACATCTTCTAAGAAAAGAGCGCATCAGATGGTTCATTAATCTCATGAATGTGCTTGATACATTAGTAAGCCCGAATGGCATAACCAGCCATTCGTAGAGCCCATACCTAATCTTAAAGACAGTCTTCCATTTATCACCCTGCCTTATACGAATTTGGTGGTAGCTACTCTGCAGATCAATTTTTGCAAATATCTTTGCACCATGAAGCTCATTTAACATGTTATCAAGCCTTGGTATTGGATATCTATCCTTGACAATAATTCGGTTTATTACTCGGCTGTCAATGCACATGCACTATGAATCATCCTTCTTTAGAATGAGTAGAGATGGTAAAACATAAGGGCTCATGCTCTCTTGAACATATCCTTACTCAATGAATTCATCCACCTATCTCTTTAGTTCGATAGCTTGCTCAGGGTTCATCCTATACGTAGGTTGATTCGGCAAGGCAACACCTGCTTGTAGATTAATACAGTGCTATATGCCTTGAACTGGTGGCAGTCCTTTAGGTAGTTCTTCCAGAAATAGGTCAGGAAACTCATTTAGCAATATTTAGATTTCTTCTGGGACATCTGACAATTCCCTCATCTCCATTAATCTTCTAACCAACAAGAACATTGACTCATCAACTTTCTCGGCAAATCAAAGCTCTTTACGGCTTGTCACTAGGGCCTTTTTCTTACTAGCTTGGCTGAGTTGATTATGGGCTTCATTTACTTAGGTCGGGGTTAGGGGTTGTAACATTATCTTTCTTCCATCCTTGATAAAGGCATAGGTGTTCTTATACCTGTCGTGCATAACAAGTTGATCAAACAACTAAGATCATCCAAGTAGTAGGTATGAAGCTTCCATAGGGATGACATCGTACACTACTTTATCCTTATATACGTTCCTAACATTGAATGGTATGGCCACTTATTCAGTTACATGCAAAGCATCTTTATCATGAAGCCAATGCAGCTTATAGGGTCGAATATACTTTGAAGTTAGTAGACCCAACCTCTACACAAAGGATAGTGTAACAATATTAGTATAACTTCCTCCATCTACGATGATTGTACACAGTTGGCCTTTAACGGTACACTTAATATGGAATAGATTCTCTCTTTGGTTCTCTTAAGAGTTCAACAAGGAACTCAAGACTCGTCTTAAGACTAGGGTCATTACTTCTCCCTAGTCAACATAAACATATGTCTCTTCTTCCTCTTTAAACATCTTCTTTGGGCTCACTCTCGTTGGTGCTATCCATTACATCTCCTTAAAACACTATGACGCGTCGGTTTAAACACTTAGTAGCCATGTGCCTGAAGCTTGAGGATTTAAAATACTTCACCTCACTGGTCTTCCGTTCAAATGGTTGGCCTTTCTCATAGGTTCTCAGGGTCAGCCTAGCCTCTAGTCGACTCGATTATCCTACTCGGCTAGCCTAGTTTGCTCGGTGCTCATCAGGTCAATCATTCCTTTCCTTGGCTCGGTATGGCCTCTTAGGTTCGGCTTGAATAGGTTGGCGTGATACGGGAGCTCAAAAGAATGTTTGTCTAGGTTGACTTAGAATATTTCTCCACCATTTTTCAACCCTCTATACAATCTTGATTGGCTCCTCTAAAATATAAAACCTCTATACTTACATGATATTACAAATCTCATACTTAAGTTAAAAATAAACCTAGATACCATACAAGCTTCTAGTTCTTTCACGTTGGCTCAAATCATCAACATCTGGAATTCTCTAACAAAGCCATCAAAAAATCGGCCTCCCTAATGAAGCTCTTGCAACTTCACAAACGTCTCTTACAGATACATCTTGGGTACAAATCTACCTCTTAATAACCTTTTCATCTCATCATAAGTTCTAATACCTCGTCTTCCATCCCTAGCTCGTACTGTATTCATATTTTTCCACCACATTGTTGCATACCCAGTAAACTTTAGTGCAACAAGTTGGACCTTGATAGCATTCACACATTCGTAACAGTTAAGTACTTTCTCGACCTTCTCTTCCCACTCTAAGTATTCATCAACATCTCCACTTCCATTGAAAGGCAGGATTTCAACCTTGACATTATTTAGCCCTTGAGAAGCTTGGCGTCTTCATCCTTATAATGGGTAATAGTTAGCTTCCTCTTCTTCCTCTCCAAATTCTTCAACATTTAGCTCCTCATCTTCTTCCCCAATCTCCTCTAACTCCAATCTTCATTTAGTAGCTTGACCCATTACTCCTCCAACTCGCTGTGGTCGAATTGGGTAATTAGTTTGGTTACCTTAGCCATAGGGTCTCTCTAAGCATTCTCTTATGGGTTAGGTAGTTGTATACTTCAGGTTTGTTGCTTGTTTACTTGTATTTCTGCGATTAGACTCTCAACAAGGTTTATAAGCCTATCAAGTCTATCGTCCACAGACTTTAGGGTATTGCTACCATTATGACCACAATCAAGTTGGGCATTACTACTTTAGTCACCAACAACACCTTGAACGCTTGAATTTGATATAGTATAATACTTTTCAGAACATATTAACAATTTACTAACAACCTTAATACTAAACAAAATAGAAACAATCTTGCTCTGTTTTTATGATGAAAAACAGAGTAACAATGAAACAACACTTTTTATTACACTAACATACTATAGTAGTTACAGAAGGAACACAGTAGCTACAAATAGTAAGGCGAACTAAAACTTCACTGCAACTTCACACATTCCCTCGCAGAATTGTATTCTGATACTAGCAAAGCTGATGCATCTCCGAGGTTGAATACACGGAGAGACACCACAATGAAGCGAATCGAAAAGAAACAAGAAAAAGGTTAGCAAAATCTGGACAACTACCAAATGGATATGACTCACCATTCAATCTTACTTGGCTTACAATCTGTCGAATATGACACAATGGTCCAAATTGAAGGGTCACTCATTACTACTCATCGATAAAGGGAATAGATAAGAGTTGAATAACGAGAACATTAAGGTTACTTAAATGAGTAATTTTTGTATTGAAAAGGATATGATTTTGTGTACAAAGAAAGTGGAGGTTTATGTACTTACCCACTAAGGTTATTTTACTTGTATGAAAAGACAAAATGGTATTTTATAATTACATTACATGAATCATATTAAAAAGGGGTAAAAAGGACAAAGAATATTCAGTACGGAAGAGAAAGAATCATTCTGGAACGTTGTATCAAAAGATACGTGTCGCTTGATGACTTGACGTTAAGAGTATAATACAACATAGGCAAAAACAGGAAGTTTTGGTAGTTAGGGCTCGATTTGATCTGGATCAAGTTGGGAGCCAATTAGTCGGGTTAGAAAGTCAGCTGAATTAGAGTGAGGTGTTAGTGGTCAATTGGAAAGCTTAGCTTGGCCAGCCTTTCTTGGGTTACCTTCTGGATCAAGACTTCACAGTTGGGCAAGATCATGTTGGACATATGTGAAGATCTAAGAGATAGCTCGAATAAAAAAAGGAGTCCCTATCTCGGCTATAACTTAGAGTTAATATTTTCCTTGTGAGCCCTTAAAGTTCTCTAACTCGGCTTCTTGTGATCGGTTTGGGGGGTTAATTCCTATCATATAGGTAGTCATTTGGCTTGGCATAAAGAGTGACTTGGTAAAGAAGTACTTAACGTCAGTAGAAGTCGGTTGAAGTAGAAGAATCCACCTTACTAGGCCTTCTAGCCCTCGGGCTTAGCTACATGTCAAAGGCTTAGTAGCTTGATTCCTATCACATCAATTGTCTACCAAAAATTCTCAAAATTAAATCTTCTTTTTCCTCTAATTTCAACCTTGTACATTTCAATTAAAAGTGTGGCATGATCAAAACCTATTGTAAGTAAGTGAGTCACTTTTATATTTGGAATATCAATAATCCATGCATTTGATGCTAGTGCTCTATTAAGTCATTCTTTAATCAAAACTTTATCATACCTTTTATTAATCCATGTGTACTTTTAACCTTTAAAGCCCACATCTACTAAATCTACGATTGAAATCATCTTACAAAAACCAGCTATTTGACTTCTGCAACATTATCTTCCATCGCTTTTCTTACTATCATGTGTTATTTCGTTAAAATCTCCTACACACATCTAAGATGCATCCACTATATTTGCCTAACTTACTAGATCCCTCCATAAGGCCCTTTTATGAAAATCCTATTACACTATATTATGAAATCGATAATCCATATTAATCCAAGTTACATTATGGTTTCACTTTGCAAAGAGTTATTCCAATAATTGGCTTTTTGACCCAAATTAATGACAATGTCCAAGTTAATGGGCAATTGACAAGAGGGTTAGAGTAAGGATGTCTTAGAAAGATTTAACTCGATAAGCTAGCAACATGGATTGGTAGATAAGTTTTTTTCATTCCCAACCTTGTTAGGCTGTTTTACGTAAGAAAAGGACATACAAGAAAAGGTCCTTAGATCTATTTGGGCCTTTTTTGGCTTTTATAGGGCCTCAAAAGGCTTAAATAAGGCTTACGATTTAAAAAAAAAAAAGATGAGTTGATCTTATAAGCAATTGGGTCTAACCTGATCGAAGCTTAAACCTAAGTCCAAGCCTAAGACCCACTCATTATATAAGAATTAGAAGTCGTATATGCAACCATCAAACTGGTGTAGTTATGTATATGTTGTGTAAGTGATATAGTTCACGTGGCCTTAAATAAGCAAATGAAGAACGAAACCTAGAGAGATGATTAGATGAGAATGAGGTAGGGAGAATGAATAGATAATCTTAATGTCTCAAACATATAAGTAACTAATAAGACAGCTTTAAGGGATCTTAAGCATTCATCTTGTAACTTCAGCAAATGAGATAAGTTCTTTTCCTAAACTAATAATTTAATCTTATAGAGTAAAGTTTTCATAATAGAACATTATTTCTCCAATCTCTCTAAAGGTTCCAAATGAAGATGAAATGCTAAGTATTTATAGACTCATAGGCATGATGACATCCATTAGATCATCTAAGTAATCAACAGATAAGATAGAACTTGCTTAATTCATCATTATCCTAAATGAGCTTGCTCATGAGCTCAAGGCCAATAACCTTCCTCATGAGTGCATAAACTTGGCTGAAAACGGTTGAAGGTGGACAAATTGGTCCAACGATCCCTATTTCTAGCCTACTGGAATTATCCCAAAATAGATTAGACTCTATAAGCCCTACTATCTATTTCAAAGGGTCAAGCTCAAATAAATAATATAATAAATTTCAGCTCTTTATAAAGGCTTAACTCTAGATAATTGATAGCCAAAAGTTGATTTAATGACTCCTATCAATGACTTATTTAGTCTATCTATCTCAACTTCATTCAATGCTTAAGATTAAAGACCAAAATCCATATATAAGTGCCTCTTCCTCCTCATTTGGAACATTTGAAGCATCAATAAACTTCAAATAAACCTATTACTCTACTAAAATCACTTTATAAAAGATCAAATACTAGATTTCATCAAGCATAAGTTAGGAATACAAAAGAATTCGTCTAGAACAAATCAAGAATATAGCATGAACTATACATTCAATTTACTATAATATACATGCTCTCAACAACATAGCATGTACTACACATTCACTCTACTATCATATACACGCTTTAAGAATTCGAGCTTGCTTATTCGTCTTCCCTGTCTCTCTCTACACCATTCCTCTACGTACCATCAGATTCAAAACTTTTCTGAGGTCAACCTGCACACCAATTGCATGTGATTAACTAATTGCAATAACCTCTCGTAGATATTTTAACTTAAGATTATCACTATGGTCTACTAAAAATCCATGTTCATCTATAAGATGCCACATTTAATTATTTCCCAACTAATAATCAATATAATTCACTATTTTCCTTATATTAGTGATTCCAAAAAATTGTGTTAATTAAGGGAATTGATTCATTTATTGAAAATTCCATCATAAGCTAACCTTATAAGATGTAATAAATTATAAATTTCGTAATATGATTTATGGGATTTATAGCTCAATATTTCATTTTTTTTTTATCTTTATATGAGGTTTTCCATAATTTCCATGCTATACATATAGAAATTCATTAAAATTGGATAACAAGAAAATTAATTCTAAAAAAGACCTTGTAACTAAATATGGTATTTACTTATAGAAGCAATTAGCTAAATAAAAAAAGAAAAGAAAAGAAAATTAATCTAAGAAAGAAATAAGGTTAATCAAATCTTTAATCTTGAGTATGTTTGGTTAGGCATTACCAGGTAAGCTTTCTGAAGTTAAACTAGACCAGGAGCCAGGTCAAACCTACCTCGAAACCAACCCAGACCCATTAGGTTAGGGGCTAGTTCCCTTTAAATTGGGATTGGCTCGATTTAAGCCAGTTTTGGGCCAGTTCATTTGGCTAAGTAGTTTGATGAGACAATTCTAGCCCTTAAACCAACTAATTTGTTTATTTTGAAAAAAAATATACATTCTTTTATTTTTATTTTTTATTTTTAAAAAAACCACTTATAAATGATAAGAATTTAAAATTTTGACTATTTCACCATATTAATTATTAACTAAGATTAATAATTTATATTTTTTACAATGCATAATTATTACTGTATGCTCCCGATTAGTGAATTGAGTAAGGAAACTTCTTTTTATAGGTAATATCTCAAGGAAAATTTGTCAATATGATCAATATGGGACTAAACTTATCATAGGTAATACTCATTGTGATCTTTTATTATTTTATAGGAAAATTTAAAAAACAATATAATCTATGTGAGAGTGAACCAAGTATTATAAAGAGAATATCTTCGATCTAATATCTATAATACACTTGCCATTTTATATATAATATAAATATATTCCTTATGACTTTTAATTGCATAAAATTATAAATACACTAGTATTTTTGTAAATCATTAAAATATATTAATTTATAAAAGTATTTACTCTCTCAAAAGTTAGGCAAGATTATATGAATATTTCATACTTTAAACTCGTAATATTTCATGCTCTAAACTCCTTTAGTTATTAAAGTATATATTTTATACCATAACTATCTACTTTCACTGATATTAAAATATATGATTTAATGAATTTTTTCCCTTATATATATTGATCAATCTTCATATCAACTTATAGCTATAAGTAATAATATACATTTAATTTTATTTTATATTTTAATTAGAGAAAATGCTTACATTTAATTTATTTAAAATTGCTTCTTCTTCTTTTTTTTATTTCCAAGTCAGAACTAATAGGTTGAATTATCGGTCCTTTGATCCAGACTTAGACCCACCAATTAGGTAGGTCGAGCATGCTAAATTGTACCGAGTCTAGCGGGTTAAGTTATAATTCAAGCTTATGACTCATGACTCTAGACTCTAGGCTAACTTGATGAACCGATAGATTGGCTATGGTTCGGTTCACAGGCCAAAATTGACCTTTCCTTAGGTTTAAGTTAGACATGGGCCTAGTCAGGTAAAGTCCAACAGGTTGTATCCTGTTGCTAACACCGAAGGTAGAGCTAGGAATGAGAGGTACTGCTAGGTTGCAACTCTATTGAGCTTCACCTAACTTTCCTACGTTTGATTTTCTTTTACCTTTTTATGCTCTTTTATTAACTTAGGTGACAAAGCTTTCAAAGTTTTTATTACATATGCACCTACATGTGCCAAGTCAATGGCCTTAAAAATATCAAATGAGGAATCTACTAAATTAAAAACAAAGTAGAGGTATAATTTTCAAAATTATTGATTGGTATAATTTATCCTATTTGATAATTTTATATAAGAAACAATGTTGAGTTAGTGTTTACACAATAAAATGGAACAATAGTTCATCCCAATTCATTAATTTATTTAATGGCCACCATATTTCTTTTTGGCCACTAACTATTAAGAGCACGTTGTTGCCTGCACATGCTTTCTACAAGTGGATTTCATGCTCTGTAATGCAGTATTATCCGTAGGAGAGTAAGAATGAGAATCTTCAACCATACCGCTTACGTTGTAAACCTATCAATGAATCAACCTAGACCCGGATTAACTAGGTCCAACCTGGGATTAGACCTAGTGGGTCCATGCTGGTCACAAATAGTAACCCACTTAAATTGGCGAGTCATTAACTCGAAGGGTGAATTGGTGGTTCAACCAGTCGGTTTGATTGAATTTAATGAGAAAAACAGATAAATTTGTCGAAAAAATTTTAAGTGATTAGTACTTGCAATTTTTCTTTTGCAATTTTTCTTTTGCCTATTTTATGTATTTAGCACTTATATTAGATATTTTTTTTAAATCTAGAAATTAGAAATGTTGCTATTATTTTAGAAATTAAAATTGTTAAAATAAAAATTAGTTTGTACAGTATGGCTTTTTTTTAAAAAAAATTGAAATAACTAATCATATAAATATAACGGTTTTTCTCAAATATAAAAACCAAGCAACATACTAAAGATTTTGAAAAATATATAAAAATCATTCTGAAACTACGATTATATGATTCTATGTACCGGATACGTAGGTAACTGTTAATATGGCATAATAAAAAAAATTTTATTTTAAAGTCGTTAAAATATAATAGTTATGTTCTCATTACATTTCATGTACAATATAATTTTTCAATTAATGAAACAATACCATTACATGACAGAATATTGTACAAATATTTACTATCTAAATTTAAATTTCTTTCAAATTTAAAATTTATATATATTAGTATGCATAATTCAAGAAAATAACAAAATGAAACTATTTAGAAAAGGAAAAAATGTAAAAAAAAAAAAGAAAAAAAGATAAAAATAAAAAATCGAACAAGTCATAAGCCAAGAAACCGGCTTGTAAACCAACACGCCTATTGAATCGACCCAGAACTTATCTTGGCCAAATCGATTATGGTTCACGGGCCCCTAGGCCCGAGACCCAACAAGTCTGGACGGGGTGCAACCCGATCCCAAGTCTATGTGGACCTAAAGCTGATTTTGAAGCTATATTTTCATTTCTTCATTAAAGAGTTTCCAAAAAGTTATGAAGTACAAATAAACTAATTAATATATAGCTCTCATATTTCCAACAAGCAAAAGCATTAAAGGTGCATTTGCTTTGTAAACCAGTTTTTTTTTTTTTTTTTCCCTTTGCTATAATCTATTGTTCATAATGATTTAATATCAATATCATAATCTCATAGTAATCGTGATATTCTTTAATTTTTATGTAAATGGTGGTATCATGTGATTGAATCTCTTTGAATATTGACGATAATGTTTCTATTAATTTGTTGTTTGAACGTAAGTTAAAAACTAGGTTAAACATGTATCTTTTCTATAAAGAGAACGTCCATGGCAAGTGAGTTAGAATTAAATTACGTAGAAAGATTAGTCCATTGTAGCTATGTAGGCCCACAACCGTAGACTTTAAGGTCTCATCTTCATAGAGCCAACCTTGGGCTTTACACTTAAGGTTGGTTCTTTAAAGTAGGATTTTCTAAGGGACGTTACCAGCACATCAAATTTGGATAAAACGTAAAAGTTGGTACTTGTTTGCCTCCTGGGCTGGACCTAAAGACTAATATAACCTCGGCACAAAGTTTAGAAAACATCTCGGGTCCACCCTGTTCCGCTACAATTTATTTGATATATATATATATGTGTGTATATTATATAGATATTATACACTAACAAAAAAAAATCCACGTTATAGATACATTAAAAAAATAAACAAATACAATAATTATACTAATTTCGATGTTGCAATAGAATAATGGGAGAATTATAATAGAAAAGATCAATGTTTAAAAAAGTTTAAATAAGGAATAAACATTTCCAAAAGTTCAAAAAAGAAATAATAGTTTCACAAAATAGTTCAAATAACTTTATGGATCGGTTATTATGAATCTCTTATTTGAACCATTTTATAAAAAAGTTGATTCCTTATTTAAATTTACTCCCAAACGTTGATCTTCTTCGTTATAATTTTTCCATAGAATAATACACAAAGTGATCCTTATTTCCATACATTGAGGATAGATGAAAGAGAAAGGTGCATATTGAAAACTATTTTAGTAAATATTTTGAATAGCGAGAAAAAATTGCTAAAATATGAAATGAGTGGCAAATTTTGTGAAAATTACTTACAAAAGGAAGGGTATATCTTTTGATAGATATAAGACACCAAAATCAACCCAAAGGTTTTGATATTATAGATAGATGATTGATAGTATAAATGAGATAGAAACTATCCTAATATTGATCCTATATGTTCCAATTTTAGATAGAATCACGAGTTTAATAACTTTATAAATTGCCAAGGTAAGCACTTCAATCGACTTTCTCTTAGAAAAACTTGGAGAACCTTAATAGGCATAAATCATTGTAGGAAAAAAATGTTAGGCATGAATTTCCAATGTATTCAAATCATGAGGTTAATCAAATAATAGTTACTAAAGATGATTACTTCGTGAAATAAAGCAATGAGATTCATGAACTAGAGCGTGAAAGGTGCTTAAGATGAACGTAGGATCAAATTAGGGAAAAGATGAACTTTAGGGGAAAGAAAAAGGACAAAGATGACTTAGAACTATGCAAGGTGGGCTCGAGGCTTAAGCTTAGTCGACATGGCCTTTAGGAAGACCCAGCTCTCTTAATGGACCCTAAGCACCCTAAGTTTGATTAGGTATCTCCAAAGTATGTCCTAATTTGATGGAAAGGTGGATTTTGAAAAAATAAGTATGCCCTCATCCGAAGGTTAGAAATCTATAGTATACTGAAAATTGAAGTTATATTATGACTTAGGAATTAATTTGGAATTATGTCTATATTATAAGTGAAAACTAAGTACATGATTACTATTACTTGTTAGATGTGCATGCTAGGTTTAAAACTTAAGTCAATTAATAATTATTGACCATTACATTTAATTCTCTATCGATTATGCTTGGAAAACATTATTTGTGAAAACCTTAGGAGACATTAGAATCCTACACTTTAGAAATGACTTTAAAGACTCGTTGCGTGCTTTTCAAATATGACTCCATACTTTTAAAGCTTGCCTTATATGAACCTACTCCATACTTTCAAAAATGACTCCAAAAAGTATTATCAGTTTATACTTTGAAATTTGTTTTAAGGGGTATTTATGAATCTATATCTTTAAAAAGACTTAAAGGGGCACAAACATAGTTCACACTTTCCAAAAATAATTCCAAAGAGCTCATTCAAAGATTTGCACTTTAAAAATTGACTCTAGATCACTCATCCATTTGGGAATTCATCTTCGATGAATATGAAGGTTGTGACAAATATGATTATCTTAGATTAGATTTATCTTAAATTGTTTTCTTACATTTTTATTATGATCACTGATTAAGAAAGTTTAATGAATTTATTACAATAAAATATACATAGATTTGTAGTTGAATTGTAAAGCTTGCATGCTCATACTACGATATAAGTATATGGTAGAGTTGTTGCATATATGTTCTAGGGCATGACAACCTTTTTATGTATGGAAACAATGATCATCAATATGGAATTCTAACTAATATAGGTCGGAAGTCTAAATGGATCTACATGGTAGACTACCACTATGGTATAGACACCGTAGTGGATATTCATAGATTATGATACTAATAGTTAATACTAGTTGCTAACCTAATATAAAACAAGATGATTTCAGTTTTTGAAGTTCTAGGGTCTTATATCTATTGACTCTTGCACTCTCACACTCTTGTTTTGGCTTAGGAAGCTGGATGTGTTGGTGGTTGCTGCCTGGCCTTTGACTCGAACAATGCTCAATTGGTATTTAATGTGATTGTTGTGTTTACTTTCGTGTTTATTAATAGATTTATTTATGTTGGCTTGCATGTAGGGTAGTTACTTGCCAAGCCTTATTACACAATATCGTTTTTGGGAACTTGTTTTAAATATTTGAGGTAGCTAAAAGATTATGCGGATGAAAATTGAAGTACGTAGGAATGGAGCCTTGCATAGCCTTACCAAGCAATAAAGATGCATTGCAGACTCGTATGCGCTCTAAACTTGAGGCATGATAGGTGCGTAAATTGTACTTACTAAGATGTTGTATAAAAAAAAAAAAGAAAAGAAATGAAAAAAGCTTTACGTTTTTGTATATATATATATATATATATATATATTTCATAATGTATATAATCAAAATATTATCTTCATATACGCTTTGAAGCACCGGAGCCAGACTCTTCTATCAAGTCAATATTTTTGGTAGGTATAGCCCCTTAGCATATTCACCAAGCAAGTTCTTGTCTTTCGCAGTAAAATATGGGATTATTTGCTAGTCCCATTTGACCCAAGGGAAAATTTAGTTTCCCGGAAACGAACTTAAAAGGGTTTAAAAGCTACGTTTTAACTTCAAATCACTTCAATGCCTTGCATTAAAGCGTCCAAAATACGAATGAAAATCACGAAAAGAAATGCCTACACCACTCGTGACCTATATAGATTGATATAACCTGCCAATAACTTGCTAAAAGCCGACTTAAAAAAAATCTTCTTTAAATTAGGAAAAATTTTAATGCACGTCTTGTCACACTCGTTAAAATACTAATAATTTGCCTTTCAAGGTACAATATAATGCGTATGATCAACATTTTATAAATCTGAAGAATTTCTTACATCAACTACATCCAGAATCTTGTACGGATTAACAAAAAAGTTTTTATTAGGATATCTCATGGAGTTTCTTGAAGATTCAAACACTAGAAATATGTATAATTTCATACACACTATTACATTTTTAGTTGGGAATTTCCTTATACCTTAATCATAAAACTGAGATATTATTGCATAAGAAAAAAATGTCTACATGTATACATACTAGTAATATTTATATTATGGAGATTTATCGTATCATCAACCAACTTTCAAAAATATCTATAAAATTATCCTTTCTCCCTCAAATACTATTTGAACAAAGAAAATTAAGATTTTGGTTAGTGCAACGTCGTTGGCGATGGAGTCTATATAATATAATATAACATTGACTTCATTGTCTTTTTTTATTTGTTTACTTCTGGAAAGGGAATTAGGGCAACGGCAACCCTGCCCGACGTTGGGGATTAACTTGCAAGCTTTAATAAGCGACAACTGCTGACCGTGACCTGTAGTTTTAATTATTTTGTACTCTTCGTAATTAATGCAATTTGATTTGGAGGTTGTTGAACTAATCGTTACTAATAAAAGTGCAAATACTGGCGTGCAAACGGATTAAATAAATCTATTCGATTTGGCTTACTATAGCTAGTAAGTTAACTTAGTTGAATTTATTTGATTCAATTTTAAATGAGTAAAAAAACTTTAACTCTGATTCGTTTAAAAAATAGATTAAATAAGTCGATTCATGAGATAAAAATATAAATATATTAAACGGATTAATTCAAATCGATCCACTTTGACTCGTTGGTTGAATGGGTTACACCTATTTAATCCATTTTTAAACGGATTAAAAAACTTTAACCTAAACCCGTTTTAAAAAAGAGTTAAACGGGTCGATTCATGAGCTCGAATTGATTCATAGGCCAAAGTCAACTTACATATCTCTAAGTGTAAATGTACAATAATCTAATAACACATTTTCTTATATTCTTTATGCAAAACTATATATATATAATATTTAGAAAAATGTAACGGTTTTAAATAATAGGACAATTCGTACATTGATAGTTAACGTGAATATTCTCAAACCTAAACAAAATGAGAAGGAGTAAGGATTGAGAGGATCAATTAGAGCCAATAAAAATATTATAATATAATTTATATTTATTTATAAAATAATAAAAATTATCTATATCTAGAGTTGATAATTTATATTAGTAGGTCATTTTCTATATCCCTAATTATATCGAATTCATATCAATGCTAAAAATATCAAATTGAGTAAATTATCGTATTGTATAACCAAACCTACCAACATTCATGGAAATTGAAAGATAGAAAGTTTTTTTATAGTTTATTTTTTATTTTATTTGATCTATATTTATTTTCTCAATAAATTGGCGTACTTTCTACAAAATACAAAAATAATAAATATTTTGATTTTAAAAATCCAATGGATTTTTATAGAAATTAGATTAGACAATTACAATCAATAGAATTAAACCGGGATCATTGTAAATAAAAAACAAATAGATGGTTCAAATCGATTTTATAAAGGAGTCAGATCCAATTGAATAGATCAATTCAAGTCTGACAATATTGGTTAACTCATATTTTAGATACCTATTAAGTATTTATTAATTATTTATTTTTTAAATGTTAATTATATATCTGAGGAAATAAATATATAAAAGTTTTTAGCATTTTTCATAGTGAGCTTTAACGGTTTCTTCTAAGCAACCCAGTGCTAATAATCCTAAACGAAATTATTGGTTTTAATATGCTCAAAGACAAAATCATAATCATGAATCACGCCACCCGTTCCCCACACTTCACATGCGCTGTCTCTCTCCCTCTCTCTCTCTCTCTCTCTCTCTCTCTCTGTTACGGTCACACTCTTTCACAGGACACAAGTACATGTACACACAACTTGACAGGACATAGGAGCTCATTCCGGTTAGGGATTTCTCCTTAGCAAAATTTTTGCCAAAATGTTTGGAGTTTTCTTTTTCTTTTCTCTATAATTTTTCTATATGTTACATATATTTTGCATGGCTGTTATTTGTAGTTTATTAAATCTAGGTAAAACTTCACACACAAGCGGATATTGGTTTAAATATACTTAATAATTTACTTAAAATTATCAAAATTAATATAGTGATAATATGTATAAGTAAATGGTTATCAATATGGGATATATACTATATAATTTAATCGTATAAGAAATGATATTAGTATTGGATGGTTTTCAATGAAATGATATATTATTCAAAAAGAGTTATTTTTCTTTCAAAATATAGAAATATCATAGATGCAAAGAGTTGTGTTATTTGCATTAAATAATGCAAATGCTATAACTATTATGAAAGTATCATTACTTACATAAAACAGATACATCTCTTGAATAAACATTTTTTAAGTTATATATATAAAAGATTTGGAAATTAAAAAGATTTGTTTATCCTAGACAATAACACATTCACAATGTAAAGTATAAGAACTTTAATCTAATATTTATTGATGGTCAATCAATATTCAATTTTAGTTTTTTCTTTCTTAATTTGAATGTTTATCGTGATATTTAAATTTTAATAAGAGACAAATAAGATATTGTTATACTTTGAATTCAAGTGTGCTTACTAAAATAATAAATATGTCTAATCATTTTTTTTAGCCAATTATATTATAGTTTGGGAGAGGGAGGATTTAAAATCGATTCATTTTGTAGGAAGATTAGTATTCATACTACTCAACTTAACAACCTTGACAAATATGTAAAATCATATAATCTATCTATTATATTAAAGTGTTTGGGAGGGTTAAGACCTATGCAGCCCAACAACATGAAAACAAGTCTTTTAACAAGATAAATTAAGCTTAATTTTCTCTTCCTCCAATAGTTATAATAGTCGTTGATTAAAAAAAATGTTTAGGAAGGATTTAGTATCTTAAATCTTTTTTTCTTTAGAATAGAGGATTTATTTAGGGTGGTTGTGTAAATTAAAATAGTCGTGAAGTTATTTAGATGGCCATTAAATGTAAAATGATAGGGAGACCGAAATAGTCCTCTGAAACAATGCCGAATCATATATTATAAAGCTAAAATAGGTAGGCCTATATGCTTTTCCAGAAACAAAATAAGCGACCGCAATTATTTATTTATTTTTTTCTTTTACCTCATTTACATATTACAATTTGAAGAAAGAAGGATTCAGCGTAGTCCATTTAATTAGAAAATAAGTCTTTTATTTCTAAACTATAACAATCTTATCAATTAAGCAATGGCATTTAGACAAATCATCTGATAGGAAACTTTTGAAGCTGACTGTGGGGGTATAAATCATCTTCTATATAAATGCAACAGCAAATTCGTCTTTAATAAGTAAAAAAGAAAAAAAATTTATTTTATAAGTAATCCTATTTGTAATTCGACAAATATGGCATCCGTTAGTATATCTATAACTATAAGCTTTCATATTACATTGATGTATACTTAAAAGGGCAAATTACATATAGAAGGATAAAGGCCTCGGTCAAATTTGAGGAGATGATGTAACTTCTTAGTGATTTATTTAGAGTATAAAACCATTGGCAAAAAAAATATAGAGTATAAAATTTTTTAGTGATTCATGTAAAGGGTTGTAAATATAAAATGAGATTATAACTCTAGTGTAATAGTGATGTGGTGATGTAGCATATTAAAAATACAAAATCACCATAGCGGTGTAATTGACTCAAGTCAAAACTATACAGTATTAACTTTGAGTTTAAGCTCAAATTAAAAATCTGAAACTCCAGTTTAGCTTGAGCTTAACCGTGCTTTAAATTTTGAGCTCGAATTTGACTTAAAGATATATATGATAAGCTCGAGTTTGGCTCAATTAGCTCAATTAAACTCGACTTTGTTTACAAATTTTCCTTAAATAAATATAAACTCACTTATATTTAAAAAATTAAAATAAATTTAAAATTATATCAAATCTGGTTGAGCAAGCTTGTAAGCCTAACGAACTTAGTATTCTAAAGTTAGAAATCAGTTCGATCTGTAAATTGGCTTTATTAATTTATATCCCTAATTTGGTGTGATATTTTCATCATTAACTTGAATGTAATGTTATTTTTTAGTTGCACCATTTTAATGACATTTATTTCTTTTTAAATCATCAGAAACCTTATCATCTATTTGGACTTGATCCTCTGTGTTAATCCTTGATGTATAATGTTGTCTATACTTAAATTCAAAAGATAAATATGGAAAAAGGAATGACAATATTTTCAAAAGTTAAAGCATCCATAGTATTGATATCCTTAAGGAAAGATAAATAGTTTATATTTAGCTACATAATCTTATAAAATCCCTATACAAGTTCCTAATTTTTAACCTACGTCATGATTTTAAAATGGGTTTCAGCAGACTGATGCAAACTTCTTCGGATCAGCTGTTACCATAAGGAAATAGTCCACGCAAATTAGGAAATCGTGTACAGACCGTTGAAGGTCAAACAATTCCTGACATTTTTTTTAATCTTTAATAACTACAATAATATTAAAACTTTTAGAAAGAGAGAAATAAAATATAATTCATTTTGTTGAATTCCGATCTAATAAGACTTAAGATATATTTGCAACCTAGGGGAGAAAATATTGCGTTGATAACTCACATCAATGACAAAATTAAATAATTATAGTAATGTTTTTAATTTTTTTTCCACTAGGTATATTTAATTTTTTTAAAAACCGACAATACATATACTTATTTAAACATTAAAAATAATTACGTGATGAGATGCATTTGGGATAGGTATAAATGAATAAAAATAAAAAATAAAAACCTGAAAACTTCATAGTATGAGAAATGAAAACATTGGGTCTTTTAGTTTTTCCTTTCTCTTCTTATGTATTCCAGGTGCCTTTTTATCGTGCATCTAATATTTTAAAACCAAAATATATATGTGCGTTGCTCGTGCGCAAAGCGTAAAACTAAAATCTACACTACTTACCATGTCATGTGTACAAAAGTCAAAATAGTTTGGAGTCAAAAGCAAGAGATTTGCTATACTATAGTTTTCGGATCGGTTGTTCGACCTTTCTATTGTGATTGTCGTTCTAGACTCCCAAATATTTGATGCTGCTGTTTACTTTAGCGAATGATCCCTTGGAAAAAAAAAAATATACATATATATATATTTAAATAAAATAAAATAAAACAAAACAGTAAATAATCAAAATCAAAGCACATACTTGCAATAGTGCAAAAGAAAATTAAAATGGACATATGTCTCAGATAATTAATCCTAATGTTATGGAGAAAATTATTTTTACATTAACCTGCTAGAATTTTTCTTAGCGATTTCATCCATTGAAGCACCTTGCAGATATATTTAAAAAAAGAAAAAAGAAAAAAGAAAAAGTAGAGTTTTCGCAAAATAAACCGACCAGATGGTCTGTAATCGTATCTGTGTCTTTGATCGTGCAATTATTCTCGACCACACAAGGAGCACGGCGTGAATATCTCGGCTTCCACGAGTATCCACCAATAATCAGCCGCGTCGGCATGCGAAACGAACGGGTGCTTACCTGCTTACGCTTAGGACCTTAACTACAAGACAAAAAAGAAGAAGAACGCCAGAGCTTTGTACGCGTGTCCTTCAAGTATTGGACCACGGACTGTAGAATTTATCCTACGCGGGTGGACAAGTCCGGACAGTCCAGAAGGACCCCACCTTTACCTCACCACCAATAATCGATAAGTCTCGTAAATCCCCTCTGTTCTTAAGCTGTCACCCTTACATTTGGACGGAGTTATTAATTTATTTCTCCAAGGCAAGGCTCATAAAAATTGAAAAAGTATTCGATTAAGCCAACAATATACACACACATGTGTACATGCCAGAGTTGAGGAAAACTCGGTTGTGGTTTTTATCTTGATATTTATAATAGGATCCTATTAATATGTGTTTTTAATATGCTTACCAAGGGTTCGTACATAAACTTATGCAGTTATACATTTATGAAATAGCAAACAAAACCTATTAATGATCAAATCCCCTTTTAAAAACTAGCCCCTTTCTTAATGAGAGTTCACTCTCCTCCATAGGTGATAGAGGATAGTAAAAGTAAAAAATTATTTAAAAAATGAAAGATTATGGAAAATAAGAAAATTGATAAGAAAAACTAATCTAAACAATTTTTTTTTATAAAATAATAATAAAACTTGAGAAATAAAATATATCTAATAGTTAGATTTAGATGATGACCTCATATCATCAATGAGAATAAAAGACATTACACCAATTTTAAAAAAATAATTTTATTTAATATCTAATCAATCTTATTAATTGTTTATAAGATTTGTTTATTTATAGGTATCATATGACTTAATATTTAAAACATTAAATCTTAATAAATTTAGAAAATAAAAGATTTCATATTTTAAATAAAAGATACTTAGTTAACCAAATTAATAATATCATATCTAATTTTTTTTTATCCACTTTAATGAATATCTCTACATCAATCCTATTGCTAATTTTGAAAATATGATTGGATCTTCTTAGATTATATTTTGTCTATCCCCTTCCTCACTACCTTTTATCATTCTTAGGCTTTTTCCGTAGTCTTCCCTTTTCTTTCTTATCTTGTTTTAATAGTTTGCTTGGTATTTCGTGAATACTACCATCTTGCTCTGTTGGTTTCTTTTTTCATGGACCTTAAGTATGTTTGTTTATTAATTTTTATATTTTTTAGCTTTTCCTTCTTTATTGTTTTAGTCATTCAAATCTCGTCAATGTTTTCCTTTTTGAGTTTTTTCATTTATTTTTGTCTTAAGATTTAGCTCTTATTTATGATTCCATATAGTTTTTGATTTATTTTATTTTACTTATTGTTGATATCTATTTTTCGTAAGACTTAAGACCTAATCCTAGTGAAGGTCCATTATCCCCGAAAGAGATTGTTCCCTCTCTCCTTTCCTCCTTCATTGTTTTAGTCATTCATATGCTGGCACTCTAAGACGAATTATTATTCGTGTAGGAATCGACTCCCAATATCTTGTGTTTACTCTCTCTATTTTAGTTTGCATAATTTCTTTGGGAGCCTAATGTCAACTACAAGGCGTTAGCCTCACCGTAATATATTTTATAAGATATTAAGAGATATTAATAATATTTAATAAAATACGCTATTTTATTATTTATTATTTTTCTCTAAAAATAATAAAAAATAATAAATATGATTACTTAACATTCTTAAACTATTCAAGAACAATAAATATTTCAATAATTCCTATTAAGTTTACAATAAATCTGTAGCCCATTTAGTTTATTTTTTGTATGTGACCTTATAGCTTCACCTAATGTTTGTAATAAGCCTAAAACTCCTTTTTAGACTTACAAAAGACAAAGTAGTTTTTAGCAAAACATTATGCTTATCCCAATTAAGTGAAGGACGGTACTTCGAGTCTACTTATTAAATAGTCAATTATTTAGTCCCCTTTTCACACGATATCTAATGATTAAATATGAGATGTAGATCAAGACATTCTTATATTGTTTAACCACTTATTTCTTGAATCTAGAGATTAACTTACATAAACAAATGATATTAATAACTCCTTATCAATTCATTTGAGTGTAGCCTTGTATTTTTTTCAATTTTACTCTTGAAGGAGTCTAAAAGATATCTTTGTCAAATTAATGAGAAAGGGAAATTCCTTCACGAAAACTTATATTCCTCCATATAATTTATTCCATATTTAATCACAATCTTATAATTATTTGGTTAAAAATGATATTATTATGTAGAAATCCATTATGCCATCATGTCAAAAGGACTAAAATAACACTATAATGAGCAGTAGTTATCAAATTGATCTATATAGTACTCTTATGAAGGATTGATCTAATACAATGTATTCTTACATGTATCTATATACTGAATTAATATCTTATATCTATGATCAATAAAACGTGATTGTTATTTAATATACATGCTAGTATTTCATTATTGTTCCATATAACAAGCGATTAGGAATAATTTAGAATAGTATTCTTATTCTCTTATGGTTTTATTATTATTAAAGTCACTTACTTTAATGATATAAGAAAAAACATGATATTTAAAAAATCTTTTATTATGTTAAAAGGCCGATAAAAACGTGATAAATAAAATAACTTACATCACAAAAGAAAATAAATATTCAATCAACATAAAATCTATATAACTTATGGTTTAGTAGCGAAAGCTTTCCTAGTGAAAGAAGGCTTGCACCGTACTCGTGATAAAGGATGGAACAAGGTGACCTTAGAAATATATTCCATCGTAGCGTTCAATATTGTTATATTGAAAAGCTATAGTGAGAGAATACGTAACGTTATTATGATATTTCCTTCTTGAAGAAATCAATTCGCAGTGTGTTTTTTGAATGTAATAAATAGAAAAGCAATGTGTGAGGATAAGGTTGCAATCCAAGATCGGAAGGGAATGTGAATATGGTATTGGGATGTAATCCTTGATCTGCTCTTTTATTTTTTATTTTAAGGGATTATGTAACGAGACCTCTTGAAACTTTCCGATATATATTTTGTTGGACTTGCATTATCTTAATAACAAATGAATGGAAAAACAAAAAGAAGAAAAAGCAAATAAATAACAATGTAAAAGAGTGTTTTGTTAAATGTAACTAAGGACAATCATTGACAAATTTTCTTTATACTAAACTTTTGGAGACAAAATAAAATTAAACTCCACCTGCATTCATTGAACGTGAGCAATCGACAATAACTCAGTCAGAAATGAATGACCGACTTGAATCGACAATAACTCTTGTCGAATGACACAAATCCCAACTGCCGGCGACATATTAATCCATATACTTACCCTACCTATAGGAAAGAATTATCATACTTTAGTCCATTTAATAAAAGCAAAACAATTTTATAAATTAGGGTGAACCAATATAAAATTAGTAGGGTATGATACTTTATTCATAAAGTATAGGTTTATAATTTTTAAAATCGGAATTTAATACGGTTCTTGTAGCTAATCAACTGAATATCAATAGGATTAGGTTGTGCGGCTCAACCATATCTAATAATTGGTCACTCTTTTCTCACTATGTCCTTCGATAGGAGTTTCTTTGCTTTGCAGACCTTTCTTAGAAACCAAAAACGAGTCAAAATATGGTTCGATAGTTTTGTTTGTTATAGACTTAGTAATCTATACTTCGTAAAATTTGTATGAGGGCTCTTAGGGAATAGTTCTATCTTATATTTATTTATAGTATAAATACTAATAGGGATAAAGATTGAAATTGAGAATTTTTATACGATAAATAAGGTTTGCGTTATCATGTCATGTCTCGTTTCTGTATTTAAACAGATTCGTATTTGAAAAATCTTAACTCGTAACATGATATATTTATTAATTGTATATGAAAACCTGAATCTACAATATAATATTTATTATGTTCGATTAGACTCTTTTATGTTAGGTTGATAATTTATGTCACCTTATCATATATCGTTTCTTTTATGTTTAATACTATTTATCGATTAAAATGTTATAATTAAATATATATAATATATGGAATAAAGAGAAAAGAATAATAATAATATTTAAATTTTACAAAGATAAATGATATAGTATCTTCATAATTAATAAAAAATTACAATTCAAATAAAAGTTTTTAGTAAAGAAAAATTTTATCAAATATAGAAAATTTAAAAATTTAAGTTATATAATAATACTAAATTAAGTGAAATCATAAATTAAATAAATATTAATATTACTACTAGTATTAATTTCTAAATTTATTACATTGTTTATTAGATTTTTAAGGGAGATAGATAAAAAATTAAAAAATCTACAATGAATTTGTAATTTTTTACCAATTTAAACTATAATGCAGTAAGAAAAATATATGACTAAAAATATCTTATATTTTTAATTAAGATCTCTATTTTAAAAAGAAACAATTTATGCAATAAAATATAAATGTGAAAGAATATATAGCGTGTCTCATATTATGTGTCAAGACATGAAAACTTGACTTGAAATTGAATACGAATTTAACCGTGTTTAAATGAGTTCAATCTGTTTGCATTTTTTGTGTTAAAATTTTTCATATACTAACTTATTTAAATCGTATCATGTGGTATTCAAGTCTATCATGTCCAGATTCCAAATTACCAAACCAAACAATGAACGCGTAATTCTTCTAGCAATCTATGTAAAGTTTGGATTCAAATCATGAACATTTTTGCAATGCCAAATATTGCAAGCTATACATTTCTTATCCACGATTTTTATGGAGTAATTCATAGATTGGAAGTGTTTCGTTAAATATTCTGTTAAATTTGTTAAATATTCTACTACTTTAGCGTATGTTAGTTTCTAAGTGATTCTTAATAGTTAATTTAATATAATAATATTAAATATATTCAACTAAATAATAGAAAATAAATAATAAAATAATTACACAAAATAGAAAAGGATATATAAATAAAAAATTAAACAGCTGATGTATATACAAATACAGAACATGCTACAGTGAATAGAAATAGAGGAAAATAATAGTAATTCTATTAAAATACTAATAACTTTGGAAGGGAATTGCCCAATTTATTTTATTAAGAAATTGTTATTCATATAACTAAATTATAATAGTCTTGAAAAAATATAAAAATAATTTTTTGTCAATTATATTATAATTTATATGAAAATTTAACTCTGATTCACTTTAAAAACTACTAATTTATAACTTAAAAAAAAAAAGAAATGTAAAAAGGAAAAATTAAAACAAAAATCCGGACATAAAATAAAATCCCCTCCTAGAACCCTTCTTCCCCTCTTCACGGCTCGCGCACAGATGCGCACACACAGAGACACTGACTCTCTCAGTCGCTTTCTCTCCCCCTCCCTGCGAACGAAAAAAACGCCACCAAGCAAAGCAAGAGACCACCATCACCTCGACACCAACCTATATATCATATGCCAAATGCTATAAAACTCCCACTACATGGAAACTCCAACAACAAAACTCCAAATACCTCAAAACCCAAAAAGCATGATACTCCTTCCTTTACTGATCTCCATCTCTCTCCTCTTCTTTACACAACCATCTTTCTCCTCTTCCTATTCCATTTACGACATCCTTAAATCTCATGGTCTTCCGATGGGTATCTTTCCGAAAGGCGTGAGCCGATTCACTATCGACTCCAACGGTCACTTCGAATTACACTTAGATAAAGCTTGTAATGCTAAATTCGAAAGCCAGTTGCATTACGATCGAAATGTTTCGGGTACTCTTAGTTACGGTCAGATCGGTTCGCTTTCCGGTGTTTCGGCACAAGAACTGTTCTTGTGGTTCCCTGTTAAAGGGATTCGTGTTGATATTCCTAGTTCTGGGATCATTTATTTTGATGTTGGTGTTGTCTTTAAGCAGTTCTCGCTTTCTCTTTTTGAATCACCACCCGAGTGTGTCGCAGCGACAGAGGAAGAATCGGAGGGGAATTTGGATGGAGCTTGGAATTTTGAGGTTTGGTTTTTGAATTTTGATTAGATTATTTGAAGATTGGATCTTTCGAGTTTCGTTTGGTTTTGAGATGCTTTTATCATGACAAAGAATGTGTTCTGCTGTGTCTTTTTTTTTTTTCCCCGTATAGATTTGATTGAATTGGTATTTGGTTTTGTGTTTGAATTGCTTAAAGATTAAATTTCTGGACTTCTGTTTGGTTTTGTGATGTTTTTCATGAGGTCCATTAATTGTTCTTTATTTAATTTGATTGGCTCTGTATTTGATATACGTCCGAACTTTTGGAATATTGGATTTTGGAGTTTTGGTTGATTTAGAGATGGTTTTTGTTGATAAAGATTGTTTTTTATGAGAACGTTGATCTTGGTCGAGTCAGATGCTTCATTCTTGCATATCTGAAACTTTGTTATTTGGGAAGAGTTATTGCTTACTAAACTTGTGTTTTGCTCGTCCTGGATTGCTCTCTGTCTTGAATTTAATTTGAGTTTGATGATATGTAAGTTTGTGTTTGCTCAAGTAACTATGGAAGTTTTTTCTTTGTTGGGCTAACTGAAAAAGATTGCATCAAGTGATTTTATTACGATGGAACGGTATTCACTGGCACTGAATCTCTCTGTACCTTTGTTGCAGAATCTATTGGATGAAAGCCAATATCAAATCTATCGGGAACTTCCTAGGAGCAATGTCATGTAGATTTTGCAAAATAAGGTGGCAAAATGTCTAATGGAAGAGGTTTAGATAATTGTAAATGGTGTTGTCAGAGGGTTCTGCTTAGGAGTTTCAACTTCTGTGTGCTTGATTGCTTTTGTCCTTCCAATATTGTGGAGTGTGTGGGTTGATCAGGCCGGCTCCAGCTAAGAAAATGATGGCAGGCGACCTTTTATTGGGTGGAAAAGCATGTATTGTCTCATTGCCATTATAACCAGTGTCCCACCAGGAGAAAGATGGAAGTAGCTGGGGCATCAAACAATATATCCATTTCAGGTGAAAAGCTTTGCAGAGGCTCGGTTCTTTATTTTTCCGTATGTACCATCTCCGTGAGTGTGGATACTTGTTAAGGTCTGCCTTTGTAGTATGAAATTTAGATTTAAGAACAGTTACCATGTGATAAAGAATAAAAAATAAAGGTCTTTTATGCATTGGACTTTTATTAACATATCGTTTTATTTATTTATTCATTTATCATGGGAAACCGACTAACAGCTATCTGCTCTAACTATTTTATATGCTTTGGATTCAACGCCTTCTTAGTGGTGATGATAAAAGCTCTGCAGGCTTAGTACAGAAATCTCTATATTGTCGTACACATTTCTCTAAGGTGACTCATGTTCATATTTTTATGCTCAGGTGTCCTTGTTGGACTGTGAAAAGTTTCTTGGAGAATATGAGCAAGAGGTTGTTGAAGGGGTAGTGGTTCTAGAACATATTTCTGTTTAAAAAATATTCACACTGATAGTTCCTTGTCAAGTAGAGTTCTTGACTATAGCTCTGATAGGAGATGATCCTTTCTTGGGGAGTGATGAAGTGACGGCTGTATCCATAAAGTAGTTTCTAGAGTTACATTGCTGATTCGACTTCTTTTTGTGCTAACTCTGATTTGTGAGATTGTTCTATGAGGATATTGGGGTTTTGGCTTGTAGTTTTATAGTTTGAACCCAGTGAGACATGACCGCAAATTTGCAACACCACGATTCTTAATCTTGGAAATGCCAATATTTTTATTTGTTCTTCTTGTTCTGGTTCTTGTTCTTATTCTCCTTATTTGTTTGAAAATTTCAAGAATCACGTACACGTGACAGCATCACAGCAGCTTCTACATATTCCATGTCGCCAAGAATTTGCATTATGAAGTGATGTGTCCTCATGCTTATCACAATGAGAGGGTTGATTACTTTCAATCTATTAGGATAGATTGAAGATGCTTGACTACCTGGTAATGTGTTTTGGACCAGTAAATTGACTAGGCAATCCGAATGCCATTTTTTGATACTATGATGCAGTGTCGAGGTTAACTTGTCACAGGGGAATAGTATTCCTCTGGCCTGGATTTGTGAGAAACCACTCGATCCTTGGAGCCTGCCAAAGGTTGATGAATGCCTTACTCGGGGAGGGGTATTGGCCCCATTAACGTTCATATTTCTCTGTTCATTGTTGCAGGCTTTTGTAGCTTGCGGTTCATTTTCCCTGGATAGGATGACTAGTTATTCAGAGTTCTAAACTGAAGAACCGATGGCACATGTCGTTGCCCTCCGTCTTTAACTAGAATAACAACTGACATTCTTGTCATATATTTTCTATAATTCCAAATGATGCCAGGAATTGTCTAGATATATAATGGGCAAGGACTTTGCAGAAGGCCTATGTCTGTTAACAGCAGAGAAATTATAATAGGCCTTTGAAAGCTAGTTAACAACATACATGGCCTTTCTTGTAATGATTACAAACTTCATGAAAAAAAAAAAGTAATAGAATATAGAAACATATCGTTTTCTTTTTTCCTTTTTTGGCTTTGACAATTGGCCTGCCTGCCAGGCCAAATGTAGGGATCCATGCTAAAGAATCGTCTTCTTCACGTGAAGTCCGAGCTTGAGTACGAGCTCGATGCAAATTGAGGAGCCACTAAAGTAATTACACTTATAGCAGCTATGATTTTGTGCTTAAATCTTTATTTCTACATTAAGAAAATTAGGTTGACACCATACAAATATTCCTTCGAATGGTTTGGTTTTTTCAACTAGGTTATGCATGTGACGTGTAGAAGAAAACATGAGCATCGTCCGGCAAATTCTTTGCCTCCTGGGAAGTTTGTACACCAGCAAAAAGAGTGCACGGTGTTGCTTGCCTCCTATTTGGAAAACGACATTGTTGAACAGCTGTTACAAGAATATGTGTTGCTGTATGTACTTGGTATTGCAGGATTTGGTTTTAATCTTATTACCTTCATATCTATACACACACTCGAATATTGTGGGAATTAGATGTGGGGGTAGGATGGCCTCGCTGGACAACCCCAGATTCCAGCTCGTGGGGGACATACATGTTCTTCCAAACTCCTTACCGACATTGAGTATTTTAATTGTCAATATCACTGAGCCGAAATCAACCGTTTCATTGGACTTTTTATTTGAAAGTGACCCGACCAAATTCACCATATGAGATACACCAAAAGGAACCATGTTTTTAAATTGGGTAGATTACTACAACACCCACTAAAAACTATTATAACAATGCAAACATCTCAAGTTTTTAGATAGTGCGACATCGAGATCTCTTTAAAAATCTAGAGAATGAAAAGCTTTTTCTCCAATGTAATAGCAATTAAGTCCTTTGCAGTACAAGTAATTATTTTTCAGGCCAAAATTCATAATTTTCCTAACATAATTAACATATGGTCGATTCATATAGATTAAGTCTGAGTTATGAATTAATTTCAAAATATTGTTGCAATTTTATACTCATAGAATATCAATTTGTGTTGGGAATTCATTCGTTACTATAGATGTCTATTAGGACCGGCAATTTAGGACATGAATAGGACACGATAGGATTTAAACGAGTTAATATATAAAAAAACTTAAAACGAAATACAAATAGATCATGTGCTCAAACTTCCAAACCTAAGCATGGGATACATGATATGCTATATATTCTTATTTATTTGCATTTTGTTGTATAAATAATTTTTTCTAAGTTAGGGATTTCAATTAAAAGTATTATATATTTTTAGCTATATATTGTTCTTGTTGCATTGTACTTCAAATGGTCAAAACATTATGAACTTATATGTAAATTCTTTGACTCTCTTATTTGAAAATTAGATAGATAATATGATAAATTTTGAAATTAACACTGGTAGTAATATTAATATCTATTTAAGTTAATGTTCTACTTAATCTAGTAATTTTATGTAACTTAAATTTGGTATTGTTATATAATTTTCTCACTGCATTATGGTTCAAATGAGTAAAAAATTACGAGTATGTAGATTCTTTGACTCTTTTTTTTTTTTAAATTTAACAAACAATTTGATAAATTTGAAGGTCAATACTGATAGTTAATATTAATTTAATTTATGGTTTCACTTAATTAAGTGATGTTATGTAATTTAAATGTTTAGATTTTCTATATTTGGTAAAATTTTGTTTTACTAAAAATTTTGTTTGGGTTCTAAGGGTACAATACATGTTTGCTGATATTTAAAAAAAAAATTACACAATTACAATTGTATGAAAATTATTACCAAAATACCAATACTATATTGTATGTTAAAGATGTAATATTAGTATTAGACTATATATTGTATTATAAATATGCGATATCATATTAGTATACTAAAAGTAATATTCTATCTTGAAGATGCGATATAAGTTCTTTTAAGAATGCTGCATCTTCAAAATACAATATATATACAAATAATAATATCGCATCTTGAAAATACAATATAATATTAGTATTTTAGTAATATTTGTATTTTAGTAATATTTTTTGTATAATTTGTAATTATATAATTTTTTTTTTAAAATTTGATGGTAAACATGCAATTTTTTCGAGTTCTAATTTTATATTAAGTATAAATATACTATGCCATTTGTCTTTCTAAAATTTAAATATTATTATCATTTCCTCCAATTGTATCTATAAGTATTTTATATATTTAATTATAACTTTTTGATTGATAAATGATACCAAGCTTAAAATAGATAAGATATAATATAATAATATAAATTATTAGTCGTAATATAAATAGATCCTATTTGGAGATGAGAAACACTAGGTTATAAGTTTAAGTTTTCATACATAATCAATAAAATAGTTGTATCGTAAGTTTAGGTTTTTCGAGACATAAACCTATTAAGAAACAAAGCAAGGCATGATACAATAACGGAAATTACCAGCCCTAATGTCCATCAACTTTAAGTCTGTGGAAATAATGAAGCATAATGCAGATTTGTCGACTCACCTACTGGAGATTTGACGTTACCTGAGCGAGATTTGCGATCAACAGATCGGAAATTAAGGCCATGGAGGAAATCAGGACTCTTGAATTTTAAGTTATATTTTATCATTTTTGTGTGCCTATAAATAAGGATTATATAGAGTATTTAATAAATAATAAAAAAGAGATTTGATCGCGTCCTTTCTATATTTTGTATATTTCTTATCTATTCTCTAGATCTTTCTTGTATAAAACTTTATTTCGCAACACGCTTATCAACACAGGAAGAAGTTGCGTAAGATTTTTCCATCTTGTTAAATTCTCCAACCATGTGAAGTCTTATAAAACTTGAATTCGTGCCCCTTGATCTTTCCAGTAACTAGTAAGAGCCATTTATTATGGATAATACTATGCTGAAATTCGTCTTGATGCAATGCACCATTAGAATTAGAAAAGGAAATAATGAATCAATGCAAAATTTGCGCTAAGGCGATGATTTTCCTTTATCACCAACTTCACAAGGATTAAAAGATGAATATACTATAAAAAAAGATCCATTTGATCTCTGTAATAATTTAAAAGAAAGGTATGACCACCGGAAGACAGTTATTCTTCCAAAGGCTACTTATGACCGCATGCAGTTACGATTATAAAATTCTAAAACATACGACGAATATATTTCATATTAGCTTTCTTTTAAAGTTGCGCAGAGAACAAATTGTCGAGAAAGATAACTTAGAAAAAACTTTTTCTACTTTGCATACCTTGGATGTGTTCTTATAGCAGCAGTATCAAGAAAACGCTGAACAAAATAACGAGCTAGCGATGAAATATCATAAAGCTCAACCAAGTGTTTCTACTCCATTCCTTGAAGTGGATGAGACTATGATTAATTATTATAATAGACGAGGATGTGGTCATGGTCGAGGCCATAAACATGGACCAGGAAGAAACAAATGCCTTTTATCTTAAGTATATCCCTTACCACCAGAAGTGGAATAAGAAAGAAGAAAAATAAGAAGCTACAATTAGAAAAAAGAAACAGGTCAAGAATTCAAAAAGTTTCTGTTATTGCTGCATCGGTATAAGTGTACAATGGTTACATACTTCTTGTACAAAAAGCACCTTGTTACTCTCTATCAAGCATAAATTAGGAAAAAAAAAAAACAAAGACAAAGATGTTGAGACAAATTTCGCTAATTTATATGATGACATTGCCAATGGTTCAATAAATGAAAAACACACTTCATGTGCTAGATTTCTTTGTTAATCATAGAGAGAATACTGATATTCTTGGTGACAATGAATATCTAAAACAATTTCACTTGTTTTAATTTTCATTCGGAATTGTTTTTACGTTTGTAAATATAAGCTAATGCAATTTTAATTATAAGTTTATATATAATTTATATCCAATGTTTATTTGGTTACTTTCTAATATTTTTCATACTTTCCGAGTTTATACATTTTTTTTTTTCATACTTTCTGATATCCAATGTTTTATTTCTTCCTTCTTATAACAAGATGAGGGACGGGGATCGAAGACAGGTGAGGTGAAAGGTAAGGAGAGATAAATTGGAGTAGAACCAGTCTAGAGAAGACTAGGGAAAGGAAAACATAAAATATCTAAAGAGAATGAGCCTGGTTCCCTCTTGCAAAGACCCTAAAAACTATCTAAAATAAGAAGAGTAAGAGAATAGGATTAGAGAAGAACTTACAGAAATTTGAGAATGAATGTTATTACTCCAAAGATGAGTTCACTAGTAGAAGCTAATATAGGGAGTAGAAATGTATTTCCTAGCTCTCTCTCCTTTGTTCTATCCTTTCTTAAGTTTCTTAAGGGTTTATATAGAATTCAAATGGACTGGACATATCGTTGCATTAGATTCTAGGGGAATGGAGTTGAAGGTTATTTTTATCTTGAAAGATAATCCCCTCACTGAATGATCATGACGTGATGCAATTAATTTTGCGGTCTCTTTAATTGTGGAACCAAATTTGGAGTGTTGAAATTGTTCCAGGGTTCCAATGACCGTACAAAGTAACCTATAATCCTTGAGGGTTTATTCAGATATAAAATATTTATCTAAGAACTTATTAAAATTTTCTAAATCAATGTAGAGTAGGTAAATGCAAAATTCTACCTCATTATGCTTGTTTCTAAATATGCAAAGACCAATGTTTCTATCAAAAGATATAGATGCATACTACTGTATTGCCTAAAATGGCTCCTAGAATTTCCTTTCTACTAAGTAACTTATGAATTGTATACGCATCTTTGATAACCTTTTTATATATGAGGTTCTATTAAAGAAAATATATGTACAAGCTTTTTCAAATGAAACATCTTTATCTACTTCATGCTTAATATATTGTTTAGGTAACGCTTGTTTAAAAGTTAGCTAGTTGTCTAAAGTTTCCTTATTCTACGGATGCACTTGTATATTCTATCCATTTGTATTTGTCTACTAAGCTTGGATCTACTATGAAGTCTTCATGTCTAAGAAATTTAGTTATTTTTCTTTTTGCTTCTTAGATAGAGTTACATCCTCTTCAAATTGGACCAATATAATTTCTGATTTGAGGAGTAACCCTATACAATTCTTTGTAAATTCCCGGGCTTAATCCTTCTATAATTGCATAGCAATAAAACTTACTACTTTGTTCAAAATGTACCCGTTATTGTCCAAGACAAAACTTCTTGTTGGTTTTTGTAAAATATTTTGATAAAACTACATAAACTTAGAGCTTGTTCTTATCTGTAGTTTGGAGCCTCCAAATGGCATCGTTGAGTATGTTCTAGGCTTACTCTACATCGATGCTATTTGAATACTTAAATTCTAAAGATAAACCTTTAGGATAAATAGAAAATTCAATCTCATTAAAGTTCACCATCAGAAACATGTTATTATTAGGCCTGGAAGATATTGACACTTGTCGATTACCCATTGGCTTAAAATTTAGCAACCCTTGTCTACTTGTTATATTTGTTTTTCTACTGTAAATTGGAATTGCTATGGGGCATGAGCCCATTGGAACTTGGAACTGCTTGTTTTGAGCCTCCTGTAGATATACCTACTTGAAACATTAGTTAAATTATTATCCTTTTCTTTTATATGTTCTATTTCTATTTTGTATCCACTATGCACCATAATATCTGTAAACTTAATCTACCTTCTTGAGACATACTTTTATTATTTTTATCTCTATAAAATTTGACAATTGATTCATAACTTTTTATGACTAAATCTCGACTTTATTAATAAAAATAATCTAAAACTATTTAATCCATATATAACAATAAGTATTTTCATGTCTATACCACTTGTTAATCATTTTCCTCTAAATGTATCACTAATATATCTATAGAATTCTTCTTCGGTTTTAGGATCATATTTATGAGGTTTTCTCTGTAGAACTGCACTTCATCCATTCCCACAACCATTTGTTTCTACAATTAAGTAATCACTGTCTAATGATAGTCTTAAATTCAGTAAACTTTTAACTAATTCTTTTATTTGTTTAACTTGTTTAAGCTCTTCTTTATTTAAGGTTTTAAAATTGCTTATTTTTTGGTACAAATGCTTTGTATATTTTCCTAAATGTTTGATGAATGGTCTAGCATAATTAACTAATCCTAAGAATTGTTGTAAAGTCCTTTTATTAAACTCTTCCTAAATTCCAAAACATTTTTAGAAATGTGTGGCTGTAATTTATCTCTACCATTTCCAATTTCTACCCTTAAGAATTTTATATTTTTTCTATAAAATTAGGCTCTTTTCCAACTTATGACTACGTTGTGTCTAAGGAATTTAGATAAAATGATTTTTAAGTATGATGTATGCTTTTGTTCTGTTTTAAAGTGTACTAAGATACCATCTATATATACATAAATAAAAGAATACTTTGAGAAAATTTCATCTATTTTTCTTTGAAAGATTGAATGGGCATTTTTTTTAAGCTAAAAGGCATTTCTAGTGACTCAAAATGTCCTAAAGGATATTATATGCCTCTTTTTTTTATCATTATTTAAACATCTATAGACTATTACCATTCCACATTTTCCCCTAACTATTTCACTTTATTTTCCGACAATCCGACAATAAATGCTGGGCCTTTATGTGGGTTGTTTGATCTTTTAATTATTCTTAATCTTAGTAATTCTTTTACATGCATTTCAATTTTTTTTTTTGTCTAGATTATCACATTCTATTTTCTTTGATTTTATTTCTAAATTTGGATTAAGAATATCTAATTTACAATATATTTTATTCATATTCTGTAGTTTTATGTGATTGTCTCTTGTAACTTCTTCCTTTTTTACTCTACCTATTATATGGTCTATCTTTGTTATTCATGCCTATGAAATTGTAAATTTTTCTATAATCTAGGCATTCATTTATTAATTATTGATTTCTATAGTTTTTTATTATTTGCTCATATAGTTATTCTTATAGTTCTATATTTTCCTCTTTTATACTTTCTATCTTTTTATCTACTATTTTTATTTATTCTTATATTTCTATATTTTCCTCTTTTATACTTTCTATCTTTTTGTCTACTATTTTTATTTTGTATCTGCTTTAGGTATCATAATCACATTTTTCTCTAATGAAAGGTCCTATTGGTGAGGCTAAAAGTATTTGTCCTTGTGTACTTAGGTTAAATCTATAATTGTTATTTAATAAAACTTGTAATCTTATTATGCATACATGTCTTCGGAGTTTCATGTTCTCATAGTTGTCAAAATCACGATTTTACCCATACGAGTTTGTAAATTTACGATTTTAGGTGACTTTTTCAAATTAATTCAGGTGTAGAATTTTTTTTTTTATGGAAACTTACGTTTTTAATCGAGTTTTAATATAAACTCGATAGAAACTTACGTTTTTTTACCGAGTTTTCCAATTCTATATATTTAATTTAAATGGACTAAAAAATTAAAGAAAAAAATAATATAACTAGCTCTTTACAAGAGATCAAATATTAAAGCATTACAACATTTATCTTATTGTATTCTAATATTTTACCTTTCTCTCTCTCTCAATCTCTTATTTTGTGTTCATAGCTTTTATCTAAGTTTCAACTCCAATAACAAAGTTTATAAAGAAAATTATATACTTTATTTTATATCATCAATAACTTAAAATGAGTTGAAATATTTGATTCTCTTTAATTTATAGATTAAAAGAAAATTAGGAAAAAGTTTAGTTTCATTTTTATTTGTCCTTTTTTTAAACATGTTGGATTATATATTAAGAATTTTTATGAAAAAAAAATTAATTTCTTCATTTTTTAAAATTTTCATCATATATTTCAAGTTTTGAATAATTACTATAAGTATATCCATAATTTTTTAAAACTATTTTACATAAGTAGTAGAAACTTATGTTTTCACGTTTCGATTTTACAACTCTCTAACGATTTTTGGTAGAATCGCAAGTTTGACAACCTTGTATGACTCTTACATATGTCCTTGACTCTTACATATGTCCTTGAGCTATGTAGGCCATTTTTCCATCCTTTTTTTTTTTGTTTCTAAAGCTATTTTATGTTTAGTTAATATTTCACAATATTGATATAATTTACCATCCATTTGTTCTACATATACACATTCATTAAAATATTTTCTTGATATAAAAACGAGTGAAGCTTGTGTTGCTATTACCACATATTCTTGTAATGCAAGATTATTTGAAGGCTTTAGAAAGGTTATTATATCGAAAGGAATAAATTCTATTATAGACAATGCTTTATTCTTTTCAAAGTCTTAAAAAGAATTGTTGAGTTTTAAAGATATTCATCATAATGGATATCACATAAAAGACTATATGTGAGAGAAACAATGAATACTTCCATAATATGAGCATTATTTTAGATAATAGAAGTGTATTAGAAAGATCACCAACTTTATCTTTTAGTATGTACTACATAAGAATTAGTGCAATTAGGCGCACGCTACAATAAACCAAAGGGCATCTCGGATCAATAATGATGCAAAAAATTATTGAAAGTTCACATGGGCATCCATTGAAAAAGCTAAAGATTTTTCAATCTAAGGAATATTCAAGTGTTGTTTTTCTTAAGGAAAATTAATCACTAAGCCATCAATAGACAAAATTGGAACTAGATCTCTGACATTTCTAGAACATATATAAGGTGATATATAGTGACCTATTTACCTTCCATGCGGACCATTTAGATATTTAATTAACACATTCAATAGGTGGTCTCATGTGTGTTTACTATCAACTCGTAAGCTACTGCAACATTGCTTGCTCGAATAATTTGATTAACAGCATCTTTTCTAAATTTTACAATTCATCTTGATAATGTTAGTGAATTTTGTTTAAAGGATTTTAAGGATTATCATATGTTGATGTGTCTCTAGGGTCGGATACACGGAGAGGCATCATAACGAAGCGAACCAAAAAGATACAAGAAAAAATTAGCAAAGTCCGAGACTATTGAATAGATATGACACACTATTTGATCTTACTTGGCCAACTACTCGCCAATATGATACACCGGTTCGAATTGAAAGGTCACTTGCTACTACTCCTTGCTAAAGGGAATAGATAAGAGTCGAATGATAATGGGAATATCAAGGTTACTTAAGTGAATAATTCTGTATTGAAAGTTGGATGCCTGTGTACAAGGAAAGTGGGGGTTTATATATTTGCCCACTAAGGTTATTTTATATGTATGAAAAGATAAAATGGTATTTTACAATAATGTCACATGAATCATGCTAAAAGGAGGTAAAAAGGGCAAAGAATATTTAGTACGGAAAAGAAAGAATCATTTTGGAACATTATGTTGGAAGGTACGTATAACTTGATGGTTGTACGTCGGGAGTAAAATACAACATAGGTAGAAACAGGAAGTATTGGTAGTTAAGGGCCAATCTGATTTGGATTAGGTTAGGAGTAAATCAATCTGGTCAAGAAGTCAGCTGAATTAGAGTTAGGTACCAGTGGACGGTTGGAGAGCTCACCTTGGCTAGCCTTTCTTAGGTTACTTTTTGGGTTAAGACTTTATAGCTGGGTAAGCACATGTTAGACGCACATGGGGATTTGAAAAACACGTCGGTTAGAGGTTGGATCGAGATAGGAGTCCCCATCTCAACAATAGTTTAGAGTTAGTATTTTCCATGTGAGCTCTTGAAGTCCTCTAGCTTGGCTTTTTGTGATCGGTCTAGGGGGTTGGTTCCTATCATATATCAATTGGAATAACACCCTATATCTTATGTTCATACAAAAAATGGGTTAGCTGAATTGTTTATTAAGCGATGTTAATTAATAGTTACATCCTTACTTATGAGAATGAAACTCCCCATTTCTGTTTTGGGACATGCATTTTATGTGTATTAGTACTTGTATGCATCAAGCCAATAAGTTGTCTTAAATACTTCCTTATATAATTGGTATATGGTGAGGACACAATTATTTCACATCTTAGAATTTTCATATGTGTAATATATATACCAATAGTTCCACTATAATGCACTACAATGGGTACTTAAAGGAAAAGGAAAAGATGTTGATCTGATTATCCTTTTATTACAAAATTTCTTAAGCAAAAAACTGGATATGTATTTACGACATGTTTTGCAGACTCTCATTTTGATAAATTATTTTTTTCAACATTGTAAGGGAGGAAAGGGGTAAAGGAAAGAAAAGTAGGTGGTCAAAGAATTACGTAGAATACTTTGTCACATCTTGATCTCAGTATAAAGCAATGTGAACTTGGAGTTTGAAAGATAATCCGGTTACAAAGTGTTGTAAATCAATTGCTAGATACATTTTGACCTAAGAGAGTGATTAAGTCATATATACTAGCTGTAAATGCTCTTATACAAATGATGTCCCTAAAGGACTATTCGAAATAGATAATGAGTTTAAAGCATGCTAGTAGCGCTATAGACCAATCAGTTCAAAAGACAAAAATCCTAGCAAAAGGAAATAGGTAATTATTTGAGATGACGTTACTAAAGAAATGTATATTAGTAAAGAGTCTAAAGGCACAACAAACAAAATAACTTCAAAAGAAGCTCAGGTACATCAAATTGATGAAATTGGTGAAAAAGGAAGATATCTCAATAAGTTATGTCTTTATATGGAAAAGACTGAACTAAAAAGAAATATTTGTGGACTTCACTTTTGTATATATTATAGTGCTTAATATTATGATTGATATTGAGGATCATAAATCTACATTTGTCGATGAGTGTCAAAGTACATATTGTTAGATATTACTCACTAATGATAAATACAAACTAGTTTTCCAATTAGAACATGGATTGATATGACTTGCAACTACAAGACTAGCATGGGTTTTAATAGGACTTGGTACTATTCACAAATCCTAAAAGAGGATTCACCATAATCTTAAGAGATTGATTAAAACACCAAATATTGAATAGGAATAACATTTACTAAATGATTATGATAAGTTTCACAGAGAGTTCATACATGTTCTAAGATAAGACGATGACAAACTCTTCTTAAAACCCCACTTAAGTTCACTGGCACAATCATAAATAAGATGAAATTTTAATAAGTAATAACAAAACATAACATTTTTAAGCGATGTTGAATTACTACTACCAGTTTAACAATAACTTGCCTACCACCATTTGGATGGTGGTAGCTCCTATTCTGGAGATAGAATTTTCTTAGCTCTAGTTTAGACGAGATTCTTGTTGTTGTCTAGATGATGTTTGGGTTTCACATGGCTTCCAGATGGTACTTATCCTTTGATTCGAATAGTGGATGCCTATTGAACCCTATGCAGCATTGCCAAATCATTTTGCTTCCTAATCATTTTTGTCACCTAATCTTAAGCTTTGTTACTCCCTTATGAATTCTAAGCCTCAATCTCATCATCCTCTTGGGATGAGCAAAGATTTAACCTCAAATGTAAGTCTTAAAATTTCCTAAAATAATATGAGTGAATAATAAATAAGCTTCGCTTGCTCTTTTTCTTCTTAATCATGGTCATATGATCCTTCTAAATGTCATTAACACCGATTGGTAGTAAGTAAAACCTTTCCATCCTTTTGAATGGAATAAGTGTTAAGGAACTTGTCATACATTGTTCCCTGGTTAAACTCCCATACCTTCCCAAAATCAAGCGAGTAACATCCATTAATACAACATCAAAGGTCACTTCATTCATGTATTCCTCAATCGACAAGTGTATTTTACCCTATCTATGCACATGCATCAGCTCATAGAACAAATAGAGTCCATAAGGTTTTAGATGTGGCATGACAAAGATTGAATCAAAGTTACAAACGTTATTATAGACATCTCATTTTTGTCGACTTTTATCCTTTATCTTTATTTTTAGCTAGATTTATAGAAAATTACAAAAAAAAATAATGAAAAATAAAATAATTGAGAATTAAAAAAAATACAAAAAAATAAAAAAGAAAAAGTGTCTAAGTTAGGTTAATGAGCCATTTAGAGTTAGAGAAGGTAATTTTATGATCAACTATATATATGCAATTTGATAAATTCTAAGTTATTGAAAATTAATTGGGTTTTATTAGAAATAAAGATTTTGAGTAAGGATGAGAAAATTATTTTTGGAGTCATGATGTGTTCAGTTTAAATTAGTCAAGCTTTAAATAGGCTTTCACCAAATTTAAATTGAATTTTTTAAATAAATTGGACAATTAATAAACTAAGACATATTCTTTTGTCATGTATATATTTTTTATTATTTAATTGCCTTAGGGTGTTTTAATTAATCCATGGGTTAAGTTAGATCAAACCAACTTTAATTTTGGAGACCATTATAAATTGGACTCAGGGGTATAAAGGCTTAATAAAAATGCGTTGCACATATATCTAAGAAAAAGGCTTGCTCAGCTAACTAAGACACATGCATGTATAAATGATATCTTGGGAACAAGCTCTATAAAGTGCAATTAGTGCGTTTTTTTTCTCACTCTCGCCCATGTTACATGCATGGTGTCAGGGTCCCTTTTTATAAGATACTTATACTAACAAGAGGTTATTCTTTTGTACATATTGTAACATAAGGGGGGGTGGACTTTATTTTTGTGTAGTTAGGGCCTTACTATTATTAGAAATTTCCATTTTTAGAAAGTGATGCCATTTCACCAGTTTTAATGTTTCCTCCTACCAGGCCTAATAATGTCCGTAAAGCTCTTTACGGAGGTGTGAGTACTCTTTTGGATTGAAGCTCTTACTCACCATGTTGGTTGATCACGACCGACGACACTTGTTACATACATTGTACCCCTATGCACACATATTGCAGCCTAGTATTATTGTTGGAATTAATGAAAGTGTGCTATTCCTTTTTCCATTCGTGCCTGTATTCCTTATAATCTGTTGGCTTTCTTCTTTTGTTATGTTGCTTACAGGTTTAGGCCTTGTTAGCTAGCGTTGCATATAAGTTAGGCTTGCTTACTACTGCAAAGGCAGGATAGTAAGCGTTGCACGGTTTGTTTGTGTACTAAAAAAAGTCTCGGACCGTGACAATTGGTATTAGAGCCTAGGTTATTCCAGCGAGAACGACCATGACACGGCAAGAGAAAGCGAGCAAGAAGCTAGATAGGCTTGAGGAAATCCTCAGGGGATTATCTAAGTGGATAGATGATTTGGTTGCATTATCGATAAGAGTGGCTAAAGTTGAGGCCAATCATCAGGAGATAAATGCTAAGATGATCGAGATTGTTGAGAATTTCGATGTTATAGTGCAAACCCTCAGAGAGGAAATGGACGTAACGACCGATGAGGCAAGAAAACACTTAGAGACTCAAGTAGAAGACGTGAGAAGACAAGTTAGTACTCGTACCTCAATTGAGACTATTGAAGAGTTACTAGCACAAGTAGCTATTTTAACTCGGGCTGTAGGAAATGCTCCTATCCTTGCCCCTGTTCATGTTCCTGCTCATGTAGGACATCGAAAGATGCTTAAGCCCAAGGCATTCACTCATTGTAAGGGATGCCAAGTTGTTGGAGAACTTTTTATTTGATATGGAGTAGTACTTCACTGCTGTAGAGACAAATGATGAGAGATCAAAGGTCACCATGGTTACAATATACTTAACTGATGATGCCAAATTGTGGTGGTGCACCAAATATGAGGATATCTAAAATGACAACGCTCATGTAGATACATGGGTCGAGTTGAAGGCTGAATTGCGAACTCAGTTTTTCCCTAAGAATGTTGAGTACAATGTGCGAAAGAAGTTGAGGGAACTTCGACAGGGTAATGACATTAGAAAGTATGTTCGTGAGTTCTTATCATTGATGTTGGACATCAAGAGTATGGTTGAAGATGACAAGCTATTCTATTTCCTAAAAGGACTGAAGCCTTATGCCAAGAATGAGTTGTAAAGGCAACAAGTTACTAACTTGGCTATAGCATAGGTAGCCGTTGAGCGCTTGAATGACTATACTCATGACAATAAAGGGAAGAATATGTCGACAGGATACGAGGGTGGAAAGTCAGCCAAGTCGGGCAAACCCAAGAGTGGAGGAGCCCCAAGTTTAAGAAGCAGCAGTAGTAATATTGGAGGGAGTCAAAGGAAATCCTATAACTCTCATTAGTCTGGAAAGAGTGGGACAACCGATGGAGGTAAGAAGCCCTCATTCTCGTATTTCTTATGTAATGGCCCACACAAAGTAGCTGAGTGTCCACATAGGGCAGCACTTAATGCTATAGCATAAAAAGTAGAGAATGTCTGCTAAGATGATGAGTTGGGGAGTGATGGAGAGGATCAACCCTAAATGGGTGCATTGCACATGTTGTTGGCTGTTGGAAAGAGTTCCTCAGTGCGATGTAAGCCCAAGAACAATAATAGTTGATGTATGTCCAGTTGAACATCAATGGCAAGAATGCCGGTGTAATGGTAGACTCTGGTGCTACACATAACTTCATTGATGTGCTTGAGGCGGAAAGGTTGGGGCTAGTGCTTGCTGAGGACAGTAGCCAGATTAAAGCTGTTAACTCCAAGGCTCGCCCTATCTAAGGAGTTGCAAGAGGAGTGAAAGTGAGGTTAGAGATTGGAGTGGAAATCTCAACTTCACAACTGTTCCATTGGATGACTTCAGCATGGTCCTTGGAATAGATTTCTTAAGATAAGCCAGAGTTACTACCATGCCCGCAGCAGATTGCTTGTTATTCATGGGTGAAAAGCCTTGCTCTGTGACAGTTCAGAGGAACAAGGCAAACAACAATGGCAAGGAAGGGAAGAATATTGGGGCTATGATGTTATTAACGTTGCAATTCAAGAGAAGGCTTGAACATCAAGAGCCAACTTTCCTAGCTTTCCTTACAGAGAAAGAGACAGCAAGAAAGACGGAGATACTGGAGGTAATAGAGAGGGTCCTAAAGGAATACGATTATGTGATGCCTAACAAGCTCCCAAAGGAATTACCTCCCAAAAGGTCAGTGGATCATGGGATTCAGTTGATTCCTGGTGCTAAACCACCTGCTAGAGCTACTTACAGAATGTCGCCTCCCGAACTTACCGAATTGAAGAAGTAATTGGATGAGTTGTTAGAGGTAGGCTTCATTCGACCTTCAAAAGCACCATACGGGGCTATTGTTCTATTTCAAAAGAAGCAGGATGGGAGTTTCAAATTATGTATTGGCTACCTAGCTTTAAACAAGCTGACGATGAAGAATCATTACGCAATTCCTCTAATTGCTAATCTGTTTGATCAATTGAGTGGGGCTAAGTATTTTACAAAACTAGATCTTCACTCAGGCTATCATCAAGTTTGCATTGCTATGGGGGATGAGCCTAAAATGACGTGTGTAACCCGGTATAGAGCTTATGAGTTTTTGGTGATGCCCTTCGGTCTTATTAATGCTCCTACAATATTTTGTACCTTAATGAATAATGTATTTCGTAAATATCTCGACAAATTTGTAGTTGTCTATCTAGACAACATTGTTGTGTATAGCAGGACATTACAAGATCATGTGAAGCACTTACAAATGGTTTTCAAGAAGCTGTAAGAGAATCATTTGTACGTGAAGTGTGAGAAATGTGCCTTTGCCTAGAAGAGCATCAACTTCCTGAGTCATGTTATTGAAGAAGGGTAGATTCGAATGGATATGGAAAAAGTGAAAGCAATCAGGCAATGGTCAGCGCCTAAGAGTGTAACGGAGTTGCAGTCCTTCCTTGAACTCGCAAATTACTATAGAAGGTTCGTTGGGGGATATTCCCGTCGAGTTACACCCCTTACAAATCTATTGAAGAAGGACCAAGCATGGTCATAGGATGAGATATGTCAGAGTGCCTTTAAGGAGTTAAAGCGTGTAGTGATAGAGGAGCTAGTACTTGCACTTCTTAACATTTCTAAGCCTTTTGAAGGCCATATGGATGCCTCAGACAGTGCATTGGGTGAAGTATTGATGCAAGAGGGTCATCCAGTGGCATATGAGAGTAGGAAGCTGAATCAAACAGAGTGCAGGTACTTAACTTAAGAGAAAGAGTTACTTGCAATTGTTTACTGTCAGAGGACTTAGAAACTTTATTTACTAGGATCCAAGTTTCTAGTGAAGATAGACAATTTTGCTGCCAGCCATATATTGACTTAACCGAAGCTTTCAACCAAATAAGCAAGATGGTGAGAGTTTCTTGTAAAGTTTGATATGGAGATTGAGTGTCGTAGTAGATGGAACAATCAGGTGGCAGATGCTTTAAGTAGGCGAGTTGATTTAGCATCTTAGCACAAATTGCCAACCAATCAACGAGTCAAATCGCGACTTCAATTCAAGAGCAGATCAAGTAACACATATGTCAAGACCTGCTGGCAAAAAATCTTAAGCAGTTGGTTGAAGAAGGGAAGATGCGTAGATTTTAGGTAGAAGGCGACCTTATTTACACAAAGGGGCATCGATTGTATGTCCTGAAGGTGGGCAACTTGAGAAGGGCGGCAACTTGAAAAGGGCACTCATGAGAGAGTACCATGATACTTTGTAGGCTAGACATCTAGGCTAGTAGAGGACATGGAGCTTGTTGAAGTAGGGCTATTATTGGCCAGATATGAAGGACGATGTAATGACTTATATGAAGACTTGCTTAACCTACAAGTAGGACAAAGTTGAGAGGCAAAAGGTGGCAGGCTTCTTGGAGTCACTTCTTGTGCCATCTCACCCATGAGAGAGTGTCTCCATGGACTTTATCACTTCCCTACCAAAAGTAGTGGAGTACTCATTTGTTTTTGTTATTGTTGATAGGTTTTCTAAGGATGCCACCTTCATTCCTACTACGAAGAGTTCAAGCGTAGAAGAGACAGCCCAGCTTTTCTTCAAGCATGTGGTGAAATTCTGGGGTGTACTCCAAAATATTATGAGTGATAGGGATGCTATGTTTACAGGGAAGTTTTGGACAGAGTTATTTCAACTCCTAGGCTCTGACCTGAGCATGAACTCCAGCTACCATCCGTAAAGTGATGGACAGATAGAGAGATTCAATGGGTTACTAGAGGAATACCTTTGGCACTTTGTCAGTACTAACTAGAAGAATTGGGTTGACTTGCTGGATATCCCTTAGTTCTGTTTCAACATCTAGCGGAGCTTTTCCTTTAACAAGAGCCCTATAGAGATCATTACAGGTCAATAACCCCATACAGTAGCAGCACCATACACCAAGAGATTGCCAAGAGCTTATCAGTTCACCAGGGATTGGAAGCAAACTTCAGAAGTAGTAAAAGCATACCTTAAAAAGGCTTCCAAGAGAATGAAGAAATGGGCATATTAGAATCGCCGACCTAGAGAGTTCAATGTTGGAGATCAGGACTTCATAAAGCTTCTTCCAAAACAGGTTAGATCATTGAGGAACAAGGATAGAAGATTGATCCAAAAGTACATTGGTCTAGTTCCTATCATATCGAAGATTGGAAGAGCAACCTACAAGGTCAAGCCTCCTGCATGGTTGAAGGTCCATCCAGTTTTTCATGTTAGCGTCTTAAAGCCATATTATCTAGACATGGAAGACCCATCTCGCAATGTGTCCAAGTGGTCACACGTCAAGATTAAGTTCAACCTAAGTCAAGCCATGGAAGACATCCTTGCAGAGGGAAAAGTCAGAGATCCCTCCACTGGAGAAGAACATAAGGAATATTTGGTCAAGTGGAGAGATCGAGGAGAAGAAGATATTAATTGGGAGACTGAAGAAGATCTGAAACCCTTATCCAAGAGAAAGTCAGCCTTGCCAACCAGAAGACTTCCGCTACTAGATCCAAGCTCTAGTACATATTGCTGAGGACATCAATAGAATTAAGTGGGGGAGGATGTCAGGGTCCCTTTTTGTAAGATACTTATACTAACAAGGGGCCATTCTTTTGTACATATTGTAACATAAGGGGGGACTTTATTTTTGTATAGTTAGGCCTTACTATTATTAAAAATTTTCAATTTTAAAAAGTGGTGCCATTTCACCAATTTTAATGTCTCCTCCTGTTAGGCCTAATAATGTCAATAAAGCTCTTTACGGGGGTATGAGTACTCTTCTAAAATGAAGCTTTTACTCACCATGTTGGTTGATCACGACCAACGGTACCTGTTACATACACTGTACCCTGTGCACACACATTGTAGCCTTGTATTACTGTCGGAATTAATAAAAGTATGCTATTCCTTTTTCCATTCGTACATGTATCACTTATAATCTGTTGGCTTTCTTCCTTGGTTGTATTGCTTACAAGTTTAGGCCTTGTTGGCTAGCGTTGCAAGCGAGTTAGGCTTGCTTACTACTGCAGAGGCCGGATAAGAAGCACCACATAGTCTGTTTGTGTGCTAAAGAAAGCTTCGGACCGTGACACATGGCACGTGATGTTCTTATCTTCTTCCCTAACGAATACTTGCTTGAATATACAATCTAAAAGCATAGATCTGCTATAGATTAAGTTAGATCTTCGCTATTTTTGCATGTATTTGGTTAAAAACTTAATAAATCATCATTGTAAACACTAAATCTTATGAAGATTCAAAAAAAATTCACAAAACAAAGATTTGATAAAGATAAATTAATTTCAAGCTTTATCCATGGCTGCCTATGCTTGATATATTCTTATCTTAAGCCTTAACCTAGATTCAAATTACATATTTCTAAAAGAGAGGGCTCAAGCAACTTGAAGAAAAAAGTTAGCTTGGAGTCATAATGATTAAAATCACATTCAAAATAGAGCTTTCTCTCTCTAGATTTGTAGGAGCAAAAGTCATTTCTCTCTTTATAATTTCTTTAGACTCGCGAAAAATCAAGAGAAGCTAAGGTCACATTCGTGGTTTGGGGTATTGTTAGATTAGAAAAAAAAAGGACTTCTTTCACTTCGATTTTGAAGAATGCAATGAATCAAAATCTTCGAGTGAAGTGATTGTGAGAGGTGGAAAGCACCACCACCATACGACCAGACATAAAATGACCAGCATAGGTGTGTTTCTCACCTTTACAAACCCCATCACTAACATCTTTCCTCACCCTAACGACTACCGAAGAGCCATCTACTGGGAGCTACGGTCATGGTCTTCATCCTTACTGCCACACATGTAAGTCACATGCACAACCTGCGACGCACGACCCATATCCAGAGTGACCCGTGCGCCCATTAGCTGTAGGTGGGTTTTTGTCCTTGTCTTTTTATTTTATTTTTTTTCATTTATCATTTTCTTGTTTTGTTTTCTTAGTTTAGGTAATTTTAATATTTTACAAAAATTCTAAAAATTATTGCTAGTAGTTGCTCGCTCTGACTTTGTTTGCCTTTTTCATGTATAACTTTTAGTTTCAAATTCTTTAGTTGTGTGCTTTTTTTAATTAGATGGGCTATTTGCATATTATGTGTGTTCACATGGTAGACTACTAATGTGAATTTTGTTGGTATAGATTATTAATGTGATTTGCAGGTTCAGATATTGGTAAATAATGAGTTGTTTACTTTATTGAATGTGATAAGGAGAAAATGAAATTGCAATTATTAAGAAACTAAATAAAAATGTAATAAGTTGTAAATATGTATATAAATACGTAAAAAGTAATAAGGGAGAAATAGATATCCCTCCTTTTAAGTAAACTTGATCAACGAGCCGATGTGGAACTACCGATTCATGGGCTCGATCATGGTTGAACCAAAATTTGGGGGTGGTGTGCGGGGGGAGGAGAGGGATGGAGGGGTGATTTTAGGTTGGTTCGGCCCTTAAACTATTTTTTTAATATTTAATTTTTTTTATTTTTTTTATTAATTTTTTAATATATTAATAATTTCTAATAATTTGACTTCCTTTTTTTTTATAGTGTTTTAATTTATTAATAATTTCTATTTTTTGTATTAATTTCCTACTAAATGTGATTCCAATTTTTAAAATTTTTTTTCGCTCAAATTTTATCTTTTTCTCATATTTAATGTTGTGTTTAGTTGACGTGAACTGCTTTTCAATTCTGTGCTTATTCCTAATGAGGCTTTAATTACCATGTTTGGTTTGTTTATGTCACACCGCATTAGGATTCCACTGAAATCAAGTTATAGCAAAATGCTGAATGCTCTTTCTCACTACAAATCACAACATCCCAATTCAACATCTTCTCTTTTGTTTTTTTTTTTCCATCACTGCCCTTAAATTATTTTAGATTTGACATTACACCCTCCCTGTATAAGAGCAAAATATCTACATCTGGAAAGTAAACCCCCCTTTCTCCATTTGTGACATCCATGGAACCCTTGAACATGGTAGAACCCAATCTAACTCTATAGAAGAACCCATCTCCAAGCCTTAGGTACAGCGACCCCTTAGTGCATCGACTTCTGTAGAAGAACAAGACTTGATTGTGCTTACCTCTTTCAAGTATCAAGAAATGAATTAGGCCCTTGATTAAGGTAATATAATGTTTTTGCATATTATTGTTACTGCTTTCAATGTCATTAAACATCTTTGTTCGTATCTCGGTTAGTAGTTTTATTGTAATGCTGTGTTCTATTTATGGTGGTACTTTGGTTGTTTTTTTTTTTGTAGTATTTTATACCGAAGTTACACACCATGTCCTATGATTTTTTTGTGCTTCCACGTTAGAGTCCTTCTGATATGTTCATGCCTTTGAAATGGTATAGGAGATATTTAAGGGGACGCAATCAATGGTAGACACTCTTTGTTTTCTACCTTATCGTAGCCTTTTATAGTGCCCTGGCTCTTAGATTGTTATGCTGAGTTTGGTGGTAATATGCTACTTATAGTAATTTAATCTTTTGGCTTGGTCATCTATAATCATTAAACACACTTCTTCTGGGGTTAGGAAAGAAATGCTGTGGAAATTATTTTAGGTAAGGTAGTCTTTGTAAAATGTTTCTTAAGCAATTTTTTTGTTCCTTTTCTCTATGATTGTATTGACACAAGTCACCACTTATTTGCTATTTCGGGACTTCTTGGAAATCTTGATTGTGTCTATTGAACCGCCTTTTTGTTCTCCATAAAACTAACCTTAGATCTTTGTTGGTAGCATCTTATATTTGCAACCATAACATGAATTAGGATCTTATATGGATCATGAAGGAAAACAAAAATTTAATTTAAGATATTGGTTGGTAATCATTTGTATTATAATGTGTAACAAAATTTCATACTATGATTTATGAACTTATTGTAAGCATTAGCATTAACATATAGACCAACCAACTTTTTGATGATTATTTACATAGATGGATCGGTTAAAGTTGAATGGTATAGAATCACAGAAGAGAAGGAAATTTGCTTGCTTGTTACTTGTCCTATAGGTACAATATGCTACTGTTACATGTAGTTTGTTATCCATGCTGCATTCCCTGGTCCTTCATACTTATTGACCATCAGTTCGTTCGTGTGAGTTAAATTTTTACTAACATAGATACTACATTAGAAGGCCCGTCGAAAGTGATGATGTCACTTATATCAAATAGTTAAGAGTAGTTAGGAATGCATTTGTTAAACTTTGTTAGATGTTAGGGGGTATAAGAGGGTTGAAGGCATCAAGAAACATGTTGGTTGATGAGCACATTACGATGTTCTTACATATTCTTGCACATCACGTAAAGAATAAGGTGGTAATACATAATTTCAAGAGATTTGGTGCAACTGTTATTAAGTATTTCCACAATGTTCTAAAGGCAACTCTATGTCTTAGCAACCACCTTGTGACGATGCCCAAACCCATTTTAGACAACTATATTGATATTCGCTAGAAATATTTCAAGGTATAAAAGCATGTTTTCCCAATATGAAAGTAATACGTTAAAGCAACACTACTTTGACTTATAGGTTACTATCTACTTTTCCTTTTATGTAGAATTGTTTGGGTACATTAGATGGAACTTACACTCCAATCAGAGTTCCATTGAAGGACAATGCGAGATATAAAACCAGAAAAAAAAAATGAGATTGTTGCAAATGTTTTGGGTGTTAGCACACCAACCATGCATTTCGTCTATGCTTTACCTGGATTAGAGGGTTCGGCTATAGACAGTAGAGTGCTATGTGATGTACTGAGTCGAAGAAATGGCCTAAAGATTCCCCAAGGTATGCTTCATATTTATATGTATCCTTTATTGTATGTTTAAGTTAATACGTTCTGATTTAAAAGATGACTCAAGCTAATTCCCTTTCATATAGGTTGCTATTACTTAGTCGATACAGGTTTTCCTAACTGTGAAGGTTTCCTTACACCCTTCAGCGGTTAAAGATACTACTTGAATGAATGGCATCAAGAACACTAACCAAGAACTCCAGAGGAATTGTATAACTTTAGGCATACATCTGCTTGTAATGTCATTGAGTGATGCCTTAGATTGTTGAAGATGAGGTAGAGCATACTTAAGAGCCCTTCCTTTTATCTAGTTCGAATCCATAATTGTATCATACTCGCATGTTGCTTCTTGCATAACTTCATAAGGAATGAATGTCTACTGACCCATTAGAAGCTTATGTTGATGACGTAGATGAACATATTACCCCTTTAAGCGAGGATGTCATAATGACTTCTGTGCATAGTGAACAATGGTCTAACTAGAGATGGGAACTAACTAGTTATATGTTTGTTGAGTAGAGTGTAAGTAGACCAACGTATAGTTGACACAATCTAATTGAACATTGGATGATATTGTTATAATGCTTTATCATATGTTACCTGGGTAAAACATCATATGTTACAGTTTGTAGTAGATTGATCATATATTTTATGTTGTGGTATTGTTTGTAATTTGTACTATCGATTTGAGTTTGATATGGAGTTCCTTGTGTTGAGGCTAAAAGATGTAGTATATAATTTATGCCTATATTTTAATCCTTTATGATAACTTTATTTACTTACCCTTTGCAGATTTTTTTTTCCCATTATATGATGAAGGACTGATGTTTATGGAAGAAGTTTAGTCTTTGCAACAAGATGGTAAGTTTTCCAAACAAGTCAAGAGGAAGTGGAAATATTTTGAGGACTGTGCACTAGTCCAATGCATGGTTAAGCTACATGTTAGGGATACCTACAATGTTGACACTAGATTTGAAAGTGAATATCTTCTTAAGTTGAAGAGAATGCTTGATTAGAAGATTCTGAACAACGGTATGAAGGCAAAATAGAACATAGAGTCATGCGTTTGTACATTGAAAAAAGATTGGAGTATTGTGTACGATTTGGTATATGGTTAGCATACTAATATCTTTGGATGGGACTCAACAAGGAGCATGGTCATCGAGGAGAAGAGCGTATAGGAGGCTTATATACAGGTATGAATCATGTATTGCTTCATTTTCTTTAATGTATGCTTCATACATATTGTATGCAGATTGTTGTGACCATTTTTTTTTTATCAATCTGTATGTAGACACATGAAGAGGCTACCCAATTCATGAACAAAATTTTTCCTTTTCTTCATGACTTGGCTACAATTTATGCAAAGAACCATACAAACGAACAAGACATATCAACAGCTGACAATGTACTTGAGGAACTATTGAAAGAGTAGGAGTAAGAACAAGAGCAAGGCCCGTCACAGGATATGGAAGAGGAGTTGCCATTTGACAATGAAGCAGAGGAGATATTGGTTCGTCAAAGTTCAGTTCAATCTAAGATTAAGCGAAAGAGAGGCACGATCAGTGGTGAAACAATTTCTGAACTTACGTCTACCTATAGAGAAGTTCAAACACATTTATAGGAAATCAAGTAGATAATAGGCGATGCAGTAGAATGCCTAACGTTTGATAAGGTGAGGTATGCCTACGTTTTTTGTGGGGGACTATTTATTTTATTTTATTTTTTTAAGGTTGTTATGTATGGGTGGGTATTAAGTTATGGATATATTTGGTGGATGGATTTATGTTTATGATCTCGAATGTTTGCGCTTTGTATATTTGAATAGCTCCATGTTTTTTTGTTTATGATGAAGTTGTGTCGTGCCTTTTGAAGGACAAAGTAACACAATGTAGACCTCAATATATATTAAGCATATTCGCAATTCACCTGCTTGGACTCTGTTTTGTTGATAAAGTTTGGATTGTTTGGCTATGCTTAATGAGAGAAGAAAAAGTACGGTGTATATTTGTTCTAATTAGGAAATTTATAAAGATGAAATACTAACTGCTAGTCTTTATTGGTGTGGAAAAAAAAAAAGACATGACAATCTAATTAGTATCCAAAAAGCTAAGGGCATTATCAATATATTACACAAATTTACTTACCCAAGTTGCAAATTTGGGATGTCTATCTATATATTATGGCCAACGCAATACATGTATATATATGAGGAAAAATTTTATCTCAAGTTGAATATGTGATGGATTTAAATATATGATAGACGAAGCAGTTAAGATATGAAGCATGATGGAAGATATGATGTTAGGTTTCTTTTCTTTAAGCCATCACCTTGACATTGATTCTTGCTAAGACTAACAAAAGGAAAAAGGAAAAAGGCATTGCTTTGCATCATGTTTTTGTCTCAAACTAGTTATAGATTGACGTATATTTTAAAAAGTAAAATGATGCAATAGCATTTGTGCTTGATGGGTCAACTTTAGAATATTTCCAACATGAATTGCAAAAAAAAAAAAACAAAAAAAAGAATAAAAGTTTATTGCTACATAGGAGGGGCTACCACTATTGAAAACCTAGTCATAATTGAAGTTAAAAGTTTAGTCTTTCCAAGATATTCTCTATCCCTCATGTAGAGAGGTCTTCATATGTGGTCTGCAAATATAAACTGTTCGAACATGTTGCAAATAGTAATTAAACATAACTTTCCTTAATTCAAAAAGATATATCTGGGTGCAACATCAATCTCCAATTGCCATCATGCCAAGCACTAGTACGACATCCAAAACATATCTTTCCTACTATAGACAACAAAACTTATTAACAGTACAAACATGACCATACATAAAACACACAAAAGTGCTCCTAATTGCATATCTATACTTTTAAGTTCTTTATATATGGAGAGTATCTCTTTCTCCCTTTCATGTGACAAGCTCAACTCGTGCTGAAGCTTTGTTATTGGTTCAGTATGTATATTTCGATTGGTCTCCATTTGTTGTTCCAATTGTTGACATTTTCATAGAACCTTCTTTCCAAAGCTCATTCCATCACTGCATGTTAGAGGATCTCCCCATTTAAAGAACTTAAATACATCTCCGACCTACACATTGTATTAGATGTTAATTTTCTCTAATGCAACAAATGAAAAATAGTAAATGGCTAATGATGTATCCACCATACCCAATATTTTGAGCACCTATGAAACCTCCTTCCAAACGTCCTTGGTTACCAAGATGATACCAATATTGTTTGTTTCCTACAACAACATACTGCTATCTTATCTTTCGAATTCACAGAAGATGATGAGTCAGAGGTGCTAGACATGTTATCTTGCTGATAATGAATAGCAAAACAGCTAGTTTTTTTTTTTTTTTTAAGAAACTCTAGTGCAATTTGCTTATCATCTAATTATGCAATACAAAAGTATGAAATTTTGGATTTGCTTTCCTAGTTAATCTAGGATCATGCTATCCGAAAAAAAATTATTGGATCAATGTTAAATCAGTTAATAGGATGAATTAGTAATTGTAAATATCACTCAATAAGCAAAAGTATTTTAAGTAATATACAATCTTTATCATTGCAAAGCTAACTCTACAATAATGTTACTTTCCTTGTAACTATTAAGGACAACAAGTAGTAGTAAAAACCATCAACTTTCGCAAAAATGGGCTAAAATGTGGATGAACTAATTCCACACATTGTTCAAACTATCTATGTTATGGACTAATAGGAAACATACAATCAACTAGCCCAAAAAATTCCATAACTGAAATAAAGTAATCTAGAATATGCTTGCAAGACCAATCGAAAACTAAAATAAAATAAAAAAGATATGATTGAAAGAGACTTTAGTTCTAGCTTCCTAATTCCAATAGGCCACAGTCTGAATAGAACATGCATGCCTCCACATCGAACATCCAAAAAGAAATCACAAACAGAGCTTAAAATTGTCTTGACAAAAGAAACATCAACACCACCACCAATGCACAAGACAAACAAAAGTACCTTATATTTTGAAAAAAATTTCAACAATTACGTTTAAGTATGAAATCAAATTGCAAAAAGAAAACTTAAATTGTAACTTCACACAAGTCAACATTTTTTGTTCCCCTCGTTTCCTAATGTTGTTTATGGTGAGTTCAAATACAATGATGTTGTATACCCTTGAATGCAGGCATCAATGCCTTAAAATTTGATGATTTACTCATTACCATATCCAATAACAGAAAAGGAATTGATTGAAATAAACAAATCCTAAGTTTCAAATAAATTAGTAATAAGCAATGCTGTCATCCAAGCTTTTGGGAATTTGGAGCATGTAAATTACCCCAATTGCAATTGCTTAGCGACTGATTCAATAAAGTAAATATGTACATAGAAACAAAAAAGAAGATACCTATATAAATTGAGAGAATGACCACCAGTATCACAGTACCTTGTATTGGCTTCATAGATATATGTAGTTCTATATGATTTTATTTTGAGATTTTATATACTAATGAATCATCTATCCATTTACGCTATAAATAGTAGGAAGCAGACCTCGTTAGTGAGCACAAACAGCAGACAAGGTGAGGAAGCTATGTTCAACGAAAATGAAAAGCTTAGCCTTAATCGATAAGGTGTTTGGAATTAGTACTACGTTTGAATATAAGGAAATCAATGGATAGTAGTGGAAATTGATAAAGTGGAATTTAAGAAGGAGATTGAATCGAGTTTAACTCTACCATAATGTGACTCATAAGATGAAAAACTAACCACTGCCACAACCTATAAAATTATTCAATAGCAGACATAAGTAAACCTAAAAAATCTATCGTATGGTTGGTTTGTTGCACTCTTTAGTAGAGACCGATATGGTGCTTCTTCTAGTTATTTCCTTCGTCTCATTGAGCGATACTAAAGAGATCAGATTCGATTAAGACCCTACTTACCTTCTCCAATTAACTATCACTACTTCGTCGTCCAAGGTTTGTAATCTCAAGCTTTTCATGAAGAGGATGTAGACAAAATCATAAATTTGTACAATCGACTACAAATCACGTTTAGCAACATAATTGTACTATTACAAATCATAAAGCTCTACTCACCGATTGGGACTCTACTCCCCTTCTTTAGTTAATCATTGCTTCTCCTTGTAGCATGCGATTTCTTTGTAGGTTGAGGTTAAGGTTTCAGATGGGATTATGTAGTTAGGTAAGGTTTGAAAACGAGGAAGGAAGAATGACAATGTTTTCCAATTTTTCTATCTCACATTCTTTGTTTTTTTATATTTTATCAATTTTTTAAATAGGGGTATTACAGGTATTTCACTTTCCATTCATCTCTTATTCCTAGTTAAATTTTATGAAGTGAACACGGTAATGTCAATTCTCTTACACCCAACTAAACATTGTCATATTCATTCTCTACTTATTACATCTTTATTTCATTCATAAGTAATGATAATTCCATTCCCTCTTATTTCATTCTACGAAGTAAACATGATGAAAGTCTTTAATATTTGACAAGTTTTACAAAAAGGACTTCCATTAATTTAAATTGAATTTTTGATCTATTCTTAACACATAATTAACTTATAATTAATCATCTATCATTAGTTTAATAATATTATTTTTAAAAAATTGTTATTCACCATAGTAAAGAAGGTAGTTTTAACATGTCAGGACCTAATTGATATCATTCAATTATTTTTTTTCTGATTTAATTACCTCTCTCTCTTTCTCTCTATAAGGGGGTAAACTGGCTAGGTTTACTTGTCAATTCAATGGCGGGTTGGCCTGGCGGTTTACGACTTACTAGTTCAAGCGTTTCCCTTAAAGAGTTTTTCCACGTAGTGGATTTTTCAAAAAATAAAAAAATCTTAATTTGGCATGTTTTTTCCAAAATTAGGTTCATTTAAGTGTTTTCAAAATAGGGAAATATAAATTAGGGTTTTTTAGGTTTTTTTTTTTTTTCAAATAAACAAAGGAAAATGTAAATCTAGCCAACTTTTTAGAAAAATAAAAGTAACCCTCACGTTAAAGTTTTCTAAAAAAATAGAACTACATTGGTTTGATCTTAACTAGTAGGTATATAAGCACTTCCGGGGTATTTATTAAAAAATAATTTTCTTAAAAAATTCGTAATAAAAAAAATCATTTCCTTATATTTTTCATATTTTTGTTGTTTTTGTGACCTTTAGGAAAACAATAAAAAAAAAAAGTCAATCAGTTGGTTTTTTCTAATTTCTATTGGTGACTTAGTCTTAATAAACTAGCTCTTAAATTTGGAATTTCCGATTAAGTTTTTTTGAAAATTATTTTTTAGAAAATTCATGGACTAGTGACCTGATTAGCATTATTCGACTCAAAAACCTTAATCTTACTTTTTTTATTGGCTTTGGCTAGTTAACGTGTCCAAATTATTTTTCTAATATATTTTTTAAAACATTTTCTTTGAAACTTATATTAAATGGGCTAGGCTTTATATAAGTTAAATTAAGAAAAAATCCGAAATAAGGCTTGACAGCTACATTAATGTAACTTTCCCTGTCTATAATAATAGTGTATATCTTACCATTCATCAAGTATGAAATAAGCTCTTATGTAGCTATGAATCCATCTCCAATTATGCATAAAAAATCTCCTATTAACCATAGACATGATAGTCCATTCCTCACTTTGATATTAATCATCTTGTTACTTTCTTCTAATGGTCCTTGTTTCTTCTTCTCTTTTCATTTTCAATCGTCGCATTGAGTCCATATTCCTTCATCACCATTAGACTCTTATTCATTAAGAAGCAATGTAGTCATACTCTAGGCACTTGAAATATTTTGCATCTAAGTACATCATACTTGGTAATTGCTCGATAACTTTAGGCTTGACTTGTTTTGTCTTCTTAGGCTCCCTTCCTTTAAGATTCCCTCAACCATTTTCCTCTCTTCATATTTGTTAAGTTTATGACTAAAAGACTTCCAACGTATTTGTTGTTGTGCTCTATACTCTCATCATTTTTATTATGTTTCAACTATACATGCAACTTAATTACTTCCTTCAAAGTATTATATAACTAGAGCTCAACTACAAAGGTAAATTCATCATCGAACCTACCAAGTAACGAGTTATGAAGTGTTCAAGTAGTTCATTCAATTCACATTAGGTCAACAAAATCGAAAATTTCTTCCAATAATCCTTGATACTTTACCTCCTTAGCTTCATATTCTAAACCTAAAAAAAGTTTCTTGCTTATAGTAAACTATCATAAATAGTTGGCTCATCAATCATTTCATCAACCTCTAAGTCTTAGCCAGTTCTTCTCAATGTCTACCCTCTCGACAACTAATTTGTTTCACTACATATATCATACTTAATAAAGGTAAGTGAAGTAATTTAACTTTGGTATGCTCATCAAATCCATAGCAATCAAACTAAAGACTTGGGCCATTCAACTAGCCACTTTTCAAGCTAACTACTTGATCATCAAACCTTTCTTCTTAACCAACCCTTTCCTATTATCTTCATTTGTTATTTCAATTTCAAGGTTCAACTTAATTGTAAATTCCAAATCGGAAGTAAGTGTTCCTATCTTATTGGTGAAACTAACTATTTGAAAAATTAATTATTCAACCTAAAACCTTAAAAACCAACTCAAACTAAATTGAGATAATTTATTTATGTTTTAAAAGATAAATTTTAGATTTGTTAATTCATGATTTTAGGAATTATTGGAGAAAATTAATGTTAAGAGATTGATATTGGCAAAGCAAGTCCCATGAATGTATTAGTCCTAGCTTGCTTGGTTGATTATGCTCGTAGATAGTTATGAATATAATTACTATCGACCCTTAAAGCTATTGATATATGCTATTGGTAATTGGCATCAAAGCTCATAACCATTTGGGATAGGTGGTTCATGGATTGAATAAAATATCTTAGATTAAATGACTTGTCAACTAGTTGTGGATATGTGAGTCATTAATATAGTGAATTGTCATTGATATGGATTGTGACATTAAGAGAAAGCTATGAATGTGACACAATAATGGTCTAGGATGCGACAATGTATGGAGGCAGTGGACCGAAGTAATGAACATGCATTTAAGTCAATATGAGAACATCAATTTTACTTTAGAAATGGAAATTGATAATGGTGTAGCTAAGGGTATGAATGAGTCAAGTTAACAGTGAGTTACTTGAGTTTGACTCGGGACAAATTGAGTCAAGATCAAACTCTAGCTATTCGAGTAGTTAATTAAGTCGAACTCGAGTTTCATATTGCTTGACTCGACTATCTTGCAAATCTAATCAAATTTGAGTTTAGTAAAATTTTAATCAAGTTCGAGTTGAGTTTAAATACTAATATTATTATAATTAAAGAAAATTGTGTTTTTAAATAAAATTGAATTTAAATAAACTTAATCTAGTCGAGCTTAAACTTGTTTAGTGCTACTTCTAATCGAGTTTAAACTTTAAAATTTTGAATCGAGCTCGAGTTAAGTACTATATCGTTTTGATTTAACTCGTTTATAGTCTTAGATGTAGCTATGAAATGAAACATTTTGTTTCTAATTGATTCTTGTTATATTTCCATAGAAATATGGTAATTGATTGGTTTTAAGTCCCATAGAAAAGTCACAAGTTACCATATTTACATCAGCCAGAATCTTTTGGTTTTTCATCTTTTCAATTTCAAATTTATTTAACTATGATTTGTTTCTTTTTTTTTTATCTATCTTATAATATATCACTTTAATGATATTTTAGGAAAATAAATGTTTGGTGAAGATTTGAAAATTTAAATTGTTTTAGTTGTAGCGGAAAATTTTAAGTTGCTTAGCATGTTCCAAGTTTACTTTTTTTTTATCAATAAAAATAATTAACTCTTCTATATTTATATTTATTCAAATCCAATTTCATAATTATAACATCATTTTCAAAACCAAAGTCACTAAATATCCTAAGTTTTTTCACATTGAATTGTCATAGTTAATGAATGCAAATGTTAACATCATTGCTTTCATCTACAAAAAGGTTTGAAATATTTAATGTATATAGTATATTGTGTCTTTTTTTCGCTTGTGACTTTTTTTTTCCATTGTATAATTATAATTTGCTTTTTCAGTATTATCTAAGTATCATTATATTGTGTTCTCCTATTTTTTTTGTTTTTCTCTTTTCGTTATCTTATTTTCTTTATGAAAGCCTTTTTTTTTTTTTAAGCATAGTATTTTGGGATCGTATGCTCGTAAAATTTCACATACCAATTATTGGAAATACTAAAATTTCAAATATCACCTAACTTATAAAAATACAATATAGTCAATTATATTTAATATAATTTAATCTATATAGTAAATTATATTAAAAACTATAAATAAAGTTCTATACATGTGTCGTATACGATATATTATATATGGTTTGTAATTTATGACACTTAGACCATATAATTGGTAACATGCGTTATTCATGATGCATGATATATATTTTATTATTGGTAACAGAATATGCTTTGTATCATGTACCATTATTAAGGTACTTAATAAATGAAAAATCTCACGAGGTTTTAACATATTGGTCTAACTAAATTTCTGTCGTACCGACCATGGCCTTTCCTTCCTTTTCATCCTGCGATCAATCTCAAATTGCAGATCAAATATTGATGAAAATATTTTATTCAATTTAATTTTATAAATTTTATGTAACCAAATGATTTCGAAAGTTTAAAATATGAATTCTATAGATGCAATGTATGTAAAGAAGGTCGTGCTAGCGACCCCGCCATCAATGACCAAAAAGACTACGACGTTCCGGAAAATATCTATACCATGGTCCAATTTTAGGTAATAGAATATCTGAAATTCAATGTTTGGTCACGTTGCCAAATGCTATTATCAATAAAAATCAACCAAAATACTTAAAATATTCATGTCATCTTGCGAACAAATCTCTGGTAGAAGCTGAGTCATCGGAGTTGCTCGATATGCGTTGGCATTTGAAGATTAGAAAATTTTGTCCTAGCGGACCATGCACTAGTGGGTTGGTCATTGGAGGTGATCAATGGGAGTAAATATTCGCTCGATATTATATATTATGTGTTATATATTTATTATTATATATTATGTGTTATATATAATGTAAATATTATCGTATATAAAATAATAATAGTAATTGATTTAAAAGTATCGATTTCATAATATTATATATGTAAAAGTTTTATTTATATTTACAAATTATATATATATATATATAATATGATGCATAATACTTGTTAAACGTTTTTCCCAACGCAATTGAACGTATGGCCTTACTCTAGCCGTCAAACATAGAGAGGCTTTCCAAGTATCTGGTCCATAATCATTCGGCAGAAGTCATCGGGATTCGGCACTCGGTTTCCGTATCCCGCCTTCCGATCGGTCATGAAAAGATAGGCATGGATTAATACATGTAGAGAGCCTTCTGGCCATGTACGATATGACATAGAGTTGAGTTTTGGAAAGCCATAAATCTTGTAATTTGCACGATATGTATTATTCATAGACTTTAACATGACCGTAGATAGACTTTTGATTACAAAATTCTGGCACCTATTTTTATAGGGATTTAGTATAAAGTATATGCTTGTATCTATTCTCAAATCTGTACCAGTAGAATGGATATAGGACTATCACCAGAATTAATTATTCTTAATACAAGAAGATCAAAGAACACACGAATATGAACACGATACTAAGTAATACAATTATACGATAGTGATATAATACAAGATAAAAAAGACTTGATATAATATGAATAAGTACAACTATATATTATTGGCTAATGATTTATGATTTCTAGTGGCTTACATGCTTATATGAAATTGACATGAATTTAACATAAAATAAAACAAAAAACTAAGTTATATTAATTTGACTTTTGCAATAATGAGACAACAAATTGAATGCTATAGGATTGTTTCTAAATAAGTGTAGATTAGGGGTTGGGTTAAACTTAACTTGAAACAGGCCTGGACCTACCCGATTAAGGGTTTGGTTACTCTCGAATCTAGATTGGCCTTGCTTAGGCTAGTTTTGGGCTAGTTATTGGTAGGCCGGTTTTCTGCTAGTGAATTAGTATTTTTTTTTTTTTGTTTTGGTGGAAAAAAATTGTTTCATCTTTATTTTTAATTTGAAAAAATAACCATTAATAAATGATAAGAATTTAAAATTTTGACTATTTTACGCTATCAATTATTGGACATTGAGATAAATAACGTGCACTTTTTACATCGCACAATTATTATTGTATGAACACAATAAGTGAATTGAGTAAGAAAGCTTCTTTTTATAGACAATAACTTAAGGAAAATTTACCAATATAATTACTATGGGACTAAATTTGTAATAAATAATACTTATTGTGAACTTTTATTACTTCAAAGGAAACTTTAAAAAACAATATATTTTATGTGCGAGTAAATCAAGTACTGCAAAGAGAACATCATCTATCTAATATTTATAATACACTTACCGTTTTATATATAATATAAATATATTCTTTATGACTTTTAATTGCATTAAATGATAAATATATTAGTATTTTCGTAAATAATTAAAATAAATTAATTTATAAAACTATTTGCTTTCTCAAAAGTTAGGTAAGATTTTATGAAACTTATAATATTTTGTGCCCTAAACTGCTTTAGTTATTAAAGTAATATATGTTATACCGTATCTACTTTTGCTAAAATTAAAATATATGGTTTTAATGATTTTTTTTTATAAACTCATATGTATTATTTGGTCCCCATATCAACTTATAAATATAAGTAATAACATTTATTTAATTTAATTTTATATTTTAATTAGAGGGAATATTTACATTTAATTTATCTAAAACTACAAATTTATTTATTTATTTTTTAAATTTTTAGGTTGAAACCGATGGGTTGAACCGTTGGTCCTTTGACTCGAGCTTAAACTCGCTAGTTTGAAGGGTCGAGTAAGCTAAACCACACCAACCCACCAAGCCCGATGGATCAAGCTACTATTTGGGCCTATAACGCATGAGTCCAAGTCGATTTGGTGAATTGGCAAGCTAGTTCCGGTACCGTCACCAAGTCAAATCCAACCATTCTTTTAAGTCTAAATAAGTATCATAATAAGAAATCACTTACTTTATATGAGATGCTAAATTACCTAAATTTAAAAGCAGGGGCACTTGCTTTATCTTTCCTTTTCTTTTTCCTCCTTTTTTTTTTTCTTTAAGAACTATTATTTAAAAAATATTTATACACATCTGACTAAAAAAAGAAGAAAAGGAGAACCTGGGGAGGACATAAACTTTTAATACTTGAAAGCATCCATTATTATTTGTCATTTAGACACAAAATCTTTGGCCTCGCGAGTAAAAGAGAGAAAAGAACTTCCAGTTCTACCATGATAAGGACGAAGCCGCGATATATAAATACGATCATACACCAATAACAAAATGCTCTAATCTAACGTTGGCCAAAAAACCCTAGTAATTGACATGCTAGTCTTAAACTGGGAGACCCAAATTTTGTAGCAACCGACCAATATTCATCAATAAGACCTAATTAACAATGCTTAACAAATAAAAAGTAATTAAGCTATGCTTTGCGAGGCACAATTAACACTACCTCTGGGTGTCCAGCAAGTCAAGGTTTTAGATGGACGATAACCATCGCTAATCCCTGGAATATCAATCATTCGTCTCGATTTCCGACCTTGATCTTGCGTTAATAATGAAGTCGGAGCAGATACAATGGTAGCCACCTTTAGATTGAATATGATAGCTTGGCCACTTTTTATATCTTGAACAAGATAATAAGCAGCCACATCATCAAGATTCGTCATGGATGCATTGATCATCGTGGTGGAGTTAACCCAATGCTCATACCGGGATTGATGCATAATATTATTAGTGAAGGTAGTATTTGCATCGGAGAGAAAACTATCGCCATAATATATTGCGACGTCGATATAGTCATAGGAGATTTCATGGTATCAGGGCAGGACTTATAAGTGAATTCTTCTTGTTTGAATTTCTATGAGTAAATTTGCTCCTATTGAAGAATTGTTGCAGTGGTAGTGATCTGTTTTGATAGTTCTGTTTGTTTCCAAATATTCGACCGATTGTGATAAGATGAATTCTGGAACTGAATTGATCAATGATCTGTTTTATCTTTTCGGATCTGATAATCTGGAAATGTCTATCGGAAATTTGATGTTTAACGGAACAAATTACCTTTCTTGGAACAAATCTGTCAAATTAGAGCTTGGAGCTAAAATTAAAATTAGATTTATAGGTGGCTCTACACCCAAAGCAGAAGAAAATGCACTTGATTTTGTTGAATGGAAAAGGTGTAACTATGTGGTTAGATGTCGGTTGCTTAATTTGACAACTAATGATTTAGCACAAAATTTTTTGTATGCTAAATCTACTAAAAAACATTGGAGTGAGGTTAAGTAATAATATGGCATTGCTAGTGGTTCACTTATGTTTCGGTTAAAGCATGAAATCAATAATTTATGCCAAGGAAATTAATCTATTAGTTCATATTACAACAAACTGAGATGTTGCTAGGATAAGTTGGATGAGTTGCATGAGTTATATGCTTTTCCTGCATGTGCGTGTGGTCGGATGTTTTATTGCACTTGTATGATGAAATAAACAATTATGGAATATGATTCTCATATTAGGTTGATTCAATTTTTGATGGGGCTTAATAAGGCTTATGAAGGAGTCAAAAATCAAAATTTATCCACGGTGCCCTTATCAAGGCATATTACTTAGTTCGACAAGTTGAAAAACGAAGGAAAATAGTTGGAGTTATGAGTAGCGAAGTTGAATCAAGTGCTTTCTTAGCCAATAAGACATAAAACAATAGAGCTTATTGATAGAAAGAAAGTTAGAAAGGGATAGTTTTGTAAGTATTGTAAAAATGATGGTCACAACATTGAAACATGCTTTCAATTAATTAGATATCTAGAGTGGTATAGAGGAAAGAAGGTTATTGGTAAAGGAAAACAAGTTGTTGCTACATCTTTTTGTGTAAGTGCAAATCAAAACTATCATAACTTCTATAGTTTAGGTCCTAATTCACCTTTTGATGAGGAATAAGTTGGTGTATGTGTTGTTGATAAGGACTTAGTTCATATCGATAAGGACTTAGTTCATATCTATAATGAGGTAATGAAAGTGATCAAAGAAAAGGAAAATATTGCAGCAGCGATGCATGTAGCACAATGATTAATCGTTTCAAGTAATTCTCTATTCAATGTTGTTTCAAATTCTTCTTTTTGTTCAACTGTTATGAATAATAGCTTGGCTCATTGGATAGTTGATATGTGTGCGACTGATCATATAACACCATTTACCTCACTATTACAAAATATACAAAACTTACCATGTCCTATATTAGTAAAATTATCTAATGGATTAAGCTTGCATGTTAATAAGCTTGGTTTAATACAATTAAACACTGACTTAACTTTACATCAAATCCTTTTTGTTCCCCAGTTTTTGCACAACTTATTATTTGTGCACAAACTAGTTGTAGTCCAAAACTTAGTAGCTATATTTGATCATTCTTCATGTTTTTTCAAGATAAGACCACTAGCTAAGTTATGTTAATAGCTAAAGCAAACGCTTAGTTTTGGCCGGTCTAATGTTTCTAGTTCTTTAGGAAATCTATTCAAATCTGTTGTTGTTAGTTCATGTAATAAAGCTGATATTGTTATGCTATTTCATCACATAATGGGACACACTTCTTCTTCTAAACTATGACATCTAAATCCTTTTAAAGCATTGAAATTTGTTAATTCCTTTTGTAGTACATGTCAAGAAGCTAAATTTTATCATGTTCCTTTTCCATGTAGTTTGAGTCATGCTATTTATGTTTTGAATTGCTTCATGTTGATGTATGGGGACCATATTAAGTTCCTTCTTTAAGCAGTGTAAGATTCTTTATAACAATTGTGGATGACTTCACACGTATTACTTAGACATACTAGTTACATCATAAATACCAAGCTTATGCTATACTTGATAAGTTCTTTAAATATGTTGAAAACCACTTCTCTATTGTACTTAAGATAATATGAATTGGTAAAGGATGAGAGTTTTTATCTATAGATTACCAAAAACTTTTGGCTAACCTTAGAATAGGACATTAGCATACTATCTCTTATACACCTAAACAAAATGGTAGGATAGAGCGTAAGCATAGGCATTTGTCAGAAACTTCAAAAGCATTGAGGATTTATGCCAATTTACCTAAAGAGTTTTGGAGAGAATGTGTTCTTATAGCAACTTATCTTATCAATAAGATGCCAATGCTTATACAAAGTTGGAAGACTCCTTATGAGATGTTATTTCACAAGATACTTGCATATGATAACTTGAGAGTAGTAGGTTGTTTGAATTATGTTGCAAATCTAAATCCTTCACTTGATAAGTTTGATCCAAAATGGGTGAAGAGTGTATTTCTTGGATATGCCAATTGTAAAAAAAGGTATAGACTTTATAATCTTTCTACTAAGCAAGTTGTGGTTAGTAGAAATGTGGTTTTCTTCGAGAACATTTTTCCTTTCAAAGAGCCTTATATTGATGATTCATGTTAGTCTGAGCTTTCTAATGTTACTGTGTCTTCACCTTTTTCTAGTCATGCTTTAATCTTGTTTGATACACTTGTTGTTAGTTAGTTCCTTCTTGTTCAGCTCATAGTGATTGCTCTGTCCCTATCGTCGTCCATTTTGATTCAACTTTTAGTAATGGTAGTTGGTACAAAAAAATTATTGTAAAAGTTCAATCATGGAGAATTTAGGGGTAGAGGAGAAAATTTTTTTAGTTGATTTTGTAGTCGTCTTAAAAGTACCTATGTATCCGCTAGTTGGAATTAGACTATTGTAATGTGGTTTAGATTTTTTAAAAATCTTTAGTGTATTGGTCAATTTTAAATTAGGAAAGAAAAGCCAAGTGTATGTGATTATTCAATTTAATTTTTGAAAAGAAAAGTAATTTTACTTGGTGATAATTTTAAAAAGTTTAAGGTTAGATCACTACTTTTAAGAAAATCATATCATTTAGTTTTTATAGGGTAGTTACGAAAACAATTTTTTTAGGTGACAAAACTTCTTTTTGAAGGAATAAAAAGAAAAATAAAGGAAAGATTTTTTAGTACTTACTAGGTATCTCTTTGCATTGATGGCTTATGTTTGGGGGTGGTACCCGCAGTTGAGTTTAGGCTTTCGTCAGGTTTATTCCAATCATCAAAGTACTCATCTTCCTTGCTTGATGTCTAGGATGGTTCTTATTGTCTATAGGCCGCCTTGTACCAATCTTCCTTACACACACTTGCCTCAATGTTGACAACGAAAGGGAGGCTTGCTAATCATTGATGATGAGGCCTACTGTACTAAATGCTTGCTCAATAGCAACCGTTAATGCTTGAGTAGATAGTCCCTTGCGTACCTCTGCCACCACTCCAAGATGTCAAAATACTTGATAGAGATATTTTTAGAGAGCTTAAAATTCATGTTCATATAGTGTTACAGCTCGGACAATGGTCTACCAAATTGTTGCTTCTTCAATTTTTATGCTAGCAATTGCACATTCATAAATGAATAGTGATGTTCCTTAGTGGATGGAGAAAGATAGATTGATGATTAGCTACCATACTGACTTTGGTAAAGTGTAGGTAGCTTTTCTATGTCGCTTGTCATTGTAGATACATCTTGGTATGCTTCCGAGCTGTACATATCTTAGGAATTTGTTATGATGCATCTCCGAAATCAGACACATGGAGGAGCACAACAACGAAGAGAATCGAAAGAGAATAAAAGAACATTAGCAAGGTTTGAGTAGTTATCAAATGGATATGATACATTAATCGACCATACTCGGCTTATAATCTACTGGATATGACTCATTGGTTTGAACTATAGGGTCATTCATCACTATTGCTCACTAAAGGAAATAGATAAGAGTTAAAAAGATAGTGAGAACATTAGAGTTACTTAAAAGGGAAACTTACATATTCTGATGATGAGATTGATTGATTGTTGTGTACAAAATGAATGGGATTTATATATTAGCTCCATTAAGGTTACAAGTACGTATGAAAAGACAAAGGGAGTAATTACAATTAGAATACATGAAATATACTAAAAATGGTAAGAGAGACACAGAATATTTAGTACAAAAAAAGTGAAGAATCATTTTAGAATGTTATGCTAAAAAACACATATCGCATGGTTGCTAATGTTTTAAATATAGTATAATTTGGACAAAATGAAGAAAAGAGAGTTTTGTAGTTAGAACTAACCTGATTTGGATTAGGTTAGAGCTTAGTCAATTAGTCATTGAAGAGCATTCAGCTTGGACTAAGAGCGGGTGTTGGTGGTTGGCTTGAGAGAACGCCTTAGGTAGTCGTTTGAGGTTGGTACACTCAGTTATTGTTTGTGTCATGGTATGGTTACTCGACATGTTGGCCTATGAGCTTGGCAGGTCGGCATGTCTGCTTAGTAGCTTCAAGAACTATGCTAGCGTATGTGAGAGCTCGGTATTTAGGTCGGTAGTAAAGTGAAACATGGAGGTTGGGATAGGAATTCTTGTCTTGGATGGGGCTTTAAGCTAATTTTTTTACGTGAGTCCTTAAATTCCTCTAACTCGGTTGTATGTGATTGATTTTGAAAGTTGATTCCTATCATCTGCGTGAAGTAGTCTCGGGCTCTTATTCTTCTTAGGCATTTGTGGGGTCTTCTTCTTCTAATCGATGGGGAATTAGGTCAGATACATTAAAGTTTTCTTTTCTTAATATGTATCGGCTTGAATATGTCCCTATTCCATTTTCTTAGCTTTTGTGTGAAGTTTTGATGATCCATCTCAATAGTTTCCTTTGATAGATAACATTTGGTGGTAACAAATTCCTGAAAGTTTAGATGGTCCAACCATATTGGTTGAAACCGAAAGGGCCTAAGATCTCTTGAACCTAACTTTAGAATCAAATTTGTACTCAGTAACAATGGGCAATGATTAGAAGCATGCATTGAGAGATAAAATAGATTTGCTTTTGAATATAATTCCCTCCATGCTATATTTACCCAAGCTTTGTCAATCTTCAATTGAATATCGTGGGATTGTATAGACCATGTAAACCTACTGCTTACATACCCAAGTTTGCCATACCATACTCATCCATATACAATTGATAGTTCCTTACTCTTGATTGTATAATATCCTTACCTCCCCATTTCTCTTTATTTGATAAGACTTCATTAAAGTCCCCAATGAATAAGTAGGGGCTATTAATAGAATTTTCCAAACTTCTTAGCTTGTGCCATAAACCTTGTTATATAGAATTGCTCGGGTATGCATAAATATTAGAAATAAACCAGGATAGGTCATAAGAGAATACCTATATTTAGGCTAAGATTTGATGTTAAGAAATACAGTGATTCCAAACTTATACCTTATGGTCGTACCAAAGGAGCATAATACCACCACTCATCCCATAATTAGTTACAAGATTCATTTGAAACCTTTTGGCCATATATATTTGTATTAGAATTTTTTTTTATTAATAATATCTTTTGGTCATTTGTTATTTTTTGTTTTTGTTATTTATACCTTTTTCAACTTGTACCTTTTGACAATGAACCATTTTTTCTTTTACTTATATGCTCAAAATATGCAAGATTCTATGATTTTGTCCTCTATTTTGACAATACTAGTTTAACCCTCATCATACCATTGATCAAGTGTCGTTTAGATCCGAAGGGTTGAAAATACAATCAATTTAAAGGTTCAGATTTAATGACAATTAATTGAAGATGGAATGGAGGGCAAAATCGATCCTTAAAAAAACATGGACAAGATTGTTAAAAAATCCTCGAAATGCATACCATTATAAATTATGGTAATTATGGAGGTTGAATGTTGCATGGTTTAAGTAAAATAATGTGATTATTGGTATGCAACAATTGACATTACATTCATATAATTTTGAATATTGTAATCAAACTATAATATGCAATATATGTAGATAGCATATCAAACTATAACATGTACCAGTGAATAGAGCGCTGCCATTACAAATTCTAGGACAAAATGCACCAGTTGACTTTACTGAAGAAATACTTGTGGCAATACAAGCAAACAATGCTCTATTAAAAACATTTTCAAAAAGAAATCAAGCACCGTTGCCACTAGTGCCACAAGAGCATATTCCTCAAATGCTTGCTCAACTACCTATGTCTATGGTAGGATAATATGTAGCAGTAGCACCACCTCTACTGCCATCAATAGGGCCAGCTAAAGACCCTTACCCAGTTCCTTATGAGCCTCAATAGCAAAGAAACTTATTGCCAGAATTTTTGAAATGCAATAGGTATTTTGATGGGAACACAAATCGAATTGATGAGGCCGAGGATTGGTTAATGCATGTAGAAAGATCTTTTGAAGTGTTTGAAGTGCTATGTCATATGGGGCTAACTTATGGTACTTATTTGCTTTGCTTGAGAGCGAGGACGTGGTGGGAGACTAAGAGAAAGAACTTGAGACAACCCATTACATAGGAAGACTTAAGATAAGAATTCTTAAGGAACTATTTTCTAAAGAGCCTATACGTTAAGTATAGTGATGAGCTATTTGGGATCAGAAAAGGGAACCATACTCATGAGCAGTATAAGGTAGACTTTACTTGTCTACTTCAGTTTGCTCCACTTGAGTACCAAATAGTGATTGGATGAAGAAATAGATCTTTGTGAGGGGATTGGACCCCGAAATGAAAAGAAAGGTTTTGGAATTTTAGTTAAGGACCTACAGTAAGATGGTAGAGAAGGCTAAGGTATTGGACATCGCAAAGAACTAAGGAGAAGAAATGTTAAAACTTAGAGTTACTGTTTTTGGTAAAAGACTGTTTGAAGGACATGGAAGCTCAAGCTCCAAAGTGAGAAAGATTTTAAAACCCCATAAGGTGGTCTACAAGAAAAGTGGAAATGGAAATGGGAATGGGAAAGTCATTTGTTAGAAGTGTAAGGGAAACAACTATCCTCGAGATTGTACCCAGCTTAAGAATAAGTGTTACTTCTGTAGAGAGGGAGGTCACTTAGTAGCAGACTACCTAAAGAAGGCTACCATAACTTGTTATGTCTACAAACAAGTACGACACTTTGCTAATACTTGCCTTCAACATCAAAACACTATCTAGATCGTGGGATGCCTTGGGATGGGGAAGATTGCTGGAGGAAATGACCAAAGACTAAGAGCTGTGAATGCTGCTCAAGTTTATAACCTAGAGGGAGGATGGGATTATGAAGAATATCCTAAGGAAGATGTAATCTACTATGAAGAAGTGAAAGACATCATAGATACAGAATTGATCATAGGAATGTCTCTTAAACTCTCTTTTAAGTTGAGTTATGTTATTAAGTCTATTTTAGTAATTAGAAGCTAAAACGTTTACTTTAGAAACAAGAATTTTAAGGTCCAATAATTATATCTTGTAAAAACTTAACTTGAACTTGATCCAGAGAATGTTAACATAAAAGGACATTCGATGTATATTTTGTTCGACACTAGAGTGACCTACTCCTTTATCAATCCTAGGGTAGTGAAAGGAGCAAAATTGCCTATAATTGTCATTAAGTCAAGCTTTAGTATGTGAACCCTTATGGGAAGTGTAGTCAATACTAAAGAAATGGTGAAGAAGTGCCTACTCAACATACAAGGTTATGACAGTATGACGGATCTTATCATCCTTGACTTGGGAAAATGCGAGATGATTTTAAGGATGAATTGGATGACCACCTATGAAGCTACAGTCGATTGTAAGAAGAAGAAGAAAGTGCATTGTAAAGATATGAAGGGATTTAAGGTGGAATTTTAAGGCGAATCGACAGTAGTGGGAGCACATGAGCTAAGCTCCTTTGACTTAATGTTGGAAACAAGTTGGATGAACACCGTCGAAATCAAGATGGAATAGCTAACAATAGAGGACAATTAAGTGGTAAGAGAATTTCTTGATGTGTTTCTAAAATAACTACTAAGATTGCTGCCTAAGAGAGAAATAGATTTTGCCATTGATTTAGTGCCGGGAATTGAGCTAATTTCTAAGGCTCCTTACGGGATGGCTCCCATAGACTAAAGAAGCAACTTTAAGAATTACTGGACCAGTGGTTAATTAGACCAAGTGTCTCACCTTAAGGGGCACCTGTATTGTTTGTTAAGAAAAAAGATGGTTCTCTTAGACTTTGTATCAACTATAGGGAACCGAACAGAGTCACTGTAAAGAATAAGTGTCCTTTACCTCGTATTGATGACTTGTTCGATCAACGACAAGGCGTGAGTGTATTCTCCCATATTGATTTAAGATCGGGATATCACTAATTCAGGATCAAACTGGAGGATGTGCCTAAGACAGCATTTAGGACAAGATATGGACATTACGAGTTTTTGGTGATGCCATTCGGATTAACAAATGTACTTGTAGTGTTTATGAATTTGATGAATAGGGTGTTTATATCATATTTAGACAAGTATGTAATTGTGTTTATTGATGATATCTTTATATACTTAGTAACTGTAGAGCAACATCAAGAACACTTGAGGCAAGTGTTATAGATCTTGAGAGAACAAAAGCTATATGTTAAGTTATCAAAGTATGACTTTTAGATGAAGGAAATACTCTTTTTAAGGCATGTAGTATTAGGAGAAGGGATAAAAGTAGACCCTGAGAAGATAAGAGCTATCATTAATTAGAAAAGACTCAAAAATGTCACCGAAGTACGATTTTTCCTTGGTTTAGCGAGGTATTATCGAAAGTTTGTGAAGGAATTTTCAAAAAGTTGCTAGACTACTTGCTTGGTTGACTCAGAAGAATGAGAAGTTTCAATGGAATGAGAAAAGAGAAGAGAGCTTTTAAGAGCTAAAGAAGAGATTGATCATAGCACCGGTTTTGGATTTGCCTAACAATAAAGAACCTTTCTCAATGTATCGTGGTGCTTTTAAGAATGGTTTTGGGTGTGTACTGATGCAAAATGAAAGAGTAATCGCTTATGCTTTATGACAATTGTAATAGTACAAATAGAATTATCTTACCCATGATCTAGAGTTAGCAGCTATAGCATTTGCACAAAACTATGGAGGCATTACTTATATGGTGTCAAGTGTGAGATTTACACTGATCATAAGAGCTTGAAATATCTATTCACTCAGATAGAACTAAACATGAGGCAAAAGTGTTAGTTAGAATTGATAAAAGATTATGATCTTAAGATCAATTACTACCTTAGGAGAGTGAATGTAGTAGGTGATGCCTTAAGCTGAAAAAACCATGTGGAAGTGCATCCTTCCTCACTAAACAAAAGGAACTGATTAAAGAATTTGAGAGGATGAACTTGGAATTTTCATGGCATGAAGTAGATATTGAAATATCAAACTTAGTTCTTGAGCCAACATTGCAAGAAAGAGTTAGAGAGCACAACAAGAGGACTCTGCTCTACTACGCATAAGAGAGCAAATGATACTTAGAAGGTACATGAATTTCAGCTAAGATGAAGATGGAATGATTCGAATGAAAGGATGTATATGTGAATTGGACAACCCTAAACTTTGGAAGGAAATTTTGAAGGAGTTTATTGTTCTGGATGTACAGTACATCTTGGAGGGACTAAGATGTATTTATTAAGATCTTAAGAAAAACTTTTAGTAGAGTAAGATGAAGCAAGATGTTGCAAACTATGTGCTTAAATGTGACACATAACATCTATGACTAGGAGGATTGTTTCAACTGTTATTCATCCTTAAATGGAAATGGGACTAGATCACTATGGATTTTATGTATAGATTGCTTAGAACAACGGTGAGTCATGATGCCATATGGGTAGTAGTAGATTGACTCACGAAGTTAGCACATTTTCTACCCATCAACATGACCTATTCCTTAGAGAAGTTGGCCCGGATATACCTGAAGGAAATAGATTGTTTACATGGAGTGCCAGCTAGAATAGTATTAGATAGAGATCACAGATTTGTGTCCAAGCTTTGGGAGAGCTTGTAGAAGGTATTAGGGACAAACTTGAAATTCAGTATAGCATATCTCCCCCAAATGGACGAACAATCAGAGGAAACAATTCAAATGCTAAAGGACATGCTTCGGGCTTATGTTATGGAATTCAAGGGGAATTGGGATTCTCACTTGCTATTGGTTGAGTTCGCATACAACAATAGCTATCATTCCTTCATTCAAATGCCATTGTACGAAGCTTTATATAGGAGAAAATACCGATCTTCATTATTTTGGGATGACATGGAGAAGGTAGCTTTGGGACTAGGCTTAATTCAAGAGGTAGCTAAAAAAGCAGCAATCATCGAGCAACGAATGAAAGAGGCCCAAGACAGGCAAAAGCATTGGACTGATTTAAAGAGAATGGAATTAGAGTTCAATCTAAGAGAACACGTATATTTAAAGGTAAGTATGATCAAAAGCATACATCGAGTAAGAACTAAAGGGAAGTTAAGCCCCTAGTACATCAGACCATTTGAAATCCTCGAAAGGGTAGGAAACCTTGTGTACCACTTAGTACTACCTCCAAATATGACTGGAATATATAATGTGTTTCTTGTGTTAGTGCTAAGGAAACATGTACTCGACTTAGACAATGTCATTGAGTTAGAACTGATACAACTCAAGGAAAATCAAATGTATGAGGAACACCCAATCCAGATCACAGACAACAGGGTTTATAAATTGAGGAACAAAGAGATCAGGTACGTAAAACTGCTTTAGAGAAACCATAAGAGAGAAGAAACTACTTGGGAAGTCGAGAAGGAAGTAAGACAAAAGTATCCCCAATTGTTTGAGGATTCAGGTATATCTCTAAGTTTTGAGGAAAAAACTTATTTTAAGGAAAAGAGGATGTAAACCTTACTACTTTAAGGGATATTTAATTAACTAAGAGTACTTTTCGATTATTTTTAAGGATCAACTAAAATAAAAACTAAAGTTTACATTTAGAAAATGAACCTAATCTTTCAATTCAAAAGTTTATTGTTGATAAAAACTTGAATATGAGAATAACGGACCCTAAATCATCCAAAACCCCAAACCCTAAGATAACTATGGACAATTAAGTATTTTGAAATCCTAATTGAATAATTGAAAATTTAACTTAAACAATTTTAATCAACTCTAGAAAACTATGAATTCCTTATGAAGCAAATCATAACATATGAATTAATATAAGAATTGAACCTTAAAAGAATCACACATATAAGATAATTTCCTTACTTCCTTATAAGTTATGTCATTTATGGATAGAAAAATCAACTAATCACATTAAATAACCTATCAAATGAGAGTTGGATTTACATATCATTCAACAACCTTTCAAAAACTTATGATGAGAGAATTTCCTTATCTCACCATAAGCTATATTATACATAGATAAGCTATACAATTACCTTATCTATTTAATTTTAGGACATGTGATGTGACACACCCATACTCTTACAAAACTTAGCATGGTTAGTTAGGGAAGAGGGAATGGGAGGCTATTCCATATCATTCATCCATCAATTCATTTGTCTTTTACATTTACTATTTTCCCCTTATTGCTTATATTATCTAATCATTATAAGGTAAGGCTTATGTACTAAATTGAAAACAACAAAAAGACCTTGTTTGTAACTCATACACATACACATTTCAATCAGCCACTCTCCTCCAAAACACTCTCACTTTCACTCACTTTTCAAACACTTTATGTTTACAAACAAAGGAAAGACAAAGCCCCATTCTTTTCTATCCTTGTCGCCACTTCTACATATAAACACTTATGGCACAAAATCCTACTTTTGTTGCCCTCACTTTGTCTACACTAAGAGCCATTTTAGAAAACTTTAAGGCACTCAAAACTAACCTTAAACACCAAAGCTTTGATAACTTAAGGAGCTTTCAAAAAGGAAAGGAAAGCAAGGATTAAAAGAGGATACTAAGCGCATAACCACCTTCCATACTCATTTAGGAAAAGTATTTGAGTATATTTAGGATGCCATGCCTAGGAAATTATATGTTTCATGAGGATATTAGCATGTGTATAAGGTGATATTATAGTTAGTTTACATTAGGTGTTAAGTTTATGAATCTTCTACATGAAAATTGGAACATGAGTATACTAGGTTTAGTATTACGTATGATACATATCTATCACTTAGAATGGAAGTTATGACTTGAGAAAATCATAAAATATGTATTTGAATGGTAGACATACATGTTTTACATGGTGTATTCGAAGGGTATTTAGATATTACTTTTACTTCTATTTGGTTTCATATGCTTAAATTTAGCTTTAGGTGGTGAAAAAACCATTACATGATGTTTTGATATAGAAATCAACTCTTAAAGGTTTAAACTAAGGTGTATCACCTATGATAGGTATGTGATCTATAAACTTAGTATTTTAGCTAAATAATCTTCTTATAGAGAAGAAATTAAGTTGAAGTTAGAATATAAGTAGTGTAAGTTCTTCATTTATCACTTAAACTTAAGGAAACGATGAAACAATCGGAGAAACCAAGTTGGAAGCCCATAAACGCAAACCAACTAGATCTAGAACCATAAGAAAACCCACTTAAAATCAAGGCAAGTATGATAAGTGTTAAAGGCCTAAAACTCAAAATCGGGCCTAAAACACTCAAAATTGAGTCTAAAACATTAAAAACAAGCTTAGAACTTTTAGTTGGGCCTTTATAAAAATTATAACTAGCACCTTAACCATTCAAGAAAAGTTGTTTTAAGACCCATAATGAGTTCGCATAAAATTTCTTAAGCCCAATAAAGTTATTAACTTTAGTTTGAATAAAGAATAAGCTCATTTAACCACATAAACTCACTTAAGGGTCCAAGAAAATTTTGATAGCACCAAGGTCATAAGGGATGGATGGAAACCTGACCTTGAAGGATGTTTTAAGCTTAGAATGAAGTTTTAAGCCCAGAATGAAGTTCTAAGCCCAAGCCTAAAAGATTTCATAAGATCACAAAAAACTTAATAACCAAATTAAGCCTAAAAGAATACTAAACCATGAGAAACCCTACTGTTTTGACCTGTAGATAGAATTGTAGGTCCTATCTAAAAAATCTAGCCATACCATGTTGAAGTATACTAAAAAATGATGGAAATAGATTATAAGATCATAAAAATCAGATTTAAAAGGAGAAATTTATATGTGATTGAAGGTTTAGTATAACTGAAAAGAATACGAGAACTAAGTTAGAAATGTAACTTAAAATATTTTTGTTTGGCCTCCTAATTTTATTTCAATTTCTTATAATATCATATTTGTGATGCTTAGGAGACCCTATTTCTTAAGATAACCAACCCTCGAACCATTACGACTAATCAGCTATGTCTGAGTGAATGATTCCTAATGATCTTATGCTTAGTTTTGTTTGTAGTATAGATGCATTAAAATTAAATAATGAACTTAAATGCTTATGGGATATGAGAAATGTATGTGTATAATATTATGATTGAATTTCATGATTTGCTAACAAGATAATAATTGGAATTATTTATGATGATAATTATATATAGTTATATGGAATGAAATTGTTTGATCACAATGAAAACTAGATTAAGCAATTATTCGATTAGGGAATTTAATGAGTCATGCATTTCTCATTATTGCACCATAGATATACTGAATGCTACTTCACCCGAAAGGTGAGAAGGGGCTCATAGGAGTAAGGGCTTCTGCAGAGATTAGGCAATGGTTATGTCATTTATATGTTATTGAGTCTCTATCTTAGTTGGGCTTACTAGGCATTAGGAGATGTTAATCGTTAACGAAAGGATGTGTCTTACAACTTCCACTTAGGGTGTGTGATGTGGATTGCATCGGTCATTGCATCACTAGACTTGGGAATTTTGACTTAGAGTTTGATTTTTGAAAAAGGAAAGTGTATTTTCCATATGGAAAGTAAAGTTGTTTATATTATATATAAGTTTGAGTTGTTTTGAGCACGTCGATGCAAGTGGGATAAAACCCAAGTACTAGAACTTAGTGGATAGTTTATGTTGGTTAATTATCTTTAACCCTGATTATAGGGGGGTAATTTTGAGTTACATGCAGTTCCTAGGTTGCTGTATGTATTATTTGGCATTTTGAGTGTTCGTGCATTCATATGTTTGTGTATTTAATAAAAATATTGTGTAGTGTGACAAAGGGATTAACTCACTAAGTGTAACCCAATAGATTTCTTTTTTAGGACCATCTTTTAGTCAATCCATACTGAGAGATGCTCGAGATGAGTCTTACATTGGGGTAGGGTTATGTGACTAAGAAAGTGAAGAGAGAAGTTTATAGTATGGCTAGTAGTTGTTCATTTGAATTAGTCAGCTCAATTTTGTAATTCGATAGACTTATGATAGACTCTTATGAACTTTTAACGTACTGTATTATTTTGTCATAGAATTCTAAGTTTTATGCTTTATTTTTGGTAAATTATGAAGTTGGTTAATAATTTTAGTTAATATGCCTAATATTACTCGTCTATATACTCAATGATAGTATAGAGTGGAAAGAGCCTTATGTGTCGTATGGAAAGCTTATGATCAATAAGGGGGTTGATTGTAGATCTTCGTACTGTACATGACAATTTACCATGACAATAATACTGTCGAGTTGTGATATTGTGAGACCTTATGGTTATGTTTTTTACATATATTGTGGGAGGTTGTGATATTAGTTTATAAGGTTATAGTTGTAAATACCATATTAATACAAACTTAAAATTTTTGAACTAAATGGTTGAAATGGACCCATTAGTGTTTATTGGCTTAACTATTCATTTCTTTTGGCTTGAGACATTACGAAAATATTCCATAATTATGTACCTTTTTAAGTCAAAGTATATATAAGAATATGATAAATAGAGTTCAAAGGATTTAATATGCTTGGTTGAAGAGGGGGTAATACTAGTTGGCAAGTGATCCTATTTATTGCTGGATTACCTTAAAGGAACATTTCAAAGTTTAGGATTCAAAAATTTTAATTAGATAGCAAATATGGCAAGTAAAGGATCGAAGGTTGTCTAACATGAGAGTGATTTAAAATGTAAAATGACCGCTGGTGGCTTTGGATTAATGCTGGTCATTCAAACAGCAATTCATTAGTGCACCTATAGAAGACAGCAATTATTTGACTTAGCATTAAGTTGAAGGTCTTGAATGGGTTCAAATTTTTATCTTTTCATTTTCTCTTGGTTTTTCAAAAGGATTTAATTAGATCCTAAGTATGCTTAGTTAACATTTTTCTAGAAGGCTAATCAATTTGAGGCTATATTGTTAATTCGTTTATCTTCATAGCTCCATCGATTGAATATTCTTCTTTTTGATTTGGAGGTCAATATGCATAAGTTAAGTTGAAATTTGACTTGTACCTGACTTTATATCACCAAAATTGGAAGATGAATTACAATAGTATTTTTCCTTCTCAAGTTCTTGTAGAGGTCTAAGGTGTTGGAGAGAGAGAGACTAAGAGCTATGTATGTCCCCTTATAATGTCCACTCATAAGATATTGAAGTTTAGATGTCATTTAGTAAATTTCTTAAAATTGGGATGGTAATATCTTGTCTTGATAAAATTGCTTTCGCAAACATTTTTCAAGACTAGAGTTGCTGAAACACAATAGCATTTTTGTACTTAAATTATAAGAAAGCCACGATGGTTAAAAGTAAAATCTTACCAGGTTTCAATTGAAAATTTATTATTCCTCAAGGTGTAATGCCCGTTTACAAAAAGAATGTAAAGTGTAAAATGCTTTTAGAGCAATAATTATTTGCATTAGAAAATATTTTTATTTGCTATATCATACATGCTTTTGTTTAAGATTTTTCGTTGATAGTGACTATATTTGCTCTTTGTAACTCAAATTCTCGTAGTTTAGGAAACTACCTAAAGCTGCGAAAATCATATGTTATGATTTTGAGAAAGGGTTTACATGTGTTGAGGTGATTTCTTCTGATATTTGAGTAGTCGTATACTTTTTCCTTCATTTAGGTTGCCTATGTAAAAACTTGAAGAGTAGAGAGAAAACAAAAAGCAATATATTACAATGCATAATCGATTTGGTGAGAAATTGTACTTAATTCCTCTCAAGGACATTAAAGAAGAATAAAATATTTTTTGATAAATTTTTCAGTAGTACAATGTATGAATTCTTAGTCCATCTAGCTCCTAAATTTCTCCTTATGCTTTGGATGCTTATGTCGGAAAATTGAGTATTGTATTATGGCCTTTTATAGAGTTCTCTTTCTTGATTTTCATTTCCCTTTGATTGTCCATTCCTTTGAATAAATATTGTTTCTTGTAGCAGAAAAATTCATTGATGTTAGTGTTATTGAGCTAATTATCATATGGACTGCTGGATTGTGTTTTGGTTTTTAGAGAGCTGGTTGAGAACACCATAATTTTTGAGTGCATTATTTTCATTACATGGTGTAAGTTATATTTATTTGCAACCATTGCCCATTTGTTGAACACTTGAAGAAAGACACAATGAAACTTACAAGTTTCTATTGAGATGTATATCGATATCAATCGATGGAATATTTCACTAAGGGAATTCTAATACATGTGTGCCATATTTTAACTATCTATTTCCTGTGTGCTGCTCCTTGCATCCTCACAAATGTTACTCTCACTTTCACTTTATGCACCATTACCGACAGAAAGTTGCAAAGGAGATTTTTCAAACTATGAATCAATTTTGGCAAATAGGAGCAACACTAAGTAGTAATTACCGTCTAGTGCTTATTCATATTCCCATGAAGTATGAATATGGTTTTTTAGTTAGCATAGCTTAGCCACTATATATATGATATGTATACGTATATGCATGTATATGCATATATAAACATGTATGTATGTGTATCTTGGGATACTAGTTTATGTAACATTATTCCTTATTTGTAAGTACAAGATGGTGATTTGTAGAAGAAGGTTGAAGATCTTCGCTTATTTACTTTTTATAACATTTAATTGGGGGGAAAAAATACATGTAAAACTCATTTTGATGGGTAAGTTTAAAAATATTTTGATGACAATATCATATTACGCGAAAAATTGAATATACTTTTATAGGTATGTTTACTTGTATAGATTGTTAGTAAAAGGTTAATTTTTGAGTCGAAATTACTTATTGGAGATATATATATATATATATGCATACATACATATATATAATGTAAATATTTTTTATTCCCTTTTGGACTTTTTGGGGCGTTCATTAGGTTTTATTGGTGGTTTCCCAATACCACCACTAGCACATATTGGGGTAGTTATGATTGCTCTATTATGACCTTTCGAGGCTATTGCAACAGCCCAAATAGAGTTGTATCGTAGAGAATATAACGACTTTTAGGATGGTTATAGTTGCCCTAAGAACGATATACAAGGACTTATATTTTAAAGGGTTGTTATTGTTGCCCTCAAGGCTTATCACAACACCCAAACTACAAGGTGTAAGTTGTGACTGCCCCATCAGGTTACCTAGCCGTCCTAAAAAGCCTAATTTGTTGTAGTGTTTATTTAGTGTGAGTTTCTTTTCAATTAGTACTGTTTTTTTTTTTTTTGTTTATATTCATTCTAAGTTCTTCAGGGGACATACCTAATCTTAAGATTTAGTCCTCCAGTTGAACTTGCTAACCTAAACTTGATCCTAATCTCCTATAAAACTAGATGATGTCCTAATAACCCAATATGTGCGAGTATCACCAGTAACACTTTAAAGCCGTACCGGCTTCTTCTGCTTTCCTTCGAGCAAGGTCGTCATCATTGATCGCCTTCCGTAGAGCTGTGAAATTCGCACAAGAATCTTGGGGCATCTTTCCTATATTTCTTTCGGCTCCTGTTATTTCTATGAAATGTCATTATAATTTTCTAATTACCTTAAGGGTTAGTTGTTCCGTTCATGGGTTAACCTTGATGACCCTTTAGAAATCAGCAGATTAGGGTTTTGCGTGCTTTGTGAATTTGCATTCAATTTAAATTTACTAGGTTCTTGGATGTTAAAAAAAAAAAAAAAAAGAATTAGAAATGTGGACGTCAAATGCAACTACCTTGCTTCCTCCATGTTGATTGTTGAAGAGGGCCCGAGAGATTATGGTGTGAAGAAAAGAAGGTTTTGAAAGGGAATGGAAACTTGAAATGCGCCAAATCAAGGATTACGGGATTAAGCTTCGTTGCTAGCAACGAAATATAGTAATTATGGCTCCATTAGTCCGTACAATGTATAGACGAAAGTTTGATACTCGGTATTCGGTGATGTAGAGACTACGGTAATTGTTAGCTTTGGCTTGTCCTCCTCTTCCTTGTGTTTTCTCACTAAACACTTGAAAAAAGAACAATGTTCAAAAAGCATTATTTAATTGAACAAGAAAGTGGATGACGGTGAATGTTCTTATAAAGGAAATAACTAAGATAACACAATGGAATGACGAGGAAAAAACAAGTAAGAAACGAAAAATGCTGTAAATTACGGGAGGTTCGATTCATTGTATTACTATCCATTTGGTAATTGGACTCCAAATTTCCTTAGTTCAGACTTTTTCTTTTTCAATTGTGATAGAGTGGAAATAATCGATCAAAAATGTAAGACATGAAGACTGATGAATGATAAAATCAAAATGAAAAGTGATTATATTTATAGTAAGTAGGAATATCATTTGTCATACTATAGTACATTGCATATGCTACTTGTCATATAGTGTAATATATTATGTTATATTATATTATATTATATTAATGGCACATAATAAGATCTAAATATGATATGCAACATACATCTCATAAAAGATAAGAGTTCGTAAAATTATATTAATTCGACATAAAAATTAATAGTACATGTACAATATCATAAACAAAAGTAATGGATGAAAAATAGAATATAAACATATGAAATTATAATTATAATTACAAGTTCGCTGACATAGGTTGAGGAGATAGGAATAATCTAGGACTTGGGTTGAAAGGGTTGGATTGAGGAGAATTTGAATCTTCTAGAGAACCTAGTTGAAGACTTGGGAGACTTGGAAAAGGTGGAGAATAAGTCGGACATTGGGCCAATAGATTGGCTCAACACCAAAATGGGTTGATTGGGTTTAAGAGATTCATTTCTAGATAGATTGGCTCAAGATCCAAACAAATCGGTTGGATTTGAAGGGCTCATGTCGATACTTTGTTTTAACTAAAGAATAAATTATTAAAACCTTTCAAATTATTAAAAGAAAATGTAATAATTGACTATTGTAAACGAATTGCCAATAACAATAGAAAGAGAGATATTTGTATAGATAAAGAGTAATTTTAAGAAACAGTTATCCTATAATGGTGTGCCATTTAGTATATATAATTACTGAAACTTTGGTTTAAAAAAGAAATTATTGAGATCTTCGTAGAAACCAAATGTGAAAATTAACATTGGTAAGTGAACCGACAGTAGTAAAGATGTTTCATTAGTCCAACAAAATTGCAAATTGGTTTTAGATTAACCGGCTTGAGGAGAATTAGTCGTTTGATTGAACCAAGAAACCACTTGATAAATCTATTAACTAATTAATTACTTATAATCTCATATTGTAACTAATTTCAATAGTAAACAACACACTCAACGGAACAAGTGCGTACACGATTAAGAAAAACAATAATGATAACGATAAACATTATATAAATTCGTATCACATTAAGTTACAAGGTGATGACTAACTAATTAAATAAATAAAAAATAAAAAACCTTGTTGCGGAATAAATTAACTTACCATATCATTTTCATTCTATACACGCAAGACCAACCCCCTAAATAAAGATTCTATCATATCTAATATTATTTATATACAGATATAATTTTTAAAACAAAATACATCATCATCTTTTATTGTCGAACTTCGCTGAGGGACTTCCATTAACTTTTGTCCTATTTCATTTTATAATGATATCATCGTTAGTTGTGCAGTAGTCGGACAATTAAAAATACAAAAACTGATCTGATCGGGTCTTCTTCTTCAACCCAAACACTTGGAAAATCAACGGTTCATCGCCGGCACCAAGCACGTTCTTCTTTGATTAGAAAATTGGGAACATAAAAGAAGACGTCATTCTGGGATCATAATTATTAAAAGAACAATATCAATCTAAATGAAACAATTAACTGATTAAAATATATATATATATATATATATGTATGTATATATATTATGAAAACAACATGACCAATTTAAATCTTCACCATAATAGATAATGACATCATGTTTAATGAAATAGACCTTTTGATTAAGTAAAAACAGGTAAAAGCTTAATATGGACGCTAACGAATATTACTCCGCTTTGGTCTAAAATGGAAATTAGTATAGTAAAGAGCATCGGTCATCTTCTTTCTTCAACGGCAAGAAGGAACTTCAAACCAAACAATCACATTATCGTATTCCTCATAACAAAAATGCAATATTCATACCTTGGATGATACACACAGTAATGCAATATGAATATATTGAAGATTTAATAACAAGGGCATTCAGCTACGCATGGCAACGTGGAGAGAGAGGGAGTACGGAGGATCAAACGTGCTGGGTGTGTGGGGTCCGAGTGAGTCCAATGAAATGGGAGGAGGAGAGAGAGATAGAGTGTGTGCATGTGAGTGAGTACGGAACATTGAATTAAAAAGTACATGAGATGTGAACAGTATTTATTATTCCTTATTTTCCAGTTGTCGTCTTCTGATTGGTTGTTATTTTTTTATTTGTTGACTAGCGTGTACGTATGGAGTAGCTCTTGTATAAATATCAACTCTGCTATATTTATTACAGAATAACGGAAAATTCACTTCTCCACTGTTACGTTTCTCTCATCCACTTCTCTGTTTACAAACACCTGAACTTCCATGGCAGATTTCGTCAACGATTCACAAGAGGCATGGAGAATTTCAGAGTGTGTTAGTAAAAATGGGGATGGGTATACAATGAGAAAGGACGGTGGGCAAGACTAAAAGAGAAATGACAGAGAGAGAGGAAGGGAGGGTGTGCTTTAAGAGATAACTAAAATTAGAATTTTATTATTATTACTATCAAGCTATTATAATAATAGTAATGGTCAATAAAACCATATCTGTAATCCATATTGATAAGCCATAAGCAAACTATACTATCAAACTTGCCTACACTATTTGATGGCTAGATATAATTAACCCCATGTAGAATCTTTTAGCTGTACTGATCAACATTACGCCAAGCTTTTTGTTGTTAGTGGCATACCTCCCATGTATTACCATGACACTATGATATCAAATTTTTTTATTGGAGTGGTCCAATTGTTGCTCTCTTATTAGCTATAATGCTATATGGTATCAGAGAAGATGGAAGGGTTTCAATGATTCTTCTATGTACCCTGTCTTGCCCTTGTAGAAACTATGAGGAAGCCTAAAAGCACTTTGTCTTTAGATTTGAATAAATAATAGAGGGTGTGCCACTCTGCATGATCTACTATTTCCTATCAACTTCAAAATGCTGTCGTACCAAATCATTGAGAACTTGAGTAGTCTTTTGATTAGCCAGCCTCAACTTGTTGGATTTAGGCTTGAGTGCTGTTGTATTTGATGATATAATCATATATGGCTGCCACTAGCTGAATCTGAATTATTTTTTTTCTACTTGCTTCTGTACATTTATTTATGTGTCAGTTTTGATGAGATATCTGCACAATTTAATGACAGAAAGGAGTTAGAAAATTTATCTGGATCCAGTTTTTAGTTCCTGAAACTAGTTCAAAATTTCAGTGTAGCAGCAAATAGCTTGGCTCTTAATCCTGATGGTTCAGCTGTAAACCCAGCTGCAATGCAACAGCAACTTCGGTAGGATTCTAATTTGATGGCACAACTTTTCCGGGCATAAACTTAGGTCAGGCATCAACCTATTGTTTTTGGTACCACTTGGAACAGTTCCCTTATTGGCTTTCTCTTAAATTGAGAAGAATTTGTAGATAACTGATGTGCTGCTTATTCAAGTTGCTGTTCTGGCTTGTATGTTTCTCTAAAATTTTCCATTAACTCACATTCCCTTGGTTTAGCAAGATAACTTGACTTTAAAACCCATAGCTCTAAAATATAATAGCAGGTAAATAAGAACTTTTCGTATAATCTGTGATTCTTTCTTTTAGTAAGTTTGATAAGGGGTGTTTTTTTGAATTATCAGAAGTTCAGAGTAAGATTTTTCATGAATGTCAAGATTTTGATATATTGGGTGTTTATTGTTCTGGAGTTCGTATGTGGAATTGAATGCTCATGTGTTTTCACTTATTGAATCTTGTCCTCTTTCACAGAATGATCCTAAATTTGCACAAGCCATTCTAGGAGACGATTTCAATAATTTGCAGGATGTTTTTAGGGTATGCCATCGCCATAGGTCTGAGTTAAGGAGTCAACAAGAAGAGGAGATGGTAAGTAACTTGAAGTATGTCTTTCTCTCCCTCTCTCTCTCACACATACATAGAGACACACACATATGCATCACCATAACTGGCACGTGGATGCAGATGGTGAAAATGTCTATAATTCATTTGTATTCTGCAACACAGTTATGCCTGTTTATATATTTTTTATTTTATTTTGGAGAGGAATTACAACATAATATTATAAAAGAATTATACCAAGGTTTACTTGATGGTCCTTGAGTATCCGGTACGTGTGCAGTTTAACTTGTTATTAGGCTTAAAATCCCGTGCTTGGAAATTGAAATCTTTAGGCAATTCTATATGTGTGGATCCATTTGATGTCGATCTGCTAGTCCTCAGGTTTGATTTTATTTCCACTTTTATGGAATATTTTGCATTTAAGATAGCCTTCTGTTCCTTTCTATTATCTTCATTTCCTCTTGTCTGAATTTCAAGCTTGGTGGGTTCTACAGAAAGGGATTGATGAGAACTAGGCTGCTACCTTCGAATACAACCCTGAAGCCTTTGCGATAGTTGTGAGTATTTCTCAAGTCTTTTTCATAGTTCATCTGAATCTTCTTTTTATTTATATCTAAACCTGAATTTAACGCGTCCAGGTAATGCTGTCCGTTGATATGGAGGTTAACGGTGTTCCTTTGAAGGTAATCCATCACATTATGTAGCTTGCACTTGCATTTGTGATATGTTCTCAAATTTTTCAACAATTTGCGATATATGCCAATATTTCTGTGATTCTTCGAGTAAAAAGTATTCTTCTGTGGTCTATTGTTTACTGAAGCAATGGACATCTTGCATTTTTATGACTGATTTGTACAAGCCACTCCTGAAAGAAATAAATGAATTCCAAGATCTTGGGCAAATCCAAAGAAGGTTTTCCTTACGAAATTTCTTTCCAGGATTTACTGGCCGATTCGTTCTTCCATTACCGGAACCCCGGGGGTGGGGGGGGGGGGGGGGGGGGGGGGGGGAGGTGGTGTGTGGTTGGGGGGAAGGGAGTATACACGTTTAATGCATCTCCGTTCGATATCGTTTGAAAGTTTGTTGTCCAAGTAGCAGTTATTTTTCCCCATAACGACTGTATCATGAGCAACTTTTTCCTTGTTTCAGGCATTTGTTGACAGTGGAGCACAATCGACAATCATATCTAATAGTTGTGCAGAGCATTGCGGGTATGTGCTTCTTTTCCTGAAAGTTGTCTTGTAGACAATCACTTCCTCTCTATGTTTATATTTTCTATTTTTTGTAATAAATGAAAAGTTGATAATATCTTGATATGATGCAAAAATGTCTCATGGTGTGACTGGAATGTGTGTTGTCCATATTTTTCAATAATGATGTATTACACAGGGATAGAACTTGTTGAATGACACCTTTTGTTCATGCAACATGGAAGGCCAATCGGGTGGTTTCCTTTGGTTCCAAGTTGATCTTGCTGTTTGCTCTTTTGGTAGACTTAATTATTTGGGACTCTATTCTTGATATAGGAAATGGATTACAATTGCCAGTATTTTTTAAAAAATGGGTGAATGGCATAATTTGGTTTGCAAAAGCTTCTCTTTTATTCGTTTATGGACTCCGTGGCTCAGTTGAGTAAGGTTTGCGAAAAAGAGTTATATTTTCTTGTTTTCTTGGCCGCTTTAGTTTGTTGAGGCTTTTGGATCAGCGTTATAAAGGTATTGCTCAAGAGTTGGTCGGTTAAAGATACTTGGCAGAATACATGTGCCCCCTATCAAGGTATTGACGTTTAGCTATTCATCATTACTCCAAATCCAGATTTTCCTGCAATATTTGATTATAAAAAATGTTTTTTTTTTTTTTTTTTTTTTTTCCCTTATTGAGTTCATTATCTTACGAATGATTTGTGCATACATTGAGCACGCACCTGTAAAGTGTGAACTTCAAAATTAGTAATGAAACGCTGCCATGTGCAGTACTGATTGATTTTTACAAGCAAAAGATAAATCTATTCTTATTTTTAATGCATCATGATATGTATATGGACAGAAAAGTATTACTCTATGTTGATCAACCTATATTCTCTATAATGCATTTACTTGGTCACTGCCCAGTAATGAATTGAGGTTAATTTCGTGCTTGGTTTCTCCACACCATACTTGTTATAAGTATGTAATGGATATGAAGAAGAACGTCTTCAGGGTCAATGGTGGTGAAGACTCAGTACCATTTTTGCTAGGTTGATTATTTGAATAAGTTTCTTGTTTGCTTTATTTTGTCATCCCTTATTGTTCTTCTAGTTGTTCCTACTTTAAACTACATCTCACGTACTACTACCAGGTATATCTCTCTTTCTTATCAAATCAACCTTCATGAGTAGAAGAAATGAAATGGTAACGTGATTGGAGAGAAAGACAAACCATCTCGTTATCTGAAAGAAGAGAAGCAGGCTTCCAGTTTATGAACCCCAGTAAGTAATTACCGATGAGTTGAATGAGCATGATTTGGCCAGAAATATTTATTTATTCATTTTCTTGTTTTCGGGCTTCATCAGGAAGTAGAGATACGAATAACATTGAATTTAGTGCATAGTCACCTGGTTAGTTTTTGGATGTTCCCTGGATGGTCCAGATGTTAAGCAGGTTAAAAGTGTTGTGCATATATAATTGATAAGTTTATTTTTCTTCTCTATTTTTCACAGCTCGACCACATGGTTTTAAGCTACTTTCCACTTCTTTATATAAGGCCAGCTAAGTTATATAACTATGATTTGGTGCGTCAGAATGTCTCTAAGATCCCCAGGTTGCATGCAATCTTGCTTTTTCTTTATTGCATCGGATTTGGTTAATCAAATGGACCGCGATAAGATAGATAGTTATAAGAGCGCCCGCAAATGAGGCAGTCAAACCTTGATAAGTTTGAAAACACGATTTCCCTGCCATAAGTTTCATAGACACAAGTCGATCCCTGATAAGTGTCAGTGGGGCTCTACACCATTTTGACAGAGCTAGGTGTTCCTCTGTCAAAATAGTCTTTGTCTTATACTCACTTTCAATACTTTTTATAAATGTGGAGTTGCTTATTCTTACTATATAGGTTGCGTATTGCAAAGCTTCGAAATGAATGTAGACTTGGCTTGATTTGTGAATATGTATAAGCCATAAAGGATATTATTATAAATATCGACCAATTTTATCAAATGATATGATGGTTTTATGTAAGTTTCATTTCAAAACCTGATAATTAGTTAAAATTAAATTTCTCCTATTTATACATAAGTGAATACGTGCATATATAATGGATGACATATATATATATATATATATATAACTATTCAAGTTAATTCAAGTTTAGCTTATCCATTCTAAAGTTATTAACATTCTTTTTAATTTATTAGACAGCTTAATTAAATGAGATTGAAATAACTATGTAGAGTTTGAACATATAAACTCATACTTTCATATCATATGTTTTTTTTGGTTGAAACTCGTTAAGGTTTAACCCACCTTACCACAATGATGTATTAAATATTAAAATATAAAAGTACAACAATTTGAAAACTAATCAAAGCACTCTTAACACATTTAAAACGTTTGAAGAGCATTAAGCTAATCCTAGTTTGGTATTTGAATTTGGTCCAAACTTATGTCCAACTTAAGTATGAGTAATTTTAAGTCGAATTTGGATATTGATATTACTATAATTAGAAGGAATTATCTTTTTTTTCAATATATGGAGCCAAAATAAGCTTGATTTAGTTTAGCTCAAGCTCCTCAATTGTCACTTTTGGTCAAAATTGAGCTTAAAATTATGAACTCATCCAAGCATTAACTTTAAACTTCAAATTGAGATAGAATTGTGATTTTGAAATTTCAATTCAAACTTACATTCAAGTGCGTCATCTCAACTTGATTTGATTATAGTCATGGCTGTGGTTATGCAATTTCCAAGAACTATGCACTACAATAATATGGGGCTTACTTGGTGGAAAGGTTGATGTAGTTTTTATTTTCACCTCTAGTAAAATAATAGATTTCTTTTATGTTATATATAAAGGTGAAAATTGAAATTGCCTCTATGTAGGCATGTTGGTAAAATAATAAAGAAAAGAAAAAAAAAAAGAACTAAGTAAACAAAAACTAAAAGAAAAGGCAGTAAACATAATCTGAAAAGAAATGAAAAAAGTGGGTAAACAAAAGATAAAACAATCAAGAAAGGTAAAAAATTAAAAACCCTACTCTATACCTCTCCCATATCTCCTCTCTACTCTCTTTCTCTCTCACTCAAGACTTGTTTTCAATGGAGATAAAGGTACTCTCTCTTTACATATTTTTGTTTGACTTTCTAATCTTTTTGGTTTTGTTTACTATGGCGTTAAAAGAAAGGCCCTTTTTCCTTGTTAGGGTTTTGAAGATTAGTGCATGAAAAAGTAAAATCTAGTGAAATCAACCATTAAAAGGTTAGTTAGTTTCGCTCACCATAGGGTTTCTCATTTCTTATGTTTGAGCTTTGTTAATTATTAATATTGTTTGGGGTTTCTTTCTTTTCTCTCTCTCTTTTTTGTAAGCATATTATTAGCTTTGAGCATTACTAGATGGGACAAACTAAAATTTAAATCTTTCAAAACTAAAATGTTGCATACAGTCGAGGTAATACATCTATTTCACCTATAGTTTAATAAGTTGATTACTTTATTAATTACCTTTTTTATTTATATTATAAACAATTGAGGTTTGTGTGTCCTTTTGAAACAAGAGATTTAGTCCTAAAAACATTAAATAAAAGATGGAGAGATCACAAAAGTGCTTTAAAGGGAGTTTATTTTGATCTAAAAAAAAAAATACATTAGAGGAAATGAAGGAGAACATTTCTAAAGATGTCAAATCAGATCAATGGTGTATTATTTTGAATAAATAGTTGAAGCCAAAACCATTGGTTCTTTATATATACATTTAATTGATGATTGTTTGATGCATATTGATTGCTTGTTTGTCATTATGTTTTTATTTTTATTTTTTTAACATAGGTAATGTTTGAGAAAAGTACTGCCAATGCAAAAAGAAAAAAAAAAGGGTGCTCTTACTTCTAGAAGAAAACGCCATACAAGATGAGTGAAGGAAATGTTGATGCTATTATTTATAAGCATATTTAGAGTATACTATTTACTTTTTATAATAATTAATAATAACATGATGAATGTTTTGTTTATATGATAGGAAAAGGAAACTGGAAAAGTATTTTGATAGACTTATTATGCATGACAGAACTCTCTGAAGGATGATATTTATGTTTATGAAAATGCAATGTAAAAAATGGTAAAACTTAAAGCTATGCCAACCATCTCTGTTTTTTTTTTTTTTTCTATATGATTGATTAATGACTTAAAAAGATATATTTACTTTTTAAGATGTTTTAAGGATATAATTTTAATTCTTATTGTATTGATGTTTCTAATTATAGAAGAGAGCCTGAGTTCTTCAACTACAATGTAGTGAAAGTTTTAATAACATCTTTGGTGAAACTAATGAAGAAATTTTTAAAGAAGTATTTGGTCCTTAGCACAATGATAAAGTGAGAGGATTAGGTATGGAACCTATACCTACAAGGTTTTCTTGACTTATCTAGATTTAATGTTAATGGATAAACTTCCACAAATAATGGTAATACAACAGAAATAGCTCAGTTGAGAGAAAAATTATTAGTATAGGGATAAAAATATGATCCTTTGCTTGATTTCCTAATTAAGAGGCATCCTGAATATCTATAGGAAGATTTTTTGAACAATAACAATTAGGTATTAGTTATGATCCTTTGCTTGATTTCACTTTTTTCATTTGTTTTTATAAGTTAATTAACTTAATTCTCAATAACAAGCTAGGATTGATGAAAGTGACTAAGTTGCATCTCTTCTTGCTAATTATTCATCTCATTCAACAGCTTATACCTAATGACGCTACTCGTACAATTTGAGATGTTTGATGCATTCTATTTTATATCATAAACTTTATACTTTTTGAACATTTGATCTTTGTTAAAAATGTTTAGCTTTAGTGCCTTGTAGTTTATTAACATTTTAGATGTCAAAGCATATTGACGGTATACTCTTATTTACTATTAGATAGACTTAAATATAGTATCTTTTTTTTTTTTACATTGAATTTAGATTTTTTTTTATTGATGAATGCAAATTTATTGCTTTTTCATGAGGCGATTTAGACCACTAATATAATGATGATTTTTTTAATTTTTTTTTTTCACTATATACCGGTGGTTATAACCACCCGCTTGAAACTGTCACTAGATAAAAAAAGACCTATCTCAATGGATGGCAAACTGTTTCTACATCGTAGAGATGATGGCATTCACGAAGGTAAAGAGGCAATTGTTGTAGCAGCGGTTATAACCACTACTATAATATAAAAAATTGTAGTGAAAGAGTCAATTTGTTGTAGTAATGATAGAGCTCCATGAGATTCTCACTCAGATGAGTAAATGCACTTTCTATAACCAAATAAATAAAATAAACATTTGGACAAATTGACTTCATGCACATACTACCAAATATAATTCAGAACAAATTTGGTATTAACGTTATCTTCCACTCATCAAAAGTTAAACACAATTATAATGTAATGAACAACACAAGGCCTTTCCTTAAAACCAATTCACAACACCATGTACAATTAAATGGATAAAAGCAAAAGGCAACAAGAACCCCAATAAAACACCGTAAAAGAAAAGAAGTGATTGAATGAATCATCCCGGGTGAGGCCAAAACAATTGTCTCACATGATGGTGCATAGAGGTCCTAGATCAGGCTCATTGATTACTACACCAATGAGATAGTCATATGGATTTGGAAGACAACATGGTTAGTAACATTCGACCTTCTTTTCATCTATCATTTATTCTTTGTTTAGTCCCACGACAGACTTTATAAAGGCAAAATCAAACTTCTTACCGAGTGACTTCATCAAGGATACTATGTCGATGATGTCTCCGATCAATGCCAACCGATCCTTGTCTCTATCCACAGTCACTGAGTCCACACCTTCATAATTCCAGCAGAAAGTAAGCACTATGGTTATGTTATGTTATGTTATCAAGCTTATGCAACTGCTGAAATCAAAATATGAACAATCGAACCGTAAGAAGTGAGAAATTAGACATGCCACTCACCGCGATATTTGGATGAGACATTCATAGCATTTGATTTTGCATCTTTACAAGGCGTTGGTACCTTGATTATTATCTTTTGCTGCAAGAATGTTAGCTTGGGTTTAGGAATTTGAGACACATAATTTCTCTTCAATATTTTATCTTGGTATGGTAGGAGAAAGTGGATGGTTTGAGAAAAAGGGCATGATTATATGTAGTGTGATAGAAAACGTTCGTGACAAAGCTTCCTTTTCTCTAAACGGACCTGTCCGTATTCCCTTCAAATTATATGTTGCCACATATGGGAACAAATGCAAAAAAAATGATATGCATGTGAAATATTTTCGATAAATGACGATATATAATTGCCAAAGACGTACAGACAGATGGAAAAAAACTTGGCTCCTAACAATTTATGCGCTGGAGTGATTTTACTTACCTTCATTTTAATCAACTAAAACTGCAACTAGGAGTCTGGCTTGCAATTCTAGTTTGCATGTTGCACTATATACACGAATTAGATTTTAATTTTGGAATCAAGCCTTACCTTGATTGAGTGGTGAAAGTTTTCCTCAATCATTAGTTAGTGCTAAATTAAGATTCTCAAAGCAGTTGACCAGAGAAAAAAAAAAAAAGAAAAAAAGCGACAGCGGTTAGAGAGAGGGAGAGATCAAGTCAAATTCTAACTTTCTTGTTTCCTAGCATGCTGTTTCATATAATACTTTAATTCCTTAGTACTATGAAAAACAATCGTCTATTAAATATATTCCACTTGGCCCAGAAATGAATGTTAGCAAATTAAGGGAAAAGGTGGATCATTATGCAATATGATGTATGATTGGAGACAAAAGTTAGAACCTGCTTAAATCATATTTCTTTTTCTTTCCCTTAAACACTTAAAATATGTCTCTATGTCAATTATTTATATAAAATTGTTGATTCGAATATGAACTCTAAAAAAAAATCGATAGTAAATGAAATAGCATACGTTTCTCTCTACAACTGTCTTGTTGATGCATATAATCCATAGATTCAGTTTCGCATGCATGTGGTGCATAAGCGAGGATGAACCAAAACTAGAGCTTAATGTGTTTTTGTGTTTTTGGGTTTTTGTATGTGCGATATCTTATGTTAAGCGTGAGTTCCATATGAATTGAGTGAGAAAATTAGTATTAGCTTAAAAGACTATTAACATTAATTAGAAACTTTTGAGCAAAATAGATGAGATAAGCATATTAGTATTTGTTGATTTCATTATCTGTTACTTTTGACCGACATATTAGGGTCGACTCCTTACCTATAGATGAATAATTCAAGAACTATTTTAACACAATTAAAAAAAAAAGGTTTGAGAAGGGTAATGAGTGCCACTAGAGTGTAACTCTTAGAGTGCTTTCAAAATAATCTAGAAGGTGGTAAAAATGAATTAAGTCGTACATCAAAAAGAGGGGTGGGTGTGGTGGGGTTTAGAAATAGGAGATTGTGACCCTCCATATTAAGTGAGAAAATTTACATTAGTTTATAAGAATATGATGATAAATATCTTGTTAACTTTCCTAATCAAATTACGAACTACTTAGATCCTCTTCTCTTTGAACCATTAACCACATAAAAATATAAAAGAATTGTATTTTACAAAATGTTATTCTTCTACATCTTGATTTCACTTGTGATTAAGTGAACAGTTCGTGTTCATGGTTTAGATTTTGGTTGAATGGAATCGATTAGCCTAGATTCTGTTGACATTACAATTTTACTTCTCAATACTTTTAGTGTTAACTTACGATGGCATTTACAATTTTAAAAAAAAATCTAAAAAATGAGGAAAAAGGAAAATCTACAAAATCGAAAAATCCATGAAAAAAATAAAAAAAAAAACATAGAAAAAAAAAAGGAAAACCCTTATTGGGTGATAGTATCACTTTGTCGGTGAAATATCATTTCTAAAAATAACAACATTTTAGAATGAGGAATGCCATTTAGAGTCAAGATACTGCAGTTTGATAAAATTTGAATATTTGGTAAAAAAACACTCATTTTTATTACAAATAAATTTTCACACGTTCAATCTAGTACAATATCTCTTTTATTTTTCTTAATTTGTTTCTTTTTCTAAAATGAAACAAAAAATCATGCAATTAAGAGGAAAAAAAAGCTAATGATGCAACATACAGCGTGAAACACAATATATGTGAGGATTAAATATTGTAATAATTCAAAACAATTTCAACACAATTGATTCTTAAGGTTATGTATAGTCCTAAAACCTTAAAATTGTTAATAAAATACAACAAATTTGGAAAGAAAGATTCAAGAAATGAATGGAGATATAGTTTTTTAAATTAACACAAAATTTTTTATAGCTTGATATCTTCTAAAGATGCACAAAATTGATATTGAAAATGATGTTAAACAATAAGGTAATTTGTACTAGGACATGATAGACTCAAATTAATCTTTATTGATATATTATGATTTTATGACTCTCTATATGCAAAAAGTTACAACTTTTTAAAATTAAGCTTAAAATTTGGTTTGTACTTCCAATCTCAAACCCATTTTGATTTTAGTCTTGCTATCTTCCAGTCACCTTCATGTTTTGACTAGCTTTTGAATCTTCTATTTAGATTTTTATTTTTTTAATTAAATGCCCATAAACTATAATAGATTTGTGTAAGAACCGATTCCAAATCGCAAGTCAACCCGGAACTGACCCTTCAGGTTGTTAAACTATCCCGACTAGGGCATGGGTAGGTTTAACCCGACCGTTAAACCAATGGTTTAAGGCTAGGCCAATCCTGAAATTAAAATAAAAGTTATATATATCATATACTATATATATATATAAATATTATATATACTGCAAACGTACTATGTATATACTATATATATAATATATTATGCTATATATAATATTGACATATATTATATATTGAGAAAAATTTGATTTACAAATAATGGCAGCCAATATGTCAACATAAAGTTTTACATTTAGTTAGTAAAAAAAAAAAAAAAGAGAGAGAGATAGAGGAATAGGGTACAAATTATCTATAACAATTAACAGAAATTTGGAAAAAAAATTATATTAATTAAGAGAAATTCGAAAATAGAAAAACACCTACAATTGAAAAAGTTTCAAAACTGACTCTTAAACTATCAATTTAATTAATCGGCTCAAGCCTGCCCCTTACAACCTAGTCAGCCTATGAACCTGTGGTTAAGGCTGGTTTGGAGCTTGATTTAACCGACGCATAAGTCTGGACTGTAAGCTTATCTTGTCCTTGTCAACCGAAAACATTGATTGTAATTATTTTGATTGAGTCTTGTGTGATATTAGCCTTTTTTATCAAGAAAATCTAAAAATTAAACTTGCACGAAATTGGAACTTCTGTACGAATCAGATGTTTTCGCATGATATATTTTATTACTAATGAGGTTTTATGGGTTTCACGAGCTCTTGGGTTTACTTGATATGATAAAATCTTGGCTGCGTGTTGAAATGACTGCACAAGTCCAAATTGAACCCTACGAAATTGGTTTTTCATTAAGAAAAAAAAAACATAATTTTTCACAAAATGATGATTTTTCATCATAGTTGGAGTTTCTTGAATAAAAAAATCAAATTGGTTATCCCCCCCCCCCCCCCCCCCCCCCCCCAAAAAAAAATAGTACTTTTAGAATTTCAAAAACGTGACGTCAAAATTATTTCTTAACCAAAAATAAAAATAAAAAGAAACTTAAAGTTTGACGCTTTTGGAAACTTAAAACAACCAACAAACTAAATTTTCTAAAAGTAAGAGTACCATGACAGCCTGATCCCATTAGCGAGTACATATGCATCATATGGAATGGCCATAACAAAACCATAAATTAATTTTGCTAAAAAAATCAAAAAATAAATTTGATTAGATTTCTTGTTTTGTTCATTTAATATCTCTTTGTTTAATTGAATGTTTAATCTGCTTTAATTAGAATTTGCTGTTTGGAATATACAGCTGTAAATAAGATAGCTCTCTGATCTTGAAAATCTTTGGCTTTTCTAAAAATGAAAGTTTTTTTTTCAGCACAGGCTAACAGCTAGACTAGAATCATTCCACCCATGTGATACATATATGTATATTACCAACTACACTTGGTTGCCACTTCAAAATATTTTTCAATGACATTTATTTTTTCAAAAAATAGATTTTTCAAAGGAAAGAATGAACTTACTTTTATATTCGCTGAACAGTTTGTAGTGTATATGTTGGGTTTAGTGTGAATTAGAACTAAGGGAAAAGTTTGAAATTTTCAAACTCGACAAACACGAAAGGGACTTTTTTTACTTAAAAATAAAAGAGAAGTTGTACTAAATTGTTTTTTTCCTCCTTATTTCATGTTACCTAAAGTGTTTGAATACGTGGAATGAAAAAGAAGCTGTACTAAATTGTTTGTTTCTTTCATGCCAGTGTTATGACCAGAAGATTAAAATCAAGAGTTCTTGGACTCTTTGATTTTTTAGGAAACTGCATTATAGATAAAGAGAGAGTCAAGCACCTATCCATGAGCTTCTTTCAAGAGCTATTTTCCATTGATAGAGTGTTTACAAACTTAAACCTTCCTCAATGGTTTGGTGGACACAGAAGAATAACTAAGGGGGGAATAATCTTGCTAGAGAGGCCCTGGAGTGAAGAAGAGATAAGGAAGGCTCTATGGACCATCGAAAATAACAAAACCCCTGGTATAGATGGTTTTCATGCCACTTTCTTCGAATATTATTGGGACATAGTAGGGAAGACCATCTATGAAACGGTCAAGCAAATCATAAACTCTAAGATAATGCTTGAGGAATGAATAAAACAATGATTGTCCAAATAATTTTATTATTTATTTTCTTTGTCATTTTTAACGTCTCTCCATCTAACGAAACATACAACTATGTCTAATTAAATCTATGGTTATATCATTAGGTCTGGAAAATAGTCCGTTTTTATGTTTTGAGCTTTTTTATTTTTCTTAGATAATTCATTTTACTAAAAAGAAAATCTCTAGTATAAATATATAACATTAAAAGAGGATATTTGGTAAGGTGTTTGCTATGCTAAAACAACCTACTATTTCAGATAACCTACATACTATTCTAGATAACTATCTACTATTAATATTTTATTATATGATGTCATTGTTTTTATCATTCTTTTTCCTCCAATTTTTTTATGTTATAATTTTTGCATTTTTTACAACTAGAATCTTTTTATTAAATGTGTTGATGTTTTATAAGTACAATTTTTTTCCTTTACTCTATTGCACCTGTATTATGCGTGCCTTTATGTCTAGTCCTATTTGTGATTAAAACATGGATTTAACCTCTTGTAACTTTGTTTTTAAAGAAAGACATATTTTCTTTAATATAGATATCGTTGGTGAAAAATTTAATTAAGATAAAGAAATCCCCAAGAAAGCTTTCCACTTGCAGTTTTGATTATGATTGATTATGAATTCTTTATGCAAGGGAAAACCATGAATATTTCTACTAGAGAAGAGACATCCATAAGCTTTTATGGCTATGTTTATAAAAGCTTTTCTATTTATTTATTTTTTTCCCAATGGATAATATAAAAGATAATTGGGTATAATAGACTTAAAAAATATAAAATAAAGGAAAAAAAGAACAAAAGAGGTTAAAGTGAAAAGTTAAGAACTTAAAAAAAAAAAAAAAAACCTTGATCCTCAATTTTTTTCAATGCCGCGCACTCTTAAAAGTTTTACCACTACACTGCGCAATTTTAAACAAGATGGCTAAATGGGAATAACCTAGAAAAGTGAAAAAAGGGGACACAGAGAAAATTTACTGCTGGGTAATTCTTTAAGTTGCGTGTCGTTAATTCCACAATGAACTCTTCATATCTTGTGAGTTTTCTCTCTCTCTCTCCCATTCTCTTTCTCTATCTCTCTCGTTCTCTCTAGTTTCTTTGCAAATGAGACGATGATCCTGACTTGATGACCTAAGGTTTGTTATCAAATTATAAAAGTCATATTAGTTGTGTCTCTTTACCTTTGAAGCTGGGGTTATTGTTTCATCGGGATTGGATTTTGAATGGATTTATTTTTTACATGATTTTGTAAAATCTATGATTGGTTGCTTGATTAATTGTTGATAGCCATAAATAGATTAACAAAAATTAATTGTCTATGAGCTAATAGGATGGCTGTAATCTTAATTATCGACCAAAACAGAATGAAAGTAGGTGGAACTTATGTACTTGTTTAAAAGTCACATTACCATTGCTAGATCCTTTAAATAAGAAAGGATATATTTGTATGGGTGTACCACTCCACGGTAATGTTAGACAACGTTGAGTTTTGTATTGTCAAGAATATTTGCACATTCTACTTGTATTGCTTTCATATCCTTGCTAAATGCTATATGTGAAGATATTTAAGCATGAACATTATACTTTGTTTTAAAGCAACACATTTCCTCAAAGAATTGTTTAAGGCCTTTTAAATTGATAGGATAAGCAACGTTAGAATTTAGATTCATTATCGCAAGAAATCATGTGTTCATATGAAAGAAGCGGGATATCTAAATGAATGTCCTTGATTATATTGAAAAAACTTTTAACTATAAAAATCATTTGTGTTCTGTTACAGCTAAATATGAATAAGTCAAATTGAATAAAGCCTTGACTTTGGATTTTCCTTTTTACTCATGTGCCTGAAGTAGGCATTGATGTCATCCAATTTTGCTTCTTTGACCTTTTGTTGTTGTAAATTCAGGAATGGGGAATTTGACACTGTGGGTGGTTGTCAGGTTGTTTACTGGCTAAATTAGCATGCCTCCATTTATGTATTCGAGTTTATGTCCTCAAATATGTGTAGTTCTTGATTTATTGTCCTCATGTCACTTCTTTGCTTGCATGAAACTATTCTTTTTTTCCTCTCGCTTCTAGGATGACCTACCATAAGACAATTAAAAGTTATCGTTCCTTGATATTTTTGTCCTAAATTCAAAATCTGTAAAGAAATTTTCAAATGAAAGAAAAATAATTGTAGACCAATATATATGCAATTATGTATGCGAACATTAGCATATGTAGAGCTATAAGGTGATACCTGAAAGCAAGTTGGAAGGATATTATAGGAATTTTTTCTTATAGAACAAGTTGTTGCTTTAACATTGTAGTGATCTCACTAGGGTGTATAACTAAAGACTTTTATTGCAGGGTCCATTTAGTCCAGCATACCAAATCCATGTTTCTCTTCATGATTTAAGTCTTTTAGTTTAACATAGATGAGGCATAGAAAGATGCTAAACTTTTCTTCACAAGATAAGGTATCATCACTTAAGGAAAAAAAGAAAAAAAGAAAAAATAGCCCATCTCATCTTACATTTTGTAGTTTTGGTTTACGTAGAGTCATGATCATCAAGTATCACAACTATGCATATGTATTTGTCATGTTACTACTTGGTTATCATACTTGATATTTGTTTATTTTGTTGCCAAAGAAAACTAATTTTGTTCATTATCTTCTATTACTCCTTTTCAAGTCTAGCTAACCTATTTGTCATAGGTTAGTGCTTTGCTTACTGCAACTATTTGATTTTAATGTTATTTCTTTTTCTTGTCATTTGCATGAAGGCATCATAATTAATCTTTTACCTTTAGAAATTTGTAGTCTTTATCATTGGTGATTAAGGATCATTGAAGTAGTTTCTAGATCAATAATTCTAGTAGAATTATTCAAATAATATTACACTTATTATGTAATTTCATAATTTGACATGTAGCTAAAATATAAAAATATTCTCATTGATGATATTCTTGATATACACATTTTTAGAAGTTCAAGACGTATTTTTGTCATCTCATATGTGAATGAGATGAATAAAGAAAAAAATAAAAGTTTAATATATTAAATTTTATGTTTGACATCTTGAAGGAAGTTCATCCTCTTCCAAGTTCTCTTTTGCTACATTCAATATAGAATTTATAAGTTGGTTCATTGCATTCAAATTTTTTCTCAAGTACATGACATTTTGTTTATCAATTTTATTATTGTTATATTAAATAAACCAACATAAAGAATGCAAATAAGATATATAATTAAATTCTAATACAGATTTGCTGTATAAAGCAAATGTTAATGGGATCATATGGAAACACAAAGCTCTACCAAACCTTTAGCTTGCAATAATTATCTATATTAATAAACTAATTATGGTTTTATACCTAGGTGAACCTTTGTCTAGAACATAAGAACTAATTTTGAAACCACATAAATAATAATCTCTTCTTCTACATTTTTAATGGTTATAAAAGTCAAAATGGTGCACTTTATGATATAATAAAGTATGACACATGGGTTGTTTTGATCTCATTTTCTTTTTCTTCTTATACTACATAATAAATGGCCCATTTGAACTTTTCTATGGTGGACCTAGATAAAGATTGTCAAAGGCTTTACGTCATGTGCAACGAATGAGTGTATGCATAATATTCCATAATGTGTTTATATATATATATATATATATGTATATATATAAAGATATAGAGGAACAATGTTATCTTAATTTAAGAGATCAGAGCATATACATAAACATATACCATCCTAATTAGTTTTGGAATGTAAAAGATAATATTAGTTCTTTTATGCATAATGTGAATGTTATCTTTAAGGGTGGATGCGGTTCAGTTTGGTACGATTTGCTCTCATTACTAAACTAAACCTAAAATTAACGGTTAGGTTTTTATTTAAAATAAATATAACTGTATGGTTTGGTTTATAAATTTTTTGAACTTAAAAGTAAGTGGTTTGGTTCATGATTTGAACCATTTTTATAAATAAAATCTTATAAATTTCTTATTACTCTTTTAGTCTTTTTTAAAAAATTTCGCAAGTTAAAGTTATAATATAAGTACTACATTTTCACTATTATTTTATATTCTCGCTTCAATGTTTCTTAAATCTTACATACACGTTCTTGTTCTACAAACAAAACCATGTTAGCTATCCTTTCTTATTAATACATTAGCCTCAACACTAGAAATCACAAGTTTGAGTTGTCATGTGAAGATAATGAAATCATTTTTCATGTAAGTTCTAGATGGCACTCTACCAAATAAATAGGCAAAGTTCTCCCATAATTATTAAATGCTAATCTAGACAACTATAGTATAATACATGCTTCATGCTAAATTCTTATAAGTTTCTACAAACTATTGTTAATATTTGCATACATATCAAAATGTTCACATATTTGAAAAAGATAGATCACAATATGTAATTTCATGTAAATGCAATATACTCCCAGCTTAAGATTCTTATCACCTGATTGAAGATAAAAATTAAAGACTAACTAGAAAAAAAAAAGGGAAGAAAACAGGGCGGTTTGGTTTGAATTGAATTGTGAATCAAAAGAATAAAATCGAACCGTATTTTAAAAAACTGATTTTTCAATTTAGTTCGAATCGTTGTTTGGTTTATGGTTTGCCATTTTTTTCCCTTACCCCTACTTATAGCAATACTAAAATTGCTAGATAATAATATAAAAATTAAAAACAACATGATAGTATTGTAACAAACAAATTAGATGTTTCTTTTTTAACACAATAGAATAATACTTCTCTTACTAAACCATTTTTTAATTTTCTTATAATTGTTTAGTGTAACTTTATTTTTTTTGATCAATTTAATATCTTTTTAATAACATGATAATGCTATGACAAAAGAATTAGATATTTCTTTTCTAAAGCAGTAGAACAATTGTCAAATATACTTGTATCATTAATAAATACTTGTCATAAAATATAAAAATTGATCTTTCTAGTAATTTTATTTTACAAGCCTTATGTTATTAAGGCATCAACTCTTCTGTCAATGACTAAGAAGGTCTATCTTATATCTTTAGCCATGTATAAATTTATATGAAAGATCTTATGTTTTTTTTCAACTTCTAAGTCTTATGTTTTAGTTCTATATATACATATCAATTTATTATTTGTTACTACCTATCACTAAACTTTAACATGACATGCTACTCTTAATGAACCATTTTTTAAATTATCTTATAATTCTTTAGTGCAACTTTATTATTATTATTATTATTTTGGCCAATTTAATATCTTTCAAACAATATGGTACGCTAAATGAAAATTTATATATTAATATTCCTTAAGTTATACTAATTAAAATTGTACAAAGTGAAAAATTAAATATCCACACATAATCTCATCAGACCATAAAAGAATAGCACCATGGTAAGTAAATTCCATAAATTCATATTGCTTTTTCCATTCTTAATGTTTGTTATTGGGGGGAAATATTCCTAAATACCTTATTCATATTTTGTCATATAGTAAGTGCTAACATAGATGTGCTCATTGAAAATACCTTTAACTTTTTTCCAACCTTTAAATGAATTCTTAAGGTTTTTGGTAATTAATTAGTGTAACTTGCAAATTTATTGATGCTCTTTCTCCATTCTATTTTCTAAACTTTTTTATATCTCAGTTTTATGTGGTTTGGAAATAATGTAGTGTAAATGAATGAGAGTTGGATGACTTGTAACATCAAATTTGAAGAGTACTAGCATGGTGTGGAGTATTTTTTTGTGTACTTATGCCTAAAGTATGAGACAAATACAAAAATAAATTGTTTGTATAGAAAATGTTTAAATAATAAATTACATCCTACTCATGTCATAAGAGCTCACTTGCTTGTAGATGGGGTAGATGTAACTTATTAATGTTGGATTTGTCATGGAGAGGAGCCAAGTATTGAATTGCCTCCAATAGAATGAGGTGAGAGATGGCATAGAGAATGGGAAACAAGATCTAAAGTGGAGGAGGAGCACATTGGTATAGGAGATGATGATAATGGTGGACTTGATGAAATGCTTGAAGATGTAGAAGCATTCATTGACAATCAAGATGAAGACTTAGTCCCTATAGGTAGGATTGATTTTTCATGAGATTTTTTAGATGGATTAATAATTGACTCACAACAGTAGCTTTATCTAAGTTGCAAGTTTTCTAAATTTGAATTTGTAGTGAAGCTTCTCCACTTGAAGGTATATAATAATTGCAACAATAAGTCCTTTGACATGCTTCTCCAACTTTTATGATATGCAATACCTAATAGTGAGTCTCTTCCTAAGTCCTACTACTTTGCAAATAAGTACTTAAGGGGTTTGGGCATGGGATGTCATTACATCCATGCATGTTAATATGATTGTTGCTTATTTTGGGGCTATAAGAAGCATAAAAAAAAAGTCCTATTTGTGGTACCTCGAGGTATAAGGTGTCCAGTGGTGATGGGAAAGCTATTCCTCATAAAGTTTTGCATTACTTTCCCATAAAGTCAAGGTTACAATGGCTTTTCATGAAATCTAAAATTGCTCAAAAGATGTGTTGGCACAAAGGGGAGCATAAGATATAGGAAAATTTGATGAGTCATCTTGTAGATGGATTAGCTTGGATGAATTTTGACATCTAGTTTCCTGAGTTCACAAAGGATGCTCATAATGTTAGGTTAGGGTTAGCTAGTGATGGTTTTAATCCATTTGGAATTATGAGTCAGTCATATAGTATGTGGCTAATGGTGCTTTCAACATATAACTTTCCTCCTTAGATGTACATGAAGAAAAAGTATTTGATGATGTCATTGCTAATTCTAGAACCTAAAGCACCTAGAAAGGAGATAGATGTTTACATGTAACCATTGATTGATGAATTGAAAGATCTTTAAGATAATGGATTGCATACTTATAGTGCATTCTCAAAGACTATATTCAACATGTGAGCAGCTCTAATTTAGACCATAAATGACTTTCCAACATACGAAAATTTATTGAGATACAACGCGCAGGGATATAATGCTTGTCCTGTATGTAAAGACCAAACATCATGAATAAGGCTTAATAGCAAGATTGGTCATGTTGGTCATCAGATGTGGCTTTCAATGGACTATAAATGAAGATGTAGCTTGAAATTCAATGGAAGACGTAATATTCGTGAAACTCTTAAAGAGTACTTTAGTGAGGAAATTCTTGATCAATTACAATTTGTAGGTAATGTATGCATGGGCAAGCATCTAAGAAAAGTTAAAAGGGTTTGTTGTTCAAAGGAGCTTAATTAAACAAAAAGGTCAATATTTTTTAGCTTTCATATTAGTTAAAGTTAATGTTGAGACATAATTTAGATGTCATGCATATTGAGAAGAATTTTTGTGATAATCTTATTGGTACCATACTCGAGATGGAAGGAAAAATAAGGACACTTACAATGCTAAACTTGATCTGGAGGACCTCGGTATTAGAAAAGAATTCAAACTGATGGTAAGTATTCAATGCCATTTGTTAGCTATACATTAAGTCCGATAGAGAAAAGGAAATTCTGTTAATTCTTAAGAGATGTTAGGTTATTCGATAGTTATCCATCACATATCTATAGGTGTCTAAATGACTCAAACTTTCTGGTATGCAAAGCCATGATTATCATATAATGCTTCAGAGGTTGTTACCTATTGGTATACATGGTATGTTGCCTAAAGATGTCACTTTCGTTATAGTTGAACTTAGGTCATTTTTTGAAAAGTTATGTAGACACATTTTCTATGTCAATAAGGTGCCCAAATGCAAAGTGATATTATTACATTATTATATAAGTTAGAATTAATCTTTTCTCTTACCTTTTTTGATGTGATGGTACATCTAACTATACACTTGCCTTGAAAAGCACTGTTTATTAGACTTATTGCATATCAATGGATGTATCCTATAGATAAGTATAAATGTATAAGTAGAAGGTAATGTTTATTTATGTATTATTTAAGTTTTTATACTTATGTATTTTGTTAAATGCAGATATTTAGGTTCTCTTACGGAGTTTGTTAGAAATAAGGCTTATCTAGAGGGTTTAATTGCAGAAGCATACATTGTACATGAATGCTTAACATGGTTCTCCCTCCATTTGCATGGCATTAAGACACTATTCGATCGTTTTGATAGGAATTGTGATACTATGGAAGAAAGTGGTATTGATATATTTAGAAATAGGGTTCGTTATATTTGACTCTTACATATGTGGCATTATCAGATGAAGAAGTAGAAGTAGCTAAGTGGTATATCATTAACAATTGTTCAAATGTTTAACCTTATTTAGAGTTAGAACTAATCAGTATCATTTAAATTTTATGAGATAATGTAAAAATGTCCATACTTAGATTTTGAAGCATGTTATAGGGAACATATAAGTATCTTACGTACACAATATGCTGGCAACATTGATTGATGCCATAAATGGGAATTCGGTCAATGGTTCATGGAGAAGGTAACTTTTCTTTCAAAAAAGGATACACTTTTCCGAAGGCATATAATGTTGTAGGTTGCTTGATATTGTTGTAGATGAGTACGTTATACGAATGTTTAGATCCAATTATTAGTACCCTATATGCATTATCAATTTGACTAATCTCGTGCTTCAAGAGATAGAACAAATTGATATATAATGGTGTTCTGTATCATACATTCGACTTTGAAAATCGAAAAGGACCTAAAATAGTGGAGTGCTTGTATAAGGAGACCAAGGAGCCATGTGTTTGTCACTAGAGTTTTTTGGGGTTTTAACAGACATATATGAGTTTTCTTATATTTAAGATAAACATGTTTTCTTATTTAAGTGTAAGTAGTGGGACACCAATGAAAAACATCACAACATAAGAGTTGATAATGGGTTCAAAAGTATCAAGATTACACATACTTGGTATGAAGGTGATCCATATGTCTTGTCATCACAAGCTAAATAAATATATTACTTATAGGACATAAAATTAGGCAGTGATTGACGCTTGGTGCAACACTTTGAGCATCGTCATATCTATGATATAAACTCTCTTACTGGTGATGCGACTTTGTTTATTGATGTTGAGGCTCAGTTGGCTTATGAAAGTACGAAGGACTTACTTGTGTAAGATGGAGAAAGAGGAAAATGTGGCATCTGTTGTAGTTGATTGTGATATAGATATGATGTTCAGAATAGATGTGCATTCCAAGACTATTATTGGAAATGTAGTAGAGAGGACAATCTAAGAATCTAAGAATTTACAACACGATGCCAATGTCGATTATGATGAAGAGGAAGATAATGAAGATGATTATACTCTTATGGACTACAATAAAAGTGATGAAGACTATAAGATGTTTCAATCATATGAATGTAGTTAGCTTACTAGTGTAATGATGTCCGAATGATAAGTATATATAATTGGATAATTGGATTTTTTTTATTTAGAGGTATATAAAAAATATTCATTTATCATTTTATTACGTGTAGACACCTCATTTTTGCTATTTTTCGTTTTATTTTAATTGAGCCAGGTTAAATAATAATAATAATAATAATAATAAATAAAAAACTAAGAAAATAAAAAATAAAAAAAAATGAAAATAAAAAGAAAAAAGGAAAATGCAGAAAAATAAAAAAGAGAAAGTCAAGTCGAATCTAAATGTATCGTATTGAGTTGTATCAAGTCAAGTCGTATGGAGTCGAGTCGAGTTGAGTTAAATCGCGTTGAGTCGTTTAAAATCAAATTGAATAATGGTGTGTGATCAATTTTATAAATTCTTAAGTCCTTGGAGAATTGGGCTTTCTTAAAATAATTTTAGTCCAATCCGATATAAAATAGGTTTTTTATCTAAATTATATTGGGCTAGATTAAATTTATAATTTATTAAGTGGACCCTTGAGCTAAATCAAATTGGATTGGATTGGGTTCGGTTAATAGAAAGTTTAAATATGATTTCTAAAAACTAGGTCGAATCTTCATCATCTTTCGATTAAATCCATAATTAAAAGATACACAAGATTCCGTTTTTGGTTTATAATTATAAAAAAGAATTTATCGATGTAATTGAGGATGGTTTTTACTTTTTACAATACCCGCAACAATTCACTTGTCCACTTCCCAATTCACCGTTCACTTGTTGTCCCCTTTACACCAATCAACAATCAAATGCCAATCCTCCGTTCAACTAACTACCGAAGCCCATGTCGCAACTTACACACTCACCAAGACAACACTAAACATCCTTACATTGATGCAGTTTGTAATTTTCGAACACACAACATTAGCTGAATTCCTATGACTTGACCAAATGCCATAATCAAAAGCTAACAACCCCTGATCACTGAACTACATGTCGACCATAATTCACTCCATACTGACCCACCGATCGACAACATCCCTTGCACCATCATGCCCACTTGCACTTGCGCACGCTAATGACATCGATCCAACATACCATCCACAATCTACAACAGTCACGACCTGATGCTATCTTACGTTGAGCACTTGAAGTATCCCCTAACGTCTATAAATCCAACGTATTGCATGATAACCCAACGTCCACCGATCAACTGACGCAAGTCCATGCAAGCCAATGTCTCTCCCGACATTCCAATTCTACGCCATCCAACACTAAAGACAAAGCTACTTCTCAGGACTAGTAGCAGCTAAAGCTCGTTCTTCCAAAAAACCAACAACCAAAGTCCAGTAACCCCTCAATCACAATTTGGCTGTCCTTTATCAACCGAAGTCTAATACTAAGCACATACAAAATCTATAAATGAATCACGTACATGTGCACAAGCCACTTTGACACAAGATTCATCGCCATGCATAAGTACAAGCATGATACCTCGACGATCACAACATGATCATACATAACTCGATGCATAGGTAAAATTATTTTATTTTATTAGTTAATTCAATTATTTTACTAATTTATTTTTTGTTTAAATTTACTTTTTCTTATTATTTTCATCTTGTATATTTTTTCTAAATAATTCTAATTTTCCATAAAATTTAGTTAAATTGCATTTTTAATAAAATCGTGTTTTTTGAAAGAGATACGTATTTAGATTATATCGAAATACGTATCTTGCAGCTGAGATTTAGAAAAAATAGCTACAGAGATACGTATCTTACGGTTGAGATTTATAAAAGATATGTATCGAAATAAGTATATTGAGGTTGAGATTTAGAAAATATACGTATCTAGATCGTATATTCAACATATTTTATAGTTAGAATTTAGAAAATATATCTTTTGATATGTAGTGTTTTTAAAAAATAAAAAAATCTTAACTAGAAATTTCAAAAAGATATAGTTAGTTAGGATTTCTTTAATTCAGGAAAATTAGATTTCTTAGTTTTTTTAAATAATAAATTCATAAATAAATGTAAACCTGGCTCAGTTTTTAAAATAAAAAGAATCCACTTACTAAATATCTTATAAAAAGAGAACTACGACTGATTTAATCTCGATTAGCGAGTATGTAGACACCTTTAGGGCAACCATATAAAAATAAAAAAATTTTCATTTTTCTTGAAAAATTCGTAATAAAAAATAATTTTAGTTATCTTTTGCTTATTTGTATATATTTTTAGTATTTTTAGAAAATTATAAAAATAAAGCTCATTAATTTTTCTTTAACTTTTACATAGTGACTTAATCTTAATAGGTAAGCTCTTGAGTTTAGTTTTTTTTTTTGTTTAATTTTCTAAAAATCATTTTTTTAGAACATCCGCGGATTAGTAGTCAAATTAGGGTTTTCCTACTTGAAAACTCTAATTTCATTTTTTACTTGTTAAACTGGTTAGTGACTCCAATTTTTAACTTTTTTAAAAATATTTTCTTAATTTAATGTTAAGTAATTTATATTAAGTGAGCTAGATTAATATAGTTTAAATTAAGGAAACTAAAATAGGGCTTGATATAATTGATGACTCCACTAGGAACGCTTGGTAGGCTAGCCATGTAAAAATAAAAAATTAATTGATAAGCTTTGGTATTATATATTTTTTCCCTTTCTTTTATCGTATTATAGTTGTACTAATCGTTCGTTTTAGTGATATAGACCCGAAGAAAAAACCTGGCCCAATGGGCCCTATTGGGGAATTAAGGGGGCTTTTTTATTTTGTAGTAATCATTTGCGTGTTTAGATGTAGTTGGACCTAAGTTACCTTAGGAACTTAAGACGGGCCGTCATTATGTAACCCTTAGGTTGTTGAGGTCTTTACCCCTGCTTGGTGGTGATAAACAAGCCTACTCAGGCTTCGATGTAACCTACTAGGTTTCTCTTTGAAAAGTCTTGGAGTTGTAGAGCTTAAGATTTATATACACTACCCTCTTGCATCATTTGTTTCAAAAAAATGGTAGTTATTTTTAAATTATAAGAAAAACCCAATTAATTTACGATCAATTTGACTTTGTATTTTTTTTTAAAAGGAGAAATTTAAAAAAATAATAATAACCCTTATTGATAAGTATTCATGAGCTTCATTTTTATAAAATCTAATTTTTGATCTACTTATATATAAGAGTACTCCTTGACTATGGATTCATCATACTCCCTATAGTTTATTAATGACTAACCCTATTGCAGTGCACACATGTGTAGCATATTGGATCACATTTATTTTACATATTTGTTTGTATATGCTACTTTTTGTAATATATGTGAGTCTTGTAGATTTTATTTTATTTCATCAATAATAGGTCGTATAACATAATATTTAACATAAAATGCTCAAAATTAATTATATTCTCCCTATACCATAACGTGCTAATGTTAAAAAAGAGAAAAAACTCTTGTATCAACTTGTAAATTTTTTGGGGCATGTAATTATAGAAGTTAGCTATGGTAAATATTATTATGGAATTGTCATTTTTTCAATGCTTTCAAAAATTTTTTTAAAAAAGTAGAAATTTTGAAATGGTATTTTATAATAAAAAATCAGTTTCGTGATGATTATTTACTTAGTTGATTTCTATTACAATGTCCCACATGTACCATACAATTATGAACTAACAAAATAAAGAAAAAAGATTTAATCATTAGATTTCCATTGTAAATTATTTCTAACTTCAAAGTCATTAATCTTATAAGTGTCTAAGTTCTCATTTTATGTATTTAGCCCTTAAGTTGTCATGTTCTTGATAGAGCTTTCTTTACGAGTCGTCACTCTTATGTTATCTTTTAATAAGTTTCTTATTGTAAAAATAATTTCTACTTGTCTAAATCACCCTTATGTCTTCTATGTCCTCGCTAGTTAATCCCAATGTTTCTATTTTTTTTTTGTTTAGATTCGTTAATGTTAGCATTAGGCTTCTATAACATAAAATTAACATTGATTTTTTTTTAAATAAAAGTTTCCAAAATAAAAAAAGAAAGAATAATATTCAAAACTAAAAACTCGATGTTGTGCTACTAACAAGAAGGAATTCTTGTAGGCTTTGAAAGATTGCTTTTTATGTGATTTAGCCTAACTTGAAGCCCATAATCACTTGTTGTCAAAACCAAGATGTTTGAAACTCTTGAATAGAGAGTAGCCACAATAGAAAGGGTTTTGAGCAAATATGAGATATAAGGCTTATTGACACACCATCTCAGGCAAATGAATCTAAAGAGTTGCAGGTTCATGAGTCTACTATCAACATGATATAAAGTTTAGAAAAGTTTTTGGAAATAGATTTGAATGGTTAAGCCTAGGGGGTATGTTACTGCCAAGGTTTGGAAGAAAGGGTTTCTATCTTAGAAGGAAAGTTGGTGATATTAGAAGAAAGGCTTACTAACATGGAAATGGTGATAGGTTATGTGCTCAATCAACTCAGAAGCTTACATCTTAATACGAATAGGACATCACAACCCAAGCATGAAAATGATGCAATAAAAGAGAAATCAGGAGCAAATGTGTCAATTAGGAAAGCCTAGAATCAAGACAAGCTCGTCCATAACAAAAAGAGGCAATTTATCCAATTTAAGATTCTAATGGCCTAAGTGTTCAAGTAATTGAGAGATGTAGGACTACTAGTATGTGAAAACCCAACAAAGAAATACAAGCTAAGGGATCATGACCCCAACAAATGGAATGGATATCATGTGGGCCAAGTGGGGGCATACCATAGAAGACTGTTGAAAACTAAAACATAAAGTGCAAGACTTGATTGATGCCAAGATTATACTGATGGGTTGATTAGCAGTAGTCTTCCTTCCTTAAGTTTTGAAGAAGCATCAAACAGACAACTTTTAGTATTAGACATTGAAGATTTATTACTATCATCTAACAAGGTAACTCACCATTTGAAGCAACTAGGTATATCTCCAAGAGATCAATTCAACTAAATGGGCCAAGTTTGAACAACTGACAGAAATAGGGACAAGAAGTGGAAAAGAATTTTAGTTCTTGCATTTTTTAGAATAATATTTCATTTTGGAGCTTGTAATGGATACAAGTTATTGAATGAAGCAGTTTTCATGTGCATTTTTTTCTTTGTATGTTATGAAGCAAGTTTGATAGGGGCATGCCATTGACCCTTCATTAATGAAATACTTCATGCAAGACTTGGGGCAAGTGAAAATGGATAAATTTGAACTTGAAACTTAAAAACTTTCTACTTAAGGGAATGATAACACATTACTTAAAAGGTTTAAGAGGAAAGAGGCAACCCATATCTTAGACACTAACCCTAGACGCACATGAGAGAAGAGTGCTATCAAGGTGAGTAATTGGGCTCATTCCTTAAAAGAGCCTTATCTTGAACTTGATACACATGTTAAAATGATATTAGGAATTCGTTTCATCATCCCTAAATACAATTATCTCTTGCAAACACATTTGAACCTTTGAGGGATTTTTCTTAAAATTAGCCCTATCAAGAACCACTCCAAATTAGAGCAATTAGGAGGTTAGGATCATTAATCTAAGGAAAAGGAATAGACTCAATTGCACTTATCCTCGTTTTGCTAATTCATGAGCAAATATTGTCATAGATAATTCAATTTCTTTAGAATGAAGAAGAGTTTCAAATCATATACACCTCGCTCAGGCCTATACACTTATCTAAACACCTCAATCCATAATTTTTTCCAAAACCATACATACTTCATAAAGCTCGTATACTTTTACCTTACCTTTTGGTGCTTTAAATCTTGTCAAGTGAAAACTCAATAATGGAAAGTGACTACCTTGAAAAAAAAAAGAGAGAAAGAATAGAAAAATAAAAAAAGGAAAAAAAAAAGAAAGAGAAGGAAAAGGGTGAAAAAAAAAAAGGATTGAAATATTAGTAAGGTGATTACTTTCAAAGAAAAGGCAAATTACCAATAAGTCAAAAGTCCAAACATGTGATGGTATCCAAAAACTAAACACTTTCAATTCCTAAGCCTAAAAGCAAAGCCTTCATTGTATGATTCCACCTAATTTACCACTCTTAATGAAACTCTTTGACTAAAGAAATAGACTTATCTTAAGCGAACTTTGCTCATGAAATTAGGGCAAGCCCATGTTTAGCTTCTCCTAGGTTCTTAGCTTGTGAACTTGGGACAAATTGTATATGATTTTTTTTTTTTAAATTGACCAAGTACATTGATATCTATTTTCTTAAACCACTGAACAAAAGTCTTACATTACAAACCCAAAAAAGACCTATTGATTGACCAGAATGTACCACTTACAAGATAGGCTACAATTTTTGAAATTGATACTGAGAATAAAAACAGACTAATGAGAGTGTAAGGAAGTCCAATTTGACTAAATATTTCAAGTAATGATATATATCCCCTTAGTGGAAAATTGAAGAGTTGAGTGCTTTCTCAAAAATATGAATGGTCATTTATCCTAAATTTAAAATCAGTGCTTCTAAAAAGTTTAGAGATCATGAATTATACTCCATGAAACAAGATTGAAAGAATGAGTGATCAACGAGTAAGGGGTAAGCCAACCTCTTATTAGTGATCTTTAGAGTTTTCGAGACTTCCTTACTTGTTATCAACACAATTTTTTATTGAAGAGTGTTTTTTTTTTATTTCTTTTAAAAGAGAAATGAAATTTCTTTTTAAAAAATTATCAAGAGAGATTTCTTTAAAAAAAAATTTTAATTCTCAAGAAATCATCAAAATCCCTCAAACTTAAGTTACAGATCAATTTGTCTAAACTCATGAAAGTTTTCTTCTTTCCTGGATCGCTTACTTAATGGAGTATTATCCAGTTCTTTTTAGGATCACTAGCTCAAAAGAGCACTATCCTATTCTTTAGTTGGATCACCTGCTCGATGGAGTGTCGTTCTATCTTTTGCTAGGATCGCTTACTTAAAGGAGCATTGTCCTATTCCTTAGTTGGATCACTTGCTCAATGGAGTGCTATCTAGTTCTTTTGGGATCGCTTGCTTAAAGGAGCACTATCCAATATAGTCTAATCATTTTCCAGATCGCTTGCTCAAAGGGGCTCCATCTAATCATTTTTAGGATCACTTGCTTAAAGGAGCACTATTCTATCTATTCCTTTGTTGGATCGATTGCTCAAAGGAGCACTGTCCAGTTATTTAAAAGATCGTTTTCTTATGAGAGTGTTGTTTCATTTTGTCTTTAATAGAATGTCATCTTATTTTGTCTTTGAAAAATCTATTCTTTCGAGCAAAACAAGAAATCTCGAAAAGATCTATCTTCTTCGGATCACCAAAGCAAAACTAAAATCTTAAAGAGATCTATCCTCTTCAGATCACCAAAACAAAACAAAACGAGAATCTTAAAGAGATCTATCTTCTTCAGATTAACCGAAAAAAGAAATCTCACAGAAATCTCACAGAAATCTATCTTCTTTGGATTATCAATCAAACCAAAACAAAACCAGTGTTTGAAATCTCAAAGAGATCTATCCTCTTTGGATTATTCACCAAATCAAAAAGAAATCTTGAAGAGATCTATCATCTTTAGATTAAGTAAATGAATCTCGATGAGATCTATCCTTTTTGGATTATCCATTAAACCAAAACTATTTTTTTAAGAAACTCGAAGAGATTTATCCTCTTCGGGTTATCTACCAAAGCAAGTTTTTTGAAATCATGAAGAGTTTTACCCTCTTCAGATCACCAAGTCAAAACAAATCTCGAAAAGATCTATCCTTTTTAGATTATTCACCAAATAAAAAAGAAATCTCGAAGAGATTTATCCTCTTCAGATTATCAAACCAAAGTAAGTTTTTTTTTTTTTCTCGAAGAGATCTATCATCTTCGGATTATCAAACCAGACCAATTTTTTTTTTTTAAATTTCGAAAAGATTTATCCTCTTCGGATCGTCCACCAAAATGAAGTTTTCTTGAAATCTTGAAAAAATCTATCTTCTTTAGATTATTCATTAGACCAAAACATTTTTAAAATCTTGAAGAGATCTATCCTCTTCGGATTACCCACCAAAACAAGTCAATTAGGCCCCTTTAAATTCCTTCATAAAACATAGCTTAGTTGGTTAATTTAGAGTAGGGTCTGGCAAAAATGGGTATCTTTTTTATTTTTGTAATGAAATTCTAATCAAACTTTATTATAAAGAGGAGTAACTGTAGACACCTCATTTTTGCCATTTTTGGTTTTATTTTAGTTGAGCTAAGTTAAAAAAAAATAAGAAAATAATAAAAATCGAAAATAGAAAGAAAAAAAAAGGAAAAAATAGAAAAATAAAAAAAGAGTCGAGTCTAGTGGAGTCGAATCGAGTCGTATCGTATCGAGTTATGTAGAGTCAAGTTGTATCGAGTTGAGTTAAATCACGTTGGGTCGTTTAAGATCAAATTGAATAACGGTATGTGATTAATTTAATAAATTTTTAAGTCCCTGGAGAATTGGGCTTTATTAAAATAATTTTGGTCTAATTTGATATAAAATAGATTTTTTATCTAAATTATATTGGATTAGATTAAATTTATAATTTATTAAGTGGACTCTTAGGCTAAATCAAATTGGATTGGATCGGATCGAACTTGGTAAATAGAAAGACCAAATACGGTTTCTAGAAACTAAGTCAAATCTTCATCATTTTCGTCATATCTTTCGATCAAATCTATAATTAAAAGATACGAAAGATTCAGTTTTTAGTTTATAAATAGGAATTTATTGGTGGAGTTGAGGACAGTTTTTACATTTTACAATACTTGCAACAATTCTCTTGTCTACTTCCCAATTCACCATTCACTTGTTGTCCCCTTCACGCCAATTAACAATCAAACGCCGATCCTCCCTTCAACCAATTAACGAAGCTTATGTCGCAACTCACACACTCACTAAGACAACACCAAACATCCTTACATTGATGCGGTTTGTAATTTTCGAACACATAACATTAGCCGAAGTCTTGTGACCTAACCAAACGCCATAATCAAAAGCCAACAACCCTGATCACTAAACTGCATGCCGACTGCAATTCACTCCATACTAACCTACTAATCGACGATATCCCTTGCACCATTACGTCTACTTGCACTTGCATATGCTGACCACATCAATCCAAAACACCATCCACAATCTCCAACACTCATAACCTGACGTAATCCCACGTTGAGCACTTGAAGTATCCCCTAATGTCTACAAATCCAACGTATTGTATGATAAGCCAACGCCCACCAATCAATTGACGCAAGTCTACGTAATCCAATACCTCCCTTAACATTCCAATTCCATGCCATCTAACACCAAAGACAAAGCTACTTCTTAGGACTAGTGGTAGCTAACGCTCATTCTTCTAAGAAACCAACAACCAAAGTCTAGTAGCCCCTCAATCACAATTTAATCATCCTTTATCAGCTGAAGTCCAATACCAAGCACATACAAAATCCACAAACGAATCACGTATACATGCATAAGCCACTTCGATATGTGATTCACCGCTACGCATGAGCACAATGCCCCAATGATCACAACACAATCACGCACAACTCGACACGTAGGTAAAATTATTTTATTTTATTTATTTATTTTTTATTAGCTAGTTCAATTATTTTACTAACCTATTTTTTTATTTAAGTTTAAGTTTTCATATTATTTTCATTTGGTATATTTTTTCTAGATAATCCCAATTTTCCATAAAATTTAGTTAAATTGTGTTTTTAGTAAAATTGTGTTTTTTGAAAGAGATACATATCTAGATCATATCAACATACTTATCTTATGGTTAGAAAAGATATATATGAAGATATACATTTAAATCGTATCTTCAACATATCTTATAGTTAGAATTTAAAAAAGATATCTTTTAACATATAGTGTTTTTAAAAAATTAAAAAAAAAATCTTAACTGAGATTTTCAAAAAGATATAGTTAGTTAAGATTTCTTTAATTCGAGAAAATTAGATTTCTTAGGTTTTTTTAAAATAATAAATTTATAAATAAATGTAAACCTGACTCAGTTTTTAAAATAAAAAAAATCCATCCAATAAATATCTATTAAAAAGAGAACTACGACCGGTTTAATTCCAACTAATTGATACATAAGCACCATTAGGGCAATTGTATAAAAAAAATTTCCTTTTGCTTAAAAAATTCATAATAAAATAAATTAAAAAATCACTATAGTTATCTTTTGCTTATTTGTATATATTTTTAGTATTTTTAGAAAATTATAAAAATAAAGCTCATAAATTTTTTTTAGCTTTTACATGGTGACTTAATTTTAATAGGTTAGCCTTCAAACCTGACTTTTTCTAGTTTAATTTTCTAAAAATTATTTTTTTAGAATATCCGCGGATTGATGGTCAAATTAGTGGTTTTTCGCCCGAAAACCCTAATTTCATTTTTTATTAAGTAAACTGATTGGCGACTCCAATTTTTAAATTTTTAAAAATATTTCCTTAATTTAATGTTCAATAATTTATATTAAGTGGGTTAAGCTTAATATAGGTTAAATTAAAGAAACTGAAGTAGAACTCAATATTATGCTTATATTTACGTTGCTTTATTTATTTATTTTAATGTTTAATGCTAGAATTATAATGGTTGGCAGGCAATAAGATGGACAAAGAAGGGGAGGAATGACTTATTGGAATACTTGACTCATAGATAATGCTCAATTAAAGTCTCAACATGTTGAGCAATAGGAGTATCCATCTTAGCATGTTATCAAATAATCAATGGCTTCCTCACGAGAACCTTTGCAAGATATATTGAATTCTTTGATACATAATTTGATTATAGCAAAAGCCCCCTCTATGCATATTGATGTTATAACCAACACTGTTGTAAATGCGAGTCTATTGAATAACTCTCCACTTGCTTCTATTTCATCCCTGGGTAATTGATTGAATTTTAATTATTTATATTATTTGCTAAAAAAAAATTTGTAAATGTTGTAAAATAATTATCCATATGTTCGAGCTAATGTTGACAGATCATCCTCTTACAATAAAAGAGGCATATATAGTGGGCAAGCACTAGAGAAGTAGAATAATAAATAGAAGGGAGAAATGGTAATGGAGCTTAATGCTATAACAGGTCATCTAATTTCATCAAGTCAGTCATCAACATTGGCTTCTGAGATAGGAATGGATGTTAAGGACTTGTTGCCACTTCATGTAAAAGGTGACTGGAGAACATTTCCCTAATCAAAGAAAAGGCGAACTTGGGTAAGTGTGGAGGTACATACCATTAAATATTGGAATTCAATATTTTATCTTCATTTGTTTATATGTCCCTCAAGCTTAAAGGTAGGTGAAATGTGTATATATATGAATGGTGTTATTGTGGGTAGTGGTTGATGGATAACTGATGTAGTTGGGTATGGTTTTGCTTATGGTTGTATTGTTTTGTATTTTGGTTGATCATTGTAATTTACTTAATCTTGTGTAAAAAATTATCAATATGTATTTGAGATATGTTCTTAGCTACTATTGAATAAATATATTGTATACAGATTAGCTAAATGTAAGTAATGAACCAATGCCATTGATGTTATTGGAAATATAATTAAGATACATTCTTGTGTACAAAATTATCAATATATATATTTGATTTAAATGAAAAGCACTTAATAGACATAGATTTCAACATTTTACTACTGTGGTTTTCTTAAAATTCATTATATTTGATCTTGTGGATCTATTCTTAATATGTAGCTAATTAAATGTAATACTATTGATATGCTTGTAAGTAAATGTTTCATTAAGTACAAAACTTGTCACTTATGTTAACTTTGTAATACTTGTAAGTAAATGTAGATCTGTTGTTAATATATAGTTCATTGAATATAATTTGATTGAATGATTGATTCATTTTCCTATATTTGTGTTAAATTTAAGTGATATTTATCATATAGCTAATAACATATTTGGCTTTTTATGCATTTGTTAATGGATCAATTTCATATTATGTATCTGCCATTTAGTAAATGCAATATTAGTAAAGTCTTGAATTTTAGATTATATTTTACTCTGATTTGGATGTTATCACTTCATCATGTATCAACTATCCTCTACTTTTAATAATCATTATTTAATTTGGTTTATTTTCGTAGAATTGGCTTAATATTGATAACATTATGAATGATCCAAAAAAATATCGTACAGTCAATCAATGGATGGGATGCTTTTATAGAAAAAGTTGTTGTGATATTCGTAGGAAATGGAAGACTGAGAGTGATAAAGCACAACCTAAGGCCTATAACGATGGGGATTGGAAGCAAGTTACTAATATGTGAAACCAAGAATGCAAAGAAGCGATGGAAATTCTTGAATTTGAAGAACTATCTAGAAAGGTAGGTTGCATTCAAATGGTATTTATTGGGTAATTGAGATAATGATTTAAAAGCTTATTTTTATTTTGAATGGCTGAAAACTAAGCTAATGATTGAAAGAGAAGCATGTAAGTGTGTTAAATATTTGCATAGGACTGGGACTAAATCCTTTGAAAGTAGAAGGATTGAATATGTAAGTATTTTGTGCAATTCTATATATTGAGTTCAGTTTAATATTTATTTTTTTATCACTTATGTAATTAGATTAAGCAACATCATCAACCAGTTGATGCTATTGAGTTCTTCAAGCAAACATGATTTTGTGAGTCTAAATCGGATAGTACTAGTGGTTGGGTCTCCTCGCAAGCCATTGATAATAATGTTAGTATGAAGTATTTTGTCTATTATAAATTTGTTATCAATTATGGAATGTAATGTTCATACTTTTCTTTTTGTTATTGATGATATAGACAAAGATAGTCTAGTTATTTTAGGAATCACAATCTTTTGAAATGCTAAAGTCTTCAAGGGAGATTGTTGATGAATTTATGAATGCAAATGTAAAGAGCGATTACCATCCTGGTACAGGTTATGGACTCCTACCTATTGGAAAATTTAAGTGGAACTAGATTTCTAAGAATGAGGAAATTAAAAGATTGTGACAACAACTTGATCATCAGATAGAATTATGTAAAATGAGAGATACTAAGATAGAAGAATTACGTCAGTTACAAAGAGCACAAGATAATAGGGTACAACTTTAACTTCTTTGAATTTGAAGTGTATTTCACATTCCATTCTGAAGTGTTTGTTTGTTCTTAAATAATGTTTATGATGTTAATTTATAGCTTTAATGTATTTTTTTTAATAAAAACTAAATTACGATTCAATTATATCAATCTTATGATGCTCAAATTTGAATTTTTTTCTAAATGTTATTTATAGTTGGTGGAATTTTTCTATTTTTCATAATGAGCTAACTATCTTCTCCTTTTCATTACTATTTATATCACTAACTTGATTTTAATGTTCTTATAGGTGGATAAACTCTTACAAAGATTTTGTTTGGATTTATTATCTAATTTAAGTAATTTATTATGCAAACTATCATGTATATTATATATTTATGAAAATGAGTTATTTTAATTTCTTTTTGTATATTTTATGTTAGAAGAGATCTAGGCAATAGGAAATTTGTTGCTCTTTTGATGCCACTTCATCATGACACTGATAATGAAAGTGGAAATATAAGGAATGAAGATGATATTAGACCATGAGAGATAGTTATTAATAATAAAAGTGGTACATTTTGGACAAATTGTCGACTTTTTCTTTTTGTGCTAGAGAATAAACTATTGAGATTGAATAATGTGTTTAATAATATTTCGTGGAAGAAATAAATTTCTTGTGAAACTTTTTGGATATATCAATCATTATATAAATTTTAAGTTATTATGATTTACTTGGTTTTATGTATTTATTAAAAAAAATAATAATTATAGGTATGAATGTCATTTTTTAAAGATTAGTAATAACATTTAAGTATAAAAATTTTGTCATTAAGAATGGTACTTAATGTAATTTTGTTACGTTTAATGTAACAAAAAATCTATTAGTAATGTTTCATTACATTAGATATGTTACATAGTTATAGATTAATGATATTGAAACGTCATAGTTATAGATTAATGACATTTAAACGTCATTAATAGTTACTTATAAGTGACGTTTAAACGTCACTAAATGTGAATGTTGTGACGTTTCATACTAATACATCAAATATGTAATTATAATTTAGTTACATGTAAACATAACTAATGGTTACTTATAATGACATTTAAACATTACTATATGTAATATTTTTTGTAATGTTTAAATGTCACCGTATATAAACCTTTTGTAATGTTCAACCGTAACTAATTATAATTTTTTTTGTGATGTTTCATTGATAATATCATATACATAGTTATATTTTAGTAACATTTAAAGGTTACTAATAATTATTAGTGACATTTAAATATTGCTGAATGTTACAAACTTGTGATATTTACATCTTTTCTAACATTTACCTTTTAAATGTTACATATTACTTTTTGTGACATACCTTAATATCTATTAGTAACGTTTAATAAACGTTACATAAAAGTTTTGTGATGTTTATCTTTGCTTTAGTGACATTTAATAGACGTTATTAAAGATCAAAATTCTTGTAGTGACATTTACTTTTTGCCTCTTTAATAACATGCATGATGCTCTCCCATTGGACTACGTGTTAAGACTTGACATGTGGCAAATATCCTTTGGGCTAAGTGACAGATGTGGTGCTTAAGAGGTGACACATTAGCATCATTTTTCTTTCTCTTTCCCTTCCTTTCCTTAGCTTTCTCATGCCCACCATGCTCGATCTCCTCACTTTCACTAGATTTTCTTGTGTTTTACATACGATTTCTATTAAATTAATGATGGAATCTTGTACTAGATATGGCTTACTATTGAATCTAACCAATTTTGCATCTAAATTCGTACGTTTAGGTGGTTAAATCAGATCAAGAAATTGAATAAAGATTGGTAGTTGGGATGATAATTGACATATCATTTTGCCAATTTGAACATGAACGGAAGGTTTTGAAGCTTATATTTGATGTTTTAAGCAAGATGTCAACATTTCTTCATAAAATCACTAGAATCTTGCTGATTTCCTCCAATTTGAAGATTGACCTACATTAGCATTGTAATGGTTGATTTGGTCATTAATGTACCTTTCCAAACTTGCTCAAGCTCAAGTAGGTATAAATTAGAGCCCTCACACCCATTTCCATCATTAGTCCTCATCTCTAAGCTCTTAAATCACTTGCCCAAACATTTTCTCTCTCTAAGACATGGTTGGTCTCTCTCTCTCTCTTTATACAAGTTAGCTCAAGCTCTAAACTTTCTAAGTAAAACTACTAGTACAACAAGCATCTTTAAGCATCAAGCTTTCATGTGCTACCATTACTCCTAGCCTCATTTGCCACCACCAAGGGTTTCACAAACCTTTTTCATGATCACCCTTATGTGAAACATCACTTACCATGACTTCTTTGTTGAAACCAATGCAATAATTGAGCTTGTGGCATTTGGAGACCTAAACTCGACCCTCTTCTAAGCTTTAGCAATCGCCACAGGTGGCATCTGCAACCATCACTAGCGGCTTAACTTCAACCACTACCCAAACCACCCCCAAACATTAAGGCACGACCATAAAACCCTCTCTTACTAATGAAATAATCATGAAAGTGTAAAAACTTGCTTGCAAAACACCTCAGAACCATCTGTAGCAACCACCTCCATCATGACTACTTCCTTGTCCACTAGCTCACATGTATTGTACGTGACTGGGTTGAATGATTCAATCTAAACTTGATAACTTAACTCGCTTGCTTACCTAACCTATGCTAAAGCCTTATTAGGTTCAACCTTTTTGGGATTTTAGTTATTTTTTTCATTGTTTTGCTTCTTTTAAAAAAAATGAAAAAGAAAGTTTTTTATATTGGTTTATTTTATCTTTTCTAAAAGATGCTTTCAAAAAGTTTTATTTTTAAAAGAAATACATAAATAAAGTGTTTTTAATAGTTTTTTTTTTGTTTATATATATGTGAAAAGAAACAAAAAGTTTCATCACTTAGAAAATCTTACTTTTAAAAATAAAAATTAATATACACTTTTTCAAAATTAGAGTTCTTTCTTTTAGAATTTTCAAATAATAAAAAACCAAATTAAGACCCTTTTTTAAGAATTTCTTTTTTAAATAAAAGCAAGTTGATAAAAAAATAAGCCTGACTACGTTCACAAATAAAAAAGATCAACATTCTAAAGTTTTTATAAAAAAACTACATGAAGTATAATCCTTACTAGAAGGTATGTAGCACCTATGTGCTACTTAAAATAGGAAATATTATTTTTTATTTTCCCTTTCATAAATATATTTAATTTCTTAATTTCTTATTTTTAAATAAAATTAGTTTTCTTTATTTTTAAATTTGGAATTATTTCTTTCAATTAAAAGGGTATTTTCAAAATAAAAGGTAAATTCAAAAGGATAAAGTGATATCAATTTAGGGTTTAACATGTTAGGCCCCTAACACCAAATCTCTAGTTTCAACAATTATTTTTTAAAATTGGTTTTGTCAAAAACTAGTAGCTAAGTTATAATTAATCTACTTAATTAGTTTTAACTTAATTCTTTTCCTAACCCTTGTTAAATGGAAAATCCTTCATTTTTCAAGATCCATAAGAAACCAAATTTTTCTTAATTCTCAATCGAGAGTTAATAGTAAATGGGTAAGATTTAATATTGATTGGATTAAAGAAAATAAAAACAAAAACAAAAACAAAAAATTCAGGCTTGACAACGAGGTTTAACAGATGAAAGCAAAAAACTCTATTAGGTGGGTTAAACAAAGGTTAGAGCACCAAAGAGTAGAGGTAGATTGGGAATGCTAGACATAAAGAAGTGAAATAGTGCAAGTTTTGCAAGATTAGCACGGATGGTGAAAAGAAAGACTCTGCTCTGGACAAATTTGATCAAGGTAAAATATAATTTTGACTAGAGAAACCATAAGAAGAAAAAGGGCACTCATTTTCAAAAGGAACTAATAAAAACTTTGTTTAAGATAGATGAAAAGAGCACTGTCAAGGTAAAGGATGGTAAGAGTACCAAAATTTGGAATGATAAATGGACAAAAGATTGGAAGGTGGCAAAGTAGCTATTCGGGCCTCTAAACAAAAATGATAAGATGATCTCAATGTAGCAAGTATGGAATGGACCGTATACTAAAATGAAGACATCATTGGTTACCCGCATAATTGTCCAAATTGTGATTTTACCCATACGATTTTACGTGTTTATGATTTTAGGTGGCTCTTTTGAGTTATCTCAGGTGCAAAGTATTTTTTATATAGAAACTTACGTTTTTAACCGAGTTTATGTATAAACTCGATAGAAACTTTCGTTTTTAACCAAGTTTAATGATTCTATATATCTGAGTTAAATGGACTAAAAAATTAAATAAACAAATATAACTATCCTTTTGCAAACCATTAACTATTAAGGCATTACACTATCGGTCCTATCTTATTCCCTTTTTTTTTTCTTCTTTCTTTCTATCTCGATCTCTTATTTTATATTCATAATCTTTATCTAAATTCTAGCTCCAACAACAAAGTTTACAAAGAAAACTATATATTTTATTTTATACCATCAATAACTTAAAAGGAGTTGAAATGTTTGGTTTTCTTTAATTTACCATCTTTTGAAAAAAAAAAAGAGACAAAATTTAGTTTCAACTTTATTTGTCCTTTTTATACATGTTAAATTATATATTAAGAATTTTTATGAAAAAAAAAACTTAGTCTATTCATTTTTTTTTATTTTCATAATGTATTTTAAGTTTTGAATAACTACTATAAATATATCCATAATTTTTTAAAGCTATTTTAGATAAATTGTAGAAACTTATGTTTCTACGTTTTGATTTTACATTCCAATTTTATAAACCCTTTAATGATTCTAATTAGAATCATGAGTTTGATAAACTTGGCTACTCGATTATGATATCAATAAAAGACTTGGACCAATTGTTTTAGTGGAGGGTATTGATGTTAGAAGCCAGTAGTTTCAAGTTGGTGGGGAAGTCACAATATGGTTTAGTTATCAACAGTTATGCTAAGAGGAATCTTTGACTCAAGAAGAGAAGAATTGGAGTAGATATGGCAAAAACCCATCATACCACATGATATGGACACTGTCATGGATGGACACATGAGTAGTGGTATCATATGAACTGGGGGTAGGTTTGGACCGCAAGATGGTTAGAAGGATAAATGAAGGTTGAAGTTTTGAGCAGGAGTTCTCATGTACCAACAATGGACATGATGCAACAATGCCTCATGCGAACTCAAGCTATACTTGATATAATGCATAAGTGCATCAAGAGATCACTTGCTACTAGTCTAAGCTCACAATGAGCTAGATAAGAGTTAAATAGTAAGTAGAAGCACTTAGCTCAAAAGGAGAACGTTTGAATAATGATGATAAATACTGATGCGGCTATTATATTTATGGGTATTTATATGCCCTAATTAGGGTAAGTCTTAGGTTACTTCAAATTACAAAAAGAAATCTACTCTAGAATTAGAAAACAAATAAATGCAGGGGTAGAATAGTAACATTGGGAAGTAGAATATTTTAACAAGGATGGTACAGATGTTAGTAGATGCAATACATGCCCGATTCTCATTTTGGTAGTCTAACAAGTGTTAGGTGCTAAACAAAGCTGAGCTAACTAGATCGGAATCATGTTGGCATCTTAGTAGCTTGAGATCTTAACAAGAGCTTGCCTCAATTATTTGAATCTGGGAGTTCAATTTTGATAGGTTAGCTCTGCGTTTAGCTGGTGTAGGCTTAGATGTTTGATAGATTAGGTTCTTGGGAGCTCGAACCTTGGTATTGATGGGACTTGTTAGCTTTTGTAGGAACTTCCTCCTTTTGGGAGATGGTAAGTAAGTTAGAAGAGTTCGGGACACATGTTAGGTTAGCTAAGAGGAGTTCTTCTTCTTCTAGGGTTAGATCCTTCTAAGTTGCCTAGAATACTAGGACAATAAGTCCTTGTATTAAGGATCGTGTTACCCTTGATTTCTATTATTCCCTCCGAGTTGTTTGAGATTTGTGATCAAATCTTGGTTGGTTTGAAGTAGCTTATCCTTAGGGATGTACGACTTAAGGTTAATAATGTTGAAGGAGTCGGAGACTCTATATTTTCTTGAAAGTTCAACTCTATAGTCATTAGGGTTGACTTTCTTGATCACTTCGAATGGTCCAACTACTTATAGGGATAACTTACTTTTCTTGAGATTAAGAAATCGATCCTTGCTAAGATGAATCCATACAAGATCACTAGGCTAGAATTCTCTAATTCTTTGTCCTTAGCCTCTTCTTTTGAGTTTGAAAGCAACTCAAGTTAGGTGATCTACGACTTTCCAGTAGACTGCTTTGATGGCTTTTGATTTTTCAACAACTTATTGAACTTCAGGTTGACTATGTAAGGAGATCTAGTCAAGTGGAAGCTAGGGGTTGTACCCATATGGGATCTCAAAGGGTGAATTCTCAGTGATACTATGGGTTGACCTATTGTAGGCAAACCGATTATAGGCAAGCATAAGTCTTAGTTAACTTAAATCCTTCTAATTACAACCCGTAGTAAGGTGCCTAGGGTTTGATTGACGACCTTAGTTTGACTGTCCATTTTTGGATGGCAAGATGTGCTAAATAATAGTTTGGTCCTTAAGTGCTTCCAAAGGGTCTTCCAAAAGTGGCTCAGGAATTTGGTATCTTGATTTGATGCAATAGTCTTTGGCACTCCATGAAGCTTCACCACTTTTTGCAAAAGAGAAAAGAAATAGTCGAAGCATCATTAGTTCGAGTGCATGACACAAAGTATGCCATCTTACTAAACTAATCCATGGCCACCGTAATGGAGTTCTTTAATTAAGATGTCTTTGGTAAACCCAACACAAAGTCCATACTCAACTTGGTTCATGGTTTGGTCAAGATAGGTAATGGTCATTAAGGTCCTTATTCAGCTTGACTCTTGGCCTTTTTATAGGTAGCATACCTTTCCAATATAGATTGTACATCCCTTCTCATCTTTGGCCAAAAGAATCTTGAAGCAAGTACTTCATGTGTCGTAATCTTTCCAAAGTAGCTAGATAATCCTCATCCATGTACCTCACACACTAGTAGCTTTACATAGAATAAGTTGGAATGCATAACTATCCCTTCTTAAACAAGTATCCATCCTCTTGTGGTAGTCATCAATAGCTCCTCCTTCCTCACACCTAGCATAGATCAGACCAAAATTTGAATCATCAACATACACATTCTTAATGATAGAGAATCCAAGAAGCTTTATTTAGAGCTTGATCAAGAGTAAATGTTGCCTTGATAGGACATTAGTTACCACATTATTCTTGCCATTCTTGTACTTTACAATATAAGAAAATCCCTTCATGAATTCAATCCATTTAGCCTATCTCTTGGATAACCTTGGTTGACTCTTCAAATGCCTTAATAAGTCATGATCTATATAGGTCACAAATTCCCTTGGTAGTATATGTTGTTAGATAGTCAAGGTTGGGATCAAGGAATAACATTCCTTGTCATAAAAAGAGTAATTGAGAGTAGCTCTTCAAAGCTTCTCACTATAATAGGTAATAGATCGGCCCGCCTACATTGGTATGATACCTATGCCCAATCTAAATGCATCACTTTCTACTTTAGATACTTTGTCAAAGCTTGAGAGAGTTAGGGCATGGGTAGTGGTCAACTTCTCTTTTACTTTGTCAAAGCTTTGTTGCTCCTTCTTTCCCTATTTGAACTCAATGTTCTTCTTTGATAGTTTGGTAAGTGGGGCTTTGATGGCACTGAAATTCTTCATGAAGTGGAGATAAAATGATGTTAGCCTATGGAAACTACGTACATTGGCTGAATAGGTTAACACTGGCTACTTAGTAATCACCTTTACCTTTTTCTCATCAACTCAAATACCTCCATTACTCACAACAAACCCTAAGAAGATTACTTTAGGTTGGCAAAAGTCACACTTCTTCAAGTTTGCATATAGTTTTTCAACTCAAAGCTTCGTAAAAACAACTTGAAGATACTCATTATTTATCTCTAGGTGAGGGCTATAAACAAGAATATCATCGAAGTAAACAAAGCAAACTTCCCCATCAATTCTCGTTATACTTGATTCATCAATCGTATAAAAGTACTCAGAGCATTAGATAATCCAAATGGCATCACATGCCATTTACATAACCTATGATAAGTCTTAAATACGGTTTTCCATTCATCTCCCTCCCTCATTTTGAATGATGATACCCAAACTTTAGGTCAATCATGGAAAAGATCCTCGCACCATGCAATTCGTTAAGTATGTCATCAAGTCAAGGTATGGGGTACTTGTACTTAATGGTGATCTGATTGATAGCTCGGCTATTTATACACATTTGCTAAGTGACATCTTTCTTTGCACTAATAAAGCTAGTACTGCATAGAAACTTAAGGATTCTCAAACATATCCTCTCTCCATCAACTCATCAACTTACCTTTGAAGCTCAATAGCTTACTCTAGTTTCAATCGATTTGCTAGTTTGTTTAGAAGTATGACTCTTAGTTGCAGGTCTATCGCATGCTCAATTCCTCTAATCGGGGGTAGCCCTTTAGGTAGTGTTGCAAGGAATAGGTCAACAAATTCCTCTAATATATCTTTCACCTCGATTAGTAGCTTGATATTCAAGGCTTTTAGCTTGAGTATCCTTTAAATCAATAGAAAGGTTGGCACTTATAGCTTCATCTCTCTTGACAACTCTAGACATATCATTATTAGGGTCTCCTTCTTTAGAATTTGGCTAAGTTGAGTTTGCATAGTTTTGACTTACTTGAAAGATATAGGGACTTGGTTTAAACCTTCTTCATTTTGTAAGCCTTAAATATGAGCCAAGTAACTGTAGAAATAAACTTAGTGCACAAAATTTAGGGCGATCAATTAAATGATTTCATCAAGCCTAAATTATAAATTAAAGCTAGAAATATTAGTAAAAGTGATCCTGTAAGTTTATATTTAAAAAAATAAGTAATAAAATAAGAGAATATAAAATTTTAAAATTTTAAGTATATTACTTGCTATTTATTAAAAGTATGTAAAATGCATTTCGATACCTAATAAATCACTAGACATAGATTATATGTATACTAAAAATCATAGAATGACCTAAATAATATTTAGGAGTGTTTACTTATACCTCACATATATTTACTTATAGGTAGAAATATGTAAAATTACCTAAATTGCCCAAAATTAGCTAAAAAATTGCTAATTAAAGAAAATTATAAAAAAAAATTAGAAAGGTTGAGAACAATTTAGAATTTGGTCATGGTAGGTCAAGAATCAAGAAACAAATTTTAGCCAATTAGAATCAAGCAACAAAAAAGGCAAATAAGAAAAGATATGGACCTTATCTTGTCTAAATTAATGCACTATAATTGCTTTAAGGTCCTATAAATAGTCAAAAAAATTTATAAGACTCTTTGGACAATTAGAATATTAAGGAAATTGGAGAGCACTGAAATTGGAGAAAAATTAGGGTTTTAGAATTTTTTTCCCATATTTGTGTAATTAGGGCAAGTAGGCTGAACCCATACATCACCACACTTGGGATTGAACCACCACTACCACTACCCTACTCTAAACCCAGCATCTAGATCGGTCGACCACCCTTAGGCCGTCGCTGGTGGCTAGAAATCCAAGAGTTAGGTGAGTTTAATTTTTTAATCAATTTTGCAAAATTTAGTAAAATTATTAATTTTGCCTAAAAAATTATGAAATTTGTTATTATGATGTTTTATTATATATAGATTTAGGGAAAAAATAGTGATTAAGTTTAATTATGCTTGTAAATTTGGGGTTCTTAAGAAATTGGACAAAACCGAATATGTTTAAAATTAGAAATAAATAAGTTTAGGAGTGTAGTTTGAAGCTCAATTTTTTTTAGTAGAATACTTAAGTGATGTAGAATAATGCTATGAAGCCATTTTCTTAAAATTAATTTTCGAAAATTTTATGTAATTTTGGCTTAATTAAGCGATTAAATGATTAATTTCTAATTTAGACGATAATTAGATGTTTAAGGATATTAATCTTTGAAATAGAAAGATAATCCTAACATTTGGAGTGTTAATTACAATTAATGTAGGAACTATGTAGTCATTGTGAGTAATTTAGCAATATGTGAAATTAGAATTTTAATAAATATGAAATAATAGGTTAAACTGGATAATATAATAATAATATCAATACATATTAAATCTACTACAAAAATTAATTCTAGATAATTGGATCAAAACAGTAAAATTTTCTCATAGTGGGAGTAAACCTAGTACACTAATTGGATTAGAATATACCGAGTAAGTTAGAATATTGAATTAAAACTTAGTGTGATATTAGGATACTCGAGCTTGATGTGATTACTTTCACATTAGGGTTCAAAGCGTATTTTAAGATCACTTTTAGCTGGAATCGAATTAGAACCTGAATTGGAATCAGATTTGGAAACCGAACCTCGAACTAGCATAAGATGAATTGTTAGTAAATGGTAGGTATATAAGGGGAATTGAGTTAAATCCTAACTTAAAATATGTATCATCTAAGTATAAATACTAAAACGAGCATATTTATATTATAAGACATACGGAGACGAGTTAACCTGCGACAAGCGATTGAGCGACTCAGGATTCCAAGTAAGTTGGGTTTAATGCTTCATTGTATTTTCGAGTACTTTTTTAGAGTATTCGGAAACTTAGGTTTGTATATGATTGTGATTGTAAGTAGTCTTATGCATGTGCTTATGTATCTGATTTCATATTGAAATATGTGTTATGTTTGATGACTATTGTGATTAAAGTGGTGTGGAATTGTTTAGTTACCCTAAACCGAATATAATCTTAATAGACCTAAATACCTTAAAAAGACATGCATTGCAACCGTATATAGGATCATTAGGATTCTCCAATCAAACACCGATACCTTCGAAAAAGATAGTGTTAAATAGCAAATTGGTCTTTTCCTTACCCTTAGCCAAACTAAGTGATAGGAGAGGAGGTCACGGTGAGAATGGGGGCATTAGTTTGAAGGATAGTCTTAGGAAGAGTAGTGTCTCCATTTCACAAACTCGGGTTTCGTTGTGAGCTGTTGCATAACATGAAAACTCCTCAACTCGGATTAGAGTGTGTGGAATTACTCTAATTTCACAATGAACTGGATTACATTGTGTGATGGCACTTGTTTGTTGCATTTCATGAAAGTAATTGTTTGATAACCTTGATTGTGCTTGTATATATTCATGAGTCTCCAATTTAACTTATTGAGCTGTAATTGTTCATACCCGCATTGATTCTTTTATAGGTCCTGACTTCTAATTTGTGATGCCACGATACAATTACCTAGAGGTTAGATTTCTTTTAAAGCTATGGTGAGTGAGGATCCATTGGCAAAAGATCAAATCTTAATTAGAGTCTTGCTAGTATCCTTAAGATAAAGAGCTGATATATGATATGTAAATTAGTTAACTGTTATACTATGTAGGATCTCTTGGGAATCTGACGATAATGTGAATGTAATTATATATACTGACTTAAGGTTTTAATCGTTGCTATAAATTTTAGTTAAAATCTTAGTCAAACTGTTTACTTCAAAGCAAAGAGTCGTCAACGCCTTTTATAGATCGTATATATGATAAGCACTGTGAGGTCAATTCTTGTTATAAGGTGGTTTATACGGTAGGACTATTACAACTCTGTAACTTTGGGACGTAATACCTTTATGCTCAAAAGAAGAAGTATTTCTCTTTTGCCAATCAAACATCCACGATCTTCTAAGAAGAATATGTGAAGCACTCATAGGTAATACATTACAAAGAATCTCATCTTAATACTTTCCAATGGAGATTGGCATTGTAACTTGCTTGGTCAATTGCAAGGCTCCCTTATCACTGAGCTAATATAGCTTCTAAGGTTTAGGGTGGGGTATGGTCGACAACTTTAGTTGCTAAACCATAGGTATAGACATTATGTTAGTGCAACTACTATTGTCAATAATAAGGGCACCCGATGTCCCATTGACCTTCGACGTGAAATAAGTTTTCTCATTATTTGTCTTCTGGTGTTAGACTTATACTCATCACTCACCTCAATAACATGGTTGCCAGCATGAAATTACCCTCTTCGATGTATATGACTTCATCTTCCTTGAACAGGTGGGTCTGCTTCAACTCCTGCGATTCTTCAACTTCCTAGTTAGTGCTCTTGACCTCAAAGGTAGGCATTTCTCCTTTTACTATCATTGTCCTTTTGTTTGGGAGCTGAGTTACCATGTGTCTAAATTCTTAGCACTTGAAACACTTAAGCTCACTTGTCTTTCTTCTTGAGTGCTATCCTTTCTCAAATCTCATTGGGGTCTCTTTTTCTTCATCTCAGGTAGCTAAAACAAGTCGGATTTCACTAGTCCTACTTAACTCTAATTGCATAGGCTTATTCAAAATAGGTCGGCTGTAGGAAGCTCGACTAACAGGAGCGTAGAATATACTCATTCAATGTTGCTCTATCTTCTAGGCAGTATGGATAGCTTTGTCTAATGTAGTAATGTCTTTCGTCTCTAGGATATCTCTGATCTCATACTTCAATCAACTAATAAATCTAGATATAGTTTAGTTTTTAGGTTCTACAACTTTATAACGAATCATTAGCATTTAAAATTCTTTTAAGTAAGCATCAATGCTCGAGCCTCCTTGCCTCAACTCTTACAACTTCTTAAATTTATCTTCTAGATAGTAGTTCGGTACAAACCTCCTCTTCATCACTCTCTTCATCTCATCCCAGTCTCTAAGCTCCTTCTTTCCTTCCCATCACCAAGTAACTTGCAAATTCTTCCACTATAGGGTGACATATCTTGTAAACTTTAGGACAGCTAAGCTTACCTTAGTGTTCTCAAGCACATTGTCACCTTAAACTACTTTTCAATTTAATTCACCAAGTCCAAGTAGTCCTCGGTATCACCACTACCAGAAAATCTTGGAATCTTCATTTTTAAGCCTTCTATTCTAGGAGTTTAGATGTTTCTCTCTTCTACCTCTCATAATATTGTTCTTCCTCATTGCCCAGTTCCTCACCTTCCTCTTCTATCTTGTCTATGTCAAGACTTCACGACCAATTCTATCCACTCCTCCAGCTTGGTGGGGTTGAACTGGGAAATTAACTCGACTAAGTTAACTATTGCCCCCTTTGGGTATCGTATCCATTAGGCATCTACTCAGATACCCTTAGGTTACTACTTGTCTTTGTGTATGGTAGTCACTCAACTAGTTACCAAGTTGGTAAGTCTATCTAGCCTTTCATTTGTAGACTAGGTTGTAAAACTCCCTTATTGGCCTTGACCATTTTGAGCATCGTTCTCTTAATTTCTAAGAGTTCCTTGAACACTAGAGTCCGATATTGTTCAAGACTTAAATGAACCACTACTTCTTGTCAAAATCTCGTCCAAACCATACAAAACCTCTTCGAAATCTAACCTCAAACTTCAACTCCAACTAAGACCAAACCATTATCAACAATACATAAGATAATCATAGACCAATTGAAATCTACACGCATTCTATTTCGTAAGTATAGAAATAGGGGAAAACAGGGTAGTTTCTCACTTTCTATGAGCTACCTTGGTAATCTAAATCCTAATGAACATCGTTTAATACAACACTCCTACAATACAGTTAGATAAGAACACAAAAGGCCAAAACTTACACAAATGTAGCTTAACTCTAATACCAAGATAATACAGACACCATCATAAGTGGAAACATGAATAATGGTATCATGTAAATAGAGGGTAGGTCTAAACCACAAGATGATTCAAAGGATAAATAAAGGTTGAAGTTTTGAGCATAGGTTCCCATGCATCGATGATGGATATATGATGCTCCAATGCCTTACACGAGCTCAAGTTATACTTGATATTATGCAAAAGTGCAACAAGAGATCACTTGCTACTAATCCATGCTCACAATGAGCTAGATAAATGTTAAAGAGTAAGCAAAAACAATTAGCTCAAAAGGAAAAATGTCTAAATAATGATGATAACTACTTATGCGACCATTACATTTGTGGGTATTTATATACCCTAATTAGGGAAAATCCTATGTTACTTCAAATTACAAAAAAGATTCTACTCTAGAATTAGAAAACAAATAAATAACGATAAGTAGAATATTATAGCAAGGATAGTATGAATGTCAAAGGATGGGACACATGTCCACTTCTTGTTTTGGTGGTCCTAAAAGGTGCTCGGTGCTAAGCAGTGTTCAGTTGACTAAGTCAACATCATATTGGTAGCTTGGCAGTTGGGGAACCTAATAGGCACCTACCTGGATTATTGGAATCTAGGAGCCTAGCTTGGTAAGTTAGCTCAGCGTTGGCCTAGTGTAGGCTTAGACGTTTGATAAATCAAGTTCTCGAGAGCTTAGACCTTAGTACTAATGGGAGTTGTCAACTTATGTGAAAACTTCCTCTTTTTGAGAGATAGTAAGCAAGTTCGAAGAGTTTAGGGTCAGGTTTGCTCAAAGGAGCTTTTCTTCTTCTAGGGTTAGATCCTTCTAAGCTGCTCGGCGTACTAGGGCAGCAAGTCCTTGTGCTTAGGATCATGTTATCAGCCCTTGATTCCTATCACCATGTAATTAGATGCTTATGAGGAAAATGAAGCACAATGGACTAGCAATAAGAGATTATTTTGATCATAAGAGGAATGAGCATTGGGAGAAAATGCCCATTGTGTAACGAAGAGGAAGAAAATGTTTGGCACTTATTCTTCCAATGCCGATGGAGCAAAAATCTCTATAATGGGCCTTCTATCCAATTAACATAAGCGAACTGCACTTTTGAAGAGTTTAGGTGACTACTAAAGAAAAATATCAAATGGAGATGTCAAGGGTAGAATAATGCAAGACCAGTAGAAGTAACATTCTCTTTACCCCTATAGGAATTTGGAGAGAATGAAATAGGGGAATCTTTACACTAAATAAAGAAGCTGGTGATTACTTGGGGCATATCTAAGCAAAGGCAAACAAATGGTAGGGAATTTACCGAGATTATAAATTGGAAGCAAATGGTAAGAAATATAAGTGACCTTGGGAAAAGGTAATGGAGAGATGGATAAAAGTTAATTGTGATGGTGCTTTGAGTGAAAATAGAAAGAAAGTTGGAATATGACCAATTTGTATAGACAAAGATGGCCAGGACTTAAGAGGAATATACAAGCATATTAAACAAGCTTCACCATTGGAAGCTGAAATTTGTGTATTGAAGGAATGACTAAAATTGAACAAGACCTTAGGATAAAGGAAAATAATTATAGAAGCTGACTCTCAATTAGCTATCGAATGGCTAAGCAAACAAAATATTGATACATATATTTGGTACTTAAACTTAGTTGAAAGTCTATCCCTTATATCCTTTTTGATCATGTGCCATTGTACAGGGTCAGATGAGAGAAGAATGATGTAGCTCATGTGTTAGCAAAACATGGATTGCAGACTAGAAATAATGTCACCTTATGAGTACTTTGCCTTTGTTTTTACTTGATGCTTCAAAGGACTGTGGGGACTATAATAGTATAGTTGGTACAAACATAGAGAGGTCTAATACCTCGCATTTGTGTGGAGCTATTTAGCTCCTTTTTGTTTTGCTTTATCCAGTGGTAAATGATATACGTTTGCCATTGAAAAAAAAAAAAAACATAAATACTTGATGTTAAATGAGTAGTTAAGAAATTAGAGGAGATATGAGACCCCTTTACATCTATTTTAACTTTAGTACATTATTTTGTAGACTTAGAACTTTACATTGTAATTTTCTCATGATAACTAAAGCCTTTTGATTTTAAGTTTTCTAATTGACTATTAGTATTATGTGTTGTGGATTGGCTAGCAATGGACAACAAAAAGCAACCAAACAAGTGACTTAGTACTCTATTGTCTTTCAATTCATTCTCCTCTTTTCTATTTTTTTTCGCCTTTTCTTATTATGTAATATAGATAATTTAATAGGGAATTACATGATAAATTTGATAGCAAATTGAACTTGTTTGAGAGGGACTATTATCTATAATGTTTTGTGACACACATATTTGCAATTATGATCCACTTATTAATACTTTTTACTTGAAATCTTGCATCAAATTGTATAGCTAAGAATAAAGTTCAATAGATGTATATTATGTATAGTGAAATGTAATTAAAAACAACTATGGCATTTTGAATGCAATTTAAACTAAACTCAATCACACTTTAAGTTGTTTGGTTTAAGACCTTAATGTCAAAAGCATTTTAGTTCATAAGGGTCTAGAGCGAACAATTTAAAATATGGTTATATTCAATTTGACTCTTGAACTGTATCAAACTAGAAACATTCTTACATAAGGCAAATATTCATATAGTTAAGGAATCTCTCAATTTCAAATGTGTCTTAACAATAAATTTTACTTATATAAGTAACCTATAGTATGAATTCCAAGTAGACCTATATATATGATAACTTTTGATTGTATAAGTTAAGTATATATACATTTCACTAAGTACAAACATAAATTTTTTACCTTTGGAAACCAACTATAAATTTTTTATTTGGTTTGGTTTGGAAATCACAAACTAAATTAGAGAAAAAAAATATTTTATTTTCTGTTTGATATAATTCATGATCGAATTACTTTGCCTATCCTTAGGTATTGATAATAGTCAAGCCTAATAGAAAGACACATCACGTACATTTACTTAACGATGATCGATCCAGTTTTGTCAAAAAAAAAAAAAAAAATGCTGATTGATCGAGAATGGTTAGATAAAGTGTGTAAACTATATAATATTTTAATGGCAACTAATGCTCAATGTTTATTTAAACTTTCTCGTTTCGTGGAATATATGATTAAGGTATATCTTACCTTGCATTCACTCAAAAGTTTTTAAATAATATAGTTACTCTATTAACTATTAATGGGGTGATTTATAGTTAAAAAAAAATTATTGATAGTTTTTATGAAAATTATCGACAACTTTTTTATATTGTAATTTAGATAATTTGATAATAATCAAGATTTTATTATATCATATAATTATTTTTTAATGACTGCACCGAATAGTTCCCACTAATACTATTGAAATGCCATAGTTTTTAGACAAATGCATAGAGTCAACGTCATGGCACACTTTATTAAGAAAAAAGAAAAAGAAAAAAGAAAGGGCTAGCTTCATTTCCGGTGGGCATGGATTGATGGTGCTGTCTTGGGTAGGCTTAGTAAAGAGCCTGCAAGCCTCATAAATAAGGCCTGGAATTGGACATATAACCTATATAAGGCCATGAATATCGGTTTTTTTTTTTTTTTTTTTTTTTCCTGCGGAACTTCATTGTACGTTCTCAAAGTTAACTTAGTAACACGCTACAGTAAATGTGCTAGAAATTTCCGATATGATATGATAATATAGATATGGACACGATAAAATTGGAACACAATTATATAAAAACATAAAACCGATACTGTACACAGTATGAATGATATAAATACGATATTAGTAAACACAATTATAATGTCGATCTTTATATGTAATCTCTATTTAATTTTTATGTACTTTTTGATATTGACATAAATTCAACGTGAAATAAGATACGAAATTGACTTGCGAGGATATATTGGGAACCCAATAACAAGTATTTGTTTTTCGAAATTTAAGAATGATTGATCTAATTTCTTTCTCCCAAGCGATGATGCTATTCATGTAAGGTAGCCGATTCCTGCAAGCAGAAATATTAGAAGACAGCATAAAGTTAAATTGCGCGGTAGTCTCACTTGAATAGCTAAAAAGAAGTTTAAAAGGGTATCATATGCAATGTCCTATGTATTCGAGACTCGAGTGGGTTTAACAGTGTATACGCCCATAACTTTGGCCGTGTTAACTAAATATATTCCATATTGATATGGATCGATCAACTGTTTGGACGCATGTATGGATTTAATGAACACTTGCTTACCAAAGCTTATAGAAAATTAATTTGCAATTTTCTATATATCAATTATATATATTTTCTATCAAAGTATATTAATTATATACTTGATCACGAGCAAAGCAAAATACATTGGACAATACAATTATTTTGAGAAAATTACAAATATATTCCCATTTAAATTTGCTTAACATCCATACATCACCAATGTTTTTGAAATCGATCGTTTAGACCTATAAATCTTTGAACATATGTTTTAATATGTAAAGGTCTAAAAGTGCTTTTTCTTTATTAAAAATTTAAAGGTCTAAATACTCTGGAAGGAAAAAGAGAAAGAGTTTTAAACACACTTGAAGTAAATATAAGAGGGTACATTAAAAATTTATCCTTTTTCATTATAGAGCAACAAATTAAAGTTGCAAGGTTGAGACTATGAATTATAACTTACACCATTATCCAATTGCCGAGGGGCCAAGGGGAGATTTCAACAGCCTGTTAAAATTATCCTAAAAGAAAATATTTGCACGAATTACTTAATTGCATCAATAGTTTCATTGTTTTGTCCCTCCCTTTTGTTGATTTTGTGTTTTAGTCAGGCATAAGGCTTGCGATTTGAGCATTACATAAAGAATTAAGCCAAGGATAGTGAAAATGTGGAGAAGCATGTGGCACCTAATTGCCAAAAGGAGCAATCAACATTTGATGTACCTATTTGACTATTACATTAGTGGTTGTATTTGTATTTTTTTTTTATAAGTTATTTTCTTCTATGCATTGCATTTTAAATCTTGTAACTTTTTATACATGGTGCTATGCATATCGGGAAGAGTCATATATGAATAAGCCATATAAATCCTAAGATATTCAGTTGTGGGATTTATGCTTTAGAGTGGTTGTGAGAATCTTGTACCTTGCACTTACACTACTGGACCATTTGCACTCTTTCCTAAGATTTTTACTCCGAATCTTTGGGGGTTTACAATATAAATATGGTGTGCCTTATTCTCTCTCTTTCTACTTGCTTATCTCTTTTACATGCACAATGTTATTCATAATGATAAATCTAGATCAAATCTTTATAAGGTGGCACAATGTTATTCATAATGATAAATCTAGATCAAATCTTTATAAGGTGGCATTAGGGCTATGTGTGTTCTTACAAATTGATCTTAGAGAAAAGAATTTAGAAAATTTGATGTTCATAGAGCATCATTGGAGCTTAATAACTAAGGGCTAAAGTTGAGGTGACGAATTGATTGAAATTTGGTGGTAGTATAGTGAGACTCTAGTTTTGACATGTGCTAAGATTTGGTAGTAAATGTGTAAGGGATTTAGTGTTATGATCAAGGCATTAAGGAGTGAATTAGATTACTAAGTAATTTAACAGAGACCAAATATAGCTTCTGGTAAGTTGCATCCAGTTGTAGTCAAACTTGTTAAAGAAGTGGATAGGAATCTTGTTAAGTTTGAGTATTGGTGTTGTGCTAAAAATATTGATAGTGAAGTTGGATGAAGGTTTATGATAAACTATATATGCTTTTGTGCATCTTTAATCCATGCATTCTAGAGAAAACTATTAATGATCATTGGACACCATGCTCAAAATCCAAAAATGAGGCATTTGTGAATGGTTTAGTTGCTAGAGATCGAGGAAGATCTTACAATTGTGGTTATTCAAGATGGGATTCTAGAAGCCCATTGTCCATTATGAATTTATGCTAAAATGAAATGTTTGAGTGGAAAATACGTTAGAGGAAAGATTCAGAGAATAAAGAAATTATTGATGTGGTAATGTTGTTATAGGAATCAACATCTCATATTAATCACTAAAAGCTAAGCTAAAGGACTAGAAGGATTAGCTTAGCATGTCCTAGCTTAGGAATCTTTGAAGGATGAAGATTTCATCAGCATGGAAGGCCTCTTGCACTTCATCATGCCAAAATGCCTTGGAATGTTTGTAGCCAAGTTATCTACCAACATTTCTCAAAATAGGCCAGCAGCATTGGAGTTGTTGAATGGCTTAACCTTAAGAATGCAAAGCACCAAGTTGACCTGTTTGTCTTCTCGGCTTGATCTAGATCAGGTTGGTTGAATGTTCTATGCCTAAAGAATCGAGGTCTTTATATTCCCAGGAGTTAGCTATATATCCTTTTGTTCTTTGTTAAAGTTGCCAATCCTTAGTTGATGTGTGTCCTTGACATAAGATCCCATGATCATTCTTCCATTGTCCATTTTACCCTTTTTAGCAATGTACTAAGAATCTCAATGCATACCATTTGTAATTTACCCTTTTGTCTTTTCCACTTTGTAAACATTAAAGGCCGAGTATATAAGCCTCATTTCCTTGTAGCCAAAATCAATTATTAGTCATTATTGAATATGTTTGATCCTTGAGAGAGTATTTTCTCTTCTCTTTTAACTCTTATCTATTCCCTTTAGTAAGGAATAATGGTGATGGCCCTTGTTGTTGGTGAATTTTAGGATAAGGAAAATCCTGCAAAAGAGAATCAGATGCTTGGTACCAGGGTTAGTTTAATGCGGCTAGTTTAATGCCTAAATTAGTAGGGTGACTTTGTATAAAAAGTATATGAGTGAAGTATCAGAGAGATCTTACAAAGTTTTCTTTTTCATATTTATAGCTGGCTGTAATGTTTAAGGCAGTTGTTGGAATAACTGTTAAGACATGTGGAAGCTTCTTGATTTGACATCTTTTATGATATGTAAGGAGAGCAAGTGATTATGGAATGTAATCGTACTTATGATAATTGTTTGTGCCATGGGCTTGAATTCAAACTAAGAACGAATTTAGGATACTTAGCATAAATGCCTCATGTCATCTTTCTAAAGGTATGTTAAGAGATTCAACATATACGGGATATTGGTGGCTGAATGAACGAGTATGCCAGATAAGCGAAAACTGACTATCAATAGCCCCTAGTCAATACTTTGTGGATCATATCAAGGTAAGGATTGGGTTGTATTGTGTTCATTTGGTGTATGACATCTTCACGGGTAGCTCATCGGTCTGCTAAGTTTTCCTTGTTTAAACCCATTATGGTGTACCCTTTGTGTGTCCTAACTTCGAAAGCACATTAACTTTGTTAGTATTAGAGCACTTTTGATTAGTGAAGTATGGAAGGTGTATTGGTGTTTATATGTATGTATTGTTGGTAGTTGTTGTGTCTTATCTGTTAGGGTTAGCAAAAAAACTATGAATCATTAATCGAATCCCAAACCGAACCTAATTGAACTAAAAATTCTGTTTCTCACATATGATTCGATTATCAATTCGATGTTGATCTTTTAGTTTGTGGTTTAATTCAGTATAGCAAACCAAACAAAATTGATTTCATAAAAAGAATCACATGACTTACTTACTGGTAGGCAAGACTCTAGTTTCCAAGCCTAAGCACTAAGAGGTAAGTCTTGAATCCAGATCTATACCTCTTCTTAATCTCATTTGTCTTCATTCCTCTGGAAAAGGAAAACACATAACCCATTTATGATAGCACATATACAATCATATGAAATCACGTACAGATTAGATACCTTCTTCTCAATCATCTATTGACTTTAGATCTATCTATCTATCTATCAATCTTATCGTTGTTCGAGGTAATTTTCTTGATTTCATGCATTAATTTTCTAGCCAAAAAAACCCCTCATTTTCTTGTTCTAATTCAGAAGAAAGATATCGAACCATTCTATTATTTTTGAGTTTTCACTCTAGAACTAAGTAAAGGCTGTGGGGGTGTTGGGTATAGATGCAAGTACTACGTGCGTACCGTGTGTGGAGTCATGCTAAACATGACTAAGGAAAAGACTTGAGTGACTTGTACGGGATGATCAGGAGAGAAGTGTAGGGAGGAGAAGTAGGTGATCTTAGTAAGGCTTTACTACATATGGTGACAGGTGAAGGAGCATGATGGAATTAAATTCCAAGATTAATGAAGAACGAGGTGGTGTTCTTGAAGTATTTAAGTGTTTGATCCTTGAGGCAAAGTTTCGGCAGAGTAACGGCGTTAATAGGGGGTTTTTCTTCTCTTTAAATGAGGATGTGAGTAGGGTATTTATAGGAAAGGGTAATTGATTATATCTATCAAATCATGATGGTCATTAATGGCTGAGATTAAAGCCCCTTAGTAATGGATCTGAAGTGAGCTATTTTCATAGGTTTAAGCCTAAGTAAAGGTTTTATTTATTATTCTAGTATAAGCCAAACCAAGAAAAGTTAGATTGATGGACCGATCCAACGGGCCTTACTCTAAGCCTACCAGGCTAAGTCTCCCTTGATCATCCCAATAATTTATGGGCTTAGCTCCTTGAGCCCTATTATCTTAGCCTGAGGAGTTAAATCCATTTGATTAATGGGCTTGAAGCCCAATATTAAATTTTACCCTCTACAAAGGCAAAATTAGTTTTTTTTTTTTTTTAGAGAATTTTAGCATTTTCTATTCAAGGATAAGTTTTATCAAGAGAAAAAGGACTACTCCATGCTGAAGCTAAAAGTTGACATCCAATTCATTTTTCCATCCCTTCATCTACATGTACGAACATGATAGGAAAATGTCTTTAATCATATTCTTTCATTATCATTGATGTGCATAGGTGATAATATTAAGTAGTTTCTTTCAAGATTGATAATGATAATAATAAGTAGATAATTGTATGTGCAATACTTTTCATATTCTTTTGTTACTTTAGACGATGATGAAATCGAAAATGAATTGTATTGGGTAATGTTGTTATTAATCTGTATGTACCTTTTCAATGTTTAACTAACGTTGATTTGATACTCTCTAGTGTTGTTGCTTATTTAGATTAGTTAGCACAATGATTGAATCTTTCAATTTAACATAGGATTGAAATGTGATTTTTTTTTCTTTTGGGTTATATGCTATGTGAAATTGAGTTCTAGTAAATTTTAGTGTTAGATTTATGGTTTCAAGTTGATGCTTTGGTAAGAAATTTGCTTTTTTCACTTTTGGAAAAAAATTTCCTAACCTCATTTGTGCTTCTAGTATTGTATCTACCAATTACATACTACTATATATGATAAATACTTGATAGGAATCTTGCTATACTTTTTCATTCATATAGAATGAAATGTGGTATCGAGAAGGACTAGACATAGACAATTCGTCCATCTCTTCCTTACATACTTAATTACATACATATCACATACAATCAAAGTACCCTTTTGTTTTTGTCGACAAATTTGAGTTCTAATATAGTTGATGTTGAGGTTCTTGCATGTTTGTTTAATAATGAGCTTAGTTCATTAGACCTTTAGCTTGTAGACTAATGTTTCAAAGCAAGCTATAAATGTAGAATTTTTGATAGGTTTGATCTTAATCTAAGTCTTGCTTTGTCTCAATTTGGCTCATTTATACTTTAAGTTGTTGTCAACTCTTTGGAATATAGAATTGATTTTCTAAAAAAGTTCTTATAAAGATAATTCTTGTCTAGTAATTCTATGAAACAATAGGAAATGGTAATTCCAATGGCATTTAGCATTTTTTCAGTTATACCTCATCAACTTTTGATGCAAGATTCATGGCCTCTGTTGGTGGTCATTGAAGTATTACATCATTTATTTATTTATCTCATCTCAATCTATTTTGTAGGAATTAGAGACATAAAACCATAACATAAAAAACAAAGTTTTGTTTTCACATATTGAAGGTCTTGAAATTGCTTTTTAAATATACTTATTTTTTACTTGGTGATCCAGTAGTTAGTAGGTCTTCAAATCACAAGGAGCCTATCCAATATCACAACAACTTTAGGCCCTCTCTTTTGGGGTTAAGTAGATGATGAAAAGACAAAAACTATAGTAGGTTTACATGTTATTATGTGATAAATGAAGCGAGTTTGTGAAAACATTGGAACTTTGACGTGAAAAGGGTTATCTTTTTCTTTTCTACCCTATCTATTGTGATTTATGCAGTTAAAGTTACATTGGTTTCTTGTACATATATTGCTGCAAATCATGACCAAGAATTGATAAGGCCAGTCACTGGACGGGTCTAAACTTGTAGGAAGCTCAAAAGAATTAACCGAAGGGGAAGGAATGCGCAAAAGGAATGAATGATGAATGAAAAGTAAGCAAAACCCACAAATAGCTCTAGAGGATATGACGTACTAATGGAACTTCCGAGAACTCACGACATAATTCAATATGATGAATGAATTAGTCTAGTGAGGTTACTTACCACCTAATCTTGCTTAAGGAAAAGGATAGGAGTGATACCAAGTATAAAATAGCAGAGTATTTATACTAGGAAGGAAAAATGCTCAAGTGTATTAATGATGATCTATCTACTTGCGGTTTAGAAATATAAAGGGTATTTATATCTAAGAATTTAGGGCAACTTGCCTAAAAAGGAAAAAACAAAATGGGTGTTACCTTAAAGTAATAATGTATAATAATACAAAAGGGTAAAAATGAATATTCACTAAAGCAATAATTAGTTGGGTGGATTTTACACGTAGTCCTGTACACATAGGGATGTAGTATTGGTGAGGTGGTTAGAAGATGCGAACAAAACAATACAACTGGTTGGCTTGTCTAAGCAAGGATGGATTATGTAGTTCGAGGTCTCTCTCTCGGTATCTCAGTAAAGGTGATGCCGAGTAAGCGGTTAAGCATTAGGGAGGATTGGATATTGTCTTGACCATTCGTTTCTTAGCATTCTATCTACGAAAGATTGTTAGTCATTCGGCATGGCTTAAGGAGTGACTTGGTAAGAAAGTAGTCAACCTCGGTTGGAGTAGAAGAATTGTCTCGTTAAACCTTCCAGTCCTTGGTCTCTACTGTAGGTCAACGGGCCAGTAGCTCGATTCTCATAAGATGCTATACATTAGATTAACATTTTGAAGAAAACCTTTATATGTGAATTATGATGAGGCAAAAGAGACGGTGATAAAGATGAATTGGGTTAAAGGGTCTCCCTATTAAAACATGCTTTTGGATTTTTAATATTCCTAAAGTTAGTAGTCCATTTTATGATTAAGTAAAGAAGTAGTAGAAAAGCAGTTTGTAAATTCCCAAAATTTAAGATGCTTTACATATATATATAAATAAAAATGTTTAAACCATGAACCGAACCATTTAATTTTAGCTTTAAAAATTTTACAAACTAAATCATTAATTTTAGGTTTAGTTTGGTAGGAGAACAAACTATACCAAACCAAATTATGCCCATCCTTATTATCTATAGCTATTGTAGTAAGAGCTTATGTGTATTAAAGTTGTCAATGTGTGATTGTTGTGGTTTTTGTAGTTGAGAGCTACTGTAATCAAAGTTGTAAGTGTTAAGTGGTGATTTTAAAGTTATTAAGATAGTATAGTTGATACTATGTTTTCCTCTGTTCCAACATTTGCAAACAAAGCACGTTAGTTTATTATGTTGAGTAAGTTGTTTGAAGTTGTGCTAGTTATTACAGTAATACAGTTGAGGTTGTAGACATAGGAGTCACTCGACAATTGTTAGTGGTGGTTCTTGTGGTTTTGAAACTATTTTAGGTGAGAAAGTGATTCTGTTATTAAGGATGTCGGATTCAATTGTTCGAGTTACTGTTGGAGACAACAAGATTGGAGCTCACGACTCAGGCCAGTAAGGTTTGTTGAAGACTAACTTGATAGGCTTACGAATTTAGTGAAGAGCTTAGTTACTTCCATGAGAGATAATAGACAACCCCTTAGGATTAGCAGAACCAAGGCTAAGTTAATGAAGTGCTTTACAAAAGTTATGGCTACATAGGCTGACCTAATTACCCAATTCAACAAAACCAAGCTGGATGAGTAAAGAGGCTTATCTAACAAAGATTTGCCTTAGATGAAATTAAGGAGGTAGATGAAAAGGTGAAAGAAGATGATAGGGAGTATTTTGAACCTAGAAAGCAAGGATGTCGAGCTCCTCAAGAGCTTGGCAATGTCAAAGTCCAAATTCTGATCTTTTTATGGGAATGATGATGTCGATGAGTATCTTGAGTGGGAAGAAAAGGTTGAGAAAGTATTTAACTATGATGAATATGCTGAGGATGTCAAGGTTCATCTTACTACCATTGAATTCTCTAGTTATGTCTTTGTAGATGCTTAATTTTTGCCTCCTTTATTTTTATTTTTATTATTTTTCTTTTTTTTTCTCATTAAGCGCTAAATTAGAAAAAATGAAAAAAATTAGGAAATTAAAGAAAACCCAAAAAATTAAGAAATTTAGGAAAAATTAATAATTTTAGGAAAATACAAAAATTACAAAAATAAGAAAATGAAAAAAAATAAGAGATTTAGAAAAATATCAAAAATAAGAGGAAATACAAAAAATAAGAAATTTAGAAAATAAGAAAATTTTAGAAAAATTGAAAAATTGAAAAAAAAAATATTTTTGAAAATAACATTTCATTAAGGTAGATTTTTTACTTTTTAATTAGATTTAGAAAATGGATCGTTGAACTTGAGCTTAGATTAAATCTAGCCGAGACTGATCAAGTCCATATATGTAATTTAGTTTCACATATGGATAAAGTATAAACCAACAGCCTGATGGTTAAATACATGGATTTGGTTTGGGTATTGAGTGTAAGGTCTTAGATTCAAATCTTGGTAAAGGCAGAGAGGTCTTTTCATTTTTTGTTAGCTAGCACACTACCACGTTTTAGAATCTTGCTATGCTACATAAACTAACACGTAGCAAGTCGGGGTTGGTTGAGATTGGATGATGTAGCACCACATCAACACCATGTAAGCACTTTTCATCACCTTCCCTCAATTTTCTCTCATTTTCTCCCGATTTTCCTCTTTCCTTCTTAAGAATAAGCTCAACCCCCTCACTTTGGCCTTTAATTTCGTGCTTTTCCTTACTGAAACACACCAATTAATGGTGTGAATTCATCCTTCACATGGCCTACTTCAAATCAAATACAATAATACATCCAAATTTAATCTATGGTGCATTCAAATCGAGCTTCAAAGATTTAAAAAAAATGGGAATTTCAAATGACCCGCATTTACTCCTATTCGAACTTTCCTTCATTTTTAGGTTGATTTCGAGTATAAATATGGTGTTAGGGGATGTTCACAAATACGAACAGCTACCTACAAACACTAATGAGTTTTCTCTCTCCTCTTTCTCTCATTTTCTCTCTCTAGACACAGGTCTCTCACTCTCTCTCCCTTCAAATCTCTCTCTCTTTAGCTCATTACTACCAGCTGCCACCCTTAATAGCTTCCCTATACCATTAGCTACTAAATCTAACCAACCCCACACCTCGTCGTAGGCCTTAACTGCCTTGCCAAACCACCAACTCGCGTCTACCCTCTCTTAATCCACCACTTTTAATCACCCTAGGCCCAAGATAATCTTACGACCGAACTTAGCTCCCCGTAAAACCACCAAACCAATACCCCCCTCTTGCCCAACAACTCTAGAACATGACCACCAAAATACCGCTGGCTAACACTTCACACCACCCTCTAAACCACCTCCAAACACTGCGGCGTCGAGCTTACCCCTCCATCTCCAATTCGAAACACATGAAACACTCTTCACCCCTTTGATTTGGCCACTAAACCAAGCAAAACCCATCTTTACAGCCACTACTTTTTCTACTCCAACTGTGACCTAAATCTATTGGAGTGACCCGACCAAGATCCAACTCGAAATCCAAGATTCGCTTCAATTTGACCTGACCCGTGTCTGTCGTTGTCTAAATTAGCCCTGATCCTCTTTCTGATTTATTTATTTATTTTTATTATTATTTTATTTATTCATTTATTTTTCAATTTTTTTTGTGTAAATGTAATAACACCAAAAGAAAAAAAAAAGCAAAGAAAAAGAACGACAAACAAAAAGAAAGAGAAGAAAAACAAAAAAAAAAAAAACAAAAGGAGAAAGAAAAAAGAAGTAGTCTATTTGTTTATTTATTTTAATAGAAATAGATAGAATAAGTATAAAATGAATAAGCTAATATAATAAAAATAAAAATAAGTAAATAGGTTAGTGAACAAAAATTATTTTGACACTTAGAAAAATAGAGTTTTCTAAAAATAAATGAAAATAAATAGACATTTTTCCAAATTAAGATCATCTAGAATTTCCAAAACTAAAAACTAATTTAGGGGCCATTAGGAAATTTTTTTAAGTAAATCAAAATGGGTAAAAACATAAACATAGCAATTTTAAAAACTAAAATCAACTCAACCTACTAAAGCTTTTTCATTAAAAGAACTATGTACGTTTGATTCTGAATAGTGGGTATGTAGGCATTTACGGGGCGACGATAAAAATTAAAAAAACTAATTTCCTTTTTTCTTTAGTTTAGATTATTTTATTTATTCAATTATGGTAACCAATAATCAAGTTTTGCTTTTTAAAATTAAAAGATGATTTTTAAGTTTAATTCTAATTTTTGAAAGTTAATGGTACCGGCAAGGGTTTAAAAGTCATAACTTATGGATCTAAATTCTTTGGTTTTAAAAACTGTTTTGTAAAATTAGTTTTAATTGTTAGATTAGTGGCTACGTTATAACCAATTCACTAAATTGGTTATAACTTAATTGTTTTTCTCGACTTCGATCGAGTGGTGACTCCAAAGTTGTTTAAAAAAAAAGGAATAGTTTTCTTTAAACCCTAGTTGAGGATTGGTATTAAATTGATAAGGTTTAGCATTGATCGGTTTAAAGAAAGCCTATTTTATAAAAAGAACCTAAAGGGTGAAAATCTAAGCTCAACAACTTAGCAACTCCATTAGGGACCATCAAGAGGGTTAACTATTCGACTTTCCAAAATTAAAATTAATCCCTAAAAACCACCTTTGTGTAATTTATTTACTTATTCATCCTTTGTTTATACCATAGTTGTACTAACATTTTCTTTATAAGTTGAGTTTTATTTATTTAATTTAGGAAGAATTTATTTTATGCACCATAAATGTATAATAGATACGATCAAACTTGAACCGTCTTAGGACCTTAGGACAAAGGGACATTGTGTAAGTTCTAGGTGTTGTGGTGTAACCATCGCTTGTGGTTGATTAGGCCCTTCCCACTTAAGCTCAATGTAACTAATGAAAGTGTTTTTTAACAGGTGAGGTCACAAAGCTTAAGGACCTTTTCAAGACCTACCTTAATTGCATATACTCCCCTCTAAGCTTAGATTAATACAATACCCTTAAGAAATTGCAACTCTACTAATCGTTCAAGATTTTTAATGCAATTAAGTTTTTGAAAATAATAGTAGGGTTGCAACTTAAGGAGATAATGTATTAACTTAAACAATCCCAATACTTGCATATTTCCATGTGCTTTCTTTTCTACATTAATGATTGATTGTTGTCTATGAAATATATAGACCTAAGAATGGCGAGTAACTAATAAGAGAATAATCAAAGATTGTTGTAAGTCCTACAACCAATCACTTAAGGTTTCGATTGGATGAAAGATCCGATCAAACCTAAATTATAAACTATTGAGAGGAATATTAGTAAAAATGACCCCGTAAACGTGAATTTAAGAAAATAAGTAATAAAATAGGAGACTATAAAATTTTCAAAATTTAAGCATAATAATTGCTAATTATTGAAAAGACAAAAAGTGTAATCTAATAACTAATAAATTACTAGAGATAGATTATATGTATACTAAAAATAATAGAATGACCTAAATAATATTTAAGAATATTTATTTGTACTATATATGAATTTACATGTAAGTATAAATACGCGTAATTTCTTAAAATACGCGAAATGTGTTAAAATAATACAAAATACTTAAAGAAAATTCATAATTAAATAAGGAAAAATCAAGAAAAATTAGGAAAAATCATGAATGATCCAGAATTGGGTCGTAGCAGCTGGGAAAAATAGGAAAAAATTCAGCTAATTAGAATAAGCCAACATAAAAGCCAAAAATTAAAAGATAAGGCAATTGTCTTGTCCCATTTAATCCACAATAAATCCTCTAAAGCCCTATAAATAGCAGGAAAAATTCAGGAACTCATTTAGATAGTTAGAAATCAGAAAAAATTAGGGAGAGATGAAAATTGAGAGAAAAGTATCGCATTACAAATTATAAGATAAGTAGTGACTATATCACTACATTGAGATAGGCGTTAATCGAATTTAACTGTAGTGATGGGATCAAATGGAGAACTTGGTGATTAGTTGAGGTGATTTAAGAGGAATGAAGGATAATCCCTGATTTAATCCAGAATTGAGATATGGAGAACAATATTATAATTAGTTAGTTAGGATATGTTAATATTATGGACAGAATTACTGAAGAGTTTGTTAATGGAGTTGTATGGAAATTGATGAGAAGTGATGAGACTTATGGTCAATAACGAAGATTAATCTGAGCTTTAGCATAATAAGAATCATGTGATATGACTTATTGAATAAGGATGACTTGGAAGTAAAGAATTATAACTCAAGTAATACTAGTAAGATTATGTAGTAACAATAGAAGAGAGATACCTTATTCTGTTAATATGACTTGTACTGCAACTAGTACATCATATTTCTTTAGATGATTAACCCCAAAAGTTTATTGAGTGTCTTTCACATTCTCCTGGATCAGTTAGAGTAGGTTAAAATTATATACAGTATGAGAATACAGTATATGAGGTGATAGTTGATTATAGTATTGAGGAGAATAGTAATGATAAGGTAAATGGAATGATTACTAATCCTGATTTTCTTATTAAAGTATAATGTTTTGAATCATCAAATGGAAATGATACTCAATGAATGAGAAGATGAATGTGGCAGAAATTTGAATGATGAATACAATGTACTAGTTGGTTATATATTTGTTAGGAGTTGGAATTGATCATATGATTAGCTATTTGTATAAGTTAAGATCCTATTGATTTTTTAATAGATATAGTTGTGCTCATTAAGGGATGTGTATCCTTTGGACATGTACATATGCTATAGTGTATTATACACTTATGAGTAAGAATGTACAAGGGGATTGGATGTGTCTTAGGTGACCGATCTTGGAAGTGCTTTATAAGAATTTGTGTTTTATTGAAGTGATTTAAGTTGAATGAAGGAGAATTTTGAGTTAATATAGATTGAGATGTAAAGAACATTGATGTAACTGATTGGTGGGATATGCTGATATTGTGGATGAAATTCTTAAGAAATTTGTTGATGAAATTGTGTTGTAATCGGTGAGATGTGATGAAGTGACGAGACTCATGAATAATAGTGAATCATGAATTGGAGAATTATAGTTTGGAGTAATAATTAAGTGTCCGTAAAGCCAAATGAATATGAAATGGGTCATGAGATCTTTATGTAGTGCTGAGGCAAGTACAATGATATTATTATATAGTACTTATAAGTGGTAAATAAGATAGATAACTATTAAATGATACATAAGAAATAAAGTAAAATTGCTACGTAAACTACAACTGAGTAAGTATCCAAGCACCCTAAAATATTAGTAGGATGAGTAACAAGCAACAGTAGAAATGGAATTAAAGTAACTAGTTGGAGACAATTAGAACTTTTGATCAACAGTTACTTAGTTATCCTAAGGATCCATCTAGAAAGGTATAACTTTCCAAAAAGTAAATTTTATGAGACAGTTATCTATTGGTAAACTAATTAGGATAAGGAATGTTAATCACAGATAGCATTTAAAAATCCAAACTTAAAAAAAAAAGTTAGGCGATAAGTGGTGATTTTAGCAAGGGAATTTCATTTGATCTTAGTTGAATAATAATAAGTATGAAAAAAAAAAGATTGGTTGATGAGTACCCTCACCGTAGAATATACAAATTGGATGAAATGCAAGTGCAATGATGATATTGAAGTATTCATTTCCTACAAGTTAGAAACTAGTGAACAGGAAAGGATTTAAGATGATTAGGATTATCGTTGCCTATAAATTTAGAATTTATATTGGAAGAAGGATATTAATCCATAGAATTGTAAGATATGATGGAAATGAAATTTAATAAGAAAGCTACTGATGGTGGATTATGAGAAGTTAGTTGATATCTATAAAGGAGAGATTGGTAAATATACCAATAAGTATTATATCTACTAGGAACATATAAAAGTTCAAATGTATTTCTGAAGATTATTTTGTGGAAATTTGAATCTCATGATTAAGTTAATCAAGAATCAAACTTATGGTTGAAACTCTGTATTGGATGTTGTAAATGAGGCCTTAAGAGTTTGAGGAGTGATTGTTGATTTCTAGAATAATATTAGAGTAGAGTGACATCAAGAAAGGATTAGTGCACAAATAAGATTCATGGAATTGGGAGAAAAAAATACATGCCAACCGTATATGAAAACACTTATGGTGGTATCCGTCAATAATATTTTGATATATAAGGTATTTGTGGATAGCATTAATGAAGTTGAGTAATCATAAGTAGTATATTGAAATGGAAGACATGTGATTTTCGGAAAAGAGAATACGTTTTCATCAAGTTCGTTATATTTGGAGAAGGTATTTCGGTGGATATTAAAAACGTCGAATTGATGATTAGAGGAAAAATCTATTGAAGTAATCCAGTATACGAAGAAGCTATGAAACTACAATGTACTTCATATTAGCAATTGCAATAGGTAATCCAACAGGAACATGGCAAATCTGAATTGTCCAATTGTTATTGTTGAGTCTCATGTCATGTCAATCTGATCAGTGTATTCTGTTGTGTCATGTTTTGTCAGATAGTTAGTCCTTCTTAGTACTGTCTCTTTTGTTGAGTCTGTCAGTCAACAGTTGCATTCATCCTTCTCGAGTCAAGTTAAGTCAAGTCAAGTCAAATTGAGTTGTTAACCATCTCATTTGAATTCGAGATGGAGAAGTGTCAAGATTTGCCAAATTTGCTTCTGTTTATCCTATGCTAAGTTGTATGAAGAACAAATGAGAAGCTATGATGGTAGCATAATCATTTGAGTGGAAGATTTTGGATGAAAGGAAAGGTGATGATATGAAGTGAATTTAGAACCACTAATGATCATAAATAAAATTTAAGAAACAATCAAACAAAGAATAAATGAAGAATAAACCAATAAGAAAATTTGCAAGATCGTAAAGCTAAGATATGAGATAATACGATATGACTAGGAGACTATAGCGATGAAATAAGCCCTGATCAGGAATGTAAAGAAAGGAGGATTAAGAGATCGAGCAAAGGTCTAAGTAGAGAAGGAATGGAATGTTAATTAGAAAGCAATTCGGGAACTTAATTAATAGATTACATAGAAGTTTCATTTGATGATAGCTCTGTAGAATGGAAGATGGGAGTTAAGGTTATGAAGTAACCCCAAAAAAATACTGGATAATCAGGTTTAGAAGTTCAAGAGTTAAGACTCGGAATAGGTAAAGATACGACCGAACGAAGGTCAAGGCTTAGAAACTAAAGTAGAGCTCAATGTAGCAAAGACAAAGTATTACTTGTGGTTTGTAGAGTAGTAATAATATATAAACTACCAATCCTAGCAAGTAAGTAATACATAGATATACAGTAGTTTCGAGGACGAAACTATTTTAAAGGGGGGTAGAAATGTAAGCCCTACAACCAATCATTCAAGGTTTCGATCGGTTGAAAGATCCGATCAAGCCTAAATTATAAACTATTGAAAGGAATATTAGTAAAAATGACCCCGTAAACGTGAATTTAAGAAAATAAGTAATAAAATAGGAGACTATAAAATTTTCAAAATTTAAGCATAATAATTGCTAATTATTGAAAAGGCAAAAAGTGTAATATAATAACTAATAAATTACTAGAGATAGATTATATGTATACTAAAAATAATAGAATGACCTAAATAATATTTAAGAATATTTATTTGTACTATATATGAATTTACATGTAAGTATAAATAAGCGTAATTTCTTAAAATACGCGAAATGTGTTAAAATAATACAAAATACTTAAAGAAAATTCATAATTAAATAAGAAAAAATCAAGAAAAATTAGGAAAAATCATGAATGATCCAGAATTAGGTCGTGGCAGCTGGGAAAAATAAGAAAAAATTCGGCCAATTAGAATAAGCCAACATAAAAGCCAAAAATCAAGGGATAAGGCAATTGTCTTGTCCCATTTAATGCACAATAAATCCTCTAAAGCCCTATAAATAGCAGGAAAAATTCAAGAACTTATTTGGATAGTTAGAAATCAGAAAAAATTAGGGAGAGACGAAAATTGAGAGAAAAATTCGGTTTAGAAAAAAATTAGAAAAACTGTGTAATTAGGGCTTTCAAAGGAAACCCATACAGATGAGGAGCTGGGAGTGGACGGCCAACACCACCACATGGTGGTGTCAGTGCCCAGGCCGGCCGACAAGGCCAGGGCGGCTCGCGGTGGCCGGAGCCACCCAAATCGGTGAGCCCGATTTTGTACAATTTTGTAAAAATAGTAAATATTATTAGAAAATTATGAATTTTGTTATTATGGGATATTTTTATATATAGTTTGTTGGAAAAATATTATTTTGATGAAAAAATGTCCCGTAATATAGGGTCCTTAAGAAATCATGCAAAACTGAGTACATTTCGGTTTAGAAATAAATGACCTTAGGAGTGTAGTTTGGAGCTCAATTTTTTTCTATATGATGCTCATGTGATATAGAACAATACTATGAAGCCATTTTTTTAAAATTAATTTTTGAAATTTTTAAGTTAATTTTTAGCCCTAAAATGATGGAAAAATTGGGTAATTTGGAGTTAATTAGGTGATTAGGATATGAATTACTGATTTAGATAGTACTTAGATGTTTAAGGATGTTAATCTCTGATGTGGAAACCTAATCCTAGTCTATGGAGTGTTAAGTGTAAGTAATGAAGGTGTTATGTGGTAAATGTAGAAAATTAGGAATATGTAGAAAATTAGGAATATGTAGAATTGAAAATTAATAAATATGGAAAAATTAGGTTTAATTAGATAATAAAATGATGAAAATCAGAACATAACGTATCTGAAACAAAATTCAATTTTAAGTAATTATATGAAAAATGTAAAAATTTCTCACAACATGAGTAAATTCGATACACTAATACGGATTTAAGTGTACCGGATGGAATAAAATGCTGAATAGGGGTAGTGATCGTATTTAGGGTATCTGGAAATAATGTGGTTAGTTTCACATTATGAGTTGAAATAAATTTCTAGGGTCCGGATACAAAACAGTACCTATAAATCGAACTAGAATCTAATTTAGAAATCGATGCGGAACCTGAACCTAAACCCAAACCTAGAATAATTATAAAAGACTTAAGACCTAGATAATTAGGTATATTAAACCCTAAACAACACATAACAATAAGCGTTATAGGATAAACAAACTTATAATAGTTATATGAAAAGCTGAAACTACGTTTGTGTTACAGGGATGATCGGCGATGGCCTGAGCAAATCGAACCTTGAGTGAGTGAGCGAGGAGTCGAGGTATGTTAGGATTAATACGATGTTGTATTTTGGAGGCTTAAGATTATGCTTGGTTGTGCTTGTTAGATAGTTGAATGTGTGCATGTGCTTGATTATGGGTGATGTTATAATTCTGTTTGTTGTTCTAGCATATATTGTATGAATTGTATGAAAGGATTGATCACCCTAAACTAGACTTAATCAAATATCCGACCAGTAATCATAATCGGACATGCATGGCAACCCGTTAGGGGAACTTAGGACTCTCCGGCTAAATACCGACCCCTTCGGAAGGGATAGCGCATGATTGCAAAATGGTCCCTTCTTCATCCTCAGTCAAACTAAGTGACAGGAGAGGAGGTCATGGCGAGGGTGAAGATAGTGGTTCGAAGGTGGTCGCGGGAGGAGCAAGGTCTCCATTACACAAGCCTGGGTTTGGTCGTGAGTTGTTGCATTAACGGCAACTCCTCAACTCGGATTAGAGCGGGCGCAATTTCTCTAATCTCACGATGGGCCGGACAACGTCGTGCGATGGCATTTGCTTGTACATGCATTGCACTTAATAAGTGATTGAAAATCTTGTTGTGTGTATAGTATAGTTTTAAGTTCTCCGTCCTAACTTACTGAGCTGTAGTTGCTTACATCCCTATAGACATCGTACAGGTGCTGGCTAAGAAGCGGCCATAACTACTCTGAAGCTAGCAACTGCTGGATCCTGAGGAGTGAGGAAAAATATTGAAGAACGAACATATATTTTTAAGGTTTAAGCTTTTACTTTAGAACTTCTCATTTTTTTTAATAATGTAATAACTAGGAAATATATTTCGGAGAAACATTGCAAACAATAATTGTAATCACTAAATTATAGTGAATATATGCATTTCCTCACTTTCTTAGAGGAATGATTTATTTAAATTACAAACTGTTTACTTCAAAGCGGGTTAGTCGTTGACGCCTTGTGTAGATCAGGTCTAAGATAGCGGTTGTAAGGACAACTTCTATCTTAGGGTGGTTTACACGGCGGGGTTGTTACGATTTTGCCGGTTCGGGGCGTGACAATTGCCAGTTGCCTTAAGAGTCCATGAGCAGCTGCTACAATCTGAAGCTACCTAATGGAAGTAGAAGGCTAGGTATGTTGAGGCCTCTAATAGGGCCTTGTTAGCTCAAGTTGAAAAAAACGAGAGGATCATAAATTAGGCTTTAGAAATGCTGGACAACATTAAAGCCCAATTGCAAGAGTTAGATTAGAAACTTTAAATGGAGTTGAAGGGCTTTGAATAAATTTTAAGTTTCAAATAATTGTTAGGTTTCCTTTTCCCTGTACTCTGATCTTTTCAAAATAATTTTTTTCTCTTTATCCTATCATTCTTTGTTCTTTCTTTTTTTGTAGGTGGTCCTTCAATAGAGTTTATCTAACCATTCACTCTCTCACTCGAAGGAATACAATTAATAAAAAAAAAAAATCCTTCATCTTTATTTGGTTTCTATTAAATAAAGCTTTATCTTTCTCTCTCTTAAAAAAAAGAAAATAAAAGAAAAAGAAAAGTTGTTAATGGGTAAAGAATTCTTCTAACTAGGTTTGCATGGCTGATGATAGACTTGCCTCCCTAAAAAGGATGATGTATTAGATGGCCCAACAATGGCATTTTTGTTCCCAATAATCAACACTTTCTAGATATCTTAAGATTTGAACTTGGAAAGGAGACTCTTGAATCTGGAAGAAAGGGTAGCCACAATACAAAAGAGCATTACAGATCTAAAAATAGCAATGAGCCCCGTGCTTAGAAGATTCCAACACTGGATGTTCAGTACTAATCAAATGTTAGTAAGCCTAAGTGATGAAGGAGGCCTAACAAGGAAAAATCCAAGAAGGAATGAGAAAAAAACAAACCTAAAGGACTCAAAGGAGGCAATTCACCCAATTGGAGATCTCAATAACCCAACTCTTTTATCATTTGAAACCAGCAAGGGTTATAGCTTGTGAAGCCCCTAATCCGAATTACAAACCACGCAGCTTTGACCTAAAAGCAAGATGCGGCTATCATATGGGTTAGAAGGGCCGCTCTATTAAAAAATGTTGCAGATTGAAGAATATGATTCAAGACCTGATTGATGCAAAAGTTATTCAACCAAATCTACAACAAGACATTCCTTCTTTAAGTCATGGGGATAGTCCAACTAAGTCGCCTAAAGCCCATTTCTTTTGAGCTTACCAATGCCTTATGATAAACTCATGGGTTGTATCAAGTAATTGGGTGCTTATTAAGATAAGGGCAAAGAAAGTTGTTTTCAATAAAGTCTATAATAGCTAGAATAATATAGTTGCTTTTTCAATGAAATGATTGCAATGTTATTTGGGCAAATAAATTCCTCCTCAATAAATCGGTAACTCACTTTTAAAAAGGTTTAGAATAAGAAGAGGCAAACTATTTTCAATACACTAATCTAAAATACTTTGAGAGGTTGAACGACACAAAAGTGAGGATACTTTAGACTCATTCCTTAAAGGAGGTCTACTTTGAATGCGATGTGCAGATCAAAATGAAATTAGGCATTCATTTCTCGAATCTTAAACATAGACATCTCTTGTTTATCCTATTAAACCTATTTGAAAATTTTTTCAAATTTAAACCCTGTCGAAAACCTCCCCACAATGGGGCAATTCGGAGGTTAGGGTTATTAATAAGGAGAGAGGGATTAAAATTGGTTTGTACTTGCTTCAGTAACGTTAAATTCAAAAGTAAATTTTATTTTTGATACGTTATGCTTTTTCTTTTCTTTTCTTTTTTTTTTTTTAACTAAGGAAGAGCCACATCCTTTTTAAACATGTTAAGCTTTTAATTACCTTACCCGAGCCCATACAATAGAAATCAATGAATTTAGGACCCTAAATTGCTTAAAAGGTAGAAAATTGGCTTGAGGCCGAAAGAAGAAGAAAGAACAACAAAAGAATAATGAGGCAAAGTAATGAGAAAATAGAAAAAGGAAAAGAAGTTGGAAAATTAGGCTCAAGTATAAGCCAGGAGCCAAGTGAAAGCCATATCATATCCCAATAGAGGCAATCAAATCAAAAGTCAAAGCCTAAATAGCCCCAAAGACACAAAGCCTTAAATCACAATCCAAGCGTAAAAACCTAAAATCTCTACATCTGCTTCGAAGCCTCTCTTACACTTGGCTTTCCTACTCACAATACTACCCTTACATTTATCTTTAATAAAAGTTGTTTTTGAAGTTGGGATAAGTATATTTCTAATTGTTCCTAGGGTTCTCGAGTTGTATACCTGAGATTAATATTTCAAAATAAGCTTCTTTGTTAGTTCTTTTTGAAACCCTTAGACTAAAAGCCTAAATTCATAATGTTAAACCAAAAAAAGCCTAAATTCATAATGTTAAACCAAAAAAGACCTAATGGATTGATCAAGTTGTATCACATGCAAAATGGACTATAATTTTAATACTATAGTCAAGAGTGTAATATGGGCTGAGAGTTTGCAAGGAAGTCTTCTTCGACTAAACTAGTCATGAGTTACCTTTTAAGGATGTTTGAAATCATAAGGCCTTACCAAATAACTCGACATCCAAGTTAAGGGGAACATAAGAGGCCTTATGTGATTATTAAGGAAGGGTTTTTATCTGTTAGCAGATTAAAAAAAAAAAAAAGAAGAAGAAAAAGAAAAAGAGAGAGAAAGTATTTTAAGTCTATGTCGACTCAAGTGGCTAAGCTTTCAATCCATTCTTAAAAAAAAAAAGGGTTAAGAGTTGGGGATTTTCTCATTCTTCCCAAAATAAAGGAAATTATCCCCATCATCTTTTTCAACATAAATAGTCTTCATAAAAAGGGTTTTCTATAAATATTTTCCTCAAAATCGGGTAATGTTTCGGATAAGCTCTCAATTGGGTTATCCTGCCTTCCATCCATTCATCTCTCTTCAATGTTTTTAGCAAACCGTTAAGCCACTTCTGTTCCTCGATTCCCTTTAGTGTGCCCATAGGGCCCTTCCCCTCTGTTCACTAAGTTCCTCTTAGCAAGCCCCTATGATGCTCTTCTTCATCAGTTTCTTTTAGGCCATCCTTCTAAACGTAATCTCAACTTAGTCTCATTTCTAAGTGTCTCTCAGGTGAGCCTATAGGGCGCTTCCTCGTCCACTAATCTTTCTTCAAACATTTCAGTAGGATCATAGAGCAATTCCCTTCATCATTCTCTTTAAGGTTTTGTTTTGTTTTGTTTTTTCTTTTTTTTTTATGGGCTTATAGGGTGTTTCTTTTCCTTTTAGTGAGCCTATAGGATGCTTGATTTCTTTAGGTAAGCCCATCGGACCCCTCTATTCACAAAAATTTCTCTTCGCAAGCTCGTAGAGCACCCCTCCCAACAGTCCTTTTAAACCAGCCCATAAGGCATTCATTATTCACATTTAGTGTTCAGCTAGCTTCGAAGACACAATCTTAACTCAATCTCTTTTCCAAAATCTCATTCTTCTTAATAAGCCCGTAGGGCATTTCCACTATGTTCGCCAAATTTCTCTCAAGCAAGCCCATAAGGCATTTCCACTCAATTCACCAAATTTTTCTCAAGTAGGTCCAAAGGATACTTCCTTTCACCAAGTTTTCTCTTAGCAAGCTCATAGGGTACTTCTCTTCATCGGTTCCTTTTGACATAACACTAAGTTTAAGGTTACTAGTTTTCGAAAGGCGCTCTCGCCTAGGTTAGTAAGCCTTGTGAGGTACAACTAGCTTTTAAATTGATCTGAGCTCAAGGTTGCTAGTCTTTAAAAGATGCTCCCGCTTAGGTTAGTAAGCTTAGTGAGGTACGGCTAAGTTTTAGGTTGATCTCAGTTTAAGGTTGCTAATCCTTAAGAGGCACTCTCTCCTAAGTTAGTAAACCTTGTGAGGCACGATTAGGTTTTTGATCGATCCCAGTTTAGGGTTGCTAGTCCTTGAGAAATATTCCTACTTATATTAGTAAGCCTAGTAAGGCACTGCTAGGTTTTAGATCGATCCTAGTTTAGGATTGTTAGTCCTCGAAAGACGTTCCTACCTAGGTTAGTCAGCCTTATGAGGTACAACCAGGTTTTAGATTGATCTTAGTTTAGGGTTGCTAATCTCCGAGAGATGCTCTTGCCTAATTTAGTGAGCCTAATGAGGCATGACTAGGTTTTAGATCGATCCTGACTTAGGGTTGCTAGTCTTTGAGAGATGCTCTCGCTTAGGTTAGTGAGCTTTGTAAGGTACAGCTAATTTTTAGATCAATCCTAGTTTAGGGTTGCTACTCCTTAAGAAACACTTTCGCCTAGGTTAATAAGTCTTATGAGGTACAACTAGGTTTTAGATTGATCCCAGTTTAGGGTTGCTAATCCTCGAAAGACGCTCCTTCCTAAGTTAGTGAACCTTGTTGGGTACGGCCAAGTTTTAGATCGATCCCAAATTAGGGTTGCTAGTTCCTGAGAGACACTCCCGCCTAGGTTAATGAGCCTAGTAAGATATGACCAGGTTTTAGATCGATCCTAGCTTAGGATTTCTAGTCTCCGAGAGATGCTCTCGCCTAGGTTAGTAAGCCTTATGAGGTATGATAAGGTTATAGATCAATCCTAGTTTAGGATTATTAGTCCTTGAGAGATGCTCCTACCTAGGTAAGTAAGTCTTGTGAGGTATGACTAGGTTTTAGATTAATCTCAGTTTAGGGTTATTAGTCCCCGAGAGACGCTCCTGTCTAGGTTAGTGAGCTTAGTAAGCCATGGCCAAGTTTTAGATTGATCCCAGTTTAGAGTTGTTAGTCTCTGAGAGATGCTTTTGCTTAAGTTAGTGAGCCTAGTGAGGCATGGTTAGGTTTTAGATTAATCCCAGCTTAGGGTTATTAATCCTTGAGAGATGCTCCTACCTTAGTTAGTGAGCCTTATGAGGTACAACCGGGTTTTAGATCGATCCTAGTTTAGGGTTGCTAGTCCTCAAGAGACGCTCCCATTTAGGTCAGTGAGTCTTGTGTAGCACGACTAGGTTTTAGATCGATCCCAATTTAGGATTGTTAATCTTTGAGAGACACTCCCACCTAGGTTAATGAGCCTAGTAGGGCATAGCTAGGTTTTAGATCGATCCTAGTTTAGGGTTGCTTATCCCTGAAAAATGCTCTTGTCTAGGTTAGTAAGCCTTATGAGGTACAACCAAGTTTTGGATCGTTCTTAGGTTAGGGTTGCTAGTCTCCAAGAGATGTTCCCCCTTAGGTAAGTAAGCCTAGTGAGGTACGGCTAAGTTTTAGATCAATCCCAATTTAAGGTTGCTAATCTCGAAGAGATGTTCCCGCCTATGTTAGTGAGCTTAATGAGGCACGGTTAGGTTTTAGATCAATCCTAAGTGAGGGTTACTAGTTCTCAAGAGACGCTTTCATCTAAGTTAGTGAGCCTAGTGAGGTACGGCGAAGTTTTAGATCGATCCCAGTTTAGGGTTGTTAGTCCCCGAAAAACATTCCCGTTTAGGTTAGTGAGCCTTATGACGTACGACCAGGTTTTAGATCAAACCTAGTTTATGGTTGCTAGTCCCCGAAAGATGCGCCTGCCTAAGTTAGTGAGCCTAGTGAGGCACGGCTAGGTTTTAAATCGATCCTAGCTTAAGGTTACCAATCCCCAAGAGATGCTCCTACTTAGGTTAGTGAGCTTTGAGAGGTATGACTAGGTTTTAGATCGATCCCAGCTTAAAGCTGCTAGTTCTTAAGAGACGCTCCCACTTAGGTTAGTGAGCTTGGTAAGGTACGTTTAGGTTTTAGATTGATCCCACATTAGGGTTATTAGTCCTTGAGAGATGCTCACGCTTAGGTTAGTGAGCTTTATGAGGCACAGCCAGGTCTTAGATCAATTCTACTTACCCTTTAAAGACACTCCTAACTAGGATAGTGAGCCTAAAGGGGCACGACTAGGTTTCATTTCTTCATCTAAATTGATTTTAGGATTATTATAGTTGTTTTAGAGTCATCTGGGCAAAAATAGTGTCTCTTTGTCTTTATGGTAAAATTCTATTCAAACTTTGCCATAAAGAGAGATAGCTGTAGACAACTATATTTTGTTTCCTCTATTTTTATTTTTATTATTTTTCTTTCTTCCCATCAGGACCTAAATTAGAAAAAAAAAATTAGGAAATTAAAGAAAACCTAAAAAATTGAGAAATTTAGGAAAAATAATAATTTTAGGAAAATACAAAAAATAAGAAAATGCACAAAAAATGAGAAATTCATAAAAATATCAAAAATAGGAGGAAACACAAAAAATAAGAAATTTAGAAAATTAGAAAATTGAAAAATTTTAGAAAAACTAAAAAAAAAAATTGAATATAACATTTTATTAGGGTATATTTTTTATTTTTTAATTAGATTTAAAAGTTGGGCCATTGAATCTAAGCTTAGATTAAATCTAGCCTAAGCTGACCGAGTCCAATACATATGGACAAGGCATAGGCCAATGGTCTGATAGTTAAATACATGGATTTGGTTTAGGCATTGAATGTGAGGTCTTAGGTTTGAATCTTGGTGAAGGTAAGGAGGCCTTATTATTTTTTGTTAACTAGCACATTGTTACGTGTTAAAATTTCATTACGCTACGTATCCTAACATGTGGCATCGCAAGATTAGACGGCCTTGTTGACATGGCATCTACGTAGCATGCCCATGTCAGCTACCATGATTCACGTGATGACACGTGATAAGTTAAGTTTGGTTAAGATTGACTAATATGGCGCCATGTCAGCACTTTTCCTCAATTTTCCGTCATTTTCTCTCAATTTTCCTCATTTTTCCTTCTCAAGAACGGGCCAGACCCCCTCATTTTGGCCTCTGATTTCATGCTTTTCCTTACCGAAACACACTAATTAATGGTGCGAATTCATCTTTAAATCAAACACAATAACACATCCAAATTCAATCCATGGTGCATTCAAATCGAGCTTCAAAGATTGGAAAACAGTGGGAATTTCGGACGACTTGCATTCACTCCAAATCGAACTTTCCTTCATTTTTAGGTTGATTTTGAGTATTAATAGGGTGTTAGGGGATGTTCACGAACATGAATAACCACCCATGAACACTTACAAGCTTTCTCTTTCCTTTTTCTTTCATTTTCTCTCAATAGATGCAGCTCTCTCACTCTCTCTCCCTTCGAATCTCTCTTTCTCTCTCTCTCTAGCTTACTACCACTAGCTACCCTCCTCAATAACTTCCCTACACCAATAGCTACTAAACCCAACTAACCCCATACCTTGTCGTAGCCTTTAGCTACTTTGCCGAATGACCAACTCGTAACCTCCCTCTTTTGAACCACCACTTTTAACCACCCTCGACCTAAAATAATCCTACGACTAAACTTAGCAGCCCCTAAAACCACTAAACCAACCCCCTCCCCCCTTCCTCTCGCATAGTAACTCCAAAACATGACCACTTGAAACCATTACTGGTTAACACTTCGCACCACCCTCTGAACCACCTCTAAACACCACGGTGTTGAGCTTACCCCCCTATCTCCAATCCGAAACACATGAAACACTCTTCATCCCTTTGATTTGGCCACTAAACTGAGCAAAACTGATCTCCGCAGTTGCTACTTCTTCTACTCTAATTGCAACCCAAATTGATTTAAGCGACCTGACCCAAATCTAACCCAAAATCCGAGTTCCACTTTGATATGACCCGACCCACATCTCTTGTAGTTTAAATTAGCTCCGATCGTCTTTCTATTTTATTTTTTATTTTTTTATTTTTATTTATTCATTTCTTTTTTAGTTATTTTTGTTTTAATTTTTAAATGTAATAACACCAAAAAAAAAAAGAAAGAGAAGAAAAAAAAAGGAGAAAAAAAAGAAGTAGTCTACTTATTTATTTTAATAGAAATAGATAGAATAATTATAGAATAAATAAGATAATATAATAAAAATAAAAATAAGTAAATAGTTTAGTGAACAAAAATTGTTTTAACACTTAGAAAAATTGAGTTTTCTAAAAATAAATGGACCTTTTCCAAATTAGGATCATTTAGGATTTCTAAGAATAAAAGCCAATTTAGGGCCCTTTAGGAAATTTTCTTAAATAAATCAAAATGGGTAAAACCGTAAACCTAGCTGTTTTAAAAACTTAAATCAACTCAACCCATTAAAGCTTTTTCATTAAAAGAATTATGTACGTTTGATCCCAAATAGGGGATACGTAGATATTTACGGAGCGACAATAAAATTAAAGAAACTAATTTCCCTTTTTCTTTAGTTTAGATTATTTTATTTATCCAATTAGAGTAACCAATAATCAAGTTTTTTCTTTCAAAATTAAAAGGTGATTTTTAAGTTTAATTCTAATTTTGAAAAGTCAATGGTACCCATAAGAGTTTAAAATTCCTAACCCCCGGATCCAGATTCTTTGGTTTTAAAAACCGTTTTGTAAAATTGGTTTTAATCATTAGATTAGTGGCTAAATTATAACAATCAACCTAATTTGTTATAACTTAACTGTTTTTTTTTTTTCGATTTCGATCTGGTGGTGACCCAAAAGTTGTTTTCAAAACAAAAATGAACGGTTTTCTTTAAATCCTAGTTGAGGACCAGTATTAAATGGGTAAAGTTTAGTACTGATCAATTTAAAGAACGCTTATTTTATAAAAAGAACCGGGATGATGAAAATCTAAGCTCAACAGTCTCCATGTAGTAGAAGAATCTCACTATAGCCAGGAGAGAGGTTAGTAGATGTGGTGTCAGAACTGAGGAAGAGATGAAGATTTGTTGAGAGGAAGGTTCATTTCTAATTACAAGAGCTTCACTAAGGAAGCTGATTTGTTGATAACTATGTTAAGGAGTTCTTAATGATGATGATTTGAGTTGGTATAGAGAGCCTAAAACTCGCATCATTTTGCGCTTTATTTCAAGACTTAAGTATGAGCTATGCAACATAGTAAAGGTTTAAAGGTTTTATACTATGGAAGAGGTCATTAAGATTACTTAAAGAGTTGAGAAGTAGAGAATGAATGCTCCATTTTGACCAGTCTTAAGCCAACTTGTTCCCCCTCGTCGAGTTGTTTAGCCTAAAACTAAATGGTTAGCTAAGGTAAAGGAAGTATTAGATTGACCTATTGATGGCTAAGGTGATTTGAAGAGCTAAATTGTTGGTAAGCCTATTGAGAGAAAGTTTGAGAAGGGTTAATCATGCGAAAAAAGGACTAGTGAGATAAAGTGATTTAAGTGATTAGGTTATAGACATATGGTTGCCCAATGGCTAATTGACATATTACGGTAATGTGTAGTGATGACATAGACAATGCGGATGAGAGTGAGTAGAAGAAAGATGAGAAGGAGGTTAGGAAGGTTAAAGTAGAAAGTGAAGAAGAGACATGTACATGCTAACTCAGGAGAAGTCATGACTTTGGTGTTGAGAAAAGTGTTGAATTCAATGTCAAGCGCTAAGTAAGATTAGAGAGAGAACTTTTTCCATATTAAGTACACAAATGTTGTTGCTTAATCACTAGTAAGGAAGTTGGGTCTACTAACCTTTTAGCACCTCTGATCTTAAAAATTTCATCGGTTGCATTATACAAGTACTCTTTATGTTATTGAGGAGGCGATGTTACTATTTTTTATGGGTAACATATATAAGGACAAAGTGACTTGTGATGTCGTCCCCACATGTGTCATGCACTTGTTACTAGGAAGACTATGATTGTTTCATTGGTGTGTCATACATAATGAATATAAGAACACTTATGCCTTTGCTGTGGATGGAAAGAAGATCATGTTGCAACTCATAACTCCTAGCTAAGTGAATGAGACGTATAACTAGCTTACTTGAGCGACCAAGAAGAAAGCTTTAGTATTGCCTTGCAAAGAATTTGCAAACTTTTGAGAAGGCTGAATAACTTATGTTTCTTTTAGTTCGTAGATTATTGGATCTAAGAGACCAGGACAATGTACCAGAAGAGGTTAGAAGAGTGATTGATAGGTTCTCTAACTTGTTCCCAAAGAAACTACCTAAAGTATTACCTTCAATTTGGTAATTGAACATTATATTGACCTATAGCTTGGCATTACTCTACCAAACCAACCTTCATACAAGATCAATTTGGAACAAGCTACTAAGATGAAGAGATAAGTGGATGAGCTCATTGAATGTGATATGTAAGAGAGAATGAGCCTCAATGCTATACTCATTTTGCTTGTGCCTAAGAAAGAGTGCTCTTGGCACATGTGCATCAATGGCGGAGTTATTAATCACACTACAATGAAACATAGTTACCCAATACCTAAGCATGATGATATGTTACATGAACTTCATGGTGCTTGAATATTTCTAAAATTGACTTAAAGAGTAGCCATCACCAAATCCGTATGAGACACAAAGATGAATGGAAAACTACTTTCAAAAAGTAACACCATCTCTACCAATAGTTAGTCATGCCTTTTGAACTAACAAATGCGCTAAGTACTTTTATAAGACTCATAAACTATGTGATGAGTTTTTAGATCGGAACAGGTGTAGTGGTATACTTTGATAATATTTTGGTGTATAGTGCCAATTTGGCAAAACACATCGAATATGTCTAAGTTGTTTTTGACATACTTTGAATTGAGAAATTATTTGCAATTTTGAAGAAGTGTACATTTTGCCAACACAAAGTTATCTTCTTAAGATATGTAATGTCTGGTGATGGAATATGAGCTAATGAGGAGAATATTTGAGCTATCTTAAAGTAGCCAACCCCACAGAATGTTATTAAGATCAAAAGTTATATTCTATGTATATTGCCGATCTAGTAAAACACATTGAACATCTATAAGTTGTGTTTGACATATTTTATGCTAAGGAAATTATTTACAAATTTGAAGAAGTGTACATTTTTCCAACATAAAGTTATGTTCTTAAGATATGCAATGTCTAGTGATGGAATCTAAGCTAATGAGGAGAAAATTTAAGCCATCTTAAAGTAGCCAACCCTAAAGAATGCTACTAAGATAAGAAGCTTTCATGAACTTGCTTCCTTCTATAGGTGGTTCGTTAAAAACTTTAGTACTATAAGGGCCCCCTTAACTAATCTTAAGAAGACAGGAGATGGATTCTTGTGGAATGAACAAGCTAAAAGAAGCTTCAAGGAGACTGATGAGAACCTAACCGCTATCCCCATCTTAGCCTTGCCTAATTTTGAGAAGCTTTTTGAGTTGGAGTGTGATGCTTTAATCATAATCATTAGTGCAATTCTGATGCAAGAATGTCAACCTACTGCCTATTATAATAAGAAGCTCAATGGTGTTACCCTGAACTATTCTATATATAAGAAAGTGCTTAATTTAGTTTTTCAAGCTCTAACTATATGGCAACACTATTTGTTACCTCATAAATTTGTCATTTATATAAACCATGAGTCCTTGAAACACCTTAAAAACAAAAACAAGATCTCGAAGAGGTAAGTAAAATTGCTAGAATTCACGGAAGAATTCTCTTATGTTACCTAGCACAAGAAAGGCAGTGCCAATGGAGTAATGGATACCCTTTCTTGTAGGTATGTTATGCGTACCAAACTATAGACAACATTATTTGGTTTTTCTCATATCACTGAACATTATACTCAAGACCCCTATTTTGATCCAATTGTCAAAAGGTGTTAGGAAGGAGTTGCAATCAGAGGATACTATGTGAAGGATGGATATCTATTAAAGGATAGAAAGTTATGTCTTATGAGCTATTCCACTAGTGAGCTATTAGTTCAAAAAAGCTCATAATGGTGGCTCATCTAAACACTTTGATGAAACCAAAACTACCAACCTTCTCAAGAAAAATTTCTTTTGGCAAAGAATGTCCATAAGGTCATCAATAATTGCGAGATTTGCAAAAGGGCTAAGGGAAAGCCACATGGAGAGTATATATCCCTACCTACGCTAACCTTAACTTGGGTTAACCTTAACATAGACTTTATCCCAAAGTTGCCCCAGACATCCTGAGGATGAGATTCATTCCTAATATTTGTAGACTGTTTCAACAAAATGGTACACTTTATACTATGGTTATACCATGCCATGGAACCAATGATACTTTTATATATTGATGATTTGTTTTTGCAGGAAGTAGTCAAATTACATGAATTTCTAAAGTCCATTGTATTAAAGTGGGATACAAAGTTCTAAAGATATTTTTGGAAGAGACTATGGAGAAGGCTTGGCACAAAGCTCATATTTAATCTAGTAGCCATCCTTTAAATCGACTAGGTGGACAAAAATCTTAGCACATTACTTTGAGTTGTTGTAGAGAAGAATCTATGGGATTGGGAGTTATGCTTACTAATAACAGAGTTACATACAATCAAACTATCTGGAGAACGACAAGGAAGAGCCCCTTTTTGAGGTTATTTATGGCCTTAATTCGACCATTCCACTTAAAATAGTTGGCACCTCAGCAACTCCCGAGGAGAGTTAGTTAAGAGTTGATCAAGCCAAGAAATATATAAGCTACATCAATATGTGGCAAAGTAGGTCACTAAGTTGAATTAACAATAACATCAAATTGGTATTTGTAGTTTCTGAGTTATATCTTTCAATCAATGTGACCTAATTTGGATCCATCTTAGCCGAGAAAGATTTCAACTAGTTTGGATCCACTTAGTTGTCTCCCTGAGCTAATGGATCATTCAGGGTGCTGAAGAAGATCAACTACAATACCTACCAAATTGAACTACTTGAGGGCAATTAGGTTTCTTCTACATTTAATGTATCTAACTTAATACTCTACCAATCAGCCGAAGAAGAAGAATAGTAAGAAGGAGAGCTAATAGAAGGAATACCTACAAATTTAAGGTCAAATCCTTTCGACCCTTGAGAAAATGATAGGAATCAATGCCTTAAACCAATCACTAAAAGCTGAGTTAGAGGACTATAAAGATTAGCTTAACATATCTTAGCTCAAGAACCTGTAAAGGATGAAGATTCAATTAGCATCCACTTCAATAAGCCAGAATGTGGAGCAATAGTTGTAGCTAAGTTATCTAACCACTTGTCCCTAAACAGGCCAGTAGTACTAGAGTTATTGAATGGCCCAACCATAAGAATGCTAAGAAATGAGCTAACCTGTCCATCTTTCGAACCCGATCTAGACTAGGTAAGTTAAATGTCCTGTGCTCCTCTTGTCCCTATCAAGCTTACTATCTTAGTTTCTGAGCTACTTAACTACGAAGGTCTTTATCTTCCCTAGAGCTAGTCGTGCATCCTTTTGTTCTTTATCAAAGTTACTAATGTCTAGTTAACACATGTCACTGATGCAAGATCCCATGATCATTCTTTATAGATTCCATTGTCCATTTTGCCCTTTTTAGCAATGTACAAGGAATCTCAATGCGTACTATTTGTTATTTACCCTTTTGTCTTTTCTACTTTGTAAACCCTAGGGGTTAGGTTTATAAGCCTCATTTTCCTTCAATCGAAATCAATTTCAATCATTGTTGAATACATTTGACACTTGAGAAAGTATTTCCTCTTTTCTTTTAACTCTTATTTATTCTCTTTAATAAGAAATGATGGCTAATGCTCCCAATAAATACTTTGTACGTCATATCTAGGTAAAGATCCAGTTGTCTAGTATTCATTTGGTGTGTAACATCCTTATGGGCAGCTTACGAGTTTGCTAAGTTTTCCTTATTCAACCTTAAAGTGGTGTACCATTTGTATCTCCTAATCTTGGAGGTACATCATGCTAAGTCCAAAGGTATGGGGCTATTACTTATTTTTTATAGATGAAGGAATTTCGTGAATGTATTTCATAAATGTTGTTGAGAGATTGGTTTTAGACATAATAATAAAAGTTTGAAATCATTGATGTAGGTAGAGACTTAGTTGAACTGCTAGTGCGTGGATGTGTAAATGCTAGTATTGCTTTGCTTTATTTCTTGGTTCAATTAGATTACGTTTTTTATTTAAGTATAATGAAACCTATTGCTATGAGACCTCATATATCAACAACTAGGATCTTGGTACCTAAATTTAGGACATTCATGAAGGTTCTCCGATTAGCTTTAAAATTTGAGACGAGACAATAAAAATTGGTTTAAGTGATTTTGTAAGCTTAGATTTTAGAAAATAAATAATAAGATAATAATATGTCTAGCCTAAATTTTTCAGTTTTCATTTATTTTCCTTTACCTGATTTATATTGAACCTTATACCTATTTGATATAAATCCTCAACTAAGAATTAGGGAAATTTTGGTTCTTTTAATTTTGAAAACTTTTTGGAGCCACCACTTGACCAAAGTTAGGAATGAGATAAGTTAGGATCAATTGGATGGATTAACTCTAACCTAGCAATTAGTCTATAAGAAAATCAATTTTAAAAAAAAAATGACTTTTGAAAACCAAAGATTTGTAGATTCGGGGGTTATCTTATTAATCCTTAACGAGATACCACTTTAACCTTCCAAATTTAAATTTATTTTTCAATATATCCTTATAGTTTGAAATAATAATAATTTGAAATAATAAATTATATTTTACAAGGAAAGAAAGCAACAAATTATGTTTATTTACGAAAAGAAAAAACAAACTAATTCTTTACAAAGGTGAAAAAATAAATTATTCCATATTTTAAGTTATCCCGTAATTGTGTTCGGATGCCTACGTAATCGTTATTCGGGATCAGACTTCCATAGTTCATTAATAAAAACTTTAGTATGTTGATTGTTTTTATGTTTGAAAATTACTTGGATTTAAGTTATTAGCTATTTCGTTTTATTTCAAGAAAACACTTAAGGAAAAGGCCTTAATTTGTGTGTGTGTATATGTATATATATATATATATTTGAAAAGTAATTTTGAAAAAGAGCCATTTATTTTTTACTTCTAAAAATTGCTTTTTTAAGTGACAAATTTTTTTACTTTTTAGGGTTTATTATCACTATATAAAAGAAATTATAAGTGGTAAAATTTTTATTATTTTTTAGTATTTAAAATATTTTATTCGTGTATATTACGAAAAGGAAGACAAAAGAAAGGGAAAATATCTTCTTCTTTTTCTTTCTTTTCTTTTTCGTTATTTTCTTTTTTTTTTTCATATTTTATTCATCATTCATTTTTCTTTTTCTGTTCTTTTTTTTTCTTAATTATATAATAACATAAATAAATTTACATACTTAGCAAAAAAAAAAAAAAACATGAATAAATAAATTTACATAAAAAAACAAATGATAAAAAGGAAAAGGGGCTAGACCAAGGTTTATTGCGTAGGTCAAGAGCTAAGGCTTAGGTTAGTTTTTCTGATAAGACTTAGGTCATCTAACCTAAGTCTCATGTAACTCATGTGACTAGCCAAAGAAGAAGCAATAGGAGGTTGAGGGCGTGCTCTGAGTTGTTTATGGCACCTTTTCACATGGGAGAAACAACTTTCATGTCGAAGTTATTGGGAATAAGGTGATTGAAGATGGTGTAGTAGTGTGTCGAGCTAATTTGGCAGTGGTTGCGAATTAAGTCGTAGATGGTGGTGGTGGCCATTACTCGTGGTGGTTATTGGAGTTACAAAAGTGGTTAGCTTTGAGGTTTTAAAGCATGAGTGCGACAAGGAGCATAAAGGAGCTTAATATAGGTTGTTAACGAAAGCTTGGGGAGTGGGGAAACTAACCACAATGGTGACTTTGCTTGAAGTGCTTTAAATTTGCACAAATCCTTAAGAGGGAGGATAGCCTTAGGTTATAAGATTAGAGAGAGAAAACATGAGAAAGAGGAATAGAGAATGTGGAGATGAGAGTTTGATGCTAAGACTAGGACAAGGAGGTAGATTCATATGAGTCCAAGCATGAATGATTTGGAAACTCCATTAATGGCGGATTTGGGTAGCTTAGATTTAATGCAGATGAGCGATTTTTGGGGCTGATTTGATCTTCGATTCGAGTGAACTTAGATGTGTTTTGGGATTGATTCAAAAATAGGCTATATAATTTACATAATTTCACCATTAATTTGGTGAAATAATATAGAAAAAGTGGTTAAAGATGGCTTTCAATTGACTTACATGAAGAGCGAAAGAGGTTGAGAATCAGGATTCAAGATGGAGGAGACACAGTGTGGCAAATGCCACGTGCACCTTTAACGCATGTATTACACGTGCCAAATTAAAAAATGCAGGTGCCTAAGTGCCTTACATGATCCTGGTTTTGGAATGTGCAAAAGAATTAATGGACTCGGCCTTGTTCGATCTATAATGTGTTGTTCCTTTTTTTTTTTCCAATTTTGAACTGAAAAAAAAAAATCCTAATCTAAATCAACATCCAACCTTAAATGGCGCTTAAAAAAAGAAATGTTATTTAATCGATTAACTATTTTATGGGCTTCGATTTGTTGCATGATTAATTTTGCAAACCAACTTGGTTTGAATATTAAATTTCTAGAAGAACCTAAATATTCTCATACATAGCTTGAAACTGTTAAATTAAGTATGTGCACTTTGACCCTAAAATGAAAGGACTCTATCCATGTGACTTAAAAACCTTAAAGTTTTTTTTTCTTTTTTTTTTATTTTCTATTTTTTTTTTGTACTTTTATGATATTTTTTTTGTTTGATTTTTTTTTGAATTAGAATCCTTTTTCCTTATTCTTAAAAAATATTAAAGCTAGTAGGTAAAGAAGGCAAAAATGGGGTGTCTATAATATAATTAAAAAAAAAAAAACTGGAGCTATGTTACTCATTATATATTGAAAACAAGAGGGTTCCTTATGAAATTTTCAGTGATCAAAATTAAAATATTATGCTTTGATTGCTTTTTATGATGAAATAATAATTAATTATTCAAAAATTGGTTAAGTGGCCAAGTTAGGGTGATTCCATTGTTAAAAGCCTAAAATTGCAACATAACCATGCTAATTTGAGGTGAGTATGAGTAGTTGACATTGAGTGTTACACTAATTAAGGAAAATTGAAAGAGTGTAGGCTTAAAGGTGGAAATTGATCAAAATTATAAGATGTACCATGAAATTAGTAGAAAAATTAAAGGATTCCTCTAGTTAAGAACTCCAATCCAAACCTACGTAGAAGGTAAATCTAAGGATTCATTGGATAAGAGGTTTTACTAGAAACATTCAAAGGATAATTTAGAGGGTACTTTAATTAAGAACTATAACCAACCTAACTTAAAGGACATATAAGAAGCTTTGATGAGTAAAATTTTATGTTAGAGTCCAGTTAAAGATTGAATTAGAAGCTGCTTCGATGAGAATTCTAAATTGTAATGAACTCAAAGAGTAAGTCAAAAGTTACCCTATTAAGAACTTTAAAATTAACCTAACTTGGAGGATGACTTAAAAGACAAGTCAGAAGTAATTCAGAGGATATCTTAGATGATGGTTTGTCTAAGATGACTTAAACAACTTAAGTACAAATAGCTTTCCAAATGAAGATAATAAACTCAATTGTAGGAATTCCAAGTAGATTACTAATATTTCATAACTTCTGTAAACACTTAAATATCATTTATAAATATAGGGATTTTCAACTAAAAATGCTTACAACCACAACTAGCATAAGCAAAGGATACTCCAAGTAGGTTGGGGTCAATACCATATCATATTTTGGAGTATTATTTTATAGTACTTGAAGAGTTAAGTATATGCATACCTATACTTGTAAGTAGTTGAATGTATACGTGTAGGGTATATGATTGGCTATTGTTGTGCTATTATGGATATGTTTTCCTTATGAAGTGCTTAAGATATTATGTTCTTTCATTGAGTGGCTACAATTGTTTAATCATACTTAAAGCTAAACTAACTCAAACTTAGCTTATAACTTAACTTGATCGGCATTGCAACCCATTAGTGAATGGTTAGGATCTTGGGTTAAGTACCAATCCCTTTGAAATTCCCCACCCTTAGTTAAAGTAAAGAGGAGGTCACAGTAAGATTAAGGGAATTAATTCAAAGATAGTTATAGGAAGAGCATTATCTCTACTGCACAAGCCTAAGTTTAGTCGCGAGTGAAGGACTTGAGCTAAAAGAATGGAAAATCCTTAAACCCATATTAGAGCGGGTATAATTTTTCTAATCTCATGATGCAACGAATAATGTCGTGCAATGAAATTTTGCTTGTTCATGCGTTACATTTAATTAACTTATTTGACAACCTTGTTTTTCATTGTTGTATTATATATGCTTCTATCTTTGTCCCACTTATCAAGAGATAGTTGCTCAACTCCCAATAGACTACTTATAGAAGTTTTAGAAGCTACACCATGGATAATCAAACACCAAGCATAAACAAGATTGGCATAAGGTATTGGTTGAGGATAAATTAAATTCAAAGCACTATATTTTATTTTCTATTTGATAGTCAATTAGGCCACATGGGTGACCAAATCTAGCTTATAATGTAGACTATATTGAAACTTTTGATTTTCTTTACTAAATGTTAATTTGGTTTATGTTTAATTATATATAATATTGTTGTAGAATTAAAGATGCTTCAAAATAGTTTAGTCATAAGTGCATTATATATACCAAGCTTATAATAGCAACCAAGCAGTTAGCTTCTGTTGTAAGTTGGTATAAAGGTAAGATTGTTACAACTTTATTGTTATCAGGGAATGACAATCGCACTACAAAGTTCTAATAGTTTTGAAAGGAGTATGAGTTCTGTATCTTGGTCCTATAGCAAGTTGTAGAAAATGATCTTTTGGTGGATGTTAATCTTAGGGTTAAGGATTTCAATGTAGGTGTAGTTAGCTATGAGGACTAATTGTTTGGTTATGTAATAAAAAAATCTATTTTACCATGCTTATGTGTTGCACATTTTGAGTCTATTAGGTTAATTGAGTCTTAAGAAATTTAAAGTCTAAGAGATTTGAGGAGTCTTTGGTGGCTTCAGTAGAGTATCTTATAGAAGACAGATCCTAGAGGTTTAAGAAGTACTTAGTGACCTAATATTTATACGTGATCTTATTAAACCAAGATGTGTTACTAATGCTAAGATTCATTATATAAGTTTTATGTTTTATAAGTAAATGGATAACATCACAAAATAGGGTTATGCAAGTTAAATGGTATACTAGGTAGCCTATAGGAAAGTAAGTTTGCAAACTAAACAAAATTAGTTGATTATGGGAGAAGTTGGATTGCATATCCATTTGTTGAGTTATGTAAATCTAGTCAAAGTAGAGATTTGTTGAATTTATATCTTGAATTTAGAGGAGACTTGGGTTTCAAGAGCATTCTTAGGCACAAAAATAAGCAAAGGACCCTATAGCTAGACAAGGCACCCGATTATTGGGTTATCCATTAAACTAGTAGGTTACGATCAATTACTAAGGTTGCTATTTATCCTAACGTATTTCTAATTGTTTTCCTTAGTGCTTAAGTCATTTTCTCCATTAAGTAGGGATTTTAAGGTGTATTATGGTGATGCATGTATCAAGTAGATATGAGAACCTTATATCATGCCATTACACTAATAAATTATTTGTCAACTTATCCATTGATTTTGAACTACTTTGTATCTCTTATTTTCTCTTCTTCACTAGCTTATCCTTGTGTGACATACCCGATTTCCAATTTCAATAATGTAAAATCTTCTATCTTTATCAACAAATTTCTCTAAATGTTTGACAATTAATTCACTTGTAGGATATAATTTGAAGACTCAACTTATAAAATTAGTAGCAAATAATTATAAGGATTACACCTTTAGTTTTGTGATTTAGGTGAATTCCATCACAAAATTTGCTACTTTGTTTAAGTGCACTTTGTTTGAAAAGTGCCTTAAGTAACCAAACCTGCAAATTTGTTGTGCAATGTCTTTGTAATCTAAAACCTAATATTCAAAAATTGTCTAATAAATTTTGAAAAGGTAGAAATCATAATTATTGAAACTTTGTTTGAACATGAAAAATGATTCTTCAAAATATTATTTCTTAATATGGAAGATTTGATCTTGTAAAAAGATATTAGATGGACAATTTTCTAAGTAAATGGATTTTTGTCATGACAAAAGTTAATTTTTTTTTTTCAAAAAGTCGTTTCAATAAAAGAAAATAAAAAATTAAATTAATTTTAGATGCAAATTCATTTGAATTAATACCATAAATGGGTAGATTCTAAGCAAATCTACAACAAATTATCCAATTATTATCAAAGAATATTCACTTGGCTAAGCTACATAAGAAAACAATTAAGGCTCTTTCAGTATATAACAATAATGACATATATAAGAACTAATATGAAGTATACAAATAAGATAAGTTTTTGAGACTAACATACATTAGAATTTGAACATACTTTAGGAAGTCTTAAGTAGAAGTTGTGTTCCTTTGACTAACATATTAATAAAGAATATCATTTCAGCTCTTCTCTTTATAATATATATTTCTCTTTTACATAATGATAAGTTGTGAGGAAAAACTTTTATGTGATATTCTTAGGGTGTATCTTCTATTAGATCTAAGGGTAAGTGCATAACCTTGTTGTATAGAATACCTATTAGACCTTACTTCATTGAGTAAGTTATAGAGAGGTAACGAGGGTTACAAGGTAAGTTCTTAGTAGTAGTTTCTCGGAACCTACTTTCATAGGATAGGGTACGATATAAAGTTAGGGTATCTTATCTCACCTTGGAACCTGTTTACTAATGTATAAGAAATACAGGTTTTATGGTACCTTATATGTACTTTAATAATTAAATAATATTAATAAATTATTGCTTTTTCTATTTTAGTCTTAAAGAAAATAACAACAAAAGCTCAAATTATAATAATACCCTAAGACTATATACAACTTATGTCTACTATCTAATCACTCTCTCTTCTCTCTTCTTCTTCTTTTGGTAGAAAACTCTCTCTTCTTTCACTATCTTTTTTTTTTTTTAATCCTCACTCCTTTTTTACTAACTTTAGACTAGTGATATCTAGAGAGTATCTCAATTCTTAATTTATCATTCAATATATTATATTAGAATTACTTCCACCAAGTTTTTATATTATATGTATAATAATTGTATGATTTGATAAAAATTCTATTCTAATGATTTAAAAAGAAAGGAAAAAAGATATTTAAGCATGACTTAACCAAGGGTTTCAACATTTCCAATTGCAAAAAATATTCTCTATTTTATCTACCAAAGTTTTATATTATCTCAACTCGAGATACATTGCAACCTTTATAAATTATTATTGGCAGATCTATTGATAGTATAGTTATAATTTTGATATTAAATAATTCAATACAAAGCTTTTAAGAAAGATAAAGAAAAAAATTACAAGTTCTATAAGATATGTTGTACCTTATAAAATTTATAAGGTACAGTATAAACGGTGATTGCAAGGTACCATTGGATAGGTTTCGGCTATAAAAACTTGAAAACTTATACTTATAGGGTAGGATACAAGTAGCCTTCAAACCTTACCTACCCTATACCTGCTTACCCTTAATTAGATCCAAGTAGAAGAGATTTTTGTAACTTATATACATTATCGAAATGCATTAGCATCTATGTGTTATCAGAAGTGAAATGCAATTATTAAACAATTTTTTAGTAGTAATTAACACCTTGGATATAGAGTTAGAAGAGATGAGAGCAGATAAGGACAGTTAAACTAATCTTTACATATTGGTATTATTTTTTTATCCCTACTATCATTATTTTTCATAAAACTAATTCAGTTTTATCTACATTTACTTTTGAATTATAGTAATAAACTACCAATAAGACAAAAGTAATGAAAAGATTCTAAGGTAATGTAAAATCTATTTAGCCTTTACTCCAAATTTTATGAGCTCTTTTTCTACCTTTCATCGTGTATATGTATTGTATTGTAAATATACAATAGTAAATTTAGGTCAAATCCTTAACAACGTGGAATCAGGATTGCATATATCCTAAAACTAGTTTTTACAAAATATCACATCTCTTTATTGGATAGAACCTTAGATTTGCCACAAAGAGAGAGAGAGAGAGAGAAGGGGGGGGGGGGGGGGGGTGGGGTGTGTGCTTGAAAACTAATAGATATATACTAAAAAGTGTGGTTGAGATATGATTTTTGATGTTTTTTAGTAATACATATCTCTGTCATCTGATTTCTAACAATGATATATTTAATTTAACATTTTATGAGGGGTATGCAATCTTTGTTCAAAAAAAGAAAAATTAAAGGCACACTTGAAAAACTAGTAAATTTGGGCTCCAAAATAGATTTATAATTGTTAGATAAACACTTATAAACACATAGACATTGTCTAGGCTAATGGATGTACAAATGTTAATAAATTAGGACTTTAACTAGAATTAGATAATATTATGTGACAACTAAATTCAAGAACTAAAACCAATTCATGTAAAAGTTAAACTTATGAAAGCAAAAGTGCTTCACATTTATGTTCAAAATTGAACATTAGCTTACTTGTAAGATCATTAGCAAGCTTTTGGATTTATCTAGGTAACTAAGGTAGTTTTTTCCATTTTTCTTTTATTTAAATACCTTATAAGGCTAAAACCTTATTGATACGCCTCAAGGTTAAGACATATAAGGGTATCGAAAACAAACACTTAAACAAAAGAATAAAAATGGATTAGTGAAATTTATAAGCTACTTGTTAGATGTTTCACATCAATAAGCCCTGCATGGCTTAATTAACACTTGATAGTATGCACAAGCACTTTATAGGATCACCTACCACTATAATTGCTAAAGAAGTAAATAAGAGTTGAAATATTCAAGAGAAAATTCTATGAATTTTTAGGTGTATATTCAATAATGGAAAACTTAATTCGACCATTACAAGTTAAGGGCCTCATATGCACAACCATTAGGATACAAACGGTAAAATGGAGAAAAGTAAAAAAGAATAATGACAAACAATTTTGCTTCAAATAAACAAAGTAGGACACTGTGTTGGCTCTACATTGCGCACTTTAACAAAAGTGAAAAAAGAGAATATCCTATTTGTCTTAAGGCAAAATAGGTAATTTGGTCTTCAAATAAAACAATAAATCATAAAGGTGGCTTTGGAATGAAGAGAACTGTAAGCAATTCAAATTAGCTAACTTATAATAGGTTGGGTTAAGAGATTGTGATGGCTCAAATCAAGCTTTAGTGCACTTAGACTTGATACAAGGGGTTTAAGAGCCATCCTTACTAGGATGGATGCTTGGTAATCAGCTTAGATAAGATGACTAAAGCCTTGGCTATGGTAGGATTCTATGTTCTTTGTTGGTTCTTGAGCTAGAGCACGTCATGTAAGGCTCTGTAAGCCTCTAACTTAACTTCGATTAATAGTTCAGAGGACCTGATTCTTATCACTTATAATGTCCTATGAAAGATTTCTAATTTGAGAATTATAGAGGAGTGGCATGGATGCTAAAGCGCAAATTCCATATGTTAGTGACTTAAGAAGTTACACATGAATTCTAAATTTAAGGTTTGACTTGAGAGATTAGGGAAGCTGAGCTAAGGAACTAAAGGGGGCCTCAACAACTAACTAATGAGCTCAAATGAACAATTAATGAGCATGGCAAATTTGGACAATAAATTATTAGACTATCTAAAGCATATTTGAATTGTTTTTTTCTTTTAATTTTACTTTATTTTAGTTGTCAATAATTTTCTATATGTTTGGGATATTTCATTGAAGGTATGGATATCTTATAAATTTAGTAACTATATTATTTGATTAAGATTTATTATGATATATTATTATCTTAGTTTATACAATAATCTTTTATGCATATTTTAGGTTACTTTAAGGAGACTTTAAATAGGTCCCCTTATTGTACTTAAATTAAAACTTTTAAATAAAATTACTTTATATTGCGATTTTCCCTTAATTATTCCTATATCATGGTTGTCAAAAACATGATTACATTTGTGTGATTTTACAATTTTATTATTTTAGCAGTCTTGTCCAAATTAAATCATATATAAAATCATTTTTATATAGACTTGAAATAGAATTGCGAGTTTAAGTACACATAATTACAAGTTTATTATTGTACTATTTCTATGCAGTTCTACACAATTCTATATGATTCTACATAGTTTTACTTAATTTGAGTTTAATGAGCTGTCAAAACTAAGAAAAATTACTTAACTTCCACTATTTAGAGCAAGCTAATCGAATTTATGAGTGAAATGACACCAAATTTGCTTCTTTGACTTGATTAATTATATTACTAGTTTTATCGTTGAAGATCTCTTATGGAAGATGAATAAATAATTAGGAAGAAGATAAATTTAACTCATCAATTGGTGATTGATTGAGTATCCTTTTATGTGCAAAGGGTAAGAAGACAAACATAATATTATAAAGAATGTTGGTGCACTTATAAATATGGAGATTCATGGCCTATAGGAGTGAGAGTGAAGATGATTTGAAGATTCATGACATTAGTATTATTGAAAATAAAATAAGAATAAATGGTTTAAAGGACTTGGTATATCTAAAAAGATATAGGTACTATTGGCAGTAGTACCAATAATGGATTAGTAATGATAAAAATGATGAAAATAATTATGATTATAGTTAGAAGAGCTTGTAATGGTTTTATTGATGGCAAGACAGCTAATGATGAATGCATTATTTTAGTTTAGTATTTTATCATAACAATTAATGTTGTAATGTAATTCATCTCAATACTAATATGCTAATTTAGTTTTATGCATTAGCATAATGATTTGTACTTACATATTTGCGTTATAATTTATATTGTAACCAACAGTTAGGTTGAGTTTCTTTATTTACATTTGTTGGGAAAGTATACAAAACTTAATTTGCTACTTCTTTTCACATTATAGGATTTCTCATCATTAAAACCAAACTATCCTATTAATTTCTAAACAATTGGGTGCAAAACAATTATTCCATTTAGGCCCATTAACCTATGTAACATTGTCTATAACGTATTGAGTCCTAAGACTTCATCTATAAGCTTGATCAACCAAACTTAAAGTAGTGTCAACCCTAGTTGGAAAATTGGACATAATATCTTAATAAATGAAATCTTACATGGTTCAACAAAAAGATGGGTTTAAAAAGATGAATGGAAATAAAAATAGACTTAGAAAAAGCACATAGCAAGGTGAAACGAAATTTTATTCACTAGGTGCTGATTAGTCTAAGATTTCCATGAGAATGGATCAATCTATTCAATGGCTCTCCATTAAATGAATTTTACCTATATAGAGGTATATGATAGGGCAACCTACATTGCCTTTACATCTTCATTATTGTGATGAAATTCCTTAGAAGACTAGTTGAGAATGAGGTTAGTGTTAAAAGGTTGAGGCCTATTAAAAAACAAGATAGGTCGTTAAAGACAGTGTTAATGCTAGAAGTATGAACTAAATTGGCAAAAACAATTAAATGGAATGATTTGATGGATGGTTAAGGTTGAAGGTGAATTCCTTAAAATTTGTTATCTTCTTCTCACCAAATGCAAATAGTAAATTGAGGGAATCTACTATTTAAGATTGTTAAACTTGTAAATTTATCCAAATTTGGAGTGCATAGGAACCATATAGAATAGGTGGAATCTTAAACTTGTAAAATTATACACTACACTTAATGTTTTACAAACCATACCTAAATAATTTTGTATCTATTTCAATTAAAAAAAAATTTATAAAATCACAAATTCTTGTATCATATGAATTAATTTGCAATTTCATCAACTATGCTATTGTTGAAATCATGGGAATGAAAGGGGTCAAAAGCCTTATGTTGTACCTTGATTACAATCTAGATAACGAATTGAAGCTAAAACCATTTCATGTCCAATTTTTAATAAACAAAATAAATAAAAAGTTGAGTGGATGGTAAGGAAAATTACTAAGCCTATTAGAATGGTTTCAATCAAATTATTTCTAGAAGTTATCCCAATGTATTCCAAACTATTTATAGGATTAGAAACTACAGCAGTTAGGAAGTTGCAAATAAGCAAATTGCTAGTGAAACTTTATAGAAGTTAAAGCAATTGGTGAGAAATTTCCTTTGCAATGGTGATGGGATAAAAGGAAAATATCTTGGATTTGTCGATAAAAGGTGACAAATCTAAAGGAACTAAGAATTTAGGGGATTGTGGATATATATGAGAGAAATAAAGCTTGAGCAATTAAATGAGTTGAAGACTTGAAAATAAAAAAATTCTTGTGGATGGGGCTGCATAAAGCCGAAAGAACCAAAAAAAAGAAAAAAGAAAAGAAACATTAAGGGTGAACAGCTCTTTGCATTAGACTCACCCTTGCATCCATAAAAAAGAGATGTCTAAAGAGCAAAGCTAGATAAATGAAAAAAGTATCAAAGTTCTTAAGATTAGAGAGTCAATAAGCTTTCTATTTGATGTTTGGGGAATAGAAAGATTCATCATGGAAACAATTCTAGGTTCTATTCATGCATCTTTTAAACATTGATCTATCAAAGAGTGTTGACTTTCTAAAACAAAATGGAATCAACAAAAGACATGTTTCTGAATTTCTAATATAATAGTTGAAGAATTTGGTCCATTACTTCTTCCTATATAAGAGAAAGATAAAAATTTTGTCCAAAGATGGATGTACAAAATTTAGAAGGAAATAACTAGACGATACCTACCGTATGAAGGATGGGTAGAGTTAAACATAGATAAATTGGTGGACTTGCATTAGGATTGCAACAATTGGAGAAACAGTCAAGGATGAGAGAAGGGATTAGATAATGGTTTTGCAAGATTAATAGGAAAATTAGATATGCTATGAGCTTTATACCAGGGATATAGTTTTAATTGATGATATGGGTCACAAAAAATATATATAATTTAGATTTAGAACTAGTAATTCTTTTACTAAAACTTAAGGACTTTTAGAAAAAAACAAATTTCATAATGTAGTTTCTACTTCTAAGGGAAGAATCTTGCCGCTTGAAGGCAGCAAAATGGAGCATATTCTAAGAGAGAGAATAAAGTTGCAGGCAAGATGGCAAGCTTGACCCGAAAATATGAAGAAGATTTTCTGACTTTTATTCCTCCAAATGAACTTTACCTTTACTTTGTGGAGACTTATGTATTGATGCAAAGGACGAAAACTCCGATCTCTCTAAGGGTTATACTCTATCTTGTGTACAAGAGCAAATAAACTGCTCATATTTTGTTAATGAAATATTATGTGATATTCACGGGAAAAAAGAGATAGCATTACCTTTTTCTTTAGGATAATGGCTGAACAAAAGTTTATGTTATCGGGTTTTTGAAACAAGACTAGAGTTGAATGTGTACACAGATCTTCATAGTTACTATAACATAAAGAAGAGTCTAAATGTTAAGAAAATATGAGTCTGGCCGCTAAAGCTCTCTTATGAATTACTCATTTCTCATACTTTTTGGTAATTGCCATATATATATATATATTATAATAAAGTATAGAAAAGGCACATAAACTTGTATTCCTTTTTAAATTAAATTTTAATTGCTCAAATTTGGCATTATGTATAATTTGTGAATGTTTTATAGTAAACATTCACCATAATACATTCTAGATTGAAAATAATGAAAAATTAGGGAAAATTATATCAACTCCCTCTAAAAGGAGACAAAAATACAAGGATCTTTAAACTTTTTAAGAGACTACCTTAACCCCGTTAAGGATGAGATAACACTAGGTAGGTTAGATAAGGACCCCCAACTTATAACCTATCATGTAGTATAGGTTCTGAAATTTTGAAATTAGAACTTTTCCTACTGTCCTGAAACCGCATCGAAATTTGTCCTTAATTATGTATACATTTTCCAAGATACCCTATGAAACTCATGAGTCTTATTTTTTAACCTTCTTTTAAGTTAAAATTATTACTCATCATTCATATAAAAAATTAATATGTTTAGATTGTAAGTTGATATTGCTTTTAAATGTAAATTGTAACAAATATTGATATAATGATTTCAAGAAAGCACAAACCGACAAATGTTATAAACATAAACTAGAATACTAGTAACTAAGATTGTTATAATCTAATGGTATTGTCACTAATTTTCCATTGGAATAGATTAAGGTTTGGATTCATTCTCTCCAATAGTTGGCCATTAAAAGAAAAAAAAAAAGAATACTAGAATAATTTAAATATTTGAGATTGATTTAACTATTTCATGGACTTTTGGCTCGAAATAATGGATTATAAGTCAAACGAACATGATTAAGTTTCCTTTATTTCCATCAAACTAAATTATCTATATTAGAAAAATTGTACCGAATAGGTTCTAGTATCTTACATATGTTGAGAACTTTGGAATAACAAAAAATTAGACCCTTATTACGTGCAACACAAATACCAAGAGCAAGTTCCGAGATGGATACTTGATAATACCTTATACTTTGCCCTGTGATTATAGGTTATAAAACCTCGGAATTAGAACCTCTCCAAGAATGTCTAAGAAACACATCGGGGAATCTTCTTGGCAATACTCGTTGTGACAAGTTTTATGATCGAGTAGGTTCTGATGTTTACTCCTAATCCCCTCTTTTCTTTTTTCCGATGTGTCACCAATTTTTTTTATTACTTTAATTAAAATAAATGTGGACGAACTTATATGTTCTCCAAGGCTATTCAAATTAAGACCCTAAATAGCAAAAACATATACAGAGTCTTAACATCAACACTATATAAGAAAGAGATGCTCGCTCTTGCAACCGAATTCTTTGATACAGTTGAGCTAGAATTTGATTGATATTATATCATAGCTTAGCTAGTATATGCTTGTAAGGAAAATAACAATACTAATAAAAACGGCTAGTCATAAAAGAAAAGAGGGCATAGGCGCATTTCTTTGAAAAGTTGGTTGGGGTGGGGGTGGGGCGTGCTGGTCCTCGTTTTATATTCCATTCCAGGGAGTACCTCAATAATTTTCCAAAAATTTAATTGGTTTAAGGACTCAAATGCATATAAAAGTTGCATAAAAGTTGTTGTACCAAGTACCAGTTCGATATACTACTGTAGTTATCCTATCTTGTTAGAGGACTGAGGTTACGTTTGTGGCAACAAAACTAAAGTATAAAATATATTTGAAACTATTTTAACCATTAAAACAGGCTTGAGAATATCAAGAGAGAGGCAAATACATCTGTGTATTTATATTGAAGAGGGATTATTGTATATTTATTATCTCAAATGTTTAGAGCCACTTTTTTCTTCAAGCCTTTTGGGTCGATCTTACGTAATAAAATTTTGAGCTTTCTTTTCTCATCAAACTAGGTATATCTATTTTTTCTTTTCTTTTCTCCTCCTCCAATTTTCTTTTCTTTCTTTTTTCTTTTTTCTTTTTTATTGAGACCTTCATACAAAATGCCATTGAAAGTAAAAGCATCCAGATACGGCCTAAGAGATCGTGGATCAAAATAATTGAAAATTTAATTTTAGTATTTGTATTGTAGTTAACTAAAGGTCCCCAACTATAAATTCTTTTTCTTTTTTCCAGACCCAACTATTCATATTGACAAACGTCTTCTTTGCTATTTATAACATTCCTTTACGTTTAATTTTTATTACGAGCTATTGTTTTGATGGTACTTTACGGTAATTTTAATTTGAGATTAATGATAAATCTGAAGTGCCAAGATCACTTCATCTATCATTTACGGTTACCTTGTAATTTTATGTGATTGTAGCCCAAAAATTGATTCAGTTTATTAATTTGTGCTAAGAATAACCTCTCGAAGATTAAAATGATTAATTATCATTTTCCTAGCGTCTTGCCGGTACTAAAGTTTTTATATTTATGCTATATTGATTGTTGTTAGCTTTTTAATTTTTATTTTTTCTTTTAATACGATGTTATACTAAGTCTTTTCGTATGATTTTCCCAAAACCCATTCTAGTAGTTCAGGCTGGAGTCAACTATCTTATATGTTTTCGTTTCTATGTATTTTAACTTTTTTGTGTTGACATTTTAAATCTTTGTAATATATTATATATATATATATAAATATAATCTATGTATATAGCTTAAGGGCTAAGGAATGCAGATTTGCTAAGAAATTAACCAAAAGTTGAAACATCCCTAGAACCGGAAATTAGAAAACATGGGTGAAACATGGACAGATGGTTTTCTTTGAGAAAGGGAACATAATGATGGATTTCACGGACCCATTAAAAGAGATGCTTGTTTTTCTTCCCTAATTTAGGATGTCTGTTCTAAACATCTTTTTATTCAATTTTGTTTCCGGTTATAAAAAGTTTTCTAAGATTCGTATTCCTCAAAAGCATAATGTTTTATACATAATTACATATATATATATATATATATATCAATCATACATCATATATATGTATGATATATATATTTATAAATATATATATCCTGCAATACATGAAAAATATCGGTTTTAACTTCAACACATATATATATATATATATATATATCCAACGAAATCAAATTTAACAGAAGTGAAAAACTAAAATTATTACAACGCATTACTTTTCACAATAATTAATTCACATACACACAGTATAAACACATTGTATCCAATTCTCACCATAATATAAATTCACATAATCACATGTACTTTTTATAAAAATGTTTATTTAATTGCAAGAACTACTAAACATATATATATATATATATATATATTATCTCACCTGAAATATTGCTCCCATTATTTCCAGATTCATTTTATGTATAGCACAAGCTTTCATCAGGAATTTCGTTGAAATTTTTACCATGTATATGCCCTTGTGTGTCATGTATCGTCTCAAAGGAACTCCTCAAACTGAATAAAAATCAGCAATACAGCTCATCACCTGTACCTGAGTGACCAAACACTTGATATAATCTGCAGTTTCATCCAATAAGCAGCTCAATTCCAATTTCTCACCTCCTGGCACCAGCTTCCGGAGCTTGTTTTCATGCCTAAATGCACCACTTTGGATACCCTTATGCCTGTTTTCGCTACTATTCTTGTTGCTTCTCTTCCTCATTTCCACCACTTTTCTCCAGTTCTTTTCTTTCACCAATCTGTTTGGATTGTGCCGAACACGCTTCTGAATCTTCCGAAGGATGGCTTGGCTCCACGCCCTCCTTCTCCCGACGGCTGAAGCCATGGATGTGTAGGCAGCGACCCTAACTCTCCGGTACCGCCTAAGGGTATCCAAAGGAGAAGAAGGATTAGGGTTTGGGCGTGAGTTTATCCGAGCCAAGGCATGGAGAAAAGCCCTTGCTAATGTAATCTTGAATGGGCTAGGGCTTTTAGAGGAAGAGAAGTTAGATGGGTTGGTGCAGCGAGACATGATGATGGAGATGATATGAAGGGAAAGTTAGGGTTTCCTGTTGTAAGCTTTTGCTTCCTCCTTTTAAAGGTTTGGATCAAAGGGCAAGGAAACTGAAAAACAGCTGGTCAGAGATCAGATCTTCTGACACAAAGGTTATGTTTGTTCAGAATGAACTCAGAGAGACAAAAGGAGAATTTAGTTCTGACATCTGACACACTCAAATATATTGGGACACATGTGTGCAAACACATGCCAACTAGAGAGAGAGAGAGGGCTGTATGGGGTTAGGGATGCTTGCAAGAGGTACCAAACATGTGAAGGGAGTGAGGAATAGAAGGAACAAAATATGAATAAGAAGAGAGAGATTGAAAACGGAAAGTGTGGAGAGGAAGGGAGAGGTTGGGAATCAGTTGGGATTATCTTCCATTTTATAAAGTTAAAATCGATTTTTTAACTCCATACATTTTATAATAGATATAAAAATTGATAATTTTATAAGTACTCTTTTATGGATTTTCTTTTTTTTTTCTTTTTTCTTTTTATAAAAGAGACCATGCATAGGAATATATTTGAATTCCACGAATACATTCCTACTATTTTTTTTTTTTTTTTTACTAATATAAAGATATATGGAATGGTTTGTTTAAATTCATGTTTCGTTTTCATGCAGTGGGTTTTAGAGATGGAAAAGTGAGAGGGAATGTGGGCCTACAAAGGGCCAACCACCATATGAGTGCACATGGTTCCACTACCCACTTGGATCAATTGTGGGACCCTATTTATGTCTTCACATTTTTTCATTCTCTTCATTGCACATTTAGTAAAATCGATCTTATGAGCCAGCCTAGATTACCTATCTTAACTTCTTGATAGTAATGTTTCCGTGTGTGTTTGCTCTTAGTCCTCAAAGTCCAGCTTTTAGCTTTTAAAAAGAAGTGGCCGGTAGGGAGACGCCAACTAGAGTGGAAAGGATCATACACGAGCATTTAAGAGAATTTTCATTAATCGCTTGATATTTTTTTTATGGTATTTCTTTCGTTTATATATTATTATGAGATTAAAAAAAAAAAATCTAACACATTTAGAGATTTATAATATCTGATATTATATAACTGATGACAGATCAATTGTTTTTTATATTTTATAAATTTTCGGTTTTGTTTAATCTTTTTGGTTGGTTCCACTTTTATAATGGAAACTTATATGTAGTTTTTTTGGGGTCAGATACAAATCAAATGATCATTCAATTATATTCTCACTATAGTTAGAAAACAAAACACGTGATCTCATTGGGCCTTAGTTATATATGGAAAAGCACCATTTCTGATCTCTTTGGAGGGATCTCACAGCTAAAATTAAACCCTTCCGGCTCGAAATAGAGCCTTGAACTCAACAGATGTTAATTTCATCATTAACTTCGTTGTACTGGTAATTCGATTTCTCAAATTTTATTACCTTCTCTTTTAACATCTGTATACTTTAAACTTATTTAAGTTTTACGACTATGCAATTGTGCATGTTCTCCATTAAGGTCGTATATGTTCTCGCTGAAAACATGGCTATCTCGTTGTATGGTCGTCTACACGATCCTTTCTCTCTTTACTACTGTCGTTGTTGCTATATTTGTTTTTAATACTATGTTTTCGTTAGTTTATTATTACATATTCTAAGTTAAATAATATTTATTAATCGAAAAGTCTAATTAATCCTCAAAATATGCTTTGATACTCAACTTCAACACCAGCCAATTATATATTTGAAATAGTTGTGTATTCATATACTAAAGTTTTTATATTCCCAAATAGTATCCTTATTCGTATTTACTATATATATGTGCAAAAAATATTTAATTTATGACTTATTTTTACTTTTTACTTGTACATGAAAACACATGATTTAAATATATAGATGGACACATTATTGAATACAAGAAAACTAAAATCTCACATTTGAGGTTGAATCATATAGAGTTATATATTCAACATGCAGAGTTAATTGAAGATATATAATATCTTGTGTACGTCTATATGGAAAACAACATGCTTAATAAAAATATTTTGAAAAGTTATTTTAAAACCTCCCTTTGAATTGTATAAGCAACAGAAATGGTAAGGCCTGTTTTTCGACACAAATGGATGGATACAAAAGATATCTCTCAGCGGGAAGGTTACAGTTTTGCTTTTTTCGGGGGTGATTACACCGGGAGGGAAGGGGAATTCGAATATCTGTACTTGTCAACGGACTATAAATCCTTGTATTAGACTAAAATATATTGTGACCATTAATTTCATTGACTAGCTTTAATTGCATCTGCTTCTCCTTTAAAGCTGGAATGAACATTTAACTACAGAAATATAAGAAGAAAAAGGAAATCTAAAATCTTAATTAGAACTTTGCATTAAATAAATAGAGAGTATATCAGTAGAGCGGACATAAATGCTTTTAGTATAAAGAAGGTCTAACACTCTTACATACCGTTTAGGAAGTTTTTGAAAATCAATTATGTACTGAAAATTGACAATAGGTACCCGGGTGTTTTCTTCCTTATATAAGGAAATCTTTCTGACCTTATGAATCTCTTAAACAATAAACAAACATGATCTCACTACTTTGGATTTGCCTGTTAACTCCGAAGGCAATGGAAAAAGAAAATATAGGTTTGCTGCAGAAAAATCGCCATTGGATGCAAAATCGGTGAGCTTTGAAACTTTGACGCAGTCCATGAAAGCATAGCTTGGCTTTTTCTCCTCCAGAAAAGAAAAAGAAAAAAGAAAAATTGAGATTGTCATTTAAACAACAAGAAGAAGAGTGGTACAAATTACTCAAAACATAAAAGAGGGAAATCTTTATGTTGTAAGCAAAATAACGTTTTGGGTTGTGGACCCCCAACAAGACTTGTTAAACACGCACGTATCATTGTCGAAATGGTTCTCGTACCGGAGGGGGAAAAAGATACGTATGCACATTTCATTGAGTAATCGAGGGAGCACAAAAGTATAGGGTACCTTTGTCCAATACAAGATTTTAGAAGAATTTTTTTAATAGTTTATTGAAAGAGTTTACGGTAATTCATATCTTTCAGTAGCCGATCATCAGAGCTGATAATAGTCGGAGAAAATTTATGTTGGTAATTAATTAAAACACAAAATCTTCTATTGAGCATTTAACAAATTGATTCACATCTTTATCAAAAGCGAATCTTCAGTAGACATAGGACCGAATGGACTTGTTGAACTACTGCGAAACCTAAATGACAAATCACTTCGATTATATTTTTGATATAAATATTAACCACAAATATCAGTCGGCCGCTATAAGCACCTTTTCCCACTAGGCCTAGCCGATTAGCAACCAATTCGATTACCATCATCATATTTTATGATTCTTGATAACGTAAGTTTGTAAAACAAAGTCAAAAAATCTTAGAAAAATTTTTTAGCGAGACAAAAGTTATTAGGGTTAGGGTTACAAAAAAGTCCACGGGAGCAGTACCAACTGCATACGTTCATAGAAGTATTTTCATTTGCCAACTTCCATGGACCACAATTAAGTGGGAATTGGGAATATTTGGAGATCAGGTATATTGATGATTAAGAAGGCGACAAAAAAAAAAAAAAAACCACCAACAAGTCTTTCGATATCATTGGCGATGACTTAAAAATTTGAAAATACGCCGAGCATTGATTGATTCGTATAAAGCTGTCCAGTGAAGATGCTCACGCGGTTGAAATATTATTATTATTATTATTATTCCAATTTAATTATGTCATTTTTTATACTTCTACAAGTGCTCTCAATCCCTACCTACAGGCTAAATTATAACTTGGTTAGGAAGAAAGGGACATTGCATTGGATAATACCGGGTTGCTAGCTGGCTATTGGTGGCAATATCTGGTGTAATGGTATTCAGTGGATCGGAATTGAGAATCTTGGAGAGATGGGAGAGCTGGCTGTTAATTGAAGTGCGAATTTGCCGAATGGTTGATTTATGGGACTGCAACAATTAAATTACCCTTTTAGTATTCTTCATGATGTAGAGAGGATTTTTTATTATTAAAAATTAAATACAAACTAATTAAATGACTCGATTAAAAGGTTAAAATGTTAATAATTTAATCGAATTATATGGCTAGTATAGAGGATTTAAATAATTCACTCAAAATATAGAAGTTATATTTTGCTATAAATATAGAGGACTTTCAATATATTTATCACCAAGACAGTTATTGATAGAACAATTAGTACCATCCCTATGTAATTTTCTTGAAGTTGATTTGGATAGAAAAACTTTCATCGATTCTTGATTCATACATGAATAGGTGGTTAGGGTTTGATTTGAGGTTGAATTTAAGTTTGTTTTTGAATGCTCCTAAATTAGATTCCACTTTAAATTTATGAAGATGTTACATTTTGGATTTAGATTTTGTAACTTATAAAAAGGAGATTTGAAGTTGAGTTTAACGTGCTAACATGGAATTGATTTAAACTATAAGCTATGTTCTTCTCTTCATTTACTGTAAGTGGTGTCTTGCTAAAGTAAGTCATGATAAATGTAAATTCCATAAAATGAAGAAAAAAAAAATCAAGATAAACTTTCTTAATCTATTGAGAAAATTTTGATAGCTCAGCATCTTACTGAAATTCATACATTGACTTCAAGGATGGTACCAAACTACATAGAGGTTTGCTTTAGGCCAAAGTATAATTAAATCAGTTTTTATTGACATATCATAATTCTTAACTCTTTCATACATGAAAAGTTATGTCCTTTCAAAGTTAAGCTTTTGATATGGTTCTCACTTCTAGCCTCGAGCCTTTTTTTTATTCTAATCCTACAAGTTTGTAAACATCCTCATCTTTTGACCAGCTTTTAGCTATCCCTTGTTTCTGCTCTTTTTGACAGCTTTTACTTCTAACCTACTTCTAATCATTCTTCTAATTCTTTTATATCTACTCATTTAAATGCTCCATAAACTATAATCCTAACTTGTTCATGTAAATAACTAAAACACCTTATCACATATAATAGCCGCCTTGATCATGCATCCAAAAATGAACCAGTCTAAATCCAGTTAAATGTTGAAGACTAATCTTATCAATGTTGCTGCAAACTTTCCTCAATCAATTTGTATAGTTGCCTCCCAAGGCACGACTATATATGTAATCATATAATGTAAAAGCCTGGCTCTATAGATATCCTTACCTATATGCATTAAGGGCCAACATCAAGAATCTACTCTAAGTCATTAAAGCAAGTGTTGTGTGCTTATAGAGTTGATAAGAGATGATGCATACCATAACTGAGAGCAGACAAGACTAGTCATAAGGATGGATCTAAGCTTGTTAAAAGCTTAGAGAGGGTAATAGGGAAATGCGCGAAACGGATGAAAAATGAATGAAATAGTAAGCAAAACCCACAAATAACTCCAAAGGATATAACGCTCCAGTAGAACTTCCGAAAACTTATGGCACAGCTCTATATAATACACAAGATGGTCCAGTGAGATTACTCACTACCTAACCATACTTAAGGGTTAAGATAAACGTAAAATAAGAGTAAACAAATAGTGTTTATGAAAGGAGAAATATTCAGTGTATTAATGATAATCTTTGTTGTCCTATGGCTATAACTATAAGGAGTATTTATACTCGATAAGTTAAGGTAATTTGCTTGGAAAAGAAAAGACAAAAAAGGTATTGTTCTAAAAAAATTAATGCATAAAAATACAAAAGGGTAAAAATGAATATTCAAGAAAAGTAATGATTAGTATAATAGATTTTACACATAGTCTAGTATACATAGTAGAGATGAGTTAGTATGATCAGATTGCTTATTTAAGCAAGGGTGACTAAGGATTAGTCCAAGGTCGTTCTCTCAGCCTTTTAACAAGAGTGATGCTAAGTAAGTAGTTAGTTCAGGTATGAATGAGTAAGCATACAAGGTTTAACTATTACCTTAGCATTCTACAATTCAATACACAACTTTCAAGAAGTGGATAGTCATACAACTTGACGTATAGAGTTGATTGGAAGTAAAGAGAAACTCAGCTTTAGTAGGAGTTGGCTGAAGCAGAAGGATTTGCCTTACTAATCCCTCTAGTTCATGGGCTCGGCTGCGAGTTAGAGGCACAATAGCTTGATTTCTATCATTCTCTCCAGGTTGATTTGGATTTTGGATCAAATTTTAATGTTCTTTGATCAGCTTTCCGTTACAGTGATATAAACTGAGGTTGGCAACGTTAAAGGTATAAAAAACCCAATAGTCTTATAGCAGCTCTAACTTACATGTGTTGTCATTGATCTTTTAGAGGATTCTGCAGGATCCTTCAACTCTTGCAAATAGCTTATTTCCCTTCCTTCTTGGAGACCTTTCCTTACTCAAGTGCAACCACACCAAGTCTCTTGGCTAGAATTGTCTAGCCATCCTACTCTTGGTCTTCTCTCGCATTTTTCTAACAACTTAGTCAATCTGTTGAGTAACCTTTAAAAGGACTATAGCCGAGTTATTATGTCAAGGTCTTCTTACTTAGATACAAGCACAAGGGTATGATTGAGGGGCAACTCGGGATTAAAACCATAGATAACTTCAAAGATGGTTTGCTTGGTGATGCCATGTACTACTTAGTTGTAAGCAAATTCAACCACTAGCAAGTAAATGCCCTAATCAGCCACGTTCTTCACTATTGTAGCTCAAAGCAATGATCCTAAAGTACAATTGACTACCTTTATTTAGCCATCAGTTTGAGGGTGATAGGAAGTGTTGAATAATAGTTTAGCTCCCATCCGTTACCATAAAGTTCTCCAAAAATGGCTCAAGAGCTTTAAGTCTCTATCTAATACTATACTTCTCGACATGCCATGTAGTTCATGTAGTTGAACAATTTCCGATAAAAACATAGAAGCAATAGCCAAAGTATCATTAGTCTTAGAGTAAGGCACAAAGTATGCCATGTTACTGAACTTATTGAAGGCAACTATTATAGAATCTTTGCTTCAAGCAATTCGTGGTAATCTAAGAACAAAGTTCATGCTCAACTTAGTCGATGGTTTCGTCGAAACAAGTAAAGGCATTTCTTTCCCTTGATTAACTTGACATTTAGCCCTCTTACACACAATACAGCATTCTACAACTTGGTGCACACCATCCCTCATTCTCGGCTAGAAGAAACGACCATTTAACAGTTTATAGGTCCTTTTCTCCCCAAAATGCCTAGAGAGTTCTCCATTGTGGGCTTCCCTGATTATAAATTCCCTTAGTGAACAGGTCGACACGTACAATTTCCCTCCTCGGAATAAGTATCGCTCCTCCATATGATACTCATCTATTGTCCTCCTATTGACATAACATACAAGTATGAGTCAAAAGTGTGGATTCCTAGAGTGTTGTTCCTTAATGCTTGCAAACCCATATAATCTAGTTTGTAGTTCTATCAAGAGTGCATGTCTTCTCGAAAGAGCACCTGCAACCATGTTGCTCTTTCCTTATTTATATTTTGTTACAAAACTAAATCCCTTAAGGAATTTGACCCATCGTACATGTTACTTCGAAAACTTCGTCTAGCTTCGAAGATACTTCAAAAACTCGTAGTCAGTATAGATGACAAATTCTCTCGGCAATAGATAATACTTCCGTAATTACAATACTCAAATGAGTGCTAAGAGTTCTTTGTTATACACAAAATAGTTTAGTTGAGGTCCCCCTAAGCTTCCTACTGTAATAAGCAATTGGTCGGTCTTCCTACATTAGGATAACGTCTATTACAATGCCTGACGCATCACATTTCAGCTCAAATACCTTTTTGAAGTTAGGTAAAACTAGTATAGAGGTAGAGATGAACCTTTCTTTCACTACATAAAAACGCTTCTCCTCCTTTTTCCCCTATCTAAATTTGGTTTTCTTCTTCATTAGCTCAGTAAGGGGTACAGTAAGGGTGCTGAAATTCCTTATAAATCTTTACCAAAAAGAAGTCAATCCATGGAAACTTCTTACTTCGACACAAGTAGTAGGAGTCAACTACTTGACGATTGTTTAAATCTTCTTCTCATTCGCTTGTAAGCCTCTTTCACTTATAACGTAGCCTAAGAATACCGCTTCCTCCTAGAAAAAGCAATACTTTTTAAGATTACCGAGTAATCTCTCGATACGGAGGACATTCAATATGACTCGAAGATGTTCACAATAACCCAATATGTTGGCTCTGTAAACTAGGATATCATCAAAGTACACTACGACACACTTCCCCGTTAGATGTCTTAGTACGTAGTTCATTAGTATTATGAAAGTGCTTAGGGTATTTGATAAGCCAAATGGCAAGACCATCTACTCATAGAATTTATGTCGAGTTTTGAATGCAATCTTCTACTCATCTCTTAACCTCATGCAAATTTGATGATAACCAGACTTTAAATCAATCTTGTTAAAGATCTTAGCTCTACCCGATTCATCTAGCATGTCTTCCAATCTAAGAATGGGATACTTATATTTTATCATTATCTTGTTCATTGCTTGGCTATCAACATATATTTTCTAAGTACCATCTATTTTTGGCACTAAGAGTGCTGGCACAATACAAGAGCTGATACTCTCCCTAACATACCCTCTCTATAGTAGCTCATCAACTTGTCGTTGGAGCTCAATAGCCTGTTTGGGACTCATCTAATAAGGAGGCTTATTCGATAAGGCAGCACTAGGTATTAAGTTAATACAGTGTTATATGCATTAGAAAAGGGGTAGTCTTTCAGGTAACTGTTTTAAGAATATATTAGTATACTCATCCAGCAACTCTTTTACTTCCAAAGGTAGTTCACCCTACTCCTTCAACTCTAATAGATGCCTAAATAACATGAGGGTTGACTCATGGGCATTGATGGCCTCTTGGAGTTCAACTCGACTCATCATCAGAGTTTGCTTCGATCCACAAGTAAGTTTTGTATGCAGTTTATTAACTTCACTTGACGGTATTGGGTTTAGTGTGATCTTCTTACCATCCTTCTCGAATGCATATGTATTCTTATATCCATCATGGATGACTCTTCTATCAAATACCCATGGTTATCCAAGCAATACATACGAAGCATACATGGGTAGCACATGGCAAAGAATCTCGTCAGAATAATTTTCAATAGTGATAAGTAATATTGTAGCGACCCTAGGAGGGGCCTAGTAGTATTGCCTAAAATTTCCATATTACGTGTGCACCCATGATAAGAAAATCGCCTTGTAAGTCAGAGATTGCAAAACTCTAAATAGTTATTTGCTAGAGTCTTCAATTTTAGTTCATTGGCTCATTATATAATATAAATAATTATGGATATCCATTTTTCCACAGTTCATCAGAATCGTAGAGAATCAGTATCCCCTACCAAAATAGTGAAATAAGATAGACAATTCTAGAAAATTTTAAACTTACTAAAGATACTAAACTTAATTGAGACATTAGTCGTTTTTCGAAGCATTCCGAATTAACTATACAAGCTTTTCATCATAGTGATTCAATGGTAGCACTCTGCGCTCGATTGCTATCCCATTCCCAACTATCGATCAACCTACAAGGAAAAGAACTTTTAGGGCGTAAGCTTACGCTTAGTGAGATAATTACCCTCGTCAGTACCACATGACAGAAATTTATTAGATGCACAATCATATAAATGCATGAACAATCAGTATGCCAAACAACGCATGTAGTGACCTAGGAACTGCATACGACTCAGAATTACGCCCCCTAAAGTCGAGGTTTGGAGATAATTAACCGACCCAAACCAAAATCCGGGTTCTAGACCTTGGGTTTTATTTCATTTGCACTATCATGCTCATGCCAAAACAAAACTCTTTCTCTCTCTCTCTCTCTCTCTCTCTATATATATATATATATATATGTATATATATATATGTATGTATACTTCATTTACCAAAATCAAATCATAATATTTAAAATCAAAAGTCTAGCGGTGTGGTGGCCCCCGCAGTCCACAAACACACGCCCTAAGCAGAAGCCACAAGACTCGGCCCCTGGCCGACGGTTAGCATCTCCCAGCGCCTAGTAAGCCTATCAGCTTAAGATAGAGACTCAATATATATGATGACATAGCTAATGCCCAATCCTGCAAGAAACTCATATTCTTGTGAGTTCCTTTCCATCTTCTGCGTGAAGTGGCAGTCGGTGTTATCCATTTGCAATATGGGGAATGCATAATTTATTTTGAGTTCTTAATCGTATAAGTGATTAACTTGATTTTTAGGGTGATCAAACAATTTCATTCCATACAATTTACATGTATAAATTAATACAAATAATTCCCATTATTATATATATAATTAACAAGTCATCACATTCATCCATAAATTCATACACATGCATCTCCCATATCCTACAAGCATCCAAATTTATATATATAAGTTCAGGTGCATCTATTCTACAAGTACAATCAAGTAAAGAGTTATCGGGAATTTACTCACTCTGCCATATGGGTCAATCAAAGTAATCCGGAGGCGAGTCGTCTCCGTAAATAGTGTCCCCTAGTCATTGAAATAATTTTTATAAGGAATTGAAACAAACTTAAGAAACTAAGTAAATTTTCCTTAAGTTATATTCTTAACTAGTTTTCGTAATTTTTCCCGGTTTTTACCTAAAGTTCAATCGCGTATAACTTTTTCTTTTTAAATCCAATTTTTTTATCTTATAGTCAATCTTCATCGTTTTCGAGTGTACTTTAATATGGTAAGATTAGATTTTCGAAATGAGGTATACAATTCTGTCCATGGGTCAGAACAGTAGCGTTCCTCATATGTTGGAGTGCTTTTGGGCCTTGTTTGGTAAACGGGCTTTTTAATAACTTAAGAAATTCTTTAGGCTTGGTCTTAAGATTTTATCCTAAGCTTAAAATACTTCTTGAGATCAAATTTAAAACTTTGATTTATATTCCTAAGGCTAACAACCACTTCTTGAGCCCTTTAGTTGTTAAATGGGCTTGTTTTTGGTTCAAACTAAAGTTAGTGACTTTGGTGGGCTTATGGGGCCTTAGGTGGATTTCTTATGGGCTTCAAAACAACCTCTCTTGATACTTTAAGGTGCTGGTCAGAATTTCATTGAAGACCCATCTTAGAGTTCTAGGCTTGTTTTGAGAGTTTTAGGCTCGGTTTTGAGTTTTAGGCTTTGTATGCTTACCATACTTGCTTTGGTTAATCTTTTCACTTTGTTCTTTCACTTTTATCATATTTTTAGGCTTCTTTCTCCCACGTTCCAGATTTGTTCATGATGGTTCTAAGGGGTCCTTACTTGGTTTTTCAACTTGTTTCATCATTTCCTTAAGTTTAGGTAGTAGATTATGCACTTAGACTACTTATGTCCAAATCTTAACTTAAGTTTTCTTCCATCAAATAATCCTTTAACTCATGCTCCATATAAAGAAATAAAATATTTTATACTTAATAAAACCTCCATATCATAACTCATGTTATACAAAGTTGGTTTTTTCATAAAACCTTATATGATGGATTTTTCCTTAACTTAAGTTTAGATTTGAGCATGTTTAACTTAATGGAAACAAAATCAACATCCAAATGACTATGGAACCCTCACATCCAGCATAATCATTCTCCATTAAAGTTCTTATTTCAAGATTTTTTTAGCTTAAAATCTTCCATTTAAAGCATTACATAAATGTCTTTACAAAACACTAACTTTACATGCTCATATTTCAACTTCATGTAAGGGTTTCATGGTTTGTTTCTTAAAACGATTTTTGGTGTTATAACAACTTAAACCTTACTTATATCTTCAAGAAATCAAAGTCTCCTAATCATAAACACTAACCCACAATCACAAGAAATACTTACTCGTCCTTAAAGAAAATTATGGTGGTTGTGCATAAAGATTCCACTTAAGCTCTTAACCTTGCTTCCTCTTTTGCAACCTTTTAGAACCCGAATCTTTTGGTCTTTTGGAATGGGGTTTATGGAAGGTTCTAATGGCTCTAAAAGATCTTAGATGGTTAAAGAAAATAACACAAGAATAACAAGAGAAATTGCTATGAGTATAGAAGCAAAAATGGTGGCGGCAATGTTGGGAATTTGTGGAGTTTGATTTTTTCTTTTGATTTGTGTTTAAAGTGAGAGAAAAGGAAGTGAAAATGGGAGTGAAAGAGGGAGAGAGTGGCAGATTTTGAAAGAAGAAAGAAGCGTGTGCAAGAAGCGTGTGCAAGAAGCTTTAATTGATTATCTTTTAGCTTACACAAAAGTCAACAATTGCAACTATTGATGATGTAAGCATTAAGGGGTGAATAGTGATGTGAAAAGGAAAGTGATTGATGTTTAAAAGACAAGAGCATGGCCCCCCTTTATCCCTTGTCCAAATCTGCTATTTAAAGTCTTTTTAGGCCATAGAGTAGTCTTGTCTTATTTATTAAAGTTAAGCTTATGAAATCTTGTGAAAAATTGTCCATATGTAATATATGTGAAGGGGTGATAAGGAAATTGTCTTATCACTAAATTTTGATAAGTTATCAATTGATAAATGATTCTAACTCTCAATTGATAAGTTATCTAAGGTGATTTGTTGGTCTACTTATTTATGTGTAAAGCTTATACATGAAGATAAGGGCATGGCCTTATAGGATATTGTTTTAGGGTTTTCATCTTACATTGTTTTGTAATTTATGAATTGATTTTTATAAAATTGTGAAATTTTCTAAAGTTGAATGAAATTATTCAAATTAAATTGCTCTAAAAGCTTTCTAGCTCTCTATTACCTTATTAGCCGGAACTTAGGGTTAAAATTCCTTAATGGTTTTAAGGTTTAGGGTTTTAAGTAACTTTAGACTTGCAGTTCTTCAAGCTCGGGTTTTATTGACAATTGGCTTTTGAATCGTAAAAATTTAATTCGTTTCTAAATATAAACTTAAGTTTTTGGTTTAGTTAATCTTTGGGAACGTTCGGAAGGTACTCTTAATCAAGTCTTAGGCCCACTAAAAGTAGGGTTTACAAATATTACTTGCTAGGTGATATGTAGTGCTCCCTTCTCACTTCGCCAATGCAACTTGTATGGCTTCAGATGTATGATAGTCTACAATTTTAACCTTGTGATCAGATCGATTAATGTTACATTGGTGTAACTATCACTATCCATATTAGCGTGCACACTTGATCATTCACCCTACAGGTGATATAAAACAAGTTCTCCCTATGCTCCTCCTCACATAAGGGTTCTAAGTTCATTGCATATCAAATAACCAATATTAATTGATATAAGTCCTCGGCAAACACATTCTCTTCAATGAGTTCATTTTCCTAAGGAATTTATTTCTCGACAATGCTCTCCTCCTTCTCAGGTTCCTCATCAATACTTTCTACTTCCAACTTCAAGATTTCTCCTTTGATGACCATAGTCCTTCGGTTTGGGCATTGACAATTATATATCCAAATATTTGGTACTTAAAGCACTTGATCTAGCTCATTTTCTTACCAAATACTTGCCCTTTCTCATAAGTGTATGTTAGCACGTCACTTTCTGGTCAACCCTTCTATTCAATCCTAACATACCCTTATCTGATTGGCTTTATACTTGACTAACCTCGGTAGCTTCCCTGAACAGGTCGGCTTGACTGAATAGGTCAGCTGGTCAATGATTAAGTCGGCATTCGTCTCCTTATCTACCTCTCCACTCGTTGAGCAATTCAAATAGCTTCATCAATTGTAGTGAATCATTAGAGTTCCACAATGTCTTAAATATCACTCCTCAATCTAATAAAGAACCTAAAGATGGTTCGTACTGGTGGTTCTTCCACTTTATAGCAAATCATGAGCATTTGGAACTCTTGGACATACTCATCAACAAATCGGCCTCCTTATCTCAACTCCTAAAGCTAAGTATGAGTATTTTGCAGATAAGTATCAGGCACAAATCTATTTTTAAGTATTCTTTTCATCCCAAGCCAAATATTAATTTCTCTGTATCCTTTTTGTCTCATCATAACTTAGAAATTCTTCCACCACGTAGTAGCATATTCAAAAAACGCAACAGTAATAGCTCTCACTTTCTCATAATCCTCATATTAGTAATAGTCAAACACACGCTCCACCTTCTCTTCCCATTCTAAGTATTTATCCACACTACCAAATCCATTGAAGCTCGAAATCTAAAGCTTCACATAGTTGGAGGCTCTAGGTGCTCAAGCTCACTCTTCTTCTTCATAATACTTGTCCTCATACTCATCTCCCATTTCTCCCAAGTCAATCATTCTCCTCACTTGCCCACCTACTCCTCTACTTCAAACTTATCTAGCTAGGTTCTGACCTCTCGTAAGTCGAGCAACTTATAGGATGTTATGTATAGCTTCAGTAGGTCGGTAAGCCAATGCATAAAAAACTCGAGTTAAATCTATTAAGAGGTTAGCCACCTCATCAAGTCTCTTATCCGTAATTCTTGAAGTACCTTAAGATTGTTGACCATGATGGACAACACCACTATTGTCATCTCCAACACTAATATTAACACTTGGATCTATCATTTTCTCTAATAGATTCATTTCTCAAACTCTTTGATTAGGTGTTTCAACAAAAACTTCCACAAACTAGAAATTTAATAGTTAGCAAACACAATAGCTAAACTAACACAATACCCGGGTTTGTTTCACACACGTAAAATAGAGTATAGATAAAACTTCAAAACAAACTCTAACTGGAATGAAACCTCCTATCGGATACCAAGATGATGCGTGTCGTAACCAAGATAAGATAAGGTCAGTCAGAAGAATGGATTTAAGCTTGCCAAAAGCTTGAAGAGGATAATGGGGAAGCGTGTGAAAGGGATAAAAAATAAATGAAAGAGTAAGAAAAACCTACAAACAGCTCTAAAGGATATAATGTACTAGTGGAACTTTCAAGGACTTATAGCATAACTCAATATGACGAACGAGAAGGTTTGGTGAGGTTACTCGCCACCTCGCCTTGCTTAAGGGTTAGGATAAGAGTAAAATGAGAGTAAACAAACAATGTTTATGAAAGGATGAATATTCAATGTATTAATGATAATCTTTGCTATTCTGTAGCTATAAGTACAAGGGGTATTTATACTCGATAAGTTAAGGAAACTTGTCTAAAAATGAAAAGATAAAAAAGGGTATTGTCCTAAAGAGGTAATATATAAGAATACAAAATAGTAAAAATGAATATTCAAGAAAAGTAACGATTAATGTAGCAAATTTTACATGTGGTCCAGTATACATGGTAGAAATGCGTTGGTGAGGCCATTAGAGAATGAAAACAAAAGAGTACAATTAGATTACTTATTCGAGCAGGGGTAATTGAGGATTAGTCTAAGGTCATTCTCTTGGCCTCTTAATAAGGGTAATACCAAGTAAGTAGTCAGCTCGGGCATGAATGAGTTAATACGCGAGGTTTGGCTGTTGCCTTGACATTTTACAATTCGACACATAACTTTCGAGAAGTAAACAGTCATACGGCTTGATGTATAGAGTTGATTGGCAGTTAAGAGAAACTTTCCTTGCAAGTCCCACTAGTCCTCGAGCTCAGTTGCAAGTCAGAGGCTCAATAGCCTAATTCCTATTAAGAAGGATTGAAAGAGTGCTAGATTGCACATACTGTTTTGGTAGAGTATTGTTGCTTGAAGATAGGTTAATCCAAGCTTTGGAGTGCATTAGAAAAGGTGTTACGGAGATTAGAAGTGAAGAAGTTAGAGTTTATTGCTTCATAAATAACATTGCTATGAGGAAGTTTTATAAAATTAAGAAAGATTCAAACTCTTTACTACATTCTTTGAACCTTGTTATGCCAAACGCAACCACTTCAGGATATACAAGAAAAGATCCCAAGTCTTTTATGCATGATGTAAACCTTTCCTTCCTAAAAGCAGCATCTTTGAAGAAAACAACAAAATGTTCAGACCCTTTAAAAAGGTCCAAATCATTCATCTACAAAATTTTTATATTAGCTCCAATTTGAGTTACTAATGTTGTTTTTAATGTTTATTTTTTCCATTTTTATTTCATTCCAAAATACTTTAATGTGTAATTTCAGTGTCATTTCAATATATATGAGTCATCACAGCATTAGGAGATATTTTAGATTACTGATTAGTTAGGTTTCATGATGTTGATGAGTAATTTTGGATCATGAACTCCCAATGCCCATTTTAACCTTTGCGAACCGTAAGCTAACTAGCCTCGACTAACAATTAGTCCAAGATAACCCAAATCGTAGCCTTCGAGGACTTTCCATGATTATGCCAGCTTCCACAAAGCAGTTAGGCCTACCTTAGCCAACTTTAGACATCTGTACGGTCAGGTTAAGGCGTTAATTCCCGTACCATAGTTAAACCCATAAACCATGCCATAAGGAACTTGGACTTCGATAGTTTGTCTGGGAAGCCTAAACTATGGGTGTCAAGGAACACCATGGTCTTATTACTTCATGAGAATAACTAAGCTACCATGTCACCTTTGAAAATCTCTAAATGTATCTATTTAAAATATACACTTGTCTATTTAAGAAAGATACATATCTATTCAAGATTCTCTCTATGAAGCTTATAAATAGGGTCAAACCTTACAAATAAAACACTTTACATACATACATACAAGCCCTTTCATTCTCTTGTTTCCTTAATTTCACATAATTGCCAACTTAACTAAGCGCACTTTCTCTTGTAAACTCAAGCCTATTTTTTAGCCAAACGCAAAATCTTTACCAACAAAATTCAGTTGATAACACATGAAGTATTGTAATGTAATATAAGTATAAAAAGCTTAAAACTCTTCACTTTTAACAGCTTAACTACATTTGATATATTTTGTGAGCATTTAAATTGCCTAAATATTCGTGTTAATAAAATGAGGGATCCACTTATCTGAATTCTAAACTCCAAACACATTTCTTATTGCTTATTCTTGCATTGCAACTTGTGTTCATGTTTTTTTTTTTATCAACTCGCATCTTATGAAGAATGATAAATTATTCTTAGCTGTAGTGCCCAATGGTTATTAAAGTAAAGTGATTGTTTTCAAGGAAATTCATTATAATATACTAGAATTTTAAGACTCAATGTTATATGATCGCATATATGATTACCATTGGTTTAGTACATATCACTTATTATAGTTCTATCCTTCGGTGTTCACTCAAAAGTGGGTATCTCCCTTAAGTTCACTTCGTAAATTGTCCTTCAATACTCAATGTTATCTAGGTCTTTTTCAATATAGGCTCCTACTACCATTATTAAGAACATTATTAAATAGCATAGTAAGTTTAGCATTAACTGCTTATATACATAAGACAATACTGCATTTGATGAGTTCATCTCAATAATTGTATAAAGTTTGTATTAAATACTTTAATGGCTTCTATAATACCCCAAACATCTCTAAAATTCTAAATCCATCCAAAAATTTCCTATCAAATTTCTTCCCCCTCTCTCCCTTATCTTCCCTCCTCCTTTTTCCATCTATCCTTTAGTAGACTTTTATGTTGGCAAGTACCATGAGTAATAAAGGGAAAACTAATTACCTAACAGTTAGATGACGAGCAATAGAAGTGGTGGTAGCAGTTGTAGCTATAGTTATATGATATGTACTAGAACATTTTTCCTTTGAGCAATATTTTCCTCTATTGGTTTCTTGATGGCTTCTTCTAAAGAGAGATGGAGAGTTGCATGAAGTGAGAAAGAGGCATTATGGGAGAAAAATAAAAGAGACATAGAGAGGAGAGAGAGAGATAGTAAGGGACAAATTAAGAAAGTGATGGTACTGTAGTTGGCACCTAAAGTAAGAGTATGAATAAGAATGCTCAATGAGAGAAAGAGAAAAGGAAGGGAGAGGAAAACAAAAGAAGAACAAGCGAGTGATATGTTAGGATATGAGATTAAAGAGTAAAGAAGACCAAATGTAAAATGTTTCTAAGATTTGGGGAGAATAGAGAAGAGGAATGGTAGGTGGTTAGGTTTATTTTGTGAGAAAGAGAAGAAGGATTAAATTGTTAAAATAATCCTACCACCAAGTCGCTAGGTAGCTGGTGTTCTTCTTCAATTGACATACCTTTTATTTTCTTTAAAGTTATTACTATAAAGTCCTTATATTATATTCCTTGAACTTTCCTATATCTAATTGTGTAACCTTTGATATTTTATCCTTTAGTGTAGAAGTAAATATTATAAAAATATATTTGTATCTTACTTTTTCAAATATTTATTGTAGCTTACTTTATTTAGTAAATTGATTATTCTTAAAAATCAACTTTTATAAGCTTATTTAATTTATTGTTGTTATTTCTCCTTTCCATATGCTAAATATATGTATAAAAGCCACTACTAATGTGATAGCAAATTCTATCATTTGTTAATGCCATTGTTAATAAGACAAGACCTAACCTAATATAACAAGCCAATGTGACTCTGTACAAACTAACTTAATGATACCCTTTACATTCAAAATTTTCCATCCTTTGAGAACCAGTGAGTAATATACAAAAGTTATTATCATTACATAATTCCTTCATAAAAGCACATGTAAAATTTGATGGTAATTTTTTTTTTTTCAAATTTTCTTATATCAACTTATTTCATTTCACCAGTTATTGCATTATCCCTACCACATGGATATAGTAGGATGGAGTAATTTTAAAAAATTCATTGTTTCGATGCTTATTGTTCACCAATTTTTATTATCTATAAGGTTTTGATATTTAAATGGTTTTTTCTCATTTATAATGCTTTATTATGCCATGGCTATCATGAGGGAATTTGTTAAGGGAGGCTAATAAAAATTTTATCCTTTATAATTAGAATAATAATATTCTCATGATTAATAGAAAAATTAGGATTATGATTTTTTTATCACCATTAGTATCATAGCCATTATACCTTTATAGATTTTACATCTCATCTTTAAATTTTTGTTCTTTTTATAATCTCCTAGATAATACGTTTTTTTATGCAAGTATCAACTAAATTAATTAAAATTTATCTCTTTATACTACTTAAACTTCTATGTAAGAAGATGATAGGTCGCTTCAAGTACATTAGACATCTTTATCATCTGATTGAGCACATCCTATACTCTCTTTATCTTCTTTTAATATTTACAAATTTAACATTCGAAAAAAAGTTCCATACTATGTAAGTTATAAAGTCCAATAAGTAAAATGCTATCAAATAAAATACATGGTTATGTCACATCACATGTATATATGACGCAAAAAAGAAAGTAACCATCATGCATAGCTCTCGCTTTTCCTTCATTTTATATTTAGGTGGGGACAGCATAGGCGATCTTGATTGGCATTATAGTACTAAAACCAAAATCAACTGTAGTACCACAATTAAAATGGCCTTATCTTGATTTCTCTACACATGTAGGTTATCACTAGCTTAATCCATAACCTTTATATACAATAGCTTCCCATACCATAACTACATCTCTTTAACAGCTTCATTATGAATTTTGTGTCTCATGTGAACCATATAATAATCATATCAATAATTTTTCTTATTTACATATAAATGTTATCATCATTTAACTATAAGCCACAACATACTAGATATTCAACCCATAATTAAGCCCTAATACTCAATCTATTATGTAAGTCATGGATAAATGTGAGCTTTGATGTTAACTAGTAAAAACCAAGAAAATTTTGGGGGATGGTAAGTAACTAGATGGATTAACTAATTTCACATCGACAACAAACAAAAGTAGGCAGCACTTATACATATTTGGAACTCATATGCCAACTATTGAATTCTTAAGATCTTTCTTGTCTCTAACTCCTTATATTGTAAACTTGTAAAAAGATAATTAACTATTATGAGAAAACATAATAAAATTACGTAGATTTCAATTTAAGTTTCTTTCTAGGGTCTTATATTGAATAACTAAGATATACAATTAAGGACAAAAATCAAGGATGAAGATAAAAGAATCAAAATTAAAAAGAAAAAATCATAGGCTACTTAATTATGGACAAGGACAGTCTAATGGCCTTTATAGCTAGTTTCTTTAAGGAGTTACATTTAACTTAGACTCATCAAGCTAGGCGAAGGAGAAGAAGCCAGGGGGATGGGAGAAGCGGTGTTAGAAGTCACTTTCTTAAAGCCTTCTTAAATTTCTAATTAAGTCTTATTACTTACCTAATTTAGACTTAGATTTCTATGACTTAGAACTATTTTGTTAAAATCATGCATAAATGTTGGATTTCATCAAAACTACAAGTTTTGAATTTTGAAATAATGCTTCCTATTGATTCAATCTAAACATTCATATTTCCATTTTTGAATCAAAACTTTCCCTAAATATTTTGTTGACATGCCATTTTGGGTTGGCCTAAGGCTTATTCTAAGTAGAGGCTCTCCGAGGGCTACTAATAACCAAACAGCCCAACTTGCTTGAGTACTTTGAAGTTTCTAAGCACCCAACCTATGACTAAGCATATCAAAGGTTCATCCCCAAGACACTGGGTTGCTGAGCACCTAATGTCTTACTTGGACTTGGTTAAGTTACATGCCTATCTTTAAATCTTCAAGCATACACTTACCATTTGAAGACACCCCCTCTTCTACGAGCAACCCTCGAAGGGTCAGCCCATCACTCGTGGACCAAGTAAAGGTGGTATATTCACTTACCTATAGCATCTAACAATCCCAATAGTCCTCTGTGATCCCGAACTCAATGCCTAAATCTCTTAAGTAGGTCAATTAAAGTAAATAGGACTCATCTTATACTTAGTATATTTACTAGCCTTATTATAGATCCCTAATTCTACTTTGTATTTTGGTCATATCTTTCTTGTTTTATGTTGGAATTTCTTCTTTGTATAGTCAATTTCCATCATTTTTGAATGCTCTTTCATTTGGTGAGATCTTTTTAATGTGTTTGGGTTCACAAGTTCTTGGTTTGGGCTAAACAACTTTGTTGTTCAAAGGTCTTAATTTGACTACTTTAGGGTTTGTGGCTAGTCTTAAGCTTAGGATTAATTTTGAGTATTAGGCCTTACATTTAAGCCTTTAGGCTTTCATTTAAGTATTTTTAAGATGAATTTTCAGTTTATTTCCCTAATTTTTTTAATTAGAATTTAATTTTACTCTTGTGAGCCAAAATGAACCCTTTTTGCTAATTTTAGGCCACATATCGCTAAGGGACTTGTAAAGGTTGGTTCTAATGGGCTTTTAGACTAAATGGACCTTTCATATATTAATTTATGATTCCATTAACTTAAGGGCTAGATCTGATCCTATTGTTATTGGGTTTTAGTCTTTTGTAAGGGTTTTTGGGTCCACTTTACTTCTTAGGCCTTAAGTGCAATCTTATTTGCTATTTTAGGCCTAAGCCTACTAGAAACCTTAAGATAGGTCTAATTTCTAAGGGTGTTCGCATCTGGACTTCTATTTTATAGGGCTTTTAATTTTATTTTTAAGGCCTTAATCACTAAGTGAGTTAGTTAAGCTATTAACTCAACATTACCTAACTTAACTTGATTAATTACATCCTAAATCATGCTTTACACTAATTAATCATGTCATTGCAATAATAAATCACAATTTCCAGATTATTAACTTCATTAATAGTGGTGATCGAGAAGGGTTCTCTCAAGGTTCCTTCATTATCATCCATCTAACATTTATTTCAAGATGTTTCCTTACTTTACTCACATTTCTACTTATTTTAAGCTAATATAATTACATGATATGATGAAAATAAGATGGAATTGCACTAATGGGTGGTGTACAAGGCTCCATGGATTTCATGGAGTTTTCATGCAAGTTGCTTTGATAGGAATCAACTCGTGACGACCTTCTTGCTAAGGCTAAACCGTCATAAGTTAAGATCAACCAACCAGAAGCCGAAGCCGACTTGTCCTAACTTAAGGATGACTTGCTCTTGTAGAGGTTGGACTGATGACTGAAGGCCAAAGGGAGGAAAAGGAACCATCCGACATCAAGCTTGTCTTCTATCGAGATGACAATAAAACCAAACGATCGAAGCCCATAATCCAAAGAATAACTCGACATAGCTCGGTAAAGCTAGTGCCAAGCAATCTACGAGTGCAGTAACTATGGGCTGACCTCATTGGGAGCTCAGGCAAGTACAATAAAACTCCCAAACATTTTACCCCTACTTAGACACCCGACTACCAACTAACCCTTACTCAAGCCCACAGACAACTTAGATGACTACATGCTAACCACTCCGTTAAATGCACAGTTTTGTATACTTTGTAAATGTTTTTCTTATTTCAATTGTGGGCCATTCTTTAAGGTTTAAGGCCTTATATATTATTTATAGTTTTGCTATTAGGGTTTTAGGACTTGCTATAAATAGGAAGTATTGTAATTATCAAAGACAATGAAGAATATTCAGATAGAGAGATTATGCTTAAGCATTCCTTATGGAAGTAAGGACATTCTTAAGCCCTTTTGAGTTAGAATTTCAGATTATCGAGTGTTGAATAATTCTTTAATCTTTCTTACGTTCTTATCAATCTTGCTTTTAAGATTGTGATGAACCCTTTATTTGAGCAAATTAATGAGTCGTCTCTAACCTCTCATTTGAAACCCGAGTGACCTATTTTGAGCTCAACCCCTGATTATATTTGTGCCTTGGTGTATGATATTTATACACATTCGCAATCAAAACTACATTCTCACTTCCTGTTCCTTGTTCCCATTTGAATCCCATTGGCGTCCAAGATCGCTGAGTGGATTACATATCACTCTTATAGTTATTACGCTATCTTTACTTGTTTATGTACATGAATAGTTTATCCTAGATAAATGGAGCTTTTCTTTGATATCCTCTACATGAACTTACTTAATACTCAACCATATTATCATTCTTGAATAGAAAAAATAAGTTCCTAAGTCCTACATGCAATAAAATATAAGCTATAAGTATAAATCTTAAAGGGATAAAATGTCAGCTTGGTACAAGAGGGAATGTATGAGGTGACACAGGTGGTGGTTTGTTGATTGGAGTGGTCGTAGTAGAGAAACAGGGTCGAGCGACAGTAGTGCAAAGGTGATCCAGGAGATAGAAAAGAGAGGAAGGAAAGGGGTTGGTTTGGCCTTGGTGGAGGGTGTATCTAAGCTTATTAAGAGTGAAACAAAAAATGAAACCAAGGATAAATAAGGGTGAGGGGGGCTAACAATAGGAAAGAGAGAAAGAGAGAGAGTGAGGTAGTAGGAGGTAAGTTTTTTCTCATTTTAGCTAAGGTGGTACAAAGGGTAAGGGAACTGCTCACTTTTTGTGATTTTTTCCAAACAAGGTAAGGATTGAGTATCTTGTATTTCATAAAAGTTAATCCTTATGTAAAGGCCATCTTATCCAACTTTCAAGCATTAAGATACATTTCAGTTGTAGTTTGCCAAATATCCTAATTGTCTAACTAATTCCTTTATCTTATCTCCTTAGTAAATCTTATCCATTTTCTCATCAAGAAGATTAGGGTTGATAGGTAGATTAAAAGGTAATTAACCTAGTTCAGCAATTCTATGCATAATTAAGGTGTAATTAAGGTTTTATTACATTTTATCACTTTAATTAAGTTAATTGATCTAGATTATCTCTCTTATTAGAGTCCTTTAGCATACAAGGCTAGTTAGGGTTTTCAGATAGTATATGATATGGGTGATTTAGGGTTTGCAAGTGAATAGAGAAGTTCTTTACAATAGGCATGTAATTTTCGAATATATTTAAGGTTGATTTGTCAGAAAAGAGTTTTGAGCTTCCAAACTAAGGCTTTAGTCAACCTCTTAGTAGTTTTTTGTCAATTTTAGGGTTCCCACATATTAGGGTTGTACATGTATAATTGGGGTTTTAAGGTTTTACTTTTGTTAGAGTTTTTTGACTTGTTATTTAGGGTTTACCACTGATTATTTAAGGTTTTCTTGCTTCATTTAGGGTTTTTATCTTTATACCTTGATAGGTTCTAAAGATTATCCATAAGACTCTAAGTTCAAATCTAGAAACTAGTAGGGGGTTACAAGTGACCACTACTACCAATTATCTTTTTCTTTCTTTGTCTCTTTTTATTTCCATTGAATGCTACCAATGACAATAACCATTGAAATTTGGTAGATAATTACTTGTTTAGAACTTTTATCTCTCCAGTTGTTTCAAAAAATTACCTTTTCTCTTTTTTGTATAATTATTCTCTTCATTAATTTGAAAATGATCTAAAACTATAACCCCCAAAATTTAAAATAAGGGGAGTCAATTAAGTCGAGTACATACAAATTGCAAAACCAAAAGTTCCATGAAAAGTGGGAAGTGAAGACTGCTTTGTTGGGTAGAATTTGAAGAAACTATGAAGTTGGAGTCAATTGTGGTGGTGGTGGTAGAGGTATAGTTGTAATGGGTTCAATTATAATGGTTAAGGAGGAGGTGGTAGATATGTGAGATAGGCTAAACACTAAGGATGAAGATGGAAAAAGAAGTAGATGCAATAAGGTAAATATAATCATCTATTTCTTATTACAGGTTTATTCCTTAGCTATCTTTTTGTTCAACTGAAAAACGTAATAGACTATTATAGCTTTATTCTGTTCCTATTAAATATGAATTCAGTTATAGGTATAGTACATTTAGTGAATTGAATGAGCCACTCACTTAAGTTCTTACTTTCATTAGCTTTCTAAAGTATTACTTTAATTAAAACTTACAATTGTAAATTAAAATTTATTATGTAAATTAATTTACATAATTATAATTATGAATTTCTTTCATATGTTCCTATCATTAAGAAACCAAAACACAAATGTCTAGTTTAAGTTGTGTTATTTGATATAAAAAGCACACTAGTTGTAGCTAAGATGATCATTAGCTATTAAAGTTTAGGCATTCAAACAAATGAAAGCTAATAATGCCAAAGTCTGCTAGATCTAAATATGGTAATGACAATGGATTGTGTTTAAGGAACAATAATAATATAATTAGGAATGACAAAATGGGACAAGTAGGAGAAAATGTTTTAGAGGGAAAGTGAATGGGAAGGGGGAAGGGAGGATGATTAAGGGTTAGAAGCAGCTGTTTCCATCTTCAAAAATCTTCCACTTAGAGTTAAAATGTTGAATAAGATTAGTAAAGGATAATGTGAGAAAGAGAAAGGAAAAAATATAAATCAATTAAATTTATAACCCTTAGTCACAAACCACGAATTAATTATTGAGAAAGAGTTCAAATCATGATTAGATTAGAAGTTTTACCAAATTAACTTAATGTAATAAAAAAATGATTCTAAGTAATTATCATATGTTATGATTTAGTCATATCACAAAAGATATAGAAATGAAAATATTTTCATAAAAAGACCAACAAATAGAGTTACGAAACTATACCGAAAGTTATACATAAAGAGATCATTGCTTAAGATTAAGTTCAAATAGAAGATAAGACTTTTAAGTGACTAAAATGGATGATCAATATTATGATGAATCATTCAAATCGAGTATGATAATTTTAAGTGATTAAAATAGATGATTAATATTATAATAAGTGGTTTAAATAAAGGATTAAAACCATACTCTTCATTCACAACCTTTATAGTTATAGTCTTCTATTCGAACCACTTATCATAACATTAATGATCTATTTTAATCACTAAAAAGATCAATTCTTCATTTCAACCACTTAACATAATACTAATCATTTATTTTAACCACTTAAAAGTTCAACCATTTCTTTTAGATGTTATTTTCCCCCAAAACTATACTAAGGAGAAGAAGGATGGAGAAAATACACATAAATAATCTTACATAGAAAATCTTAAATGAGTTAAGAAGAAAAATCACAAGGAAAGGTGTAAGAATTCACTATATTGAAAAGATGTGAATTGATCCCGATGAATATAGTTGAACCCATATAAAAAAAAAAAAAAAAACAAGTTTAGAGCCTGAAAAGGATAAACTGTAAATAAAGATATATTTTTATAGGTTTTTTTTGTTATTTTAACTAAACGAAAATAATAAAAAGGACATGGACGAATCACTATTTATATGAGCTGGTTATAGTTAAATCCTATTATTAATATAACTCACAGACATATAAGATAACTACGTCATAAAGAAACTAATATGATGCATGGATCCTAATAATGAGTGTTAAATAGTTTATTAATATGATACATGGAAATCTAAGTAACAAGGTACTTGATAAGAACATTGAACAAAGCAACACTATTGAAAAAATAAGAAGGTCTTGATTAAATAATGAAAATATAACTAAAGCCTTATATAGGCTAATAAAATCCCAATAACTAAAATGACCATAAAGGACTAAACTAATTAATGCTAAACTAAATAAAAAGGGAATAAACATATAAAAGAAATATAAAAAATGACCTAGACAACTAAATAACTAAAACTTTCGATATTGGAAAATGACTAAATAACTAGCATAAAACAAACAAATAAAAGACAAAAGGTCCTTAAGCCATGAAGGTCAATTGACCTAAGCTAGTTGTTGGACTGTTGTCCACAATTGATTGACTACAGTTCGGGTTAAATCAATTTTCTCATCTATTTAAGGCCAGTCAACTTTGGTTTCCTTATACAACTCCACTCCATTTTCCAGAGTCGTCTTCACTTTTCTCATTAGTAGTTTTGTAGAGTAAAATCGATTATTTTTTGTAACAATAGTGACATTACATAGATTTTCATCACTATACCTACTGCTAATAGAAAAAGTGTTCTTTGCTTGTTTCATTACTTGAATAGCCTCATTTTAATGAACTAAGTCATAAGGCGATAGATGATCAAATGCAACTAACTTTAGTTTATTTATAACAATCTCTAAAGTCAAATTACAAGACATGATAGATATTCCCCTAAATAAGACATTATGTATGAAATTCATCTTTCTTCATCTCAATCTCCCAATGAAATCAAAAACATTTTGAGAAGATTTAAAATTCCCTTCCTAATAACAAAGGTAACCTAAAATACCAATACTCCCCAAAAATCAACAATCTCATTCCCCAACAACTACTACAACAAATTCTCATATCATAATTACCCAAACACAAATCACAAATATCAAACCACTATATCAGCAACCAAACAAACCCTCAACAATAACCACTAAATTCTTCTTCTTCTTCTTCTTCTTCTTCTTCTTCTTCTTCTTTATTATAAACCTTAACCCTAATTTTCAAATATAATGAAGAAATTAACAACTTATGACCATATCTCCTCTTGAACAACTAATGTATCATGTCCTTATTTTGATACCAATAAGATATGGGTCGATCTAATGGGTTGAATTGAGTCTATATGGAACAAAGGTCTAGGGTTTGAAAAGGATAAACTGTAAATAAGCATGTATTCTGATTAATTTTTTGTTTTTTCAATTATCGACTCATTGAAAAGAGTAAAAAGAATATGAACAAACTCTTATTCCCTATGATACACAAGTATCGAAATAAATTGGTTGTGATTAAATTCCATGATTATTATGACCAACAATCATAAAAAGTACTTGTATTACAAAGAATCTAACATAATGCATAGATTCTAATAAGGATTATTAAATAGACTACTTATGTAAAACCCGACAAAAGAAAAGTAAATAAATAAAATAAGATAATAATAATAAAGAAAATAGGTAAATAAGTCTTGTTTTTCATTAAGGGTATGTGTCAGTATTATTTAAAGTGGCAGAGGCAGTTTAAGCATAGGAACATTCTACGAATCCAAAGAATGAAAGCTCACTAATGAGTTTTAGAAACCCTTTATCACAACTTCTCTAAGTGTGCAATATGTGTCACCTAAGGTTTCACACAAGACTTGAAGCAAGAGAGAGATTTCGATGCAATTAAGTACAATCAAGCGAGAGAAAGACCCAAGGTAAGTATTAAGATTGTTTGTTTGTTAAAGTTTTAGGCCAGCTCTTATTAAAAATTCATTTTCCCATCTAAGGTGGTGAGAAAAACGAATTTTAGGTTGTGTTGTAGTGGTGATACAATGAGATTGTGATGGTGGAGGTCCAGAATTTAGATTCCAAAGGTAAGATTTACTATCTAGACTCTATGTGTATTGTCTCATTAAAAGTGTTGACTGAAATTTAAGGGTTTGAATTGAGATTTGATTATAGATTTGTGCTAGGTTGATGTTATGAGGAGTATAGGATGAGTTGAAGTTTAGGAAACATGCAAGAAAGCAAGTTTTTTGAAATTTGGCAAAAGTAGGTTATTATAGAAGGGGTGAACATTGTTGCAATCTGTAGAAATCTACAAACTGCAGCTAACATCCAAACACCACCCTTACTAGAGTTTAGATGTCGAGGGAAAATTTTCCTTAGATTCTTGGCACCTAGACGCCATCCAAAGTAGCATTTGGATGTCAAGTTCCTCCATACATAAAGTGATATTCCCCTTTGTTTTTTCATAGTTTCCAAGCATGTATTTCCATTCCTAATCCTTTGTAAACATTTTCTAAATATGAATCTTCATCTAAAAGACTTTACAAACCAATTTATCAACTTAGTAATCTTATGTTCCTTAAGCGACTTAAGTTGCAATTGTGAGAAGGTTAAGTTGTTAAGTTTAAGAGCATTGTTAAATGAGCCTAAAAACTAAGTGAGGTGCTTTATTTTCATGTAAACAAGTTGTAAGGCAAACGCTGTAGAATCCAATCAAACATTGTAGAATCCAAGCAAATTGTTTGGTCAAGTATGAGGTATTATATGTTGCTTATATTTGTAGGACTAGTGCATATTAAATGGATTACATAACTATTTAGCCTAAATTTAAAGTGTGTTGCGTATACTTAGTTAGCCCAAGAGACTAAGAGGACTAGTGACCTTAGGGTAGTACCCTAATGATCTTAATGCAATGTTGTCCTGATTGCAATCTCACTTTAAAACTATCTAGTTAGTTTTAGGTGATCCTTGGTTCCTAAGGTATTAGGAATGACCTAATACCATGCCTATATGTATGTATGTATGGATGGATGGATGGATGTATGTATGCATTTATGTATCGGATTCATAGGTTACTCTAAGTTTTGAGGAATTGGAATCATGATAGTTTATAAACTAAATTAAAAAATAATAAGTAGTTGTTGTTGCATGAAGAATTAGGAACAAATGTGCAAGTGTGCTTATGTGTTGAATATATGATCGTGTGCATGTGCTTAGTTACCTTGTACCGGAGTTGATCACCCCTTGGAGATTTTGTTTTTTTAAGCACAAGGACAAGTGATGGAGCTTATGAAGATTTTTACTACAATGATTATGACTATTATGATGACACCATTGGATACTATGACTATTATTATGATGATGGAGCCAACTCGATGTAGTTTTGAGCAGGATTGTGGATTTGGTTGAAACATGTTACAAAACTTTTAGTTGTTTACTTTTATTTTGTTTCTTAAGTCATGAGAAGTCACTTGAGACTTCTCTTGTCAAAATATGTTGTTTATTATTATCAGTTGACTACAGCAAATATGAGATAGTAGAATTTGTTATTTTGTTTCCTTAGTATAGATTTGTTAAATAAGAATTTTTACTCATTTACCTTAAATAAGATTATCGAAACATTGATTGCTTTAGTGAATCTTGGAGGATTATGGATGTTAATAGCATCCTTGAAATTTTATTGAGTTATTACAGGTTATTGATGAATTTTAATTACATAGAGAAGTTAGCAAGTTGATCTAGAATGCCTAACATGTCGGCAAACTATAGGAACACATAGTAGGTTATAATTTTTTAGATTCTAGGGTGTTACAACTTATATAACATATAAAAATTTAAGTCTAATCCAAGACTAATATGAATATTAGATTAGAGTAAGAACTCTTAATCCTCCATAGAAAAGATAACAAGGTTTAATTGAATAATGAAAGTACAAGTAAAGCCTTTATAGGCTCTTAAAACCTTAACTAAATATAATCCAAAATGGCTTAACTAATAAATATTAAGCTAAACGAAGAGGGAATAAACATGTAAAAGATATATAAGAAAATTAACTAAAACGCTTGAATTATTAAAAGATTAAAAATATGAGGATGATTGGATAATTAACATAAAATAAATAAATAAAAGAGGAAAAGTCACTTAGCCATGATGACTGATTGACCTAAGCTAACCGCTAGACTAGTCGACCATTGCTAGTTTATCGCAGAGGTTCAACCAGTCTTCTCCTCCATTCAAAGCCGATCCACGTTAATTGTTTTATGCAGCTCCATTCCAATTTTTTGGGTTGTTTTTGTCTTAATATTTGCACCAGATGTCCACATCGGAGGTATAAGATAGGTAAAAATACATTTATGTCAAACCTCATAAACGGATAATTTCCAAGATAAATAGGGACCAAATTATAGTAGATGATAAGTAAAATTTAAAAATAGAAAACTAATCAAAGATGTTGACGTCGAGTCGATCAATTGAAGTAATAGTCCGATGGACTGATCAACAAAATATTAATTTGACAGACTAATCTAGACTGTGGTCGGATCACTCCTCCCTGCCAGCTGAACTTCCACAGTGGACTAATCCCAACCATGTACTTCAAAATCCCACTTCATATTGGATTTTAACATCTCCGATTTGTGGCTTTGCCCTTAGTTCTTCCTGCATCGCCTAAAAATGTTTAATTGGCCGAAGAAAAAAGGGCTACAAACGTATCCATTGAGAGAAATGGCCGTGGTTGCCCAATTTAGGACTAGTTTGACGAATCACAATAATTTGGATCCTTATTTGATCCATTCAAAACCTTCGATTCGTTGATTATAGGATCACTATGACTGTGAGACCTCTAATTTAATATTTTTCACCTTATATTTAGTGCGAAACAACAGTGAACATTGGGATTAGTTAACGCTCGCAAAGCTACGTGGGGTGAAATTTTAGGTGGAACATTCAAAGAACATCATGACCTTAGCCTTTTCGTTTCTGATAAGGCATAAGGGGAATGATTGATGAATTTACAACGGTTACCTCTTTTACTATTGATTTAACTAACCCTCCTCCCTCCTTACTTTCAAAGAATTCTAGACGATAACATAATAATCAATTAAAGATAGATGCTTCTTTGACTATATCCTTGAAAAAAGCATTTGTGGTGTCTCAAATCCCAATAAAGAACAATTACTCATTGACCCAACTCAGATAAACTATAGATAGAAATTAAAAACTATATACCTTACTTCTTCATGTGACTATAGCAAGATAAGATTCCCATTATTACTATTCGATACATTTGATCCTATTTCGATAATTAGTATTAGATAGAATTATACTAATCTACGGCAATAGAACAACTGACTCTAGTGGGAAAGTTCATAAGATGACATATTCAAAGCCATTGTTGTTAATTGTTTTTTTCTTTTTTCCTCCGGTCATGTAATTCGTATCAATCATTTTCAGAACAAATGCAGTTAGACAAATCCAAACATAAAAGCAATTTTCAAGGATAAAGAAAGCCAATAAATAAAACATAAGTCATTTCTGTTGCTTCAATAATAACTTTTCATACAAAACAACATTTCTCTTAAAACCATTAATCATATATGCATAGATCCTCTATGTCCTTAAAATATACATTCACTTTCTATAGAATTTGACAATAAGCATATAGCCTTCAAACCATAAGTGAAACCCTAAACTTATCAGTAAAAGAATCATAAATAATTATGATTTTGAGGTCTTTGCGACTTTCTAAGATTGTGTATGCATATTTCCAATAGTATAGGAAAGTGAAAGTATGACTTGAAAATTTAAGAGAAGTATCCGCTCATAACCATTAGTGTTTTCGTGTGTTTGCAAATTGCCAATAATAATTTGACAAGCAACATTTTTTAAGGGCACGAGTAAAAAATTATAAATATATAGAAAGGAAAACTATATTTTATTCAAACAAATTTCTCTAATAGGTTTTTGAGTGGGTCGATTACATTATGCAGTAAACACTAATCGAATTGGGCCCAGCAGTTTAGGAATCTAGATCGACCAGGAGGATCGAGATGACGATTGTGCACATGCTGTTAAATTGAATGTCGATGGAAGTCGATTCTAAGCAAGAAAAAGATAGATACTTCAGTTGTTAGTGGACGTCGGGTCCAACTTATAAACAACATGATCTTCAATGCTCATATGGTAATGTCACTTTCAACTTGCTGTGGAACTCATAATTGTTAGCACATGATCCGTTTCATTTTCAACATTCCATTATCTTTAACATCAACTTGACATTATGGTAAAATGAGCGCTTCTACGACAAACTATAAAAATTAGTACTTCGACATAGCTAAATATAAATGTGTACGTATGTTTTCTATCGAAATTCTTTCGATTTCTCCCGAGTTACCAGGATCGGACCTAATATAAGTTAACTAATTTGAATTTTCATTGCACGAATCCCCATTCAAAGGGTTTATTGGCATGTATCGAGATACGCATATATATTTTGACGAAATCTTTAGATCTAAAATTGTTGTGCATTCTGTGATAGATCATTTTACTTTCAAACTAGTAAATATAATCGCTTTACTGGTTATAGGATGTAACCTACATCGACTGACGGAGAGTATAACAAATCGAGATGGAATCCATTCATACCCTATTTGGAGAGTAAATCTAGGCCTTTTAATTAGATATAGGTGACTCTAAGTGACAAAATGACGGCAAGATCTGAGTCTAAGTTGGTCCGGAATGCTAAGATAAACAATAGAATTTTTAATGGCACAATCTTGCACAAATCAATCTAGATATCGAGAATGGGAGGTATAGTCACTCATGCTCATCCATGGTTAGTTCTAGATCCTAGGGATCTTTTGAGGAGTAGCATGTGGCTAATCAAGCATAACTACTCCTTTCACCAAGTTTATGCCTAATTATGGCATTGCCACCACAACCTAGTAGATTGCACAAAATAGCATCAGAATAAGGACTAGATCTCAAATAGTTAGAGGTTGGGGAACCCCTAATTAGGCTATTCAAAATTGATACCAAATTATCATGTTTCGAGACTTTCTTTAACGCATTAATGAACGGTATGTTGCTTACTATCTTACCTCTATAATATTAAGTAAACTTGACTAACACAATGATGACCAATAAAACCTAAATCTATAAACGACGCAAAACAAGAATAAAAAGCAATAATAAATAGAAGAGACATAGGAAAGAATCGTAAAAATAAAATAGCATACTTACATTAATCCTTTGGTATTACAAAGTTACATTTGTGTCTGTACTAGATTTAGAGATACAATCGACTGCATTTATAAAGTTGAATTAATTATTTGATTGAAGTGCTCCTAGAATGCATGAATTAATTAAAGAGAATGAATGATCATCTAGATAGAAATCAATTGAGCCAAGCAAAGAACCAACCTCTATTACTTTACAAGAGCCTTGGAAAGATAAAGGAGCATATTGCAGATGTGTATGAGTGTACACATGTGAGAAAACATAAGATATTATATGCATGATATTGAGGTGAAATAAAGGGTTAAGGTCAAAGGAGTGTGAGTGTTATGGATAATGGATATATAAGTCATCTACTTGTATGGGCCATTATTTATATTCCTTTATCTACTATGTGTCCAGAGAGAAACAACCCATTAGCCAATCAAAAGCATATGCATTTTCTCCCGCTAGCACATTTGCATTATGTTCATTTCTTAATAAATGAATCAAACCATATTTCTTTTTATTCCTAGTCCTGTTATTCAATAAGTGCGTTTATGCCACAGGAATCAACCATTACTCAAAATACCGAAACATTTGGGGCAATAAATAGCACCAAATATACAACAACCACTTTTCATTAAATTGGCCAGCACACGAGCGCCAGTTCATATCTTATAAATAGATATGTACGTCGCATGGAGATGACACAGATAGCTCATAGGAAGGAAAGATAATTATGTGGACAAGGATGTGGAAGATGCATGCGTATGCTTATAGATGATAAATAATATCGTCTTTTTTAGGGTTTTTCCCTTCAATGACAAGAGCAGAACATGGTGGGCCTTTCTTGCCTGCGAATTGAGCTGCATGGAGTTTTGGAATTATGACTTTTTAACAGACTCATAATTGGGGTTAGTGCTGTGCTAAGCAGAATCGACATGTTTTAGGACCACTTAATTAAATTAGGGCCGTCGCTTAGCGATAGGTATAATTTATATGAACTTTTGTTGCTAACACCAAGCTTTATATTATAAGTAACCAGCAAATCACTCCAACTATGCTGAGTTCAAAAGGTGGCATTAGGTAAATAAATTACTTACAGGATTGTTTTTCTTTCTCTTTATTTATTTATTTATTATTACTATTTTTTTTTTTCCTTTGTATGATAGTTATTATTTGTCAAAGAAAAGTAAACACAAGTATTTATAAAATTGTCTTGAATAACTCTTCTTTAAAAATCACTTCTTGTATATGATATTTTAAATAAATTTCATATATTTCTTTTTAGCTCAATAATATAGATTATTATAATATTTTTAGATATGAAAGGCACCAACCTTGCCCTTTAATATAGCTAGCGGGCCATGCACATATTCAATCTATAATACTAAAGAAAAAGGAAAAGTATAAATGATTATCAAGTATAGGAGTTAGACCATATTCATTCTTTATTATTTTGGGAGATAAATGGGAAGAGCTTGTATTTATATTTCTTTAGTTGACAATGAGATAATAATTGTTTCCCTTAAAGATTTACAAAGAATGGGTCGTCGACTTGTAGGTTTAGGGATATGGGTTGCAATGATGGGCAATAAATTAATTTGTTGAATTATGATTATAATATCACTATCCTTAATAATCATGTCAAGAGATGTAGGTCAGAGCGAAAGGGCATGTGGAAGTCGTCAACCAAAACGACACCAAAGCCTTAATTGGTTTAATATAATGGAATAAATATAATTAGTGTATATACTAGTAGATATTGCATCCATATCATAAATGCTGAAAAATAGTAAATAATTCAGTAAATAGTTATATATGAGATTATAAAAAAATATGTAAATTTTTTCCATATAATAGTTATTATTTGAGGAAAGATTGTACATGCCGCTATCCAACCACTTAACATAACTTCAACTATGGCTATTTTCATTTAAAATATATTTAATCAATATGTTATTTTATATCATATATGTAAGACACTAGACCCTCGTGTCGACTTCAATCTAATAGATATTGGGATTCCACGTAGAATATACAATATATAAGTAGCTTGCATGACAAACAGAATTATTTTGGAAAAAATATACCTTTAATCCTTAACATTTGATATATGAGACAAGACCTTTGTTAATTGTAGTCCTCCATATTTGACTACTTTTCTATTTAAATCGTAAAGCTGTTTACTTTGTTGTTGTTTTTTTTTTAAGTCCTTCAACTTTTGTTAACTTTTCCATCCGAATTTGACATCTAGTTTCTCCTGATTCATTCAATAATAAATTACATAAATGATATAATTAAATGTAAACAAATAAACTAAATTAATAAAAATGATAAAAAGGAAAAAATAAAACAGAAAAGTGTGCAATAAAAACGTAACCAATCACCCCATTCAATTCATGGGACTAGTAGTTTTCAACGTTCTGTCTATTTTCTTTTTAAATTTCATTATAGTAAGTTAAGATCCATCGTAATGGTAAAGTTGAATACCCTACTTTTATATATGGATTAGAACCACTAAATTTTTTATGGCCATATTGACCACTTTTTAAAAGTTTCTATACTTTTTCATGGTTTTTTTTTATTTTTAATTATTGATTTAGTTAGTTCCTATTCATTTAATTATATTATTCATTTAAATTAATTTTTTAAACAAATAATGCATTGTCACGTGATAAATGTGGAAGGAAAAACTAATGTCACGTCCACCACATGGAAGTAGACTAAGATGGAATCACAATTTAAGTTTTATCCTCTTTTCCTATGTTTAAAAATATAATTCGAAAATAAAATCACGATTCTATGGAATCATCGAGTATACCTTTAATAGGGGATTTGATTCCACTTTTGAGAGGATAGGATTACAACTTCATTCCACTATCATTAATTATATTTACTTAAAATTACTTATTTAACTTTCAAATAAATTATGACATATGGTAATTAAGAGTAATTTTAACAATTAATACCATTTATGTATTAATATCATTTCAATCCATAAGTATGCTCAAATACAAGAAAAGATTTATCATTTTGATCCTAATTTGATTCTATTTCATTCTAATCGATTCGATTACATTTCATTTCATTTAAGATTATTCATATATATCAAATGTGATAAAAAGATGTTAATATAAATTTTCGTCTATAAATTTTCGTCTGTAAACATTTGAAAACATCAAAAAAGAAAAAAAGTAAGGAAAAAATTTTACAACTGAAATCGAAACGTTATCAAACATTGAAAATTAAAAATTTACTTTTCCCTCTTTTTTTCACTTGCGTCTATCCGATTCAAACCCCCGCGTACCATGGCATCTGGGGATTTTAAGTAAGAAACGTGGATGCATTTTGAGTTTGATAAAATAATTGTAGTTGCATTGACGATCAATACCATATAGATCTCTTAAAAGGTTTGCACGAGCAAATGAAAAATCAACGTATGAAAGCTCTTTCCATTGGTTATGATGGTTTTCGTAACCTTATGGACACAATGTGTTAAATTTTCATAATTAATTCTCCACTATTAAGCATTCCACTTGACCTTTCATGACTAATTTATTTTAAATAATTATAAGATGCAAAAACGATGCTCTGTTAAAAATAATGAAAATAATCTCTCTTTTTTTCTTTCAATTCTTGATTTGATTGAACACCCAAATCAATTTTTATCTAAATAATTACACCACGTAAATTGATTATTGAATATAAAATAACATGAAAATTCAGCACATGGGAGTTCATATAAAATTCAGTATTATGAGATCTGGTCCAACCGTCTAAACATATAAAAAGATCAAAAATTAAATAAATAAAACTAGACTCATTTGTGTTTCAATTGAGATTAGAGTAAGATTAGAATGAACTGATTTTATAATCGGATTAAGATTGAATTGGATTAAACTATAGAAGTCAACTCGAATTTAATAACACTTTATAAAATCACTAAAAAATATTTTTTGGGAACTACCCAATTTTATCGTCAAATGCTTAAATATCATTACTATGACTAACAAGTAGCTTATAAGTTCCGATTAATCTTGAGAGAGAAGGAAACGTTTTACAAAAGGTAAAGGCATTCTTCGTGACCCATTTGGACAGATTTCTTTTTGGGCCATAGTATCAACCCGCCCAGCAGTACAAATAACAAATTGTATGTTCATGGGCTTGTTATTTACCGGCAGACTGGGTGCTAAAAATGGTAAATTATAGGGCTGGCAATTTGAGATCTAATTCGTAAATCCGGATATGATACGATAAGGTTATAAATAAGTTTGAGTCAATAAAAACAAATATGAATAATGAATGGATCAAACTTGGACATCATGTTTAAATTCATGTTCATATTTCGGTTTAAGTTCTAAACCTATTTATGAATCTGTCTATTAAACAAGCCATGATTTCAACCCATGAACCCATTTATTATTAATAATTATAAGATAATTACATTTGATTTCATCTTATTCTTATTTTATTTTACAGACCACTTTAATAATTTTTTTATTTTTTTGTTAGTCTAGGGATTTTACCACTCTTTTTTACTTTTATTGTTCCACTTTTCAACTGCAACTGTCACAAAACTCAATCCTTCAACCTAGGTTCATTTTCCAAGTACTTTCTTTGCTAAGTCCTTATGTCGTTACGCTTCAACACGTTCACATTGTGTTTGTTAATTTCTTTTCTTTTCTTTTTGTATGAGGTTGTTTAGTTATTTTTTATAATGTAGCTTTTTGCTATTTGATTTGTTGTTTATATTCAATTATATGATTTGTTGTGATTTATATTATGGAACACTAATCTACTTTTTCATTTAATAGAAAATCAATCATTTATATGTAAGTTCCTCATTATAGCATCTAAAAAAGAATTCTCAAAACCATAATCAAAAGACATGGGAAACTAAAACTTAAACCCCTTAACTAAACAGCTATTGACATAGAGAACAAAAATATTTGTTATTCTTATGAATGGTAGTAATATCGATTTAAGTCATGGTTCCACTTAATTTTTTTTAAAAAAATAGATCATTAGCATTTGAAGAGTTACAAGGGTAAAGAAGACAAAACAATTTGCTATTCTCATAAATAGTTCCACTTAATTTTCAATATAACATATTCTAATGAAATCTGTTGTTTATTATGTATAGTAGATGAGAGTTCAATAGTCATTTTCTATTAACAGATCGAATTAAAGGACTTGCTCGTTATGAGAAGGTTCAGCAACTATTTTTAGGATGTTTGTAAATATAGGAGGACATGAGAAAACTATTTATTATTCTCATGAATTTTATATATCTAAAAAGCAATTTAGTCTAATTATTAATCTTGGTTTTGCTTCCTTTTTATTGGAATATTTGCTGTATATTTAGGAATTATATCCTTTGAGTATGTTCTATACAAAAATCTTTGGTAAGTTATAAGAAATAGTGGCTAAGTGTTCACTTATCTCCATGAAGCACTTTTATTAAATCTATAAGTATTTCATAGATTTATTTCTAACTTTTTAATCGACAAATAAGTCTAACTTAAACACAAGACACGCTTATTAGATGGGTCAGGTTATGGATTTAGGCTTTTAGACATGATTAATAAACAGGTCATATCACAAATTAAGTTTTACTAAATACAAATACAAGATACAACATAACATGACACGACAACATAAATTGCCAATCCTAGTAAATAATGAAAAATTCAATCCTTATGAGAATGTTAAAAAGATTACAATTTTTCTCCATATAACAGTTTTTACATGAAAGAGAATAGATACATATCTTTATATAACCATTTCAAATGATTTTTCTCCATCAAATTTTTTTATATTTTAATTTATTTATATAATATGTCTATCAAATTGTGTAAATGTAAGACATTGAAAACTATCAAGTACTTTAATATTATCTATATTATTAAGCAAATACATCTCCCTTTAGACTCTACATATAATGACTCAATTGGAACTCCTTCCATCTGGGTATTGTTTGCTTTGATGTCTAATGCTACACAATTTTGTCTTTTTTGTAGTAGCTTTCCAAGACATCCTTTCTAGGATTAACCTAGCTCAAGCACACTTTACTTTGAAGTTTCGATATATTTTAAGTCGCTACACCAAAAGGTATCTCAATGATTTAGAGTTTCGCCACGTAATACTTATGGGGTATTACAATATATCTTCATTTATAGAACTAACGTCCTCATCAATTTTATTATAAATGTTCAAGACCATCACTAGATAGGGACTTCACCCTTTAAACTGATGAATTGCTCTAATACCACCTGTAATTACCTCACCAGAACTCTTTTTATCGAGATATTGTCCACTTTAACGTCATAAGCTATGTGGTTTTATCTGTCAATGCAACAACTTCCTTAGGGGTCTCCCATTTTGGAATTTACACAACTTAAGCTTGCTTAACTTCAAAATTCCGACGAACTCTAAGCCACTATATTAAAAGATATATCGATGATTTGGAGTTCCATCTCCTAGCATTTAAGGAATATTATACTACATCCTAAGAATTTACCCTTTTTTTTCCCTTATATTTCTCCATTTAACCATTAACTAAAAACATTTTCTCATCTTACACATACCTAAAAAAAAATCCTACAATTTTTAAGAATTTCTTTATAACTTTTATTTACGCTTTCAAAGCAGGAAAATGTATTTTAAGTGCATCATTTCAAAAGCAAATCACAATAACCCTCCCCCTCCAAACTTTGACCTAGGTACCGTTTGCTCCTCTAAATTCTTAAAGTGCAGTTTTTAGCCTCTAAAACTTTCATAAATTCGTAAATAACTCTCATAACCCCTTTAAACTTTGATTTTAGTATGTAAACACTCTCTAGACTTTGATTTTCATGTATAAACACTAATCAAAGCTTAAGGGGTTATTCTCAACCTAAAGGGTTATTTTATCAATTTAGAAAAGTTTAAGGACCAAAAACCATATTTTGAAAGTTTCAAAGTGAAAATTATACCAATGTTAAAGTTTATAGGGGTTTTATGCAATTTTAACAAAATTTTATATATGAAGCATATAATTAAATAAGATATGTATGAGACCTATTTAGAATGAGAATTTCCAATCATAACAATCTATAATGAGTTAAAGTCCATTAAAATAACCTATAATAAGTGCTTTTTAGCATTATGAAATATAATTGCAATCATTTCAATATAATATCAAAATGATTCTATTTGGAAACAAAATTTTGATGTTAAAAAATTAATTTAGTTCCATTTTATTTAGAGTTGAAACACTTTTATGTGGAATTTTTTTATCATGATAATACTTTTCTACTTCCTACTTTTCCTTTTATTTGGACATTTGGGGAAATGGGCAATTTTCCTCCATAATTCTTACGAACAACATGAGAAAAGGGGGAAAAAATAAATAAAAGGCTTGACTTGGTTTGTATTATATTGAATGAGGCAATTTTCATCTATAGAAAATTAGCTTAGTTCCATTCTTATTTGGACATATTTCTTTTCATTCATAAATTTATACTTCTTTATGTTTTGTTAGTGAATTATATTGAATGATATGGTACATAGTGTAAGTGATAAAGTTCACTAATTATTCACCTTAGAAGTCTTTTTTATTTCATATATTTTTATTTTTATAGTGTTAACCTTTTGATTATGTGATGGATTCATTCTATTTTGAGAATTTTATTGATGTATTTATTTTAAGATCCATTATAGGTCCCATTTCAAAGTAAAATGAGTTATGATGCATCTATATGCAGTAATTTGTTTTAATCAATGCATTAATAATTTGAAAATGTTAAAAAGATAAACTATTATGTTTATACTCATTGCTTTGGAGTCAATATTGAAAAATTATGAAATACATTGAAGAGATTAAAACCATGGATACATTGACACCAAAACCATGAGCATAAACATAATAATTTGACTTTTCATTTTTTTTCTTTATAATCATTAAGGAATTGGTAAAACAAATTCCTAAACTAATATATCCTTAATTGTTTTTGTAGGTAAATGATGACTTCTTAGATGAAGAAAATTGAATACATTTAGCAAATTTTAGATAACAAATACAAATAAAATATTTGTTTAGTTGTATGTTTCTCTTTTTTTCAAGTATTTTTCAAATTGGTTATATGCATTCTTTTCTTTTCTTTTCTTTCTGAAATTATCAATTGTGTATACAATTTGATTCAATAATTATATTATGTTCCAAATTATATGAACTGCTTTTTTTTTTTTAATTTTTGTACAGACATTGTGAGTACGTTGTTGACTAGTAAATGTTAATAGCATTTACTAAATAACTAAACGAATTGTTTTCTATTTTTTGAAACAAAGAAGTAAACTTATCAAAAGAGAAATGAATATGTTACGTCAGTAGATCTTACTATCCAATAAGGATGTAAGAGATAAGATGTCCAATCTATCATACCAATAATTATCCTATAAGATAATCTATATAGAGTTTGAAGATAGGTTTTATGTTTTGTTTCAAAATCTTTTAGGGTTTCCAATAGGAATCAAGTCTCGAGACCAATCACCAAAAGCCAAGCTAAGGGTTCACAATGCCTACTCAGCCCATTCTAGCTCAAGAGCGAACTCGAGATGAAGATTCTCACCTTATTTGAAGCCTACTACATTTCTACTGAGCTAAATATTGAACATCAAAATTAGGCAAAAGATGACTCCTAGCTGGACCTTAAGTAGGTCAGATGGTTCAACTCCCATGTAGTCCTATCTAAGCCTCCCAATTCCAAAGCTGAGCTGCATATCCACTCAACTTAACTTGGTGTAGGTCAACTAATCCAACTTCCCTATAGATTCATCCATTTTTTAGCTATCTATATAGGCTACCGAGCTACTTAAAGGTTCGAGTATCAATTCTACTTACAGAAAGACTAGATATCCACTTTTTGCTTTTATTAGAAAGTCCTATCTAGGGTAACACGTATTCTATGTGCAAATCCCAAGGACAATTGTTTTCACATTATTCTTTTTGTCTTCTTTCTGTTTTGCCTCTTTAAGATGTATCTTAGATTATCCATTTTTGCTCATATCACATTTTTACCCATTTATAAGTTCCCCTTTCACTATAAACCTTAGTAGCTAGATATATAAGCCACATCTGTAGAATGGCAAAATCACCTTCCCCATTAATGGAATATACCTTTAAACATTCTTAAGAAGGTTCTCTTAAATTTACTTTATTCTTATCTACTCCTTTAGTAAGATTAATGGAGAGTAACCTTTGTGACTTATTTGTATGCAATATCAAGCAAGTCACTAAGTTGTGTATGACTTATTGGTGAGTCATATCTAGTAAATAGCTCCCAAGTCTACTAAATCTTTCCTTCCTTACTTTGTTTGCTTTTCTCGTTTTGATATTCCCTATAGATAATCCCCAAGGCATATCAACTTTGTTGATATTGGGGTACAGTTCTGATAAGGGTATATGTAGTGTTAATGGAGTTGCTTTGATTTATGTGGTTGTTGCTATTACGGTTGTTATAATGTTCTTTTTGTAGCTGCCCCAGTATTTGGGTCTACCGAAGTTGTGACTCCAAGCTATAGGAAGGTATATTTGAAGTTAGATAGCTAAATATTGCAACAGTTATAGTATGTTGAGTTGTGATGGAATTGTTAATTATTAGTTGTATAGTAGTAGTTGTATACTAATGTAGTGGTTCTAATTTGTTGTTGTAGTAGCATTGAAGTCACTAAAGCATTTGTGAAGTTGCGGTGCTAGTGGTATTTTTGTATGTATCGACTGAAGAAAGCGTGACAGAAGTGCTAAAGTGAGAATGACTAACCCTAATGTACAAGCCATCATAGGTGACAATGAGAGTAGAGTACCTCACCATGGAAGGTTGACTCCTATGTCTATGGATGATAAGTTAAACCATCTCAACTCAATGGAGATCATATTGATGGTTGTACATGTGAACAATCTCTGACCTAATACAATTGCCAAGGTTAATGATTGAGCTAATGTAGTACAAGAGAAAGATGAACTCCGATGATAGGTAGGATTACCCAGCTTGGAATATCTAGGGGGGAAGAGTGTAGAGGCAAGCTCAAGGATGGATCATTTTCAATGATGTGAAGGAGAAAGATGAGGAAGGTGATTAGGAGAATTAAAAGGCTAAAGAATGTGGTGATTAAGTTCCCTAGGGTTTGATAATGTTAAGGTTCAAATTCCACTCTTCTTAAGTAGTAATGTAGACGAATCCTTAGATTAAGAATAGAAGGCGAAGAAGGTGTTCAATTGCTATCCATATTTCGAAGAAGGGAAAGTTTGGTTTACTAACCAATAAATTCTTCGAATATATAGCAATGTGGTGAAAGAATTTAGTAGCTACTTACAGAAGGGATGGCTGGCATGGAGTATAGAACTAGTTAGAATTGAAGAGATTGTTATGAGAAAGGTTCATTCTTTAATCTTATCTTCAAGATACTTTTGAGAAGCTATAAGAGCTTAAACAAGGGAACAAGCCATTGAATGACTACATTAAGGAGTTATAGATGCTAATGATCCTCTATAAAATGAACAAGTTCAAACCCCAAACTATTTCGAGGTTCATCACAAGCTTAAGGTATGAGAAAAGAAATGTGGTTTAAGTGCAAAGGTTCCTTAATTTGGAAGAAGTTGTCAAGATTGCAAAAGTTGTTGAGAAGCAAAGGAGGAATAACCCCTTCCTAGCTAGTTAAAGATAACTTGTTCCACCTAATCAAATTGTTTAGCCTGAGTATAGAAGGCTGGCTAAAGCCAACCTAGTGAAGAGAGAAGGAGCCATAGTCCGACCTATTGATGGAAGCACCAAGCAAAAGAATGAACCTATTAAGAAGTATATTAAGAGGAGATTTAAGAAGGGATAACCTTCTAGAAGGAAGACTACTGAAATTAAATGCTTTAAGTGCCTCGGATATGGACATATGGCTACTACATGTCTAAACAAGTGAGTCATGATCATGAAGGGAGATAAAGTAGATAGTGTTGATGAAGATGAGTTGGTTAAGGAAGTCCAAGAGAAAGAACCTAAAGCAAACATAGAGGAAGGGACATGTATCTATACCAACCAAGGTGAAGCACTAAGTTTGGTTCTCAAGAGAGTGATGACAACTATACCGAGCTCCAAGGAAGAGTAGCATAACAACCTATTCCATACCAAGTGTATGATTCAAGGGTAGATTTGTATCGTTATTACGGATAGACAAAGCTACACTAATGTAGCTACACAATATCTTGTGTGAAAGTTGAGCTTGCTAACCTCCAAACATCTAAAGCCCTATAAGTTACATTGGATCTATGATGAAGGCACATTGCATGTGATCGAGCAAGTAAGGGTACCCTTCACTGTTGGGAATTTGTATAAAGATGAAGCATTCTGTGATGTTGTTCCTATAGGATGCCTTGCATATGCTATTAGAAAGACTGATTGTTTGACTAATGTATTATACATAAAGGGTACAAAAATACATGCACCTTCATCAAGGATGAAAAGAAGATAATGATACAGCCTATTACCCCAAGTCAAATCAATGAGACTCACAATCAAATTATCGAGCTTCCAAAAAGAAGGCATTAATCCTTTTCAAAGGTAAACTACAAGAAGTTATGAAGGCCAATGGGCTTATGTTTCTATTGATTCACAGACTATATTGATTCATAGACTATTGGTATTAAGAGGCTTAGAGTCAATACTTAAGGAAGTAAGAAGATTTATTGCGGAATTACTCGACCTATTTCCCGTGGAGTTGCCTAAGGAACAGCCATCGATATGAGAAATTAAGTGTTGCATAGACATACAACTTAGTACTACCTTACTAATTGAACTTGCTTATAGAATAAACCTTAAGTAAGCAACTGAGCTATAAAGACAAGTAAACGAGCTCATAAAGTGTAGCTATGTTGGGAAAGAGTATGAGTCCATGTGTTGTGCTTGCTCTGCTAGTGCTTAAGAAGGATGGTTCATGGCACATATTTATCAACAATTGAGCTATCAACCATATTACTATCAAATAAAATTATCCAATACCTTAGGACATATTGGACGAGCTCCATGGCACCAAGGCATTCTAAAAAATCAATCAAAGGAGTGACTACTATCAAATTCATATGAGGCTAAGAAATGAATGGAAGATTGCCTTCAAGATTAGACATAGCCTATATGAGTAATTAGTCATAACCTTTTGCTAGGCAAATGCATTGTATACGTTCATGAGGCTCTATGAACTATGTTATGCTATCCTTGATTGGGAAATGTGTGGTAATGTACTTTGATGACGTCTTTCTCTACAATGCCAATCTATCTAACCATGTAGGGCACCTTCGATTTTGTGTTTGGCATACTTCATGCTGAGACACTATTTAGAAATGTGAAGAAGTAACTTTCCACTGGAACAAAATCGGCTTCCTTAGTTTTGTTATTTATGGCAATGGAATCTATGCTGACCAAGAGAAGGTTTGAATTGTGTTGAGGTTAAGAGCTTCTATAGACTTACCTCCTTTCATAAGCATTTCATTAGGAAATGCAGCACCATAATGGCACCATTGATCAAGTTGACTAAGAAAGATAAAAAGAGTTTTCAAGAGATCAAAGAGAAGTTGACCTTAAGACCTGTATTACCCCTACCTGATTTCAAGAAGCCTTTTGACCTAAATTATGATGCCTTAAGCATTAGAATTAGTCTTATCTTAATGCAAGAGAGATAACTTATAGCCTATCATAGTAAGAAACTAAGTGATGTTGCCTTAAACTACTCCACATACAAGAAAGAGCTTTACTCCCTGCATCGAGCTCTTACAATTTGGTAGCACTACTTATTACCAAGAGAGTTTATTATCTATATAGACCATAAGTCTTGGAAGCGCCTTAGCAGTCAAAGCAAACTTTTTAAGAGGCAAGCAAAATGGTTGGATTGATGGAAGGCTTTTCATATGTCATCAAGCATAAAAAGGATAATACTAATGTAATGGCCAATACCTTCTCGCATATGCCATGCTCTATTCACCAACCTCCAAACCAAAATATTGGGATTTTCCTTTATCACTAAACAATATGCTCAGGATCCTTAGTTTGTTCCAATGGTTGATAAATGTGAGGATAGAATTACTATTGGTAAATGTTTATGAAGGATGGGTAATCTTGTTTAAGGGGCAATGGCTCTATATCCCATGTAATATCCAAGGATTTCGAGTCCACACGCTTACCCTAAGATTTGAGCCCTTAAATTTAGGGCATTGGGTTATCATATCTATTTAATTTCAAACTTCATAGTAAGGTTAGGAAAATCACATAAAATCATTCAAGTAAATTTAATTTCTCAAAATTAGCTATATAAAAATATTAATTTAAGAAAATATCAATTTATCGCTAAAGTCGATAAATATTGAAAACATAAAATTCGAGCATCTAGATATAGTGAGATATTAGAGATAAGTTATTTAATTTACAAAAATAATAAATGAAATTAAATTATATATAATAACATGTATTAACATAAAATATGCATTATTTGTATTAAATACACATATAATAAGAAATTATTATTAAAATAAGGTAAATTAACATAAAAAATGGAAAATTAATTAAAAAATGAAAGGATGAGTCATCATACCTATGTGATAGCCTAGGATTAATTTGGATGATGAGTCAAAAGCTAAGAAATGAGGAATTGACACCTTATGCATTGAAAATTCAAAAAAAAAAAAAAAACATGTGTAAGCCACATGTCCAATTTTTACAAATCCTAATCCATTTGGAAAATATAAATAAGATATCTACACTTCAAAAACAACATTTTGGAAGTTTGAAAATATAAGAAAAACACTTAAGAAAATTTCGAAACAAATTAGAAAAAAATAAGAAAATTAGAACAAAAACAGAGCACAAAATCTAATCAAGCTAGTTCAATAAGTTTTTTATGTCCAGTTATGGTGGCCATTTAGGGTTAAGGAAAGCACCACCAGATGAGATGTTCCAATAAGATTGGGTGGTTGGAAGGTGACTAGAGGCAGCCGATTCAGGTGAACCAAATTTTCAACTGAAACTATTTAATTTTTCTAAAAATATCAAATGATGTTATTTAATTATGAAACTTGATTTTCAAGAGTTATTTTATGTGTAGATTAATGTAGAAATTTTATTTTTGATAAATAATTATTGGAAATATAAGGTCCTTAAGAAATGGCTCTATTTGGACAAAAATTGAATTAAATTTTAGAAATAGTAAATAATGTCCTTTCGAGTTAAAAATTTGTACGTAACATACTGAATATATGTATTTAATTGTAGTAATAATAATTTTTGAAAATAATCATGTTTACTATTTATTGTAATTATTTTAGATAAAATAGGCAATTTCACTATTTTAGTGAATTAATTAGTTTTTAACAAAATCAAAGTGTGAACCCTATGTATTATGATTTTTGGAAGTTCATAATGATGATTAGGAAACTTAAATTTTATCTTGTGATAAAATTCACTTGTTTGCTTAATTTTCGCTAATTTTGAGTTAAAATCACAATTTTCATAAAAACATATAATAGCTAGTTTAGTATAATTCATGGCCAATAATTAAACTACATAATTTTGTGAGTCTATTGGATTTTTTATAGAATTAATCGGTCTCATATACAATTTATTATTTATTTTCATAATATAAACCTATATATTAATCTAATATATGATATACTAATTGGTACTAATGTGATATTTGTTAAATATGTAAAGGATTTGCGTTCTTGAGTACATAATGAATGCTGACCAACTCGGTGAATGAGGAATTTTATGACTTTTAATTTAGATTTAGGATTTATTTGAGTTAATTACAAAATTATAATAATGCATAATTGAATCGGTAACACGAAAGTGTATTTTTGGAATTTTGACAAAAATTGATAAGTCTTGATTCTTAAGATATCCTAATAGTACTCAAAATAAAAATCGTGACGATATAAAGTTTATCAAAATCTAATAAGAAATGAATAAAATACAATTGAATTAAGTTTGGAAACACAATAGTAAAAACGCATAAAATTTAGTATTGACCTATAGTTGACTTGGGATCTATATGTATTTTTCTAGGTGTGATAGGTGAGGAATAACCACATTGTAAAGTTTAGGATTTTACACTACTATTGAGCTCGAGTAAGTGGATATTTCTATTTTTATACGAGTAGATTTATGTCTACTTAACTTAAAGTCAATTATGTTGTGAATTGTAATGACATGCTAAATGGATTGGATACCTAATTTTGTTGATTATGTTGACTAAGTGAAATGTTTCCTTATGTATGTTCGATTCATCGATATGTATTTCTGTTTGGAAAACTTAGAAACTGAACTGTTTTTTAGGGTGTTCACCTAAGTAAACCCTACGTGAAGGAATGTAATATAAAGTTGAGAAACAAAGCTGAAGTTGAGATAATTGAATCGTTTGTAACATGGAACTTAAGATTCATGCCTAATACTAGGTTATTGTACTGTCTACTGCATTCATGGGATGGTATGAAAGGACCTATGAGTTGAGTTTCTAAAAAGCTTGAAAATTGTTAAGTTAGCTTTTAAGCATATAGACTGCATTGCTCAACTTATTCTGGCCACATTGTATAACATAATAGATTACGAATTAGATTATTCAAACCACAGTAGGTGGTTTTTGTTGGGGGTCTTACTCCCAGGCAGCTCCTTATTGCCTTAGATTCCTAGAAGTAGTATCTAAATGCTCGAGTATGTCAACTAACCGAATGAAGAATTGGAAAAGTATAGAATATCAGTACCGATGCATGTCACATGCATGAGCATAGTATATATTTTTTGCATAAATAGTTTGTATTAATGACTCGATTTATGAGATTAAATGTCCTATAGTAATGATCTTTATGAATGTATGTTATGTGTGTTTTGTGTTTTATTTTATCCACTCTCACTTACCTCAAAGAGAGCTAAAGGGATACTTATGTATTATCAAGTTATGAAGAGAATTGATCAAGCAACACCAACTGGGGGGAAAATTCTTTTGAGAGCACGTAAGATGAAGTTAGCTACTTTTAAAGAAGTTTTGTTATATTTTGTTCTTAGTTCTATAAAGGATTTATGCATATAAGAAAAAAAGGTACTGTATTTTAAGTTTGGTTAAGTTTGATGGATGTACTTTTTGTATAAACAAGTATAAAGTTGAACTCTATTGTAATACTCATTTGTTATAAATAGAACTTTTTTTTAGTATAAACAAGTATTCCTGTGTGATGGTACATCCTGTGCTATGCTAGGATGTGACATCCCAAGCATTTAAGTTAGGGAATAATTAGTTAGAAAAGCTCATAGTAGAGGATTGTTAGGGCATTTTAGTGAGACCAAAACTGTCAAGCAGTTGAAAAAGAAGTTTTACTAGCCAACAATGGCTAAGGATATCCATAAGGTGGTCGGAAGTTATGAGACCTGTAGGGCATTAAGGGAAGGAAGAAGCCTTATAGAGAATACATGCTCTTGTCCACTTTAACCAACCTATAGTAAATTCTCAACATAGAATTTGTCTTAGTATTACATAAGATGTCTCGAAGAAGATATGCTAACCTCGTAGATGTGGACCGCTTCAACAATATGGCACACTTCATATCGTACTATAAGACTAACAATGCTTTATATATTGCTGACCTTTTCATGCACAAAGCTATCTAGCTACATGAAGACTCGAAGTCCATCACATATGATCAAGATACCAAGTTTTTAAGTTTTTTTTAGAGGACCCTAAGGAACAGACTTGGCATAAAGCTCATGTTTGGCTCCATCCTCCTCCTCCTACCTTAAAGATAGATAGATAAACCAAAGTGGTAAGAGCATTGATGCATTACTCGAAGTTATTGTTGGGAAGAAATTAAGGGACTTGGATTTATACCTATCAGTCATAGAGTTCGCATACAACTAGACTATCCATAGTACTATTAGGAAGACCTTCCTCTAAGGTTGACTTTGGATTTAAACCAACCATTCCTCTTGACCTAATAAGAGCCCCTACTACTACCTAAGAGAACCTATAAGGAGTTAGCTTAGCTCAAGAATTACACAAGCAACATCAAAAGATAAATGACTAAATTGCTAAGTTTAACTAGAAGCAACAATAGATCAATAGTCAAGGTCAACAAGCTATGCACTTAAACCTTAAAAACCTAATCTGGATCCATCTCAGCAAGGAAAGATTTATGAACCTCAAGAATAATAAGTTATCTCCGAGAGCTTGTGATGCATTCATAAATCTTGAAGAGAATCAACCGTAACACCTACTAGATTGAGTTGCCAAAAGAACATGGTGTCACCTCCACCTTCGACATTTCTGACCTAATTCCCTACCACCTAGAAGAAGAGGAAAAGCATGAAGAGAACTCTGTATTGAGGTCAAATATTCTAGATTTTAGGGAGAATAATAGGAATCAAGTCCCTAAACTAATCACCAAAAGCTAAGCTAGGGGGTTTGCAATGCCTTACTTAATATATCTTAGCTCGAGAACTAGTAGAGGATAAAGATACTTACCTTATCCAAGGCTTACTGTATTTTTGTCTAGTTGAATAGCAAACATCGATCTAGGTAAAGATGACTCCCAACCTAACCTTGCATAAGTCTAATGATTCAACCCTTATGCAGTTTTCCCTATGCCTAAGGCTCCCAAGTCTAAAGCCTAGCTATCAATCCACTTAACTTAACTTAATGTAGATAAGCTAATCAAACTTCCTTATAGTTCCTTCTATTTCCTACTTGAAGGTCTACATATCAATTTCGCCCAAAGATTGTTGGATATCCATTGTTCACTTTTGTTAAAAGGTCCTATCTAAAGCCAATACATGTCTTATGCACAAATCCCAAAGATGATTCTCCTGACATCTTTTTCTTTTATCAGAAAATCCTATATAAAGCCAAAACGTGTCTTGTACACAAATCTTAAGAATGATTCTCCTAACATTATTCTTCTTACCTTTTGTTTTTTTTTTTTCTTTACCCCTTTAGGATGTGTCCTAAGTTATCCATTTTTGGTCTTGTAACATTTTTTCCCTTTTGTGATTTCCTTTTTCATTATAAACCCTAGTGGTCGAGTATTTGATCTAAATTTGTACAATAGAGCATCATCTTCTACTTTAATGAATAATACCTTTGAATACTCTCGAAAAGATTATCTTGAATTTTCTTTACTCTTATCTAATTCTTTAGCAAGATTAGTGGTGAGTGACTCATGTGACTTGTTTGTGCGTAATATCAAGCTAGTTACTAGGTTGTATAGGCTTGGTGCATCACATCCAGTAAGTAGCTTATAGGTTGCTAAATCTTTTCTTCTTTGCTTTGTTTACTTTTCTTATTTTAATATTCCTCATGTGTTCAATCCCTAATGCATATCAATTTCTAGACTAAAATAGTTATTGATGGAAAATCTAAAATCAATAAATAATCATAAGATAATATTAAATTAATGCACACAATATATGTGATACTCAATAAAATACAGCAAAATAATCAAAACACTACGATTAAAACTCAACAAGTTTCTTTTAAGGAAAATTAGTGGTGTTATTTTTTATTTTGCTTAATTTCATTTAAATTTGAATTTTAAAATATTTCAAGAAAAAAATTGGTAAAAAAATCAAGTTAATTGAGTCAAGCTCTTGTTACTTATTATCTTTATAAAGCAATTTTAGATTTAAGATACAAACTCTAAACTTGTAAGGTTTTACTCGAATTTTGAGAAATGTAATGGAGTATGCATCCTTACAATCCAATATCTCCTCTTTATTCTATTTATTTAGCAAATTTGTTGACGATAACATTTTTTACTTTCAGATTTACAAAACCTCTATAAAATATAACGAATTATGCAAATCCAAAACATTTGATTCAACAATGGAGTATAGACAAGATGTTCACCGTCATATTCTCTCCCCCACTCTCCCTCCTTCCCTCCCTCCCTCCATTCATACCCCATTTTTTCTTATGTAGTTAATGCTAAAAAGCACTGAGCTTATGATTTCCATTTAAAAAATTTACCTAAAATTTATAGTCGTAAAAAAAATTATGTAATTGCACTATGACTCTTAAAAGTGTATCACTACAAGAATAAAAAAATAAAATAGTAATTTTAAAATATTAGAATAGAAAAACAATAATTATTACTTTATTTAGTTGCATTTAGGATATAATACAAATAATAAATTCTAAGTATATTTAAAAGTATTAATATATCCTTATATTAGCCCATGTCTTAATTGGTAGAGTGGGGTGAATAGAATATGAAAATATGTAAGGAAAAGAATAAGGAATAACTAGTCCTTTTGAATTAAAAAAGAATTGCAATCCCTTCTTTAGCAATAACACAAACTTCGTACAATAGAAATTCTACAAAACCAAGACTAACAAATAGTCTTACAAGCTAAAGTAATTATTTTATTTCATCCTTATGAAAGCATAAGGTAATGAATTTGAGTTTCCATTAAGTTTTGTAATTTACTCCAGTTGAAGCCATTTTCTAACATCTATGTTAGTAAAATCATATTCTATCTTTTATCACTACATTATAAAAATATTGACTTATTTAACTTATGTCAAAAAGTTGACGCATCAAAACTAAATAGTTTCAAGGTTTAAAATCTAATGGAAAAAATGTGAAAGTTAGGAACTGCTATTGTCAATTTCTATACAACATCTAGATTAAAACATGATTAAAAGCAAAAGCTTATTAATCTTTGAATTCACTAAAATCAAAATTTAAAGGGGAAAATTTAAATTTAGTCAACAGCGTGGTATTGTCTTTCTATTTTAGTTCTAAAATTTTATTTTTTTTAACTTAAATCCTCGATGAAGGAAACGTTCACAAACGAATACTTTTGATAGCGGCATTAATTTTTCTGTTAAAGAATGCTAAATGTTGGCCTCTCATTAGTCATGTAAGTATACAAATTAATATTATAATAAAATATTAAATAAATAAAAATATAAAAATCAAAAGACAAAAAGGTGAAAATTAGGAAAAAAATATAAGAAAAAAATAATTCTAGTTAATCTCTAGCAATGAGTTGCCAAAAAGGCCAAAAATGCTAAGTGAGTTATGATCTACTAACTAAAGTGGATCGATTTCTCCCATTATTGGTGGTAAGCAATCACCGTCAACTACTTAAATTTTTCTAAAAAAAAAAAAAATGCCACCTACTACCAATGGTGGATGGAATCGACCCTTTTTAGTTAGTAAGTCACAAGTCACTGGTGTTTCGAGCCATTTTAGCTACCCCATGGCCATAGCCAAGGGGTAAGGGGCCACCTATATGAGATCCAACAACAAAAACCCCCTACCTTTTTTTTTTTTTCTAAACCACTACCCTCTTATCAGCCCATATACACATTCATAAATCACTACCAGGCACCATATTGACCATAGAGTGATCAAAACTATTTTTTTTTTTTAATTGATTTCATTTTCTTTCTTTTTCTTAAATTTTTTTCAAAAATTTCATATTTCTATACTTTTTATTTTATTTGTATAATTGTGCAAACCAACGAAATGTTGTCACTTATTATTTTAATTCCTACGGTTTGCTTTATTTTCCAATTTAAAATTTTTCCAACTTCTATGTTTTTCAATAATTTACTTAAATAATATATATATTCTTATATTGCTTAATTAAATTTACTATTTAGGCCAATTAAAGGCTACCACATCTCATTCTCTAATGAAAAAATTAACATCGTCATTAAAAAGAGTAGTTTACAAGCATTAAGAACTTGAATGCTAAAATAAAGATTTAGGATTAAACAAAAAAAAAAGTAAACACTGAGATTAAATTTGTACTTTACCTAAATTTAAATAGCAAAAACCAAGACAAAGGGAAATGCATATTAGTATTGGCTAATAAATGAATAAAGTTGTAATTGCTTAAGTAAATAAATATAAAACCTAAGCATAAAACAAGGTTATAGGATTAGAAGAAGGGGGGGGGGGGGGGGGGGGGGGGGTAAGTAAATAGTTCATTGACTTTCCTATCTACATTTAGTTAATAAAGCTATACCCATGAGAAAAACCTAAGAATATAAAATGAAAATCACAAATATGTCCCAAAACTTAGAAATCTTTTAACTCAATAAAGACCACAAACCACTAATAATAGAGATCAAAGATCAATTACACGCTCCCAAACTCAAGGGCTTTCTCAAATGGTTCATCAATCTATCTAAGGTAAGATAAGCGCCAAAGAGCAATGTTTAGCCTAATCCGATCTACCGAGCTACTTTGCTCTCCACACTATCAAAGAAGCTACCGAGGTAACTAGTTGATGTACTAAACCAACCCCTCCGCAATACACTAATCAAAGTGTTAAATCTAGCTATAGCCATCTTTACAATATTAAGGCCAAGCTAACAATTGTCATGAGTCGGCCATCCAAGGATGATCTCAAAGGTGAGTCATCCTTGAGCCAACCCTTGCCCAGTCCGGGCAATTAAAGCTACCAAACTATCGATGCCGACCAAACCTGATCAAGATATACTCTGCTTAGTTTGCAGTATTATTGGGACCACAGATTGAGTAAAACGTACGTGCACTGTCCTTTCTGACAATGAATATTCTTTTTCGTACGATTGCGTTCTTTCCTTATAAATTATTCCTTTTTTCTAATAAGTAGGGATCCATTTATGTAATTTTTTATAATTTAGGACTTACCCTAATTGGGTACTATAAATACTCGCATAATGTAATAGCCGCAACATCATATAGAGAATATACTGAACTTGTACTCCCTCTTGAGCTAAGTGTTCTTCTGCTTACTTTGAGCTACTCTTATCTAGCCTATTGAGTACGGATTAATGGCAAGTGATCTATGGCCATACTTATGCATCATATCAAGTGTGACTCGAGCTCATATGAAGTGTTAGTGCATCATATCCATTGTCGGTACATGGGAACTCCTACTCATCCTTTACTACCATTTACTCTTTGAGCTATCTCGCGGCCTAAACCTACCCTTTTGGCTAAGCGTCATATTGGGTCCGTGTGTTTATCCATGAAATCCATATCATCTTGGTATCAGAGCACCTAGCTACATTCGAAGCTAGATTCCGTTGCTATGTTCTTTAAGTGAGTGTAGTTGACTGTTCATTTGTTGTGTAATTGTCATAGTGATTAAGGTATCAGTTATTAATCTTCAAGTGCTATTATTAGACAATAATATTGTGTGATGTAACCATTAATGTCAAACTCAAGTGTTTAAGAAACTTTGGGAAACCAAGAAAGTGATACTCAACATAGCCAAGGGCAAGAAGGAAGCTTCACACCTCAACTAGTAGGTGACCACATAGATAAACTTACCAACGTAGTAGCTAGTTTGGTGACTGTTATGCAAGAAGATAAGCAACGAGTTAGAAATAGCCCTACTAAAAAACGTGAGCAACAAAATCATGGCAATGGTCAGTTTGGTTGAGTTAATGCCCCAACTTAACTACCTCGAGTTAAAGGAGTTAGTAAGGATGCTAAATGAAGGCTAGCACTTGAAGAGATTAAGGAAGAAGTAAAAGGAGCTGACAACGCAAAGGAATACTACAAGGCTAAAGAAAGTAATGTACAAACCCCTAGGGTCAAAGGATTGAGCATATGTATCTTGAGTTTTTTCTAGAAGTGGTAATGCTGAAGACTACCTAAATTAGGTAGATAAGATTGAAAAATAGTTTGAATGCCACAAAGTTCCCAATAATGCAAAGGTTAGACTTATTATGTGGGAGTTCACTAGTTATGCCACCTTATGATGAAAGAACTTACAAGCCACTAGAAGAAGGGAAGGAGAGTGAGAGATTAGGAGTTGGGATGAAATAAAAGGGGTTATGTGGAGAAGGTTTGTATCGAGCTATTATTTATAAGACACCTTCAAAAGATTACAAGAACTAAGATAAGGAGGGTTAAGTGTATATACTTTTGTTAAGGAATTCCAAATATTAATAATCCGACGTGAAGTCACAGAGCTAGAGGACTAAACTGTATCTCGATTTATTGGCGAATTGAAGTATGAGATTTGGGATGTCATAGAAACCTTGGATGTTAAAATGCTTGATGATGCAATCTAAGCCTCCTAGAGGATAGAAAGGCACCGAATATGAAGATTCCAACCACCTATTAGCCAACTAAGCAATAGCTAAGCTATTCCAAGTAGACTAGTGCAAACAGAACCAAGTAAGGTTGTTAAGACCCTATCCATTCCAACTACCCCAGCAGAGGAGAAGGAACCCTTAAGGAAGTTCGAGAAGGGCCAAAGTTCAAGGAAAAAGACGAGTGAGATCAAGTGTTTCAAATGCCAAGGATTGGAACACATGGCCATTCAATGTCCAAATAAGTGAATAGTGGTGATCTGAGGTGAGATGCTGAATGTTAAGGTAGACAGTACTAATGAAGAAGTAGAGGAAGTAAGAGAAGACGGATGGACCAAACTATCCAAGGAGAAAGTTATCTACAGTGAGGAAGGCAACTTTTTTTCGACCACTCTAGTGTTGAAGAGGATGATGAGCATTAACTGCATACCCAAAGACGAACAAAAGGAAAATCTCTTTTGTATTGGGTACAAAGTGAATGAGTGGTTGTGCGCCTTGATAATTAATAGTGGGAGCTGTACTAATATAGCTTCTGCATTTATGGTCCAGCAGTTGAAATTGCTAACCATGTCCCATCTAATACCTTACAAGCTTCATTGGTTTCGTGATAAGGGAGCCCTATAAGTGAACAAACAGGCGTCCATACCGATCTACATTGGCAAATATCGAGATGAAGTGCTCTATGATGTGCTACCCATCAGTACGTCCCACATTTTACTTGGACGACCATGGATGTTTGATCAAGTAGTTATGTATGACAGAAGGAAGAATACATGTTCAATGGAGCATGAAGGTAGGAGGATGAAATTGAGTCCTATGACTACCAAACAGGTAAAGGTCATGTAGTCCTAACTTAACCAAACCTTGAAGAAAGAGACTTTGGTGTTAACTTAAGGCGAATTGAAAAGAGAAATGGAGCTCAAAGGACCAACCTATTTGATGGTTCGAAGGTTAATGTAAATAGGGTCTAAGGAGAGGGAGCAATTTGCCAAGGTAAAAACCTTACTAAAGGATTTTGCTAACCTATTTCTAGAGGAGATGCCAAAAGGTCTACCCCCAATCCGAAGCATTGCACATATGATCGACTTGCAACCAGGAGCTGCATTGTCGAACAAGCCTACCTATTAACTGAATCTCGAACAAGCCGCTAAGCTCTAAAAGCAAGTAGATGAGCTACTAAAGAAGGGGTATGTGCATGAGTCCCCAAGCCCCTATGTTATGTCGACCTTGTTAGTATCGAAGAAAGATGCTTCTTGGAGGATGTGTGTAGATAATCAAGCAATCAATCGAATCACCATCAAGTACAAGTATCCCATACCCAAGCTTGATGACATGCTAGATGAATTAAACAGAGCAAGAGTGTTCTCTAAGATCGACCTTAAATCTAGATACCATCATATTCAAATGCATGAGGGTGATGAGTGGAAGACCTCATACAATACACAACAGGGTTTATATGAATGGCTTGTAATGCCATTTGGACTGTCCAATGCGCTGAGCACATTTATACACCTGATGAATCATGTGCTCTGAGAATTATTAGGGAAGTTTGTCCTAATTTATTTTGATGACATTCTGGTGTATAGCTCTAACTTGGAGACTCACTAAGAGCATCTCCGAAGAGTCTTTGCAACACTCTGATCTAAACAGCTCTATGCCAATCTAAAAAAGTGTAACTTTTGCTAATTTGAGGTGATCTTAGGTTTGTTGTGAGTGGAGGTGGCATGAGAAAACAAGAGCGATCATAGAATGGCCTAAGCTGACTTATTCTATAGATGTGAGAAGTTTCTATAGCCTAGCATCATTCTATCATAGATTTATAAAGACTTTCAATACGATTATAGCCCTACTTACCAAACTTTGAAAGAAGAATGTTGAATTCAAATAGGGAGAGAAGGAGCAAAGGAGTTTAGTAGAAGTAAAGGATAGGCTAACTACAACCCCTATCTTAGCTCTGTCAAACTTTGATAAAGTGTTTAAGCTAGAGTGTGAGGCATCCAAACTAGGCATAGGTGTTATGCTAATGCAAGAAGGCCGATCTATTTCTTACTTCAGCAAGAAACTTTGAAGATTTATACTCAACTATTCTATCTATGACAATGAGTTATACTCCTTAATCCAAGCCCTAACAATATGGCAACACTATCTATTACCTAAGGAATTTGTGATCTACATTGATCATGAATCCTTGAGATATATGAAGAGCTAACTTAAGTTGTCTCAGAGGTAAGCCAAATGGGTTGAGTTCATGGAAGGATTTTCTTATGTCATAAAATATAAGAATGGAAGGAACAATGTAATAGTCGACGCCCTATCAAGACAACATACCCTCTTAATTAACCTATAAACAAAGCCACTTGGTTTTTCAACTATAAAGAATTTATATGTTGAGGATCCACATTTTGGTCCTATCTATGCCTAATATAAGGAAGGATGGATACTGGATGACTATTACAAGAAGGACGGACACTTATTCAGGAAGAGGAGGCTAAGTATCTCGACTTGTTCCATGAAAGAATTACTTATGCGTGAGGTGCATGGAAGAGGATTAACTGGACACTTTAGCTAGCGCTGAACCTACTATCAGTGAGATTTTTTTGGCCAAGAATGATGAGAGATGTGCAATCTATGTTCGAAAGGTTTATGACCAGTCGAAAAGCAAAGAGTCAAGCTAAGTAAGGACATTATCTACCCTTGCCTATCCCAACCAAACCGTGGTTGAAGCTGAGTATAAACTTCATGTTAAGATTGCCGAGGACGTCTCGAGGGAAGGACTCCATCATGGTAGTTATGGATCGATTTAGCAAGATGGCACATTTCATACCCTACTCCAAGACTAATAATGCTTCAACTATCTCTTTTCTTTTCTTATAAGAAGTAATCAAGCTTCATGGAGTTCCCAAAACCATTGTTTCTGACGAGACCTAAAGTTCATGAGCCACTTCTAAAAGATGCTGTAGAGGCGAATGAAAACCAAGCTGCTATACAGCACATCTTGCCACCTACAAATCGATGGGTAGATTGAAGTTATTAACAAAACCATGAAAACTTTGCTATGGGTTACTATCGAACGAAACACAACCGACTGGGATCTATGCCAACCAATCATTGAGTTCGCCTATAATAGGACTGCCTGCAATATAACAAACATGTCTCCATTCAAGGTTGCCCATAAGTTCAACCTTGAGCTCTCAATGGACCAAGCACTCTAGCTGATGGTAGATGATAACTGACCAGCCATTGAAAGAGTTGAAGCCATCAAAACCATGCACCAAAAGTTTGTAGAGTAATTAAGCCAAGCTAATACTAAGCTCGAAAAGTGAAGCCGAGGGCGAAGGAAGAGAGAATTTTAACCAGGTGATTTGGTTTAGATATATTTCAGTAAGGAACTATTCTCAAACTTAAGGAAGAGCAAGTTGTCTCCCAAAGCTAATGGACCTTTCAAAGTTCTTGAAAAGATCAATCCTAATGCTTATATGATTAAATTACCTAAAGGATATGGAGTCTTAGACTCCTTCAACATTGCTGATCTCTAACCTTACACTCCTGAGGACGAGCAGGCTGGGGCTGAACCAGTTTTGATCCCAAATCTCAAACAACCTAGAGGGGATAATAGGGATCAAGGACCAATCATACATTCCTGAGCCCAAAGGCTTTCTCAAATGGCTCGCCAATTTGTCCGAGGTAAGTTAAGCACCGAGGAGTAATGTTTAACCCAGTTTGATTTGCCAAGCTACTTTGCTCTCCATACCATCCAAGAAGTTGCCAAGGTGAGCAACTAATATGCCGAATCGACCCCCCTGCAATATACCAATCCAAGTGCCAAATCTAGATATAGCCATCTCTACAGTGTTGAGGTCAAGCTAATAATTGTCAGGAGCTAACTCTCCGAGGATGATCCCGAGTATGATTCATCCCTAAGGCAACCCTTGCCTAGCCCTAACAATTAAAGCTATCAAACTATTGATGCTGACCAGACCTAATTAAGATACACTCTTGCTTAGTTCGCAGTATTATTGGGACCATAAATTGAGTAAAATGCATGCACACTGTCCTTTCTAACATCCGTACTATCTTTTCTAATAGTGCATATTCTTTTTTGCACGATTATGTACTTTCCCTATAAATTATTCTCTTTTTTCTTAGCAAGTAGGGATCCATTTATATAATTTTTTGTAATTTAGGACTTACCCTAACTAAGTACTATAAATACTCATATAATGTAATAGTCGCAACATCATACAGAGAATATACTGAACTTTTACACCCTCTTAACCTACGTGTTCTTCTGCTTACCCTTGAGCTACTTTTATCTAACTCATTAAGCATGGACTAGTGGCAAGTAACCTCCAACCATACTTATGCATCATATCAAGTGTAACTTAAGCTCGTATGAGGCATTAGTATGTTATATCCATCGTTAGTGCATGGAAACCCCTCTGCATCCTTGACTACCATTTACTCTTAGAGCCATCTTATGACTCGGATCCACCCTTTTGGTTATGCATGATATTGGGTTTGTGTATTCATCTATGGAATCCGTATCAACTAAGGTTGTTGAATCCGCTACCAAAAGGTTGCCATTACTAGAGTCCCCTTTCTCTCCTAGTCACCTCTTAGATTCTCTCTCTTAACACCCTTAACAACCCAATGCATCAAGCATGCACTCATGCATGACTTAAGGTTTGCATTTCCTCATAAGATCAAGGCACTACATGCCTTCTTTTACCACATAGTGCTTACAGGATTTAAGTTTCCTCTCTTCCTTTTTAGATGGTATGTATTGATGGTCCCTTTTCGACTTGAAGCTCTGATGGCCTAAGCCCATTATCAAAGCCCACTCAATACATTTAGGGGTTATCACATCCCCAAAGGATGGTTTCTTCACCAAGTGCACGAGCTAATACGGGTCAAAGCACCAACATCATCTACCACATTGAAGGCTAGGGTAAGGGTCTAAGTAGCCTCTAAGTACCTATCGAGTCTAGAACTCCTCTTTGGTTTTGAATAGCCAAGGAGCTTAAGGATCCCTTAGGAGAACCCAAAATCCCTGAGCATCCTAAAGATCGAGCTTCAAGCACCTAAGAAGTCCATTGCAACCGAATTTATAGCCCGACAACCCCTATTCGACTACAAGGAGAAGTCGTGCCCACTATTCCGAGTACCTTTTGGAGAACACTTCACTAGATGAAGCTAAGCTCCCCCTCCTCTCTCTCTCTCTTTCTCTCTCTCCCTCTCCCTCTCCTCATTAAATGCCACATGATGTCCTAACATATGGCATAAGGATCTAACTGTCTAAGCTATGACGACCACACACTTCGATGTAACAAGTTCCCTTCTTGAGGTCTACTGATCAACAAAAAGGTACTTATCCTTTCTCATACTAACAACGCCCTTAAATCCTTATAACGTAACAGAGTAGGTTAGCTACTTTTCTTATAAATAAGAGGAGACCTCAAGGTAAAGGGATCCAATCTTTAATTTCCTCTATCTTTAAGTATACTCTACCCTTTGTTCAAATATTCTCCTCACTAACTTAATTAACAAAGGGCTCTCATTGGCTATGCCATAAGGGGCTTTTTGCAAGTCCATCATTGTCAGTAGCTACTAAACCACTAGGATTGCAATCAAAGGCTATACTTATGATATCCACTATCACCAGTACGGATCATTATAGTGTTGTTAAGTCACATCTCTTTATATATCTCCTCTTGACATGGGTTATTAGTGGAACTAACAAGTTGCTTCTCTCCGTCTATTCTAGAGACATGGGTTATCATGGTGGTGGCAACTAGTCATGACCATTATTGGTCAATAGTTGCTGGTGGTAGAGTAGATGGCCTTTAGTAGTCTTGATGGCATCAACAAGGGCGAATATATCAGTTGGAATAACTCAAAGAATGGATATCTTAAGGAATTTACTAAGTCTAGTAAGAAAATCATATCCTATGGACCACAAGGAATTTTCACTAGGTAAATTCTCATTCTTGATAACTTTGGCCTAGTATAAAACTCAAAACAAACAAATGAAAAGCTAATTTATTTTAGGATAAATGCAACTCAATAAGTCACAAACTCTACATTTTATTCTCTGCTCATTTTCATAACAGGAAGCTCTTTTTATAGGCTATGAAACCAACAATTGCAAAGCTAAAATCAAATATAAAAATAGTCTTTGTTGAACAATGCTTGTTGACTATGTTTGATAGTACATTTTTGTAGCACAAAAGACTTGTACGTGTAAATTTTTCTCAACTAAAGAAGTTATCCAACAATAGTCTGATAAAGGCATTGCCTAAAATCAGTGATAATGGCTAGTTGAATTGTGACTCTTATGCTAAGAATAAGTTAATATCAACTGCTCATAAGAGCAAAAATATAATTTCAACTAATAAGCTCCTAAAGTTATTTCACTTAGATTTGTTTACACCTATATGAACTTTAAATTTATGAGAAAATAAGTATGGACTTGTAATTGTTGATGATCTTTACAAGATTCACATGGGTGTTATTTTTACAGCATAAGAGTAGTGTATTTAAAGCATTTGAAAGCGTTGCTAAGAAAATACAAAATAAAAATGGATGTTGTATTGCTAGTCTAATATCATATCATGGTGAAGAATTTAACAATCATGAGCTTATTGAATTCTATGATCAAAATGGCATAAATCATAACTTCTTAACCCCCTATACTCCACAATAGAATAAAGCTATAGAAAGGACGAATAGAATACTACAAGAAATAGCTATGACTGCGCTAAATGATAGTTGAAGAGCTAAACATTTCTAGGCAGAAGCCATTTCAACAACATGCTATATAATTAACAAAGTTTACATTAGAACCTTAACTATAAAGACAACACATGAGTTGTATAAAGAAAGAAAACCTACTATTTCTTATTTTCATACTTTTAGCTATAAATGTTTAGTGAAAAAGACTAATGTTGATCTTGGCAAGTTTGATGAAAGAGTAGATGAAGGAATTTTTTTAGGTTATTCATTAAATAGCAAAGCATACAAAATCTATAATAAATCAACGATACTTATTGAGGAATCTATTAATGTTAAGTTTATTGAAAATATTGACGATGTTCTTGATGAAGATGATGTTGTTCCTAAAAAGAAGAAGAATTCTCATGACTTGAAAGTTAAACAAGAAGATACCATTTCACAACCAGAAGCTACTCTACCAAACTTAGAAGGTACAATAGGGAAATTAGAAGGTTCAACAAGAAACTTAGATGGTAATACAAAACCTTTTACAAGTCAAGATGCTAATCTAAATGCTTTAAGACCTTAGAGATTTAAGTCATTTCATCTACAATAACTCTTTATTGATGATGTATAAAGTGGTATTAGAACCAAATCTAGCTACAAGGATATCAAAAATCACTTTGCTATAATTTATGAATTTGAACCTAACAATATTAATGAGGCATTGTAGGACAACAACTGGATTAATGCTATTTAGGAGAAATTAACTTAATTCTAGATAAATTAGGTTTGGAATTTGGTACCTATACCAATAGGTAAATATGTTATAGGCACAAAATAAGTATTTAAGAATAAACTAGATGAAACAGGTAAGATAATAAGAAACAAAGCTAGATTAGTAGCTAAAGAATATTCTCAAGAAGAAGTTATAGATTATGATGAAACTTATACTTCTATAGCTAGGCTAGAAGCAATTCATTTATTATTTGCATTTTCTTACTTAAAAATTTTCAAGTTGTTTTAGATAGATGTAAAGAGTGCCTACCTAAATGGTTATATAAAAAAGGAGGTATATGTTGAGCAGCCTCTTGGATTTCAAGATCCATTTAAAGAAGATCATATGTACAAGCTCAAAAAGGCATTTCATGGACTTAAACAGCTACCATGTGCCTGGTATGAAAAATTGAGCGAATATCTAATTAAGCATGACTTTATAAGAGGTAAAGTGAATACTTCTTTATTTTTAAAGCATTATGGTATTGATTTGTTAGTTATACAGATTTATGTAGATGATATAATACTTGGTGTTACTAATAAAATATATTACAAAGAATTTTCTAAGTTAAAGCATACTAAATTTGAAATGTGCTTAATGGGAGAACTTAATTTTTTCTTAGACTTCAAATTAAGCAAAGTAGCAATGAAGGGATATTTGTACATTAAGAGAAATATACAAATCAAATCTTGAAGAAATTTGGTTTTGACAAAGTCAAGAGTGCTACAACACCTATCTGTACATCCACCAAGTTAGACCTAAACTCAAGTGATAAGAAGGTAAATGAGAAGCTCTATAAAAGCTTAATAGGATCTCTTTTGTACTTAACCACATCTAGACTAGATATCCTATTTAGCGTCTATATTTGTGCCAAGTTTTAAAGTAATCCTACTAAGACTCATTTAGCTGTTATTAAAAGGATATTTAAATATCTATCTTGTACTTCTAAATTGGGCATTTGGTATCTAAAGAATAAAAATTTTACTTTAATAAGATATTCAAATGCTGACTATGCTAAGTATAACATAGATAGGAAGAATACGTCAGAAACTTGTCAATTTTAAGGTATTAAATTGATATCTTTGTCATATAAGAAATAAAATTCAGTAGTTGTTTCTACAGCTAAAGTTGAATATGTGTCTATAAGAAATTGTTGTGCACAAATACTCTAGATTAAATAGCAATTATAGAGATATTCCTATTAAGTGTGATAATTTAAGTGCAATAAATCTAACTAAGAATCTGTACATTACTAAATCCAAGCACATTGAAATTCACATCATTTCATAAAGGATCGTGTTGCTAATCATGAAGTAAGTATTGAGTTTATTTCTACAGATTTCTAGCTTACAGATATTTTTACCAAGCCCTTAGAAAAAACAAGGTTTGATGAATTTGGTATGCGTAGTCCTTTTTATTTGTAATTTTTATGTAAATTAATTGTTTATAAAGTTTTTAGTCCATATTTACTTGTACAACAATTTAAAATAAGTATGTTAGCCCATCGCCTTATGTTACTTAATAGATAAGGAAGTTCTTAATTTCCTCATAAGTTAGTTTTTAAAACTCCCCATAACCTCCAAGACTGATCACATTTTTTCCCTTTCTCTCTTCTAATTTCAAATCCCCTCACCCACTACTACACTCCGCTCTTTCTCACTCTTTCCCTTTCTCCCAGTTTTTATAAAATCCTTCAATTCATCTCGTTCTTTATCAAAATCTCTCATAACCATGCAAACTTACAAGAGAAGATCTTCTAGGCTTATGAGAAAGGGGCATGAAGACTATTATCTCTTCATCCTTCCAACAAGATTGTTGTTAAGGAAAATCTACTAACCAATACCCTACTAACTAAAACCCTAAATCCTCCAACTAAAGAATCAATAGTAAACCTTAATGTAAGAGAAGAAGAAATCATCATCAATCTACACCTTCACCAAATGAGGACGAAACTCTATCACAAGAGTTGCCTTTACCTAACTTTGACAAAACCTTTGTTTCACTAAATGATCATTGTAAGCCCCACAACTAGTCATTTAAGGCTTCGATTGACTGAAAAATCCGATCAAGCCTAAATTATAAGTAAAACTAAAAACATTAGTAAAATGATACCGTAAGTTTGAATTTAAGAAAATAAATAATAAAATAAAAGAATATAAAAATTTCAATTTTTAAGTATATAACTCGTTATTTATCGAAAATGCGTAAAATACATTCTGATAATTAACGAATTGCTAGAGATAAATTATATGTATACTAAAAATCATAAAATAACCTAAATAATATTTAGAAATATTTATTTGTACTATATATGAATTTACATGTATGTAGAAATATACGTAATTACTTAAAATACACGTAATGTGCTAAAATATTACTAAATAATTAAATAAATTCATAATTAATTAAGAAAAAATCAAGAAAAATAAGGAATGATCCCAATATAGGTCATAGCAGCTGGGGAAAATAAAAAAAAATTAGCTAATTAAATTAGAATAACACAAAAGTCAAATTGGAAGAAGATAAGGCAATTGTCTAATCAAATTAATGCACAATAATTTTCCTAAGGCTCTATAAATAGCAAGAAAAATTCAGAAGCTCATTTGGTCAGTTTAGAGAGTGAGAAAAATAGAGAGCTTCGAAAATTCAAGAGAAAAACTAAAGAAAAAAAAAAGGAAAATTGTGCAGTTAGGGCTATAAAGGAGAACCAACATCAGATGAGCAGCTGGGAGTTGATGGCCACCACCACCACATGGTAATGGCAGCGGCTAGACTGGACGACAAAGCTACGGTAACTGACGGTGGCTGGAGCTACCTAGACCGGTAAGTTTGATTTCTAGCCTAATTTTGTGTAATTTTGTAAAAATAGTAAATATTCTTAGAAAATTATGAAACTTGTTATTCTGGAATATTTTTGTATATAGTTTTTACGAAAAGTATTATTTTGACAAAAATATGTCCTGTGATATATGGTCCTTAAAAAATCATGCAAAACCGAACATGATTAGAATTAGAAACAAATAGGTTTAGGAGTATAGTTTAGAGCTTAAATTTTTTGTGGAATGCTTAAGTGATATAGAATAGTACTATGAAGCCTTTTTTTAAAATTTAATTTTCAAAATTTTTAAGTAAATTTTTAGCCCTAAGATGATGGGAAAATTGGGTAATTTTTTATTAATTAGGTGATTAAGATACTAATTACTAATTTAGATAGTAATTAAATGTTTAGGGATGTTAATCTCTAATGTGGAAACCTAATCCTAGCATTTAGAATGTTAAGTGTAATTAATGAAGGAATTATGTGCTAATTGTAGAAAATTAGGAATATTATAAAAAAAATAGGTTTAATTAGATAATATAATAATAAAAATCAGAATATAATAAATCTGAAACAAAAATTTAATTTTTGGTAATTGTATAAAAAATGAAAGATTTTCTCATAACGAGGGTAAATTCGGTAATTAAACTAGGATCCAAGTGTACCACACAAACTAGAACATTAGTTAAATACTAAAAACGATATTTAGGATATCCGAAGATAATGCGATTAATTTCACATTATGGGTCAGAATGATTTCTTAAGGTATACATATAAATCTTTAACCAAAAATTGAGTTAAAAACCTAATTTGGAAATCGATGTGAAAACTGAACCCGAACCTAACCCTAAACCTAGAATAATTGTAAAAGATTTGAGAACCTAGATAACTGGATATATTAAACCCTAAACAAAAAATAACAATAAACATTATAGGATAAAATGAATATATAATAGTTATATGAAAAACTGAAACCACGTTTGTATTATAGGAATGATAGGCGATGGCCTGAGCAAGTTGAACCTCGAGTGAGTGAGCGAGGAGTTCAAGTAAGTTGGGATTAATACGTTGCTATATTTTGGAGGCTTGAGATTATGCTTGGTTGTACTTGTTAGATAGTTGATTGTGTCCATGTACTTGATTATGAGTGATGCTATGATTTTGTTTGTTGTTCTAGCTTGTATTATATGATTTGTGTGAAATGATTGATCACCCTAAATTGGACCTAATCAAATATATGACCTGTAATCATAATTGGACCTACATGGTAACCCATTAGGGGGACCTAGCATTCTCCAGCCAAATACCGACCCCTTCTAAAGGGATAGCGCAGGATTGTAAAATGGTCCCTCCTTCATCCTTAGTTAAACTAAGTGACAGGAGAGGAGGTTCGGCGAGGGTGAAGTCAATGGTTCGAAGGTAGTCGTGGGAGCAGCCATGTCTCCATTGCACAAACCTAGGTTTAGTCGTAAGCTGTTGCATTAATGGCAACTCCTCAACCCGATTAGAGCGGGCACAATTTCTCTAATCTCACAACGAGCCAGACAACGTCGTGCGATGGCATTTGCTTGAACATGCATTGTACCTAATAAGTTGATTGATAACCTTGTTATGTTTATGGTATAGTTTTAAGTCCTCCATCCTAACTTACTGAGCTGTGATTGCTTACATCCCTATAAACGTCGTGCAGGTGCTGGTTAAGAAGTGGCATACAACTACTCTGAAGTTAGCAACTGCTGAATCTTGGAGAGTGAGGAAAAATATTTGAAGAACAAACATATATTCTTAAGGTTTAAGTTTTTATTTTAGATTTTTTTTTAAATAACTGAATTATTGTATATATATATATATATATATATATAAATTTTCTCACTTTCTTGGGTAAATGATTTATTTAAATTACAAACTGTTTACTTCAAAATGGGTTAGTCGTGGATGTCTTGTGTAGATCAGGTCTAAGATAGCGGTTGTAAAGCCAACTTCTATTTTAGAATGGTTTATACGACGAGGCTGTTACAACTCTGCCGCTTCGAGGCGTAACAATCATGCTGCATCAAATTCTGAGTCCATAGAATTTGACATTTTTCTTCAATAACTGTTGAAGAAGAAAGAATCTATCCAAAGGAAGACCCCACCTTCGATTCTTAAAGTTAGAAGCTCTTCTAGAAGGAATGATAGATCAATCTAGTCTACAACTATCAAGAAACCTTCAAGAATCCATATCAAAAAAATCACCAAAATTCCAATGACTATTGAGATGAAGACTCTACTGAAGGGTGATAAGGTTTCTCATAGTTCCTATCTAGATTTTAACTTCTTTGAAAAGAATTGTTTCTATTTAGATGAGTATTTAGAAGTTTTAATTGCAAAAAGTCTCTATACAATTAGAGAGAATGTTAGTGGTGATGTTGTAGCTGCATTTTGCACCATTTTGAGTGAGGAAGGAAAGAATTCAATTAGGACTAAAGTTAGAGAATATGATATTGTCATTATCAAGGCAAATATGTGTCTTAGGTTAGTTTTTGTTGAAATAGATTTAGATTTGATGAGGGAACAGATTTATTTGGATTCAACTAATGGTGTAAAACTCCCTAGCTATGAGAATCCATGGATTATGTGGTTCACTCTAGAGTTTAGGCTACTTTATAAGGCAGTGACCAATTGTTTACTACGTAAGAAAAGTAGCTTAACTTCTATAACAAGAGAGGATATAAGTGTGATTGGATCTTTGATAAAGAAGGAACCAATAGACCTAGCTTTTTATATGATCAAAATTATGCTAAGGAATAAATGAAGAATGCCCTATAGATCTATAATCATGAAATTATTAAAATTTAAGAGATTTTAACTCCTTAAGGATGGCCTATATCCATTAGGTAAGGACAATTAGAGAAACTATATTGCAACATATAAGCATCGAGGTGTATGAAAAGATCTAGTTTGCTGAAGATGGATCACACTATGTTCATCTTAGCAATGGAAAGATCAATTTTAGGGTAAAAGAACTCTTAGCATTGGCTAGGGGGGAGAAAATGAAGTTAAAGGAATAATCTATTAAAGAGGAGCTAAAAAAAGCTAACGAAAAAGCTCCACTTATTCAGGAGGAAGCTCCACCTAGAAAGAAGCAAAAGATAATGATAGGTAGTGTTGGTCCTGTATAAGATATCGAGGGCATTTGAATTGATATCTTCAAATTTTTGAAAACTTTTTTAATATAAGAAAAATACCCCTTTAAATAACTTAATTTACTGAACAGTAGTATTTTAACAATTCAACACATAAATAATTAACACAAATAAATAACGTAAATTAAAAGAATAAGGAAGGAGAATATTAGGCTGAGAATTTATTAAGCTCCGGCCTTCTACCTACTACTCTTTTTCAACTCTACTGCTGGGGACTTGGACTACTTCACCGATACCATTTCACTTGATCTACTAAATCAAAATCACAAGAAAATTACAAGTAACTACCACACATAAGCTTATACAATACTATGCTCTACCTATCTAGCATATCCACAATTTAGGCTAATATAGATCTATAGAGTACAATCTATCTCTACTCTTCTTCAAACAATAAACAAATTGTTACAAGGAAAACAAGTGAGAATAACAATACGTATCTCAAAGAATTTCAGATAAAAACAAAAGTGACGATGATGAAAAATCCGCTTCAATTCAACTTTCTAGAGAAGTATCTAAACTACGTTCTATATCCTTTCAGATAGTAGATTATAGCTCTCAATAGAAAGTATATGTAATCTCTTTGCTTTTAGATTTTATATCCATTCTTTTGAATCAAAAACATTTTCTTTTATACTTGAGTCTTCCAACGGCTAAACGATGATAATAATTATCTTCAATTCAAGCTTGTCATTTTTCAATGACTAGATTATTCAAGGATATCTTAGAGAAAATCTTAGTAATTTGAATTTTTTAATCTAATTCTCTACGCTTGATTAGCAACTTCTCGATAGACTTCGAATTTGAAAATTTACAGCAAGATACACTTATCCATAGTTTCCAAATCAACTTCAATCTTAGAAAATGAAATCCCACAAAATTTGAAATCTACTTTATCCTTATATGATATTAGATATTTCCTTGTGACTTATTCAAAGATACCTTCACTTAAAAATAATACCTATGGATCATGATTATATCTTAAGTGAAACCGGATTAAATGTATTTCCTTAATACACCCAATATAGTAGAGCTAAGACTTGTTTAATTCGAATATGTTATGAGTTAATTTCCTACATTGTTCTACTAGACTAACTATCTAAATAACCTTCAGAAGAGTATCAATTTTCTTTTCTTTGAAGTCTCCAAGCGATTTTCTCAAGTGCTATACCAATTCTTCTTATAAAGCTTCTTAAACACGTTCTAAAAATTTTCAGACTATTCTCTTTTTCAATTGATTCAAACCTTTTGAATGAGATTCTGAAAACAACTTAATTTTACAATTTTAAACTTTTTGAGAACCTTTCTAAATACCTGCATTCTTAATGATTCAATAGCATTCATCTCCTTTTGTTATCATCAAAATATATAAGAGATATCTAATATCCTCCCCCTTTGTGATGATAACAAAAACATTCTTATAGAACCAAAAGCATAAATCAAACTAAATTGATATCTAACAAACAGTAATAAAAAAAATTGTTGTACAGAGTCCAAACCACAAATGTTTTTAGTTTTTCTCTCCCTTTTTTTGGTTATCATCATTGATTAACTCCCCCTTAATTTTTATAAACAAATAAAATGTGCAAAAGGAAACGACTGCATTGAATAACAAAGAGGTGATATCTAAGTCCATTGATAACAGAAAGGATAAAAGCAAGTCCACAAAAGGACTTTTCATCAAAAAGCAAAAGATCCTAACAAAGCTACAACTAAAATACTAGGTAAAGAGAAAGAAGATCATTTCTTAGATCTCTTTGTTTTCTTCCTAGCGCATAGTTTAAATCTTCTAGAATATGTTGTAAGCGCCTTGCTAGGAGAAGGATTTGCTTCGGATGATGTTATCACATAAGAAGTTGGTTCTTTGTTCTTGTCAGAAGTTGGTATGGTTTAAGCTACAACTTGTGTAGAGTCTTCTTTGGTAGAAGCAACAGAAAGAGTTTTTTTGTTTCCTTCCAGAGGAGTCTGTTCTTCAAGGTTCAGAATAAGAGTTGCAATTTGAGGTGTTACAAATTTAGGATCTAAAGATTGTGAGGAGATGACAAGAGTTTTATCAAAAGCTAAAACAGGGATTGAATTAGTTTGATCAATTAGCTAAGTAGAAACAGTAAGGGAATGAGGTTCAGTTTGTGTGAAGTGTGGATCTAAGACAGGAACAGATGGTTCAGTTGGTTGAGTCTTTTCAGGGGGATCAAAAGGAAGATCAGCGGGATGAGCTTAGTCATCAAGATTGGATTCTGTGATAATTTCTTTGACCCAAGCTTTGAACAAATCTTTCATTCATATAATATGATCCTTGACTAACTTGCGTACAACTTCCTTAACTCCTTTACAAAAATTTTCAACAAAGGCTGAACTTTCTCCTTGTTTAGAGGGGACAAGCTATAACTCTGTACTTTCTGAATCACTATCTGAAGGTAACCCAATTGGTTCCCTAAATTCTATTCAACTTGATGTCCTTACTAGTTTTCCTTTCCTTTTTGGTTCCTTCTCAGCAAGTTCCTTTCCCTACTTTGTTTTCTTTTCATTATCCTTCTCTTCAATTATGATTACCCTTCCTCCAAGATTTGAAGGATGAACAAAAATGCCTTTGTTATGTGAATGCCAAAGTTTGTCACTCACATAAATCCATATCTGCTTAAAAATACTTTCTCTTAATTTAATAGGATAAAAAGGAAAGTTGCTTCACATGGTATTTTCAATTTCTTGAAATTGAAAAGAGTCATCAACAAATTCCCATATGGTCGAACACCCAAATGTTGCCATAAGCGTCTCATCATAAGTTTCACAACACCCACTTTTCTCTTCCCTTACATTGCCAAAATAACCAGTGCATCTTCTCTTGTTACAGAGGTTGCACTACTTGTTCTAAGTAACATAAAAGTGTTGAAAAATTTGTGTAAAATCCTAATTAACAACTCAAATTCAGTATTGAAAATATCCCTACCTATACCCAACTCTACTCCATCATTCAATTTTGTGAACATTTTTTCCTTAGTCATTTATACTAAGTTCTCATCTTCTTATACTTCCTTAATGCAGAAGCATTTCAAAATGTCCTTCATTATTTCAATTTTTTGCCTCAGTACAACTGGTTTCCACACTTCTTGATTTTTGTTATCAAGCTTTCTATAAAACTCATCTATAAGTTCTCTATATATAATTCCTCTCATATCAACCAAACCATTTAAACCTAACCCATCCAAATACTCTTTCCATTAAAAACCATTCTTTTTAAAGAATTCTAAATCTAAATAAAAAGAATCTTTGATAGAGAGATTTTTACTTTTTATTGTATATCTTTTCTTAGTTTTGTCTTTTGACTTAGAAGAGGGAATTGAAGTCTTTACTTCCAATAACCTTTGCGCATTCTTAGAAGATTTTGAAGTCTTCCTTACTAGAGTAGCAACCATATACTTTCGTAGAATCTTCTTTGGTTTTGGTACAAGGGGTTGTTCAAAAGGATCTCTTTCAAACTTTCCTTCAAATGGCTTGCCTAAAGGATTAGAGCCTTTAAGTTTATCCTTTTTCAATGACTAGATTATTCAAGGATATTTTGGAGAAGATCTTGGTAATTTGAATTTTTGAATCTAATTCTCTATGCTTGATTAGCAACTTCAGGATAGACTTCAGATTTGAAAATTTATAGCAAGGTATGCTTATCCATAGTTTCCAAATCAGCTTTAATCTTAGAACTTTACACAACCCATTTTTTTTATTATTGTTTGTTGGATATCAATTCAATTTGATTTATGCTTTTGTTTCTATAAGAGTACTTTAGTTATCATTAAAAAGGGGGAGAATGTTATATATCTCTCATGTAGAAAACTGTAGATACAAGAACCATCTGAATTAGATGTATTAACTAAAGCTACTACAAGACGAGAAGAGACTAAGAATGAATTTGTTGTAGAAGAAGAAAAGACCAAGATTGGAGGTGTTTCTATAGAAGCAAAGGAGGATCTACTACAAACTCTTAAGCAATAACTTACAAACTCCATATAGGCTGGATTTGAGACCACTTATAAGCTCTTATCTAAAGAAATCCAAACTAAGATTATGGATTTGGCCAATATTTTAGAATCCTATATAGTTACTTGGCAGATTGATGGTGTTAAGATCAAGAAGGAAGGAGGACTCTTAATATTTGATGAAGTCAAGGGAAGGTTATAGGTTCAACAACTAAACTCAAGGGTAGAGATTATGGATACCAATCTTCAAAAAGATCCATGCTATTATTGCAAGACCTTTAAATGTCTCTCTTATCACAATTCAACCACCACCATCTCAATTTCATTCCTTTATTCTAACCTCAAGCCAAACAACTTTCCTTGCTCTACATCAAAAACCACCATCTATTTAAAAATCACCCATTTTTAATTTTGTTTAGAGTCGAGTGTTTAATATAAGTTCTTCTGCTCTTGTATTTTAGTTTGCCAACATTTCATATTCTATTCATGTTCCTCATATGTAATGAACTCTATTTCTATTAATGTCAATTTCCTTCATGTTTTGATGATGTTATTTCTTTTCTTTCCTTATTTGTTGATAACAAAAAAGGGGGAGAAATGGACTAACTGATCATAAAAATATTTTGCTAAGTTTAGCAATATATGAATACTAGAAGATAAGTTAGAAGCTAACGTTAAGATAGTTAATTTCATTTTTTTTTTTTAGGATTCTGCAAAATATTTAAAAAAAAAAATGTTTTGCTATCATCAAAAAAGGGGGAGGACACTGAGTTCTTTCAAGCAACATATTTTGTTAATAACAGACATTAAACTTGTCTAATCAAATTTCTGAGATAAATGCTCCCAAGATAAAAGTTAGAAGGAAAGTTAGAAATTGTCACAATCTGTTGACAACAGTTAGAAGGAGATTTAGAAGCTTATCATGATTGGAGATATGAGAAGCAAGTTTAGAAGAAGTTAAATAAAGTTGGAAAAAATTCTTTTAAACAAATCAGAAGATTGCTTGGAAGCTTAGAGAGAAGAAACTATGAAATATGTACAAGGGAAATACACTTAGAAGCAAATTTAAAAGGTCTTCTGGAAGTATAAAATCAAGAAGTGGCACGACTTAAAAGCTAAGTTAGAAGCTATGTTAGAAGAGCTACGAATCAAGCTAAAACCTAACATTTCATAAATATTTTGTTTGTTTTCTTACAAGTCAAGACTTAACTTCACTTGATACGTGTATTTGGGTAATACACTATCTAATTTCAATGTGAATGTTGAAGAATCTATTAGAAAGTAAAAAGTAGAAAATATTTCAAAAGCTAACTAAATTTTGTGGAATCAACAATAACTAATCCTTATCCTCTCTATTAATCAAGATTCAACAGTCAAGTGCTATTTAAAATATCAAGAGAATTAAAGATTGAGGTAGTCAAACATGGAGGAGAGATAACTGATATATTTCTGTAGTTAGCAACTTAGATAAGAATCAAAAGATTTGAATCAATCCGTACAATCTTAAATTAGCCATTGCAGTAAGAGTTTAAAAGTACCAAGAAGGCTTCAAGGAAGTATACATAGACTACATAACTCCAAGATCAATTATAGAGCTTTTCAAAATACTGTCAAATTCTCCTTATTAAAATTTTTTCAAGTCTATTATATCTTGTGCTTATCTTATCAAAGACTTAGAAGATTTATTTTATTGTACTAAGTGTTAGTAATAGGAGAGCATTTCACTGTAAATCTATGTAACTTGTTGATAGCTTGAAGGTAAAGTAGTATGACCAACGCTTATAATAGCATATTATGCTTTCTTATTTTTAAACAATGGAACATTCATTGTAGAAGACTAGATCTGAACAATAAAGTTGGAAGAGTGAACGTAGGCACAAAGCCAAACCACTATAAGTTCTTGTATTCAAGCTCTTTCTTACCCTTATCTCTTTATTTTGCTGTTGTTGTTGTTTAATTTATTTGTGAAAAAATAAAGTACTCTCTTAGAAATTCCAAGCCATTACCTTTAGTAATCAAGGGGATTTTTAGAATGAAAAAGTTTTAATTTTATTATCAATCAATTTATACCCCTACCCAGCCTCCTCTTTTTTTCTCGATTGGTTAAAAGGGACCAACATAGTGAAACATTGTGTTAATATGTTTTGTTCTTCCTTGTTACCCTAGATTTTTTAACTAACATGATAGCTGATTTATTGTCATAGTAAAGGTTACAATATTTAATGATTTTTACTTTAAAAATTTAAGTATCTTCATAACCTAACACCTTGTTGTGCTATAGTAGTTTTAACTACATACTCTACCTCTATGCTTGAGAGGGTAACAATGTCTTACTTTCTTAAGCACTATGAAAAGCTCCTAGAACCAAGATTAACTACATATCTTGTTATACTCCTTCTATCTTTTATAGAATTAGCCTAATTACTATCAAAAAAGACATTTAACTTAAGATTCTTTCCTCTTTCATATCTTACTTTAAGCTATATTGTTTACTGTACCTTCATGTGTTGCACTACAATCATGCATAAATCTTGAGATAATCTAGCCTTGAGTTGGTAATGGACAATAAATTATCAACTATGTTTTTAAATCTTTTTCCAAGGACATGAGCTTCTCCATCATTCAATCTTAGCTTCTCATTAGTGTTAAGTGAAGTTCTAGCTAGTTTCAGGCCTTCAATTGAAATTTTTTTTTAGGTATCCTTAATATACTTTCTTTGATAGATAAAGATATCTTTATCATCTCGAATTATCTCAATTCCAAGAAAATAATGCAACTACCTAAGATCTATTGTTTCAAATGTATTCTCCATTAAGCTATTGCAATCAATCCTTAATGCTTCTAAATTCCCAGCATAAATGATGTCATCCATATGCAGGCATATGATGACCATGCCACTTAAGTGTTCTTTCATATTAAGTGTTGCTTCATCTATACATTTTAAATATCCCTTTTTCACAAAATACTTATCTCTCTTGCTATACCAAGCTCTTAAAGCTTATCTTAGGCTATAGAGTGCTTTTTTAATATATACACTTTATCTTCTTGTCCTAACTTTTCAAATCCTTCTAGTTGCATAACATACGATTCCTCATGTAATTTTCCATTGAGAAAAGCCAATTTGGCATCCATTTGAAACATTATCTAGTGTCCATCCAAAATGAGTTGAAATTCAAGAATTATCCAAACTGTTTCCAACCTTATCACCAGAGCATATGCTTTTATAAAGTCTACTCTAGGTACTTGAGCATAGCCTCTTGCCACCATCCTTGCTTTTTGTTTCAAAAGGCTCCCATCTAATTTAAAATTTATTTTGAAGATCCATTTGAGATTGATTGTAAGATTTTTCTTTAGTAAATATGCCAGCTCCTAAGTCTAATTCCTTTCAATAACATCAATCTCCTTTTTCATTACTTACATCCATTCTAATTTTTCAGCTACTTCCTTATAGTCTAAAGGATCTATTGCCATACATGCAAAGGCATAAGATTGATAAGTATCTAAGATGCCCTTGGTTCTCTAAACTAATGAGTCTTCATCTGCATTATCCCCACTAGTTTATTGAGATTATGTAGGTGCTTCAATTTGTAGCTCATCTATAACTACACTGATTTTGCTTCGACCTTCTTCTTTCCAATTCCAACTTCACTGCTCATCAAATGTAACATCTCAGCCCATAATGAGTTTGTTAGTAATGGGATGGAATAACTTATGTCCTTTAGATTTAGTGTTATACCCAACAAATAAGCAATTCTCATCATCTAATTTCTTTCTTAATTCAGCTGGAATCAAAATATATGTTAGACAGCCAAATACCTTCAAATGATGAATAAATGGTTTCCTACTTATAAACGCTTCATATGGAGTAACATTTTTCACTACCTTTGAAGGAAACTTATTGAGTAAATAGTAAATAAATAGTAGTAGCCATAGCTTTGGCCTAATATTTTTGTGGTAAGCTCTTTTCTTTTAACATACTTTGATCTACTTTAACAATTGTTCCATTCTTCCTTTCCACAAAACCATTCTATTCAAATGTAGCAATTAATTAGCTTTGTACTCCTTGACAAAATTGCTCAAACTCTTCGAAATCAAATTCTTTACCTTTGTTAATCATTAAGCATTTAAGTTTTTTTTTTTAATTTGATTATTTAATACTTCTAACTTATTTTTAAGGAAGATTACCTAAGTTATCCTACTATAATCATCTACCAAAACAGAAAAGATAACATCCTTCTTACTACATAATGAGTCGTTCTGCATTAGTCCAACAAGTCAGCATGAACCAATTTAAGTGGTTATGAAGCTCTCTAAATATGACCAATGCCAAACTTCTCCTTATGTTGTTTTCTAAACACATGACTCACAAAACTTATTGCCTTTAGGAATTTCCTCAATGACGTACAACATTCCTTTGTTTACCAATTCATTAAGTACATCAAAATTTAAATGACCATAACGCTTGTGCAAAGCATAAGGTTAATTGTGCTTAAACTGCAAGCATTGATGCTTAGCTTTGAAAAAACAGTTAGATACATTTGATTTTTGTCATAGTTGCTCTCAACAATAGCTTATTTTAATTTTTATTATATATCATTCAATCATTCCCATCAAAGATAGCATAATTCCCATTGTTAATCAATTGACTAGGTTTATGAGGTTATTTCCAAGATTTGGCACGAAGATTACATCAATTATTAACTTCTTTCCACTTCCAGTTTCAACTACTACTATCCCTTTTTCTGATTACCAACATCTCCTTATTATTTCTAAGACTAACAAGAGTTTTGAAGGTCTTATCTAATTCCACAAACAATTCTTTGTTGTTGGTAATGTGGTTATTATACCCTGAATCTAAATACCAGATTTCAAGAGGCTAAGACATACTAAAAACTATTATCGTGAGCAATGCTCCTCTTGCTTTTGTTATGAGTGCTCATAGAAATTGGCTTGATGCTTCTTTAAATATTAGTCCTTCTCATAATGCCCCTACCTTCTAATAATTATGACATTTTGGTGCAGCATCCCCTTTTTTGAAAAAGCAGGTTCTTTCTATGTGATTTGCCTTCCTACAGTAGTTACAAAATTACCTGCTACTCAAGAGATAACTTGATTATGTTCCTAAGCTCTTGAAGTTGCTCTTGCCTCTTCCTTTAGCACTTCCTTTATATCTTCTTCCTCTACAAATGAACTCAAAGCTTCTCTTGTCAAACTTCATAGCAACATTGAAAGCTTATTGTGAAGCATTGGTGGGAGCCACATCTATTTTGTTTAATCTTTCTTCATATGACATTAAAGATCCCCATCAATTCATGTGTTTTATATGTTAAGATGCCTTCGAGCTCCTTAATAGCTACTACCATATGATTGAATTTTGCTAGAAGTGACCCTAAAATCTTCTCAATAATCTTCCTTTTAAAGATTTTTTCTCCCAAAATCTTCATCCAGTTCACTTAAAGAGTGATTCGAGAAAAATAGTTTTGAACACTTTCAGTTAACTTCATGGTAATTGTTTCAAATTCCTTTTTTCAAGGCTTATAGCTTAATTAAGACTTCTCTTTATGATCCTCTATGTAAGGTCCTATGAAAAATTGGTGATCAATTCACGATTGGTCGGTTCAAAAATAGTTTGTAAAATTTAGGGCAATCATGTAAATTATCCAATCAAGCTCAAATTTTATGACAGAATTAAAAATATTAATAAAAATGATCCCATGAATTTAGATTTAGGAAAATAAATAATTAAATATTAATTAAATATTATAATATTAAGTTATATGTACATTATTCGTTATTTATCGAAAATATGAAAAACGAGTTCTAATGATTAATGAATCACTCAAGATAAATTAAATATATACTAAAAATCATAAAATAACTTAAATAATATTTATGAGTATTTATTTCTATCATATATGTATTTATGTATTAGTAAAAATACGTGAAATTATATAAATTACCTAGAATATCTTAAAATAATGCTAATTAATTAAGGAAAATTCATTAAAAAATCAAGAAAAATTCATGGAAAGTGTAGAATGGTCTAGAATTGGGCATAGCATGCCAAGAATAAAAGAAACAAAATTAACCAATAAAAATAAAACAATTAAAAAGTAACAAGGGGAAAGGATAAGGGATACTCTTCAAGGAAAAATGCAAGAAAAATCCTAAACCCTACTATAAATTTAGTAAACCCCTTTTAAAACTCATTTTGGTCAATTAGGAAGTTAGGAAAAATAGAGAGAAGAAGAGAAGGGAAGAAAGAATAATTTTAGAAAAATTCACAAAAATATTGCACAATTAAGGGTTATAAGGTGATTGTACGTCTAACAACTATCTAGAAGTAAACAAACACCACTACTACATGGTGGAAGTAACGTCCAGACTAACTAATAAAGCCAATGTAGCCAACGGTAGCTAGAGCTAGCAACGCTAATAAGTTTCGATTTCCCTTCCCATTTTATTTAATTTATTAAAATTACCAAATAAATATAGAAAATTATGAAATTGAGTATCATGGGATATTTTTGTATGTAGAATTAAGAGAAACATGTCAAATTGATAAAATTAAGTCCCAAGATATATAGTGCTTAAGAAATTTCTAAACATGATTTAGTTTTCGATTTTGATAAATGACTTACAAGATATAGTTTTGACTTCAAAATTTTTATGTAGAGCATTTAGGGTATTCATGATAGTTCTATGAAGAGTTTTTTTAAAATTAATTTTGTAAAATTTTATGTGATTTTTAGGTTCTAAAATCATGCATAAAAGATAATTTATGGGATTAATTTAGTGATCTAATGTTAATTTGATATAAATACTGATTTAGCATGTAATTAGGTGCTTTAAGATGTTATTTTCTGATGTAGAATGATAATTGTAATGTTTGAGGTGTTAGATGTAAGTATTATCTATATTATGTAGTAAATGTGTAAATAAATAAAAGATAAAAATGGTATATTTAAGTTAATTTTGCGATTTAGGGTTAATTAGGTATAAACTCTTATTTAAGATATAATTAGACATCTTGATATGTTACTGGATGATAAGAGATGATATTTATAGCATTAAAAATGTTAGAAAAGTGTTTAATGGTAAATTATGTAATAATACATAATATGCATTATAGGAAATTAAATAAGTAGGAAATATTAGGTTAAAATTTATAATATTATGATATTATGAATATTATATAAACCTAATTTAGATTATGAATTTAAGTAATTATGTGAAAAACGTAGATTATTCTCATATCGAGAGCAAATTCGATAGTTAAATTAAAAATAGGATATAATGTATTAACCAAAATATTAGTTAGGGGCTAGATAGGAGATTTAAGATATCTAAGTATAATATGATTAATTTCACATATTGGTTCAAAAGGAGTTCCTAGAGTTTATATATATAAGCCGTAATCAGAAATTAAATTATAACCTAAATCGGAAATGAATTCAAAAACTAAACTAGAAACTAACCCAGATTAGATCGGTAATAAGTAATATATATAGCTTAGATAATTTGGTAAAACCATTATTTAAAAGCTTGTATATAATAAAGATATAAATACTAAAAAAGTATTTATATTATAAGGACAAACGAAGATGAGTTGACCCTACAACGAGTTAAGTGAGCAAGTCAAGAATTTGAGGTAAGTTTGGGATCAATACATAATTGTATTTTAAATTACTGTTTCATAGTACATAGTATTTGGAGGTTTAAGATTATACTTGTTTATGCCTATAAGCAATTGATTGTATGCATGTTCTTGAATGTATTGTATATTACTAGCTTATTGTACTAGTTTGCATTTGTTTTATATTGTATAATATGGGTTAGTCACCTTAATTGAACTTAATAAAATATGGCTTGTAAAATTAGCCGATTAAGCATTTTAACCCATTAAGGGAGATATTTAAAGTTCTCCGGCCAAATATCAATCTTTTCAAAAAGGATAGTATTAGATAGCATAATTAGTCTTTCCTTTATCTTTAGTTAAACTAAGTAATAAAAAAGGAGGTTGCATTAAAGGTAAAGGCAGCGATTTGAAGGTAGTAATAGGAGAAACAGTATCTCTATTACACAATTCTGAGTTTGGTTATGAGCTATTGAAATCTACGTTAAACTCTTCAACCCAAATTAGAGGAGGTGTAATTTCTCTAATCTCACAATAGACCACATAACATCGTACAATTGCATTTTCTCGTTGCATTGCATTAAAATAATTGGTTAATTTTATTTATACTTAATGTATAGTTTTAAATCTCCGTCTTAACTTACTAAGTGGTTGGTTACTTACATCTCTATAAATGCTATTGCAGGTGCTAGTTAAAAAAGGACAACGTAACTATTCCAAAGCTACCTAATCTACTATTGGATCTTAGGGAGTAAGGAAATAAAATTGATAATCAGATACATTCCTAAGGTTTAGCTCTTATTTTTAATCTTCTAATATTCAATTGTGTGTAGCTTAAGTAAGGATCGATTAGTAAATTATGTATTCATTACCTGGACTATTAGATCCTAATGTATGTTTTTATACTTCCACAATGAAAATAACAGATTTTATTTGTAAATTTTTTTCTTCAAAGTAAGTTAGTCGTTAATGCCTTTTATAAATTGACTCTATGATATCAGTTGAAAGATCAACTCCTATTTTAGAATGATTTATACAATAAAACTATTACGATTCTACCGTTTTAAGATGTAACACTTTATATGCCTCCTCTATTGCATCCCAAGCTTCCTTTGAGGTATCTTCCATCTACACTATTGAAAAGCTATTTCATCCAAGGCCCTTTGAATGATAAGAAAATTTTCTTGCATCACGTTTTCTCTTCTCCTTTAATTCAATTTTTTTGTGCACCTATGAGTCTTACATCATCCTGAAGCTCTTAAAAGCCATCCTCTCTTAGGTCCTATAGCTCAGATGAAATGAAAGAGTTTTCATCTATTTCTTCCAAGCCTAGTAGTTTATTCCTGTAAGAATTGGCAAGTTTTGAGGTATTTTGTTTGCATTTTTGTATGCCATCACTCGCCTTTCATACTCAACCTCACCTCTAATATGTTGTTTTGTTTTATAGCCAAATTTCATTCACTTTCTCTCGTGATTGAGTGTTTCTCTCAAGTGTGTTTTCCTCTCAAACTCTCACGACTTGGCTCTAATATCAAGTGATAACTCTGGTATGGTATAAAACTCAAAACACCCAAATGAAAAGCCGATTTATTTTGGGAGAAAGGCAAACTCAATAAGTCACAAGCTCTGCATTTTATTCTGTGCTCATTTTCATGACAGGGAGCTATTTTTTATAGGCTATAAAGCCAACAAATACAAGGCTAAAATCAAATCTAAAAACCAACAAAACTAAATCCTAAAATCCAAGGCTTTCATAACAGCCACTTATTTAAATTCAAAAAGCGTAGCTAACTGATTCATTTGAATTCGAAAAAACATAGCTAACTAGTGTTTAGTTAGTCTAACAATTCTATGAAGTAGGACTACAAAAGTAAGCCAAAAGATGTGAATTGAAGACGCATTTAACAACGTTCTAGCGTTCATCCTAAAATTCCTCCATTTCTCCAATTTTTTAAATTTTGCACCTTCCCTGATGGACCATCCACACATTGTAGCCACTAAAACGAAAGCAAATTACCAATAGAAAGTGCCAAGTCAAAAAATGAGATTTAAAAAATGCCACATTCGAGTAAAATATAATAATGTTGACAAGGGGGTGAAGACTCCTAGATAATTGCGTACAGTCTCAATTGATTAGGTATAAATAGACTCCAAAGCTTCTGAAGTATGATTTCATCTTCCCAACTCTTAAATACAAACAACCTTAGATAAAAATGTCTCTAAAAGGTAAAGTTTTCCTACAATCCCATCTATATTTTAATAGAATCGATCCAGCTTTCAATCTCACATTTTATTTATATTCATTAGATATAAGACCTTCAATTAATTGAGTGTTCAATAGTCCAAATCTAATTAATATAAATTGAAAGTGGGATGAAAGGTCTTAATGGAGTCATCATAATGAGATATGGAGCCATAAAAGCACCCAAAAGGAGCTCACTGTTAAGATTTTAGCGACACTTTGAAGCTCATTTGCATATATTTAAACGTTCCAGGAAGGTAAAATTCCACTCTAAGGTCTATTTTGCACCCATTTAATAATTTAGAAGGTGTACCTCCCATTTGCCCAGAACTCATCTTCAACATCCTATCCTAAAAGCTAGTCCCTAGTGTGGGGCACCTCCACAACCAATGAGCCATATTGCCTTGCATCCACCTCTGCTCCAGAGGATAGGAATGAGCGACAGATTGTCCTACCGATTGTTTGAAAACGACCTAGTAACTGCCCCTGACTGAGCAAAAGAAAACGAGGAAGGATAGATATTTTAACAGTATCTAGACAGATATCCCTTAAGTATCGCAAGTCTTTCCTTTAACAAAAACAAATCCATTAGTAAGCAAAACCTGAAAGGCCCATCCAACACATCCAAATTTCACCACTGCAAACTCCATTTAACACCAGCTTCCTCAAGATGATGTTCACCTGGAAAGCACTTCAGAAGGATAGAAAACTGTATTCTAAATTTCCAAAAATGGTTTAGCAATACAGGTAAAGGGAAAATTGCCACTCCATAATCCATATTATGTCAAAAACCTTGGAGAGTAGGTTGCTTCCTTATGCAGGTTTCTTATAGAAAATAATAATAATAATAATAATAAACATCCTGAGCTCAAAATTTCATTGTGCTCGAATAGGGGAAACTAAGCATGGATGGAAGATCACACTGCGAGAGGGAAGCAATCAGTGCCGTAGATTATAAAATGGATAAAGTTTTCTACTTCTCTTAATCAAATGTTACCACATATTCATAAGAAAGATTAATCATAACTTACCTACCAACAAAGGAGAAATTTAGGCTCGATATCGTGTAACGATCATGATAGTATGTGATTCACCATGATACTCAGAGAGAGTGGCATGATAACTTTATCCATAATAAGAAAGCAAATATTCTTAAATCTCCAGAATCAAGATCCATCAAGCCAGGAAATTTATTCAGGCAATAAAGTAGGAAATTTCTAGCTCTGAGTATCTTCAAGAGAAGCTGTAACAATTCACGTGTCAAGAAGAATCTACACCTTACATTTACTATACAAAACTACCTTCATGATTAACGATCTATAGATAAACTACCATTTCAGAGTCTTTCGTCTTGAATCTTGACATCAAGAGCAATGACAATTGTTGCTATTTACTGAACCATAGGGATAATTGCAAGCCAAGCATGAACTAATCAAACGTCAAAATGCTATCTCCTGAAGAATTTGAAGTGTATTTTGGTGTACCTGTAAGAAAGATGAGATGACATGTCTTAAGCAATTGCAGTGTTTATGAGACAAAGGTTAAGAGATTGTTCTTGAAAGTGAACGAAAAGAACCTTCAACTACAAAACCGGATCAAGAATTTAATATTTTGCACGTATGCAATCTGGAAAGAGGACAGTGCAGTGTTTTCTATCCAACAATATTTGATTAAGGATTCCACTTTTGGTGAAAGTAAAAACTCGCGACAATCAAGAGAGAACAAATTACCCATTCCAAGTGCTGGGCAGTGATGCCAGAAACATTTCCAGAGTAAATTCCTCCCAAGACCTGATATATATTCAAGGATAAGTTATATGAACTGATCCATAATTATACAAGGATATGCAGACTCATTTTCATAAAATGAAACTTGAAATAACATCACAAACAAATGCAGCTCACTAGCAGGACAATCTGATACATATCATTTTTATAATGAACTATCGAACTTTAAACCATTTAACAAGCCAATGCACTGGGTATATGAACAACTAACCTTTGTGACAGTTTCCAGAAACATGCCAGGGCGCACAGGAAGTGGTTTGCGCCCAGTAACGCTTCCCTGAGAAAAACAGATAAAGCTGAACTTATTAGTCACAGCCCCCTGCCAGCAAAAAGTTCTTTTAAAAGGACAAATTGAAAGCCAAGCGAGCAACCCTCACCCTTGCAGCAATGCCACCTAAAGCCTTTTCACTTGTACCTTCTTCCTGATTATTTTCTTTACCTTCATCTTTTCCTTGCATTACATTTTTTATCATATCTCGGACAGTCTTCCCTGGTTTCAGAGCTACTAACTTAACCAAAAAGTTCACCTGCGGTGAAAAAGTCATGGTCACACCAACAGCAGAACTAAAGCACCATGTTATGACAAAACCAAAATTTCATATGTACATTATGACCAGAAAATACATAAACTGATGGATCAATTTCATAGTAGATAGCATCATATGATATAGAATACCATATCACTAACCTCTGATTCAGGTAGAGTATTTAGGCCACGATCATTTCTTTCATCTAGTATTCCTCCACCCATCATATTCCGAGCTTCCTCTCTAATTAACACAAGCCTTGCAAGTAATTTTCTATCTGGAACGACTTCCCGAGTTTCCATTGTCTGTACATAGCAATTACGAAAGGAACTGAGATTTAGCCATTTAACATTTCATAACTCACTAGCCCACAAAACATTTTACAACTCTTGTGACTTCATTTGGTGGAGAGACATAACCAAAGTCAATGATAAGAAAGGGATACCACTTCATGCAGATTCAGAGCATGAAATATATAAATTGAAGGATGATGTCCTGTTAACCCATGGAGATCAGTCAATAGTTAAAAGAACCCCCATACCAGTGGGCTTTTATTAGCATGGAACAGAACGAATGCATAAAGTTCCATCAAAGACTGGCTTTCCTTCTTAATAAGACTAGATATATTCATCTACTTGCACAATATGTTTTTCCTTCCACCCTATAGCCCCTCTGGAATCTAGATATAAGCTTTTTCATTCAATTTTACAGGAAGTTGATATGCCTGCTTTAAACACTGGACATATAGCTTGATTGCTCAACAACATCTCAAAGTCAATTCTGCCTACCTTGATATTCTCAAATCACAAGATGAAAATGTTCTGGACACTAAACTAAGGTAGGGAACAAGGTTTTTCCAGATAAAAAAACTGAGAACAGGCATGTGAAAATTGAATTAACCAAGAAAAGTGAAAATTGTGACAACAATGTTTTAATCACTAGAGTTAAAGACTTTCAACAAAACAATAACATTTCAGCTATAGGGAAAATATTGCTTCATGACTGGATCATGAGGTGCTGATGTTCCCATCATATTCTCAACATTAAGTAGTTTAGTTTATTGTTCTACTAGTAGCAAATGTCTGTTACCTGGCTGCTTTGGTATTCTAACTTTTTGCTACAGTAGATAAATTTAAAAAGATGCATATACTTCAAACTTTGGTCCACTTTAGCTTTGAAGCCAAGGACCTGTCCTTCTGATCTTTAGTTTGAATTGGCTACAAGTTGGGTCACAAACTAAGAACAACAACTAAAGAGCTCCCCAAAGCGAAACTAAAGTGCTTTCAAATTTTGACTTACCTGCAAACTCTACCTCTACTCTAACTTTCCATCTTATTCACTAAGTCCTTCCCTCATCTCTTTCACTCTTGGCTTCTGAAAGAAGACTTGTGAACAGTTGAACAAGAAGAGCAAGCAAGCCTGTTGGTTCCTTAAATGAACCAACCTATTACCTCTTCCAGGAGGAAATAACAAACAAGCCTTTTCTTTTTTCTCTTTTCCCCCCTTTGGTAATTAATATGGTATTTCTTTCAAACAGAAGAGGTGAAGTAGTTCTTCTTGAAGTTTTAATTGCCAATCCACCAGCTCAATTAGCAAACATCACACAAAAAACTTTGCATAAAGCCAAACTATAATTTAAAAAAGGTCTATTTTTCAGCTTCATTTTTTATCCTAAGCAATGATATCAATGGACCATAATAGGTGCACAAAGTTCATGAATTTATTAAGTAAGATGACAAAATGAATGACAAACAAGAAGAACCAAATTTGTTCTGAGGTTATGTAGAGCATTACTTTCTTCCACTAAAGGAGAAATTAGAAAGCAAAAAGCAGGAAAAGGGGAGGAGGTGGGGGTGGAGGATTTGAGAAAAGAAACTTCAAATATCATGAGGAACAGTATTATTTGCATCACATTAAGTAAAGATTTGGATATCCATAAAATTCATTCCACAATACTAGATTTGTCATGTGCAAGTTCAATATTTATTGATACATCAATTAAAGTAGAGTAATTTTTTTTAATTTGATGTTAACTTGGCAGCTATAACCAATGACAATATGTTGAATATGATGTGATCCTTGATGAAAAACAAGCTAGACATGTTAAACCTTCTAGGTGTATTAGAAAAGGAGACCCATTTTCTCCTTGTGTTGTTTATTTTGGTGGCAGATGTAATTTCAAGGGGCTTATTAAGGAAAGTAGAATCCCATAGCATCAGAGAAGTTACTCTCAAGAGATTGTGTCCTACTTTATCTCACTTCTTGTTCGCAGATGGTCATTGCTAGTGCCAATGCAGGGATAGAAATCAAATAAATGGCTGAAGATGTCTTGGAAGTGCCTTGTGCAGAAGAATGGGGAAATACTTGGAAATTCCCACCATCTGGAGGAACTAAGGAAATGAAGCACTAGATTTTGTGAAAGAGAAAGTATTTAAGAAGCTTAGTGGATGGAAGCAGCAGCTCCTTAGTGATGCAGGCAGAGAAATATTTATTAAGTCAACAACAACATCAGTACTGACTTACTCGGTGAGCTGTTTCTTATTTTCACAGATTCTGTGTCAAGAAGTAAATGGGAAAATATCCAATTTTTTATGGTGAGTATCCAATTTTTTATGGTGAAAGAGACACAGTGGGAAGGAAAAATTCATTTGGTGAGTTGAAGTAAGCTAGCTCTACCTGAAGAAAAAAGGAGGACTAGGGTTTAAAGATCTCTACACCTACAATAAGGCCCTCTTAGCTGAATTAGTTCGAAGATTGGTGTCTAATCCCATAAGTTAGTGAGATTGAGTTCTTAAAGATTGGTATTCCCTTATGACAGCTTGCTTGATGCAAATAAGGGCAATAAAGAATTACAGGATTGGAGTAGCCTTCTCGTGGTAAAAGAACAGTTATTGAAGAGCTCAGTATGGCAGATTCGTGATGGAAGCAAAGATATGGGGAGCTAAGTGGATTCCCTACCTAGATCAGAAAATGTTGAAGCCCAGAGAGGATGTGAACAGAGAACTTAGGGTGTGTTCAGTTATTGACCACCACCAAAGAACATGGGAGTTGAGAACTATAAAACATTTTCTATTAGAGGAGGAGGAAAAAGCGACAAAAGGCCATACCTTTAACTACCTTTGGTGAGGAAGATGTATCAGTGTGACCATATGAGCGAAGTGGACAGTGTTCCATGCATTCCCTTTATCACTGATGTCATGAAATCTCTCAAATTTCCCAAACCGCCATTCTTATCATAAAAAACATGTACAAAGCTATAAAAAGATATCTGGCATCTGAAAATCACTCCTAGAATCAAACACTTGGAAAACATTCTTAAACACTAACCTACCATGAATAACCTTTCTCTATAGAGAACCATGCCTAACCCCCACTCACTTTGTTATAATAGCAACTCCATTCCTTCCTTATTCCTCATGGAAGAGCTATTATGGCGTTTAGTTGTATTTTAGCCTCATAATAGTAATTCTATAAGGAATCCATTTTTTAAAAAATATTAAACAGTTATTCATTACTTAAACCTATGAACAGTTATTCTATGCTGGAATTAATCTTTTTTTTCCCGAAAATACCCTCAATAAAATCAATAAATGACAACATAATATTGATTTATAGTTTATTATAACTCTATCATATTCCTAGTAATAGCTATTACATTACAACTTTATCTCACTCAGCAACGTAAACAAGCTGAAAGCGTTATTTTTGTAACCAAACCGAAAACATTGAGCATGCATTGTTGTTTTGTCCATGACCAGGTTTGTATGGTTTAGAGCTGTTGGCCTTTAAAAAGAAAGAAGAGGTATGTAGGTTTGATGACCAATGGATGGAGGGAGTGAAAACAAAAGGTTTCAAGGGTGAGAGTAGAGAGCAAGTGAAGACATGGCTTTCGTTTGTTTGTTGGTTTGTGGAAAGAGATGCTTTGCATATTTCAAGAAGAAAACCACAAAGCCTGACAGCACAATAACCAGATCTAAATTGGTAGTGTCGGAGTTTTTAAAGGTGCATAAGACTCCATCAATTATGAAGGTGCACCCCCAGCTAGAATCCACCAAATAGGGGAAGATGGAAACTTAATGTTGATGCATTGTGGGTTCACAATGACATGATTGGGGATGCGAGTGCCATGTGGAGGAATTAGAACAGCAGACTAATGGGAGGTGTATCATGTAAGGTGCACTTTTTTAGTGCAATAATGTTTGAAATGGTAGCCTTGAAAGTGGGAATACAGTAGGTGGGCTTTACAGGGTTGATCTGGAGTCAGATTCCCAAGTTGCAGTTAAATTTGTCCTGTCACCTCACCTTGAAGACTCACCTTAGGTTATTAGACCATTGGTGGAGAAGATCAAGAATATATTTTCAAATAAACCTGACTACATTATATTGCTCGTTAACAGAAAGGCTAACGTAGTAGCCAATTGGGTAGCTAAATTTACTAGGATGGGCATATATCCCATGGATTTGCGAGTTAACTCTCCATCCCCTCTCCTTAAGCTACTAATTAATGGCTGTAATAGGCCACTAGTTTCAGCTGAATGCCCATCCATAAACCAAAATATGTACTCTTCTGATTTGGTTAAATGAAAACAAGACTCTATTCTGGCCACAAAAATACCAATGACAATATATATATCCGCAATTACAAGTCTGAACCAATCAAGAAAAATTTACTATATTTGCTAGCTTATGATATTGGTGGAGTAATAAAATACTAATATCACATGAGACCTGCAACTACATCGCTCTATGAAGTACTACAACTAGCAGATGTATTCAAATAAAAAAATGTGTTAAAGGAACTCATGGTGCCTTATAGAGCTATAACATTAAATAATCACCTTCTTATAGGTCTTACCTCCAGCAAATCATCAGCCTGGTTTGCTATATCACTTAGATTGGCTCCAGGAATATGCAGTTCAGTTTTATCGTTGTTTTTGAACACCCCACCTCCCGCAGCAACCCTTCGCATAAGTTCCATTCTGCTTTCTTTTTCTGGAGTTCTACAAAGTAAGCCAATTACTTGAACCTAGAATAAAATAAATAATGCGTTAACTATCGACTTCCATTTTAGAAGAACTTTTCGATCCTAGTAGCACAGACTCTTTGAAATATCCATACATGTGGAGGGCATTTCTTTGTGAGATGGGATAACACAGTCTCTTTGATCACCTCCAGCAGTGACTTGCGCTGAACACAAACACTTTAACATCAGACAAATCAACATCTCAAATCAGAAGTATTTTAGAACTTATCAAAAGATTAAATGGTCAAATTAATGTAACAAATGCCAAAACAGTATTAAAAATAAGTTGATGCTCTTATTTCATGACTGAAGCAATTTCAAATAATATCGACAGGGTCAGATTCTGAAAATGCTCTATAGCATCCTGTTTCCATGACTTAATTAGTTTCAACATTTTCAATTAAAGCTGACCGTGTCTTTTTTCATACTAAGTATGGTTTAGGGTATAGGGGAGTATGTAAAAGCACATTTTTAAAAATGGTGAAACTTATTACAAAAATTAAGTGAAAACTGATGATAGCAAGTACATGCTGAGAGGCACCTCATCATCTTGGTCACTCTCAGCAACTTGAATCATGTAGTCCAATGCCATCATGAATCCTGACTCCATCTCATCAACTCTTTTACCTATAACTCCTTGTGCAGCCAATTCAACTGCTACCTTCTCAGATGCTTCATCCATGTTCATATCTTCCAGCTGCATTTAAAAGTCATAAGCACTAGTTAAGATCACACATTAGCCTTGTTTGACTCAAAGATACATAATTTTTGCATTCCCTGTTTAAGAATTTACTGTGCCAAGCAATTTTAATCAACTAGATGAATAAACAATTAGCACAAGTTATGGTTTCTGATTGCAAGATAGGCACTTCAAGCAGCACTAATGTATAAAATGACTCTTATTACTGATGGTAGTGGGGGAACAAAAGAATGATAATAATCAAGCATGAATAATTTCAAAATTATTGCAAAGTCCAATAAGCACCATTCCACAATATATATGTATGTGTGTGTGTGTGTGTGTGTGTGTGTGTGTTTTATTTGACTTAAAACTACACAGAGATTAAAAGTACATATAATCAAAAAACTGAACTTCTCTACATGGATGATTTGAAATTCACAAAATAACTACAGGGAAACAGCCAAAGGAACAGAGTATCTGCCGTCAAATGATATCTCTGTTTCCTCCAATCACATGTTTATCGACTCTAGGCATTAAAGCAACAGGTGGTATACGAGTTGAATATTCTCCATGCATAACACATATCAGCAAGTGATTAGTGGGACAGGGACACCGTTTGGCTTGGTAAAAACTTGGCTGCAACCAAAGCATGACAAATAACAAACATTGACGTCCTCGGAAGTTGGAACAACGGCAAGACCAAACTTCGGTATTCATGGTATTTACAGCTATCGAGAATACTGCCACAAAATTTAACAATCATAAAACTTTAAAGAATCTAGAAACCGATTTTCGCAAAACAAACACACCCAACTTGAAAAATCGGGTACCCGATAATAATAGCAGGACAAACCAAAACATGATAAAAGAGCACATCTTTCTCATCTAAACAAAGCACTCACAAGGGTAATCATCTCTTCCAAAACAGAAGTAACTTGTTCACCTCCTTTAAGCAAAGCCTCATACTGGGCCTTGTCCCATTTCTGGTTCGAATCGTTATCCTCAGTCCTGCTGTGTGCATACAGTTCTTCATCTGGGTATCCTCCACCCACCTCATAGGAGGTAGAGGAACAGCACGTTAAGGTTAACGGTTGAGTGAGTTTTCTGGCTGTGGGCTTGTGGAGATGGTGAGGAAGAGAAGGAAGAATCAGGTTGGTGGAGTGAATTGTGGTGGAAGGAGTGATGGGGATGTGAAGTTTGTGCAGGAGAGTGCTATGGGACAGCATCTTCTTCTTGCTGCGGAACTGAGCGGTTTGGGGTTTTGGGTTTTAAGTTGGAGTCCGAGAAACAAGACAAGATGCTCCTCCTAAGGATAAGATATAACAGGAGTTACTTCAAAAGTGACTCAACATATATACATTTGTGTGATATACAAACAGGGGGAAGAGGGAAAAAACGTATATAAAAAAAATTACAAAATTCGGTCCATCGATAATTAATCACAGAACTACTATATTTCAAAAAGGTTATTTCTAATATTATAGTGGAGATCGCCTCTACTGTAATATATCTTTCCCTTCCCTGATCTCCCGCGGCCTCATTCTCTCTAGTCCGGACAAACATTTCACCTTCTCTCTTTAAAACGGTTGAAGTTTTTTTCACTAAATCTATTATTTTGATCCATTTTTTTTATAAATCAATCATAGATTCAAAATAATATCGCAATGTAAATCATAATTGTAGAAAAATTTTTCAAAACTAGGAGGCAATCCACACAATGTCCTCGCTTTCTTTCTTTAAACAATTATGTTAAAAAGTAACTTTTTTTTACATTTTAATCCATTTTATGCACATATAATTTGAAAAACGAATGTTTTTTTTTTTATACATTAAGGTATATTATTGTGTACCACCATTTTTTAGACAAGACAAATTTTTTATATGTTTTCTAATATATACATACCTTAAATTTTTTTTACACTTCATTGTTAATAAGTTAAATTTTTTTTTTCTTTGTATAAACTTTTGTTTGTTAGTTAGTATATTTTGTACGTATATGTATATAATTTTTTTGTGTAAATTTATTTTCTTTACTGTATTTTATGTACCCATATGTATTAGGTAATATGTATATAAATAGTTATCGTGAAGACATGTAGATAAGGTAGTGTAAGTTCTTTATTTTTTTTTTTTCAATAAGAGTAAATAATGAATCTATTATCGTTAAGGAAATATGATAGTGAAATCAATTTAGGTGATATGTTAACGTAATCCAATAGAGTGTACTTATTAGTATAAACTAATATTTTTAGTTTTGAACATTGAAGTTTATAAAGTTGATGCGGCAAACAAGTATAAAATGGATAATATGAGGTTAGTTTGTTATATTGGCAAAAATATTATGAAAAGAGATGATAGGATGTGGTACAATAAGCACCCGAAAATAATAGTTGGAGTTCTAGTTAGAGCCACATATGACTAATTGGTTAAATTGATATGTAATCGATTTCAGCTTAACATAAAGACCCACCGAGTCAAGTTGATTCACAAATACCCCCTTATAGGTGGGAATAGGGACATATGCTATGCCATCCTTATTAATGATGATTATGATGTCTAACAACTAATGGTTTTCCTAGTAAGATGTGGTGGAGTCAAAGATTCAGTAGAGTTGTATATTAAAATTCATAAAGTGAACCTACCACTAATAACTCCCCTCATAACTGAGTATGATGTTGGAGGGCACAATAGCAAAATTGGAGTACAAGTTGAAACTTAAGTATCTGAGTCCCAACTAGTCCCATCGAGTCATATACCGAATAGTAGTCAAATGTCCTATGAACCTAATGTATTGATCACTAGCAAATCCAATAGAGATACTGATGCAAAGAATAAAATGGCTTGTGAAGACATCAATGAAGATTTCAATAATACGAATTCTAATGCTAACATTAGTCAAAGTGAATGTTGGTTACAAGAAGTTGAAGAGGCATAAGGGTAACGTAAAAGAAATTATTAGAAGCAACGGCTAACTAATGATGTGGACACAATCAAAATGTCAAGGACTCGTGCCTTTCTATACAGCAAGTGTTGGGGATGGATTAATGTCATTTGAGAAGAGTATAAATGATGGTGAGTGAAGCTTCAATGATGAATTAAAGGCAGGCACGTGATTCAAAAATAAAAAAAAAAATTACAAACAGCTATGAGGATGCATCATGTTATGAACCACTACGACTTCATCATAAAGGAGTTTAAACCTACACTTTAGTCTATTAAATGTGTTGATTGAGAAAAAGGATGTAAGTAGAGACTTAGAGCTTATAAGAAGAAGCACGTTGAATGCTTTGTGATAACCAAGTTTGTGGGTCTCCATACATGCTTCAATCCTACTTTAGCTAAGATGATCTGAAATTGGATTCAATCACCCTATCTTACTTTCTAATAAAGGATGTACAAGAGTCATCAAGTGTTAAGGTAAAACACCTACAGGCAACCATGTGTAAACAATATGGTTATATTGTGAACATAAAGAGAATTAAGGAAGTAAAGAGTAAAACGATTGAATAGGTTTACAAAATGTGAGAGGAATCATATGTGGTGTTCCCACATCTAATAAATACTATCCAAGATACTAATCTCGATGCTATAGTTTAGAGGAAGTAACGAGACAGTGATACTACCAAGCATATAGTATTCAATAGAGTCTTCTAAGCATTCAGACCATGTATTAAGGCCTTCATACATTACAAATCTGTCATTACTATAAATGGAACATTCCTTTACAGGAAGTACAAACATAAAGTACTGATTGCGATCAGAGTTGACGGTTAAGATCACATAATCCCATTAAGTTTTGCCTTAGTCGATGGGGAATGTTAAAATAGCTAGAGTTGGTTCCCGAAGTATATACTAATGCACATTATAAGAGATCGTATTAACATATATTTGATTTTGGACTGTCATGTTGGGAACTAATCTGCAGTTGTAGGAGAGAATGCAGTATAGCCCAATAGTTAGCCATGGCGATGGTGTATCCGATATGTTACTAATAACTTCAATAGTTAGGTTAAGAACAAATATTACAAAGAGTTAATAAAGAAGGCTGCTTATCAGTTGCAATCTCAAAAGTTTTACGCTTACTATGACGAGGCCAAGACAATGAGCCCCCATACTTAAGTTTCTTTAGAGGACTACATCTTAATATGTAGACACTGGCATACGACGATGAAGCTTATTTTAGATATAAGACAACCAACGTTGACGAGAGTTATAATAGTGCTTTGCAAGATGCTAAGAACTTACCCATCGTGGCATTACTAAAGAAAGTTTTCTAAAACTGCAACGACTTCATCAACAAATGGAAAATCAAGTTAATAGAGCTAATGGGCATTGGTAAAGTACTTACCAAATTTGTAGAAATAAAGTTTGACAAGTTGCGCCAAGTGGCCAATGGTCATTAAGTCATGATTTTCAACTACAATGAGCAGATATTCGAGGCAATTATTGTACCACGACCTACATCACACCAGCAAAAGGGAGAGAACAACTACACTATCACACTTAAGATTCATTGGTGTATTTGCAATAAATGGCAAACATATAAGATTTTTGCTCCCACACTATAGCTATTATGAGTAAAATGATCATAGATTGTACTACACATATTGAGCATTGGTATACATTATAGAATCAGCTATGTATATACGTATGTTCATTCATGCCATATGCTAACAAGGCCAATTGGTCTTATCTTAATGTTCTTATATGTCATCCAATTCAAACTTCAGATAGAGGTGGAATCAGGGGAGGCCATTGGAGAAATGATTTTAGAATAAGATAAACATTCGAGAGGGCCCGTTGACTTATACCTATGGACTATGTGGTAGGGATGGACATAATAGAAGAAGATGTCTACAGCAAAGGAGACAAACAACTTCAAGTGGATCTACTGATACATGCTTCAATTAGTTGAAAAACCATGTTAATGTTAATTGATAGTATATATTCAAATATGTTTGAGAAATTTTCACTTTGCTCACATTTTGCCTTTTGTTGATGGTTATGCTAGTTAACTTACTATTTTCTTTTTGGACTTACAAGGGCAAATGGATCTAAGATCAATTGATAGGTCACTACTTCACTTACAGCCATCCCATAAGTCTAAGCTGGTGTAGGGTAGTTAGGTAATAAACAACAAATTGATAACATATTTGTTATATGTTCATTTTATGTAATGCTTCTAAGATTAGATCTTCTTCTTTTAATGTAAGAGAATTACTAGCTCAAGTAACATAGGCATTAGTCGATATTTAGGCATTAAGATGGCCAAGAGATCTTGATAGATCCCATATGATCTCATGTCTAGAGTAATCAAGTTTCATTGGTGTGCAACAAGTTCCCTTCATACAGCTACATTAGCACTTAATCGCTACCTTGATGGAGCTATGGAGGGAAGAGACACATACATTTCACTTCTATACCGACGAGATGATAGTAACGTTACAAGATATATCCTTGCTCCTTAGACTCCCTTTTGATGGCGATGTAGTTATAGACATAACAACGTCTACTGGTTAATGCGAGTTATACTAACGCATACTAAGACTTTACCTACCAAATAGTACCATGAAGGGTGCGTGATTGAAATTGTCTCGATTGAAGGACAATTTCACTTATTTTCCATTTAATGTCGATGATATTATGATAGCACTATACCTAGGCATATATCATGCAACTGATCGGGGGTATGCTATTTTTGAACAAGTCCAACAAGTGGTACACCTTATGTTCCTTCCTCTCTTATCGGACCTTACCGTGACCAAGCGCTACGCTTAAGGAGCAACATGTTTAGCATGACTATATTGTCACTTGTGCCTCGTTTTTAAGATAGAGGCTGAAGAGATCAATGAGCCATTAGTGATTCTTCAAGTGTAGGCATAGAAGCATTTCCCATACATTACCCCCTTTATACTATTAGATTACATCAATAGTCGAGTTGATGAGGAATGGAGTTTGATGTCATGAAGTTACCTATTCATGTAGTTAGCTAGTATAGAGATGCATTCGATCCACAACGTCTAAAGCAGGTATGTATTTTAAACTCATGATTGATGTTTCTTCAGGTTGTTTAGACACCCTACACATACGAGGACATAGCTAAACTCTTCGCTTATTGTCAGGATGGGAGTGATGTGTAGCTAACCCAAGTTCCGCCGATATGCTTCCATATCATTAAGATACATTATCCAGACCATGTGACTCACCAATTCGATGGGATGTAGGGGATCTCGACCCACCTTAACACTAGATGGGTACTATATGAAATAAACTTGAGGAGTCAAACCGAGATTAACTGGTCAATTAGGCATGCAACATAGATAATGCATTAGGGGGAACGACAAAACTAAAGTGTACAATTTCGGCCAGCACCTGGTATACATCTCGACTACGTCCCTTAATACTAATAAGTTACTCGCATATACATTGATATGTTAGGGGCCTCCTAAATGTATATTTTCTATTGATATTACCCATTCATTTCTCTAGTTATATGCTAATCAAACATTTATATTCGGCTTACAAGCAGATTTCATACATAGGCTGTCGCAAATGTCATACCATAACATTATATCAAAGTAGCATAAGGTTGATTACCTCATCTAAGGGATCATTAGGGTCCACCTAGGTGACCTACTTACACCTAGCCTGGATGTAGATGAAGATGACTCCCCACCAGACGAGTTACAGTTGGAAAAGGGACATCGAGGACGTGGTTGTCTTCAAAGGGGAGGTCAAGAACATAAATAGGTTGGCATATAGATTTGAGACGATACATCTCCTCCACATTACTCATTGCCAACATCTCCTAAACCACCATGATTTAAGTTTCGTAGACCATTCGTCGGGGAAAGATCCAACAGTCTAATGTTCCACACTCCTATATCGGAGAGACCTCTAGTAGTTAAGTCCATACTCTCCTTATACCATTGAGGAAGCTAGTTAAAGATCCTCACAATGACATGCGGGAGGGAGTCACACAAGTGTATCCCACTCCGATCCCCATGCATGCATCATACTTGGATGCTTACAGTTAGTATGGGGCACAAATCATCCAGTTAGATGTAGACCAAATGGTACAACCTTAGGCTAATGCAAATCTTCAGGATATTCATCCACTTATGAGCCAACAATGCCGACAATATTAGATTTACATATTTCACATTATTGTATTTCATCCTTAGTTTCTAAACACTATGTAGATAGTTGAAAGTTGTATTAGATCTTTCATAACACTCTCATATTGTTATAATTGAACATGTCATTCTAAATTTAGGTGCTTCAATTGTGCTAAAAATTACAATGTGTTTTCATGTTTAAAATTACCTCGGGTGGAGGCAAATTTAGGTTAGAATTGGTGATTTTGGATTGAGCTAAATTTATAGTAACCTAACAAATATCACAATATCAATTCATATAGATATAAAATAAAAGATTCTTTATTGATTCAAAGAGTATACTTATGGAATAGAGAAAGAGAAGAAAACTAAACATTTCACTAATATATAACTGGTTAGAATTTGGTTTGAGTTATACTATTTGATTCAAAAATTATTTTAGGTTAAGCTAAGAAGAGGTGATTGTGGTAAAGGGTCATGCAAACGTATTCCTAGGAATATTTTCCTAAAAATAGCATTTTGAGGATTTTTTTTTTTCATTTTTTTTTTCCTTTTCCCTACATAAAAGTATTAACTTTTTGATTAGTTTAGAATATCTAACTTAATAAAATAATAACACTAAACATATTTATCCATATAATATATTGAAAAAAATTATTAAATTTATTTAATTATATAATATAATATAAAGTACAAAAAATAAAAACAAGAAAAGGGTTACAAAATTTTATTCAAGCTCTAGCCATCTTGGCGACCCTCTTAAGATCAATTGAAAATCAACACATGTTAAGAAAATTAATAGAGTTGATAAATGTCTTAATAGAAGTTTGAGAATGTTAAGATCCAAATAGCAAAAATAAAAAGAACCAAACGTTAAGATCTATTTAAAAAAAAAAAGTAGGTAAATATTGAATACTGAATGTGTACTTTTCTATTCTATTTAAAAATATTTGCAATGTTTTGCCTATACATTTATAAATCACGACCATCCCCATTCCTTAAGTGAATTGTGCCATAAAGACTTCTTTTTTGGTATATTTATACTTGTACTTACAAGATAGTTGAATAACACTATAGTCGAGAGGTATAAATACTGATACTTAATAAGACAAATCAATTCAATTTCATATAAAGTTATAGTATATATGATAGTTGATAAAAAAAAAAAGAAAGAAAGAAAGAAAGAAACAATAAGATATTACCTTTCTAATCAAATGAAAGGCAAGACGGACGATTGCATCCAATATATTTAAAGCTCTTAAAAAGGAAGTGGAAAAGCAATTATTTAAAATCCACTAAAGTAGAAACTAAATTTTGCATATTAATATTTAAGTGCTAAACAAACAATAGTAAATATTGATAGTGGATCTTTATAAGGATAATATTAAACTTGCAAGAGGTAAGAAAGAGCTTCAAATGCTTATGTTAAAGGTTATAGAAAGAGAGGTAGTAAAGAATGTGTAAAAAATGTAAGGGTTTTGAACCCTTCACAAAGAGGCTTCATCTTCTTATTTATAGAAGGTTAGACAAGCTATTTTAGAAAGGTAACAAGTATTTGAAATCCTCTCTTTAACTTTAGATTTTATGGAGAAGATCTCGAGGATAGGTTGTAACGGTTGTTGATTTGGCTCATTTAATAAAGCAATTCTTACAAAATCTTCATTCAAACTATAAGACAAGCTTAACCAACTTAAGCCTGAAGCTCAAGTTCCAAGGAGCTTGGTGACCTTTTCATAACTAGTTAAAACTAAGAGCTTAGATTAGGCTTCTAGTGATGTTGGATTTGAAGTTAGGGATGTAGCATGGTGATACGCCTTAAGATTTACACACAAGGGTATCACTTTAGCACAAATTATGGGTAGGTATAACTAAGCTATAACCAGAATATTAAAGGTAGCAAGTATTTGAAATCCTCTCTTTAACTTTAGATTTTATGGAGAAGATCTTGAGGATAGGTTGTAACGATTGTTAATTTGGCTCATTTAATAAAGCGATTCTTGCAAAATCTTCATTCAAACTGTAAGACAAGCTTAACCAACCTAGGCTTGAAGCTCAGGTTCCAAGGAGCTTGGTGACCTTTTCATAACTAGTTAAAACTAAGAGCTTAGATTAGGCTTCTAGTGATGTTGGATTTGAAGTTACGGATGTAGCATGGTGATACGCCTTAAGATTTACACATAAGGGTATCACTTTAGCACAAATTATGGGTGGGTCTGACTAAGCTATAACCAAAATATTTATAGGTTTTAGGAGGGTTTAAGTAAACGTAAGAGCTACTCAAGTGGATATTATGTACCGAATGAACAACCACAGACCTAAAGCCTACTTAATATTAGCTCAAGTAAAATATAAGGTCACTTATAATAATCTTTGCTCAAGGAATTGATAAGTGTAAATGAACTTAAGATACTCATAAGAATAAAGTATGGATAATGATATTCATTGACTATGTATTCGATGGAATACGAAGAGCAATATTTATAGTACCTCTCTTAGGGTTTTACATTAGGTTATTACAAAAGCTAAAAATGACAAATACTAAAAGAGGAAAATTACAAATCATTGGAATGCTCTAAAGGGACATAATGGAGAAAAGGTAAAAAGCATATCTTTCAACAACTGTATACTACAAACATGATCAAAGGACAAGTGTAGAGTACTATTCATAAGCCTTTCTAATGCTAGAAGCAAAATTGTACAATGTCAGCTAATTGGAGTACTTTTGTAAGCCACATAGGTCTTTGAATCCAAACCTAGAGTCAAGTATAAGGGTTAATGGATAATCCCTCAAATCACTCAAGATTTACTAATAAAAACCCTTAATGAAATGAATAAACCCTATATAATAAGTCATAAACCCCCCAAAGTATAGGTTAAAAAAAACCTTAAAGAGAGTAAAACCATAAAACACTAATCGCACGTGGAAAACCTTAAAAAAACCTAATAGGAAAGAAACTTAAAACAACTAGAAAACATAACTAATTAAAACCCTAAATGAAAGTCCAAAACCCTAATTCAACTACTAAACCCTAAGAATAGCCTTAAACTATTTGTTAATCATAAATAATTTTCAATTCACTCAAAAACCTTAAATCACCACTCTTGTACACGATTAGAGCTTAATTAAGTACAATCATGATTAATTAGCTTAATTACCCTTTAATCCATCTACCAACCTTAGTCTTCTTGATTAAGAAATTGATAACATTAATTAAGAAGACAAGATAAAATGGTTAGTTGTCACATCATGAAGTGGTAGAGTTATAACAATCTCGCCATGAAAGTCATCGTAAGATGGAAGCTAACTTCATAGTTGCTATCATAAACCTAATTTATACAAAGCATCCATGACTAACCCACTTTGAAGTAAACAATTAACATAATATAATTATTTAACCTATGCAAATCTTTGAAACGTATATTGTAGCCAAGTTTATCAAGTGCTATTTACATAACTTTGTAACTTAGTTTACTTAGATATATACATAGTTTAATACCAAAAGATTAAAAGATAAACAATAAAAGCTTCAAAAATGCAATCAGTCTTCAAGTTTTTATCATCATACCCAATTCTTAATAGCACTAACCTTAGGGTAATTATGGCGCGGCATCCTATTCAGCATCTGCAAAAAGATCTATAAAGATGTAAGTAACCAACCACTACGGAAACATAAGATTATATGATAAGCACAAACAGGGTTATCAAGTAATTAATTAAATGCAATGCAACAAAACAAATGATATCGTACGACATTGTCTGGTTCTTCGTGAAATTAGAGAAATTACACCTGTCCTAATATGAATTTAAGGAGTTTCACTATAAATGCAACAGCTCACAATCAAACCTAAACTTATGCAAAAGAGACATCCTTCCTCTTACGACTACCTTTGAATTGACATCTTCAACCTTACCACAACTTCCTCTTTCATCACTTAGTTCGACTAAGCGTAAAGAAAGAATTATCCTTTTCGAAGGGGTTAGTATTTAATTGGAGAATCTTAATCATCCCCTATTGGGTTGTAATGCATGTTTGGTTAAGTTTTCCAGTCCATTATATCTTAGTTTCATTTAAGGGGTAATATTGAATTTTACGCAGTTTAATGAATCACAATCCAGCAGAACAACCAAGTAGTAATATAGTCAAGATTAGAGATACATATGCATGTACACAATAAATCTACTTATAAACATAATCAAGTATAATGTTAAGTCTCCAAATACTATAAAACAGTACTGTAAAATACAATTTCTTTTTAAACCCAAACTTATCTAAACTTCCCATTTGCTTACTCCAGTGCAACTTATAGTGTATCTTTACTACAATTTCCTATAATATAAATAACATTTTAGTACTTATACCAATTTAATACATATTATTATTATGTATCTCAGTTTGTTAACTTAAGTTTAAGGTTTTATTATACTTAAACATTCAGGTCCTTTCGTCACTTACTAATATTTTGCACTTAACTGTCTTTTGATCCTTCCCCTAATTACAATTTATTCAAGAGTCTTAAGAATATCTTCTGACCTATCCTTTGAAGCCTACCCAACTATATTTCGTATATATAGACTCTCTAATTTAACTCCTGACACATTTCCAACATGCGACTTTCCTTCTGATTTAGCATGCACTCACTTTTCCAGCAAAATCTCCACTACTTCAAAACACACACTTCCACAACTATAGTAAAGATCAGTAATCAATATCATTTCCAACCTCTCCTTAGCCCATATTAGCAATCCTCAATTTATACTACATCATATATTCAAGTTTATGTAAGAAAACAGGTTATTTCCTTCCACCTACTAAACAAACCAGCTATGAAACATCTTATTTACTTTAAGAAAAGAATTTCCTTTAGTTTACCATCACCAAAACTATAAAAAATTTAGATTATAATTTAGGCTATGTTGAACTCTTAAAGGAACTTACGAAAATTGGCCATTCGCATGGTTTTCATAGAAGTCAAGATTTCTTCAAAATCTAACTTTACAATTTCAACAAAATATTTAAACAGAATGAAATATAATGTGTGAAGATTTTATAGTTAAAAATTGAGGTTGAAACCTTTTTTGAAAATACAAGAAAAAATCAGTGCAAGCATTTGATTTCTTGAGGAACATATACTTACATTCAAAATTTAGAAAAACGAGTTTGACTTTTGAATTTTATGCACAAAATTACTTATAAAAACTAAGTAGCATAACTTTTAGAAAAATTTTGGTATTTTTAATAAAATATTGAAAATCAGACAACATTTGGCAACTCACTAATGATCATGTCTCTAGCTACTAGCTGTAAGACCCCACCAAATTGACTATCAGCTCATAATCGGCCGATTCAAAGACGGTACGTAAAATTTAAAGCAATTTCATAAGTTGACCGATTAAGCCGGAATTTTATGATGAAACTAAAAATGTTAGTAAATATGACCCTACGAGTTTAGATTTAAGAAAATGAAATAATTAAATATTATATTAATAAGATATATGCATAATATTCGTTATTCATAAGTAACGCATAAAACGAATTTCGATAAATAACAAATTATTAAAGATAAAATATATACATACTAAAAATCACAAAATGACATGAGAAATATTTAGAAGTGTTTATTTGTATTAATAATAATTATATGTGTGTATATATGTACCTAAAATACCTAAATTATATCCAAATATACTAAAATAATTAAAGTAAATTAATAAAAAATTAGAAAAGGCTTAGCAATAGTTGGGGAAAAATTAGTTTAGGTGTAGCAATCTCTTTTCAGTAAATAAATGAGATTAAGAGTAGAATTAAGACATGTCACCATTAGGATAAATGAGATTTTAGGACACTTAGCTATGGAATTATTTCCCAACCAACAAAATATCCTCTCTATAAATTTAGATTAGCATTCCATTAGTTTAGTCACTCTAAAGTGTTAGAAAAATATTGGAAGCATAGAGAGAGTTGAGAAGAAATTTTAGAAAAATAAGTGTAATTAGGGTAAAAATGGAGTGCAAGGATCAAACTAAGACCTAAGATTGCAAGACCATCACCACCTAGTAGAAGACTACCTATCTAGTTATGCTAACAATACTAAGGTGGCCAGAGGTGGCAATAAGGGCATGCTCCAATCAGCTTTAATTTTCATAAAATTACTAAAAATAGTATTTTTTTTGTCAAAAATTATAAAAAATTGTATTTTGGCATATTTTTATATTTAGTTTTTGAGAAAAATATTATTTTGTTGAAATTGAATGTTTAAATATATCACTCTTTAGAAATCATCAAAACCTAGTAGTTTTAAATTTAGATTTCAAAACCCTTAACAACGTTGTTTCACTCCAAAATTTTTTTGTAGAATAAATATAATATGTATTAAATTACTATAAAGAGTTTTTCATGAAAACTATTTTGTAAATTTTAATCTTTTTTTAGGCCCAAAAATCATATTAAATGCCCATTTATCAAAATATATTTCATGATTTTTAAAGAAATTGAGTAAGGTTCTAACTTGAGTGATATTTTGACATATTTTAATATTAAATGATGTTGAGGAATTAAATCTATAGTGTTGAAAGTGTTGGATTTGAATATTGCGGGCTTAGTGATGATATGTATGTAAGATGTATAGTGTTCAAATAATGAAGTTAAGTATAGTTGATTCAACTCGAAGTTATGATGGGTTGTATGGGGTATTTTGAATCTGGTTATGAATAGAAATTGTAGGAATTTGTGAATGTAGTGTACATTCGAATCAGAGGCTGATTCAAAAGCTGATTCAAAAGCTAAATCAAAGACTAAGCGAAAGTAGCAAACTAGGAAAATTGATCAAAAACTAAAACAGAAATTATATATACTTAAATTGTAGTTAGTAAGACTTCATAAAATATGTTGAATGGTATTTTTAATACTCATGTGTTAAAATGAAATTAGGGGCTAAATTATAAATTGAATCAAAAATATAATCAAAGACTAAATTAGAAGCTAAATTGGAAATTAATTAAATACAAGACTAATCACAAGAGACCTAAAACTTGAATAACTAAGTGTAGTAAAACCATAAACCAAGGATAATAATATGAGTTACAGAATAAAACCTATATATAAAATTATATGAATACTAAAATAATATTTATATTATAGGGACTAGCGACAAAGGTACATCTAAGTTGCATTATAGTAAGAAAGCAAGAAGTTTAAGTAAATTTAGGATTGATACGTAACTGTATTTCAAAATACAATTTTATAGTACTTGGATACTTAAGATTATACTTGGTTGTACTCATAGATAGCTTAAATGGTCGGATGCCTCTATATGAATGCTTCTATATTAGATTATATATTATTGGCTTGCTATTCTAAATTGAAAATGTTTAAATTGTATGGTATTGATTAATCACCTTAAACTAGATTTAATGGTATTTGACTTAAAATCTTAACAAGACACACATTGCAACCCATTCAAGGACACTTAGGATTTTCCAACCAAATACCAACACCTTCAAAAGAGATAACACCATAGCAATATAGTTCCTTCTTCATCCTTAGTCAAACTAAGTAATAGGAAAAGAGCTTGCAACAAAGATGAAGGTAATGGTTCAAAAGATAGTCACAAGAGAAAGGATGTCTCTTTATTACATAAGCTTAAGTTCAATTGTAAGTTATTGCATACATGCTGAAACTCCTCAAGCCTATATTAACGAGAACGAAATTTCTCTACTGTCATGATGGACCAGACAATATCGTGCGATGGCATTTATTTGTTGCATTATATTTAAATAACTATTTGATAACCCTATTTATGCTTGATATATAGTCTTATGTCTCCATTCCAATTTACTAAGCGATTGGTTATTCTCATCCTTATAGATGTATTTGTAAGTGCTAACTAAGAAGCCATACTATAACTACCCTTACGTTAGTGATTGCCAGACATTGGGGAGTAAGGATATAAAATTGGTGAACAAATGAACTTCTAAAGCTTTGATTCTTGTCTTTTAATCTTTTAATGTCAAGCTATGTGATACTTAAGTAAACTAGGATATTGAATCATGTAATAATACATGGGTTATCTAAATTTAAGGTATATTTTAAGACTTACACAGGCAAATAACATCATTACTATGAAAACCGTTTTACTTCAAACCAAGTTAATTATGGATTCTTGTGTAAAATCAAGTCTACAATAGTGGCTAAGAGGTAAATTTCTATTTTAGGATGGTTTACATAATAAGATTATTACGACTTCATCACTTTTAGATGTGACACTAGTAGCATTACCCTCCTTATCGATAGCTCCTAGCACTGGAAGCACTGTCAAGTAGTTGTGATGGCTTCACTCTAGGTCTCGTCTTAATAGTCAAACCCCAATTTAGCCCTGATTACATTATTTTTTTCTAAATTGTTCTCAAACTAATTTTTCCCAAGTCTCATTCTGTTCAAACTAACTAATGAAAGCGACAATGGAATTTCATAGCATGCTTTTGGTCAGTCGAGTGAAATTTGCATGGCTAAGTGTCCTAATTGCATCTTTACCCTAAGGATTACTTAGCTTAAGTCCACTCTAACATGTACTAATCTTTCCTATTAGATTGCTACGTCCAAGCTATTAATTTCACTAGTTGCCACATGATGTTTCCATGTTTTCTAATAGTTTTTCCATAATTATTTTAATATATTTAGTATATTTTAAGTATATTAAGTGATTACAAGTATATATTTATACACTTAAAAGCACATTTAATACAAATAAACACTCTTAAATTAAATTTCATTTTATTTTATAATTTTTAATATTCATATAATTTATTTCTAGTATTTCGTTAATTATCAGAACCTGTTTCACTCGTTTCCAATAAATAACGAATAATATATTTATATTCAACAAATCTAATATTTGATTATTTTATTAACTTAAATCAAACTCATAGGGGCACTTTTACTAATTTTTCTAGCTTCAATATTAAATTTAAGCTTAATTAGACAACTTTTTCAACCAACTTAAATTTTACATACTAATCTCAAATTGACCAATTGCGAGACTTACATAGTTAGACGAATAAGATATTTTGGGGACAAATCAATGCCAAATTGGGCAAATGATTAAGGTACAAGTCGTCCTCCCTTGATCCTTGTATCCTTTTAACTAAATTTGGCATGTGCTAGTCCCCTACAACCCCATTCTCTCTCTCCTATTACCAACTACCTTCCTCCTTCATTTTCCTTCCATTCCATTTTCCACACTCTTAAAAACACAAAGAGCTTAGGAACCAATTCCAAACCATCCACTCTCTCTCTCCCTCTTCTCTCTCCAATTTTCCCTAAGCACCATACCACTTAGTCCCTTTTCTCCACAACTACTACCTATGCCACCTCACATATACACCCCCTTCCTTATCCAACATACTTCCCTACCCTAAGGATTGACTAAACTCACAAAAAAAAAAAAAAAAAAAAAAACAGAAGGAAAACTACACCCTTACTTCTTTATACCAAAGTGAACAAACCTTATCTTATCTTCTTAAATATGTGCTTGTATTGTGTAATTCCTTACATTTAGATTCTAAATACTCATTTTTATATGAAGGCATGATATTATAGTTAAATATTATGTAAGATCATGTGGAAAACACCTAAGAAAAGCTTCATCCATAAGATAGGTTAGTTATATGCATAAGTAGGTAGTTGTAGTGTGGTAACATGAAAAGACTTGTATGAAAATTTCATATAACCTTGCGCCTGTGCATACACCCGTTCTTTAATGAATATCCATCTCATTTTCACCATACTATGTAATGTATTAGCTTAAAACAAATAGAAATGTGACTAAAACAAAGAAAAACACCATAATAAGTATTAAATGGAAAATGATGAAGGAAACCCTACGAAAACCCTTCTTAACTACCATTACTAATAGAGTTAATAAGCTACGAATTCTGATTTTTTAGTGTAATGACATGATTTATTAGTGTAAAGCATGATTCATGATTAAGGATGTAATTAATCAAGTTAAGTTAGGTAATGTAAGGTGAAAAGCCTAAATTGGCTTAATTAGTGACTAAGGCCTTAAAAATAAGATTAGAAGCCTAATAAATGAAGAAATTCATATTTGAACCCTAATAAAAAGTAGACTTATCTGAGGGCTTCTAGTGGGCTTAATCCTAAAATAACAAGTGATATTGAGTTTAGAGTCTTAAGAAGTGAATTGGGCCTAAAACCCCTTAGAAAGACAAAAAAAAATAAGGCCTAATAACTATAGGATTATATCTGCGTCAAGTAAATGGACTTATAAAATTATATATTAAAGGCTTACTAAGTCCAAAAGCCCTATTAGACCTTAGTGAAATAAGGCTTAAAACTAGCAAAAAGGGTTCAGTTAAACCCATAAAAGTAAGATTAAAGCCCAATAAGAACTTTAGGAAGTAAACTAAAAAAATTATCTTAAAACACTTAAATAAAGACCAAAAGCCTAAGTGTAAGGCCTAATACTCAAAATTAAGCCTAAAGTTGAAAAATTGATACAAACCCTAAAGTGGTCAAACTAAGAACATTAACTAATGAAATTGTTTGACCCAAACCAAAGCTTTGCAAGCCTAAACACCATAAAAGGACCTTACCAAAATGAAAGAACACTCGAAAATAATGAAAATTAACTATAAGAATACAAAATACCTATTCTGTAAATAAAGTCCACAAAAGGTGTACACGACTCAACTAATTTTAAGCATCTATTATGATATCTGTAAATGATCAAACATGTGGTATAGCTTTACAAAATACATATTCTATATAACCTGTTGTCTAATAACACAACAGTATTTACATTAACGTTTTACACATAGAGTTATAATTTACAATTAAAGTTTACCAAAAGCCATAGGTCTTAAAGTCTATTTACAATAAGATAGAAAACTATTGGGCATCTAAGGAATTCCCAATTAGTTTCCTCAAATCTTAAAAGAAAAATCAAAAGCCCAAATTTAGTGTTTTCTTCGTCTCTTACTTTCCCAACCAATTGCATACTAACTTAGGGGTGGTAATATCTGAACATCTCGATCTTCACTCGTCACCTACAAAAGAGTCTATAAGAATATGAGCACAACTAGCTTAATAAGTGGGACGGGATCAAAAGAGTACCATACAATCACAAAGTTAATATTTATAATGAAATGTAATGTAATTAATCACTTGAAACATCACACAATATTATCTGGTCTATTGAAAGGTTAGAGAAATTGCATCTACTCTAACACAGATTGAGAAGTTTTTCCATGGCTTAAAATCATACCAAACCTAGGCTTAGGTAATAAAGAACACCTTCCTTCTATGAGTACCTTCGAACCATGGCCCCCACCCTTACCGCAACCTTCTCGCCTATTACTTGGTTGAATTAAGGATGGGGAAAAAACCATTTCAGCTGCCTTCATCAAAGATAGTTAGTATTTATTCTGATACTTCTAATTGTTCCCCTAACGGTTGCTATACATGTCCAGTTAAGTTAATAGTTAAATCACTCTTAATTCCATTTAAAGGTGGCAAAAAAAGTTTACACAATACATGGCTATGAAATCATGTAGAGCAATACACCAAAGAGTTTAACTCTTGTCATAAATAGAGCACCAACCATACACGTGACATGCATATAGATAGCTAATTTACAACTACAATTAGAAGTACTCTTAAGCTTCCAAATATTTTAATACAGTATCTCAACAAGCGGTAAAGTCACACTCCTAACTTACCTATCCTAACACTTACTGTAGCAAACTCGTATCATTAACGTGTTGTTCACTAAGAGACCTTATATATATATATATAGAAAGCCCAGATTTAGTTTTGGTGAAAGTTATGAAAACGTTAAGGCTTTATTTGTCTATATTTCACTAAACAATTATATATATAAATATATTTTTATATATCTAAAGTATATTATTATTTTCCTTATATAATAAAATATAGTTTTATTATATAAGTTAAGTTAAGTTATTAAGTATTGATAATATATGTAATTATACTATTGCGTATAATATATCATTTCAATCATATTGAAACGTATTTTTAATCAGTTAATTTATATTTTAATTACGATGAGGTTATCATAGTACATAAATTGTTGAAATATTATAGAGATATAGGTTATACTACCTAAGATTGTTCGATTTTAGTAAAAGTAGTGTCATTGAGTTCGTACATACCTAACAATACGTATTACAAATTTTATTTTGGAAAATGACTTCTAAAGGGTATTTTGAGTTTCTAATATCCTTATACGTACCTATAATAAGTATTATCATACTATACTTATGTTATGTAATTAAACTATATTTTATATAATTTGCTAATGTAACTCAATAATATGAATATTATCTAACCTAATATATATATATATATATATATATTATACCCTGATCATAAAGCTATAATTAAATATATTAAAAAGTCATTTTTACCAAATCTGACCAACAAGTATTTATTATATTTTATCCTATTATTACTAAAAACGTGTCCTGATTCGTAATATAGACTATTTTATTAAGTAAATTCGTAATAAATAGTTCAGGTCACCAAATAATTCCCTAAAAATTTATATAGATGCCTAAAAATATGGGAAATTCAATTGTTACTTGGTTTTATGCTATCAATTTATCACCTATATGTTTAAAATAACAATTTTACCCTTAAATTACATTTAATTAGCCAAATATTATTCCTTTCATACAAAACTATTTCCAATATATTCTAACATCATCATGAATCACCAGAAGTCAACAGTTATAATTTCCTTCATTTATTTTTTATAAAAACCCATTTATTTCACAATTTCACCCTATTTATAGCTATTTTCAAGGTAAAAAAAAATACATTAAATAAAAAAATACCTAAATTAAAAATTTAGCTATATAGTAATTAAATTCATATCATAAGTATTCTATACAAAAATTTTAAGCTAGAAACTATATCATTTAGTGTATTCAGTTTGAGAGTCAAAATTTAGATGAATACTAACTTTCTTAACTAAGTATATAAAATATTATAAATTGTACAAAAATAAAAATATCACGCAAAAGTATATCTAAAATAACCAAAGAATAAAAATTTTCATAATTTTCTATATTAATTTGATAATTTTTAAAATTTAATAAAAAAACAAGACAAAAATTGGATTGACTTATTTATTAGTGCTCCAATAGCTAACGGTGGAGGGAGAGTTGTCAAAGAAGATAGGCAGTAGTGGCTCTACATAGTGGTGGAAGGGTACAATAGTAGATTAACAGTTGGCTTAGGAACTAACTTGGCTCAATCCCTTTTTTTTATGAATTTTTTTCTAAAATATTAGTATTTTCCTAATTTTTTTCTCTAATTTTCTTTAAGTATCCTATGTTCCTAAAGTGTCTAAATGAAGGTCTTGGAATTGTATATATACTGGATTTAGGCGGCATCTATTTTTTATTTTTTTTCTTAATCAAATGATTTATTTTACTATTTTCCCCAAGTATGAGGTGTCCTAAATTGAAGAGAAAACTTTTGAGTCATCATATACCAATGTTGGGAGGATGCCATGCTGCTTTAGGAATTTTTCTAGGTGATTCTTCAATTTTACGACTGCAAATTGGATTTATCTTGCTAATTTGTATTAAATATAATATTGTTGGATGATTTTATTAATTTATAGCTACATATCCTATGTATATATTATGCATAATGAGTAATTACACACATATATTCATGTTTCTAGTATATTTTTTTTATTTTTAAGATATATTTCATATTAGATTTTGCTAATTTATCACTTATTTAATATAATCTTATAATTTCAAGTTAATTTACGGGTGTAATTATTATATATACTGGATATACTCGTAAAAATACGTATGCACTCATATAACATATTATACTATATTTTTCCTTTTATAGCCTAATTAACTTATCTTTAAGTTCCTGTTATATTCTGAGTTCAATTTTAGGGATTTTAATCATTTTTATATTGTAATGAATAATCATACTTCTAAAGGTAAAATTGGGATTTTGGATTGTTATTTTTGAAATCTAATTTCACTGAGTCACTTCAACTAGCTTTTCTAACCTAATTATAAAGTTTGGATTCAATCGAATAAGTTTTTCCCGATAGCCCTAAATTTGGATTCGGTTGCCCTATATGTGATTTCAGGGCTCATAGTATGCATATCAAATGCCTATAAATGCCTCTATATGCTTGTTTTGTAAACCCCGCAAATCAAGCCTTCTTAGTATAAAATCAAACTTACGTACTATAGATGATTTCCTAAAGTCAACAAAGCTAGTAAAATCTAAAATAGATTAAAATTTCAATTCGAAACTTAAAGCGAATATGAAAAATCTTAACTTATCAATCGAAACTCTAATAGTATACGAAAATGTTAAATCTTAAATATATGTAACTATAAGAGATTGACTATGAACTTGATATAAACCTCAATAGCATACAAAAACCTTAAATTCTATTCACGCATACATATGAGAAATCAAACTCGAACCTAATCAAAATCCTAAAACTAAAACTTTAAGCTTATACATACACCAAATTGCTACAAAGGCGACAAAACCCTAATCGAGTATAAATATTTAATGATATGCTAAATCGCGTAGAATTACTAACTAATAATTAAAGATAACTCTTAAATGCATAAGAATATACATGTACTAAAAATTTATTTATAAGAAACTATAATATTATTTTATAAGTAATATTAACTTTATAATTACACAAATTAGCTAGTAATATGTAAGTTTAAGTATTTATTAATAATTATACTATATATAGTAAATGTTAGTATTATAAATTGCATTTTCCATGATAATTAAATTAAGTATATTGTTTAATATTATCTATAAGGTTTAAATATTCAAAGGAAGGTTCTAATAATTATTTTTACTAATTATTTCATTTAATTCCATATTTCCTTCCATTTCCTTAATTTTTCTCCTAATTATCCTTAATTCCATTATTATGTACCCTAATTGCATGTAAATTTCCAAGAGTTGACCAAGTTGATATTTGCCTAAAGTCAAATGTTAATTAAGTCAATATATGTCCTTTTCACCTAAAAATTTCCATCACTTTCCATGGAATTCTTCATTTTTTTCACATGATTTTTTTTCCATCTTTATCTCTTCTTGTCGTCCGCTTCACCCCATTCTAGACCCCACTTTTTTCTTCTATAAAACACAAATTAAGACACAATACAACCCTCTTTCCTCTTCCCATCCAAAATAGTAACCCTCCTCTTCTTTGTTTTTTTTCCTATACTTTTCAATTTCACTTTCATAACTTCAACTACTCACCATAAACTACTATATTATATACTTCTTTCCTTTTCATAATACAAAGGAGAAAGAGGTATATTTTCATTTGATATTCTATTTTAATAAATAATTAGTTGTTTATGTTATATTAGCTTTAGAATCTTTATGTAATATATACCTATATGTTAGTGCAAATAGGAACTCTTATATACATACATATAAGTGTAGAAATACTTGTACATATGAGTAAAATACCTATGTCCATATGGCTTATGAATACACATAAAGTGTTTATGTATAAACCTTAGTAGTTTACATAGTATAAGTATACATAATATAAGCATAGACAAACTAAGAGAACACAAGTATATGTAGAAAAGTTATACATGAGAATTCTAGTAAAGACATAAAGTATAAATACATGTACATATGCATGAACATCCCTATATATGGGTATTCTTTATGTATATAACAAAAAATAAGGAAAATACTAAGTGTACATACACATAGCATACTAATTAAACCTATAACATGCAAAGATATGAATTATATGAAAATTCCTCAAAGGTGTATTAGGAAAATATGAAAAATATGTATAAAAATACATATATAATCATATGCATAGACGGGTATATGTACAAGTGCATATATTAGTATGTTAGAAGTATACATATACATAACATGTGTAAGATGTATAAGTATATAAGTATAAAGTTAGTACATATGTAAATTATAACATAATTATTTAATATATTATAATATAATATAATAAAGTAATAATATATAGTGTATATATATGTGTATGTATGGGCTGAAACTACAGTAGACCCATAATACATATACTAACTTATATTACCTTTAAATAAGTAATAATAGTAATAACAACGCAAAATTGTAAAAAAAAAATGAATAATTAAATCATAAAGTAATAAAATAAGATATGAAATTAGCAAATAAGAATATTTAAGTTACAATAATTAGGATTATAATAATTTAAACCCATATTCTAAAACACCGGCCTTAACATCCAAAACGGACCTTACCGTGTGAACATATATTAAAAAACAATGAAAAACGACTATAAATTCATAAATATCAGAAATAAAAACAAAAAAGTTACATATGGTTAGCAATAAGGTTCAACCGAATGAAAACTAATAAGAACCGACGTGGAAATAAGTGAACAAATATCTAGAATAACTAATTTATTCAATTACTTACTATTATTTTTATCTTATAATAATTAGGTGATCTTGACAAGGGTTGGGATCTTCTTGAGGACTGCTACGATTAGTGCGAAACATCATAGTTAAGTGAGTACTCCTAATAGTAATAACTTAATATATGGGGGTTCGGGTTATGCATATGCTTAATATTGATTAATTACTGTGCAAAATGCTGTTAAATGTGACAAATTGAAGATTTGATTGTATGATTAACTGTAGCACAATTTGAATGGTCTACTAATATTAACTGATGATTCAATAATTTGATTTAATTATATTTGGCTTATCTTAAATTAAAAGGATCATGCATCAACCATGCATTGCATTATTTATTCCGGTTGTTACCTCATGCAGGGGTAAAGAGAGGCCATGTGCGGCTTATTTCTATATATTGAATTAAAGTATTTTAGTACGATGTACTCATATAACATGACCTTATCCTAACTTACGAGCTTACTAAGTGCTGGAGACGCCAACGGTATGATTGAAGTTAAGTCTAGAAACCTTTGTTATAGGGTGTAAGTGTGGACTACGGGGGCTACCTCACAGCTAAACTTGAGATTTTGTGTATTACTAGATTTCTTAGAAATGGAACTGTATTTCGGGAAATACGAAATTTAAATTTATGGTTGAAAACCCAGGTATTAGGGTTCAATTGTGATTGGTGATAATGTATCTCAAACCCTTACCTCAAAGGGCATTAAAATCTGATGTTATATACAACATCGGTCAACTGCATATAATGCTTGGCATACTACATATACATGCATTCATATGGTTGTAATAATTTGTTTAATCACCTACTTAGTAGTATATTATGAGAGATAACTCACTAAGATCTTGTAACTTACTCAATAATTTTTGTTTTGTAGGTTGATAGATAATCGAATATAGGTTAAGAGTCGAGCATTAAGTGTGTATATTGAGATGTTTTAGAGGTTAGAATCAGAGAGAGATTGTTTAATTCATGTATAACTTTAAATGTCAATACCACTTATATATTTAGATTTAATAACTTCAATAAGTTTAAATTGTAAGTTTCTACTATTTGATTTTATTATTTGGTAGGGGATATTGATTCTCTATGGTTCTAAGGAACTGTAGAATATTAGATATCCATAATTATTTATACTTAATAATATGTTAATTAATTAATAATTCAGAAACCCTAGAGATAAATTATTTACAGTCTTATAATCTCCGACTTGTAAGGCGATTTTCGTATCATAAGTGCACATATGATATGAAAGTTATAGGTAATTCTACTAGGCCCCTATAAGGTCCTAACATGTTTAATTAACTTACTTGTACTTGTTTGTTGGTAAGGTAGGAAGGTTACTACCTAAGCTAGTTGTTTAATTATCCCTTATAGTTGGATATAGCAAGTTAATCTCTGGTTAAAGTTAGTTAAGCTAGCTTTTAGGAGACATGTGGGGAAGCAAGAGCATGAGCTAACATAAAATTTACATTTAGACTCTCTGGTGTTATTTATGTCTTTGAGTATTTTAGTAGCATGTGAGACAATTGTAGTAATTACTGGTATTTCTATGGTTTGGTTTGTAAACTTATTTAGGGGATGCTGATCCCTAAACTTATTAGCTAAACTTAATTAATGGTCTGTTTATTTTATATTGCTTTATTATTGTTACTTGATATTAGTCCCCTTATAGAGGCAAAGGTTACAGTAAAAGCCTTGTATATTGCAAAGAGGATTCATGATCATTAGTGGTGATTGATCTCGATTGTTCTTACAGTATACAGTAATACCACCAAGAACTGGGTGCTCCTTAAGTTGTGACAACTTAAAATAGGTCAAATGTTACATTACTAGCTTTGGAACAAGTTGGTGGTATATCTAGTATGTTAGATAAGTTATTGAATTCAGATAATAGGTTAATTGATTACAACCAAGAAATGGTGTAAGGTTTCAAAAGCTCGAAGGTTAGTGCAACTTGGTTACCCCTAGGATGCTATCCTCTTAGGTAAATGGGAAAGAGCTTGGTATGTAAGATTAAGTAAACTATGAGCTCGAGATCAAGTGATCGAACCAAGAAATGGATTCATATGATCCCTTTTGAGCTATAAAGGATTTAATATCAAATCTAGAGAGTATTCTGGCAAGTTGGCTTCTTTAGGAACATAAGGTCTTAAATTAGAAACATCGAAAGTTGTCGAGACTCCATATTCTTTGGGTAACTCAATCTTTAGGCATTATCACATATCTTCTAAAGTAATAGGGTGGTTCATCCAACCTAGATGGCATCTTGTTTTTCTTCAAACTTGGAAACTTCTCCTTCCTTAGATGCACCTAAACAAGATCACTACGCTACAAATACCTCACTTACCTTTCTCGGCTTTGTTGTTCATGTCTACCGTTTGCTTAGTTGAGGTGATTAGTCACCTAGTAATGGACTTTCTACATTACCTGGCCTTTGTTAATCCCATCTTGATCCTCCTCCATTAAACTTGGTACAAGCAGTTGGTCAAGTGAAATGTTTGGATATATACGGCTTCAAGTGGAGACTTACCCCTAGTACCATGTACTAATCAATTGTATGTAAATATGGAAATAAGCAAATAAACATCATAGTAGGCAAGACTCCTTCTTATGGTTACTCAAAGCAAAGATCTCAGAATCTTATTGATGACTTCTATCTGCTTATTAATTTGGAGGTAGCATGAAGTGCTGAACATCAACTCCATTCCAATTCATTACTATAGGGTCTTCTAGAAATAGCTTAGGAAGTTCAGATCTCTATTAAAGACTATGCTCAAGGTATCCCATGCAACCTAATGACCTCCTGCAAGAAAAGATCGAGAATATATAAAGTATTGTCAACTTTATGTCCCGAGATGAAGAGTGTCATCTTGTAAACCTATCTACTATGACCATGATGGAATCGCTCCCTCAAGTAGTCCTTCGTAATGTAAGGACAAAGTCTATATTTAACTTTGTTTAGGGCCTGGTCTAAGTAAGTTAGGGCATATATTTCCCTTATTCAACTCGACTCTTTGCTTTTGTACATGTTGAACACCTCTCTAACACATCATAGATATCACTTATCATCCTTGGCCAATAGAACCTAACCTTCAATAGCTTATAAGTTGACTTCTCACCAAAGTGATTAGATAATCCTCCACTATGCGCTTTTGCACAGCAATAACTCCTGAACATGATAGTTAAGTATATATAGTTTTCTACCTTGAAATGGGAACCCTTCTTCTATGAAGTACCCATCAACAACAATTCCCTTATCACAATTAGCTATAATAGGGCCAAAATACGGATCTTGAGCATAAAGCTCCTTATTCATAACAAATCCTAACAACTGAGTCTGAAGGTTGGATAAAAGATTGTGTTTCTTGGATAGTACATCAACAACCAAGTTAGTCTTCCCCTTCTTATACTTGATCGCAAAAGAGAATCCTCCCATGAACTCTATTAACCTTTTGTTTAGTGAGATAGATTTCTTACGAAAGTTATCTTATTCTTATCAACCTATATTAATAGATTCTAGCAAACTACGTTTCTTGGTTAGATTGTATCATGTGTCGTATCATTGCAATTTTAATAAAAAAAAAAACCCTTCATCCATTGGCTTATCGTTTGATTAAACAAAAAAGATCAAATTGATTTGTCCTTATCCCTTTATATTTCCTTATTTATTTGACTTAAAAAATCTATAAAAATACCATCTTTTTAATTAGCAAGCCCTTTATTTCCAATCTAATACTATTGCCTAATTATTTGGATTATAGAACGCTCCTCGTCAAATATAACATATATGGAATACTGCTTAATTCTTTTATAAAGATTTCTTTCATTAACTTCAACAAAATAGGATATTCAAGTAATTATTCATCAAGTTAGAATTGATTCTTAAGCTATTCTTCATACATTGTCAAAATAAAAAACTATCCTCAATCTATATCACAATTCAGAAGCTAAGTCAAGTTTGCTTCTATCATCTTAATCTTCTATGGAAACCTATCTCTTTCTTATTTGCCAATTTTCAAAATCTTTTCTTCCAATTAGCATTATTCTAAAAGGTTCCTCTAACTTGCTTTTGACTTATATTCTTGACATAAAAAAATTCTACTTATTTGCTTCTACCTATGAATTTGGTCTTGATGCTTTCCTTCAGACCCCATTTGCCTTTGGTCTTCTAACCCATCCATGGTTTTCACTCAAATATCAATTCTTGTCACAAGGGCAAAATATAAGCAAAGAATTAACTAAAACTATAAAGTGGATATAATGTAAAGAGCATATTTGCTTCCTTCAACCCAAAGTGAATAGCTTCATTTTCATCTTCAGTGCTATGTGTAAATATTATTACGTTATTGATATTGTAGGTAGAGAGCAAAAGTAATTTTATGTCCCTCTAAACTCTAATTAGTTTGAGCTTATAATGCATTTTGAACAATGACTACATATTACACATAATTCCTTTTCTAGAGTGTCTAAATTAATAAGGTAGCTTAGGGGGTAATTTGCATCATTAATTTGTTGAAAGCGCCTAGAAAGCTTCATTTTATTATTCATGGCATGGCTTTTCCATTTTGTATGTCAAATATTTTAGTGAATTTCTATCCATGTCTTATAGTTTGAATAATAAATATTATCACATCACACATTAGGAAGAAATAATGGTTAATGATGTCTATACTTATGTGAATTATGATGTTAGAGACTTGACTACGATAGTTTACTAATCACAAAATGAAAATAAACCCTAACTTTCTAATTCACCTATTTCCTGATGCTCCGGCAATTAGGATTCCAAACTTCAGGAATATACATCAAAATAGCAAAATGAATGAATAAGTACATAAATAAAACCTTAGAAATGAAAAGAACCATGTATGTAAAGAGATAATGTAGTTCTATGCAACAAAGAAGAAACTTTTTCTCTCTTGATCTTAAACCTCATTATCTAACAAGGAAGAATAGAAATTTGTCTTAAGAGTTAAATAAATTCAGCCAATAAAACTAGCGTTATAGAAGAATTGTGAATGTAAAGAGACTAGAAGCAGTAAGCATAAGAAAAAGCAATATTGATACTTAAGCTTAACTCTTTACTTTCTTGTATATTTCCTCCTCGTTAGCAGTAAGTAGAGAAACTTTTTCTTTTTCTTTTGGAAGGCCATCTCATCATCAATAACCTACATAAATTTTGATCTCCTCTCCTTTCTAAACCTATGTACATTTACTACAAAGAATAAAATCATGCCCACCTATCACATATGTACATAAAACCAGATTGTATAATTAGATCTTTAAATATCCAAAGTTCACATATCATTGAAGTTGCCTTGTAGAGTCAAGACTAGATCCTTCTAATCAAAATAACTATGGCGTATTATGTCCCTCTTGTTGAAACCACCTCTTGTTAAAGAAATTTAACTTGTAGATGCAACTTAAACATCGTTCAAATTATTGTGAATTAACAACATCAAAGTCAAACATTGGTACTATCATTAAACAATAATCCAATACTTAATAGCAAGACAAGAAAGTGATTAATTAGAATACATATGAAGAACCGGGTTTATTTCCTCGATGATTAAATGTTTTGCATTATGTTATTGTTAGGTACTTACCAAGTGTTTCTTAAAAGAACAAATTTTACTTTGCATGCATCACTAATAAATGTCTAAAAAACTGCCTATCTCAATCATCCATAGCTATTAAAAGGAAAAATACTAAAGGAATTGCAATTAATATATAATAAATATAATAGTATACAATGTATCTACAAGTTTCAACTTTTACATAAGATGGATGTGCTATTAGTCATAATAGCAGCAAGCAGATCAATCTCTAAAGGAACATGTAGAAAAGTAGTTGTTGAGGTGAAACTAAACCTGATGTATGATCAATAGGTTAACCTTCTTAAATCAATACAGTACTGATAATTACACCTGATCCGCTATATTCTAGTTCAAAGATTTTCTCTAAGTTGGGTAGAGCCAACACGAGGGCAAAGGGTAGTTTTCGGTTCATCTCATCAAAGCTCTTCTATTCTCACTTGATCTATCTAAAGTCAATGTTCTTATTAGTTAATTTAGTAAGTTCTTGATAAATCTTATGTAGAATGTGGCTAAGCCATGGAAGCTTCGCACATTAGTAGTATGGGTCAGGGTCGGCCATTTTGCGATAACTTGGACCTTCTCTTCATCTACTTTTATTATTCTCCCCATAAACCACAAAGCCTAAGAATATAACCTCCTTTTGGTAAAAGTGACATTTGTTGAGATTGCTAATTTGTTGGGCTTAGAGGATGTTGAGCCCTATTTTGATTTCCTTAGTTTAACCTATATTAAGCTCTTCCCGCTTAACATTAATTACTTAACATTAAACTAAGGAAAAGTGAATGTTGTTTTTTTTTTAAAAAAAAAAATGGAGTCACCAACTGATTCAACCGATAAAAATAAAATTAAGGTTTTCGAGTGGGGAAATCCTAATTTGACTACTAGTCTGTGGATATTCTAAAAAAAATTAATTTTTAGAAAATTGAACCAGAAACATGGTTTGGGGGCTAACCTTTTAAAACTAAGTTACTATGTGAAAATAAAAAGAAATTGATAAGCTTTATTTTTTTTTTCTAAAAGTATTAAAATATACCTAAATGAGCAAAAGTAACTAAAAATGATTTTTTAATTATGAATTTTTAGAAAGGGGAAAAACTTTATTTTTTAACAGTTGCCCCGAAGGTGCTTATGTACCCGCTAATCAGGATCAAACCGATCGTAATTTTTTTATAAAATTTTTAGTGAATAGGTCATTTTTATATTGAAAATCGAGCCAGGTTTACGTTTTTAGTAATTTATTATTTTAAGAAAACAAACCTAAAAAAAATATAATTTTTCCGAATTAAATAGAAAAAACCTAACTAACTGAATTTAGATTTTTTATGATTTTATTTTTTAAAAATCACTAAGTGTCAAAACATGTATTTTTTAAAAAATGATTTTTTTAAAAAAAAAACTAATTTATCTAAAAATCTACAAGAAAATAATTAATTTTAAAAAAAGTACTTAAACAAAAATTAATTTATTAATAATGAAAAATAAAAAAATAAAAAAAACATAAAAAAATGAATAATTAATAAAAAAACAATAAACTAAAATAAAATAATAAAAAACTTATTAAAAATTCACCTAGGTTAAGTCACATCGGCAATTGGTGGTATTGGGCATATGTGGACGAAGACTGGACGTTACTGGGCGTGTATGGGCATAAGCTTAGGCGAGCATGCCGATGAGTGATGGGCAACAGTATAGGCGAGCTCTTGGGTGAGCGTGCGAGTAAGGATTAGGCGTGTGCAGGCGACAGTACAAGTGATACTGGGATTGCGGTAGGTAGTAGCTCGGGTGATATTGGGCGACATAGGGGCGTAGATCTGGTCGTACGATGGGCGATAGCATCGGCAAGGGATAAGCATTATGGGTGGTGACTCAAGTGAGGATTTGGGCAATGCTTAGGGCCTACACGAGCGAGGCTAGCTGAGTAAGGAGGGTGTTCTAGTGGTTGTGGAGGGCAACAGTGGTGGACTGGGCGACAACAGCGGTGGCTTGGGTAGCAGCAGCAGTGGACTAGGTGACAACAATAGTAGCTTAAGCAACAGTAGCGGTGTGATGGTGACACGTGGCTTAGATGACACATAGAGTATGATGGTGGCGCATATGTGGGTGTGTCAGTATGTACTGTTGTAGTGGTGCACAATGGTGGAGCGTGAGGTGCTGGTATTGGCACGTAAGGTACTAGTGGTGGTACGTGAAGGAGCGTAAAGGTAAGTAAAGGCGCGTATGCACGGTTTTGTTGGGTGTATGCAATTTTAAAAAGAAATGCCTTCTTTAAATCTCTAATCGATATGATATTTATAAGCTCTAAAATCAAATCTTGCAAATCAAAGATACGAAAGATTCGTTTGCAAGTTGACCTAGACTTACCCTAGCTTCTAGAAACCTTTACTAGTTCGAGCTTTTCTTTTAAGGCCCGGCCTAATCTAATAAATCCTGATGTTGAGCCCCTAAATTGTTTAACCCAAAACTAATGGATTTAACCCATTTCAATAACTGATTTGACATCTCAACTTAACCCAACTTGATATGACTCAACTTTTGGCTCAACTTTCTATGACCTAACTTAATAATTTATTATTATTATTATTTTTTATTTTTTATTTCGTTTTTCTATTTTTTCTTTTTAGTCACTAACTTGGCTTAATTGGAAAAAAAAAATTGGTAAAAATAAGATGTTTACAGCTACCCCTCTTTATAAAGAAGTTCAATTAGAACTTTACTACAAAGACAAAAGAGTTACCCATTTTTGCCAAACCCTACTCTAAACTGATCAACTAAGCTGTGTTTTATTTTGATGAAGGATATCAACTTGAAAGGTTGATGTAAAGAAGTCTATCTTAAAAGGACTGGGCAAATGAATATCTATCTCGAAAGAACAGAGCAAAAGGTTAAGGGGTTTATCTTGAAAGGATAGGGCTTAATGCTGTCTATCTTAAAAGGATGAAGCAAAAATTTTAAAGGGGCCTATCTTGGAAGGATAGGGCTTAATGGTATCTATCCTAGAAGGATAGAGCAAAAATTTTAAGGAGGCCTATCTTGAAAGAATAGGACTTAATGATGTCTATCTTGAAAGGATAGAGCAAAAATTTCAAGGGGTAAAATTAACTTGTTTTGGCTTAGCGAATAATTCAAAGGGGATAGATCTCTCCAAGATTCCTTTTGGTTTGTGATCTGAAGATGATAGATCTTTTTAAGATTGATTTTCAAAACTAACTTAATTCTTCTAAAGATTTCTTTTTAAAGACTTTTAAAATTATTTTTCTAAGTTTGAAGGATTTCTCATATAGCAACTGACTAGCATACTCGCGCTAACTCCTAATATTCACTTATTCAATTAGCAAAATTTCTCCAAAGGTCTATATTGGCTTCTTCCTTCCCTTTTCACTTTTTCTTTTCTCTCTTCTTTTATTTTCTTTTCTTTACTATGCTCATGCCTTGAATTTGCTTTTCTCAATACCAAATTCCAATTTCCGCTCTTCATGACTTCTGAACAATAAATCTCTTTTCAAAAGAAACAAAATTAAATTATTAAGAACATTCTATTTCAATTCTATTGGTGATTCAGACTCAATGGTAAGTGTTTGGTATTTAAGTGCATGAGGCTAAGAAATAGGGTTTACTGGTGGAGTGCTTGTTGGTCAATGACCATCCGAATTCAAAAATATTCATGGATATCAACTTTGCTTGTAAACATTGAAAGATTAACTACAAACTTATTCAAGAAAAATTGAATTCTCATTTAATCTCTATTTTCATGGATAATATAACTTGATTGCATAAATTCACTGGTCCTCTTAATTCCTGGTCATCCATCTCCGTCAACACTAATGTACTACTTAATAATATCATTTTTACCACATAAGGGCCCTTATAACTTAAAGCGAATTTTCCCTTAGGGTCTTTTGCATTTGGTAACACTTTCTTCAACACCAAGTCTCCCTTTTTGAAGTACCTTAAGCGTACTTTCTTGTTAAAAGCTTGGATCATTCATTATTGGTAGCATTGATCATGACATATCGCTGCAAGTCTTCGCTTATTTAGGAGATTCAAATGCTTTATTCTCTTCTCCACCCACTTTGCTTCATTAAGCTAAGTTTTTGCCAATACTCGGAACAAAGGTATTTCTACTTCTATTGGTAGTACCGCTGCTTCAGTTCTATATACCAATGAATACAGTGTTGTACTAGTAAAAGTTCTAACTAAAGTTTTGTAAGCCATGAGAGCAAAGGGAAGCATTTCATGCCAATCTTTATATGTAATCGCCATCTTCTCAATGATTCTTTTGATGTTCTTATTAGCGGCTTCAACAGCTCTATTCATCTGAGGTTGATATGGAGTTAAAATTTTGTGATTGATTCTAAACTAGCGACACACTTCATCCATCAACTTGTTATTCAAATTTGTCCCGTTGTCTGTAATAATAGACTTGGGTGCACCATATCTTGCAATAATATCTCTTTTCTAGAATTTGACCACTACTCCTTTAGTCACTGTAGCATACGACGCTGCTTTTACCCACTTAGTAAAATAGTCAATCATAACTAAAATAAATCTATGCCTGTTTGAAGTTGTTGGTAAAATTGGACTGATCATATCAATTCTCCACATCGAGAAAGCCAAGGAGTTGACAACACGTGCAATTCTTGGAGAGGAGCGTTAATTTTATTAGCGTACACTTGACACAAGTGACAGTGCCTCACGTGCTTGATACAATTTGATTCCATCATCATCCAGAAATACCCCATTCTCATGATCTTTCCGGCTAGCATATACCCATTTATGTGAGGATTACAAACTCCTTCATGCACTTCTTTTGTCAATTTCTCGACTTTTTCTTCATCCATACACCTGAGTAGTTTTACATCTGGTGAACTCTTGTATAACGTACCCCCACTTAATAAGAATTGAGTAACCAACCTTCTTAAAGTCTTTCTATCTTTTCTATCAGCATCTTCAGGAAATTCTTCTGTTTGAAGTAACTTCTTAATATCATGATACTACAGTTCTTTTGTTCCTTTCCCTTCAACTACATGGCAAAAAGCTCGTTTTTCTTCTACCTAAATCTTTAAGGGCTGAATTTCTATTTCATCTATGACTTTCACCATTAATGCTAATGTAGCCAATGCGTCGGCAAACTAATTCTGGATCCTTGGAGTGTAAATGAATGAAACCTCTCGGAATTTTTCAACTAGCTCGCTTAAATATTCGTAATAAAGTATTAATTTCTCATCCTTCGTTTTATATTCCCCTAAAATCTGGAGAATTATAAAGGAAGAGTCTCTATGATGTTATTAGTATATGGGAATGTTAATCTTGCTACTACTGGAAAATGGTTATCTTCAAGTGATACTAATACTACTCCTATCGCACATCCAAACACGTTGGCTGCTCCATTAAAATACATTTTCCATCCTACCTTCTGACCACTCAATTCATTCGTCAGCATCACATTTTCATCTAGAAATTGTGCTTTTGAACCCTCATCTTCATTTTCCAATAGGTATTTTGCCAATTGATCAACTACTTCCTGCCCCTTAACTAAACTTTAACTCACATACTTGATATCAAACTCAGAGAGTAGCATTTGCCACTTCGATATTCTCCTAATCAATGTTAATTTTTCCACTAAATACCTTAACGGGTTATGTTTTGTCAACAACTCTATTAAGTAATAGAGAGTGTACTGCCTAAGTCTATGCATCACCCATACTAAGGCACAACATATTCTTTCTACTTCTGAGTACTTTTGCTCACCTTCCGTGAATTCCTTGCTTAAATAGTATATAAGATACTCTTTTTTTCCCTTTTCATCTTTCTGTCCAAGCATGCACCCCATTGATTCTGGGAGAATTGTTAAATAAAGGATCAACGGCTGTCTTGGTGTGGAAGTGACCAATGCAAGAGAATTCATGACATATTCTTTGATTTTAGCAAATGTGTGCTCACATTCTTCATCCCATTCTATTGCGGCATTCTCCCTCAATAGCTTAAACAATAGTTTGCATCTATCAGTTAGCTATGACACAAACCAAGCAATGTAATTTAATCTCCCAAGTAATCCTCTAACTTCTTTGACAATCTTAAGCATAGGCATGCTTACGATCTCCTTGACTTTATCTGGGTTTACTTCAATCTCTCTCCTGTTAACTACGAAATCCAACAATTTGCTCGAGGTCACTCCAAAAGTGCATTTTTTAGGATTCAAATTTAGTTGAAATTTCCTCAATCACTCAAATAGTTTGTGCAAAATATCCACGTAGTTTTCATCCTCTTTAGATTTAGCAATCATATCATCCACATAAACTTTAATTTCTTGATGCATCATATCATGGAATAAGGCAACCATAGTACGCCGGTAAGTTGCTCCAGTGTTTTTCAACCTAAATGGCATCAAGTGATAACAAAACGTTCCCTAGGTGGTAACAAACGTTGTTTTAATTTTATCTTCTTCCACTATTTTAATTTGATTATACCTTGAGAAACCATCCTTAAACGAGAAAAATGTTTCACGGCTGTATTATTTACTAATACGTTAATATGTGGCAAAGGAAAATTATCCTTGGGTGTCGCCTGGTTTAAATCATATAAATCTACACAGAACTTAACTTTTCCATTTTTTTTCAACACTAGTACCACATTGGCTACCCATTTGGGGTAATCTGATATTTCTATGAATCTTACTTCTAATAACTTCTTCACTTCTTCTTTTATCTTGAGGAGTATGTCCAGCCTAAATCGTCTAAGCTTTTGTCATTTTGGTTTAATTTCCTCCCTAATTGGCAACTTATGAACCACAATAGATGAATCTAAACCAGCCATATCTTCATAAAACCAAGCAAATATGTCCAAATATTCAGATAACAATTATGACAACTCCTGCTTTTGATCGTTCATTAAATCACCACCAATTTTCAAATTTCGTACATTTTCCCTTATTGCCAAATTAATCTCATCTATTGGTTCGTCAATAATCATTCTACCCTGTTCATGTCGATGCCAATTCTTTTGAATTTCATTTGGAGTCTCAATATCATCTTCGACGTCTAACCCAGTAGGGCTGAAGGTGATATTGGTATTTTCATCGTTTACATGTGTGAGATATCCATTATGTCCATCATTTTTATCAGATCTGAGGAGTAAAAGAAAAGGATAATGAATAAATAACAAGAAAGAAATTATAGAAAGAAAGAAATGAATTTTATTAGATGAATTAATTCAAATTTTCCGATAGAAAAGACCTAACTAATCAGACTAATTATTGAAATCGAATGTTTTTAATTAATCTAATTTTACATTTCTAGAAAGACCTATTCATGGGAACAAAAAACCAGTTGCACAAAGAAACTGGTATGGTAACATCTTGTCTCCCATTTGAACCGTATTGCATTGCTAAGTCAAGGCCTTAGATAAACTAGCTGTTTCAGGTTCTTGAACATCAATTGGTGCTAGGAATGTCTGATGGATATCTAGAAAATCCATGTAAGCATGGTACAACTGATCCCCTCTTTTGTTCTTGGTTTTAGCCTTCATTTCTTGAACCTCCTCTTCAGTGGGCTCATACCCAAGCCCAAACGTTCCAATCTTCTGTTTAGGTTATTTCAAACAACCCATACCCCCTATCTTACTTCTTCAATCATACCGAATTCATTAAAATTCTGTAAACCTGGCTCTTCTAATTCTTCATCCTCGACATAGGGAATAGTCGTTTCTTTGTAAATCTCATAATCCCGTTCCCCAAGAATAGTAACCAATTGTTCATTGACTATGAACTTTACTTTCTGATGTAAGCTGGATGGAATTGCCTCTGTTGAATGAATCCACAATCTTCCTAGCAAAAGATTGAAAGTTTGCAAGATGTCAAAAACTTAGAATGAAATAGTAAACACCTACGGACCAATTTCAACCTATAACCTGATTTCTCCAATTATCTCCCATTTTGATCCATCAAAAGCCCTTATTGAAATTAAGCTGGGCTTTATTTTAGTTGCCTCCACATTAAGTAGATTTAGTATTGTCAATGGATACACATTCAATGATGACCTATTATTTATCAAAACTCGAGCGACTACTTTCCTCGCACACTTAACCACTTTGTGTGCTGGTCTCCTTCTTTACCTAGCTTGTTTGGCGAAAATGAAATCTGATCTACTGTAAATATTGAGTTTACCATTAACCCCAGTTTTTCCGTAGAAATCCCTTCAAGTACCTTGACCTCCTTTAGAATTTTAATCAGTACCTCTTGATGAGTATTTGATGACAATAGTAAGCCCATTAAAGAGATTTAAGTTGGTATTTTGACTAATTGGTCCATTATCTTGCATTCACTGGCCTTAACTATCTTCTTGGCAACATTCTGATCTTTATCTTCCATGTCTTCAATGATTTTTTGAGAAACCTCTTCCATAGTGGATTTTCTCTTGGCTTCCTCATACTGATCATAAATTCGTCCTGAGCGGGTAAGCCTACCGACCATAGGTAATGAGGCCCTAGTCGTTTGATTCATCATTTGGTAATCTAAAGGCGCTGCTTTGTAATTCTCTAGGGCTATCAAGACATTGAAAGTGATCTTTATCGGGTTTCCCGATTCCTCAACTTTCTTAGTCTTTTCATCATATTAAAAAATCAACGACTTAGGCCTATCCCAATCGCCTTCTTAGCCTCTACAATGTGCTTATCTTCTTTCTCAAATTCCGGACCCCATCTAATAGGCGAGGCGTCAGCGTATATGGCAGATGAACTGGCATAGTTTACCAAATACTCAAACTTCCCTATCAGTTCTCCTAAGGTGTCAACCATCAGATCTCCAGCTTCATATCTCTTTCTAAGCTCCCTCTAAGTACTTCTCTTTCGTGGTTTTGGAATTGCCATAGCTATGATATCGAATTTCTTTATCTTTCCTTCCTTATGTAGTCGATATATTGCCACTTTGGTTCAAATCCTATCTCGGAGATTCATATCCTGTAAGTACCCAACCTTCCATAGATTCTATGTTATCTCTACAATAATGATAGGGAGACTAATTAGGTCAATTTCTAGTTCAAAAGCTTTAGCAACGATCATATTGATCGAATGTCCATGATTCAGCAGAGGGTTGTTAGCTGCGTTGGGAGTTGGAGTTTGGAAAAAATCTAATTGAACCAATTTGGCATCAATAAGATCTTGGATTTTATGTCTGAGTCTCCAACATTGGTCCATAGAATGCCTTACTTGCCTTAGATGATAATCACATCGAAGTTCCGAGTTATAATCCTTCGGTCTTTGCCCTTCTCTTGGTATTTCAAATGTCAAGAGGTTCTCTTTCCTTAATCATGTGAGAACCTGACTTAGAGGAATGGGAATATGCATGAACTGTCTTCTCTCTGGGCAGTTGTTTTGATTTGGACTCTGTGGGGGGTTAGATCCTCTAGTTATAGCTACTGGGGCGATAAGTTTGACAAGGTTGCTGGTATCGACAACATTAATAGTGGTTTCCTTAGCTTTGTTGGAAAATCTTGAAGGAGGTGTCTTTTTTTTCCGTTGTTTCAGGATTAAGGAGCCTCCTAATAGTAATGGCTTCTTTAATTCGGCTTAACCAAGTGTTGGTAATACAGGTTTCCAAGAGTATTAATGAAAGCGAAGGTCAGATCCTTTCCAATTAAGGGTGGAGTCACCTTGGTGGCCATGCACCTCCATCTTTAGGCATATTCTTTAAAATTCTCATTAGTCTTCTTTCATTGATTGTTCAGATCCCACATAGACAGGGCCACTTCAATGTTAAATTTATACTGGTTGTAGAAAGCCCGTGCTAACTTATCCCACGTATCAATTTCATTCAGGTCCAACTAGGCGTACTAGGTTAAAGCGGGCCCCGTCAATATGTTTTGAAAAGTTTGGACCATCACCTTATCATACTTCATGTATTTCCCCATTTTCTTTATGTACAACCTAGTGTGGAGTTTCGGACAGCCAATCCCATCGTTTTTCTCAAATTCCGACACCTTAAATCTTTTTGGGAAGTCATTATCTTCATAGGTTGGCAAACAGATCGTTCCCATTTGCTCAAACCCATTCACCATTTCTAGGGTTTTCATCTTCTTGGTTAACTTCTACATGACCTTTCATTCCATTTCATGGTGTTTCTCTTTGATCTCTTTCCTCCATACCTCAACATTAAGGGCTGATTCTTCATCTTCCAGTTCAAAGGGAGGGGTCGTTTCTATATTTTGGCTCAGGTTAGCTTGAGATCCTTGTCTATCATTAAGGATTCCAATAGCTTGAGTAAGAGCTTGAATCTGTTAGGCCATCTTGTTTATGTTTTCTTCCAGAGTCGTTACTCTTGGGTCGAGCTCGATTTGACTAACATTTCCAGTACCTTAAGTAGACATTCTTGCCTTAAAATGAGTGAATATCAAGCTTTTAGTTGAGTTTACTCGCTTAGATGCTATCTTCAAAATCCTACGCAAAAACCCAAGTTTTAGACATTTTAGTGGATTAAAGAGGTTTTTTTTTTTCTTTTTTTTGTGACATTGTTATTCCGAGGTCTGCCTCTTTTGTTTTTAAATCAAATAACAAACAAACAAACAAATAATAATAATGAGCAAGAGATTGCGCAATTAATGAAAATTTTATTTACTAAAAAGCTACAAATTTATTAATCATAAGATCTAACTAATACGATAAACTAAACGAAAGGAAAAGAAAAACTCCTCACTAATCTTTCAAAAAAAAATTAAATCTTATATCTATAAGAGCTAACAAATCTGATTAGGATGAGCTTCATCAACTTCCCTCATAAGTCTTCACACCATAACATCCCTCTCCTGAATCTTGCTCCTCAAGAATTGATTTTCCTCCAGCAATCTCCTGTTTTCCAACCTTAACTCTTCAATGATCTTATTACTTTCCTAGAATTGGGCTTCAACTCTGGCTTGTATGGTGTCTTAGTTGGCCCGCTCAGTTAATGAAAGACGTATTGGATTTGGCTCATGTCTAAATACATCTGAAGCTTCATATCATATCTTTCCAGTTTTCTCTAACTGATCATAAAGGAATTGCTTAGTGGCTCAGTATTCTCTGACTTTTCCCCTCAAAGTTCCCACATTGACCATCTTCTTAACTTCTCTTCATTCCTACAACTTAAAGAGTTCTAGTAGTCTTTTTATTATAGTAGCCATAGATAAACAAGGATCTGGATAATTCACTTGACAACATCCAATGAGTCTCTATAAGCTATCTCTTGTAGTGGGCCTAACTGTTTGGTAACATAAGTGAAGAAATATCCAGTATAGCCCGTAATACCGATAAGGGGAACTCCTATATAATCGGTGCACCCTAAGACACCTTGAGTGCAACGGCTCCATATAGCTATCCACATAAAGTTTGCAGGCTACATTTTGCTAATTACTGATACCCAACCCTTAAACTGAGCTTCATTCGGTACTTTGAGGTGGTGAGCAAATTCGTCAATCAGGTCCATTTCTCTGTCAAGGACTCTCTAAGAAGATTCCCTCCATACCCTTGTGTGTGATTGAGAAACCACATGGTAAGGATTGTAGGGTTAGCCATGAAATAACCATACCTCTGCTTCTTCAAGTGGGTAAGCATCTTAAACTATTTTGCCAATAGCACCGGCATATAAGATTTACCAGCTAAGAATTAAGTCACTAGCTCAGCAACTCTATAGTGGACCTAACCATATTTAAAGGGAAACAACACTGTTCCAAACATTACTACAATAAAGGCATTGACCCTCTTTTCGACCCACGATTCATATCCTTCGTAGAGGATTTAGCAATATTTCTGGTAGGCATTTAGGCTTGAAAACCACTCCACCAATCTTAGGATACTGAGACATTTTTTGCCCTTTGAAGATAAGAATGGGGACAAGGTTGACTTCTCGACCCCCAATAACGTTATGAAGATTTTCTCAAGCTAGACTCTAAGATCAAGGATCGTTTTGCCTATTTCGAAGGGCGGAGCACTAAGTAACTATGAGTATTCTTTTATGGGGCCAAGGTTGACTTCTCGACCCCCAATAGCATTATGAAGATTTTCTCAAGCTGGATTCTAAGATCAAGGATCGTTATGCCTGCTTTAAAGGGCGGAGTACTAACTATGAGTATTCTTTTATGGTGGGTGTCAATACATGTGGGCTAAAGTTGAAAGTTGTAGATTCTAGATCCTAGTATTGGATAAGGGCCTGGATTAGAGGCCAATGGAGCTGGACCTACATGAGGGATATGACCGGCCTGATCTTCTTACAGACATGATTTTGCTTAGCGAGTGGAAGTTGGTTCAACCAATTTTTTAAGATGGCTTTGGGGAAGGAGTACTTATCCAATTAGACTTCACAGACGGGTTGATGAGCTCCGGACTAATACTACCTTGACTCTCCATATCTATATTATAAGATATATAAATAAAAATGTGATGACTATTTACAACAAGGACCCTAAATTTGAAATAAAGTTGGCTTCGATGTTAATAATTTTGCAGCTCTTTCAAAGATTTCTTTAGAAATTGCGCAGCCTTTCACTAACTACGGGCAATAAAGAAAATGAGACACATATAACACTAGAAATAAAATATTCATAGAAAAATGAACGTAATCAAATATAGAAATGCAATATGTTGCACACGCATACAATGCAATAAGAGTCGGTAATTTGATAAATTATAGGAATTATGATAAATCTACGATCAAAAGTACCCCCATATATAAGTACATTCAAAATATGATTTAATAAAAATGAAGCTCATGTATACTTATATATAAGGGCCAAAATAAATTTTTAATTGAAAATGGGCGATGAACTGAACACAAATTAAATCAAACTTTTCCTATAATTTAAAAGAAAAACTATCCTTATTTCAAAAAAATGATGCAAGGGGGTAGGGCCTACAAGTCCTAGGCTCTACGGCTTTAAGGCTTTTTGATAAGAAGCCTGGTAGGTTATAGAGAAGCTCAGTAGGCTACATCAAAGCCTGAGTGGGCTCATTTATTACCGCTAGGTAGGGGTAATGACTGTTACGACCTGAGGGTTACACAATGGCAACCCATCCTAGGTTTCTAAGATAGCCCAAGTCCGACTATATCTGATTACAAAAATGATTACTTAAAAAAAAAGAACCCCTCCTAATTCCCCAAGAAGGCCCATTGGGCCGAGCTTCTTTTTCCTTAGGGCCTACATCACTAAAAACCTATATTAGTACAACTATAATACAAAAATAAATAAATAAAATAATAACATGAAAGCCTATCAATAATTTTTATTTTCACATGGCTATCCTACTAGTATCCTTAGTGAAGTCACCAATTCTATTGAGCTTTATTTTGATTTCCTTAGTTTAACATATATTAAGCTCAACTCACTTAATATAAATGACTCGACATTAAACTAAGGAAAAGAAAATGTTGTTTTAAAAAACAAAAATAGAGTCGCCAACCAGTTCAACCGATAAAAATAAAATTAGTTCTTTTGGGTAAGAAAACCCTAATTTGACCACTAGTTCACAGATATTAAAAAAAAATTAATTTTTAGAAAATTGAATCAGAAAACCGGGTTCGGGAGCTAACTTATTAAAACTAAGTCACCATGTGAAAATAAAAAGAAATTGATGGGCTTTACTTTTTTTTATTTTTCTAAAAATATTAAAATATACCTAAATTGGAAAAAGTAACTAAAAATTATTTTTTAATTATTTTTTTATTATGAATTTCTAGAAAGAGGAAAAAAATTATTTTTTAACGGTTGCTTCGAAGGTACCTACATATCTGCTAATCGGGATTAAACTAATCGTAGTTCTTTTTATGAAATTTTTATTGAGTAGGTTATTTTTATATTGAAAACGAGCCAAGTTTACATTTTTATTAATTTATTATTTAAAAAAAAACTTAAAAAAATCTAATTTTTTCGAATTAAATAGAAAAACGCTAACTAACTGAATTTAGATTTTTTATTATTTTATTTTTTAAAAATCACTAAGTGTCAAAACATGTATTTTTTAAAAAAGATTTTCTTATAAAAAAACCTTATTTATTTAAAAATTTGCAAGAAAATAATTAATTTAAAAAAACTGGCACTTAAACAAAAAATTAATTAAGTAATAATGAAAATAATAAAATAAATTAAAAAAACATAAAAACATGACTAATTAATAAAAATAACAAACTAAAATAAAATAATAAAAAACTTATTAAAAATTTACCTGGGTCGAGTCGCGTCAGCGTTGGGCGGTACTAGACGTGCAGGGTTAAAGGACTGGATGTTGCTGAGCATGCACGAGAGTGGGCTTAGGCGAGCATGCGAGCGAGGACTAAGCGAGAGCCTAAGCATGTGCGTATGACACTAGGGTGGGCGCATAAGCGAGCATGCAAGTAAAGACTGGGCAAGAGCCCAAGTATATGCGAGCAACATTGTAGGCGACATTAGCCGATGACTCTAAGCGTGCAGTGGGCAGTAGCTTGGGTGATATAGGGCAACACTAGGGCTTAGATCTAGGCATATAGTAGGCAGTAGCTTGGGCGAGGCATGGGTGACACTAGGTTCTGACTCTAGGCATGCGGTAGGCAGTAGCTCGGGCGAGGCATGGGCGCTGTGGGGGGTGGCTTAGGTAAGGATCTAGGCGACGCTTGAGGCATGCATAAGCAAAGCTGGGTGAGTGAAGGCGGTATTCTGGTAGTTATGGGGGACAGTAGTAGAGGACTAGGCAACAACAGCGGTAGCTTGGGCAACAACAGCGATGGACTAGGTGACAATGGAAGTGACTTAGGCAGTAGCAGCGGTGTAATGGTAGCGCATGGCTTGGGTAGTACATAGAGTGTGATGGTGGCGCGTATATGGGTGTGTCAGTGTGTACTATTATGGTGGTGCATGAGGTGCTGGTGCATGAGGTGCTGGTGTTGGCGCGTAAGGTAATAGTGGTGGCACATGAAGGAGCCTAAAGGTGAGTGAAGGGGCATATGTGTTATTTTGTTGGGTATGTGCGATTTTAAAAAGAAAAGCCTTCTTTAAATCTCTAACCGACATGATATTTATAAGCTCCAAAATCAAATCTTTCGAATCAAAGATACTAAAGATTCGTTTGCGATTTAACCTAGACTTACCCTAGCTTTCAAAATCCCTAACTACTTTGGGCTTTTCTTTTAAGGCCTAGCCTAATCCAATAAATCCTGATGTTTAGCCCTTAAATTGGTTTAACAGAAAACTAATGGATTCAACTCATCTCAATAACTGATCCGACATCTTAACTTAACCCAACTTGATATGACTCGACTTTCTATAACTTAACTTAATAAATTTTTATTATTTTTTTTATTTTCGTTTTTCTACTTTTTTATTTTTTATTTTTTTCTTTTTATTCACTAACTTGGCTTAATTGGGAAAATGAGGTGTCTGTAGAGGACATCAAAATAAGTTTGCAAATGTTTACAATGGCTAGGCAAGTTAGGGTTATACATGAGAATATCATCAAAATAGATAATAATAAACTTAACCATTTGGTTTCTCAGCATGTAGTTTATCAATCTCATGAACATGCTCGATGCATTAGGTAAGTTAAAGAGCATCACCATCCACTTATAGAGTCCATGTTGTGTCTTAAATACAAGCTTCCACTCATCCCCTAGTCTTATGCATAGCTTTTCAAATTAATCTTAGAAAATAACCCTACAACATAGAGCCCGTTTAACATGTCATCAAGCTTCAATATCGAATATAATACTTAATGGTAATCTTATTGGTAGCTTGGCTATATATGCATATGCTTTGTGAACTGTCCTTCTTAGGTATGAACAAAGCTAACATAAAACATAGGCTCGATCTCTCTCTTACAAAGCCATACTTAAGGAGTTTGTTGACTGGCCTTTGGAGCATAACTGCTTATTCATGCTTTCTTGTTTAATAAGGCAACTTTAGCTTGTAAATCATTGCAGTTCTTAATACCTCAAGTTGGCAACAACTCATTAAGTTACTTATCAAGAATAAGTCCTTATACTCATTAATTAACTCTTAGACATCAACAAGTAGTTAGACTTAGCCTCTAAGCTCCAACAATCTTCAAATCAATAAGAATGTTGGTGTATCTAACCTTAATGACTCTTCAACTTCATTTAGGGTTATGATCAAACTTTTGTACTAAGCTCGACTCAACTGCATTTGTTTATCTTTAACCTAAATGGGGGTTAATGGATAAAGAACGATCTTCTTACCTTGCTTCTTAAAGGCATATGTATTCGTATATCCATGTTGTAGACTTGCCTCTCAAATAGCTAAGGTCAACCTTATGATATGTATGATGCACACATAGGTAGAACATTACAAAGGATGTTGTCCTAATATCTGTCACCAATAAAGACTTATACTTAAACTTATTGAGTTACGCATAGGGCTGCCTTCTCATGTAACCAATGAAGTTTGTAGGGCCTAAGGTATGTAGCGATTGGAAACTTCAACTTTTGCAAGATAAATGCAGTAGCAACTTGGTTCTACTTCCTCCATCGATGATATATAGTACATATAACTAACCTTATACCCTACAATCTATATGAAATAAATTATTCCTTAATTCATCTTCAACTAATGGGGTTCCACTCATAGCTCTTGTCAATATCATATTCGAAATTTTCCCTTGCTCAATAAATATAACCACTTCTTCCTCTCCTTCAGGTGCTACCTCAGCATGCTTCACCTCTTCCTTCTTCTCTTTTACGTACTCTTCATATGTACTCTTAACTTTAAAGGTTAGTCTATCCCCCTTGGTTACCATGGCATATTGGTTTGGACATTAGGCAACCATATGTTTGAAATGCTAGCATTCGAAGCACTTAATCTAACTAGTCTCTTGACTAAAGGCCTAACCATTCTCAATCCTTCTCTAACTTTTAAACAATATCACCTTTAACATTCTTTCCTCTTGGATCATTGCTTCTTCCCTCTTGCTTAATTTAACTCTTACCTACCTCTTGATATTTATTGGAATAGGTCAGCTAAGTTGAGTTTAGCTCAAAGGAGATCAATAAAGACCCTAGAGCCTATACCTTTTTATCCTTTATGCAACACGAATAGCATTATCTGGAGTATCGATCTTATAAACTTCCAGAATAGTTCCAATTTTGATACTTCAATTGTCCAATAAATCTGAAAACAATTCAAGCCTTAAGCTCTTCTACTTTACACCTGATCATGAGAATTTAGAACTCCTTAACATAGTCATCAACAAATTTACCTCCCTGCCTCAAATTTTGGAGCTTCCTGACTGCATCTTGTAGGTAATAATTAGGCATGAACCTTTGTCACATAACTCGTTTCATTTCGTTCTAAGTTTAGATATCCAATTCTCCTTCCCTTCTTTTGGTGGCTTGTAAATTTTTCCACCATAATGCGGTGTACGCCGCAAGCTCTAAGGCAGCTAATCTTACTTATTATTCTCTCCATAATCATAGTACTTTAATAACTTCTACCTTGTCTTTCTTGTCAAGATACTCATCAATGTCACGACTTTCTTAATAGGTTGGAATTTGTAGCTTCACATTCTTTAGCCTACTAAGAGCTTAAAACTCTCTAGCTCCATTATCATCAATTTCTTCATCAACTTTTTTCAAGTCAACCCTTCTCTATTCTCTTCCTCTATGTCTTACATCTTTAGCTCACTCATTCTAAGCTTGGTTCACTCACTCTTTGCCCAGTAGAACTCATTCATGCATTGGAATAGCATTGAAGGGTCGATTTTATACTAACCTCTATAAAATGATAGCACGATTAGTGAAAAAACGATGGTTAAGTTACTAATTTACTCATTGGTAGTTCTCAACTTCTGGTTGCCCTGCCTTCCATGGCTAAGAGCTATCACTCTTAACATCTCCAACTCCATATTGCATGCTTGGATTCAACATTTTCCCATATACTAGCTTAAGAAGCACTTCACAATAGCAACCCAATGACAAAGGCACTTCTCGAACACTCCGCTAACAACAAGTATCCACAATTGCAATTATACTCCCTTTAGACAATCTTACTACTTAACCTAATAGCTTAATACCACAAATGCATAGAAATCAACACTAACTCAACCAACGACAACCTAAAATTACAAACTAACTACTACTACTTACTCGAACTTAACACAAGCAACATAGCAACAATAAGAACACAACAACAACAACTACTAACCTATCCATCTCAAACCTTTGCTCTAATAGTAAAATGTTTATACTTCTTGAGATCTATACATACAAGGGTATCACTTGAACACAAATTATGAATGTATCTGACTAAGTTCTAATAAAAATATTTATGGGTTTTAGGAGGGTTTAAGCAAACTCAAGAGCTACTTAAGTGGATATTACCCATCAAATGAACCTTTACAAAACCTAAATCTTACTTGATATTACGCACAAGTAAAATATAAGGTCACATACCACAATCTTTACTCAAGGAATTGATAAGAGTAATTAAACCTGAGAGAAATTCTTATAAGAAAAAAAGTATGGATGAGAATATTCATTAACTATGTATTCAGTCAAATATAAAGAGGGGTATTTGTAGTCACCTCTTAGGATTTGTATTAGATAACTACAAAGACTAGATAGGGCAAACATTTCAAGAGGAAAATTATACATCATGAAAATGTTCTAAAGGGACATAATAGAGGAAAGACAAAAAAAATATCTTTTAGCAGTCGTACACAGCAAATACTATCAAAAAACACATGTCAAACACTGTTTGGAAGCCTTTCTAGCACTAAAAGCAAAACCATACAAAATGTGGGCATATTAGGGTTCTTCAAAAGAGGCTAAATGTTACATGGCTACCTCAAAGCTAGGTTGGTGGCATGTTTGGTATATAAGATGAGTTGTTGAGGTCGGATAATAAGTTGGTTAGTTATACTTAAGAAATGGTGTAAGGTTTGTAAAAGCTTGGAGGTTGGTACAACTTAATTGCTCATAGGATGCCGGCCTCTTCGTAGGTAGGCTGTTGGGACAAAGTTTGATGCATGAGATTAAGTTAACCATAAGCTCAAGATCAAGTGGTTGGGTCGAGAAATGGAATCCTATCTTGTAGACTTTGATAAGGTTGATTGAGTTCTAAGGAGCTCAGTCTAGGCTCTAAGGGCTTGGCCTATGTTATCAGCGGTTGGCTTAGGCTTGGAGGTCTATATCCAAAATAGTCTATCAACTGTACCTGAAGTTTAAAAGTATTAATTTATTACTTATAAACTTTTTGAGATCATTTATAATAGCTAGATTAGGTTGTTAATTGTAAAAATGAGTAAAATTCAGGTAGTTAATTGTAAACATGACCAAATTTTGAGTTCTATTACCAAAAAGATACCTTCAAGCTTGAAGTAGTTAAATAAGAAAATTTGTAAAGTTTAAGTATTAAATATGATATTTACCAAAAAAATAAAGAAACTTTTATATCTTTTTATGTAATTGTTTTTTTTTTTATGAAGGGTATTATTATCCTTGGAAAGTTGAAAAGTTTATTATTTTGGCTTAGATAGTGCTATAATTATATCATATAATTATATATATAATAATAACATAATATAACATGATATTTTAATATGATTATCACATTATAAATTGAGATTTTTTTACAAAATAAATGCCAATAATTTGTATAACATTTATCTATACTTATCATCTTGTATGATAATTTAATATAATAATATTATTTATATTTGTTGATCTATATGGCAATATTTAATTATAAGATAATATTATTTTTTTGTTATATTACCAATATTCATTTATATAATATTATCGTATTTCATTAGATATTTCTTACATGATATCGTAATTTTAATCTAAAATAATGTATATTTATTGCATGAAGATGGTGGATCTTGTGTGGATGGTGATAGTAATAGGTTTGGTGATAGTGGTAGCAATAGCGATGGATATGGTGTTGGTATTAGTTTAAAATGGTATATGGTTTGCTTTTCCATAGAGGATAGTAGAAAAAGCCTCTATAAAGGCAAATAATCGTTATTCATGAAAGTATGTTTATAAATCTAGATTCAATGTTCTTTGTATAAGAATTCGTTATAGAATAGTTAGCACATGTTTAAAATATATGTGAACATAGTCATAATTATTTCATAAAGAATAATAGGAAAATGAGATAGTGATTTCTCTTAAGGTGAACATCACATATATATGAATTAGAGGATTACACTCAACCATTGAAAACTTTGATGACATTAATAAATAATTTAATTTATAAAAGAATCAACATTGCATTGTTCTTAACATTTTATGAATCAATTTGAGCATTTAACTATAAGCCCCATAACTAGTCACTCAAGACTTCGATTGGCTGAAAGATCCGATCAAGTCTAAATTATAAGTAAAGTTAAAAATATTAGTAAAATGATCCCGTAAGTTTGAATTTAAGAAAATAAGCAATAAAACAAAAGAATATAAAAATTTCAAATTTTAAGTATATAACTCGTTATTTGTCGAAAATGTGTAAAATGCATTCTGATAATTAACGAATCACTAGAGATAAATTATATGTAAACTAAAAATCATAAAATAACCTAAATAATATTTATGAATTTATTTTTCCTATATATGAATTTACATGTATGTAGAAATATGTGTAATTACTTAAAATAGGCGTAATGTGCTAAAATAATACTAAATACTTAAAGAAAATTCATAATTAATTAAGGAAAAATAAAGAAAAATCAGGAAAAATAAGGAATGATCTAGAATTGGGTCGTGGCAGCTGGGAAAAAATAGAAAAAAATCAGCCAATTAAATTAAGGCAACTCAAAAGCCAAAAATTAAGGGATTTGGACAATGTCTTGCCCAATTTAATGCACAATAATTTTCCTAAACGTCTATAAATAGGAAAAAATTTCAAAGAACTCCTTTGGATAGTTAGGGATTTGAGAAAAATAGAGAGACTTGAAAATTGAGAGAAAAACCAAAGAAAAAAAAAGAAAAGGAAAACTGTATAGTTAAGGCCACAAAGGAGAACCCAGATCCGACGGGCAGCTAAGAGTAGACGGCCACCACCACCACCACACGGTGGTGGCAGCACCCAGGTGGGCCGACACACCCATAGCCATCGATGAGGGTGGCTAGAGCCACCCAAATCGGTGAGTTCGATTTCTAGCCTGATTTTGTGTAATTTTGTAAAAATAGTAAATATTATTATAAAATTATGAATTTTGTTATTCTGAAATATTTTTGTATGTAGTTTTTAAGAAAAATATTATTTTGATGAAAATATGTTTCATGATATAGGGTCCTTAAGAAATCGTGCAAAATCGAGCATATTTCGGTTTTGAAATAAATGACTTAAGAGTGTAGTTTTGAACCTAATTTTTTTTTGTAGATTATTTAGATGATATAGAATAGTTCTATGAAGCCCGTTTTCAAAAATTAATTTTCAAAAATTTTAGATAATTTTTAGGCCCTAAAATGAGGCATAAAATGAGTAATTTAGGGTTAATTAAGTAATTAAATGGTTAATTACTGATTTAGTGAATAAGTATGTGTTTTAGGATGTTGAAATCTGATAGAGTATGATACTTGTAGCATTTAAGGTGTTAGATGTAATTATTAGGTTAATTATGTAGTAAATAAGTAATATGGAAAAATAGTACATTTTAAGTTAATTTTGTAAATTAGGGTAATTAGGTGTAAAATCTGATTTAGGATGAATTTATACATTTTGAAATGATAATTGATGTTGGGAGATAGTAATTAGAGTAATAAAAATATTAGATATTTATTTATACATAATAGGTGATAATACATAATATATAATTATTAGAAACATAATAAATGGAAAATATTAAAATAAAAATTGATATTATAATAAGAATAAAAATATACAATAAATCTGATAGGAAACTTGAATTTATGTAATTATATGAAAAATGTAAAAAATTTCTCACATCAGGAGTAAATTCGGTATACTAATACGGATTTAAGTGTACCAGGTGAAATAAAATACTGACTAAGGGTAATGATAATATTTAGGAGATTGAAAAGTAATGTGATTAATTTCACATTATGGGTTGAAACAAATTTCTAGGATTCGAGTATAAAGCAATACTTAGAAATCGAACTAGAACCTAATTTAGAAATCGATGCAGAAACCGAACTCGAACCTAACCCCAAACATAAAATAATTGTAAAAGACTTAAGACCTAGATAATTAGGTATATTAAACCCTAAACAACACATAACAATAAGCGTTATAGGATAAAATGAACTTATAATAGTTATATGAAAAACTGGAACCATGTTTGTATTATAGGAATGATCGGTGATGGCTTGAGCAAATCAGCGAGCAAGCAAGGAGTCGAGGCAAGTTGGGATTAATACGATGCTGTATTTTTGAGGTTTAAGATTATGCTTGGTTATGCTTATTAGATACTTAGATGTGTGCATATGCTTGATTATGAGTAATGCTATGATTCTGTCTGTTGTCCTGGCTTGTATTGTATGGTTTGTATGAAATGATTGATCACCCTAAACTGGACCTAATCAAATATACGACCTATAATCATAATCAGACCTACATGGTAACTCATTAGGGGAACATAAGACTCTCCGGCCAAATACTGACCCCTTCGAAAAGGATAGCATAGGATTGCAATTGGTCCCTTCTTCATCCTCAGTCGAACTAAGTGATAGGAGAGGAGGTCGTGGCGAGGGTGAAGTCAATGGTTCGAAGGTAGTCGTGGAAGGAGCGAAGTCTCCATTGCACAAGCCTAGGTTTGGTTGTGAACTGTTGTATTAATGGCAACTCCTCAACTCGGATTAGAGCGGGCGCAATTTCTCTATTCTCACGACGAGACGGACAATGTCATGCGATGGCATTTGCTTGAACATGCATTGCACTTAATAAGTTGATTGATAACCTTGTTGTGTTTGTGGTATAGTTTTAAGTCGTCCATCCTAACTTACTGAGTTGTAGTTACTCACATTCCTATAGACGTCGTGCAGGTGCTGGCTAAGAAGCGGCAAACAACTACTCTGAAGCTAGCAACTACTAGATCCTGGAAAGTGAGAAAAAACATTGAAGAATCAACACATATGTTATTTCTTTTCATTTCTGAATAATATAATAACTGAATTATAGTGAATATATATAAATTTTCTCACTTTCTTAGTTAAATGATTTATTTAAATTACAAACTATTTACTTCAAAGCGAGTTAGTCATGGACACCTTGTATAGATCAAGTTTAAGATAACGGTTGTAAGGCCAACTTCTATCTTAAGATGGTTTATATGGCGGGACTGTTACGACTCTACCGCTTCGGGGCGTGACATTAACCATAAGCGCCTATCGTGTATTTTCTCTATTTCATGTAACCTCCTTGTGAATGGAAAAAGAGTCAAAGGATTAACCCTTCTAAAGGAATTGGATAGGGGGACCATCTCTCTCTCCTTATTTACTCTTATTTGTAGCAGACACACTTTCCATGATGCTAAATAAGTCTAAAGAAAAAGAATTCATTAGGAGTATAAAAATCAAAAGTAATAGTCCAAAATTGACTTACCTTTTCTATGCAGATGATTCCCTTTTATTTTTGGAAGTTGACAATGTGGTGCTTAAAATTTGAAATTTATTTTGAACTCATATTATCAAGCCTCTAGACAATTGATAAGCTTTTAAAAGTTCTATGCATCTTTTAGCAAGAATTATCGTTTGGAGCTTAAATAAAAATGCTATGAAATCTTGTGAATTAGTTCAAAAATCAACTAGGAAGGTACCTAGAACAACCTACTAGATAGGGAAAGTAAAACAAAGGAGAAGCACTTAGTTATGTCGAAGAAAGAATTATGACTAAATTGAAGGGCTGGAGTAATTACCTTGTCTCTCCAGGGGAGTGAGAGATTCTCATAAAATAAAAAGGTTATACCATCCCCAATTATGCCATAAGTGTGTTTAAATTTCCAAAAACCTAGTATCAAGAAATTATAGCACTAATGCTTAGGTTTTGGAGGGGTAGGGATCATTAAAAGAGGATAATCTACTAGAAGTCATGGTAATCTTTAGTATATCCAAAGGATGAAGGGGGGCATAGGTTTCAAAGATTTGGAAATGTTTAATAATGCTACGTTGGCAAAAATGGCATGGACAATTCTTCAAAAACTAGATGCTTGGTAGGTGAAAGTGCTAAAAAGTATATGTTATCCAACTTTAGATTTCATTGAGTTAAAAGTTGAAGGTAGAGTTTTCTTGGTGTTGACAAAGCATCTAAGTTGGAAAGAGTATGATATTAGATAATAGCTATTAGCAAATTAGGGAGATAAGGTGAAGGAACTTATTGATACTAAAAACAAAATTTAGAGGGTTGAAAGAACTGAACAAGTTATATCATAAGGGGACATTCCAACAACAAAAGCAATTCATTTTTCTTCTCCTCTAAAGGAAGATAAATTAATATGGCCTTATGAAAGAAATGGAAGATATTTAATTAGATCAGGCTATTATAAGCAATGGTAAAATGTAAGACAAAATCCTAATCTTATGACTAATATTGCTTCAAACAATAGGTAAAAGATCTCTAGAGTTATATGGACTATTGCAGTTATCCTAAAAATTAATCATCACTTCTAGCGATGTAATAACAATGCATTACCAACTTTTGAAAATCTTTTCAAAAGAAATTGTTCTCCTAATCCTAACTACAATTTTTGGAGAGATACAAAGTCTATAGTATATATATGTTTTGGCTGTAACTAGACATAGCTATTTGGTTTCACCTTCTAGGTATCTTGTATGACTTACCAGCTTTTGAAAATCTTTTCAAAAGAAATTGTTCTCCTAATTCTAACTACAATTTTTGTAGAGATATAAAGTCTATAATATATCTATTCTTTGGCTATAATTGGACTTGAGGTGTTTGGTTTCACCTTATGGGAACTCCAAGTGAATAGGTAAGATTGTAGAATTTTAATGAGTTGCTACTATATTTTCAAGATGCTGTCTAACAATTGAATAGAGATTGGAAAGATACTTTGCAACATGTTTCCTTATAATATGGAACAATTGGAAATTTAGATGTGAAGGAGTCTTTGAGCATAAATGGCCTTTACCTTATATTAGTACAATCTAGAGGATGGAATAACATTCTTGTTGAAACAAACCATTTGTTGGTATTCAATAGTTTGATGCAAATGGAAAAAGACTCCTAGAAGAATAAGTCACTTATTAAAGATACTATCTTCTTGTAAAAAAAATTTTTCTGGTTGTTCTTTTAGTTATATTTGTAGAAGGGTTAAGGTGTGTATGAATTGGATCACATCCCAAGTCAAAAAGGGCATATGCAGTGATTTATGGGATATCCCAATCCCCTTTAAAAGAGCTTCTTTTCTTTGATTATGGCTCCAATCGCTAAACTTGTAAATGATTTTTTTAATTGTTCATTTATGAATTACATTTCCTTTAGCTAAAAAAGAAAGAAAAAACCATAAGCATCCACTACTCAAAATTCCTTCAGCAAATGGCAAATAGTTATATGAAGCTATGAGTGTCCAATACAATATAGATACACTCTCCTTATATAGTTAAAGTTGTACGAGATCTATAATAAATCAATCATTAATCAATCAAACTATGGGCTTTTCTCATAAGTTGTAACTATGTTTCTAAGGCGAAACAAGCATAACAATGATTAGCTAGCATATTACTATTGCACCATATCTTTAACATACCTGCATCATTGTTACTTTTTCAAAGGTAAAGTGCAAATTTTAGTTGTTGAGGTGTGTTGTATTCCATGTCCACTGACATTCAAAGCTCCCTATTATATCACGTTTGATATGTGGGAATAAATTAGAATGAAATCACGATTTTGTTTTTTATTTTCTTTTCCCAAAAGTACATTTAGAAAGTGAAATCGCAATTCTATAAAATCAATGACTCTAGCTTCAAGGGGAAATTTGATTTTATCTTTAAAAAGGTGGAATGACGATTCCATTTTCCCTTCATTAATTAAAATTACTTATTCAATCTGCAAACAAATTGTGTCATTTAATAATTAAGAGCATTTTTTACAAAGAATATTATTTACGCATTTAGTGTCATTTAATTTGATTTCACTCCATGTGCATTTCTAAATATATGATAAGATTTCTTATTCTGATTTTCATTCTATTATATTATGTTCTAATCCATTCTATTTCAAACCATTCATTCATACTAAACCTTACATTATAGTTCATCCAGCAAAGTCAAGATATATGCTTTTAACGGCTAGTTACGACATGCAATGTTATTCTTACTCAAAAAGAAAGGTTTTATTGGACAAGATGAGAATTAAACCTAGTTCATTTCACTAGGAGATAGATTAATATTTATGCTACTGAAGTATAGAGAATCTCACTATATTAAATAGGAAAATTTTCATACTTTCTAACATTATTTATATACTTACAAATGTTAAGTGCATGAAGATATAAAAAGTTGTTATTGTATTTTAATAAGAAAACCTATTATATCTATTAACATTTTCACATATAAATAAAATATGTTGAACAAGATTCATTTAGATTTAGCTAAGAAAATTATGCAAAAAGGGAAGGGATAAGTTTAAATAAGGAATTAATATTTCAAAAAGTTTAAAAATAGGATTAACATTTTACACAGTAGTTCAAATGAAGATTATGTTAACTCACCGTTACAACACGATTAACTTAATCTAACATAACTATTAAGTATGTAAAGTAGTGCTTAGATGGCACCTGTATGGGGGTTGCCTGGCATTTTAATTGCAAATAAAGAAATATTAAAATATAAAATTATAGAAAATAGAAAAATATATTTAAAGGATTAAAAACTCAAATAAACCAAAAAAATGTAAAAAATTTAATAATTTAATTACATATAGTATAAATAAATAATATAATTAATTAAAAAATAAGAAAAAGAAAAAGTTGCAAAAATTAAAAAAGCTGAGGGTAGTCGACGGCCATCTAAGGGGGGTTATGGGACCCTATTAAGAGGGCAACATAATTAATCCCTAGCCTTGAGATAATTAGATTGGCACCAAACTGCTTATTAGATAGTGACTAACTCAAAATAGTGAATCTTTCAACTCACTATATGCGATGTAGGTGGTTATGCTCCACCATTTAAAAAGAAAAAAGTAAATCATGGAAGATTGAGTAGGTCTCATGACCCAATTATAACTCAATTAGTTTTTCTTCGTATTTTCTTTTTTTTTTTCAATAAAAAAATGTAATAGGTAGCCACCTATCCTCTAGGAGTGGTTGCACCATAGCTCACTGGGTTATAAGACTTACTTTTTAAAGTAAGCTGCAACCCATCAAGCAATTTATGGACCTATGAGGTGGTCGAATGAATTATTTTCTCTTTTTTCTTTTTCCTTGTCTAAATTTTTTAATTAATTATATTATTTATGTATATTATATGTAATTATATTATTATGTTTTTTTTAATTTTTTATCATATTTTTTTAATTTTTTCAAATATTTTTTTTTATAACTTATTTTTTTAATTTTTTTTATTTGCAATTAAAATACCATATAGGTGCCATGCACTTATCATGTAAGTGCCACCTAATATTTAATGACCATGTTAAGTTAATTATGCTATAACAGCAAGTTAATGGAATCCTTTGTTTAAGTTACTAAGTGAAATTTTTATTTTTATTTTAACTTTTTTAAATATTAATTTTTTATTTATATTTATTCTTGGATATTCTCCACTCTCATATAACTTCCGGCCACGACTCCTGTATGATAGACTTCATCAACCAAATTTAGGACATTAACAAGTAACTTTGTAATACTTTACACCAATGAGATGCAAATTAAAAAGGAAAAAGAAAAGGGTGAGAGATTTGGTGACAATCCATTTCCACTAGCAAGTGAACGAATTTTGGCTTTTTGTTTCTTGTGCATCAAGGTTTTATTAATGGAACCGCTTACATAAATCGGAGCCAAATTGAGCCAATATTAAATCTATGGATTTTTAATAGTTTTCATTGATAATACCAATGAAAAGCGATGGACTCTTGATTACGCTTTGCGTCGGTCAAATTGGTTCACTGATTTGTAGTTATTTATTTTTCTACCGGTGGACTACGTATTATGGCACTATGTACCCATAGTACAGATGCCAAGCAATACGAAACAAATTTAATATGAACTTCAATTTTACATCAATATAAGACATACAAAAATTGCTTGTCACGTATTTTATTTACTCGATATTTCAAAATACAAACTAGCCTGTTGTTTTTGTTGTAAAAGCTACCTTTGAATTTAGAAAAGAAAAAAAGATAAAATAACTACTGAATAAATGACAACTTTCATATCGTTATAGGCATTTTTCATTAGTAGGACGTTTATTTAGATAAAATAGCTATTTCATTCTCTCTTATTCTATGTAAAATTATTATTACGATGTTTAGATGAATTTTGGACATCAAATAGCTATTTGATGTGAATTAGTATTGCATAAAACATTAAATCACAATTCATGTTTTGCTCTCATGAATTGCTATCCAATAGTATACTTATTAGAATTGCCACAAAATGCCCTTATCCTATATATATCACTTCACTACTCCTATAGAAGGATACAACGGATTTTATTTTATTCCAATTTTATTCTTTATATCGTTTTATGTAAACTAAACGATATAATAATCATGTAATAAATTTTACAATTCTATCATGTTCCTATTTAAGTACAATTCAATTTCTCTTTAACTTCATACGGTGAAGTAAACAATTAGTGATATGTTGCACCAAGCATAGATGAAGGCAAAGATAATGAGGGATAGGTCCAAACTCATAGAAAGCTTGAAATGAAGGATGACGATTGCATGAAGTAAGCATACCATTAATGACTTTGAATATATGATATATCAAAGAACCTCCATAGACTCACGAATTAGTCTATATGATGTACGAATAGCTCAATAAGATCACTCGCCACCTAAACTCATGAACTAGTCGATATGATACACGAATAGCTCAATAAGGTTACTCACCATCTAGCCTTACTCCAGGAATAGGATAAGAGTTAAGAGAAAGAAGTAAGCTTAAAAGCTTTGCACAAAAAGAGATTCGATATATTAAATAATGAAAGATGATCATTGTGGCTACATGTAAGAGGGTACTTATACTCAAAATATTAAGGTAATATGCAAAATAAGGAAGAGACAAAAGGGGTACTACCCAAAGTAAGTAAAATACAAGAAATAGATAAGGATATAATAAAAATTATAAGAATAGAAGTCCCCATGATAGATTTTTTCATGTGTAGTTTAGGGATATGTAGCTAATGGTTACTGGATGAGTTATTACAAAAATTGGCAAAAAAGTATGATTATACTTAGTGTGTATTAAGCTAATTTGTAAGTGCTTCCAAGGTTTGGTTTGCTTTGACATGATCTCAATAGCTCGGAGTAGATATGGCTAGACTAGTAAGTAAGTTACTTAAGCTATCAGAGCAGTCCTCATGTCGGCATTGAATCATGTTAAACAAGAAGGGGTTCAGCTCTATAATAGTAGCAGACCAGCAATTAAAAGCAACTTAGATTCTTCAAATGTAAGTCGAAGGGAGGGAATGTGCTTTGCCATGCTCTTAAGTCCTCGAGTACAAGCTTAAGTCAAGGATTTAGTGGCTCGACTCCTATCATGTAGTAAGTATTTATGATGAACTGCAAATCATCGGTCCCATTATTCGCGCACGACTCTGAGGACTCCAATCCCTCATACGAAGAATTCTCTTTTGGCAACCTACTGATGACAAGAAACTTTACACCGAAGAAAGGTAGTTGAACTCCTTGAGTTCCCCTCATTGTTATAGATTAATCTATACTTTCAGTTGTGATGATGCCGACCATTCACTTACCAAGGACCATGTATCGAGTAATCCAACCATTTGCTGTCGAGAGGTTCTTGCCGAGTGATAAAAGACTCACTTACTGACCTCGTAGTTTTCTTGTTGCACGTTACCATTTCTTTCATCACCCTCTTCTCGTCTCGACCCATTTATTATCATAACATCTTGATCCCTCTCACCTATTAAGTTTAAAGAATCTTCGTACGAGACCAACATTGTACTGCCACCTGTCTATCTCATCTGACATTATATAACTTTTCCATTTTTATATTTTGTCCTTTTTACCCTTTTTTGTTTGTATTAGGAATCCCCTTTTGTATATACTTTCTTGTAATTTTTTTATTTGTAATGTTGTCCTAGGAACTTGCTATAAATAGTCCATTTCCCCTTATAAGCTACAAATAACTTGACAATTAGACATTGAATATTCTGTTCTTGTGAGACAACTCTCTCTAAGTCCATTTTTCATATACTCTTATCTAATCTTGCCGAGTAACTCAGGATTAGTGGCAAGTGGATCTTGATATTAACTTGTATGTCATATCAAGTGAGATGTCAAGTTGTATTGTGTTTGTTAAAGAGTCACATCCTCCGAGCAGCTTCACGTCAGCTACTTTTACTTGCTTGTAGACCATTTCCCTCTAATTTCTTCGATATTTTAGAGGACCCATTTAGTTTAGATTTGCTATGATAAGTCCTAGTGATGACTAAACTCCTAGGCATAATAATGGGAATCAAGTTGCCGAACCCCTGACCCACAGCCAAGCTAAAGGATTAGAGGGACTAGCTCAACGAATCCTTCTGCTCCAACTAACCCTTGCCAAGGCTGAGTACTTTCTTGCTAAGTCACCCTTCATGCCAAGTCGTATGACCGCTCATCTTTCTATAATATGCTAAATTGAAGATTACTCTCTCACACTCGAGCAAACCAATTACTTAACATATTCCTTATTGAGAAACCGAGAAAGAGAGACTCTGGATTGACAAAGCTACCCCTGCTCAGACAAGCCAATTATCCGTACTTTTTGTCTGTATCTTCTGACAAACTCACTAATATAGTATCACTACGTGTACAGTATCATGTATATAATTCGTTATACCAATGATTATTTTTCTTGTATATTCATTTTTACCCTTTTATATCCTAATTTTTACTTCCTTAAGAAATGCTCTTTTTGTCTACTCTTTTTTAGGCAAGTTGCCCTAACTTATGAGTATAAATACCCCTGTACTTGTAACTGCGAGAAGATAGATAATTCTGAATACACTTTTGAGTACTTATATAAATACCCCTATACTTATGAGTATAATTTTAAGTACTATTAATGCCCTTAATGTACTTATGAGATAATTCTAATTTTGAGTACTTGTATAAATGCTCCTGTATAAATGCCCCAACTTATGAGTATAATTCTAAATACACTTTTGAGTACTTATGAGTATAAATACCCTTTTAAGGGGTAGATAATTTACCCTTTTGTATCTTATATATTACTTCTTTAGGAAATGCCCTTTTAGACATGTTGCCTTAAATTCTCAAGTATAAATACCCCTTTGTACTTGTAGCCGTAAATATTAGATTGATTATTAATACACTTGACATTTTTGTGTCTCATAAACATTACTCTATTTACAACTCATTTCACTCTTATCTTAACCCTTAAGCAAGGTTAGGTAGTGAGTAACTTCACAGGACCAATTCGTACATTATATTTAATTATGCCATGAGTCCTCGAAAGTTCTATTAATATGTCATATCTTTTGGAGCTATTCGTAGGTTTTGCTTAACCTTCATCCGTTATTTGTTCATTTTCTCACTTTCTTCCATTAGTTCTTTTTGCAAGCTCGAACTCATCTAGTAGCCGATCTTATCTATCCTTGATCATAATTCACAATACATACCAATTTAAAATTAAGAGAGGAAGTTACTAAAATATATAAGTCAAAATGTAACATATTCATGTACAATAATTTTTTATAGGGATGTTACACCAAAATTGCCACATTCCCTTTTATATAATTAAAGATACATATTGAAATGCTTTGAAAAATAAAACAAACTTAGAGTAATTAAGCAAAATTTCCTTTTCAATACTCTTTCTATAAATAAGAAGCTAACCTACCCTCCTCACTTATGCAAAATTCCTAATTTACATTTAGCATATAGGAATAATATGGAATTGAATTAAATAAAATCAAGAGCAAAATGATAAGTTCATTTCCATATTTGAAAACTTTCACTAAATCATTCATTTCATTCATGTATTATGGTGGTACTTATAAAATTTGATCATAAAACAAATTTACCGTATATTTTAAAAACCTATTTTTATAAATTTCTTTTAATGTAATTAGAATGAAATCAATTCTACCCCTCAAAGGTGAAATTATATTCCCTTAGAATAAGCAATTCTAAATTTTAAAAACACAAAGGGAGAGGGAATAGAACTCAGAATTACGACTCCATTTCTTGCTCCATCACAAATATCAAACACAACATAAGGACTAGAAACTAAATTCCCTCTTTCTCTCTTTACCTATGTACTCTGTTATAGATAAGAATCATAATAGCAATAGATAGAAAATTACAAGTATATTTCTATTACAAAAAATGCTCTTAGCAACTCCTTTAGAAGAGAAATAGCAATCAAATAACAAATTGTAACAATTTCTTGTATAAAAACAACTAATGAAGAACTAAAAGGGAAGGAGTTTACAACCCAAAAAGTGGACATTTTCCTCGTGCACATTGGCTATCTCAAAATAAGCCAAACATATTGCATCTACTTTTATCGTCTTTAGCCTTCCAGCATTTGATATGTCTTAACACTTCCATCATCCATTAACAGTTCCTTACATAAACAAATCAAACAATTTATTATTATATCATACTAATGGTACATATCTATAAGTAAATTAGCATAAAACACAAAGATCAACAAGATTAGTCAAGGAAGAGAGTAAGCCTATAAGGTTCTTACTTCTAAGGGAATACGATTGAAAGAGAAAGAAAAGAGTCACTTTTGTTAAATCTTGAATTTTCTTAAGGTTAAAAAGTGTGACTTTGGTAAAGTATGTTATAGCATAATGTTTGGTACTCTCATCTCAATGCCATGGACTCAAGTAAGCAGTTCTTCATTCCAACTTGTGTATAAGAAAGCATCAACAATATGGAGATCCTTTTTATTATCTGTACAATGTGGAGTTCTCAGCTAGTTCAATTAAAACTTGGCCTAAAAAAAAGGAAAAAAAGAAGAAATAATTTAGTCAAAAACTTAAAGTGCAGCCTTGCATGTTGATTATTACAACATATTCAAATCCAGCCCATTGTATTTCCTTCATTGAATGTTTAAATTGAATGTTTAGATAGTAAAATCATTGAACAACAAGCTTTTAAACGCTAACATGACTAGTTTTATCTTGATTTGATATATTAGGAAGAACATGTTTTTCAAAAGTTTAAACACTCGATTTTAAAGGAGGGAATCAAGCCTAGTGAAGCAAACATTATGGATTAAATTTTCAATTCATCTTGATTATTTTGATTTAAAGTTTTCAAATGAAGTAATGCCAAGAGTAATAAGCTAGCTATCAAATGCTTGTTGTAACTTTTAAATGAGCTCTTATTGCTAGCTCATTTGATATTGTTGGTGCATTATGGACTACTCAGTTCATAACTATGATGATTCCTATTAATAGAATATTTTTGTCATTTTAAAAGTTTATGCTCTAAGTCTTTCCTCAATATGTTATAAGTGATATTTTCTATTCTATTTATAGCTCATCTTATTGCTAATCAAAACTAATTGAATTAATAGGAGAATCTATTTTTTTATTATTATTATGAGCCCCAAGTTAAGCTTCTATATTCACAGAAGATCAAATGATTGTTTTTATTATTTAATTTTGATAAATAAATAATAATTTCTTCGAGTTTGCTATCTTTTCATTAGTTTGTTTGGTTTTATTTCTATTTCAAATTTGATGAGGGCATTCAAAGTTTAAACTTATTCAACTTTTACCTAGATTAATAGATGCACCCTTTGAAGAAAATGAATGGATAGAGATTATTGAGTTATTATGTATTTAAAATACGTGTTAATTTTAACATGATTTAAGGGAGCTTACTGCAAGTTATTAGCTTTATTACTAAATATTATTATTTATTGACTCAAAATTTTAAATCTGTATATATATTGTTTTTTTTTCATGGATAATGTAGTTCGTGAAAGAAATTGCGAATTTGAGACAATAAAAATGTCTATGTAATTAATTTTTATAGTATTAATAACGCTGATGATAAGTATGTAAAACTACACACTTATTTGAAGAATTTATCTAATAATTATATGTAATTCAATAGATTTTTGAACAAAAGTGTATTAATGTTCATTAAAATCACATATAATTCTTCAACACAAGTGTAATTTATATTTTTATATTTTAATGCACAAAAGTATATATTTAAAGAATTTAAACTTTTTGTATTTGATCTTGCAAGTCTTAAGGCTATCATATATGGTAACCCCATTCAAGAAGCTAGAAATCAAGAAAAGGAAGAAAACATCCAGCTAGAACTATTGACTTGATAGTATCCCCAGTTACTGTCATGCCGATAGTTGATTTTAAAAGCCAACTTAAGCAACCATCGAGCTTGTACACTTGCCGGTATCAAGAATAAAATGTTTGCAAGTATCACCTAGGGTAGACTATACTGGCATAACAGTATTATCATCATGATGGTATATTAAACCTATGAAATAAAATGCATCATTTTATTAAAAAAAGAAGAGGAACACGTATTGACATGTGTTCACCGGCTTAACAGTACCTTTGCTTACCATCATGTCAATAATAACCTAATATGAAACCATCGTCTTCTTCATTTTATGCAGAGTTAATTTCGTATTTTCTAAGATTTAAGTCTTGTTCCACCATTCTCTTCCTCCTTAGGGTATTTTAGGTTAGTTTTAGGATAGTTTTATGATTTTTATACCATTTTCTTGTATTTTCATGCTCGTCGCATAGACTTTTAATAGATTTTAGCTCTATTTAAGGTTTATGTTTGTGGATTTTCATTGCATCCATCGAAATTATTGGGAAAATCTTAAGAAACTCCATTGTTGAAGTTAAGGAGCTTGGCTTTGTAATGTTTCTTATACTTTGTTCTATGCTTAATGTAATGTTTATTTTCATGTTCATAAGTATTATGTGTTGAATGCTTATTCTCCATGAATATGATGAATAGTACTCATTTTACTGGATAGTGTGTGAACATGATGAAGTATTTATGGTTATTGATGTTCTTGCATTGTGATAGTGTAAACTTTGAATTTTATTTAGTTCTATAGTATAATTAGGTATAACTTGAGTGTTAGGTTAATGTTGAGCAAGTAATAGTTCCCACACATTAGGTCTTCCCTTTTGTTATCCTAATAAAGTCTAAATATCATATTAAGATTTTAAAACCTTGAAAAGAACTTAGGCTTTCTAATTTAAATGGGTAATTTTTCAAAATTAGGGCTCAAATCCTTATACTCACTTAGAGCAAAAATTAGTTGGAATAACAAATCAATTCTAATATAGTTATTTAATTAGTGACTGGACCTAAATAGCTAGCTAATAGTATAGATGAGAGATTGTTAATATAATGCCCCTGCTACATGATAAAATTTATGAAACAAAAGTAGGATAAATTATGTAAGTGTAAGTAAAGTCCACGTTTGAACTATTATAAATACTTTAATATTTTGGTCACAATGATTTCAAACAATCGTTTACTTATTACTCATACATCTTTTTATAGAGAAATCAACATCTTAATACTGAGAAATTGTTGAAATCCATGCTTAATTTCATTATAGTTTTTCCTTCTATTTGAGATAACTTACATGCTTTTTCCTTTGAAATTGGTGAATCGATTGCCTAGATTAGAGTAAAAATAGCAGAATCTAGTACTTAGTTATCTTTATAAATTTTATTCTTTCATTCACTGCAAATACGACCTTAATTACTCTCCATGTATTATTAATAAACTGGTACGCTTACCGTTGGTTCGTGGTTTCCACTAAATTTTAATTATTTTTATTTACATGTGAATCTATTGATAATATAACATTTCACTACTTTTAAAAAAAAATAAAAATTCTTATTTGTGCGTGACATTAGTGAAAGTGAGATCACGACACCAGTTAACAATTATAAAAGTTGTAAACCATAAGTCATAATATAAATAATCAAAGAAAATGCAAATAACCCCTTAAATTTTGATTTAAATGCAAATTGATCATTAAACTTTCAAAATGTGCTATAAAATCTCTTCAATTTTGATAAATTAGTAAATAACCTCCTTATGTTTAAGATATCCCTCCGAAGCTATGATTTTGGTGTGGAAATACTCTCTTAAACTTATTAAAATATTCTTTAAGGCCTTAAAACTTTAACCATAATATGGTTTGTTTTCAACTAAAAATGAAATGTCCTTTATATTACTACTTTATCAAAGTTTAGAGGGTTTTAAAATATATTTTCAAGGTTCAAAAGGTCAATTGGCATTAGAGGTGTGCAAACGGGTTAAATAGGCCAATCCAGCCCGGCCCACTTTAGCCCGCAGGTTAAATAGGTTAGACTCATTTAGCCCGCTTTTAAACGGGTTAAAAAATATTAGCCATAACCCGCTTAAAAAGCGGGTTAAACGGGCCGGCCCGCAGGCCAAAGCCCATTTGCACACCTCTAATTGGCATTTAAGTCAAAGACTAAGAATGTTATTTACAATTTTCCTTAAATAATAAGATATCATATAGACATTATTAAAAATAAAGTGTACCAAGCCACTAAATATCAAAATAAAATAAGAAATTTTAAAAATATAGTACTTTAACATGATATAAATATTGAAGCAAAAATCGAAAGTAAAAAATATGGAGTTCTCAAGCTCAAATTATAGACAAACAATAAACAAATATTGGTTTCTTAAAATTTAATGCGGCATCATAAAATTACTTTTCTAATTATACTTATGTTCCAAACTTTATTTAAGCCTATCCATAAAATTTTATCAAAATATGCTATCAAAAATGCATTTAAATTTTTACGCACATGTACATTATACTAAAATTCCCAAAAAAAAAAAAAAAAGAAAAAGCAAAAGAAATCAAATGACGAGTGACCTAAACAACATTCATTTTCTTTACCTATAGTCATATTCTTAATGGACCTGCAATTAAATGCAATTATTCACCTGGAATTCAATTCCTGTTACTCTCAAAAGATCTACCTAAACCTACAATTAAGGCTACTACCTAACAATTCTGAGTTACTATTATATCATTGAAAACTATCCACTCGAACTTACAATTTTAAGCCACTATAATTCACTCCTTTATCTACCACATGATAGATAATTGCTATATTTTTATTCACTAGAAGCTTAGAAGAAGAAGCCAATATGGCCATGAAAACTTGAAAAATCGATAAGTAATCTCACCATAAGTTAAGGAGAACTCATTTCTAGAAATTTCCATTGTCTTTTATATATCTATCAAATCTTACAAGTTTCTTAAATAACTCGACCATGTATCAACACTTATGAACTGTAAGACATTTCCGTATGATTCATAATCTTTATAAGTGACGAAAAATTCTTAGGTAAGCTAAGATTATGAGTAGAAACAAGAAATTGGTTTAAAAATAAAGTTTAGCAAGTTAAGTAGATTTTGAGAAAGATGATGAGTATAGCTTTCCTTAGATGTTGTTAGGATCTTTTAGTGATTTGAAGTTGTCATTAAACTATAATAATGAGTATTAGTATAATTAAAACAAATGAGAAATAATCAAGCACTTTTATTTGTGTTATTCTACATTAGAGCTAGATGAGTAACTGTAATGAAGCTTGATGATAATTGAATGTTATATGATTTTTTGGGCATTGAAACATTTGTGAAAGCTTGATAGAAACACATTAAAGAATTATGATTGACAAAAGGCATGCAAGTTGATGAATCTTCATGCTCTGCCTAAAGTTTTAACCCATTATTCCTTCTCTATAAAAGTTTGTCTAAATGCCTTGAATAAGAATCTAAACAACTTTCTCTATGCGGGAATTGCTAAGTACTTATAGTCCAAATAGCTTGAATTAAGCATTAGAATAGCCTTTTAAGTAAACCCTTACTAAGTGCAAGTGATATAAGGATAAAATTTTATATGGTCTTATTACTCGAGCTCAAACGTAAAGATTACAAAACTTAGCCTACAAGTTACTCATTAAGATTTATTCAAGGCAAAGCTTAACCATTCAGATTAACTGGGAAATCTCAACAAGTCAAGACAAAGCCAAACAAGCAGTTAGGAGACTTAAAAGCTTATGTGATCAACCAATCTTAATAGGCTAAGGTCAATTATCTTATCTAGACCAAGATTGACCAATCTTACAACTAGCTTTTGGGTGATTAGCTCGATTGACCTTAGTTAACTAGCCTTTGAAGCCCACTAACAGTCTTTCCACTTTCTATATTATTTAATCAATTTTATGTTATTTCTTTGAACTAGTTTTCCTATATTTGCTAGGCTAAGGTTTATTTACTATTTCGCCCTTGCCATGCATTAGGGTTGTGTATTTAGACTCACTTGTAGTATTGTTTTACTTGGTATTAAAAACCTTAAATTCAATAATAGATGGATTATCTCATTCATTGATATTTAGAGTTGTCTAACAATCGAGAATAAGCCTTAAAATGCATAAATAGAGGCCTCTTCCTCCTTATTTGAGACATTTAAAGATTGAGGAAAATGCCTTTACATTGTTGCAACCTCGCTTTGAAAAATCAAATTAGCAATATCATGCAAAGCAATAAAAAACAATTCAGAAGATTTAACAACTATTACGCACACTCATAAGCTATCGAGATTGTTTATTTCTCATCTTATGTTACTCTTAATTACAACCTTCACGTATCATTATATCAAAACTTCTCTACAGCCATTTAAAGCTTCATATCACAAGATATACATATGATGAGGCATCTATGGTACCACCCTACCCCACCCCTTCCTCCACCTTGCATAGGTAATATGTGTGAGATTTATAATTTTACGTAGTTATTTTAAGTTAGTAATTTAAGGTGTACATAAAAGTTAACCAAATGGGGTAATACTTCACGTATTGATCCTAGGACTTTGATGATGGCATGTGGTAAGTCTAGATTTTAGAAATATAATAAAATGATAATATTATAGCTAAAAATAGTTAATTTTACTAAATTATATTGTATTAAAATTTATTCACCGTAAATGCATAAATTAAGTAGTAGAAATTAACCGAACTCTAGAGATAAATTATTTGAACATTAAAATTATAAAGTGACATAAAATAATATATAAAAACAGTATGTACACCTCAATATGATTATTATATATATAATTATATACCTATAAGCTTTAAATTACCCAAAAATATGCATAATTAACCAAAAATTTATAAGGAAAATAATAAAAAATTTGTAAACCATCAAAATTTCAATGTATTAGGCATGAAACATCTATAAGCTAGCTATTGAGTAGAGAAAGAAGTATTTGGACACTTATTTTAGGTTAGGATTTGTGGTATTTAAGTTCTAAGGAGAGAGAAAACCCACATTGGACACCATGCAATCTTAGGAAATATCACCGAGCCCTCTCAAATTGTTCATAAGGGTGTTAGGGAGGCTGGAAAAATCTGGAAAGGGAAAGAACTTAGAAGAAATTCTAAAAAAGGAATTACGAAGTGAAACTGCGCAACCGAGCATAATGGTAGAGTAAGAGCTTATAAGGTATCTCGATGCAAACTACCACTACTAACTAATAGTGGTAGCATCGCCTAATGCTACTGACAATAGGGTAGTCGGAGGTAGTGGCCGAAAGGCCAAGTTCTAGTGAGTTCAAAAATTAACTCGATTTTACTAAATTTTGCAAAAATAGCAAATAAATTCTAAAAATTATGAGAAAAAATATTTTGAAGTATTTTTACATATGTTTTTCATGGAAAATATTAGTTTATAAAATTTTTAAAAGGATTTAGTATTTCCTTAAAAAATTGAACGAAATTGGATAATTTTTAAAGCCAATTTGAATGACCTTATTGTTGTTGTTTCAAAAGCAAACTTTTTCTAGAGCTTCCATATACTGCATGTTTGAATCCTATGAAAAGTTTTTAGTAAAAAATATTTTTAATAATTTATAGTAATTTTTTAGCCTCTAAATTTGGTGAAAAATGTTATTTTGGGGAGTTTTTGTGTAACTGGCTTTAAGGAAATCAAGTTATACTAGTTTCGAAGTTCACATAAGCTGTATTCTATTGTAGGAAATGATCTGGAGTTGGTTAGATTGAATGGAATTTGATGTATGCACAAATTCACTTGGTTATGGCTTATATGCATTAAGATGAGGGTATGTAGATTTGGACAAATGGATGAAATGTTGATTATGGGTATGAACAATTGGTTAGATGATCATGTTTTGTTACACTTGTAAATCGGAGTAGGATGTTGAGGCAAGTCATTGGGAGTAAATGCGTAAATTGATTCTATTTAGGGAGTTCTTCAGATGGTTAAACTAGTGAAAAGGGGATTTAATTCTTTGTTCAAATACTTGATCAAAATGATGGTAAAGGATTGTAATTATAATCTTGTTAAGGCATTATTTGAGAAGCTATTTTATAAAAGAAACATGGTTAAAATGACTTCAAAAACTTATCTAAAAGGTTGGTGGATAAAAGGATTTTAACTCTAAAAATGTGGGAGCATCGCTTAAGGAGTTGTTTGGTAAAAGAAGGGTGATTGTATTGAGTTCAAAGACTTGATTAGAATGTTGGTTGATTTAGAGGGTTGGTTTGTAAGGAGAGGGACTTAATCTTTAGTTCAAAAGGTTGATTAGAAAGTTGGATAGTAAGAGGTGCTTAACTATACCCCATCATAAGCCTATTTGGGGAATATTTAGTAATGGAAATCTTACTCGGAATGACTTCAAGACTTGATTCAAGGGTTGGTTAGGGTAAAATGCTTAATGGAAATAACTTCTGAGTATTGTTTAGAGGGTTGATTGGAGTAAGGGTATAACTGAGATAATTTTAGAGACTTAATCAGAAGATTTTGGGATCAAGACTTGGCATTAGGTGTGTTTTCAGAACCTTGTTTAGAGACTCCAATAGTAAGTTGGAACTTGATAAAAAGCTTATACCACTCGTTAGAAATAAGTCATAACTATACTTAAATCATTAAAATGAACTTATCTAACTTTATATTTAGTAAAACTAAAATGACCATATTGATTATTTTAGGGAAAATAATGAAAGTGGATGGGATTAGCTATTAAGACCATCGAGTGTCATAAATCTAGGTGAGTGGGATCAGTACTTCACTGTACTTTAAAGTATTATTAAGAATACTTGGAGGCCTTAGTATGTGTTTTACTTGTGACTGTAAGCTAGAAACCCATATGGATGTGTGCTCGAATATTGTATTACCATTGTGAAGTGCTAGATTTTATATATATTGGTTGTGTAATACTGTTACTTGATTCTATAGTATGAAATTACTTAACTATCCTAAAAACAATCTAATATAAACTTAATTTAACTTCTAATCAAACAAACATTGTAACCTACTATGGGAAAACGACTAGGAAGTTAGGGCCAAACACGGGCTCTTCGATGAGGATAGTAGAAATGACCATTTCCTTACTCTTAGTTGAACTAAGTGATAGAAGAAGAGGTCATAGTAAGGTTAGGGATAGTGGTTTAAAGGTAGTCTCGAGTAAAACGTGTTTCTCCATTGCAAAAGTCTCAATTTAATGACCAATTTGCAAAGTGCATGGTGTGAAACTCCTCAAAATTTGGATTAGAGCGAGCATAATTTCTCTTATCTCATGATGACCGATCAACGTTATACAATGGTAATTACTTGAACATGCATAGCATCCAATTAACCTTACTTGAAAATCCTGATTACTCTATATCAAATATGTATTATTGTCTTCGGCTCACTAACTAAGTAAGTTGTCACTCATCCCCCTATAGTTGTCTTGCATGTTTTTCAATAGATATACCAATACTACTCCAAGTTCCAAAAGTATAGAGAATGGGTTCAGAAAGTGAGATTCAAAACTAATTGGTTAGATTCCGATTTGTTTAATAACTTCACTAACCTTTAGTAAAACTAATAGGGTCTCTTCAGGTAACCCTCTAGGTTTTATCTATTATTACTAACATTATGTTTGTAAACTTATGGTTTTTTATAAAGTCTTATTATGCTATTTTTTTTAAATTTCTTTTCTTATAAAACTTGTTTTCTTTTCAAGCTTTTATACCACAAAATATTTTTCAAAAGTTATTTTAGTAAGTTATACCACATGTTAATGCCAAATGGGAAGTAACTTGGATAACTCAAAACTGTAGAGTAGTAAAGGCCAGGTGTAAATTGTACCTAAATTAGCAATTAAAGTAGTTAGTTTCTAGCTTAGGATGATTTACATGGTAGGGCTTTTACAACTCCTTAGTTTGGAGCATGACAATATGTGTATCAATTTCTTACATGTTATTGTAAATGAGTCTAATATATATTTTTAAGGAAATTATACATAGCATCCTTTAAAAATTTTGATATTGAAGGGACCTTTAACTTATTCAAGATCTAGCACTTATTCCTTGTAAAGCTAAAATGACAATTAATTATATTTATTTTGTTAATTAATGTTTAAAAAACTCTAAAAAAGCAAAATATTAATAAATGGAACTTGCTTGAAATTTAAAGAAATAAAAAATGGAAAAAAAATTGATATAGATATTTTCTAGCAACTGCAAGGTCAATAGGCAATCAAAATTGCCATCTACCATAATGATTAGGTTACACTGATCCTTGCATTGTTGGAAATTGGCTACACTAAAATTTTTCTTTTTTCTTTTGGCAATTTCTAGCTTTCTTTCCTTTTTTTTTATGTCTTCTATAATTGTATTGTCTTTTATTGCATTTTCAATTAATTATTTTTATTAAATTAAATATATGTATTTAATTGTTATATTAGCATCACGTCAACTAAATTGTATATTTAGTACTTGCTTAGATTGTTTATTTTTTGTTTGTACTTTATCTTCTCTATTATGTTTCTAATCTCTATGTATTTGAAATCTAGTGCCTGAAGAACTATCTTATTTGCTTTTTATTGTTAAGACTCAAGGACAAATATAGATCCGAAGACCTACTAAATTCAAAGACTTTGTATTAAAAACAACTAGTGAGTATAGATTGTAAAAAGAATGCTTAGTGATTGTAATAGATCTAGTTTGTACACATTAGACAATACATATAAAAAATATAGCAAAAAAATAACAAATCTTAACCAATCTAACTATGAAAGTAACAAACTGTAACAATAATATATAAGCATATAAAAGAATAAACACAAGAAGAGAGGATATGATCCCTTTACGAACAAACTGAAGTGTTTGACTTCTAAGGAGTTTCAGATCCACTCGAAGAGATCTACGTAAAACACCTACAAACACAAAGTAAGATCAAGTTAGTAATAATTTATCAGTCTAATTTGATAATAGTAGTGAAGAACAGAGATAAGAGAGTTAGGTTTCCAGAGGCCTATCTTAAAAGTCTCTAGACATGAAGAGAGAGAGATAGTGAGTGACGATATTTCTGATCAAAGAAAGTAAAAGATATTTGGTACTTAGGGTTTACGTGTGAAAGTAGGCAAGGCCTTTCTTAAGGATCCAACATTTGGTGCTCTCATTGCCATGATGAACTCTAGTTGAGTTGCTATATTAGATGAGAAGATTGATTCCTTGCAAAACAGTTAATAATAATCACAAAATGATGTGAATAATAAGTTTGAGATGTTAGTACAATAGATTTTTAATTTGTAAGCTATGATGATGGAGAAATAATTGAATTAGAGTGCTAGTGGGAGAGTTGATGGCACATCATCACCTTCAAACAATAATAATGTACCAATTGATTCTATGTTGAAGGGTATTATGCTTGAGATATTAAAGTTTAATGGCATTGATTTTGATGGTGGATCTTTAAGACCAACCCATTTTTTGAGTTTCATCAAATTCTTAATGTGTAGCACATCAATATTGCATCTTTTTCAATGGAGGATAAGTCATCAAGTTTGTATTAATATGTGCATCGTAATAAGTAGTTGCGTTCTTGGGACCAATTTATGAGTGCCTTGTAATTAAGATTTGGTCTATTAGAATTTAAAGATGTCCAAGAATTATTAGCAAAAATCACTCAAAAAGGTTCAATTACAGATTACCAGAGTCAAGTTGAAGAATTGTATAATAAAGTGTATGATTCATCATAAAGTTTTTATACCAATTGCTTTATCTTAGGCCTTAAATCTTACATCAGAAAAGATGTTCAAATTGTTAGGCCTTCTACCATTTCCGAAGCCATTTTACTTGTTAAAATGTATGAAACCCGTACTTATACCATTCACCTTGTTCTTCTTCCACCAAAGCCTCTTTTGCTATTTAATTTTCTAAACCCCCATTTGACACGTCTAGATTTACTAAACCATCACCTATCAATTCACAAGAACCTCTTTCCAAACCTGTTTTACCCATTAAAAAAATAACACTAGAAGAGATGAATGCACGAAGGGATAAGGGGCTATGTTATAATTGTGACAAGAAGTACCATAGGGGGAACAAGTGTAAAGCCAAGTTTTTGTTACTATTGCAAGAAGACGATGAAGAACATCCAAAGAGTGGTTGTTGAATCTCTAGAAGATTAGGCTATTAAGCAAATGGAAGACTCTATTGCTATTAGCTATTATACTTTGTCAAGTAAGTTTATCCCTCGTAATCTTTACTTTAAGGGTAGTATCAGTGGCCAGGATGTTATGTTATTAGTAGATTTGAGTACTACACATAATTTTGTTCAAAGTTGATTGGCTAAGTACTTAGTGCTTACTATTTTTCTATCTTCTACATTCCAAGTAATAATTGGAGATGGTAAAAAACTGAAGTGTGAAGGCAAATGTTTTAATCTTAAGATAACTATTCAAGGAATGGAATTTCAGGATACATTTTACGTGCCACCTATTCAGGGTGTTGATGTAAATTTGGGGGTACAATGGTTACAATCTTTGGGCCTGTTACTATTAAGTACAATACTTTTACTATGACTTTTCACATTGCAAAGAAGGAAGTAGTTTTAAATGGACTAAGTGTGGGTTTGACCCAACTTATCTACCATTAGTTTAGAAAATTGATTACTTAGGATGCTATTGCTTCATGTTTGCATAGCAAGGCTTAGAAGGTGAATGAACATTCAGAGAATACCACTCGCAACACATTGATTGATGGGGTATTGGGTAGATTTTCTCAATTGTTTGAGGCACCATCATCATTGCCTTAGCTTAGGGAAATTCAACATTGCATACATTTGGAAGAGGAAGAGGTCTAATTAATGTTAAGATATTTGTACTTTCAAAAGCAAGAGATTGAAAAACAAGTGTAAGATATGCTTAACCAAGGAATCATTCAACATAGTAATAGGCCTTTTTCATCACTGATCTTATTGGTGAAAAAGAAGGACAACACTTGGCATTTTTTCATAGACTATAGGGCGCTTAATGAAGCTACGGTGAAAAATGAATTTCCTATTCCCACAATTGATGAATTGATAGACAAGTTAAAGGGTGCCTCCTTATTTTCTAAGTTGGATTTACACTCATGTTGTCACCAAATCAGAATGTTCCTAAGTGATGGGGAGAAGACTACATTTCAAACTTATGAGGGTCATTACAAGTTTTTGGTAATGTCATTTGACTTAAGTAATGCATCAACTATGTTTTAAGTAATCATGAATAAGATTTTTAGGTTACGCTTGTGAAAGTTTGTCATTGTGTTTTTTGATGACATCTTAGTTTATAATACAACCCTAGAGTTGCATGTTGCACACTTAATTGAAGCGTTACATGTCTTGCATGCTAACACCTTATTTCTCATAAAGAGTAAGTGTACATTTAGATTGGATGCTATTGAGTATTTTGGGCATGTGGTGGGGTAAGGAGGAGTAGGACCAAAACCCACTAACGTGAGGGCTGTCTAGGAGTGGCCTTTACCTTAGGATGTGAAGAAATTGAGGGTTTTCTTAGATTATTCGGTTATTATTGCCATTTTATTAAGGGATATGCAGTAGCGCCTCTAATAGACATGTTATTACATGATAGATTTGTGTGGGCAGACGAAGTGAGACAATAATTTGAAAGACTTAAGCATACAATACTTCTTTGCTTGATTTTGGTAAGAAATTTGTAGTGAAAACTGATGCTTTAGGCATAAGGATTGGTGTAGTGTTTCTGTAAGAAGGGCATCGTATTTCATATTTTAGTAAGAAGCTTCCTTAACACATGATCAAAGCTTTAAATTATGTGAGGGAAGTATGTGCTATTGTTGAAGAAGTGAATAAGTGGTGATAGCATTTGTTGGTTTAGCACTTCATTATCAAAACTAATCATAGGAGTATAAAAGAATTGTTGACACAAGTTATTTCTACTCTTGAACAACATAAATTCTTGACTAAGCCCTTGGGTTACGACTATACTATTGTGTATAAGTCAGGTTAAGAAAATACGGTAGCTAATTATCTTTCTAAACGGTATGATACTTCTTTCTTAGCATTATCTATGCTTTGTTTTTACATTGTAGATTAGTTGAAGCATGAATACAATCAACTACTAGCATTTTAAAGGGTTATACAAAGTTACAATAGGGGAAGCCTTTGAAATGGCCAATGTAGTGGCACAATGGATTGTTATATTAGACTTACAGATTGTTTCTGGTGCTTACATCTAACTTATTCCTTAGTTATTAACCGAGTCTCATTATACCCCTACTTCTAGCCATTTTGGCATACTAAAGACTTATAAGAAGCTTGCCATAGATTTTTGTTGGGAAGGTACGAAGCATGATGTAGTGGTTTTTGTTAAGGGGTATACTATGTGTCAATAAGTCAAATATCTAACACAACATCCATTGAGTTTACTACATCTGCTACCATTATTTAAGCAAGTGTGGGAGGATATATCTATGGACTTTATCACATGCTTACCGAAGTCCCAAGGATACATAGTTATTTTGGTAGTAATGGGTAAACTTTCTAAGTATTGCCATCTTAGAGCTTTAGAAACACATCATATTGCAACTTGGTTGCTCAGTTATTCCTTTACATCGTGGTTAAGCATCATGGCTTCTTATGTTCTATTTTATCCAATAGAGATACAACATTTCTTAGCAAGTTTTGGAAGGAATTATTCCCTCTAAGTGGAATAAAATTATCTATGAGCACTATTTATCATCCTCAAAGCAATGGACAAATAGAGGTTTTAAATAAGGTGATTTAGTAGTACTTATGAGGCTTTGTTATGGAAAGACTAGAGGGATGGTCTAAATATTTTGTTTTGGTTAAGTTAGCCAATAACACTTCCTATCATCAAGGAACTGGGTTCACACCCTTTGACATAGTTTACGACCAAAAGCCACCTACTATGGTGCATTATGTTATGGAATTCCCATAGATAGAATTCTATCTATCTATGCATAGGAATATTGGCAACATAGGTTCCATTACTATTTTCACTTTCAGGACAATTTTCCTATTCTCTTTATCTTTAAGATTCTATTAGATTATTATTAGCCATACTTGGTATTTAGGTATCCACTTTAAAAAGGGGAATTTTAAGCTTGGAGGTAGTTGATCTTGATATGATTGCTAGAGAAGAAATTTTAGGTATATTGCATATGAATTTAGAAAAGGCCTAGAGATGTATGAAAAAGTATGTAGATTAGTCAAGAATTCGAGTTGACTTTGACATTATTGACGTGGTATTTGTTAAGCTTCGACCTTGTAAACAATTGTCATTAGTAGAATAAGGTCATCACAAGTTATCTAAGAGGTACTATGGGCCTTTCCTTTTTACTAAGCGAGTAAGAGATTGTGTGTATGAGTTGTAGCTTCCACCATACGCACGTATACACAATGTGTTTCATGTCTCTTTACTAAGGAAGGCATAGGGGTCTCATATTCCTTTACCAAACCTATCTCCAAATGCTCTACACAATCATCTACTTATTCAACTATTAACCATTTTGAATATTAAACTCATGCAAAGATAGGGACATCAGGTACCATAAGTCCTAGTGTGCAATGGTAGAGGTTAGCACCAGAGGATGTGTCATGGGAAGATTTTGACAAATTTAGGACTTTGTATTTAGATAATGACTTTGTGGACAAGGTTATTTTTCAAGACCTAGAGGAAAAATTTAAGACTTTAAGATAGAGATAGATTCGAAGACTTATTAGATTCAAGGACTTTGTATTCAAACAAATATAGAGTATAGATTGAAAAAAGAATGCTTAGTGATTGTAATAGATCTAGTTTGTACACAATAGATAATACATATAATAAATATAGTAGAAAAATAACAGATCTTTACAAATCTAACTATGAAAGTAACAAACTGTAACAATCATATACAAGTATATAAAGAATAAATAGGAGGAAAGATGGTATGATTCCTTTAAGAACAAATTGAAGTGTTAAACTTCTAAGGAGTCCCAGATTCACTCAAAGAGATTTACCTAAAACACTTATAAATACAAAGTAAAATCAAGTTAGTAACAATTTATCAGTCTAATATGATGATAACAATAAAGAAGAGAGTTAGGGTATTAAGAAGCTTATCTCAAAAGTATTAAGAGAGAGAGAAAGAGAATGAGATCATTTCTAATTGGGGAAAGTACTAGAAATTTGGTACTTAGGTTTTACATGCAAAAGTGGATTGGGCTTATCTTAAGGGTCTAACACTTATTCATCTATAGTTAATAATTACAATAAAAATGATGCTTGGAGTACGAAAATAAGGAAATAAAAATTTATGTATTTTAAGAGAAAAGATTTGAAATAATATAATTTATATATTGAAAAATATTATTTTAATTTATATTTTACAAATATAAATAAAGTAAATGGTATATAAGTTTAACTTTATATAGATTTATTGGATATTAAATTTCAAAAGAGGAATATATATGTAATTATATTTTTATCAAACTTAAAGAAAAAACAAAAAGATAGGAAAAAGATGAATCACATTAGGCTTTACATTGCTAGGTTAGCTTTTTAAAAAGTAAACATTGAATAAAATATATAAGGATGGTGGTAAAATGTAACTATAGGTTTCAAGTAAGTATCATGCTGAGTTGACCGCTAATAGACTGTTGACTAGAGATTCTTAATGGATAAATGGGAAAAAGAAGGGAGAGAGAACCGCACGAAACAAAACCAAATATAGGACGCTGTGTAAACTACACGCTAAGGCAGTTGGGACATTACTGTAGATTAGGTTATAATAGAAGGGCAATTCAGGAATAGTGTAAAAAATAAAATTTAATTACTCATTTTATCGTTGCGCAAAAGCACAACTATAATGTCTCTGCTTCCCCGCTTCTATAAATAACCCCTCGCCTGATGTTTCCTTCTCTCACTTTTGCTTTCATTTATACATATATTTTCTCTCTCCTAGGGTTTGTTCCATTCCTTCTCTCATCTCTCTCTGTTTTCGATTCGTCTCATCTCTCCTCATTATGGCCCAGCAAGACGCTCAGAACGGTGGAGCCGAGAAGAAATCTCCGGTAGCTTTCTCCGGCGTGAAGCTGCAGCTCGTGGTGGCGGCACCTAAGGCCAGCGATGCGATTGAGTTTTACAAGTCCGTCTTAGGTGCTCAGGAGGTCGGGAGGTCGCTTCACCCGAAACGTAAGGCTGAACAAGAACAACCTCTTGTGCTCTCTGCTCAGCTTTTGCTCGCCGGAACCACCATTCTCGTCTCTGACAGCTCCGAGGACTCTTCTGATGTGTATGTCTCTACTCTCTCTATCTCCCTCTTTCATTTTCGTCTGTAGGTGCAACCGTATAAATTGCTGACTGTTCATCTTCAACAATATCTGTGGATTATTTTCATTTTTAGTTCCCTTTTGTTGTATCGTGAAGTAAATAGATGTTTTTCCTTACCATGCTTGTTGATGTTGACTTAACTCCGGGTCTCTGTTTGTATTTCGTCTGCTTTACTGTTGTACGGACTTATGTTTCGTCGTTTTGTACTCTATTTTCTCGTTATTATTAGGAAAATGTTATAGATATATATACACACGCACAGCATTTTACTGTAGGTGAGTTTGAAAATGAATATTTCATGACTTTTAATATATATTTATATATATATAATTTTTTAAAATTTATTTATGGTGACAGACACATGAACCCGTTTGTTATTCTATTTAAATATATTTCTATTATTAGATCTTCATAAATTGTTAATTATAAATATTCTTGATTTTTTAATGCTGTTCTGAATGTCCTTGGTGCTTTAACGTTATTCACGCAAATTTCATGTTCAAAGTAAAAGTGAAGCGAAAGGCCTTTAAAACGACTTGCCGTTTCGTATTCTGTTATTTTTGTCGGATCTGACTTTTAACAACGGATGAAACTAAAAACGCTTCCTCCACGCGGCGGTGATTATATCGAATCACTTTGGATTTGTTTTCTACTCTAGTTTCACTGACACTTTGTTAACCATATTTCTGGCCATTAACAGTGTGAAGACTGCTGGAAGTGGATGTTTCCTCTGTCTGGAGACCGAGGATGTGGAAGCTGCCGTTTCTAGTGCAGTGTGCGCCGGAGCTGAGGCCGTAGGGGAGATTTGTGAGCAGGAAGGTGGCGCGTGCTGCGGCGGTGGGCGCGTGGGGAAGATTAAGGACCCCTATGGTTTCACTTGGCTTATCTGCAGCCCTGCTAAGAAGGGTACTGACGAGGCAGCTTAAAGACCGTCTGATCGGATAACACACCATGACTCTGATGCGCTAGCGATCTCCACCATTTCATAAACTCTCACTCACTCTTATCTCTATCTGTGTTTTGTTGTGTAGGGGCCCACATATCTGGTTTCTAGGGTTTTAGGCAGATGTAGGGAAGTAAGGACGAGTATTTGATACGATTCGTGATGATGTTATTGGACTAATTGACAAAACCCTTACTAGCAAGTGCTCTGATGGATATCTTTCCTTTTAGCTTTCTTAATCTTTCTTTACTCAATGCGCATGTGCTTGGTGTTCGTTTCAGTAAAGGGTATTTTCGTTATTTCAGTTTATTAATTGGTTACTTATAAATGGATATAAAGCCATATGGTTATAGTATTGCGTGGAATGGGATGTTCCTAGACGGTATAATTATTAGTTTATTGTCGGGTCTCGATCTTAGGATATATGGATCTTACCTAAAATGATATTTTATCATAGAGTAGGTTTTTCAAAATTATAGTTAGTTGTAAGTAATCTATTGGTTCGAGGTTAATGAGAACCGAGAGTAAGGTAAGTATATATTGGGCGGTGTTTTTAGTTGGTTCAAAAAAGGGTTATAAGAGAAAACATAGACCTTGACTTAGAATTGGAGGATATCAAATGGGACGGGGACACGTTTGGTTGCTTTCTTGGAACAGTAGACGAGAGATGCTTTTAATGGAGACATGTACTGGAGAGAGGTTAGAGCCAGTTAGGTTATTTGTGGTCCCCATGAAGATGGAGAGGGGGAGACTACTAGGCCGTTTTGAAACGCTAAGGTAATTACAAATTCCCCCGAGGACCTGCGGGAAGGTTAGATTTCATGGTTCTCGTGAAGTCTTGTTATATTTTATGTATTGTTTCTGCTCTGCTCTCTTCTTCTCTCTCCTCTCTCTCTCTCTCTCTCTTTAATCATCAGCTATGTTTAAGAAATGTGCTCAATAATACTATACATATATATATATATATATATATTTTTTGGTGTAGTTGTTTAAATCTGAAAGAGCACACCTCCGGAACTCCCACGTTATTGACATCGTCCTAGCTCATCGTTCTAGCTGTGTTAGAGGGGCTATTTTTTCTGATCACAACAACAATTTTAATGTTCTTATTCGCGATCTCTCATCGTCGTAGCTGGTAGATCTTCCGTGTGTTTAGTTACTAACATTTGTAGTCTTTGGCCCGTGACATTTCATATTTATCATGCGTATTGGCTGTAGCAATTCCAATTCATAATCTTAGTAGTAGCTCCTCTTCAAACAGAAAATTTCGGTATGTAGTAGGCCTTGATACGAATCCCTTGGCTTTGTGTACTCAAGCCTCAACCCTTGTGGGTTTGTCTCTTTGAATTAATTATTCGTGTGCAGACAGCACGCACTTCTAAAATAAGGCATGTTAATTCCAAATTTTATTAATAGAATTTGGAAAGTACAAGAAAAAGTGGGGATTGACATAACCTCTTTAAATTTACTAGCAAGCAACTGGCAACTGGATAGAAAATATAAAGGGAAAGTACAATTATAAAATGTAAAACGTCAATAAGGTAGTGCTATTATCTTTCCGAAAAAAAAACTCTCTCAATAGCTAATCAGGTGATATCTAAATAACTCAACCCGAAGAGGGGAAAGCCCCTACCCAGTACTTACTCTTAATTATAATTACGAACACCTTAATCAAAACAAAAAGGTAGAAAAGCTACCCTATTGTTAGATACAATACAAGAACTTTCTAAACCAATTTTCATTAAATACAATCCTTTTGAAATTCCTTTTGAGTAGTTGCTTTTTTTGGGCAAGTACTTTAAGTACTATATTATCAAAATAAAAATATGCCAATAAGATCCCTTGCCTATTTGGTGAGTTAGTCAACAATTGCTTTTTGCTCTTGCACATACTATTAAGCTTGCCCTGAACTGTCGAGTATCTTTGAAAAGAGATGTCATTCCATATACCCTAAGGAACAATTGATGTTAAGAGTCATTTTGTGAAAACTAGTGGTTCTCTTTCAACTTAACACATTTTTGATATTATAATGCTAACATGGTTTGAAACCTATAATAAAGTTGCAAATTGTGCACACTCAATGGAAAGGTTAGGTGAAGGAAAACCATGACACCAAGAATCATCCCTTGAAATACCATCCCCATCTTTGCCCCTAGATCTACTGCTATCCACATTAAGTTTAAAATAACCTGATTTTGGGCTAATGTAAGTAGTAGAGTGCACCACTATTTTCTTTAGTTTTTTAACTATAGAAAAATAAAAAAATTTCATCTCCCGAGATCTGCCTCCAATTGAGAGGAGTAGCACTCTTAAGGTTAATTAGAACCTTTTCTTTTTTTCCTTTTTCTTTTCTAATATACAAACTGAACCCAGTACCCACTCCTCCAAAACTCCTGCTTTAAAAACGAGCTTCTTTCTTATTTTTATTTTTTAAAAATTTATTAATTTTTGTTCCCTCATTCATCATCTTAACTACTAGATCCTTCGTTTCTAGTTAAGCAATTACTACAACTTTGATAATCTACTCGTGTTCTTTAATCATCTTAAGTACTAAATCTCCCGTGTTTGATTGTAGTCTATGGGTTGCAAAATTCAATTTGTAGTCCTCTTCAAACAGAAACTATTGGAAAGTATCAAACCTTCCATCTTGTAACCATTTTGATTGAATCAGTGCGCCAATTCAAACTATATATACGAGTTTTATCATTCTTAAGGTTGTGATGTATCCTCAATTGTATGTGTTTGAGGACAAGATTCAATCATTGTATTTTTCTGAAGAGGTACATTCAATCATATTGCTTGAATATCATTAAAACTATGAATCATAAATTTTTGCATGATGATTAACTCCGAATTTCTACATCTCTCTCTCTCTCTCTCTCTCTCTCTCTCAATCGTAAAAGCACCAATAAACAAAGCTTGGTATGAAAGGATAGTGATACTATCATGCTTGATCTTTCTGCGTGTCTTATTTTCTTTCTAATAACTTGAGTGTCCAGCTACTGTCCTCCAGGGATAAGAAACCTCTTTCAATGTCGTGGATTTTCTTAAACGTTTTTGCGTCTTTCGCGGAGGATGCAATGATTGTAATATGCGTCATTTTATTAAAACTCAACAATATAATTTTACAAGGAAAGTTAATTAAATACTTTGTCAAACTTTCTAAAATATAAAAAGACCCTTGAAATTTTAAAATATGTTTTTATTCAAACATTATTTGACTAATTTATAGAAATTCCTCTCGGTTCTCTCCACATATCAAGGGAATAGTTTTTTATGACCCAAGTAAAATCTTTCCTTCATAAATCTCTTTCCTTCCACTTTTCATAGTTTTGCCAAATAATGGGAAGGAATTTTTCCTCTCTGATTCCTTTCTTCCTCTTTCTTTCCAACAACCTAAACATAGTGTAAATATAACCTTTTAACTAGTCTTTTAACTTATTTTGCAAAATTCATTGAGCAAGTAAAGTTTTTTTCATTTTTCGTTTTTTCTCTTTAGTTGAGGGCGTATAAGAGCATTATCATCCAAAGTTCTCAACACAAGAATTGATGTCAACAAATGGGAAGGTGCCCTTGGCTAAGTTGGTTATTATTATAATTTTTTTACTTTAGTGTTATGTTAGTTTAAATTTACATATTGTAATTTTTGTAATTAATATAAACAAATGTTAAGGACTTTTGTAAAAAAATATATGAATAAAGTGAAGAGGTCTTTAAATTGTTGATGTCTCAGTTAAGGATTTTAAATAAGATTCTTATGAATAGGGATACTCTAAGTAAGTGTAAATCTTGTAATTAGGTGATTGGGGCTTGGTATGTAAAATTTAGGATGGTCGAGTAAGTTACCATATTAAGTCTAAAATTTACGACGAAATTAGAAATATTAGTAAAATTGATTCTGTGAGTTTTAATTTAAGAAAAAGTAAATAATTAAATATCATAATATTAAGTTATATATATTACTCATTATCTATTGAAAACGCGTAAAATAAGTTCTAATAATTAACAAATCAATAGAGATAAATTATATATTTACTAAAAATCATAAAATAATATAAATAATATTTAAAATTATTTATTTATACTATATATGTATTTACGTAGAGGTAAAAAATGAAAAATTACTTAAATTTCCTTGAATATACTAAAATAATACTAATTAATTAAGCAAAATTCATAAAAAATAAATAAAAATCAAGAAAATTATGGAAAAGAAAAGAATTATCTGGATTTTAGTCGCGGCATGCTAGGATTTAAAGAAATAAATTTAACCAATAAAATTAAGACAATTAAAAAGAAAAAAAAAAGAAAAGATAAGTGATAAATGGCACAAATTAATTCCATAACTCATCTAAACAACTTTATAAATTGAAAGAAAATCTAGTATTCATTTTTCTCAATCAAGAGTCTAGAAAAAAATAAGGAGAGGAGAGAAAAGAAAAAAAAGAGTAATTTTACAAAAAATAGATAAATTAGTGTGCAAAAAGGTCTTATAAAGTAAACGCATGTTTGATGACCACTTGGGGAGTAGCAGCTACTGCCACTTGATAATAGACCCGTTGGCTGGTGATGTCGACAAGGGTGGAGCCACCATTAGTGGCTGTAGGCCCTTTGATTGGTAAGTTCAAATTCTCATCCAGTTTTTGAATAATTTATTAAAAATATTAAATATGTATGGAAAGTTATGAAATTTGGTATTTTGGGATATTTTTGTATATAAATTTAATGAAAAATGTCAAATTGATAAATGTAGGTCTCATGATATACTATTATTAAGAAATCACTAAAATTGAGCTAGTTTTTTATTTTGATTTAAATGACCTTAATGATGTAGTTTTGATCTCATAATTTTTTTTCTAGACTATTTAGGATATATATGTTAGTGTTATAAAATTTTACTTCATTTTTAGGCCTTAAAATCATACATAAAAAGGTAATATTTGGACTTAATTTTTTTATTTAATGTTAATTTGGTGAAAATTTTAATTTATTATATAATTAGATATTTTTAGATGATAGTTGTTGATATATGATGGTATTTGTGGAGTTTGAGGTGTTGGATATATGTATTATGCATATTGTGTAATAAATATGTATAAAAGGAAATTAGGTAAAAGGATATATTTTAAGTCAATTTTGTGATTTAGGTTTAAATTGGTTTAAATTATGATTTAGGGTGTAATTAAATATCTTGGAATGTTAGTTGACGATGAGAGATGATAATTATAGTGTTGAAGATATTAGATGTATGCTTTTTGTATAATTTAAGTGGGAATAAGTAATATGTGAAATATGAAGATTAAATAAGTGGAAAATGTTATGTTAAATTGATAATATTGTAATAATAGGAGAATGTTATAAATTTGATTTGCAATATAAATTAAGGAATATATATATATATATAATGTAGGTTATTATCATATTAAGAGTAAATTTGGTAGTTAAATTAGGAGTAGGATATTCCGTATTGACCAAATATTAGTTAAGAGCTAGATATGAGGTTTAGAATATCCAAATATAGTTAGATGAATTTCATATATTAGTTCGGAAGGAATTCTTAGAGTGTATGAATCAAAAATTGTAATTAGCATCTAATTTAGTAACTAATTTAAAAATTGAATAAGAAACTAGTTTAGAAATAGCTTGGTTGTAGAAAATATAGAACTTGAATAATTGAGTAAGACTATAATCCTAAACTAAAACTATATTTATGCTTATAATTATTTGGATAGTGTAATAGAATTTCTTGAGTGGTATTATACTTTGATCGTTAATAGTAACTGGTATTAATATCTATATCTGTAGATTATAATCCTTTTCGTGAAAACAAACAGGATATAGAATTATTCTATACTTATTTAGAAGATTGTATTACTTTTCTTGAACGTTTTCATAAATTATATTGGTTACATAGAAGAGTAGAAAATATTCTGGATCATAACAATTAATAAAATATTCTAATATGTCAAAGGATTCTTTAGTATATTGGCTGGAAACTGGGACCAATCGGAAGAATAGGCGAGGATTTCGTAGGCCTCCCAAGTTCTCAGACACACAAAGCCATTTACTAAGAACAATAAAATAATAATAAATGTTTAATGTCTTAAAAGACTAAAGATAATAACAAAGAAGATCTAATTGAATATAATCAATTCTTAGAAAATATAGTAGAATTTTTATTTTATATAATTTGGGTGTATTCTTTATTTGGAGATATGTTTTATTTAGCAGATATATATTTTAGATAATAACCAATTCTCTTATAAAATCTAATATATACTCTTACAAAGTCTCTTTTATTAAACATATTTTCACTTGAAAGTTTGTGTTGGTATCAGAGCCACAGAGAGAGTATATAGTTAGTTTAAGTAAGTCTATATTTTCCTAGCGAGGCGATTTTCTTGGTGAAAATTTAAATCTTATATTTGCTAATCACTTAAGACGGATCTTTTGTGGAGAAATCTTAATATTATGATAAGCCTACTAAGGTTTGGCATAAATCCTGATTTGGTTTTAGGGTAGTAAAAATGTCATAAATTAGAAATTGCAATATTAGATTTAATTTAGTCTTGTGAATTAGATTTATAAGATTAGATAAATTAGTCTCTTTTGAAAATATGAATTTACTTAAAAGAATTATGTTCTCTTTTAGCTTTGCTCCTTCTGAACAATCAGAAGAATCTAAAACTTCTTATGATCAAATATACCAAATAGTTAAATGGAAAATTTTTGGGAAGAATAATTATGTGATAGCCATTGAAGAAAAAGATATCCCTGTTTTAGATGGCTTAACAATAATAAAACTTTTGAATACATATTCAATAAAAAAAAAATTCAAAAGAATGAAATTATATGCATCTAAGGTTAGTCCAAGTAGGAGCAAAACCTCTTACTAAACTAGGTCTAAATACTTCTGTTTTTATGGTCCTTAGAGATGCTAGATAATTGGTGTATGAAAGATCAATACATGCAACAATTGAAATTGGTCTTAGCAGTGGACTAATCCAATTTGAATGTCATCCAAATATTACTCTTGCTCTTAGAGATAAGACAATAATGAGCTCTTTAATTCTTTATATTAAAACCCATAATTACCGTATGATAGAAGGATCAATATTTATGGTTGTAATATATAGAATCTATTTCAAATGAATGAAAACTGCTTTTGGTTCCAAGGCATACAAAATAGATAAAAAGGGACAAACTCTTTTTATTCAAACAAACTTGACTAAAGTAAATGTCTTAGTCTCAAAAATGATTAAATCATCTTAAGTCAATTTGCCTAACCATTGGGAAGTAGAAAACCCACTTCCAAAACAACTAATATATAATACCGAACCGTCAAATGTGATTCAATACCTAGATGGTAAAGTCACCATTCAATTCAATAGAAGATCTTTTGATCAACCAAATATAACCTTAGAAATAAGATCGATGACATCTTCTTCTAGAAGGTTTGTAGATCTTCTAAGTCCTCCACCAATAATTTATACACCATTTCATACTCAATCCAATGACCAGTCAGATAGATAACCAAATATCTAGGATAACCCATCCTTTTCAGGAATTGTTCATAATAGGTCTGGTATAACCTAACCAGTTTACCAACCCAATGAACTAGAATATGGAGAACCTTAATTATCAGAAATAGGTGATCCAGAACTCAATGTCAAAGAAAAACCTTTCAAGCTAGATAGAATTTTTTAAAATAAAGAATTTAATTCACCCAAAAATGAAATAATTAGAAAATGGTACTTTGAAACATTTAATGAGGTAAAAATACAAATAAAAAATTAATATTATAATTTCATGAATAAAATTAGAACTTAGATATATTTCTTTGAATGGTTTGAAGAATATTATTTGAAACCAAAAAAATTAATATAATTAATAGATGTTTTAAATGGAAACTAAGTGATGGACAGATAGTAGAATCAAATCATCCACCACTTAGCAATATAAAAGCTATTCATAAAAATACTGAAATCACTCTCACTCCATTAAAAAACACAACAGAAGAAGAAAGCTCAAGAATAAAAAAAATAATAAGTTAAAATAATTTTACTAACCAACATTTACATACAATAAGAAAACAATTAAATAGAATAGAAGATACAATTAATATTGAGATTAATAAGATTAGTGAAAAACCCTTAAATAATAAAGCCAACAAAAAGCCAACAAAAATCCACCTTTATTTAAACCGTTTGAAATGCCCAAAAATCCTAGTAGCGAATTTTTAAAAGCCTTAGAAGATAGGAAAAGAATAGTAAAAAATAAAAGAATAAACTTCCTCTTCAAAACCAATAAATTTTTTAAATATAGATATGCTAACTTTAATTAAGAAGAGTATTGTCATTGATGATACACTTTTAGAAAAAATTAATGTTTTAGATGAAACAGATACTGAATCAATGAATGAAACAATGCCCAATATTTCTTTGAAGGATTTAAATATTAATAAATCAAATGATGAAGTTAACAAAATTAATTAGAAAGAACCTTAAAAGTTGTATTATCAGAGAGCAACACCTCATGATATACTAATTGAAGAAAAAAATGATAATTACCAAAATAAGTACTCTATAGGATCTATATATGAATGGAATATAGATGGTTACTCATAACAGAAAATTCTCAATGTCTTTAATCAAATGATAATGTTTTCAAATACTAATAAAACTGTTCCAAACGTTACTGATTACCAAGTAGCACTTCTTTTAATTTTTTATTTCACTGGACAATTAAAAGGATGATGGGATAATTATATCACTGAAGAACAAAGAATCAATATACTCACTTTGTGTAAAATTGATGAACATGGTAGGAGAATATTGGATGATAATAATGATCTAATTCAAGACATGGTCAATACTTTAATATTTTCAATAAGTCAACATTTCATAGGAGACATCTATTATATTAGGGATAAAACCTTAGATCTGTTATTTAATATGAAATGTAAATCCCTAGGAGAATTTAGACAATATAAAGATATCTTCTTTCAAAGAGTTTTCCTTAGAAATGATTGTAATAAACCCTTTTGGAAAGAGAAAATTTTTAGCTGGTTTATGAAAATTGATAAGTGAACAAGTTAGAAAGATGCTCAGGGAAGAAAATAATGGTGAAATTCCTTATGATAATTTGTCATATGGGGAATTAGCGTCATATGTTCATAAAATTGGAACCAATTTGTACAATACAATAAGATTATAAAAACAATTAAAAAATGAATAGCGCTTAAAACACCAAAGTTTTAGTGATTTTTATGCTCAGTATGACCCTTCTTTTGTCAATAAAAAATAAAAAAAAAAAAGAAATCTTCATATACTTCTTCAAGTTGTCCTCAATGTTCACATAAAAAATCTTGAAGAAATTTTAAGAAAAAATCCTTTAAAAAATTCAAAAGTGAAAAAAAAAAACTGTAAATAAAAAATATAAAAGGAAATCATACAAATAGTTAAGATGTTATAAATGTTAAAAAATTGGTTATATAGCAAAATTTTATAAAATAAATAACAAACTTAATGAATTAAATTTAGATGAACAAACAATGGAAAACATTTTACAAATATTCTATGATAATGAATCTTCTTTATCAGAAAACGATTGTGATGATGGAATTCAAGTCAATGACATAGACTCCACCTCATCTTCATCAACTGAAGAAAAAGATGAAATTAATGTTTTAACAAGGAAGAAGAAGAAATTCTTAGGAATATTAATCAACTGTCTAACGATAATGAAAAACTTGAATTCATCAAAGATTTTAAATCTAATTCAATTCTTATACTAAATTTACCATATAATCTTAATGAAATTCTTGAAAGAGGTAAAAGGAAACATAAAAAATTAATAACAATTAATTATCTCCAAAATGAAATTAATGTCTAAAAACAAGAGATAAAAGAATTGAAATTAATGCAAATAAAATTTCAAAAGAATCTTTTTGAACTAAATAAAAAAATAACAACTCAAGAAAACCCAGAAACTTCAAATGAGAAAAATCCAAAAGTTTTACCAATATTCAACAATATTGATTATTTAATGCATTTTGTTTAAATAACAACAAGAAAATGGCTAATAAATATTACAATCAGAATCAATAATGAATTCATTTTACAAACACCTGCATTATTTGATACTAGTATAGATTTAAATTACATTAGAGAAAGCTTAATTCCAACAAAATATTTTGAGAAAACTAGCCAGTCTCTAAGTTCTGCATCTGGTAGCAAATTATACATCAATTATAAATTATCCAATGCTGAAATATTAAAAGATAAAGCTTCCTATAAAACTTATTTTTTATTTGTAAAAAATTTAAATAAAAATGCCATCGTTAGAACTTCTTTTATAAATAAAATTCAACCATTTCTTATTAATAAAGATGGAATTAAAACACAATATTTCAAAAAAGAAATTATGTTCAAATTTATCACAAAACCACAAACTAAATATATAAACTAATTAAAAACCGATTCAATCTTTGAATTAAATTGTTTAATTTAATGTAAAGAAAATCACTTAATGTATTTGAAAAATGATCTTAAATTTAAAAGAATTGAAGATCAACTCAACAATGAAAATTTGAAAATAAAAATTTCTCAATTAGAATTAGAAATAAAAAATTCAATTTGCTCTACACTCCCAAATGCATTCTGGAATCATATATCGCATATTGTAGATTTACCATATGAAAATGATTTTAATGAAAAAAAATATTCCAACAAAAGCCAAACCATCCCAAACGAATAATGAAATCTTAAACCATTGTAAAAATGAAATAAAAAATTAATCAAAAAAATAAATCTCTATAAAGTTGTTTTTCTTTTTATGTTAATAAAAATGCAAAAATAGAAAGAGGCGTTCTAAGATTAGTAATCAATTATAAACTTCTTAATTCTACCCTTAAATGGATCAGGTATCTAATACCCAATACAAGAGATTTACTAAATAGGTTGAATAATGCCATAATATTTTTAAAATTCGATATAAAATCTGGATTTTGGCAGATCTAGATTAAGAAAAGTGATAAGTACAAAGCTGCTTTCATTATTCCTTTTGGTCAATTTGAATGAAATGTGATATCATTTGAATTAAAAAATGCTCCTTCTGAATTTCAAAGAATAATGAATGAAATTTTTTAATGATTTTGTCAGTTTCATAATAATCTATATAGATGATATTTTAATATTTTCATCTAATATAGATCAACATTTTAAGCATATAAAAATCTTCATTAATATAATAAAAAATAATAGCTTAGTTGTTTCACCTTCTAAGATTAGTCTTTTCTAAACTAAGATTAGATTCCTAGGTTTCAATATCCATAATGGAACAATAATTCCTATTCAAAGATTTATAGAGTTTACAGAAAAATTTCCTAATGAAATCAAATACAAGAATCAACTCCAAAGATTTTTAGGGAGCTTAAATTATGTTACAAATTTTTTCCCAAATCTTAATATAATGTATAAACCTTTATACCAAAGATTACAGAAAAACCCACCTTAATGGTCAAATGAACATATTAATATAATCAAATTAATCAAACAAAAAATCAAAGAAATTCCTTGTTTACATATTGCAAATACTTCTTTACCAAAAGTGGTAGCAACCGATGCTTCTGATATAGGATTTAGTGGAATTCTAAAACAAAAAAAAATAATAATAATAATAAATAATATTTTGTTCATTTTGTATTAAAAAATTGGAATGATTGTCAACGCAATTATTCTACAATCAAAAAGGAAATTTTAGCAATTGTCTTAACAATTTACAAATTCTAAGGAGATTTGTTAAATTGGAAATTTTTTTTACGAATTGATTGCAAAGCTGCTAAAATTTTTTTATTAAAAGATGTTCAAATATTGCATCCAAACAAATTTTTGCTAGATGGTAGTCAATTCTTTCTGTATTTGACTTTAAAATAGAGTATATTAATGGATCTTCCAATTCTCTTCCTGATTTTTTTACTTGTAAATTCTTGCAGGGAGATGCTTCCCAAGAAAGAAAAGGATAAAGGAAAAGAGAAAACTCCTTCAACCTCAAATAAAGGTTTGACTAATATCAAATCATGGTTAGATGTTTTTAAATCATCTAATGCTCCTTTAACAATCAAAGAGGAATCCTCTTCTAGAACCTCGAAACCAATATCATCAAATAATCAATCTATCTCCAATATTCAATCCAATGATGTTCTTTCAAAATTAGCAGATATGGAACCTACTCCTAGATTGCTTAAAGCAATTTCAATGGTTCTACAATCAAAAAATGAAATTCTAATGTTGCTTGAGATTCCTCAACAAATAGAAACTCAGTGAAAAAATTAGAATATTCAAAATTACAGAAGTAGCAACTTCTGCAATAATACCTTCAAATCGAAGGTCAAAATTTTTCATAAAACCTATTTCTACATATGTTTTCTCTGTAGAAGAAAACTTATCAAAAAATGACCTTTTGAATTTGCAAGAAAAATTTTTACAAAATATTTTTATTATGTACCATATGATGTTTACAAGCTAATCTAGTTTTATGAAAAGGTCTTGACTGAAACTGGATCAATAAGATTTAAACATTTTGAAAAAAAATGGATGATTAGCTATTCTATAGCCAGGATTTTGAGAATAATCAGTCTAAAAGAATGGTAAACTCATCCAACAACCTTAATAAAACTCAATATAGAACCTTTTTCAGTACAGCTAGGTCATTCGAACCACTTATAATTATTATGATTATAAGCAAGCTTAGTGGAATGTTTTCTATCAAATGAATCCAAAAAGGTCACATATTTGGTTAATATTTTTGATAATTGTTCTTTTGCAAACATTCCTAATTGGTTTACACACTAGTGGAAACAATTTGGTGTAGTTCTTGAAATCATTCATGAAAATGCCAAAGAAGGATTCAACACTTTCATGAAAGAATATAAACCAACATCTTATGAGAAAAATTTTCAAAAGGAGATATTATATTTTGTTCATATTGGAGTATCTTGGGTCATGGCATGGTGGTTCGATTAGAAACCCAATCGGACATCAAATACAACCAATTTAGTCAGAATATATAAAGTCAAATGGTGGGATAATTTCAAAATCTAGAATAGACTCGAAAAGCATTCAATTCTAAATTAGACAAAAAAAAATTCCTCCATACCGCAATCTAAGGCCTCAACCCCATAATATCATAATAGGGCATTTTTAATTTCTTCTCTAGCAAGTGTGAGTTCTCCAGATAAAATGAAGCAGATTCTGGAAATAACATTGGCAAATATCAACGAATCAACCTAGGGATCAAGTTTAGAATCGGACTCAACATCTCACCACAGTGGAAATACAAATGAAGATGATTGCTATGGAATGGATTTAGGAGATCTGTGAATATTGTAATGTAATTTTGCATTGTAAAATACAAATACAATACTTGTTTGTACATATGTACTACAGTGCACAATGTTGTCAGCATCCACTAATTGACATATTATTGTTTATACAGTATAATGTCTCAATAATTAATCATTTCCACAGTATCCTGTCGACTACAATGTTGCTGTTCATAACAGTAATTAGTAAGAATTTTCATTATAAAAGCAAACCTCCTTCATCATTTGGGGTCAAGTCGGAAAATGGACACATAACATCTTCTTCTCTCTCATCCTCTATATGCTCATCTCTTCTCTTCTCTCTCTCTCATCTCTTTTTCTTGCTCTTCCTCCATCCACATAGTATCTTCCCTACTTCCGATCTTGCTTCTAACAATCAATTTTCTTAATCAAGTACTTTCCCAAGAAGCATAATTGTTTGCTTCTCTTTGTTCTTGAGGTAGAGACATTACCTCAATATTTCCAAAAACTTTCCATATTTCTTTCCAATATATGCTCTTATATTTTGTACAAACCAATTTCAATTAATAAAATTTCAGTTTAATTAATTCTTCTTTTACATTACATCTCGTATGGGGAATCTCTAATCAATTTGGGTGTAATTCTACGAGATCTTATTTGTCTATTTAATTATCAGTTGAACAAAACCCCATAATTAGCCAGTATTACTGCCTTTAGAGGTTTTATATTTACATAAAACCTCACTAGTCTTGGCATTGCCGCCTGTAATGGTTCTATTTATACATTGCTTACATATTTATATCACAATCTGTTGTTGATATTTATGCTTATAATTATTTGGATAGTGCAATAGAATTTCTTGAGTGGTATTATACTTTGATTGTTAATAGTAACTAGTATTAATATCTATGTTTATAGATTATAATCATTTTCATGAAAACGAATAGGATATAGAATTGTTCTATACTTATTTACAAGATTGTATTACTTTTCTTGAACATTTTCATAGATTATATTGGTTACTTAGAAGAGTATAAAATATTCTGCATCATAATAATTAATAAAATATTCTAATATATCAAAGGATTCTTTAATATATTGGTTAGAAACTGGGATTGATTAGAAGAACATGCGAGGATTTCGTAAGCCTTTCGAGTTCTTAGACACACAAAGCCATTTACTAAGAACAATAAAATAATAATAAATGTTTAATGTCTCAAAAGACTAAAGATAATAATGGAGAAGATCTAATTGAATATAATCAATTCTTAAAAGACGTAGAAGAATTTTTATTTTATATAATTTGGGCGTATTATTTACTTGGAGATAGATTTTATTTAATAGATATATATTTTAGACAACAACCAATTCTCTTATAAAATCTAATGTATATTCTTACAAAGTCTCTCTTATTAAACATATTTTTACCTGGGGGTAAGGGTAATTATGGCAGTGGTGATAATGATAGCAATAGTTAAAGGTGGTGGTGGAGGCAGCGGCGACAGCGATAATGTGGTAGCTATGTGATGGTAACGGTGTTGGTGGTGATGATGATAGTGGTAGTGGTGGTGATTAGCTGCGACGGTAAGTGATGCAGTGATAATGACGGTAAGTGATGTAGCGGTGGTTGTGGCAATGGTGGTGGTGGTGGTAATGGTGGTAGTGGTAATTGTTAAATTGATATAAGGTTATTTTTTGAAAAAAATGTGAAATTTTATGAGGAATTGTGATTCTTTGGTTGAGTTAAGGAATTCTTATTAGTTGATTTTATGTAATAGGGATTTATAAAAAATTACGATTCAAAGACAAAAAACCAAGTGAACTCTGTAATAAGGAATAAGGGAGAAATTGAATTCCAATTCCCTTCAATTGAACAAGGCATTAATCTCTTTCTCCAAAAAGGAGAAAATGGAATTACATGACCATAGAAATTGTGCATAATAGAGAAAACACACGATGGGCCTCTAGGATATCAAATCCTACTTTAGAAATTCAAATCTTTATAGAATTTTACTCATGATATGGTAATGGGCAAGGATACTACACTATTAATTTCATATATGAAGAGGATCAAGTTAGCAAGGAAGGACTCAGGATTATTACTCTTTGTTTCTTCTAAAAATGTAAAAGATACCAAATTTAAAATATTGATGAAAAACACTTTAAGTGTGAAGGAAATTTATATGAAGCTATGTGTAGATAAACTAGGATGCAATGACAAAAATATTGATTGATTGTAGCACTTATTGTTACAACATAAATTGAAAGTCTTTTTATGGAGATTATGTTTGTTGTCTTTTCTTGTGTAAACCAAGTTACCTCTTATCCTACAGCTTTGTCCATGATGTTTGGATGATGAGGAAACATTAGATCATTCTTTTAGATTTTACTATTACATAAAAGAAGTTCTGTAGTAGCAGTACATTGACACGGATGTGCCTGTTGATTTGGTAAGTTGGCTTCAATAAAACACTTACTGCTCAAAGAAACACAAATGCTTGACTAGACCATACAAACGAATTACATTGCTTGTTTCGTATCGCAGCTAATTGATAGAGGTAAGCCGTTATTTCAACTTTCGAGGAAAAATGTAGCCGTTGAATGAGATAAAGAGGGTGAGCAAGTGTTTGTTGAAATCAAAGAATATCTCACAAATCCTCTTGTACTAGTCACTCTTACAACAGGGTGGCCTTTGATCCTTTATTTAACAATTCTTCTAGAATCGATGGGATGTGTACTAGGACAGAAAGATGAAACGGGGAGAAAAGAGCATCTTATATATTATTTGAGCAAAAAGTTTACAGAAGGCGAGCAAAAATACTCATAAGTGGAAAGGACGTGTTTTTCCCTGGTGTAGGTAATGTATAGGCTCAAGCAATACACTCTCTATTATTCAATGGAGTTGTTGACAAAACATAACCTGTTAAGGTATTTAGCGAAAAAGCTAACGTTGATTGGGAGAATATCAAAGTGGCAGATGTCACTCTCTAAGTTTGATATCAAGAATGTGAGTCAAAGATTAGTCAAGGGGCAGGCAATGGCTGATCAATTGGAAAAATACCTATTAGAAGATGAGGACAGGGGTTTAGAAGCACAGTTTCCCGATGAAAATGTGATGGTGGCAAATGAATGGAGTAGTGAGAAGTTGTGATGGAAAATGTATTTTTGATGGAGCAGCTGACATGTTTGGATGTAGAATAGAAGCAGTATTAGTGTCTCTTAAGGGTAATCATTAGCAAGATTAACATTTCCATATACCAACAACATAGCAAAATATGAAGCCTTCATTTTGGGGCTCAAAATGGCGCTAGATATAGGAATACGAGAATTGGAAGTATATGGAGATTCTTCTCTTAGAATTCTCCAAATCTTAGTGGAATATAAGATGAAGGACAAGAAATTGATATCTTACCACGAACATTTAAGCAAGCTAATTGAAAAATTCTAAGAGGTTTCATTCGCTTACATTCCAAGGATCCAGAATCAGTTTGCCAATGCATTGGCTACGTTAGCATCAATGGTGAAACTCATAGAAGCAATAGAAATTCAGCCCTTAAAGTGGAAGATAAATCAGCTTTTTGCCTTGCAATTGAAGAAAGGGAATCAAAAGAACCTTGGTATCACAATATCAAGAAGTTACTTCAAACTGGTGAATTTCCTAAAGATGCTGATCGAAAAGATAGAAAGACTTTAAGAAGATTGGCTACTCATTTCTCATTAAGTGGAGCTACATTGTACAAGAGATCATTAAATGCAACACTACTAAGGTGTATGGATGAAGAAGAAGCCTAGAAATTGATGAAAGAAGTGCATGAAGGAGTTTGTGGTCCTTACATGAATGGGCATATGCTAGCCAGAAAGATCATGAGAATGGGGTATTTTTTGATGACTATGGAATCGAATTGTATCAAGTACGTAAGGTACTATTACTTGTGCCAGGTATATGCTAATAAAATCAATGCTCCTCCCCAAGAATTACATGTGTTATCAGCTCCTTAGCCTTTCTAGATGTGAGGATTTGACATGATCGATCCAACTTCGCCAACAGCTTCAAACGAACATAGATTCATTTTAGACGTGATCGACTATTTTACCAAGTGGGTAGAAGCAGCATCGTATGTTACAGTGACCAAAGGAGTAGTGATTAAATTCCTGAAAAGAGATATTATTACAAGATACGGTGCACCTGAGTTTATTATTACAAACAACGGGGCAAATTTGAATAACAAGTTGATGGATGAATTGTGTAGCTAATTCAAGATCAATCATAGAAATTCAACTCCATATCAACCTCAAATGAATGGAGCAGGTGAAGCTACAAATAAGAACATCAAAAGAATCATCGAGAAGATGACGATCACTTATAAAAATTGGCATGAGATGCTTCCCTTTGCCCCCATGGCTTACAAAACCTCAGTTAGAACTTTTACTAGTGCAACCCCATATTCATTGGTGTATAGAACTGAAGCGGTACTACCGATGGAAGTAGAAATAGTTTCGTTCTGAGTATTGGCAGAAACTTAGCTCAATAAAGTAGAGTGGGTAGATAACAGAATGGAGAATTTGAATCTCTTACATGAGCGAAGACTTGCAACGATATGTCATGGTCAGTGCTACCAACAGTGAATGATCTAAGCTTTTAATAAGAAAGTACACCCAAGGTACTTCAAAGAGGGAGACTTGGTGTTGAAGAAAGTGTTACCGAATGCAAAAGACGCTAGGGCCAAGTTTGCTCCTAATTATGAAGGCCTTTATGTAGTGAAAAGGGTATTATCAAGAGGTACATTGGTGTTGACAAAGATGGATGGCCCAGAATTAAGGGGCATAGTGAATTCACATGCGGTTAAGTTGTATTATCCATGAAAATTGAGTTCAATAAAGATTTCAATTTTTCTTGAATAAGTTTATGGTTAATTTTTCATCGTTTATAAGTAAAGTTGATATCCATGAATGTTTTCAAATTTAGACAGTCATTAACCAACAAACACTTTGCCAATAAACCATGTTTCTTAGCCCCATCCACTTAAACCCTAAACACTTACCAATGAATATGAATCACTAAATGACATGAAATCGAATGTTCTTAATAATTTAATTTTGTTTCTTTCGAAAAGGGACTTATCATTCAAAAGTCATGAAGAGTGAAAACTGAAATTTAATATTGAGCAAAGCAAATTCAAAGCATGAGCATGGTCTAGTTACAAGACTTAAAAGGTTGGGAGATTTTAGGAGAAGAGAAGAAAAAAAAGAGGGGAAAGAAGAAGAAATCATAGTCATTTGGTAAAATTCTGTTGATTGAATGAGTGAATATCGGGAGTTGATATTTAGAAGAATTAAGTTAGATTTTGAAACCAAAACAAATCTCAAAGAGATCTATTCTCTTCGGATCAACCAAAACAAATCTCAAGGAGATCTATCCTCTTTGGGTAATCCATCAATAAAATAAAAGTAAGAATCTCGAAGAGATCTATTCTCTTCGGGTCACTAAAGTGAAATCAATTTTTGAAGAGATCTATCATCTTCGGATCATAAAACAAGTTTTTTGAAATATCGAAGAGATCTATCCTCTTCGAATTATCCACCAAACTAAAACAAGTTAATTTTACCTCTAATGGTTCTTGTCCTATCCGTTTAAGATAGGTTCCCTTGCAATTTTTGCTCTATCCTTCTAAGATAGACACCATTAAGCTCTATCCTTTTAAGATAGACTACCTTGAAATTTTTGCTCTATCTCTCCAAGATAGACACTATTAAGCCTTATCCTTCTAAAATAGCCCCCCTTGAAATTTTTACTCTATCCTTCCAAGATAGACACTATTAAGGATAGACCTCCTTAAAATTTTTGCTTTATCCTTCTAAGATAGACAACGTTAAGCCTTATCCTTTCAAGATAGGCCACCTTGAATTTTTTGCTCTATCCTTCTAAGATAGCTACCATTAAGCCCTATTCTTTTAAGATAGGTCTCCTAACCTTTTGCTCTGTTCTATCAAGATAGGCATTCATTTGCCCTGCCCTTTCAAGATGGGTAGTTTATTCTTTACATTAACCTTTTAAGTTGATATCATTCATCAAATAAGACACAGCTTAGTTGATCAGTTTAAAAGTAGGATTTTGCAAAAATGAGTATCTCTTTTGTTTTTGTAGTAAAGTTTTAATTGAACTTCACTACAAAGAGGGGTAGCTGTAGACATCTCATTTTTGCCAATTTTTTTTTTTATTTTGTTGATTGAGCCAAGTTAATGAAATAAAAATAAATAATAAAAAAATACAATAAAAAAGAAAAAAAAAAGAAAATTAAATAATAATAATAATAAATAAAATAAAAGAAGAAAATTAAATTAGGTCATAGTAAGTTGAGTTGTTAAATCAAATAACGAGATGGGCTAAATTAATTAATTTTTCTAATTAGATTAGAGAATTAGTGGGCTTAATTAGATTAGGTTGTGCCTGGAAAGAAAAGCTTGAGGTAATTAAGGTTTCTAGAAGTTAGGGTAAATTTTGGAAGAATTGTAATAAAATCTTTCGTATTTTTGATATGAAAGATTCAATTTTGAGCTTATAAATAATACGTTGGCTAGGGATTCGGAAAAAAAAATGTTTTTTTTAACTACACACACCCCATGCAACTCCACTTACCACCATACGCCGCCATGCGCCACTACACACATCATACGCACTAGCCACTCATCGTTGCACACCACTACAACCACCGCCGCATACACCAACCACATTGCCATTGATGCGCCGCAACCACCACGCCGCCTATAGTACCGCCATTGCTCGCCCATGTTACCATCTACAGCATTGCCGCTGCTGTCGCCAGAGCTACCGTCCAGATTACTGCCCGTACCATTGTTACTATCTCCTAGACCCATCATCCATACACGCCTTTGCTCTCGCTTAAGCTACCACCCAGATACTCACCATGCATGCCCAATCATTGTCTATTTGCTCGTTACTATCGCCCTTGCTATCGCCCGGTGTCGCCCATCATATCACCCTTGCTATTACCTAGTGTTGCCTATCATGTCGCCTTTGCTGTTGCCTACAGTATCGCCCGAGCCATTGCCTATCGTCGCCCTTGCTATTGCCCATAGTGTCACCTGAGCCATCGTCCAGGCGCTTGCCTGCGCACGCCTAGCTTACCGCCTATGCTTACCTACAGTGTCGCCCATATATGCTTAGATCATCGCCTAATACCGACGATCCGATAATAGGTAATTTTCTAGTTTTTATGTTATTATTTATTTATTATTTTATTTTATTTTTCTTATTTTAGTAATTTTTTATTAATTTGCTTCATTGATTATTTATTTTTATTATGTAATTAATTTTTTTTGTTTAACTGCAGGTTTTTGGGTTATTTATTTATTTTCTTGCGATTTTTTCTAGTTAAGTTAGGTCTTTTTTTTTTTTTGAAAAATCATTTTTTAATAAAAATATATTTTAGATACTTAGGTTTTTTTTTTAGGGAAAAATAAATAAAAAATATAAATTGAGTTTTTAAAAATGATTTAGTTAATTACAGTTTTTGTTTAATTTAGAAAATTTAGATTTTTTTAGGATTTTTTTTCTTAAAATAATAAATTGGTAAAAAGCATAAACCTAGCTTGGTTTTAAAATAAAAATAACCTATCCATTAAATATTTTATAAAAGAGAACTACGACTGGTTTGATCCCAATTAATGGATAAGTAAACACTTTCGGGACAACCGTTAAAAAATAAAAAAAAAAATCCTTTTTTCCCTCTTTTTTAGAAATTCATAATAAAAAAATAAAAAATCATTTTTAGGTACTTTTACTAAAAATTACAAAAACCCCATCAATTTCTTTTAATTTTCACATGGTAACTTAATCTTAATAGGTTAGCCCTCGAACTTTATTTTTTGGTTCAATTTTCTAAAAATAAATTTTTCTTTTTAATAATTTCTGCATATTAGTGGTCAAATTAGAGTTTTCCCACCTAAAAATCCTAATTTCATTTTTACCGGTTGGTGACTCCATTTTTTTTTTTTATAAAAAAGAAGAATAATTTTCTTTTCCTTAGTTTAATGTTGAGTAATCTATACTAAGCATGCTGAGCTTAATATAGGTTAAATTAAGGAAATCAAAATAGGGCTCAACATATAACTATCCACTAGGGTTACTTTATACGTATGAAAAAACACAAGGGGTATCCTTACAATAAAGCTACATAATATATACTAAAAGGGGTAAAAGAAACAAAGAATATTCAATACGAAAGAGAAAATAATTCTTTTGGAATATCATGCTAGAAGATACATGTTACTCATAGTTAGATTTTAGAAATATGGTACAGGTGGACAAAAACGAGAGAAGAATTTATAGTCAGGGTTGACTTAATCCGGATCAGGTCGAAGGCTCAATCAGTCTTTTTATAGAGAAGTCAGCATGAGCTGGAGTTGGATGTTTATGGTTAGCTTGAAGGCTCAACTCAATTAGTCTTAGGCTGTTTTATGGGATAGAGCATAGCTACTAAGCAGGAGCAAGTCTGACACACGTAAGGGTTAAGTAGTTAGGTCAGTAGGAGATTGGGTCAGGATAAGAATCTTCATCTTGGATATGGCTTTAAGACTGTATCCACTGAGTGAGTCCCTAGAGTCCTTTATCTCAGCTGTGGGTGATAGGGCTAAGGGGTTGATTTCTATCAGTTTGGATGAGAGTAAAAGAAGGGGTAGTCACACTAGCTCATGAAAGAGAAGTATATTTAATATCAAATGTATGATGACATGGCTACATATTATAAAGGGAATTTATACTTGAAAATTTAGGGCATCTTACTTGAAATGAAAAAGACAAAAAGGGGTATTGTTTAAAAGAAGTAATGTATAAGGAATAATAAAAGTTACAAATGAAAAATCAAAGTAAATAAGTGATTAATGCAGCAAATCCTTTCACATAGGTGTTGGATACCTAGCAAGTGATCACTGGAGGTGCTTTTGGCATAAATAAATGAATTTTATGGTTAGACTAGGGATTGTCGAGCAGAGGTGCTAAGTAAACTTAGGGGTCCTTCTGAGAGGATATGGGTTTGGATGTACGCTAAGGTTCTTAGCACCAATATTGTCGAGCTACTAGTTGGCATGGTCATGGCCGAGCAAACGTATGAAGGGACCGAGTAGTTTGTGGAGCATATTTTAAGTCGATACTTGATTATTGATAGACGAGAAGTTACCCAGCTTAGCATATAGATTTGGTTGGCAATAAGGATTAGCTCAGCCTCGATTGGAGTTGGCTAGAATAAAAGAATCCACTCCGTCGGTCCCTCAAGGCCTTGAGCTTAGGCTTAGGTTAAGGGTTCAATTGTTTGATTCCTGTCATAGATGCAGTTAAGGTTCAACTTATTACACTTGAATTTTCTTAGTATGCCTCTATGTGGTTTAAGAATCTTAACACAGCTAAAGTAAGAGATGGGAGACGAACTGTGAAGATGTAGGAAGAGATGAAGAGATTGTAGAGGGGTAGATTTGTGTTTGATCCTTTCCTATAAGACACATTTGCTAAGTTATAATAGCTTCGCTAAGGAAGTTGAATAATTGATGACTATGTTAGAGAATTTCAAATGTTGATGATTTGAGCTAATATGGATGAACCTAAGGCTCGCATAGTGTTGAGATTCATTGCCAAACTCAAATATGAGGTTCACAACATTATGGAAATATAGAGGTTCGATACACTAGAGGAGGCTATTAAGGTAGCATAGAGGGTTGAAAAGTAGAAGAGGAATGCCTCAAGTAGACTTAGGCTGAGTTTTTCTTAAGCTCCTGCTTTTTGTTAAACTACAAATGCTAAGACGAGGAGACTTAACCTAGTTGAGGAAAAACATAACCGACTTGATGATAGTCGAGTAGGCCAAAAGAGCTGAGCTTAGGATAGGTTGACCCCGAGAACATATGAGAAAGGACAGACCTCTGGATAAAAGATGAGCCATATGAAATGCTTCAAATGCTTAGGTTTTGGATACATAGCTGTCCAAATTGACGTGCCATTGTGCTTTGAGGAGATGTAGAGCTAAAGGAGGAGAAGAATGATGGAAGAGTTGAAGCTGAGGAGGAAGAGTATACCTATATCTACACTGACCATGGAGAAGTGATGATACTAGTACTGAGATAGGTGCTAAGCTCACTGTCGAGCATTGAAGATGGCTAAAGAGAAAATTTGTTCCACATTAAGTGTACCATTAAGGGATAGTTATGTACTATCATTGTGGATAGAGGGAGTTGTACTAATGTGGTTGCTCAATCCCTCGTGCAGAGGTTAGGACTACTAACCTTTAAGCACCTTCAACCTTACAAGCTATACTAGCTATACAATAAAGGTGTTCTGCATGTCATTGCACAAGTATTTGTACCTTTTAGTGTTGGGAATGTGTACAAAGACAAAGTGGTATGTGATGTCGTCCCCATGGGAGATTCACATTTATTACTAAGAAGACCATGGTTATTTGACCGACGTATTACTCACGATGAATATAAGAACACCTATGCCTTTATTAAGGAAGGAAAGAAGATCGTGTTGCAACCTATATCAATAACCCAGGTGAATGAAACACATAATCAGCTTACTTAAGCTAACAAGAAGAAAGCCTTAGTAAAGAGTTGTCAAAAGCTCCAAGCTGCTAAGAAGGTTGATGAGCCTATGTTTTTATTGGTTAGGAGATTGTTGGAGTTAAGAGATTTAGAAGATGTGCCTGATGAGATCTAAAGCTTGATTGTTGAATTTTTCGACCTGTTCCCTAAAGAGTTGCCTAATGGACTACCCCCAGTCAAGGCATAGAGCACTAATTGATTTATAGCTAGATGTAGCTTTACTAAACCAACCCACTTATAGAATGAATCTTGAGTAGGCTACTAAACTGAAAAGGTAAGAAAATGAACTAATAAAGCAAGGTTATGTAAGCAAGAGCATAAGCCCTTGTGCTATGCCAGCTCTACTCATTCCAAAGAAAGATGGTTCGTGGTACATGTGCATTGACAATAGTTCTATTAACCAAATTACTATCAAGTACGGACACCCAATGCCAAGTCTCGATGACATGTTAGATGGGCTTCATGATGCCAAGATATTCTTGAAGATTAACTTACGTAGTAGTTACCACCAAATTTGCATGAGACTTGGTGATGAGTAGAAAACTACATTCAAGATAGGCATGGTCTCTACAAGTGGTTAGTTATGCCACTTGGACTTACTGAGCACATTTATGTGGCTTATGAATCATGTGATGCATTCGTTGATCGAAAGATGTGTGGTCATATATTTTGACCAAATATTAGTGTACAATGCCAACCTAAACAGTCATGTTTAACATCTTTGAGCTATTTTTGACATTCTATGTTCTGAAAAGTTGTATGGGAACCTAAAGAAGTGTAAGTTTTGTCAAAGAAAAGTTGTCTTTCTTAGGTATGTAGTATCTAGTGATGGAATCCGAGTAGATGAGGAAAAGGTCCGAGCTATCTTGGAATGGTCAACACCTAAGAGTGTCATTAAAGTACGAAGTTTCCATAGCCTTGCTTTTTTCTATAGAAGATTCATAAAAAACTTCAATACAATTGTAAGCCCCTTAATAGAGCTTGTAGGTCTTAGTTAAGTAACCAAGAGTGAGGGCGAATTAGTTATCTATCAAATTTTAAGCAAATGTGATACTAGAAGAAAACTTATCCCCTTGATTACTTAATTTATTGGCTAGAAGATAAATGGATACACAAATATGAATAAAGTGCACATAAGTAAAGAGATGAGGGATAGAAAATCAGGCAAACGAATTATAGTGTTTTGGCATTATGCCTATTGCACTCTTCTAGCCTCACTATCGATGACCTGGTACACTTTCTAGAGTTGTTCCATTATCCACTTCAATCAAATAAATCAACTTTGAGATTACAATCAATATTCTTTACTCTAACTCACTTAGCCTTACTCTTAGGCTAGCAGTCAGAATTATAGAGATTAAAAATTTCTCTAAATCAATACTTATATCAAGAGTACAAAAACCAATGGGGAAAACAACAAAATGGTTCCTCAACAAATAAGAACTAAGAAAAGTATATAACTTCTTATTGATCTTCTGTTCTCAAAATAGGATAGTCGCAGCACTTTAGGATGATAGTGGATTTTATTTTTTCCTTTTTGCGTGTCTTTTCTATGAAGTTCTTGCCTCTTTCATATACTAGACTTTCCCACGGGTAGAGGCTTGATTTAAGGCAAGTCTTAAAAAAAATTATTCCGAGCTTTTGCTTTGTGAAAATACTTTGAGAATTATCTCCTTGTTAACCTTCCATATTAGTGAGATCCTTTCCATAGTACACGTATTGCAAAAGAGGTGAGATTTCCTTTCCTTTCTTTGAGTACTTCAATTATATATGTAAGGTAAACTTTTGCTATCAATATTTGAATCTTTTTATCCCAACAACTTGATCGAAATCTCCTTAAAGTTAAATAGCAAAACTTTTCAAACTTTGATAGATTTTATAACAAGAGAAGTTTGAATTTATCCCTATGGATTTTAATCTTACTTAGTGGAACATATTGAACATTTTAATCTTACCAAATATATTTAGTAAATGAAGCTGGGTCTTCTTTAATTCTTAATCGATGATTTTATATCTTCAACATATCTTCTGTTTCCGATTCTTATACTTTCTTATTAGTCCTCTAACTAATCTTTTGATAGATGTTGGAAGATTTTGTTCAAAATACTTAAGAAATTGATAAACAAATATAACAATATTTGAACCAAGTAATCATGCACATTACATCTTAGTATCATCCTTTTTGGTTATCATCTTTTATTATCATCAAAACATAATGAAGAGATTAACACTCTCCCCTATTTTGATGATAACAAAACCTACAAAAAGTAAAATATTCTCAAGACATAACACCATAATACTTGTAGCTAAACAATATAAGCAATATATTCAAAATATCATCCCTTTGTATCCTTCTCCCCCTTTTTGTTATTTGCAAAGGGGGGATAATAGCTCCCCTTGAATTTATGACAATTCTCAAAAACATAAATGATATCATAAAACTTATCATACAGGAGTGTAAACTCCAGTAGTCCTAATAGAAACATAAAAACACAGTCTAACTAAAAGGAAACAATAAGGGATAAACATAAAACTAAATATCATAGCAAAAGTTCAAATAACAATAGAAAATTTAAGGTTTCTTCTTGGGATAGGACTTATTAATCCTTTTAAGAGTTGATGGTTGATTAGACTTCCTAGGTAGATATGGAATATGTCCTGGAGGTGTTTGAAGTGGAGCAAAATTCCTTCAGGAGATGGATTGATAATAAGAACATTTTAAGTAGGAGCTAATTGAGGGGATGGATTGGACGCCTGTGCAGATGGTAGAGTAACATGAATTAGATGCTATTAAGTTTCTAGTGTAGGTTTAGGAATTTGTTTAGGGATTTTTGTGGCTTAAACAATGTTGGATGGAGACGATGGTATTAGTTGAATAGGTTGTTCTTCTTGAGGTAAATTTGGTTGTGAAGGTTATGAGTGTTGAGTTGAAGGATCCTTTGTAGTTGGGGTTTGAGTTAGCTTGTTAAACTAAGTTTTCATCAAATTCATGAAATTTGTAAATTTCTTGTCCATCAACCTCTTGCTTAGAAATTCTACTTCTAAAACTAACCTCGAAATTCTTTCCTTTATTTTGCCAACTGTCAGAGCTTTTTGATTCATCTTCTGATTTAGACATTCCTTTCCTTTTCTTTCCTTCATTAATTGAGAACTTTGCTCTAATTTTCAAATCAAACACCTTTCTTTTCTTTTCCTTAGGCTTAACTACTTTCTTGCTCGTAACTGTCCTTAGAATATGATGTACTGCTGACCAGCGGTCCTATTATTCGCGCGCACCTCCAAGGCCTCCAATCCTTCTCCTAAAGAATTCTCTCTTGGTAACCTACTAATGACAAAAAACTGTACATCAAAGAAAGGTAGTTGAACTCCCTGAACTCCCCATATTGTCATACATTGATTTGTACACTTAGTAGTGATGATGCCAACCATTCCCTTACCGAGGACTCTATACCGAGTACTCTGACCAACTATTGTCAAGAATTTCTTGCCAAGTGATGAGAGACTCACTTAAATGGCCGAATAGTTTTCTCTTGACATACTACCATCTTTCTCTTCCTGACACCTTTAGTACCGCAAAATTTTGACCCTTCCCACTTGCTGCGCTCAGAGAATATTCATACGGGACCAATGCTGCATTACTAACTGTTTACCTCATCTAACATTTAACTACTTTTCCATTTTTGGTTTGTTGTCCTTTTTATCCTTTTCTTATGTACCGGGAATCCCCTTTTTGTAAATACTTTCTTGTAATTTCTTTATTTGTAATGCTACCTCAGGGACTTACTATAAATAGTCCTTTTCTTTTGTAAGTCGGATATAACTTATATCTTAATACCAAATACTCTGTTTTTGTGAGACAATCTTCTCCAAGTCTATAACCCTTACACTCTTATCTAATCTGATCGAGTAGCTTAGGATTAGTGGCGGGTTGACCTTGACATCAACTAATGCGTCATATCAAGTGAGATGTCAACTCGTGTTGTGTTCATTGGGGAGTTACATCCTTCGAGCAGCTTTACGTCAGCTACTCTTGTTCGATTGTGGACCATTTCCTTCTAATTTTCTTTAATATCTTGAATGACCCATTTTAGTTCAATTCTATCTCGATAAGTCCTAGTAATAATTGAGCTCCTAGGTATACCATATATTCCTAGTATCAGAGCTTGAGGTTGAGACCGAGAGCTATGTAGTGTTAGTCTACTATGTCTGCTGTTCGAGATATTTGAGTGTAGAAAGCATTTGAATAAAGTGTCCTTACTAAAGCTTATATTAAGATTGTCAAACCCTAGTGTATAGGGAGAGATTTACGATATTGAGTGTGATGTTTATGGTCATGGTTAAGTTAGCCAACAAACACCACATACTACTAATGAATAGATACAAGATCTTGATGTTATTGTAACCAACTTAGCTGTCTCAATAAACAGGGTCTTAGAAGCTGGATTGCATGAAAGAGTTGTTGAGTAGGGTTGAGAGATGAGAGATAGGCTAAGCAAGCAGATGAACGAGTGAGCTCCGAAAGCCTTTCCTGTGGACCAAGCACCACCGCAACATGTCGATAGAGTCGTAAGAAGAAGGTTAGAGTTGGACAAAGTGGAAAAGTATGAAGAGGAAGAAGACCAATACGATGGGATGGATGGGCGTGAGTTTAGAGCGCCAAGAGGTGTCGAACATCTTAAAGTACAGATTCTGAGCTTCAATGGGTATAGTAGTGCTGATGACTACCTCAATTGGGAAGAGAAGATCGAAAAGATATTTGACTTCTACGATTATGAAGATGCTGTCCGCATTAGGGTGGCCATGTTAAAATTTTCTAGGTATGCAATAATGTGGTGGAAGAAGCTACAGAATGTTCAACTGAGGGCTCGATGTGAAGTCTACACATGGAATGAGATGAAGAGAGTTTTGAAAGGTAGGTTCGTTCTCAAACACTATGAACAAGACACTTTCTGACAACTCTAAGAATTGAAGCAAGGTAACAAATTCATAGAAAACTATTTTCAAGAGTTTCAATTACTCATGATATGGAGTGATGTCAATGAGCCTGAGACCCGAACTATAGCATGGTTCATCTTGGGACTCCAAGCTGAGATTGGTCATGTCATGGAATTGTAGAGCCTCATAACTTTGGATGAATCCATCCGTGTATCCCAGAGAGTTGAAAGGCAACGGCGGAACCAGGCTAGTCGAATGCTAAGTAATAGAACAACGATGTCGAGTAGGAATGGCCTACCGAGTAGAGCAGGGAGTAATAGGGCATCAAACAGATCTAAGGTTGAACATCGAGTTCACATGCTGAGCTAACTAGAGAGGACCGAGGTAAGAGAAAGACTGAGGAGCCTGAGATCTAAAGAGACCAGGGTCAGACCTTGGGACGAAAAGCCCAAGAAGTCAAATGTTTTAAGTGTCTTGGCTATGGATACGTGGTTAGTCAATATCTAAACCGCTGAGTCATGACCATCAAGGGAGATAAGCCCCAGTTTGAAGTAGAAAGTGCGAGTAAAGAAGAGGAAGAAGTAGCAACCGATCAGATGCTGGAAGAATTTAAGGAAGATCCAGGAGCTGAGATACCCCTCGAGGGCTAATCAATATCTATACCGCTGAGTCATGACCATCAGTGATCTCTCAATACTTTTGTAGATAATGAGAACGAGAAGAGAGAAAACCTCTTTCATATGAATTGCCAGGTGAATGGTAAGCTATGTGCTGTGATCATTAACGGGGGAGCTATACCAACATCATCGCACAAGGGGTAGTTAAGACCATGAAATTGGCAACTCTTCTATACTCGAAGCCATATAAGATTCACTAGCTGAACAAGAGAAGAGGATTACACATTTCTAAGTAAGTTGGAGTGCCAATTACTATTGGTGATAGGTATAGGGATGAGGTATTATGTGACTTCCTACCCATATGTGCATCCCACATATTACTCGGCTAATTGTGGCTATTTGACTTAAGGGTGTTACATGATGGGTATAAAAACACCTACATGTTTCAAAAGCATGGGAAGAAAGTTATATTGACATCGATGAGTCCTAGGGAAGTGCAAGAAGCCTAGGAAAAGGTTATGAGATCTCTGCAGTAGAAGTCCTTAGTGATTTCTTAAGCTTAGTTTACACGAGAGGTCAAACTTGAGGACTATGTACTCCTCTTGGTTAGGAGACTCCTAGAGGTCCGAGAACCTACCTACTGAAGTACTGCAACTACTTCAAGAATTTGCTGACCTCTTCCCATCTGAGATGCCAAAAGGATTACCTCCTTTGAGAGGAATTGAGCATTGCATCGATCTTCAACTTGGAGTAGCCCTACCAAATTGACCTGCCTATAGACTTAATCCTGAACAGGCAACCGACCTGAAAAAGCAAGTTAATGAATTAGTAGATTGTGGATATGTCTGTGAGAGCATGAACCTATGTGTCATCCCAGCCATGCTAGTACCAGAGAAAGATAGATAATAGAGGATGTGCATTAACAGCCATGCCATCAATAAGATTATAGTTAAGTATTGATGCTTGATCCCACAGTTGGATGACATGCTCGATGAGTTGCATGGTGTACGCATCTTTTCGAAAATAGATCTAAAGAGTGGCTATCATCAAATTTGAATGAGATCGGAAGATGAATGGAAAATAGCCTTTAAGACTTGGGATGGTCTATTTGTGTGGATGGTTATGCCATTTGGTTTAACTAACGCACCTAGTATATTTATGTGACTCATGAATCATGTGCTCCAAGCATTGATAGGAAAATGAGTTGAGGTTTATTTTGATGATATTTTGGCCTAAAGTGTTGACCTTCTCGTTCATATCGAACATTTGAGATTGGTGTTTAACATATTCCGTGCCAAGAAATTATTTGGTAACCTGAAGAAATGTTCGTTCTATCAGAGCGAGGTTGTATTCCTCAGATATGTCATTTCAGGGAGTAGAGTTCACGTTGATGAGGAAAAGGTCAGGGCTATTAATGAGTAGCCTATGCTAACAAGTGTAGCTAAAGTCAGGAGCATCTATGGCTTAACCTCGTTCTATCAAAGATTTATTTGGAACTTCAGCTCCATAACTACGCTGTTGACTAAATTGACTAAGAAGAATATTAAGTTTAAATGGACAGAAAAGGCTTAAAGGAGTCAGCATTGGTGCTGTACTTACGTAGGAGCATTGACACATTGCCTACTTCAGCGAAAAGCTTTGAGGTGCTGCCCTAAATTACTCAACCTATGACAAAGAGTTCTATGCCCTTGTCCATACACTCCAGAACTGGCAGCATTACCTGTTATTGAGAGAATTCATCATTTATTCTGATCATGAATCTCTCAAGCATCTTCACAGGTAGCAGAAGCTTTCTCGGCGTCACGCCAAATGAGTCGAGCTCCTAGAGAGACCTTTTGCTATGTCATCAGGTATAAGAAGGGAAGCACCAATACAGTAGCTGATGCGCTTTCTCATCATCATACCTTTATCATGACGTTACAAGCTAAAGTGCTTAGATTTGGCACTTTACCTGATCGATATAAGCATAACCCACATTTTGGGCCTTTAGTAGCCAAGTGCAGTGATAGGGGAGCTATGGACGAATTCTACTTGAGTGGGGGGTTCTTAATGAAGGTTAAGCAGATGTACGTATTGAATGGTTCTATAAGGGAGCTACTGGTTTAAAAAGCTCATGTCGGGGGTCTGGCTGGCCATTTTAGGGAAAAGAGGATGATTGAGATATTGAAGGAGTATTTTTACTGGCTTGGGATGATGAAGGATGTGCTCCAAATACTTAAGGGGTACAAGGTATGTAAGGATGCTAAAAGGAGGAGAGAGCCCTATGGAAAATATATGCCCCTGCCAATTCCCGAGTTACCATGGCTAGATATAAGCATAGATTTCATGCTCGGCCTTCCCTACACATTGAGAAGACATGATTTGATTATGGTGGTGGTCGATCGGTTTAGCAAGATGGGCCACTTCATTCCTTACCACAGGAATAATTATGCTTTATTCATCGCTAACCTCTTTTTATAGGAAATTGTGCGACTACATGAAGTACCGAGAAGTATTGTATTTGATCATGATTCGAAATTCACAAGCTTCTTTTGGAAAACCCTATGAAGGAAACTCGACACTAAGCTCCTGTTCAGTACCTCTTGCCACTCTTAGACAGACGGCTAAGCTGAAGTAGTTAATAGAACCGTCGATAGTCTCCTGGGTGCCATTGTTGAAAAGAACTCTCGTGATTGGGATTTATGCCTGTCCATCATTGAATTTGCTTACAATTACTCAACTTACAACTCTATTGGAACATCACCATTTGAGGTTGTTTATGGACTTAACTTGTACTTACCCTTGGACTTAGTTAATAGTTCGTCTATATAAGGGGAGAGTCAATCCAGCCTGCAACGTGCTAAGGAATTTCATAAGTTACACTAAAGAATTTCTAAGCAATTGACCAAAACTATGGCTCGACAAAAGGAAATGCGAAGTCTTGGAAAGAAATGAATCATTTATGCTCCTGGGGACCTTATTTAGATCCATCTTAGTAAAGAATGCTTCCCTAGCAAGAGGACGAACAAACTATCACCCAGAGTGGATGGACCCTACAGGATCCTAAGGTACCTTAATGATAATGCCTACGAGATTGAGCTACTCAAAGTTTTTAACGTATCTACCACATTCAACGTTGTCAACTTAACTCCATATGTGCCTGATGATGATGAAGGCCAAGATTTGAGGGTAAATCTTCAACAACCCCAGGAAACTGATCATTACTGGCTAGCAGTACCATTATTCGCGTACTCCTTCAAGGCCTCCAATCCCTTTCCTAAAGAATTCTCTCTCGATAACCTGCTGATAACGAGAAACTGTACATCAAAGAAAGGTGGTTAAATCCTTGAGCTCCCCATATTGTCATACGTTAATCTATATACTTGGTAGTGATGATGTTGACCATTCCCTTACCGACGACCTTATGCTGAGTACTCCAACCAACTATTACTGAGAATCTCTTGTCGAGTGATGAGAGACTTACTTAAACGGTCGAGTAATTTTCTCTCGGCATGCCACCATCTCTCTTTTCCCGACCCCTTTAGTACTGTAATATTTTGACCCTTCTCGCCTGCTATGCTTAGAGAATATTCGTACGAAACCAATACTACACTGCTAGTTGTCTACCTCATCTGACATTTAATTACTTTTCCATTTTTGGTTTGTTATCCTTTTTACTCTTTTCGTATGTACCAAGAATCCCCTTTTTGTAAATATTTTCTTGTAATTTCTTTGTTTGTAATGCTACCCTAGAGACTTACTATAAATAGTTTTTTTCTCTTGTAAGTAGGAGATAACTTACATTTTAATACCGAATACTCTGTTTTTGTGAGACAATCCTCTCCAAGTCCATACCCCTTACACTCTTATCTAATCTTACCAAGTAACTTAAGATTAGTGGTGAGTAGACCTTGACATTAACTTGTACATCATATCAAGTGAGGTATCAACTCGTGTTGTGTTCGTTGGTGAGTCACATCCTTCGAGCAACTTTACATCAGCTACTCTTGCTTAATTGTAGACCATTTCCCTCTAATTTTCTTCAATATCTCGAAGGACCCATTTCAGTTCAATTCTGCCCCGGTAAGTCCTAATGATAATTGAACTCCTAGGCACACTAGAATATCTTCACTACTTTCAAACTCTTCCTCTTCATCATCCTTTGATTCACTATCCGATTCTTCATCTGAATCCTCCCCCTCAAATAGAGACTTTGGTAATTTGTTCTTCTTATGCTTCTCATTGACATAAAAGGCCCAATCATCTGTGAACTAAATTCTATTCCTAACATTAATCCCCATGTAATCAATGTTGTATTCTCTTATAACCTTAATGGGAAATTACCTCATGGCAACATTAGAAATTTTGAATTTCTTAAACTTGAACAACTTCATTAGAAGATTTCCATAAGGTTTCTTTACTTTAGTAAAAAATGCATGCTTAATAATAAAATTTGCAACGTCAATGAGCATAGCAATGATAATTAGAGCATTTTCCCAGGAAATCGAAGTTGGACTCCCTTTCTTGGGTAAGATACAACTTATAACTAATTTATGTAACAACCTTATCAATAACCTACAATAAAGAAGAGATATTTCCCTAACCTCTCTTTTTCATTTACCATTTGTGATAATGTTAAATACCTTTTCGCTATGGTCATGGGCTGTTCATCATTATTCACATCAAGTAGAATAAAGCATTTGACAAAATCAGTCTTGGTAATTACACTTTCTTTTCCCAATACTACATGATTGAGCCTATCCCTTCTACTTAAGTCCAAATTTTCATAAAATTTTAAAATTACTTCTCCATAAACTATAGTGTCTACCATGCACAACTCTTTACACTTGATAACACACAAAAATTCATACCAATAAAATCCCTTGGAATGAAGTAATTGAAGTAGAAAAACATACAGTTCAATATAATCAAACTTCCTTTTCAAGGATATCGATTTTTAACTTACCTTTTTCTTTAAGCCCATGGGTTTAGAACGGAGGACACCAATGTCTTGTTCTTTCAACTTTTCTTCTGATTTATCATCTAATTTATCCTCTATTTTTCTTTTCTTTGTTTTCTTCTTCTTCTCTTTATCCTTTCCTTTCCATTTTTCCACATCCACAAACCCAATCAGTTCATCAAATGATCCCATCACTCCAACCACTAGTTTCTCAATCTCATCTCTGTTGAACTTCTTTTTGGGTTTCTTAGGTTCCTTTCCCTTCTTTCTAGGTTCCTTTGGTTTTGGCTTTAGGTGTAGCGTAAAGAGACTTGGTTTTCTCTAAATCAGATGATTCATTGGCTAGTTGATGGGGTTTGTCATGGTATGGTTTAGGTCTTTCATTGTCTTCTTTTTGGAGAGAATGCGAGAGGACTTTCTATTAGCCATAATGAGATGAAGGTTTTAAGAGAAGAAGATGGTGAAGGACAAGAATGAAGTGCTAGTTATATGAGGAGGGAGAATCCCTTTAACTGTCGGATATGGGAGAGAAAAAGAAAAACGAAAGTAAATAAGGAATGATGAGATTATTTCCATGCTTAAGAGAGATTGGTTAGAAGAATGGTAAGATATTAAATAACTCAACTACCGCTCATTTCCCTTTTCTAAAAAAATGCGAGGGAAATAAAAGAAAAGCACATGTAAAAAGAAAAGAGAAAAAATTAATATTTAAAAAATCATATAAGATTGCATATTCCAATTTCATTCCTACTAAATTCAAACTTTATTTTATTAAGGGTTTTGTAAATATGTCATCCAATTGATTATTTATTGAAACATATTCTATATTTATATCTCCTCCATTATTAATACGGTCTCTGATAAAATGATGTCTGACTTCAATATGTTTAGAGCAAGAGTGATGTACAGAATTTTTTGTTAAATTAATTGCACCAGTATTGTCACATTTGATGGGAATGTTATCTAATTTTATTCCATAGATAATTGTTGTTGAGGCCACAATATTTTAGCACAGCAATTTCCTATTGACATATATTCAGCTTCTACTATTGATAATGTCACCAAATTTTGTTTCTTAGAGGATCAAGAAACCAATTTATCAACTAGAAATTAACATGTTTTGGATATGCTTTTTCTATCAATTTTATAGCCTACATAATCTACATTAGAATATCCTATTAATTCAAGATTATTATTTTTATTAAGGTACCAAATTCTAAGATTACTTGTGTAAGATATATATTTAAATATTCATTTTACTACAGCTAAATGTAATTCAGTAGGTTCAGCTTGAAATCTAGCACACAAGCAAACACTGAAAATAATATCAAATCAAGAAGCTATTAAATACAATAAAGAACCAATTAAGCTTCTATAAAGCTTCTCACTTACCTTCTTACCTATTTCATTTGGTTCCAATCTTGCTGAGGCTAACATGGGAGTTGTAGCTCTCTTTGTATCTTCATATCTAAACTTTTTGAGGATTTGTTTGGTATATTTTTCTTGATGGATAAAAATTCCATCCTTGCTTTGTTTTATCTAAAGCCTGAGAAAGAAGTTTAATTCTCCCTTTAAGGACATTTCAAACTTGGCTAGCATCATCTTCGAGAAATCCTTGCAATATTGTTCACTATTAACATAAAAAATAATATCATCTACATAAATTTGAACAACAAGATAATCATCATCATAGTACTTGATGAATAGAGTAGCATCAACTTATCCACTTTTGAATCCATTTTTAATGAGAAATTTACTAAGTCCTTCATACCATACATGAGGTGCTTATTTTAGCCCATATAATGCCTTTTTTAACTTAAATACATAATCTTTTTTAAAAGGATCTTCAAACCCTAAGGGTTATTCAACAAGGACTTCTTCTTTTATATAACCATTCAAGAATGCACTTTTAACATCCATCTAAAATAACTTGAAACCTTTGAAACATGCAAATGCCAAAATTAATCTTATAGCTTCTAAACATACAATAGGCACATATGTCTCATCAAAGCCAATTCCTTCTTCTTATGAATATCCTTTTTGCAACAAGTCTAGCTTTATTTTTACTTATTTTTCCATGTTCATCCAATTTGTTTTTAAATACCCATTTTATGCCTATAATTGTCTTGTTATGTAATCTAGGAATAAGAGACCATACATAATTTCTCTAAATCTATGTGAGCTCTTTTTACATTGCATTTATCCAATTTACATTACATAAAGCTTCATCTACTGTACTTGGCTCTGTTTCAAATATTAATGCAAAATGGTTTTCAATATTTTGTAATCTTGCTTTGGTTTTAACTCAAGAATGTGTATCTCCAATAACTTGTCTTGGTAGATGATACAATTTATATCCTTAAGTCCTTTGAGGTTCAGTACTTACTTGGATGTCTTTTGATGTACCTTTTCATTTATCCTCTGATGGATTCTCTAATTAAGCTTTTTCAGTAGCTCTTGTTTTCTCAGTTTCACTCTTATGAGAAAAAGAATTCTTACTAGTGTTGTTTGGTTCATCATTTGATTCTTCGATCTTGGCTTCATGTGAATTTTACATTAATTGATTCCTTAATTGTTCAAGTAGCTTTATTGTATGCTCAAAATGCTTTGCTTCGTAAGGAATATCTTAGGAAGATTCTTTCATTTTCTTGTTCTTCGAATTTGCTTAAATTCTATTCGAGCTTCTTAATGTAACATTTTGAACTAAAAATATGGAAATACGAAATTGTGGGTTTTCTTCCTTTGTACATTTCATATGATGTTTTCTTAGTTAAAGGTTTTAAGTAAACTCTATTAAATATATAACAAGATGATGAAATGACTTCTTCCCAAAAATACTGTACTATCCCATTTCATTTAGTAGAGTTCTTGTTATTTCTTATATAGTTCTATTTTTATGTTCTATGACCCCATTCTATTACCATGTATATGGTGTTGAGAAATTGTGAGTGATTCCTTAGTCTTCGCAGAATCTAATGAAATCTTTATTCTTGCACTCTTGACCATGATCTATTCTAAGACTGATAATGGTATAGCATTTTTCATTTTGAACTTGTCTGGCAAACAGTAGCAATAATCTGTCCTTTATCGTTATCTCCAAATTTGACAAAACTTCTTCCTTCCATTTGATGTTTGTAAAGAGTGAGGCATCTCTTACCATTTAACAATAACACCTACTATCTAAATACCATGTTCCTTTGAGTTTAAATTCCTGCTCTTGTAATCACATAGAGACTGATTAATTTCTCTCGGTTACCTAAACAAGCTTAGGTACTCTAAAATTCAAGTTGGTTGTTTTAATGTTTTTATTTGATAATTACTAAGCTTATGATTTTTAAAGTAACAATATTTTCAATATGTCCTAATCTACTGCAAAGGAAACATCCATATAACTTGTTATATCTATATTTTACCTATTCCTTTTAGTTTGAGTATCTTCTGCCATACCTTTTAACAGAAACTCTAATAGGTCATCTAACGGCTCTATCTTGAATCAAATGATTTTGTTGTATTTCTTCAGCTTTATTTATTGAATTGTCTAGAACTTTCTTTCCTTTGATAAATGCCGTTGTTTTGTTTAATTTGAATTTTCTCCATATTCAAATCTTAGTCTTATCTTAGTTTTATCCAATCATTGTGAGGCAATAAGCATCTATAACTTTTATTACTTTCGTAGAATTTGTTAAATGTTGAGTCTATTGAATTAGAAAAATCATCAATCCTTAATCTCAAGTTACTTATCTCATCTTTTAATTCTCCATTATCTTTTTGTAAATTCTCATTTTCAGTAGGAAGGTTCTTGTTATCAATTTCTTGCACTTCTTTTCTAGTCTTAAGTGCATCTATTTCTTCTTTCAAGTGCTCATTTTCTTGAACTAGTTGATCCCTCTAGTTTTAGATCTTCTTTCTCTTTATTGGTTTTAGTCAGTTTTAGATAAGCCTCTTCTAGGGCTTTTAGCAGCTTTTTTATTTGTTTACATACACTTTCCGACATATCATCTTTGGAATGAAAACTTACCTCTAATAGTGTCATCAGACATAAGTTGGTTTCTTCTTCATCCTTGACTTATCTTCGGATTCATTATTTTATTTGTCTAAGTAGCTCCAAGTAGCCAACAACGACTTGTGCTTCTTCTTATATTTTTCCAGTTTCTTTATCAACACAGGACATTCTTATTTAATATGTTTAGGCTTTTAGCACTCATAACACACCACTTCTTTCTTTTCCTTGCTATCCTTTTTCAAGTCTTTCTCTTATAACTCTTAACTACATCGTTTTTTTTAAGAAGGTATATTATAATTTTTTTCTTGGATTTAGAGAAACCTTTTTTACGTTGTCATTTGATCATCTTATCTAATCTTCTTACAATAAGGACAACAACATCTTTGTCGGCACTTTCACTTTCTAATTCTAAACCAGCATCAATCTTTTAATCTTTAAAGGCTATCCTCCCCCCCCCCCCCCCCCCCCCCCCCCCCCCCCCTTTTTTTCATATCTTCTAATACAACTTTTAATTTAAGAAAATCTACTTTATATGCCATCAGTTTGCTCCTTAACTGTCTAAGTGTCAATCTTTTCATATTACATGCTTCTTTGATAGCAATTTTCTTTGCATCCATGCCTTAGGAACTACTCTCAACATCTTTCATACAAGGTTTGAATCTTCGATTTTCTTTTCGAGAGATGAAAGTTCATTCGTGATAGCAGTAAAATTGCTGAATGACTCTTTTATTTCTTCTCCAGGTAGTTTATAAAACTTTTCATAATACTGCATCAAAGAATTGATCCTTGTTTCTTTGATAGTAGTTGTGCCTTCATGTCTATCTTAACATGTCCCATATTTCCTTAACCGATCTGCAAGATGAAATTAAATAAAATTCAGATTGAGCTATTGTAGATAAAAGAAGATTTTTGACTCTAGATTTTAGCTCTACTTTCACAATGTCGCCTTCAGTAGTTATACTCTCAAGAAGTCTTGCATCTCCATTTTCAATTATTTACCATGCTTGATAATTATATGCCTTAATATATGTCTCCATCCTAAACTTCCAATAAGAAAAGTTAATGCCGTAAAAAAAAGAAAAAAAAAAGAGCCTTTCTAGGTCATATGGTAGAACCACTGATTCCACTACCTTTAGCTTTAACCTTTGAACTCTAATGATACTTAAGCTAGGCTTTGATACTAAATGCAAGTCCTAATTAAGTAACCAAGAGGGGACAGGGGTGAATTGGTTATCTATCAAATTTTAAACAAACATGATACTAAAAGAAAACTTATCTACTTAATTACTTAATTTATTGTTTAAAAGATAAATAGATAAACAAATATAAATAAAGTGCACAAAAGTAAAGAGATAAGGGATAGAAAATTAGGTAAATGAATTATAGTACTTCGGCCTTATGCCTATTGCACTCTCTTAACCTCACTGCCAGAGACCTAGTTCACTTTCCAAAGTCATTCCATTATCCACTTCAATCAAACAAATCAACTTGAGAGATTACAATCAATATTCTCTACTCTAACTCACTTAGCCTTACTCTTAGGTTAACACTTAGAATTACAAAGATTAAAAACCTCTCCAAATCAATACTTATATCAAGAGTACAAAAATAAATGAGGAAAATAACAAAATGGTTCCTTGACAAATAAGAGCTAATATAAAGAAAAGTATGTAAGCTTCTAATAGATCTTCTGTTCTCAAAATAGGATATTCGTAGCACTTTAAGATGATAGTAGATTTTCTTTTTCATTTTTAACATATCTTTTCTATGAAGATCTTGCCTCCTATAAAAACTGGAAGTTCCAATAGCTAGAAGCTTGATTTAAGGCAAGTCTTAAAAGAAATTATTTTTAGTTTTTTCTTTGTAAAAATACTTTGCGAATTATCTTCTTGTTGACCTTCCATATTTGTGAGATCCTTTACATAATATACGTGCTACAAAAGATGTGAGATTTCCTTTCCTTTCTCTGAGTACTTCGATTATATATGTAAGGAAAACTTATGCTATCAATATTTGAATCTTTTTTATCTCTAATAGCTTGATCGAAATCTCCTTAAAGTTAAATAGCAAAACTTTCCAAACTTTGATAGATTTTATAACAAGAGAAGTTTGAATTTATCCTTGCAGATTTTAATCTTACTTAGTGGAATATATTGAACATATTTCCAAAATATATTCAGTAAATGAAGCTAGGTTTTCTTTAATTCTTAATCGATGATTCTTATATCTTAAACATATTTCCTATTTCTAGTTCTCATTCAATCTGATTAGTCATTTGACTAATCTTTTGATAGATCTTATAAGACTGTTCAAAATACCTAAGAAATTGATAAACAAATATATAAATATTTGATCAAAGTATCTCAATATCATCCCTTTTTGTTATCATCAAAACATAATAAAGAGATTAATAGAGTTGACAAAGTTGAGTAATGGATTTCAATGGAATAACTGAGCTGAGATGAGCTTTAAGGAGATCAAGGAAAAGCTTAGTATTGCCCTTGTCTCAGTTCTGTTAGATTTTGATAAGCCATTTGAATTGGAATGTGACACATCAAACGTTAGCATTGGTGCAATCCTGATGCAGGAATGTTGACTAGTTGCTTATCATAGTGAAAAGCTTAGTTATGCTATACTGAACTACCCCGTGTAGTACTCTCTTTTTCGAGCTCTTACTATTTAGCAATACTATCTATTACCTTGAGAGTTTGTGATTAATACAGACCATGAGTCCTTGAAACAACTTTGTAGTTAGAGCAAACTTTCAAAAAAATAAGTAAAGTGGTTAGAATTTATGGAAGGTTTTTCTTACGTGATTCGATATAAGAAAGGTAGTGCCAATATGGTCACAAATGCTTTATCTCATCTGTAGACTTTCCTAACCACTCTACAGATAAAGTTATTAGGATTTTCTCTTATCATAGAGTAATATGGTCAAGACTTACATTTTGGTCCTATTCTTGAGAAGTGTAGAAAAGAAGCCGCTGTGGGAGGATATTACCTTAAGGATGGTTATCTATTTAAGGAAAGAAGGCTATGCATATCAATTTGTTCTACATGCGAGTAGCTAGTTAGGGAAACTCATAGTGGAGGATTATTTGGTCACTTTGGGGAGACCAAAATAGATGAACGATTGAAAGAAAATTTTTATTAGCCTGGTTTAGCTAAGGATGTTTACAAGGTGGTTGGAAGTTTTGACGTATGTAAACAAGTAAAAGGAAAGAGAGAGTCACATGGAGAGTATATGCTATTACCTATATCGACTTCATCTTAGGCCAACCCTAGCATGGAATTTGTCTTAGGGTTGCCTTGGACATCTAAAAGAAAAGATTCAATCTTTGTTATAGTTGACCACTTAGCAAAATGGTATACCTCATCCTGTGTCATTGAACTAACGATGCTTCATATATTGTTGATTTGTTTTTGTAGGAAGTTGTTTAACTGCATGGAATGCCGAAAACCATCAGCTCGAATTGAGATACAAAATTCCTTAGCTATTTTTAGAAGACCCTTGTAAGACTTGGAACTAAACTTATGTTCAACTCTAGTAGCCACACTTACACTGATGGCTAGACTGAAGTGGTGAATAGGACATTGGGCAATATACTCTGAGCTATCGTAGGAAAGAACTTGAGAGACTGGGGTGAGTGTCTACTAGTTATGGAGTTTGTATACAACCGAAATGTCTATAGTACCATTGAGAAGACTCCTTTTGAAGTTATCTATGGCCTAAACCTCACTATTCCCTTAGATTTGATTAGAACCTTCACAGTTGATGAAGATAGTGAATCTAGAGTTGATGGAACCCAAGGATTACAGGAGGTACACCAGTTTATAGAAAAGAAGATCACTAAGTTCAATAAAAAACAACAAGAGATTGGGATGTCAAACTATTTCTTTCAAGCTAAGCAACTTAGTATGGATTCACCTCAACCAAGAAAGATTTTTGTACTTGAGACAAAGCATGCTATCTCCATAGGCTGATGGTCCATTAAAAGTTCTAAAGAAGATCAACTACAACGCCTACCAGATTAAATTGCCCAAAAGCTATGGTGTTTCATCCACCTTTATTGTAGCCGATCTAATCCCTTATTAAGTTGAAGATGTAATAGAAGAGACCAGAAGAGAGTAACCACCAAAAGAAGCCCCTTTTGATTTGAAGACAAATCTTTCTATACCCTAGGCCGATGATAGGAATCAACTACCCAAACCAATCACTATAAGCCAAGTAAGAAGACTATCAGGACTCACTCGATACATCTTAGCTTGAGAATTACTAAGAGGAGAGGATTCCATCATTGAGCCAACTGAGTTGCTAAGTAGATCTACTGACTTGTTGAGTAACTGCATCCATTACTAAACTCTGGTAAGGTTCAACATAGTTTTTGAGCGTCTATCTAATCTGAGTCGACAACCTTCTAATATGACGAGTTATCAAGCATCTTTAAGAGCTTGAGCTCTAATCTAAACTAGTCCAAGTTGGCCCTAACCATTGACTCTTTTCTGACTTCATCTAAATTGTATTTTACTAATGCCAAGACACCTTAGGGATTCCTTCAACAAGAGTAGCTACGCTCAAGACCACCATCCACCATTTGACACATGTCATCTAACACATTATTCTAGAATGATCCTTTACAAAACCTTAGAAATAAAAACTTTGTAAGGTAATATCCTAGAGGATTTCTATTGAACTAGATGGGTAATATCTATTAGTAACTCTAAAAGTTATTTACACCTACACGTTAGCATCCCAAGAAACTCTATTTCTTAAGAAACTTTGTACTTTATTCATAAGTTTCTTTATTACAGTTTCTTCATACATTTTAATGTTTTATGGTCCCATACTATTCTTACTTTTTCAACCACTACTTTCAAAATTTTGTAAAGACAAATTTAGTATTAACAAATATTATATTTATATAATGAAATAAATATTATTAATATTTATTATATTAATAGCAAATATTAGTTCACATAATAAATATTATATTTGTACACTTATAATACATGAATTATTATTTAAAAAATCTTATTTAATTAAATTTAGATGTTAACGATCTAATGATATTCTCAAAATAGGCAATGGTACAATGACAATAAACTAATTGAAAAATTAGAGAAATTGAAGTACATATAAATCGGAGAAAAGTGAGTATGAAAAGCTAATAATTTCAAAAGACCAACCATTTTACATTAACTAGTAGGCCTAAAACGCTGCCAAATGTATTCAATCAAGTCATTCTAAAGTTGACAATGCTTTACCCTATTACGAAGCCGAATATTGTTTTGGATGTACATTACATAATTTAAAATATAATTATGGGAGATATGAGGTGTCGGATCATTAGTTTCATTGGATTCATAATTTAGAACTTTGAAATTGAAGTTATAGTTATCCCTTTCATTCTCAACAATTATATTATGTAGAATTATGTATGCTGTCATAATTTTCCTTATATCCTTTTGATCCCAAAAGCATGATAACCCACAAACTATATGAAAACAAGATTGTAACACTGCAAATCAAATGCTCGTTCAATATCCTTTTACATCCTCCTTGGTGCTTAGTGAATAGTTGCTCATTTGGACCACGTGCATATGAAATTAATTTGACAAACATTAACCACTCTAGATATATACCATTCATGAGATAATATCATGTATTGTAGTTTTGCCCGTTAACAATATAGTACAATGGTGGAGCTTGTCCCTCTAAAATGTTATCAAAAAGTGGTGAATGTTCTAACACATTAATATCATTATTAGATCTTACGATACCAAAAAATACATGCCATATCCAAGTGTTATATGAAGTGATGGCTTCAAGCATGATTTTTAGAGAACTATGATCATCTTGAGTATACATGCCTTGTCATGTAACTAAACAATTCTTCCACTCCCACTGCATATATTCAATAATTCCTAACATGCCTAGAAATCCATGTGACTTTGCAAAATTTAGTAAGTGCTCAATATCAACAAGAGTAGGCCTATATAAGTACTCATCACTGAAATAAATAATGATAACTTCAACAAATTTCTTGACACATTGTAAAATTGTACATCCAGCCATACTTAAGTAGTCATCTAAAGCATCTCCTACTACTCCATGTACCAATATTAGGATAGTTATTATGTACTTTTATAGTGATGATGCCCTAAGTTTAGTAGCAACATCCTTCTTTTGTTTAAAATACGAAGAGTAATCTTGAAGTGCTTGAACAACGAGGAGGAATAGATCTTTCCTCATTTGGAATCTTTGTCAAAATTGCTCATCGGTATATACCAGGTTGTTTGAGAAGTAGTTATATATAAACAATTGTGTCCTTCAACTCAACCTCTATTCATATACTTTCTCTTTTGTCTTTTCTTAGAAGAGCTCTTGAAAATTTTGGGGAGCATTTCATATAAGGAATTAACCAACAATATGTGTTTGCTCTCCCGAAAAAATAATTCTTTGGGCATTTCAATAGCTATACTTTCCATCTCGGAACTGAAGCTACTTCTTGATATGATTATATGAGAAAGTAAAGAATGGAGTTGATTTGAATGGACATAAAAATAGGTAGGTCACATTGAAGTATGTGTTTACATGTGTCTATATATAGAACCTTATCTATTACTTTTGCAATAGCTACTTTTGTAACGGCTACTTCTGTAATGATTATTTTACAATGACTATAACGGCTACTTTAATACTGGTTACTTTTGTAATGATTACTTTTAAAACTAATTTTTATTTTGAATTGATTTGAGTGGAAAATACCTTTACAATGCATAAAATTTTTAAATTAGGATAGGTAACAAATATTCTTAACAGCTATTACTTTTTTCCCCCCATTAAAAAAGTCATAGCTAATTCTTTCACAACAACTTTTCATTACCAAATAGTAGAAATTATACAACAGCTAAAATAAGTTTCTCGACATATTCAAATTTTATGTAGATAATGATAAATTCTAATAGTATAACCTAATATAGGTGGTGGTTCGATATAAAACTACTTGTGTTTTTTTTTTTTTCATCAATATTTGTTTGTGCATCTGCTCAGTCCATTGCTTTAATATTTCATCCATTGAGGATGTATTAGCAAAAATTACTTATTTCTCCTACTCGAGCTACTTTAGGTGTTCCTTCTAATTCTGAACTTTAGTAAATTTACATAATACCTCAACATCGCCTTGATCTATGCTGCTTGAATGCTCCAATTTCTGAATTATTCTTTTCATTGCCTCACTATTTTTTGACTTCTCTTTCCCCTTCCTTTTGGCTACTGCTCTATCAATGGGATGTTTGACTTATTCAATGACCCCATCATTTATCAGCACATTATTTGCATAAAAGTTTGCATATGCTCCATCTTTATCTAGCTTAGTCTACTTCTTTTGATTTTATAATGCTACAAAACCTAGAACGCTACAGCCTACCATGTATCTCTAGTTTCTACTGATACATCAAGTATAAACCCTTTATGAGCTCCTAGAATCACCTTTAGGGAAATCATACCCAAATTTAAGACCACTAGAAAAACTTATCTGATTGAACCCAAATTTTATAACTAGGTTAAAAAAGTTAGTTAAAGCGTTCCAATAAAGCTAGATTTTAAAAATAATATCCTAAAAATATAATTTTAGTCTTAGAAGTATAATTATCAATATAGTATAAAACTTATTGGAACCCTCAAAAAATACAATGACATTTTAGAGGTAAGTTATGTACACTATAAAAGTAAATAGTATTGCATGAAATACTATATTAATATATATATTTATAAATATACTCAGTATAAAAAATAATTAAACCAGTAAATTAACTTAAAAACCTATATATATATATATATAATAAGCAATAAATTCACAAAAAAATAAAAAATAAATCTTAAAAATAAAGATATGATAGAAACATGATTATATGCATATAATTACTTATTACGTGTATGATATATATAAAATATATACCTATATGTTAATAAAACTATTAAATATTAATATATTATATATAAAAACACCAAAATGCATCAAATCTTGTCCAAAACTCATCCAATCAATTGGGAATTGTTGGGTTTAGGCATGGTAGCTCGAAAATCATCCAAAATGATTAATCAAAAGCAAATTAAAGATAAAAAGACACCTCCTACTTGTTATTTTCTTAAAATAATAACTAAATAAATAAAAAAATTACTTAATACTTATGAAAATTACAAACCAACCTAAACCACTATAAATAGGACTCCTAGGATTAGATTATATATTTTAGACACTTAGGGTACTTGAGGAAAAATTAAAAGAAAATTGGAAAAAAAAAAAAGAAAAACAAAGGAGAAAGCTACACCTATTACTTTCCCAACCTAATTGATCACCTGACAGTAAACTGCGCTAACCACTACCAATCAACCACATGCACCACCTTGTCAATACACCCCCTCCAACCATCAATCATTGGAGCTTCGGCAAACTTAAGTTCTAAAAATCTACCTTATCTTTCCCTATTTTTTTAAAATATTAAATTAATTAGGAAAATATGAAAAGAAAATTATTCCTAGGTTATTTTAGATGTAATTTTATGTTCTAATTTTATTTTTGCAAAATTATGAATATTTTATATATTTACTTAACAAATGCACTTCATCCAAATTTTCAAATTTAAAATAAATATATTAAATTATGTTATTTTGAGTTCACAATTTTTTCTATAGAATACATATTACATCTAGTTTATTGCTATATAGCTTGATTTTTATTTTATATATTTTTAGTATTTATTGCATTTTTAAGCCTTAAAAATGGCTAAAAATAGGATAATTTGTTAAATAAATTGAATGAAATTAAGATCTAATTAATTCTAGATGTTTGTAATGATGTTAGGATTGGTTGGAATTAATTTGGTATAAAAAATCACATTATTTGCCTAATTAATCATGATTTAGTGAAAAATATATAATTTTACATATATAAGCGATAAACTCAATTGTATAAAACAAGCTGCTAGTTGAATTCCATATATATATATATATATATATTGAGCCTAGAGAAATTTTCATGAAATTATTTGGTGATCCTAACTATTTATTATAAGTTTTCCTAGTTAAATGACTTAAATTAGTGATGAGGACATGTATTTAGCAATAATATATAAAAATATGTTAATTATTCGATTAAATTACAATTCAACATACTTTGATTAGATAGGATTACTTATTATTTTCTAGTATTTCACAATATTGTCTACATCGGGTTATGAAATATACATACTAGAAATAAATAATATATGATTTATCACATTTCAACTTAAAATTATGTAAAAATATATGTTATTTATATACTACAAAATTGATATGATATAACTTATTATATGGCTATACCTATATACTAGGATTAGAAATATCATTTAAGAATTATCTTTTGAATAAAACTTGTCACACGTATCGTTGAGTTCAAACGAACCCAACAATATCGACTTTATTAAAATTGAGTAATTTTAGATGATTTAATATAACCTATATAGTAAAATATAATACTTAAAGTATATATGTGTATATATATGTATATATGTATGTATGTATGTATGTGTGTGTATCTCTCTCTCTATTTATACTTTAGAAGTTTATATATATATATATATATATATATATAAAATAGATAGGGTGTGTGTGTGTATGTGTAAATATGCATACATGACCCTATATAAAGATAAGATACCCATATAGTAATGAAGGAGTAACAAGCTTACAACATACCTTAAGTATATGTACCATGTGTATATATCTATAAATATACATATAAGCAACTCTATTAATAACTATATAAATAATATTCCTACCAATTATTATAATAATATGAAAAACTAGATAAAATCTTAACTGAATCTAAGTATTGGTATATATAGAATTTCTAAGTGAAGGGAATACTGACGTTCCAGACTTGTTAGAGTGAGCCACAATATAAGTAAGTGGGATTTGTGAAAACTGAAGTATATGCTCACTTGTGATTGTAAGTAGTTAATTATGCGTATGCCATGCCTATATTTAGTTACTAAAATGCTTATAAGTAGCTGACCTAAATGCTTTGTTGTGTTGGTTGACCTTATTTAGTGTGATATGAATTGGTTGATCACCCCTTCTTAAACTAATTGAAATAAACTATAAACAAATATGTATTGCATCCCATTAGGGGTTGATTAGGTTTCTCTGACTAAATTTGAATGCTTGCAATGAGGTTGTAGTGAACTAGCCTTTCCTCACCCTTGGTCGAATCAAGTGATAGGAGAGGAGGTTATGATGAGAATGGGGGCATTAGGTTCGAAGGTAGTTACTGGCTAAACAAGAGCCTCCATTGCATAAACCTGAAATTAGCCATGAGAGGGCCTTATAGTCTTTATGATTAGCATTGTAGCCATCACATCATAACTCCTCAACCCGGGTTAGAGTAGGTATAATTTTTCTAAACTTAAGACAGACCAAATAACATCGTGTCGAAGACACGTTGCTTATTCATGCATTGTAAGTAATAATTGTTTGATAACTTAGTTGTACTGTTCCGTTTGTATATGTTTCTTGCCTCCTACTTCTTACTGAGTTATGATTTGCTTACTCCACTATAGATTTACTTGCAGGATATGAGTAATCATGTTGCATGATGATCACCTCTAAGTGTGCAAAAAGAGTATATTTGGACTTGAGATGGATATTAGGTGTTGTGTGTAATGTAGAGCATAACCTTACAAATAGACCTAATGGGTATACTGTATAATCAAAAGTAAGTAGGAAAGAGGGCTTCTTCCACTTGAGCTTCATTTCTTTAAAGATCGATGAAACCCTTAAGGCAAAACTAATGGGGACTATGTCTTTGGAACTTTTTGTTTCCATGGGATCAACTAAATCATTTAGGTAATCTAGTTGGGTTCGTACTTTTAAGTTATAGCACATACTTATGAATATAAATGTTAATATATTGGTACTAATATAAATGCTTTGTACTTAACCTTATTGTAAAAATAAGTTTGTTATAAATATAAATGTTAATATATTTATGGAATTGTGAATGCTTCAGAACGGTTTATCATATGTGCTTTATGTAAATCAGGATTATGCTAGCAACTAAATAGACAATTTCTGGCATAAAATTGATATATACGACGAACTATTACGATTTGACAATGTTCGAGGCATAACACCTTTAACAAATATCCCTAAACAATTACATTTTAAACTCCAAATGTTTCACAAAATTTAATACTCTAAATAATTGTAGTAACCTTCAAATAATTATTTCAATAAAATCTAAGACTTTAAATAAAACTAGCATAAGTACAAAATAAACTTTACAATTTTCCAAACAAATTTTTACACGTTGTATAATGAACTGTAATTGTCCTAATTCAATCTATAAGCTCACAATACATATTCTAGTTGCTACTCCTTTATCTTGGAATTCTTGATTATTGTATCCAAAATCAATAAAATTTTGTAAATTTCTACTTAAGTACCTACACTTGAAAAATTAAAAGGGAAATGAGCCAAAGCTCAATATGGAATACACAAATACATACGCATGAGTAGACAATAATGATCACATCTTCATAAGTAACAAATATGCAACAAATACGAATTTATTATCTTTTCTTTTAGGCATACATATAGCATAGTTTAGAGTCATATGCATCTAACTCTAATTTGGAGTAACTTATGATACTAATCAAGTAATATATATAAGTATCATATAATATCGATTTGGGTTCTCCCTAATACCTTATGAACCAAGTAACAAGTGGGGCTTAAGTCTACCTAGATCATTTTCAAGCGAAACCCCTTTTAGGATAGCAGCATACAAGGATCATCAAGGTATCACCTTAAGATCACCGGTCCTCCTAATCTCTTGGGCCTAACCAAGTATATGCAACACATAAATTAAAAACTAGATAATTAATTAAGTCCAGTTATAATATCTATGCTTAACAACCACAAACAACAAAAAAGTATCTTGTACCGGGCTAAAAAAATTGCTTAGACCAAAAAAAAAAAAATTACCTCATAACCTATAAACATGAAAAATATCTCTACTTAGTCTTAATTACCTGATCTACTCTCACCTTTTACATCTTACCACTCAACTCATTACACTTACAACTTAAGTCATTAGAGGAACCTAAGATCAAGATGATAGAAGATTATTTTAAGAGTAAATTTGATTGAAGAATCAAGCTTAGAAATACATTAGAAGGGCTTAGGAACGGAAAACAAAGCTTGAAAACAACAAAAAAATAAGGAAGAAGCATTTTGTGCGTGTTAGAACACTTGACACCCGAATGCTACATTTCGTGGTATTTAGACATTAAGGTTCTGAGAGGATTTCTTCCCTAGCATCTGGATACTACAGGGAGAGGTATCCAACCCCAACCCCGCACCCCATCCACACCCCCCTTTCTAAACTCATTAAACCACCACTTCTATTGCTTTTCTTAGATCAAAAACTCAATCTTCAACCATTTTACACATCCTTCAATCATCAAAACTAAACATCTACACTTTACCAGTCCATCTAACAATACCAACTGTCTCTAAACCTAAGGTGATATTGTAGCCAATAAAGATTTAGAATTAGGCTTACCTTAGGGATGAAAAACTACGTACTACGCTTAGATCCTTGATGCATTGAACCAACAAAACACAATCTATAACCCATTTTCCATCGAACTCTCGACGAAAATGAATTTCTTTGATTTACCTTAGAAAAACTTATTGAAATTTAAATTTTGTACAACTTACCTTGATTCCTTAACCTCAAGTCTCATGGCGAAGATCAATACTCTTAATCGTTGGAGGAATCACGTAGGAACCTTGTTCAAATGTGTTGATACATGAGGAGCAAGGGTAAGAGGGGGGGAAAAAAAGACCGCTTTGTAGGCTTTGTTTATATAGTAGGGGTTTTAGGATTTCTTTTGTCATGCCCATAATGCCCTTAACTTATCTTATTTTAACCATGTTTTGCCATTAACTTAAATTTATTTAATTATTTTCCTTTGATCAAGTTTTACAAACTTCGACGTTTTTAACTTCAGACCTCCATCTTGATTCATTATGCAATATCAGCCAATAATACTCTACCATATATTGTTTTTTTTTTTTTTCTCATTTTAGTGGAACAAATCATGAGCATATTTTATATAGTCTTGCTCATTCTTTTCACTTTTCCCTTGTCATTTTATTTGGTCATAGTAAGTTTCGAATTTCATCACATCCTTTAAGATTTTATGCCATTGAGTGTTACATTGTGTAGAATATTGTGTGTATTGCAAATCAGTGCTACTTAGTGTTTATGGTGACTGATTGAAGGAGGGTTAAGAATGAGTTGATCTAATTGAGATGTGTTGTTAGATGTTTTCAAGAGCAAAGTTAGGAGGATATTGAAAGTATGAAGGCATCATATTTCTTGAATTATGATTGCTATTGAATGTTAGATTAAGTTTTGAGGGTTTTGGTTCATAATAGGATAATTTGGGAGATATTGAAAATTTGAGAGACATTAAAAGTATACACTGAATAGAAAATAAGAACCGTTGAAAAATTTTCATGTTTTGTGAGAGCTCAAATGGCAATAAATTTTGAGAATTATTAGGATTCATAGGTTCTATAGATTTTCAAATGTTGTACAATGAAGTAATTGATGTGAAAAAGTGCTTTAAAAAGTATACAAATTACCTTTGTTTACAGTGGACAAGGAGGAGAATAACTATTAAAATTAGTCTGTTAAAATATTTACGTCGTTGAAAATATATACGTTAAATGTATGTTGTATTTTTTAGAACATAGGTCAGGTTTTGGATTTGATGCACAACAGCAACTCCCCCATTACTTTTTCAATGGATTTTTTTTTTTTAAAAAAAAAGAAAGTCCAAGCCATGAGATATCAGAGCAACCTAACAATCGGTGGGAGTGCCAACTCATTCGCTAATGTCGGACAAGCAACTTACTGTACGTTGTATATGCATGGTAAAACATGTAAAGACGCGTTGATATTCCTACTTCTCTAATCAATAAACCCTTGTAAGATCATTATTGAAGTAAATTTTAAGGTCGAAACAGATTGTAGTCCCTTTTCTTTTTGCTTTTTTAAATGTTGGTTTATCTAGATTTATCGGTTTCTTTGTGTTGATTTTTGTTATTTCGGTTCCTTTTGGTGAATTACGGATCAAATATCATGGGCTTCAAGGTTTTAGGGTGAGTGTTTTTAAGAGATAGGGATATTTAACTGTCAACTATAATAGTACTCCTTGCATTGAAGCTCTCTTAGGATTTGTCGATTTTTGTCTACTCTAGTAGGAAACATCATGCTAATGTCATTTGATGTGAACTGATACGAATCTTTTTTTTTTTTTTTCTTTTTTTCGAATTTATTGATTCTTCTTCAACCCTAATTTATAAATAGCGTATTAAAGCTTCACCTTCTATATGTTTTGAAGTTTCTCTTACATTCCTCGGTTCTAGGGAAGTAAATTACTCGGCCGTTGCACTTCTCAATTGTGGAAGATCCGAGTTTTCATCCCCTTCACGTACGTCTCCAATAACGAGATATATATAAACTCCTTTTGCTATGGTTCAATGGCTTTAACCTGATTTTCTTAGGTTTCTACCTATAAACATGACAAGACAACCATGAATAGCATCTAAGCTGGGGAAAATATGCTTAAAATAAACTGTTGATTGAAAGCTAGAGGCTTCGCACTTCCTATGTTCACAAATTTGTTAACTTATGACCTTGTGTCCTCAGGCAATTTTTTTAGTGAATAACGTATGGGTTGTTGCCAAATGGTAATAGAAATGGTGCGTTCCGGTTTGGTTCAGTTAATAGACTCTGTCTGATAACCCCGGTTATCCAACCAGCGGTTTTTGAAGAGTGACTAGACCGGTGTGAAGACTTTTTCCTGGTTACCTCGGTTCCGGACTGATTTTAACTCCACTAGGACGGAAGCAATTTCAAGTCATGGAGATTGGAGAACACAACTAATAGTGGGATCCAAATGGATTGAGATCATATAATAATACATTATATTATGTATTGTACAATGAAGATATTATTTTATTGATATAATGATATTGCCGATAATAATATTTATTAGTTTTATCAATTTTTTATTAATACTATAAATATATTACTAGTGTTATCGGTTCCGGAGAGATCCTTTTTAGTTCTATGGACAACCCGCTCGATTGTTTCCTCTACAAGCAGGAAAAAAAAACAAAAAAAAGGAACAATAGTAGTATTAACTATAGCATAAATGTTTAAATGATACTAAAATGCCATTTGAACGATTGAATAATGAAAAAAAAAAAAGAACGATAGTAATATTAACTTTAGCAAAAAAAATTAAATGATACTACCACGTCATGTAAATAAATAAATGACAGGTAAGTATCAACGAAAATATTATTTTTTAAAAAACCACCATTTATATTTTCACACGTATAAAATTTATTAATATTTACACACCATACACTTATCCATACGGAATATTAGTATTATTTTATATTTAACTTCTTTTTTCTCTTTTTGAAAACAGCTTTCGGACATTTTCGACCTTTTCCTCCTATTTTGGTACTTACGTGAGGAACCATTATTAAGGGTTTTAATAATAAGTGACAACGGAAGGTAAAGATAATGGTTAGGAATGATAATAATGCTTGACCAAAGTGAAAAACATTCCATTTATATTCTGAAGAACGCTCTTGTTTAAAAATTAGAGACTATTATTTCCTCTTCAATTAACTAACACCATTAGCCATAATTGCTTTCATCCTTTTCCATCACCAAGTGTTAACCAATTATGAACATTACCTTATTATTTGACCTCTCAAAAAGAAATGTTGACAAATATTGGAAGCACAATCTATCAAGTGAAAAAGGCACTCTTAGGCAATTTGATGCTTAGACACAAATCTGGCTTGGGTTTTTTATTAAAACCTTTTATACTCTTGAACTTGTAAAATCACACATGGTTATATTCATATAGGCATTAGACATCACCGGGTAGCTTTTCATTTCAAATTTTTAGTCTCCTTTCGTTACATAGGTATATATATTATCCTTATATATAGAATATACTATACATAAAATGCAAAATATCCTCAATAAATAAAATTGAATTTTATACACAATAATATTAACTGCGTAGTCAATGGTGAAAGATCGGCTCACTTTTGGGTCTCACCGGTTAAAATAGTCTTAGAAATAAGATCTCATAGAATCACCCCACAAATGACAATTGAAATTTACATTATTTTTACACAATTTTGTACCTTATACCATCAGGGCTATTAACTCTAGTAATAGTAAAACGAGCTTCGACATTCATCTATATCTTTTCAAATAACAATAATGAAAGATCCATAGCTTTATTGTATCTATAACACATATCCTCGATTTTCCATATAATAATAAAGCTTCATTTCGTTTGGTGTTATTAAAATAAGAAAGAAAATAAAATCTACGGCATAGAGTTACACGTGATAATATGGACTCAAAAAATAAGTTTCAGTTTAGTATGATAAAAGTACACGACTCACGAGCCATCTACCAGTAACTAGCGACCAGCTTTTACCGACGCAGCATCCGAATATATTGCTTTCACTTTTACTGAACTAAAAATTAAACTTGACAAAACAAAACATCCCAATGTATATTACTGTAGTCTCAAAAATTACAAGGAGTTAACCCCACAGGAGGAATACCCTTACCGTTTGCTAAGTTACAAGTCAGGAGCATCCTATTTTCAAGTTGGTTTTACACTCATGCTGGAGGCACAAAATAGCATTTTTCACATGGCAAAAGATTTATGTCTCTCTTTCTTTGTATTCAGGCTGCTTACATGTGTTCGCACCCATCAGATAGACCACTACGCCTAATCCTTGCCCTGCTCAGTTCCTAGCTTCAAAGGGCAGGAAATCAATATAAAATGATCTGCACAACATCAGGCTGACTATTTAGGTGCTTGCTGAGCCTGATCCACTGGCTGCACTGGAGATCCGTTCTCCTGCTCAACCGGGATACATGGTCTCCAGACTGTCTCTTTGCCCAAATCCATGAGCGCAATTCCTTTTGCAGTCAAATCTGCCCTAATCTGATCACTTCTAGTGAAATCCTTATTCTTTCTCGCTGATGTTCTTTCCTCTATTAGGCGTGCAATGTCTTCTTCATCTAAATCAGCCCTTTTCAATGCCATGCCTTTTAACTGCTCAAGAATCTGTATCCAAAAGAAAAAAAGTGTCCATGAGATGCAATTTTGGCACCAAAAACCAAAAAGTAAAAAGGTAAAACTTATCACCTCTGAATAAGTTAGAGGAGGTAGCAACCCCAAAATATTCAAAACTTCCTTCACTTCCTTCTCCAACTCAATGAGGGATTGAAGGACAGACATCTGTTGTTGCTTCTGCTGCTTTTTCTGAAATGTATAAGAGAGAGTAATCTTTCAGAGTAATCATAAATATACAAAACATCAGGATTCTATCAAATAGTTTGACATTTACCTTAAGAGTATTCAAGTTATTGTTCATAAATTTCAAGGAATCTTGAAAAGCCCCAGTCAAAATATGTGAAGTGCTCAAGTCATCTGACATTTTGCCATGGAACTCGCTATGAAGTTTGTTAATGCACTCTTGTGCAGCAAGAAGCATGCGAGCAGGTTTGCCTTTTGTTTCTGCACCCTCCTTCAGGTTTGCTTCTTCAAATGATGATACTGCATCATCAGTGTCTTTTAACGTCTGGAAATTGGAAGAACAAAAATCATTGATTTCTTGACACAAGCATAAGGATATTTCAAAAGGATCGGGAAAATTCAAGATGCATACAACATATGGAAAGTAAGCATTGGGCTGCCAGCAGAAAACAGTATTGTGTTTGATTATCAAAAAGATAGCAAAAATTAGTGAAAGTACTGATCAGCATAGGCCTAAATCCTACTACAAACCTAAAACAGTACAGAATCCCAGGGCATTGATAGCTCCAAACAAATCAAGACTACTCAACTTCTCGAGAGAATATCCTAGGAGAAATTTTTAGGGAAATTGACCAAAACTTGACTGTTATATTAACCAAAGTATGCCTTTGGAAATTGTAAAGTACCAAACCTGATATATGTAAAAGACTGCCTCTGATGAGCTTTCCAATTGGGCGACTGAATAATTGAGCGGAGATCGATAATGGGCACTGATCAAGAAGTGTCTCAGAGCCAATGGATGGTAGCGGTCGGTTATCTACAAGACAGAATTAAGCATCAAGTACATAATAAGACTAAAAAAAAGCATAAAATAGATCAAAGTTCCATCATGAATAAGCATCAGCTACCTGACGAATTGTGAAAAAATTGCCCAGTGATTTAGACATTTTCTCATTGTTATTTGTGACGTGCCCATTATGCATCCAGTATGTTACACTGCTCTCACTGCATGCAGCACAACTTTGGGCTCTTTCATTTTCATGATGAGGAAATATTAAATCAATGCCACCACCATGAATATCAAATTTAAAAGACAAGTAATGAGCACTCATAGCACTGCATTCTATGTGCCACCCTGGTCTACCAGGACCCCATTCACTCTCCCAGCTTGGTTCACCAGGTTTTGCTGCCTGCAATCACAGCCAATATCAGGCATTTTGAACAGAAGACATGGTCTGCAGAAAGTATAGAAAGTTTAACACCTTCCATAAGGCAAAATCAGCAGCATTGCGTTTCCTTGAGTCTACTGCAACACGTTCACCTGCTCTATGATTTTCCAGTTTTTGACCAGATAACTTACCATAATCTGGCATCTTTTCGACGGAAAAGAACACATCTCCATCAACTACATATGCAGAGTCTTTTTTTATTATCTGCAAGAGATGGTTGTAATAGAGCATCAATATAATTAACTTCTAACATTGTAATTTATTCCCAAAAGAAATACCACTAACTGGAAGCAGAATGAAACTGTATTATTAACCCTACCATATATGCATATGCGTGTGTGACATATGGATCTTTCCCGGTCCAAGTACATGTTTTCAGAGCATTCATCTGAAATAATACATACAAAATGTATAACTGAAAAAGAAAATAACACCTGAGATATCATATTCTTTATCTGTTCCATGTGATCAGAAACACATGGCTGATGTGTTGGAGGAAGGCACTGAAGGTTAGTCATGTCTGTTATATATTCCCGACAAAAACGGCTACTCAAATCCAGTGGATTCTCCCCCGTCTCATTGGCACGCCTAATTATCTGCCGCCATCCACACATCAATAACCTTTGTGTTGCTAACATATCAAGATCTTCTCTAGCTAATTACATGGAAAATGATCCATAAAATTTTGCCCACCCAAAGGAAAAAGAAAAAGAGTTTCTGTATATAGATATATTTTGGACAATTCAGTGAGAATTTCATTGATAGCGTAGGATTTACAAAGTATATTCCACAGCAGGAAAAAAATAACAAACAAGAAAAAATCAAAAAGAAGGTAGACTATATAAATCCAGTTCATATTTCTAACAGCCATATATACAAATCACTCCAAAAAAAAAAAAAAAACAGTTTAGACTATATTCATAATACATCCTCAACAATTTAGGCAAAATTTTCTAGAAACAGAATATGCCAACTTGCAGTCAATTCTTTAACTAATTTGAAGTTCAGATAATCACCACCACAATTGCAACCCTTTTTGGAATGCATATGCTTGAGGAGAAAGCCGTGGTTAATGAATCTAACCAAAAGAAAACAGTTAAAACTTAATCTATCAGTTTTAATGTAGTTTTATATCCAGCCTTCATCCAAATTCTATCATAGAGAGGGAAGAGACAAGAATGGCAATTAAGAAAAAGAGTGAAAAGGATAGTCCTTATAGAAAGATATCTGCCAACTATTCTGCAGGCTCCTCTACATCCTCTAGTCAATTGAGGAAAACCAGACTGAAGTTTGACCTTATTTACACTGTTCCTGTTGCATAATCTTTTACATTGGCAAGGAAAGGTTACATTATCATCTTCTGACAGACAAAGAATCCAATCCCCAAAAGAATTGAAAGAATCTAGGCCAAGAATATTTTAAGTTGCAAGACTTTTCCTTTGGGATTCTTTGTACAGGCGATAACTTATAATGCAAATGTTATTGTGCAACCAACATACATGAAAGTACTCAAGATATATCTACATACTTGAAATGTCTTCAATCCTACTCATGTACATAAGGAAACCCTGTAGTTTCTCCATTTCTCTAACATGATTCATCAGATTCATTTATGCAAAGGATCTACATCAATTGGCTTTCTTTAAGGACTGCAAACTTCTGAATGAAAGGGAAAAAATGAGTCTTTGTAAGGAAGTGTGTTTTCATAATTGTGATTGCAGAACAACTTTCCACCCATTAGAGAAATTTTTCAAGCGTGTTATATATTAATAAATTCATGTGTAACCAACCTGCAACACAAAAACAAGAAAATTAAGAACCCCACTATCCTTTTCTTTATCTCTCTTCCCACTACAGGCTCAAGGTACCATTAACAACCATTACTTAAGCTCCAGTCTTCTCCAAATCAGTCCTTTAGATCAGTTCATGCAATTATATGATAACTCTGAGAAGAAAATGAGAATTATACAATAACTCTGAAATTTCTAAACTATGATCCATGATCTTAGGAATTTGTTATGCAATCCTCCTTGACCATCATGACTTTAAGTTGACTGAATGTTGTAGGTTTTATGACCTGGAAATTATATAATAAAAGATCCTTGGAAAGATTACAACTAGGAAAGCATGTGATTATTACTAATCAATGTTGCAGTTTTACTTAAAATTGAATTTTGAAACCATGATATTTCCTTAGATGTATGATTGAAAGGGTAGCTAAGCAAAAGGTAAATAAATTTCTCATATTTTCCTTTAATCTAATCTGCCAGATGACTGATCAGGAGAAGCTTAACCTTTCACAATGGTTGCCAATTGGAGCTTGAGCTTACAGTGATAAGAGAGAGAAGGGAAAAAACAGTGAGCTGTACAGGAGAATTCTGATTTGGTTCAAGTTATGTGTGTCTTTGGGATTTGAGGTAGGTCATGGATTAATTGATGATCCGTTCTTTAAATTTTCCCACATGCGACAATGTGGGACCAAATACCAGAATTGATATGCCAATAGGTGAGGATTTGGTCGCAATTAGAGGCTAATGATAATACATAACAATAAAAACTTGAATGGCTGATATGACCAAGTTAAAAACTTAAATGGCAGATTTGGTATTTTTCTAATACTTCAGGGAACTTAGATGGATTTTAGCAATTCTTGTCTCTTTTGCATGTTGTGCCTCCAAGAAAGATCGACAAGCCAGTACATAAAAAAAACCTTGGCATCAAGGGGAAACAAATAAACAGTTTACAAGAATGGCAAATTTCTCAAATGAACAGGAGAAGCTGATATCTCTATTGTTATGGATTCATGATGAGCAACCTTTACACAGAACTATCTAGACAAGCGTTCATTAATTGCAGTAAGTCCAAAAATAAAATTGAAGCATCTATGTTAAGACATCGCATAAATAGCATAAAAGGAGCTGTCAAGTAAGAAATATGTCACTGTACCCAAAAGCAACAATCTTACTCTGATGTGCTTGAAGTGATCAAGTATGAAATGCATCATTGTTTATTTAAGCAACATCTTATCTTAATGTGCATAGAAGTGGACACCTTTTTTCCAATTTTCTGCTTCAATGCCATATTTCTTGGTAAGAGCCAAGGTTAGAAGAACCAAAAGGAAACATAATAAACATTGAAACATACGAAAAACCTTAACTTTCACACACATATTACTATTGAGCAATAATGCTTGTTCAAATATTACAAAATCCACTTTGGGACATCCATGAGATTTTGAAACATGCAGGACTTTATCAATACCTCCAAAGACAGACATGGTTGCCAAGTTCAAAATATAATAAAAACCATATGTAAATTTAGAGTTTGTTTTTTTTTTTCCCCTAGCCCAAGAAAAAAAATTTAGACTTATGACTGAACAAATGGTTGTACAAATTGTGATTCTATTATTCATTTAATAGTATAAAATCGTAAACTTCTAAAATTGTATATGAAAATTCATAATTTTACTATAAATCTATACATAAATGATTTTATTTATATTTAGCTAAAAAAATATTATAAAATTATAAACTTGCATAATCATATTTTTTACTCACAATTTTGACAACTAAGCTAGGCATAGTATAGGGCTTGTCTTATAAAGATTTCAAGAAGAAACACCATTGTTAAAAGAAAACACCATCTCCTTCCAACATATAATAAGATAATATTTCTAACCTTGTCATCTACATCGGTGAAATTGCGAACATAATTAACTTCATAGCCGAGATGTAATAGATATCTGCAAAGATTCGGGGATTAAAGCATCAAACAAAATGCCAAATCTGGCTATTGGATCATCAGCCTAAAAGTCAAGCCTCATTATCTCTTTCTAAAGCTCAAGTAACAGAAGCAGGAGCACTACTCATCACAACCTATAAATAGCACACCCTTGATATCTAGCCAAAACACAGAAAGAACAACTGAAGGGACACCAACCAAATATCAGCCAAAATGAGCATAGAAAATTGAACCAATGAATTAATTATGTTACACTTCTAACCATAAAAATGTACATTTAACAGCATTAACACATGACAGGTAATGACCACCGACAAAGGTAATTCTCTACATTTTACCCACATTATCTGTACATGTGAAAGGTGTGCAACTTACATTGATTACACACGATCTTCTCAGAGATGATTTCCTTTCTTGAACAATGTTACCATGTATACAGACAGTTCTTATGCTCAAACTTTTACATGGTGCTGGATAGATAGAACATGTCAAAATGCATTTCCTGACGCAATAATACTCCAGATAATCATAAAAAACCAATCTAATTCACAGGTGGAAAAGCCCAAACTCCTCAACTAATTCATATTTAAGACCTAGAGCAAACTCATCAAGCAAAAAAGACAACTATTTTATTATCTTTGATGATCAACACATGAATTCCATTTAGCATACTACGGGACAGCGCCAAGAAATCAATCAAACAATACCACGATCAAGCATTTATAGGAGGAATGCAGCAACTACAAGCATAAATAACAAGGTTGGTGACCTGTAGAGAACATCAAAAGAGACTGCAGCACGGGCGTGGCCGAGGTGGCTGAAATCGTAAGCAGTTACACCACAAACATACATGCCCACTTTCCCATCAACATGAGGCTTGAAAACCTCCTTCTGCTGCGTCATTGAATTGTAAACCCTGAACTCCTCCTTATTAGCCATTACAAGATGCCACAAACCTGTGTCTGCTAAAAACCTAGAACTGTGTATGATAATTAGCAGAGTCCACAGAGCTGAATCAACCAAAGGGCTTTTCAAAAAAGCTTTCTGTCCCAAATGGTAGCCCATGTCCACAACAATCACATGTAGCCATATAGCAATTAAGGACCAAAAAGAGTAGGACCCATATCAAGAATTGATTTTATATGGCACCAGGTGATTAGCGGGACACGGGATCCTTCATGGAAACATGCATGTATATGCATCAATGCAGAAGATTACGAATCCACGAAGTACATCAGAGTGTATGATTACTCAAAATCACACAGCATGTATTATATTTCTGATCCATCGTTTCCACTAATTGAACTGAGTAGCCAAAATGAAGTTAACAACAACGAAAGAAATAAGAAAAGGAAATTGGGGAAAGGAAATACCTGGATGCGTGAGTTCAGAGGATGAAACCCTAGGACGGAAGCCCTCCTCTGGAAAAAAACAGTAGAGCCGCAGTGAGGAAGACGCAGAGCTAGGCTACGATTGGGGCTAAAACTGAACGGATCAAGAAAGACAGTAATTAATCGCATTGCCAAAAGAATTATATGTCCATTTATTTACGGTTCTGCCACTGCGTTTTCATTTGGAAAATAGGTAGCCTTTTGTCTGGAAACATGTTTGCATGTTATTTAAGGGATAGGAAAGTAAAAACAGTAACAGCATTATGGTCTTCGCCATATGATTTGGTATCCAATATAACGTATAATTTTGAAAGCTGAAAAAAAGAGACGATCTAAAAAAGATTTGGTTTGTAAAAGAAAAAAAAAAATGAAGAAGAAGAAGAAAATGTTTGATTGAATCAATTTTTGATACAAATGTATATATAATCTCATATATCATATCTTTAATCTCATACAAGATATATTAAATAATATTATTTTTTTATTCTTAAATAATATTATTTATGCATGTTCCTTATATAAATTCACTCTTATCCAACCAAATGGTACAAAGTTGTAACATCTCAATAACAATATTATTTTTTCACAACGGACTTTCTTTCACAATTTTCTCTCCATTATAAAATGTGTTTGTTTTTCATTATTATTGACCATGTTTGGGTTTGTTCTTTTTCTTTACATGTCTCATTCAAAGAAGCTATAGATGATCATAATGTCCTTATATTGCATGGCTCTTCTTTTATACCATTTTTTTTTTACCTTTTGATTTTTTTTAAAAAGAAATATTTTTTTCCCTAATCATGAGATAAAGTGACCACCTTTGTATCAATCTCTCTTTTTTTGAAATTTGGTTTTCTTTATTGACATTTTTTTATAACATTTTATAGCAACTTTCTTTATTATTATAAATTAATTTAAATAAGTATAGATAATTTATTTACTTAACTATAAATTCATCAAACTTAACTTTTTCTATCCCATGGTAATGCTAGTTTTAGATTGAATTGAAAATCAAATATAAAAATTTAAGATCTAAATTATACTTAGTATTTTTCTTTTTTAGTTGAATTGTGTTTCTAAAGTTTTATTTTGGTCTTCTTATTTGTGAGAATTTCCTTAGGTACAAAGCAACAAGACATTCATCTTTCAATGCTTGGTTTATGAATTTTTTTTCCCTTGATTTGAATTATTTTATTTTATTTTTTGGTTGATCATTATTTTATAGCCTTGAGTGTTTTATTATTAACATAATGAAATTTGTTATTTGCAATTATGAGTATGTTTGAAGTTAATGTTTACTGCTTTTATCATCAAAGTTTGTTTATAATACATAATTCTAAAATTTTCTTTTTAAAAAATGATGGTACTTTATCGAAATTACCTTTGTTTTTTATAACATTTCATTGATATTAACTTTTTTATTATTAGTAATATCTTTTAACTATTTTAATTTTTTCTTTTATCACATAAACTTTTTTCGCTAATTTAAATCACATTCTTTTGATTATATCTTCAACATACATGTTATTATATAGAGAGAATGCAACATTTGCATAACTTAATTTCAACAATTAATACTACTTTTATTAAATCCGAGATGGGATATGTTTCCAATGGATAAACTACATATGTACAGTTGATAACACATTTCTTAACATATAAATTACACTTGTATATTTTAAAGAGTTATGTTTTAATAACATAATATTTCATATTAAAATTTATATATTATAATTATATAGAATTAATATGAAAGAGACTATTGATGGTCATATACATGAATATGTAATATTTAATCATATAATTAAATAATAGTATTTATACCATTGTAAAACATTATTTGTAATAATCTTTTAAGTAATTTTGCTATTTTTTAATATTTTATATTCACTTTCTAAGTATTTTTTCATTGTTAACACCTTTTGCCCATTCATATACTTCATATTATATTAGACTTTTCATAATTGATAATATCTTTTGATTATTTATAGCATTTCTATTTTTTTTATTTGTCCATTTTTTACTTGTGCTTATTGACAATTGACCATTTTTTAGTTATATGCTTAAGAAGCTTATTGCTTCACAATTAAGGAAACTACAACTTACATAACTTAATGCAAAGTAGTACAATTATTGGTATGTGACATTGCATTCTCATAATTTCAAGGATTGTATATAAAACTATATATGCATATATGTTTATATGATTAAATTACAATAACAAGACAATATTCAAAACAATTGATAAGTACATATTATTAATATATTTATTATAATAATCTTTTAAATCAATATATTATTTATATTAATATAAATTTATTTTAAACTAAAATCAACACATTGTATAGGGCCTTAGCTAGTATTTTTCTATACACAAGGCAACAAACATAACTTATTTCTTTTAATATAAAGATTCATCTCCCTAAAACTAAAATTATATATATGTGAGTATAAATGTATATAATAAAATGGTTAAATGATTAGATATAAATTAATATTATTACTAATAAGATCAACTAATTCTTTGAATTTAGGGTATTTCATTTATTTAATTAACTTTTTATTTTTTTAAGGTTTTTGTATATTTATTGATCCAATAAGATAAAAATTATACAAATATAAATTATATAAAAAATTACATAAATATTGTTCTAAAATCACATGTTTTAGATTTAATATTCATTCTGGTGCAATTAAAAATTACGCCTAAAATATGCGATTTTATGATGCAATTTTGTGATATTTTAGATGTGATTTTACAACAATGTATGTGTATTGTAATTATGGCATGCAACATACTTTTAACACAGTTAAAAATTGCATATTTTAGATACAATTTTCAATTGTGACAATAATTATGATAAAGGAATGTCGTATGTATGAAATGCAACATTTGCATAACGTTGTAAAATTGCACCTCTTATATGTGATTTTACAACAGCATTTATGTAATTTTTTATGTAATTTGTAATTATTTTTCTTAAAGGATTGATAGAAAAAACACTTTTTTTTCTCAATAAATTACAACAATAAATTAATTACTTGCAAATTAAGGATACCTATACACACTATTTACGAGTGTAACTTTGCTTTTTATTATATTGTAATCAATTAAAAGCTTGGGAAAAATGTAAAATAAAATAAAGGTCATCAAAACTTAGAGTTAATCTTAAAAATGAAAATTAGAAATAAGGTTTCGATCTTGTTGCTTTTGAATGAATTCTCAAAGATATGGATATGACTACACCACTTTAGTTTTGCTTTCATTAATACTATGTTTAGCAATTTTAAGAAAAGTAGAAATATAAGAAAATGGATGAAAAGGAAAAGAAAAGAAAAGAAAAGAAAGAAAATAAAAGAAAATGTAGCTTTTATTTCATATTTGAATTCGTACTATAGTGTTCGATCCCTTAATAGGATGTTTTCATGATAACAAACACCAAAGATTTACTAATAAATGTATTAAGTGTTAATAATAATAATAGAGACTTAGAAGTAAAGATAAAGACAAATTCAAACCATATGACTTAAGAATAAAAGTTTAAAGTTAGAGAAGTTAGATGTACAGTTGGAAGTTACAATCTTTAAATGATGAGTTAACCAAATTTTTATAAGACATAAAGTTAGAAGCATATATAGAAGCTTTATTGGTATTTTTGAACTCTAAAGAAAAGAGAGATTGAAAAGACTTAGAAGTAATCTTAAAAGAAATTTTGATAAGCATAGAAACTGATTTGGAAAACTTTGAAAACATGGAAGCAAACTCAAAAGCAATTTCAAAAACTTCAATAAAGATAACAAGACTTAGAAGTAAATTGGAAAAACATATTTTATTTCACACTTTCTTTTTTTTTCTTTTAGGTCAAGACCTAGCTCAACTAGTCAAGTGTATTTGGGTAATACATTTAACAAGTTCCATTATTTAAGAAGCATTTTCTAATAAGTTTTATGAGATTTAATATTATGGTTAAGTTGGTTAGCATATGGAACTTCAAATATATCAAATTTTTAATGTGTGAATATAACAGAAGCGAAAGTATGTGGAGTTCTAAAGTTGAGAAGAATTTATTTGAAGATTGAGAAGAAAGCAATAATGTCGAAGGATTTCAAATTTTGCAAAATTTGTAGAGATATCTTAGTAATAAAAAAATGTGATTTTCTTGATGGAGATAAGTATCTATCAAAGTGCAATTTATTCAAGATTAGAAGATAAAACTTATTCAATGATTAAAGGATTCAGTGCCATTACCTTTTAAAAATTTAAAAAGGGAAGAAGTCGTAAAGATGAAGAATAGATAACAGATTGCATAATAAAGATAACAATAAATTCTTTGTAGTAAGTACTCAAAAGATTATTCTTAAGTAAATTAAATTCTTGATTGTTTACAAGTTTTGTGTGCAAAATATTTTAGGAAGTTATATTTATTTTTCCATCATAACCTATTCAAATCTACTTATGTTGTCATTGAGAGTAGATCACAATAGTTGCTAAGCTTAAAAATGAAATTAGTAAAACGATTGGTATGGAAGGCTAGATCCCTAACAAGTGGAACTAGAAAAGAGGAACCTCTATAAATTCTCTCTCTTATCTTTTCAAACTCTCTCTCTTTTATTTGTCTGTATAATTAATTGTTAGCACAATTTGTCTAAACTTTAAACCATTATGTAAATAATCAAAAGGAGTTCTTTATTTTTAAAAAAGTTTAGATAATTGTTAAGTAATCAATTCATCCCCCATTTTCAACATATAAAAGTAGGAGAAAATGGATGAAATATTTCATATTAATGTTATTTGTTTGAGATGATAAAGGAAATGAGAAGAATTAAAATATCAATAGACTAAAATACCCTTTATTTTATCTTTTTAATTTTGCTTTTAAGGGCATTTTGATAATTTTATGTAATTTCCTATCATTTTCCACTTTTTTCCCCCTAAAAGAGGAGAGAAACTAAAAAGATATTATAAACAACTTATTTTTGCCATTTTTCATTTTTCATTTGTTAAGCTAGGTTGAGAAATAAATAAAAATAAGTAAAACAAAAGAATTAAGAAATAATAAAAATAATGAAAAATAAGAAAATGAAAATTGAAAAAAAAAGAGTCGAGTCAAATCTTATCAAGTCAAGTCCAATCATACTGAATCAAGTCGTATCAAGCTAAGTCGCGTCAAATTGTTTAATATCAAATCGAATAGCGGTGTGTGATTAATTTAATAAATTCTTAAGTCATTGGAGAATTGGGCTTTATTAAAATAATTTTGGCCCAGTTTAATTTAAAATAAAATTTTATCTAATTTATATTGGATCAGAGTAGACTTAGGATTTATTAAATAAGTTATTGGGCCATCTCTAATTGGATCGAATCGGGTTTAAACAAATAGAAAGCCTGAATTAAATACGGTTTCTAGAAGTTAAAGTAAATTTTTTAAAAATCGTAATTATATCTTCCATATCTTTGATACGAAAAATTTGATTTTGGGTTTATAAATAACTAGTTAACACGTAATATTAGAGTCATTTTTTTTATTCCCACAATTAATTCCAAATTTTTGAAAAGCCTGAATTCTAACTTCCCACAATTCGAAGTCTTGATGCTCCAATTCACCAACAACGTCTTATAATTCCAAAGTCGAAAGCTAACATCCAATTCCAAATCAAAACCAAAATCCAATTTTCAGCCAACATCCAATTCATGAAGCCAACGAACATCCAAAGTCTTGATAAGTGAATTCCAATTCAAATTCGAAACCAAAATCCTTGACACCATCCTAATTAAAGTCCAAATTTTTAAGTTCCAAATTGCAATTCCCTTAACGCAACTCCAATCCCCAATCACGCACGACTCCTTTTAATCTCTAAACCTTCACCGAATCCCTATATGTCGATAGCTCCCACCAAATTGCAACGTAACTCAGTCTGACATCTTCAATCCACACGATAACCTAATTCACACATAAATGCCATACAATCACCTCGAGTCTAGAGCCCCTCTGACCAAGCAACTTGAAGCACACAACAGTCCATTGCCTAAAGCACATCCCACGTACTGTTACATACATCCACAAGTATACCGGAGTCAATATACGGCACATACACCAAGGTCCATACACAGTTGAACACTAAAGTCCATACAAATATAAACACAAACACAAGCACAACATGTGACTCGATTTGTTTTGGTAAAAAATTTGGTTTTCTTTTATTCATTTATTTATCTATTTTATTTTATTTAGTTAATTTAATTATCTTTACTAATTTATATTCTTTTAGTACTGGTTTATTATTTTTATTGTTCTATCGTTAGATATTTTCTTAGATAATTATAGTTTTTAGGTGAATTTAGTTAATTAAATTGCATCTTTCAAAAAAATTATGTGTGTTTTTTTTTTAAAATATACGTATCTTACGATTAAGATTTAGAAAAAATACGTATGGAAATATGTATATAACCGTATCTTTAACGGATCTTATAGTTAAGATTTAGAAAAAATATTTTTAACACGTAGTGGCTTTAAAAATAAAAAAATCTCTAATAGAGTCTTTCAAAAAGATTTAGTTAGTTAGGGTTTTCTTTCATTTGAGAAAATTAGATTTCTTAGGGTTTTTTTTTAAATAATAAATTGATAAATAAATATAAACCTTACACGGTTTTCAAAATAAAAATAACCCACTCATTAAATATTTTATAAAAGGAGAACTACATTCGATTTGATCCTAATTAGTGAGTACGTAGGCACCTTTAAGGTAACCGTATAAAAAATAAAAATAAAAACATTTTTTCCCTTTTTCTTAGAAATTCACAATAAAAAATAATTAAAAAATCACTTTAGTTATCTTTTGTATGTTTAGGTATATTTTTAGTATTTTTAGAAAATTATAAAAATAAAGCCCATCAATTTTTCTTTAGCTTTTATATTGTGACTTAGTCTTAATAAGTTAGCTCTTGAACCTGATTTTTTTTGTTTAATTTTCTAAAAATCATTTTTTTAGAATATCTGTAGATCAATAGTCAAATTAAAGTTTTCCCACTTGAAAACCCCAAGGGAAAACCTTAATAAACCTTAATTTCATTTTTTATTAATTGAACTGGTTAGAGACTCCAATTTTTTAAATATTTTAGAAAAATATTTTCTTAGTTTAATGTCGAGTAATTTATATTAAGCGAGTTAAGCTTGATATAAGTTAAATTAAGAAAATTGAAATAAAGCTCGACAGAATTAGTAACTCCACTAGAGAAGCCTGGTGGGATAACTGTGTAAAAATTAAAAATTGATTGATGGGCTTCTCTATTATTATTTTCTTTTTTGTATTATAGTTGTACTAATGAGTTTTTAGTAATACAAGCCTTAAGGAAAAAAGCCCGACCTAATGGGCCTTCTTTGGGGTAGGGGGTAGCCCGGTGGAGTTGTTCTTTTATTTTAAGTAATCATTTGTGTGATTAGATGTAGTCAAACTTAGATCACCTTAAAAACTTCATATGGGCCACGATTGTGTAACCCTTAGATCACTGGGGTCTTTACCCCTGCTTGGCGGTGATAGGCGAGCCCACTCAAGCTTCGATGTAGCCCATTAAACTTCTCTCTAGAAAGCCTTAAAGCTATAAAGCTTGAGACTCGTAAACCCCACCCTCTTACATCATCCTTTTTGAAAAAGGGATAGTTGTTGTTAAATTATAGGAAAAACCTAATTAATCCACGGTTAGCTCGATCTTATTCTTCAAGAAAGGGGAAATTTAAGGAAAATTAGTAATCCTTATATATAAGTATTTTGAACTTCATTTTTTTTTTAAAAAAAAAATCCTATTTTAGACATACTTATATATAAGGGTATTTACCAACTGCAAATTCATTATATTTCCTATAATTTATTAATTACCAACCCCTATTGCATTGCATGTGTGTATACTAAACTGCATCTTTTTATATATTTGATTTTTTTAATGCTAGTTTCTCTATAAATATTTTATTTCCTTGTATTATATGTGTTTTATTTTTATTGTTCCCGGGTGAGTGAAAGGCTGCATAATTTCTAAGAAGATTTTATTTGAAAAAACTGCAAAATTATTAATGTCATATCCAACTCTATTATAAATTTACTAACTTCATTATAAATAATCACTGCATTTCATTTGATTTATATTTTTCGTAATATAGATATAGTGAGTCAGGGTAGTGTCAATCCAGAGCTCGTTCATAAAGTCTAGTTAGATAAGTATTCCTTCGTTGAGGTCATCTTGAGAGATTAGTTGAACCAACTTCCATTTGCCAAGTAAGACCACATTTACAAGAAGATCGAGTCAATCGTATCCCCATGCGAATCTAGCTTCACTACCCTTTAATTCAAGCCCTTATCCATTATTGGGATCTAGAATCAGTAGCTTTCAATTTTGGCCCACATGTGTTGACGCCCAGTATAGAAGAATACCCATAGCTACTTAGTATTCCGCTTCTCGAAGCAGGCATAACTATCCCAAATCTCAGAGTCCAGCTCGAGAAAGCCTTCATGACCTTGTGAGGAGTCAAAAAGTCAGCCCTAGCATCGTCCTTATCTTCAAAGGGCAAAAAATGTCTCAGTATCTTAAGATTAGTGGAATGGTTTTCAAGCCTAAACACTTACTAGAAATACCGTTGAATCTTTTGTAGAGGATATGAACCATGGGTTGAGAAGAGAGCAAATGCTTTTATCGTAGTAGTATTTAGGATAGTGTTGTTTCCCATCAGGTTTGGTCAAGTTCATTATAGAGTTGCCAAGTTAGTAAATCAATTCTTAGCAAGAAATCCTATATACTAGCATTATTGGCAAAGCAATTCAAGATACTTACCCAACTGAAGAAGCAGGAGCATGGTTATTTTACAACTAACCCTACAATCCTTGTCGTATGGTTTATCAGTCACATACAAGGGTATGGAGGAAATCTTCTTAGAGAGTCATTAACTGAAAATATGAACTTAATTGATGACTTTGCCCGCCATCTCAAGGTACCAAATGAAGCTCAATTTAATGGGTGGGCATTAGTTATCAGCAAAATGTAGCCAATAGACTTTATGTGGACAATTAGATGGAGCCATTGCACTTAAGCCATCTTAGGGTGCACTAACTATGCAAGGGTTCCCCTTTATCAGTATTAAGGGTTGTATAGGATATTTCCAAGCTTATATCATCAAACAACTAGATCTACTTCAAGAGATAGCTTACAAAGACTCATTGGACATCATCACAATAAGTTATCAAGATCCTTGTTTACCTACGGCTACTCTCATTCAACGGCTAGCAAAAATCGTGAAGTTGTGGGAATGGAGAGAAGTAAAAAAGATAGTTAATGTGGGAACTTTGAAGGGTAAAGTTGGAAAATACCGGACCATTAAGCAGTTCATCTATGATCAATTGGAGAAGACTAGAAAGATACAGCATGAAGCTCCGGACATATTCAAACACAAGCTAGAACTAACGTGTCTTTCACTTACCAAGCAGGCCTACCGAGATACCATATGAGCTAGAGTTGAAGCCTAGTTCTAAGAAAATAAGAGAATCATTAAAGAGTTAAAGTTGGAAAATGAAGACTACTAGAGGAAAATCAATTCTTAAGAAGCAAGATTCGAGAGAGGTATGTTATAGTCCGAAGACTTATGAGAGAAGTTGATAAAGGCCATCTCAATTAGATCTGTCAGCTCCTGTAGATATAAGATTTGAGTTTTTAGGAAGATTAGTTAGGAGCTTTTCTTTTCTTTTCTTTTCTTTTAGTTTGTTGTATAAGTTGGATCTCATGATTATTAATAAATTTGTAACTTTATAAAAATCTTTATTGATTGCGCAGCCTCTTAGTCATTATTTTTTTTTCTTTTCTTGATAGTAAATAGAAAATAAAAACAAACAAATACAAAAAAAAAAGAAGAAGAAGGAGCAAACAACGGATAAACAGGAAAAAAGGGAAAAAAAAAAAGAAAAAACAAAAGAGAAATTTTAATTCACTAAAAAGTCTAAAACCTGGGTTTTTGCGTAGGATTTTGAAGGTAGCGCCTAAGTGAGCAGATTCAACTAGAAGTTCGATATTCAATCATTCTAAGGCATGAATGTCAACTCAGGGTACTGGAAACATCAATTAAACTGAGCCTAACCTGAAAGTAGCAACTCTAGAAGAAAACATGAACAAGATAGCTAAACAGATTCAAGCTCTCACTCGGGCTATTGGCATTCTTAACGATAAACAAAGATCTCAAGTCAAGCCAAATTAGAATGTAGAAATAACCTACCCCCTGAATTGGAAGATGAAGAATCGGTTTCTAATGCTGAGGTATAGAGGAAGGAGATTAAAGAGAAACACCAAGAGATGGAAAGAAAGTTTATGTAGAAGTTGATCGAGAAAATGAAAACCCTAGAAATGGTTAACGGGGTTTGAACAGATGGGGATGATCGACTTGCCGACATATGAAGATGATAACTTCCTAGAAAGATTTAAGGTGTTGGAATTCACGAAATACAATGAGACTGGTTGCCCGAAGCTTCATACTAGATTATACACCAGGAAAATGGGAAAATACACAAAATATAATAAGGTGATGGTCTAGACTTTTCAAAATAGCTTGATTGGGCCCGCCTTGACTTGGTATGCTTAACTGGAATTGAATGAGATCGATACTTGGCATAAGTTAGCGTGTGCTTTCTACAACCAGTATAAGTTCAACATCGAAGTAGTACCATCCGTGTGGGATCTGAATAATCTACGAAAGAAGGCCAGTGAAAACTTTAAAGAGTATGCTTAAAAATAGAGAAGCATAGCAGCTAAGTTGACTCTATCCATAACTGAGAAGGACTTAACTTTCACTTTCATCACTACTCTTGGAAGCCCATATTATCAACATCTAGTCGAATACCCTACCCCCAACTTTGTAGAAATTATAGCTTCAGGATGCTAAATTGAGGAAGCTATTGCTATTGAAAGACTTCCTAATCCTGAAGTAGTTGAGAAGAAGATACCTCTCGCAAGATTTTCCAACAAAACCAAAGAAACTATCGTAAATGTTGTTAGTATTGGCAACCTTGTCAGAATTGCAGCCCCAATAGCCATGACTAGAGGATCTAATCCCCCATCAATTCTAAATAAGAATAATTACCTACAAAGAAGATAGTTTACTCATATTCCCATTCCTTTGAGCTAAGTTCTTGCACGATTAAGGAAAGGGAATCTTCTAACATTTGAAATACCAAGGGAAGGATAAAGACCGAGTGATTATATCCCAATGCTTCATTGTGATTATCATTTGGGGCAGGTAGGGCATTCAACGGACTAGTGTTGGAGACTAAAATAAGATCCAAGATCTTATTGATGCAAAATTGGTTCAATTGGATTTCATTCAAACTCCTACTCTTAATGTGGGTAACAATCCTTTGCCAGATCATGGGCATTCAATTAACATGATTGTTGTTGAAGTTTCTGAACCGAAGATCGATCTAGATAGTCTCTCCATCACTATTGAGAAGATAGCTTGGAATCTGAGGTAAGCCAAGTACTTATCAAATATGAATCTCAAGGATAGAACTAAGACTAGACTGGTAACAGATTAACGATAGAAGGATGGGAAGATAAAGAAAGCTGATATTATGGCTATGACGACTCCAAAACTATGAAAGAGAAGTACTCAAAAGGTGCTTAGTAAAAGGTATGAAGCTGAAGATCCAATGGTTGACACTTTAAGAGAACCGTTAGGGAAGTTTGAGTATTTAGTGGATTACGCCGGTTCACCCACTATATATGCTGACGAACTACCCACTGGATGGGGTCCAGAATTTAAGGAAGAAGACAAACTTATTGCAGAAACCAAGAAGATGTCTGAGATGGTTGGAATGATTGGAGATAGGCCTAAGCCATTGGTTTTTGAGTATTACGGGAAGACTAAGAAGGTTGAGGAATTGGGTAAGCCCAAGAAGATTACTTTTAATGTCCCAATCACCCCAAAGAATTACAAAGCAACACCTCTAGATTACTAAGCAGTGAATCAGACAACCAAGTCCTCATCACTTATGGTTGGTAAGCTTATACACCCGGGACTAGTTTATGGTCAGAATGAGGAAGCTAAGAGAAAGTCTATGGTGAAAGAGGCTTCTTGAAAGATCTTTGAAGATACTGATGATAAAGATCAGAATGTTGCCAAGAAGATAATGAAAGCTAGTGAATATAAGATTATAGATTAGCTAACTAAAGTAACAGCCCAGATCTCTCTAATGGGCTTGCTATTATCATCAAATATTCACTGGGAAGCATTAATCAAAATTCTGAAGGATGTCAAAGTACCTGAAGGGATTTCTATTGAAATACTATGATTAGTAGTGAACTTGATATTTGAGATGGATCAAATTTCATTCTCTCTAGACGAGCTATGTGAAGAAGGAGACTAACACACAAAACCCCTTTTCATAGTGGTTAAGTGTACAAGGAAAGTGGTTGTTTGAGTATTAATAGATAATGGGTCTTCACTGAATGTATGTCCCTTAGCGATACTAAATTTACTTGGAGTAGATGTAACTGAGATAAAGCCCATCTCGATTTTAATAAGGGCTTTTGATGGATTAAAAAAGGAGATAATTGGAGGAATTAGATTACAGGTCAAGATTGGTCCACAGATGTTCACTATTCCATTTCAACTTCTAGATATACCACGAACTTTTAATCTTCTATTAGGAAGACCATGGATTTGTTCAATAAGGGCAATTCCATCTAGTTTACATCAGGAAGTGAAATTCATAGCCAACGGGTAATTGGGTACTATTCTCGAGGAGCAGGATTACGAGATTTACAAAGAGACAACTATTCCATATGTAGGGAATGAAGAATTGGAAGAGCTAGGGTTATAGATTTTTTATGAAGTCAACATGATCGGAGAGTCAAGACAGGGGACATAGGGTCGCTCGGAACAGCCTAAGCAACATATTGGAACGTTTGGGCTAAGGTATGAGCCTATTGAAGGTGAGATCTAAGAAATAAAGGCCAAAACCAGAGGTAAGGGAAGAGATTAGCTGTACCATGCTCACATGGACTTTTCGAACATCCGTTAAACATTCCCAATACTAACTAGTGTTCAAGAACCCAAAGTAGTTAGTTTGTCCAAGGTCATGGCTCGACAATGCAACAACGGTTTAGATAAGAAGAAAGACATTATCGTACCAGTTTCCTTGTGCAACTAGTTTTCCGTTCTTGTTAATAGGTCTCTTTAGAAAAGTAATATTAGATTAATTAAGAACATTCGATTTTGATAATTAGTTCAATTAGTTAGGCCTTTTCTTTTAGATAATTTGAATTCATTCATTCAATAAAATTCGTTCCTTTCTTTCTATCAATTCTTCCTTGTTATTTATTCATTGTCCTTTGCTTTTTTTCCTTTACTCTTCGAATCTAATAAAAACGATGAACGTAATGGATATTTCACTCATGTAAACGATAAGAGTACCAATATCACTTTCGACCCTGTTGGGTCAGACGTTAGAGATGATATTGAGACTCTAAACGAAATATAAGAGAGTTGGTGTCAATATAAACAAGGTAGAGTGATTATTGACCAATTGATCGTTATGATTAATTTGGGGACAAAAGAGAATCCATGAAATTTAAAATTTGGCAGTAATTTAGCGGATGATCAAAAACAAGAGTTGTCATGATTGTTATCAAAGTATTTGGACATATTCGCTTAGTCTTATGAAGATATGCTCAGTTTAGATTCGTCTATCATAGTTCATAAATTGCGAACAAGAGAAGAAATTAAACCGAAAAGATAAAAGCTTAAACAATTTAGGTCGAATATACTCCTCAAAATAAAAAAAAAAAAACAAGTGAAGAAGTCACTAGAAGTTGGGTTCATTAAAGTATTAGATTATCCCAAATGGGTAGCAAATGTGGTGCTAGTGTTGAAGAAAAATGGGAAAGTTAGAGTTTGTGTAGATTTTCATGATTAAAACCAGGCGGCACCAAAGGATAACTTTCTTTTGCCGCACATTGACTTATTGGTGGATAACACAGCCGGAAATCATCTTTTTTCATTTATGGATGGTTTCTTGGGATATAATCAGATTAAAATGGTAGAAGAAGATAAAATCAAAACCACTTTTATTACCACTTAAGGAACATTTTGTTATCATGTAATGCCTTTCAGGTTAAAGAATGCTGGGGCAACTTATTAGTGCGCTATGGTCACATTATTTCATGACATGATGCATCAAGAAATCAAAATTTATATCGATAATATGATCACCAAATCCAAGGAGGATGAGAATCATGTGGATATTTTACGAAAGCTATTTGAATGGTTGAGGAAGTTTCAACTAAAACTGAACCCCGAAAAGTGTACCTTTGGAGTAACTTCAGGCAAATTGTTGGGTTTTATAGTCAATAGAAAAGAAATCGAAGTGGAGCTAGATAAAATCAAGGCAATTGTAAACATGCCTGCTCTAAAGTCTATAAAAGAAGTATGGGGATTGTTGGAGAGGTTAAATTACATCGCTCAGTTTGTATCGTAGCTAACCAATAGATGCAAGCCGTTGTTCAAACTTTTGAGGAAGAATGAAGCAATAGATTGGGATGAAGAGTATGACCAAGCATTTGCTGAAATCAGAGAGTATTTTATGAATCTACCTGTACGGGTCACTCTTACATCGTGAAGGCCATTGATTCTCTACTTGATGATTCTTCTTGAATCGATGGGATGCATGCTGGGGTAGAAAGACGAAACGGGAAGAAAGGAGCATCTTATCTATTACTTAAGCAAGAAGTTCACAGAAGGCAAATAAAAATATTCAGAGGTGGGAAGAACGTATTGTGCTTTAGTATAGGTGATGCGTAGACTCAAATAGTAAACTCTCTATTACTCAATAGAGTTGTTAACGCAACATGACTTGTTGAGATATTTATCAGGAAAACCGGTGTTGATTGGGAGAATATTGAAATGGTAGATGCTACTCTCTAAGTTTGATATCAAGTACGTAAGTTAGAGTTTAGTCAAGGGGTAGGCGATGGTTGATCAATTGGCAAAATACCCATTAGAAGATGAGGATAATGGTTCAGTAGTGCAATTTCCTGATGAAAATGTAATGATGACAAATGAATTGAATGATGAGAAATTGGGATGAAAAATGCATTTTGATGGAGCAACTAATATGTTTGGATGTGGGATAGAAGCAGTATTGGTATTACCTAAGGATAACCATTTCCCTATGACAGCGAGATTGACATTTCCATATACCAACAACATAACAAAATATGAAGCTTGCATTTTGGGGCTTAAAATGGTGTTAGATATGGGAATACAAAAACTTGAAGTGTGCAAAGACTCTTCCCTTATAACTCTCCAGATCTTAGGAGAGTATAAGACAAAAAACGAGAAACTAATACCTTATCATGAACATTTAAGCAAGCTGATTGAAAAATTCCAAGAGATTTCATTCACTTACATTCCAAGGGTCCAGAATCAATTTGCTAATGCATTGGTCATGTTAGCATCAATGGTAAAAATCACAGATGGGATAAAAATTCAACCCTTGAAGATTGAGGTAGAAAAAAAAAAAAAGGCTTTTTACCTTATAGTTGAAGAGAATGAATCAAAAGAACCTTGGTATCATGATATTAAAATGTTACTTCAAAATAATAAAAAAGAAGTCGAGTTGAATCGTGTCGTATCGAATCGTATCAAGTCAAGTCCAATCATACCGAGTCAAGTCGTATTAAGCTGAGTCGCATCGAATCGTTTAATATCAAATTTGATAACGATGTATGATTAATTTAATATATTCTTAAGTCATTGGAGAATTGGGCTTTATTAAAATAATTTTATCCTAATTTAATTTAAAATAAAATTTTATCGAATTTATATTGGGTCGAAAAATAATTAAGATTTATTAAATAAGTTATTGGGTTATCTCTAATTGGATCAGATCAAGCCTTGAAAAAATAGAAAGCTCGAATTAATTAAGGTTTCTAGAAGTTAGAGTAAATTTTTAAAAAAATGTAATTGTATCTTTCCTATCTTTGATACGAAAGATTTGATTTTGGGTTTGTAAATAGCTAGTTAGCACATAATGTTAGGGATGTTTTTTTTATTCCTATAATTAATTCTAAATTTCTCAAAAGCCTAAATTCTAACTTTCCACAATTTGAAGTCCTAATGCTCCAATTGACCAACAACGTTTAGTAATTCCAAAGTTGAAAGCCAATATCTAATTCCAAATCAAAACCAAAATCCAATTTTCAACCAACATCCAATTTACGAAGCTAATGAACATCTAAAGTCCTAACAAGCAAATTCCAATTTCAATTTGAAACCAAAATTCCTAACGCCATCTTAATTGAAGTCAAAATTTTTAAGTTCCAAATTACAATTCCCCTGACGCAGCTCCAATCCCCAATCACCCCTTAATCTCTAAACCTTTGCCAAATCCCTGCATGTTGACAGCGCCTACCAAATTGCAGCACAACTCAGTCTGACATCCTCAATCTACGCAAGCCGAAGACTACACCATCTAAAGGTCGCAATTTGACATCCTCAATCTACACGATAGCCCAATTCATGCATAAACGCCATATGATTCCCCCGTGTCTGGAGCCTTTTGACTAAGCAACTTAAAGCACACAATAATCCCTTACATGAAGCATGTCTTACACACTATCACATATATCCATAAGTACACCAAAGTCAATATATGGTGCACACACCGAGGTCTATATACAGTTGAACACCAAAGTCCATACGAACATGAACACAAACATGAGTACGATGTGCAACTCGATTCATTTTGGTAAAAAATTTGGTTTTATTTTATTCATTTATTTTATTTTATTTGATTAATTTAATTATCTTTATTAATTTATTTGCTTTTAGTCCAGGTTTATTATTTTTATTGTTCTACCATTAGATATTTTCTTAGATAATTAGAGTTTTTGGGTGAAATAAGTAAATTAAATTGCATCTTTTAGAAAAATTGTTTTTTTTTTTTAAATATATGTATCTTGCAATTAGGATTTAGAAAATATATGTATAGAAATATGAATCTAATTGTATCTTCAACGGATCTTATAGTTAGGATTTAAAAAATATATTTTTAACACATAGTGGTTTTAAAAATAAAAAAATCTCTAATCGAGTTTTTCAAAAAGATTTAGTTAGTTAGGGTTTTCGTTAATTTAAGAAAATTAGATTTCTTAGGTTTTTTTTTAAATAATAAATTGATAAATAAAAATAAACCTAACTCAGTTTTCAAAATAAGAATAAGCTACCCACTAAATATTTTATAAAAGGAAAACTATGGTTAGTTTGATCCTGACAAGCGAATATGTAGGCATTTTTGGGGCAACCACATAAAAAAAAATTCCCTTTTTCTTAGAAATTCATAATAAAAAATAATAATAAATTACTTTAGTTATCTTTTGTATGTTTAGGTATATTTTTAGTATTTTTAGAAAATTATAAAAATAAATCCCTTAAATTTTTATTTAACTTTTACATGGTGACTTAGCCTTACTAAGTTAACCCCTAAACCTGGGTTTTTTCTGGTTTAATTTTTTAAAAACCATTTTTTTTAGAATATCTGCGGATCAGTGGTCAAATTAGTGTTTTTCTACCTAAAAACCCTAATTTCATTTTTACCAATTAAATTGGTTGGTGACTCCAATTTTTTAAATTTTTTATAAAAGTATTTTCTTAATTTAATGTCGAGTAATTTATATAAAGTAGGCTAAACTTGATATAAGTTAAATTAAGGAAACTAAAATAAAGCTCGAAAGATATCTAATTAGTTTTGTTGGATGGACCTTACAATATGTTTGAAAATAATGAAATTGATGGAAAGTTATGGAAATAGGAAGAAATCAACATAAACTAGTCTATTCATATTAAAGCTTTAAAAAAAAAAAGTACATTCTTAGCTCTATAGATTACATTTCAACTTGAGTTCTTATCCTTTTACTTTTTTTTCTTTGAATTCTCAACATTTTCTAACTTTTACAAATTAAGATTTTAATCAATTACACCTACATTTTCCCTCCATAAATGTTATGTAGCAACACCTAATTGGTACATAATAATTAATTTAAATAAATAATATTATAAAACAAAATTAACCTCTTGAACTCTTGTGTTATGCTTGAAAATTTCTAATCCCTTTAATTTCATATTGTAGTCGGCTTACTCATCTCATATACAACATAACCAAAAGTTAAAGGTTTTTTTTTTTTTGGATAATTTAGAAATATTTTGTTTTTAAGAGCCACTATTAGCTAAAATTGGAAAAAAAAAAAGGTAAGTTAAAGATCAAAGGGCTAGATTGATTTTTGACTTGTCCATTGGTAAGTTTGAAAACAACATAAACTATGAGTTTAGGAATTACTTACTTTTAAGCTTAAAAGCTATGTGAACTTATAATTTTTAAAAAAATTCAAATATTTGGGCCTTCTTTCTATATTAAGGAAAAAAGTACATTTTTAGCCCTCAACACAACATCGGTTTCTTTTTGAGTTTTAAACTTTTTTTTTTAATTAGAGTCTTAAATGTTTGCAAACGCTTACAAATGGAGGTTTTTTTTTTTAACCATTAGCATTTTTCATTATCAAATGACATGTGTTATAATCTAATTAGCTTAAATAATTAATTTAATGAAATAATATAATCATATATATACATTAATTAAGTAATTTAACAAAAAAAAAAGAAGAAAAATCATAACTGAAATGAAAAGTCTATAACTTAAGGAAAAGGTGGCCATAATGGTCGTTTTTTTCTTTTTAATTCTAGACTTTTTTTTTTACATATTTTTCTAATCTTTTTTTTTACTACAATAGTTAATTAATATGTATTTACTTATATAATTTATTTAAACTAATTATGTAGATTAATCAGAGGCTACCTCATAGTAAACAATAATGGGAAAAAAAATTAACTACATTAGAAAAAAAGTCCCTTTTTGTAAGGTTTGTTAAGAGTTGAGGATTCAATAGCAAGAAAAAACAATGCATTCATGGTTCAAACAGAAAATTGGTGAAACTTTAAGGACTAAAAATGTACTTTTCCATATATATAAATATACATATATATTACCTTTATTTATTCATTGATTCATTTATTTGTTTATTATTATATGTATATGCATTTATAAAAAACACATATCCTTTTCTACTAAAGCTGCTCTTAAAGGAAGCTTATGTATTCACTAGTCAAGATCATATTGCTATAGTTCGCTTTTCATTTATAAGAATTTAATTTGGTATATTGATTTATTTTGAAAATTTATCAAGTTACATTTTTATCCCTCATTTTATGAAAACATTTAAAAAGTGCAATTCATATGTTATAATTTACAAAAATCTTTCAAAAATTCTTAGTTTAAAAAACTCTAATACTTGAGTTTTTGTTTACCAAAAAAAAAAAAAGCAACTAAGAATATAAAACCTCATTTTAGTTATTTTAGTTTTCATTTTTAATAAAATCCTTGTAGAGAAACTTTTGAGGGAAAACTCTTCTTTATAGATAATTTTTATTTAAAAAATTTTTTAGTTTTCAAGAAAAACAGTTTATTATTATTGTTGTTGTTGTTGTTGTTACTTCTTTTGAAAAGACTTTTTTCCTTAAAACCTCTTGCACTTTTCTTCATTTTCGAAAAATATATTTTATATTTTTTGTAGAGAAACCTTTTTTCTTTTATTTTAATTATCATTTCACCTTTTTATCATTTTTATTATTTTTTAATAATAATACTTAGTAACAATGACGACGACAATGATAATGACAATAATAATGATAAAGCTAAAAAATAATAAAATTAAGAAAATAGAAAAAAAAATTAGAGGAAACATGTTGAAGCTAAGAATGAGCTCTTAGATTAGGAATAGGTTGAGTCCAATCGGGTCATGAATCATGTTACTAATTGGATCACATATAAAGGAGTTGTAGAGAATAGGTCAGTTGAAATGATAGAGCTTCCTTGGTATGCTAATGTTTGTTGATCATCAAGAAAGTATTGAATGGGTTTAGCTTTATGTAAGGAGTTGAATAAGGGTAGTGATTAACTAGTAGAATGTCACATCCTAACATAACACAGGATGTATCATCACACATGTAAACCCATTATAAATAGACACAAATTTAACGAAATATTATATTCAACACTAAAAAAAGAGTTCAATTGTAACCTTTTAAATTAAGTATATATAACATTTACAAATCTCAAAAACTCCAAAAGCTTTAACTTCATTTGTGAAACTAAACTTCTAAATTTCCATTATATTTATACAACAAAACTTCCACTTCCCAAAAAAGCTTACTTTAACCATTGCTCTTAAAAGTCCATCTCATTGATGATGATGCCTTAAAATCTTCTTCTTAGCCTAGCGATAACACACTTTACTCCTTCAGCTATTGTTGAATTGAGTGACAGTAGATAAACAAGCAGGAATACAATAAAGCACCCAGCATTAGCTTATAGATATCATATTAAGTTAAATACCTAATCAGCAAATTAGATAATGCAGTTAGTATGCCATGTTAATGCACGTAACATTCATAGATACTGATATCCTAACTAGCTTAACAACTCATTTAGTTTGGTTAACTTCAAATCTGGGTACCTAAATAATATATCCAAGAATCAAGCAAATATTTCAACTTGGTGAAACTACGGATTGTGATTGAAGTTTTGGTTAACACAAAACTATATGCACGAAAATCTAGTTTGGTAAACTTATCCTAACAATGTAATATGTTTTTGGAAAATTGACCTATAGGTCATTTTTGTACCATGGCATTAATGCATCAACCAATTCTTAATAATTACCAAGCATAACATCCTAACATATCAAGTTTCACCCTATCTTATTTTAGCTTCTAAATTATCCTCTAATCTATATTTTAGCATAAATCCCCATAAGTTTTATTCATAACTAGATCTAGAGTACCTCGTTTAACCCATTTCCAACATTAAATTGACAAAATACAACATCACAGAGTACCTTACACAATAAATCCAATAAACATACATACAATCATGACAATTACATGTAAGGATGCTCACTCCTTAATGAGTAGACATAAATTTACTCTCTACACACAAATCCCCTTACCTAGCTAATGACAAGTTCCTAAACTTACTTGTTAGCGTAAGCTTGTTCCTCTGCAACTTCACCTAGCAAGGGTAAATACTTTTAATGTTAACTACAGAGCATACGTATATGCATATTACAGCTTAGTATTAGCTTATTAAACTTTATATTAGCTTATTAAACTTTAGTTCACTCTAGATTGTCTCTAACTTAGTCTCTAACCTAGCGTTCGATTTAACTTCTAAAATAGCTTCTAAATTACTTTTTGATTTAGCTTAGCTTCACAACTGGAGCTAAGTGAACTAGGGTATGAAGCCAAACAATAAGCGTAGGCAACAACATTATGGTCAAGCCTAGAACCCATACTAGATCTTTAAGTAAGGGTATATTTGCTTCTTCCTCTTCTTATGTATGAACTATTATAAAAAAATGCTTACTTTTTCTTTTTTTCTTTTTCTATTTTTTCTATATCTATTATTCATTAGGATAAAATAATTAAGCAAGAGGAGGCCCTTTTTTTGGTAACTGAAACTGTCAATATGCTTTCCGGCTTATAATGACTCCTCTAATCAAATACTACTTAACTTATATCCTCAATTTACCAATTAAGAATTCCCAGCATTTCACTTAATCAAGTCTTTTAAATTTAACTTACACAAAACATGTAAGTGTAGCAGCTTCTAATTCTATCTCTAATCTAGCTTCTAATTCGACTAGAATACTACACTTATAATATTACCACTTCCCAACCAAACCAAACCAAGACTAGTAAAGAGTATTTCAAATACATTAGTAGCTAAAACTCTCCCTTATTACAATATTAATTATACAAATCTACCATTTGTTGTTATTTTTAGCAAAATAAACATGAATTGCAGAAAAATATATAATAATTAGTATTTGTACTTTATTAAAACAAAAAAAAAGTATATTGTACTAAAAAATAACAATGGTTATATTTTGATAATGAAAAGTACTAAAATAGTATACTATATAATATAATTTATAATACCTATTTTAGCTTATTTTCATTAATAAATAGTTAAAAATAGATAAATAATTACAATTTCTTGGTAAAATCATAATATAATATATATTGTAATATAATAGGCTCCAAAAATCATCATATATAAATTTTGTTCAAAAATTACTTTCAAATCCTCTTATTTAACATAATTGGTAAATATGCTAGCAAATACTAAATAATTTACAATAAATAGTAGATTTAATATTTTTCAAAAATTATTATTACCAAAATTTAGTATATATTATAAGAGTATTTTACAAAATTTTTCAATTCGAAACAACATCGCTTAATATTTTGAAAATTCTTTCAAAATTCATTAAAATAGGTCATGATCTTAAGCAAGTGTTATAAATCCATGTTATTTCAACAAAATAAAATTATTATATGAAAGCATATGTAAAATAACTTGTGGAAACCAATTTTCATAATTTTCTAAGTAATTTTGATATTTTTAGAAAATTAAACAAAATCAGATATAAAATTTTGACTCACATGTACATGGCTATCTTGCCACCCTTCAGCTACTAAGAGTTGTTGACTGTCTCTCTCTCTCTCCTCCCCCTAATTGCTTAACTTCCAAAGCCCAAGTTATTAGGTCATTGGTTGATTAAGGAACTTGAATTCCTTTACTATTTACTATATTTTTCCTATTTTGAATTAAATTTGTATTCTAACTTTCTAAAGAGGAATGAAAAGTGCAGTCCATGTGTCATTTGGCATTTTTCCTTAATATTCTAATATGTTTTAAGTCTTATTTCCCTTTACCAGCTCATATTCCGAGTGTCCTACTACATTTTAAGCTTGTTACACCAATTCCAAGTGTGTCCAGGTGTATTTGCTATTTTTCTATAATTTTTTATTAATTTATTACAATTTTAGTAATTACTTAGTACATTTAATAATTTACATTTAATAATATATTTGCATATCAAGTATATAATGTATATATTACACAACTATATAATCACATTATATGTTATTTTACTCCTAAATATTATTCTTATAAGTTAAATAGTTTATCTCTAAGGGCTCGTTGCATTTTGGACTTAAATATTGAGTTTCCGATAATTACCAAACGATTTCGATAAAAGTACATTTTATCGAATTTAAATATTATATATATTTTAATTTGAGAAACTGACCTTACTATGATTCCTTGTCTAACTTTTGTGACCTTATATTAGAATTCCACTTAATTTAGACGAAATTGTCTGAAAGTTTTAAATCGTTCCAAATACCTAAACGACCTAACTTGTATCGGTAGTTAAGCAGCTAGGGTCTCACATAGAACCATCAGAGATGATGGTTTTTGAGATGGTTTCAATTTTAATGGAGGTTAGATGGTTTGAGATAGATGGAGAATGGTTTTGGCTAAATGTGGTGGTAGGGAAGTGACTGGCATTGATGGGTTAGGCTGTAGTTAAGCGGTTTGCATCAGCAAATTAAGGAGAGGGAGATACATCTATTTTAACTAGGAAAAGTTAACTTGTAGTTATAACTATGATTACATGTAATGTTGTTAATGGAAGTTTTTCTTTAGTAAAACATAGAGTTCTTAATGGGATCATGTAAAACATTGTGATAAATTTACCACGACTTACCTAAATGTATATAGCAATTATTTAGGTTTTTTAAAAAATTTAGAGGGAGAGTGAGAGCTTGTTGTTATGATTTTTGAGAGAAAATGAGGATGGACTAATGTTATATTTAAGGTCAAGACCCCTATTCATTCTAAATTAATCATTAAGCTTAAGAAGATGGAAGATTAAAGGTTTGGATTTAAATTTACTCAAATGAGATATTTGATTTCTTTTACCACATGAAGGATGGATTTAAGAAGAGTAGCTCAAATTAATTAAACAATTAGAATGGCATACTCAAAATGAGCTCATTTTAGTCTTATTGAACTCATCAATTGTTAATGAGGGTTATAAGGAAGAAGAAGCATGCTCTATTCAAGATAGGATACACTTGAACTTGCTCCTTTTCTTTTCTTTTCCTTCTTTTCTTCAAATTTTAAAAATAAAATAAAATCAAACTCTCCTTTTTGCTTGGGTAATGATTTGATCATCGGAATCACTTAAAAGTTCATATTTCAAAGCAGCATGACTTTGTCCAATTTCATATATATAGAAATGTAGAAATGTAATAAAGCATATGCCCTTTTGTCATAGGAAGGCTTGAGGTAAGTTTTCAATATTGAAGAGACAATACAAGACTTGTTCGGCTTTGTGTATATTATATTAAATAAGCAAAAAGTACTAGAAAAAATTTGCTTACATAATTGAGGCTTCTATCAATCTAATGGCATGAATTATTCTAAATAATATTAATAAGAGAAAACAAAAAGATTAATCCTTGAAAATCACTAAAAGTATATATTAGGGATATGGAGGCAACAATGACATGTATTAGGGGAAATACTACTATATGGATAGTGCATAAGGTTATAAATGAGTAAAGTTAAAACAACATAGTATTAAGCTTGACTTAAGTTTGACTTGAAATTTTAAAACTCAAGATAGATTCAAAATAGTACTCAAGAGCTCAAGGTTTACTTGATCAAGCTCATTATTTCAGTATGATTATCAAAAAAATAATATTATTTTGCTTAAAATAATACTGATATCTAAACTCAACTCAAATACAATTAACATTTAGGGTTGACTTGAGCTTAACTATGCTTATAAGTTAGTTAAGCAGAGAGTTCAAGCTTGACTTAATAAACCATTCAAGTGACTAGAGCTTAAACTCAAACTCCACTAAACTATTATTGAATTAAACTTAACTTAATATTGAGTTGGACTTAAGTAGCAATGCAAGTAGGTTTATCACACATTGATAATGATTAACATCATTTCCAAAAGTACCACTTTGAGCTTGAAAGATGTAAGTTTAGATGTTGGTCCATCATTGCTGCTAATCAATCCTATACTTAGGTGTTTGTTTTGTCACAACTACTAATACTCCTAAATGCAAAATCCAATATGAAATGGAAATCAAAATTGAACAAGGTTTCTTAAGATTAGGAAGCCTCAAATTTTTTAAACTCGAAGAGGTTGCCTGTAGCAACAGATGAAAAAATAAAAAGAAAAAAAGAAGGATAGTAAGTCAAAATTTGATCTAATTCATCTTATGCCATCATTGCTAACTGCTACTTCAACAATGTGATTCAATTGTTGTTTCTCCACCATTATGTACTCGCTATTGATAGGTCAATGGTTGGTTTTACTTGGAATTTTACACTTTTTTTAGTAAACTACATGGAATTGTCATTCAAACTGTATACAACATAAAGCACCTTTGACTTAGTATTTGCTACTAATGAATGTAGTAGTAAGAGTTTTTGTTTCTAAGTGCTTGCTACTGATATGTTGTAACTTAAGGTTTACATTATTAATTCCAATTGCACCTTAAATATCAAATTATTAATTCCAACTATTTAAATACACCAATAAGGCATTAGAGACAAAGGTTTTTATAAGATTGCATATGATTGTGATATGTTATCTAGTCATCAAGATTGTTATAGATGCTAACTATTGTTAGGAAAAATGATGCTTTTCCACTTACCTATAGCAATAAAAAATATTATAATATCAAAAATAAAAATGAACAATGAACACTAGTCAATAAGGGAAAAGCCATGGGACAGTACAATAAAAAATTCTACTATCAATAATAATGTGTTTACAAAGTATCTGTTCACTAGTTGAATTAGTAGATAACTAAACTTCACCATATAACCATGAATTTCAATAAAATTAGAAAAATATGATAATTCACAAAATTGCGAACACAAATTCAATCTAAACAACTAAAAAGGATTAATAAGATATGTAACAATAACCTTCTACGACGTAGACAAAAATGGAGTTGAAGGTTATGAATCAATGGGGTCACTAGAAGAAGGGATTGAAAAGTCACAAGCTAGGTAACCTCGTCTAGAAGTGAATCCCAGAACACTTAGAAGCATAGTTGATCAAATCCTTAAATTAGAAAGTTAAGTTCTACTTTTATTTAGTCCTTATCAGTCAATTTTGGGAAGTCATAATTTTTCCTATATTAAGAGTTATAGATTCCATAATATGTTAGTGAAAATTGATTTTAGCCTATTTTTGCGTAAACCAAACCACTTCACCATTTAGGTATTTTAGGAAGTCGAATTTTGTAGTTTAGCAAGATATGATGTAGGTTAGGATATCATTGTTAGTGTAGAAAGTTTATCTTATCTTATTCTCTTCCTTATTTTGTTCGAAGTAGATTTTATTCACTTTCCTTGTATTATCCTAAGGTCATGGGATTATAAATACTTATGACCATTTGATGCATTTTCAGGGTCGAACATCCTGAGAAACACCACAATGAAAGGAGTCAAACGAAAATAAAAGAAGTCTAACAAAATTTGAGCATTTATCAACTGGATATGAAACACCAATCAATCTTATATGGCATATAATCCACCGAATATGACTTACTAATTCAAACTATAAGCTCACTCACTACTACTCCTTACTAAAAGGAATAAATAAGAAAACTTAGGGTTGCCTACAAAGGAAACTTATAATTATCTGATATGGTAATGGATGATGTCTTCATACAACAAATGTAGTTTTTATACTAGCCCTACTAAGGTTATAAGTATATATGGAAGAGATAAAAAGGGTAATGTACAAATTAGAATACATGAAATATACTTAAAAGGGTAAAAAAGACAAAGAATATTCTATACAAGTGGTGAGAAAATCCTTCTAAAATGTTGTGCTAAAAGACACGTATCACATGGTGGTTAGCATCTAGTGTATGATACAATTTAGATAAGGTGAAGGAAAAGAATCTATAGTTAGAGTTGACTTAATCTAGTTCAGGTCAGAGTTAGATTGATTAAGGTTATTTAGATCCCTTTTAAGGCAGGTATCATGTAGTTAAGCTCGGATTAGGGTTAGATGCTAGTTGGTTTAGACTGAAGTTTGAGGTTGTTATGCTTAGATGCTATTTAGGTCTTAGGAAGAGCTCAACAATTAGTATGGCTACTCGACAGGTTGGTCTATATGCTTAGTAGCTTCAGGAACCATGTTAGCACATGTAAAAGCTTAATACTTAGGTCGGCAATGAAGTGAAACATGGAGGTTAGAGTAGTAATCCTTATCTTAGATGGGGCTTCAAGCTAATATTCTCTGCATAAGTCCTTAGAGTCCTCTGGCTTAACTGTGCGTGATCAGTTCTAGGAGTTGATTCCTATCATTTGCTTAGGGGTTAGAAAGATTTGTCCTCAAATCCAAAGTGGTCTCAGGTTCTTGTTCTTCCTAAGCATCTATGGGGTTTTCTTCTTTTAGTTGGTAAGGAATCAAGTTAGACACATTGAAGGTAGAAGAAACACTACAGTTTTTTGGTAATTTGATCTAGTCTGCATTGCAGTTAATCTTCTTCGGGACCTTAAATGGACCATCAGCTCGTAAAGATATCTTGCTCAATTTCAGGTGCGGAAATCATTCTTGGTTGAAGTGAATCCATATTAAGTCTCCTAGCTTGAAAGAAATAGTTTGGTGACCTTAACTACCAATCTATTGCTATCTCTGGTTGAACTTAGCAATCTTCTTTATAACAGACTGATGTAGCTCTTATAATTCTTAGGCTTGGTAGACTCCGGATTGACTTTGTTCAACAATCATAGGGTATAGATTAGATTTAGGGGAATAGTGGTGTTGTCGGTAGGTTTTGGTAATCGAAAATGTCTTGCAAAGAAAAGAAAGGCACTTAGTACCGGGGTTAGTCCGGTGCGGCCACTCCAATACTTAAGTCAGTAACTAGCAATAAGGAAAGTAAAGTGAGTAGCTTAAAGTTATCATATGTCTCTTACAATGTTACCTTTTTGTATTTATAGGTGACCATCATATCTAAAGTAGCAATTATCGAAATAATTGTAGGGACATATGGAAGCTTCATAATTAAACATATTCCTTGAAATATAAGGAATGTAGGTAGTTATGTAACATAATCGTACATGTAATAACTGTTTACGCCATGAACTTAAATTCAAATTAGGAGTGGATCTGTGTTGCTCAATGAAATGCCAAGAGTGTAGATTACCTTGCCTTTCGTCAACTGAATGGACGAGGAAGTGAAGTTATATCAATGCTTGTTAAACCAAGTGCATGAAAACTAACTATCAACATTTTCCCCTCAACTTTCATGTTCGAGAATACAAAGGCAGTAATATATAATATACTAGAGATCGAGTAAGGAACAGTTCCTTAGATGTTGAGTAAGGTGGGAAGCAAGACGGATCACATCCTAATCGAAAAGTTAGAATTTTCAATTTCTCGCCTATCCAAGAGACCAAAAAGTAGGAGGTATGACACCTATCACCTCAGTCATCATTACGTCGTAGGCTTAATAACTATCAGAGAGTTGTCAACCATTGGATTTCTATCTCGAAACACGTATTAACAATCCACGTTACTATCAAACTAACACATCATTACCGTCAGAAACACATTTGCAGTTACGAAGGTGAATTGCCCATATTTAAAGGATTGTTAAAAATCAAATGTAGATTTCTCTAGTTGCATCTTCAAACTTCCATTCACTTTCTCATCTTTACTCTCTCATCTTCATTCTTATATTCTTCAACTTCTGTGACATCACTCTCTATAACCATTCAGGTATGGTTTGTAACGTAATTTGTTGACTTGTCCTCTCGGATTCTGAAGTTAAGGAGATACAACATGAAGCTTAACCCATAGAAGTATATCTTTGGCACAATTTCAGGAAAATTTTTAGGATGCATGGTCACTTGGCGCAGCATTGAGGCTATCGAGAAAGATTGAAGCGATAATAAACATGAAATCCCCCCGTATAGCTAAGGAAGTACAGGAATTCACCATGCTAATAGACGCCCTCAATAGGTTTGTGTTATGAAGCACGGAAATGGGCACATAATTCTTTAAAATCCTAAAGAATTCAAATAGTCCAATGATTGCGAAAGAGCTTTCAATGATCTCAAAGAATCCCTTTTGTCACCCCCTAATACTCTCGACACCCATCTCTAGGGAGAATTTATATTTATACCTATCAATTAGCTACCGAGCTTTTTCTTTAGTCTTGGTCTAAATCAACAGAAAAGAGCATTGACCCATTTGTTACGTAAGTCATGTTTTGCAAGGGCTAGTGCTTTGATACACGAAAATTGACAAATTTGTTTTGGCAATGGTTTTCTCAACAAGGAAGTTAAAACTATATTTTGAGGCTCACCAAATCATAGTGCTCATTGATCAGCCATTATGGTAAGCATTACAATAGCTTGACTCTTCTGGGAGGATGATGAAATATGCCATAGAGTTAAGTGCATATGGTATACCATACAAACCTAAAATGATACTGAAAGCTCAAGTGTTGGTAGATTTTGTAGCTAAGTTCACTAGTGAGGAACATAATGTGGAGGTTATCGAGAAACCTATATGGTACCTTTATATGGATGGTTCTTCGATGAGAGAAGGAAGTGGTGTAGGCCTTATTCTTCAAGGCCCTTATAATATCAAAGTTAGTTATGCTTTAAAATTCAGATTCTTAGCCAGTAACAATAAAGCAGAGTATGAAGCTTTAATTGCTGGACTGAAATTGGCAAAATAGATTAGCATTAAGAAACTTAAAGTGTTCTTTAATTCATAATTGATGGTGAATTAGGTCACGAGAAGTTATGTAGCAAGGGAAAAAGAAATGAGCAAGTGCTTATAGATGTTACATTCGTAGAAGAATTTCGATCTTTTTCAATCTATAAGGTTCCAAGAAGTAAGAACATTGCTGCTGATAAGTTATCAAAATTGGCTAATATTGCATTTCATGACTTAAGTGACAAACTTTTTATTGAATTTTTTCCATAAAAAAGTTTATCTACTCTTTCGCAAAGCTATGAATTGGCTTCTTGGCCAAAAAAAGAATCTTGGATTGATCCCTTAGTAGATTATTTGAGAGACGATACTCTCCTTAATGATAAGAAAGAAGCACGAAGATTGGTTTACCAAGCCATGAATTACATGCTAATTAATGGTCAACTTTATAAACATAGCATATGACAACCTTATCTTTGATGCCTTCTTTCGAGAGATTCTAAAGGGTGTTATTTGAACTATACGGTAACATATGCATTAACTACATAAAAGTACAAACGCTATATGTTCGAGCACTGTGACTCGACTATTATTAGTTGACGATGAGAGAGGATGCGAAAGAAGCTGTTTGACACTATTCATAGTGTCAAAAGCACAAGGCACTAAGTTGAGCACTTGCAACTAAATTATGCAGCCTATCCAGTCCTTGGCCTTTTACCTAGTAGGGGTTAGATATTCTCGAACCTTTTCTAAAATCTACCGCTTAACGACAATTTGTTATTGTTACTATGGATTACTTTACCAAATGGGCAGAGGCTGAAGTGGTGGCAAAGATCACCAAGCAGAAGATGGAAGCGTTTGTTTTAAATTCCATAATATCAAGATTCGAAGTTCCTTACATGATAATCATGAATAATGGCCCATAGTTTGATAACAATAAATTTCAAGCATTTTGTGAGAAGTATGGCATTCACCTGAACTATACATCTGTAGTACACTCTTAGATGAATGGATAAGTTGAAGCTGTAAACAAGGTAAGGCCTAAGGAGGAAACTTGATGAAGTTAAAGGGAGATGGGCTGATGAATTGTCGAATGTCTTATAGGGGTATTGAACTACCCATAGAACTGTAATAAGAGAAATTCCCTTCAGGTTAGTAGACGGCATAGAAGCAATTTTTCCAATTGAGTTGGATCTACCGAATCTACGGACGCAAAATTTTGATGTAGTGGTTAATGAAGTTAAATTAACTGCAAATTTGGACACCATTGATGAAATCAGAGATATTGCAAGAGCTAAGGTTACAAAATACTAGCATAGAGTGGCAAGGCATTACAATAAAAAAGTAAAGTACAATGTGTGTCAATGTAGAGATCTAGTATGCTAAAAGATGAAAGTAATTGGTATACAAGAAAGTCAAGGAAAACTTGGTACAAATTGGGAAGATCTTGTAAGGTTTGGGACGTCGTTGGCGAGGAGGCCTATCAACTAAAAAGGTTAGATGGATTAATTATCTCTTGAGCATGAAATGCTGAGAATTTGAAATTCTATTTCAATTGATGGCTTAGATGATGTTTGTCTCCATTTATAAGGCGATAGCCTACTTTCTTGTAAGATGACAGCCTACTTGTTTGTAAGATGACAGTCTACTTGTTTGTAAGAATTATATTTGAAGTTATATTTTGTTTTTTTTTTTATCTATTCATGAATGCTGAGTTAGTAAGTTCAAACTGTATGGTAAACGAACTGACGTAAGTTCCGACCTATCGTGGTTAACAAACTTTAGAAATTAATTCCATAGCCAAGTAATATGATTAGTCCACATCTCAAATGGCTAATGGACAATGTTTGCAAAGATACACGAATTGGGCGTATGAAATAAAACATGTCAAAATAATTAGACATGTGAAATAAAACATGCTGAGAAATGCTTAGTGTGTGAAATAAAACATGCCATGGAATAAGATCGTGTGAAATAAAATACGCATATTATCAGATAAATATATATGCTAGGAAAACATGGTACGTGAAATAAAACATGCTGAAAACATAAAGTTATATGAAAGGTACTTTTCATTCATCAATGTAATATTGCAAATATTCGGCCTATTTTTAGAACACAAAGTACAAGGAGTGAAAGTACAAAGATAATCCTATGGCCTATTCTTAGAGCGAGTAGAAGCAATCTTTGGATCAGAGGCTAAGGCTTTTTCCAAGCAAACTTCTTTCTCGACGCTTGGGGTCTCAGAGTAGGTTGATTTCTCTTTATGCTTATAGGGAATTTCTTTCGATAGATGTTCTTCATCCTTCCCTAGATCTTTGACATGAGCTTTGTTATTACCCTTCATAACTATTTCAGTGCCTGATTCATCGTCGTTGGCTTCGTTGCAACTACTAAATTTGTCATCGATGTTGGTGAAATCAAGGCAGGAAAGATCATAATTAAGGTAAAGCTTTAGGATCTCTTCTCTTGCCACCTGGACCCCCTTTAACAACTTCTTCTATAAAAGTCTCTCGTATTGCTAATTAGGAGTAACTATACTTAGTACATCTTCAATAGAGGGTCCTTTCTTTACAGTCTCTTATAGCGAGACAACACGGCTTTATAACTTCATGTTATTGGTCTCCAACTCCTTAATTTATATTTTGAGCTTATCCTCCTTATCACTCATCATGCAAAGAGTTCAACTTAAGCCCCAACACTCTTCTTTCTTTTTCTGCAACTCCTCCTTTGGGCCTTCAAACTCTTTCTATTGCTCTTCAACCATAGCCTTTAGGCTTGAGACTTCATTGGCAACCAAGGTATGTGCTAACTTTTTGGTAGACAAGTCTTCCTAGAGCTTTCTCACCTTTATCTTGACCCTTATCCTTATATTCTCAATATCAACAAGTTGGACTTTGGAAGCATTTTATTGTTCCTCAATTTTCTGCAGCAATTTCACTTAATATGATGAGTATTTGAATCAACGTAGTAGAATGCATGAAGACTAAATATTATCATTACCTTCTTCATATCTTGGTCGGCCTCATCCAAAGTCGTCAGAACGTAGTTGCTTATTTGAAAATGAACAAAGGTGTTAGTGGTTAAATAAACTCAACAGTTAAAAGGATGTTATAGATACTTACATCATACAATTTAGCCATGATATGGGCCTTATTGCAACCACTAAACCTATCGGCATGTCCTTCCATTAAGGCTAAAGATTTCATTCTGTTTCTTAGGGCTAAGTTGTTATGCAAGATGGTGTGGCTCTAACATAGGATGAAGTACTCGCCGACCTCTATGCACAGGACTAATTCGACACTATTAATGCTAAGAGCCTTTTTGTGTATGGCCTCTTTCGTCTTTTTGTCCAAAGCTTTAGACTTCTTGGCAGGCAGTTTGCTAGCGAATTCCTTCCCAAGTCTCCTGTTAACACTTAACACCACCTCCATCATGAATGCATCCCTTCAGTTGCTGTGGTAACATTAGTCTCATTTTGGGGTTAGGTTTCTCAATCAATCATTCCCAACTTAGCAGCAGATTGAATATCCTAAATCGGAGCCTCTAGATTGAGCAGCCTTAGCTATTACAAGCTTCTTGCTCACCTTTCGCTTCTTAACTTGTTGGGAGGTTTTCTTTTGCACTGCCACCTACTTTGCTATGTCCTCCTTTATTGCTTTCTTCATAATAGCAGGCTGAGTAATAGTGGCTATGGCAGCTACTCGTTTATTAACCTTTGACTTTTTAGCCTTAGTCGGGCTAATAGTTTGGCAAGATTTACCTCACCAACACCCATATCTGTAATATAAGTAAACATGTTAACATTAATGCAAGGAAAAGAATCAACTTACGTTCTCCATGCCGAGCAATGCTCAAAGGCAACAATTCTCCCCCCAAGTCACGAGAATAACTTTCCTCTTATAGCTATACTTGGTATAGTGGTAACTCATTAGCATACCTTCCTTTTTGGAAAAGATTGGTTCTCTGCTTTCATAATGCTTAATAATTCTCTCGGCATCCTAAAAGAACATTTTATTCCTCCTCCTCTCTTGAATTTCCTTTGCCACTATGGTGTCATTCGGCATCAGCTCTATATCGTTCGTGTAGATTGGTTTAGTCTATTGAGTCTAGGAATCTAACTTCTCACCCGATACTATTAACACGAATTTGTCATGCCACTTATGGATCTTGGACTCCAACCCATTATAAACTTATGCCCATGTCTTGCAGTGGCAAAGTACCAGCCGTCAGGTTGCTTCCTAATCATGAAGAAATACTAAAATAGTTGAGGCATAGCCCTGACTTTGACTTCTTCACAGACTATCTCGAAAGTCACCAGAAGCTGATATGTATTCGGTGAGAACATATTTGGTGTGACTAAAAAGTAATTGAAAAAGCCTTTCGCAAATGTTGAGAAAGGGAAGCACAACCCAAAATCAAGATACCTGAAGTATATATAGAACTCGCGTTCCCTCGAAAAATACACTCTTTCCTCTTCTCTTAGCCTCTTAAGATTCCACAGCCCTGGAAGGTCTTGCCAGTACTTATTGCATTGTGAAACAAGGACCCTATCGGTGGCACCGGTTGCTCCCTCTAGTGAATTACGAAAGTAGACTATGTTATTATATAGATACCTAGCCATGAATCTTCCTTCCTTATAATTTGGGTAGATATTTGCTATAAGGGAATTGATTGTGGCAAGTTTGTCCCATCACTCCACCACGCTGTTGGCCGAACTACCTAAGGAACACACTATCTCGCTCTTTATTTAGGGAGGAGAAGTAGCTTCAGTCTCTGTCACTTTGGAATCCAAGAGGACATGTCAATAAATTATGTTACGAACCATACTTAAATGGATATAAAGAATGATGTCCCAGGGCATCACTTTGTAACAATACATTCTAAAATTAGTAACAAATGACATATGGACTTCATCCTCCTTATACATCTTGATTTAGTTATAACTAAAGAAAGCATCCATAAAAGAAAGTAACACATGTCTAGCGGTTGAATCTACCATTTGATCAATTTTCAGTAGTAGAAAATAATCCTCAAGATAAGCCTTGTTGAGATCCAGTGAAATCTATGCATATTCGCTACTTGCCATTAAACTTCTTAACTAACATACAATTAGTTATCCAAGTTGGATAAGGCTCTCCCCAAATAAATTATGCCTTCAATAGCTTCTAGACTTCTTCTTCTATTACGGCTTGTCTCTTTGGTGCAGAATGGCTTTCCTTTTGTTAGATCACCTTTGCACTCGGATCAATCTAGAGCTTATGTATCATGACTTCTCTCAGGATACCCGACATATCCGATGGGGACTATGTAAACACGTTAGCATTGACTCACAAGAAGTTTATCAAACTTTGCAAACTGTCTACTGACAAGGGTTTCCCTATCTTTGTTATTTTCCTAGAGTCATCTCCTAAAGAAATTTCCTCAATATCACTCTCAGTATTTTCTATGCCAATTGACTTAACTTCCATATAAGTTTCTACATAAAATATCAACTCTCATCTTAAGGCCCTCATGTATAAGGACCTAGCCAATTGCTGATCTCCTTTGCACACGTTGACTCCCATGGGAGTAAGGAACTTGACTTTAAGATGTGCAGTTGAAGGAATAATGCTAAACAAATGCTGACATGGTCGTCCCATGATCATGTTGTATGGGGACCAATATTTGATGACGGGGAAGTTAACTATATCTTCTACAACATGCTCGTCATCGCCAATTTATAACGATGAAGAAATTAATTTAGCTACTTAGACAGGTTGATTGTTGAAGGCATATAAATCATATTTATAAGATTTTAGCTATGCTTTTATCTTGGGTCTCATTTGGTCGAAAGCACGCTGAAAAATGATATCTGCCGAACTCCCTATGTCAACAAGAATTTTCTTAACCTCAAAGTTGATGACTCTTGCAATGATGATGAGTGCATCATCATCCAACCTCTGGATACCCTTAAAGTCTTCCTCTACGAAAGAGATTGTGTTGTTGATTCTAAACTTATTGCCTTTGAAGTTGTAAACGCAATTTTTGGCTTTAGTCAGGCTCAAAGAGCATGGCTAGCCTATAATAGGTCTGCTAACAATAATGTTAATTACTTCGTTGAGTGCTCTGCTAGAATTTGCATCCCTTATATCTCTCCTGACAACAGTTAGTTGAGCGTCATTCTCTTATTCCTTATGCCTCTTTTGAGATGGTCTCTTAATATTCTCGCATCATGTGCTAAGAACTTTCGCAAATGCCCACGTTGAATCGCATCCTCAATCGCATTCTTGATTTAGATGCACTCATCTATGTTCTAACCTTTGTCATGATGGAATTTGCAATATTTATTAGAATTTCTCCTCAAAGGATTTCCTTTCATTCTTTTCAACCACTACAAAATGCCTCTTTACCCATGTACCTCCATCAGTATATCCAAAATTGGACGATTGACGGGTATGCGGGATGAATATGTTGAAATTCTTGGTCTCTTTCTCTCGACATTTGAACTATGATCATCATCTATATCAAGTATGTCCTTTGCACTTTTCCTCTTGTCATTTTTCCTATCTCCTCTATTCTAATTGGCTTCTCATCGGGCCTTTATGTTATCCTCTTGACGAATGCATGAGGTAACCTTAGCCTTAAACTCAGTAAAAGTTCTCGGCTTATTCTTTACGAGAAACTTGAAAAGGTCTCCATAAGGCTTAACTGCATCGATTACGGCATAGAAGGCCATATTCATATCTAATTATAGGATTTAAACCATCTTAGCTATAAACCTGGCCAAGTAGTCCCTAATTGACTCATCTAATCTTTGTTTGATTGTGTTAAGGATTGAAAAATCCTTAATAGGAAGCTTACTTGTAAGGAAATATTGAAGAAACACTTCTACTAATTCATCAAAACAAGAAATGGTGTTTGATTTCAAGCGTTTGAACCATGTACTAGTTGCATTCCTTAAGGTTAAGGGAAAAGCTTGATAAGCCACTGTATCACTTAAACCATGTAACTTGGCCAAGGTGCGATAGTACTCCAAATGGTCTTCGAGCTCTTTTATCCCATCATAAGTTTCAAACTATGGTATCTTGGTGTGCCGAGGTATCACTTCCTCTAAAATCTCAAGAATGAAGGAACTCTTCTTAATTTAGAATTACTTACTCGTTGTAGTAGGGGTATCGACATGCAAGGGTCTCGTATGGTGCACTTGCTACGGTTACTTGCCTTTGTCATCCTTTTTTAATGCAAAAGCTAAGGGTCCTTCTACAACCTCAGCTTACTTTTTTGGCAACTCAGGTAAATAAATTGAGTCATTACTATTCTTAGTATCATGATCGCCATGCTCTTTGTTTTGATTTGGATAAATACTACTATGAAGGAGATTAAGGATTTGTTCATGTTTTTTTGTTTAATTCCTGGTTTTCTTTGGCTAAATCAAGATAGAGTTGCTCAAGCCTAGCCAAACGTTACTCATCAATATGCCTACTTCCCCCCAACACCTACACTCTTAGTATGGCATTTTGCTAATGCAATCCACTACAATAAAGATTGAATCTTTTCCCTTAGATGTTCAAGATAATCCTAGGACAAAATCTATGCTAAAGTTAGCCTAAGGTAAGGTTCGTGTAAGTAGAAGTACATACTTTCCATAGGGCTCTCTTTTTCCTTTAGCTCTCTTGCATACATCATAATTACCAACTACTGGCTAAATTAGGCCAAACGTTACTCATCAATAAGAAAAGTATAGTTATATAAGATAATACATTCCCTGAAATGTAGAGAAAGTAAGTAGTTATGTTACATAACCGTACTTGGATAACTATTCGCACCATGAACTTGAGTTCAAATTAGGAGTGGATCTAGTTACTTGGCGAGATGCCGAGAGTGTAGATTACCTAACCTATTGGTAGCTGAATGGACAAGTAAGTGAAGTTATGTCAACGCTTGTCAAATCAAGTAAACAAAAACCGACTATCAACAAGTAAGATTGAGGCCATAGACAACCTTGAATGGAGTCTTCCTAATAATGCTGTGGACAGTTCGATTGTATGAGAACTCTATGATCGGTGGAGATAGATCTTGATCTTCTAAGTTGTTTCCCACAATAGCTATGAGTAAATTACTTAGTGTCCTATTCACCACTTTAGTCTGGCTATTAATTTGAAGGTAGCTATTGGAGCTAAACACAAATTTAGTCCTAAGTTTTCTCTAAAGAGTCTTCCAAAAATAGCTCAAGAATTTAGTGTTACGGTTTGAGACAATAGTCTTCAGCACTTTATGTAGTTGGAGAACTTTCTACAAAAACAAAATAGTAATATATAAAGCATCGTTAGTTCAATGATATGGGATGAAGTATGGCATTTTGCTAATGTAATCCACTACAATAAAGATTGAATCTTTTCCCTTAGATGTTCAAGATAACCTTAGGACAAAATTTATGCTAAAGTTAGCCTAAGGTAAGGTTCGTGTAAGTAGAAGTACATACTTGCCATAGGGCTCTCTTTTTCCTTTAGCTCTCTTGCATACATCATAATTACCAACTACTGGCTAAATTAGGCCAATAAGAATTTTCTTTCAATAGATTAGCTGTTTTGGTCTCTCTAAAATGGCCAAATAATCCACTACTATAAGATTCCTTAACCAATAGTTTACCCATGGAATAACTTGGTATACATAGCCTTCTTTCTTTAAACAGATAACCACATTTGAGATAATATCCTCTAACAGCAACTCCTTCTCTACACTGCTTAAGAATAGGACCAAAATGGGAGTCATAAGCATACTGCTCAGTAATAAGTAAAAGTCCTAGTAATTGTCTATAAGGTGGTTAGCAAGGTTTGTCGACAAGATAGATCATCAGTGACCACATTAGCACTTCCTTTCTTATGTTGGATAACATAGGAAAAACCTTCCATAAACTCTAACCACTTGGTTTGCCTCTTCAAAAGTTTGTTTTGCTTTCCAAGATGCTTCAATGACTCATAGTCAGTATAAATTACAAACTCTCATGGTAATAAATAGTATTATTAGACAGGAACTCAAAAAAGAGAATATAACTCTTTCTTATATACGGAGTAGTTCAATGCAACACCACTAAGCTTCTTACTTTGGTAAGCAACCGATTATCGCTCTTACATCCGATGTCTAACACATTGCATTCTAGTTCAAATAGCTTGTTAAAATTAGGTAAAGACATAATAGAGGTAGTAGTGAGCTTCTCTTTGATCTCCTTGAAGCTCTATTTAACTTGATCATTCCATTGGAATCCATCAATCTTTTTTGTTAGCTAGATCAAGGGGGTTGCAATGGTACTAAAGTTTTTAATGAATAGCCTATAAAAAGAAGCAGGCTAAGAAAACTTCAAATTGTAGTGATATTCTTTAACTGTAGCTACTCTAGAATAGCTCGAACCTTTTCTTCATTAGCTCGAATTCCTTCTCTACATACTACATACCTAAGAAAAACGACTCTACCTTGACAAAATGTACACTTCTTCAAGTTCCCATATAACTTCTCAACTCATAAAATATCAAAAGCAACTCTAAGATGTTAAATATGGTTGTTTAGGCCGGCACTATATACTAGTATGTCATAAAGTATACGACCATACATCGTCTGATCAAAAGGCGCATCACATGGTTCATCAGTCATATAAATGTGCTTGGATCATTTAGAAGTCCAAATGGCATGACCAGCCATTCATAGAGACCATGCCTTGTCTTGAAAACAATCTTCCATTCATCATTTGGTGTCATACGAATTTGGTGGTAGTTACTTTATAGGTCAATCTTCGAAAATATCTTGGCACCATGAAGCTCATCTACCATGTCATCAAACTTCGGTATGGGATATCTATACTCGATAGTGATATGGTTGATAACTTAGCTATTAATGCACATGTTCCATGAACCATCCTTCTTGGGGACAAGCAAAGCTAATACAGTACAATGACTTATACTCTCCCTTACATAACCTCGCTCTACGAGCTCATCTACTTGTCTTTTCAACTCAGCAGCCTACTCAAGATTCATTTTGTAAGTAGGTTGATTCAACAAAGCTATGCCTAGTTGCAGATCAATATAATGTTCTATGCCTTGGACTAAGGTTAGTCCTTTAGGCAACTTTTCAAGAAACAAGTCTGAAAACTTATCGATCAACCTTCAAATCTATTTAGGTACTTCTTCCAAATCTCTCATCTCCAATAGTCTCCTAATTAACAGAAATATAAGCTCATCGACCTTCTTAATAGCTTGAAGCTCTCTTCGGCTCATCACTAAGGCCTTCCTTTTACTAGTTCGGGTGAGTTGGTTATGGGTCTTGTTCACCTGGTTTGGTGTTGTGGGCTATAACACAGTCTTCTTTCCATCCTTAACAAAGACATATGTATTCTTATATTCGTCGTGAGTAACACATTAGTCGAACAACCAAGGTCTTCCAAGTAATAGATGTGAAGCTCCCATTGGGACGACATCATACACTACTTTATCCTTATACACATTGATGGATTGTTGACTTCTAGCCCCCTTTAGTCTCTCGTTAGAAGAATTCTCTCTCGTCAACCTACTAAGGATGAGAACCATTATATAGAAGAACAATGGGTGAACTCCTTAAGGACCCCACTCGGACATACCCTACTCTACCCTAATCCTTGTGATGATGCTGACCACTTGTGTACTGAGGTCAACTTGCCCAGTACCAAAGCTGAGGTCAACACACACTAAGCCCTTCTTTAACCTACTGGAGTTGATTGTGTTGAGGTCAATTAATCAAAGTTAAGAACCTCATTCACCGAGTGTTTCTATTTCAGCATAATGTACGGCATCATTCATTATTCACTTTGATAATTCCAATTACCATCAGCCTACAACAACTATAATTTCAACCTAGCTCAGATTCTCTATATGTACCCATTGGCCGATTGCCACTTATCCATTACTTTTTTGACATTGTTCTATTTACCTTTTTTTTTCATTTGTCCTATTTACCCCTTACATACATACTATGAATCTCTCTCTTCTTTATCCTTTTTATAATTTTCTTTATTTATCATATTGCTTTAGAGACTTACTATAAATAGTCCCTTTTCATTGTAGCTGAAACATCTTACATCCCTTTTAAGACATTGAATATACTTATTCTTATGAGATATCCCTCTCCGAGTACAATCTTTGTACACTCCTATCTAATCTTATCAAGTAGCTCAAAATTAGTAGCGAGTGGACCTTAGAACTAGCTTATGAGTAATATCAAGTGAAGCACTAAGTCCTGTTATGTTCATTAATGAGTCACATCCTTCGAGTAACTCCACATAAGTTACTATGTTGTGTTTGTCGACCATTCTATCCTATTTTCTTCAATATCTCAAAGGTCCCATTTGGTTTCCTTTCCTTATAATAAGTTCTAGTGATTATTGAGCTCTTAGGTACATTACACATTCTCCAACATTGAATGGTACGAGTACTTATTCTACAATATGTGGAGTACCCTTATCCTAGAGCCAATATAGCTTGTAAGGTTGAGGGTGCTTGGAGGTTGGTAGTCCCAACCTCTACACAAAGGACTATAGCAATGTCGGTACAACTTCCTCCATCCATTATGATAGTACATGGTTGTCATTTGATGGTACATTTTGTATGGAACAAATTCTCCCTCTGGTCTTCCTTAAAGTTCGGTAAAGAACTCAGCACTTGCCTTAGTACTAAGGTCATCGCTTCTCTCTAGTAGATATAGACACAGGTCTCCTCTTCCTCCTCAACTTCAATACCTCCAGCATTCTTCTCTTCCTCTTGTTCACTCCCGTCGATGCTATCCACTACATCTTGTCAGAGAAACATGGTACATCAATTAGAACACTCAATAGCCATGTATCCAAAACCTAAGCATTTGAAACACTTTACCTCATTGATCTTCCATAAAGAGGTCTATCCCTTCTCATATGTCCTCAAAGTCAGCTTATCCTCAGTTTGGCTCGACTAACCTGGTCAGCCCTGTTGGCTTGCTCGACTATCATTAGGTTAGTCATATCTTTCCCTGGCTTAAGAGGGTCTTTTTGGCTTAGAATGGACAAGTCAGGGCAGGACAGCAGCTTAGGAAAATGTCAGCCTAGGTCAGCTTAGGCTATTTCTTCTCCACTTTTCGACCCTCTGTACTACCTTAATTACCTCTTTTAGAGTATAAAACCTCTGCACTTCTACAATATTATAAATCTCATATTTGAGTCTAGAAATGAACCTCGATATTGTTTAAGCCTCGGGTTTGTCTACACCAACTCAGATCATTAACATTTAGAATTCTCTCACATAGTCATCAATAGATCGGCCTCCTTGGCAAAGTTCTTACAATTTGGTAAATGTATGCTACAAGTAGGCATCAGACACAGACCCCCCTTTCAGTGATCTCTTCATTTCTTCGCAAGTTCTTACTCTTCATCTTTCATCTCTTGCTTTAGCCACATTTAGATTCTTCCACCACATAGTAGTATACCTAGAAAATTTAAGTGCAGCAAGTTGTACTTTAAAAGCATCGGTATGTCCATAGCAATCAAACAACTTTTGTACCTTCTCTTCCTACTCTAGATATTCATCTACATCTCCTCTTCGATTGAAAGGACGAGATCTGGACCTTAACATTGTCAAGTCCTTGAAAAGCTTGGCATCCTCGCTCTTATACTTGGTAATATTTATCCTTTTCTTCATCCTCTCCATACTCTTTAGCATTTGTTTCCTTATCATTTTCCTCAATCTCCTCTAACTCCAATTGTCATCAAGCAACTCGATCTGCAACTCTTTTAGCTCGATGGAGTAGAACTAGGCAATTGGCTTGGCTACCTTGGCCGTAACATCTTGTTAGAACATTCCCGGGCGGGTTATGATGTGGCATACCCTAGTGTTGTTGTCTGCTAACTTGCATCATAGTAACCAGACTCTCAATAAGATTAATGAGTTTGTCAAGTTTATCGTTAACTAACTTAGGAGTGTTAGTACCATTATGACCATGGCTAACTTAAGTACAACTATTTAAGTCACTAATGACACTTTGAACACTTGAATCCAATATGGTATGATTCATTTCCAACAAATTGACAACACAATGTACGATATAAACTTTTAGTTATTACCTAAAACTAGACTACCATACTCTTAATAGTTTCAACACCAAAAATTTAATTGAACACAATAGAAATGCACTTACTCTATTTTTGTGGTGAAAAACAGAGTAATAACAAGAACTATACTTACCAACGTACAAACCTTTACTTCTTAGCTCATAACTTCAAACTACTTCACACGAACATACTAAAGCAACTACGAAGAAACACAATAGCCACTAACAGCAAACATGAACCAAAACTTCATTATAATTTTACACACTAAATCGTACTCTGATACTAGTAAAGCTAACGAGTCTCTAAAGTTGAACATACGGAGAAACACCATAACGAAAGGAGTTGAAGGAAAATAAAAGAAGTTTAGAAAAATTTGGGTAGTTACCAACTAAATATGACATAACAATCGATCTTACATGACCTACAATTTGCCGGATATGACTTACTGTTCCTAACTATAGGGTCACTCGCTATTACTCCTGGATAAAAGGAATAAATAAGAGTTAATGGGATAAATGAGAAAACATAGGCTTGCTTACAAAGGAAACTTGTAATAATCTAATATTGTAATGGATGATGCCTACATATAACAAATGGGGTTTGTATACTAGCCCCATTAAGGTTAAAAGCATATATGGGAAAGAAAAAAAGGTATTATACAAATTGGAATACATGAAATATACTTAGAATGGTAAAAAGACAAAGAATATTTTGTACGGGTGGTAAGGAAATCCTTCTGTAATGTTGTTCTAAATGACACATGTTGCATGGTGGTTGGCATATAGAGTAAGATACAATTCAAACAAGGTAAACAAAAAGAATTTTTAGCCAGAGCTGACCTGATTTGGTTCGAGTTAGAGCTTAGTCAATTAAGGTTGTTTAGATCCCTTTCAATACGGGTATCTTGCAATTTGACTTGGATTGAGGTTTGATGCTGGTTGGCTTGGACTGAAGTTTGAGGTTGTTCTGCTCAAACGCTATCTAGGTCTTAGGAAGAGCTTAATGATTGATATGGCTACTTGGTGGGTTGGTCTATATTCTTAGTAGCTTTGGGAACTATGTTAGCACATGTGTGAGCTCGATGCTTAAGTTGGTAGTGAAGTGAAACTTGGAGGTCGAAGTAGGAAACCTTGTCTTAGATGGGGCTTCGAGCTAATATTCTTCGTATAAGTCCTTAGAGTTCTCTAGCTCGGTTACACGTGATCAGTTCAAAGAGTTGTTCCCTATCACCATTTGTGATTGGAAGTCTTTTGCAATAATATACTTTTACTCCTTATAATATTCGTGTATATCACCAGACACATTACGTCATTTTAACACTCTACACTATGAATTCAACGGCTAAAGTTTCATTACAATCATGATCTAATAAGCCATCTAATCATGGATCTAAAGTCATTCATCCAAGTTTCACCATTTGGCAAATAAATAAATAAATAAAAGGAATAAGTTTCACCATAGTGAATTCTTTAAATGTAGAAACCAAATTATTAATTTTTAACATAACATCTGACACCTGCTTATAGTCCCTTTCATCTTTCTATGATTTCAATTTGCAAGAGTCACATTTCATCACCAAGGAAGAAGATTCATATGGAGTGAAATAGGATTTAGTTGTTCCATTATGTTTTTCATATGATCAAGGAGCATGATGTGAAGTGATGGTTAATGTACATCTCATATAAGTTTGAAGATTAAGAAGATTTGATTTTAATCTCAAAAGAACTAGCTCTATTATGGGTATTCTCATAAATTGGAGTAAAAAAAAAAGTAATAATACATTCAAAGAAAGTTTAGAGGGTGAAAAATGCAACTTTAAAAATTGATAAAATAGCATAAAAACCATAGTGTAAGATGAAATTTACCTACTAAGGTGATGTCAATCACAAAGGATTGGTCATGTTGTTTCCTTTTAAGGTAGGTATATGCATAATACACATACAAATTTGGCTAGAACAAAAAGATAATATTATTCTATATAAGAGAAAATACAAACTAACAATCAAGACATTTAGAACCAAAATCAAGAAACAACAATGAAAGCAATGGGGATGGGGGTTATGGAAATTGAAAATCCTTGCACATCCCCATTTTAGCATAAGAAACAACCTAGTCTATATATGAGTTTCCTTTGCAACTAACATAATTAAAAGAACAAAATGAAAAAGGAAGATTTTAAAGAAAAGATGTTATCTGCAATCAATATTTCCAAGGAATAGATGAAAACTTCGTCAACAAATTGAACATAAGAAGGATATTAAATTCAACTTGAATATTTCCCCAACTAGCATCTTTCACAATTTTTAGCCTTTCACCTACAACTTAAGCTTTTGCTAATTTAACATCTAAACAACAAGAGGTTTTTCATAGCTAATAGTAAACTCCCATTAGAATCCTAAGCTATAATCCTAATATTAACCCTCTTATTCAAAAAATCAATAGTAACATCAACATTTATTTTAACAAATTTTGGTTTTAGAGCCTTCCAGTAACAACTGTCTTGATCCTTTCCTATTGCACAAGATATTGCATCATCACATGATTACTATATAGTAGCAGGAACTAAGGAACTGGCTTCAATTAGATCATCTTCACTCTTTTAATAACTAAAGAATGAGACAACACTTCATGATCAAATACGCATTTACACTAATGCTTCTAAATATGCCATACAATAAGAAATATCTGGTGAAGACTTTCTCTCCAATTACCTATTGCATTATGGAGTTCTAATATTGCATTTGAAAGACAATTAGCAAAATTTTCTATTAACATAACTCAACTCTTATATTAAGCAGCTGAAACCTTACTCCTCTTACCTAACCACAACTCAATACAATATGGTGTATGCTTTCATCCTGTTGACAAAAATTGCAATTTGGTGTTGGTCTATACCTTCTTTTAAATAAATTCAAATTTGATGCCAATGCATTATTGCAACGATTCCATAGATGGTTTTTAACTTTAGGAGAGGCTTTAACTAACCAAATTACCTTCCAAAGCCTAGGGACTACATTTAAATCCATTTGAATATAAGTATCATCAACTTGTTATGAACTTCTCATCCATCTCCTTTGGTATCTAAATTTCATCAAGCAATTACCATCCTTTTCAAAAGGCCAAATGAGTTTATCTTCATGATCATACCAAGAAAGCGGAATGGCTTTCATAGCATGTCAATGCTCATTAGAAATGATACCTTCCCTACCTATTTTTTCTCTTCTAGATTAATCAAAGAAGATACCGTTGCATTTCTATTAACATGGTTCTCATCAATAAGTTGAAGTCAAAAGCTATAAGCTTTCAATAGCTATGCATTACTCCAAACCTTTACTCTGTTATTATTTTTAATCATCTAACAACAATTTTCCATAACTAAATCTTTTCCTCTGTAGATACTATTCCAACACCAAGAAGGATGCCCACCCATTCTAAATTGCCACAACTCCACCTTAAGGAAATAAATACCCTAAAATACTCTAACCCATAGCACATCTGAGTTCTCAATAATTCTCCATGCTATTTTGCCTAACATGGCATCATTAAACATCTTAAGATCTCTAAATCTAAGATCCCTTTTACTCTTTGCAAATGCTATACATGACATATAATTTGATTAACTTATCTTAACAGAGCATGGTTGGGAAATCAACTAGATGCATCAAAATCAACTCAACAAGATGAATAATTCCCATGAATGAAATGGAGAAAGTAAATCAGCTCCCATAAAGTTCATTAGTTATTGAAGAAGATTTATATATTTTGTTAAGAGAGTAATATAATTTTTCATTACACGTCTGAAGCAACACATGCATCTCAATGGTGTTGTGAGACGTCACACTAGATAAATAGCAGTATAAGTTGTAGATATTTATAAATTAAAATTATATATAATTAACTAAGACATAAATTATGCAGGTGCAATAGGAAGTGGTTATATTACCTATGCACTTAATGACTTAAGTGCTTAAGGCACTTAATAAATGCCTTAAAAGAAACTTCAATTCTATTTATATAATTTTTGGTCATGAGGTAATATTTAGATTGATTTAAAATGCACATATATAAAAGTAATGCTAAAAACTATGTTCTACTCTTGTGAAGTATCAATGAATGAAACATACAATTATAGAAGAAGAAATGTGTAAGTTAAGAAGAAGATGGAAGAGGATCTTGATTAAGGAAAAGAGGAGAAAGTAGATGCCAACTATTATAACTGAAAACTATTTTGTAAAAGAACACATCAAGTGAATTTAGAATAGAGATGTTTAAATATATATATATACACACACACGCACACACACACACACACATACATACATACACTATACTGTGTGAGGCTTAAGCTAATAAGCATGCAAATAAACAAGCCTTTGGAACACTCTCCCTCAAGATGGTAAGTTTATGTTCAATACTCCCATCTTGCTAAGGAGAAACTTAAACTAATTTGTTGAAAGTGCTTCTATAAATAAATTAGACAGTTGCATTTTGTTGCATATGAATAGGCAAAACAACTCCTTAAGCAACTTTATCTCAGACAAAATGTAAATCAATCTACAAATGTTTTATTCTTTCATGGAAAACTAGATTTTGTGATATATGCAATGTTGACTAACTATCACAAAACAACTGGATAGTACTTGAAATAATGATTTTAAGATCCTTACATAACAATGACAACACCATATAACTTCACATGTTGTGGATGCTAAAGCTCTATACTCGGATTCAATTGAACTTTTTGAAATTGTAGTCTATTTCTTTGACTTCTAACTAATAAGCAAATCACCCAAAAAAAGGCAAAAGCCAATAGTTGATCTTCTATTGTCAGGACATCCCCCCCAATCATTGTCATTATAAGCTCACAAGACCAAATCTAGTTTAAAAAAAAAAAAAAAAAAAGAATAAGCCCTACTTAGGTTGTTGTTTTGTATATTTCAATACTCTCTCTAAAGCTATTTGATGTGTTTGTTTTAGACTGTCCATAATCTAACTAAGAACATGAACTAAGTAAGCAATATTTAGGTGTGCAATCTGCAAATATAGAAGCTTACCAATGATTTGTCAATAAAACATAACATCAATAGTAGCTATTGTGTCCTTGCATGACAACTTATGATTTTCAACCATAGGGGTTGATGTAAGCTTAGCTCCTAAAAAACTAGTATTAGCCAATAAGTTTAAGGCAAATTTCCTTTGACTCAAAACCATGCCATCTTTAGAACAAGCCAGCTCTAAACCAATGAAATACTTCATCTCACCTAAATCTTTAACCTTGAATTGAGTATGCAGAAAGCATTTGAAATCCTTAATCACCTCAATTTGCTTACTAGCTATAGCAAGATCATCAACATATACTAATATTACAATAAAATCATCCCCTGATCCTTTTGTGAAAAGAGCATAACCATTATGTGATTGTGAAAAGCCATTGGATAAAAGACAACTTGTTAACTCAGCATTCAATGGTGTTAAGGCTTGCTTCAAACCATATAGAGACTTATTCAACTTACAAACCATTGTCTAACCAACACTACACTCCCCCCTAAATAGGCAAACCCGAAGGAACTTCCACATAAACCTCTTCAAACAAACCCCCGTTAAGAAACTCATTATGCACATCCATTCGATGAATGCGCCAATTAAAAACAGTTGCCAAAAAGAAAACCAAACAAAATATTGTATTTTTAATAACCAGGCTAAAGGTCTCATTATAATAAAAGCCCTGTTGTTGACTATAACCTTTTACAACCAAGCAAGCCTTATAGTGATCAATAGAACCATCTAGCTTAGTTTTGAATTTATCAACCTACTTATAACTAATAGCATGTTTGCTAGGAGGCAAAGCAATAAGAGTCCGAGTATTATTATTTTCCAAGGTAACAAGTTCTTCATTCATTGCTTTATGCTAGGTTTCAAATTTTACAGCTTGATCATAATTAAAGGGTTCAAAGTATTTAGATAATTGAACTATGAAAGCTCAAAAAGAAGGAGAAAGACAATCATAAGATAGAACACATTCAATTGGATGTAAAGTAGAAACAAATAAAGATAGAAAAGAGGATGAAGGATCGAGCAAGGCAAGACTTTAATTGTGATGATAGTCACTTAAGTAAGAAGGTGCATGTACTAGTCTAGAACTTTACCTCAGAATAGGAATAGAAGGATGATGTGTATCAGGAATGAAAACAGAATCAGACCATGATGAGCTAGACACAAGTGAAGGAGAATCTACAGGAAGAATATGTGTACCAAAATTGTGTATAGCAGGAATATGTGTATATGAGGAATGTATATCTATGGACTGTACTGCACCATAGTCATTAATAGATTCACTGTGTCGAGAACTACTTAAATCCTGGGAATTGAGAGGAGTATTTGCAGGCCAATGTGGTTAGGTAGGATTTAAGATAGAAAAAAATTGGTCTATTTGAGGAAAATGAGAAACACAAGGCAAATGTAGTATTTGTGGCTTATTCAAAAAGGAATCATGAAGCGAAGGAGCTTGAAAAGGATAGCCTACAATTTGTATTTATCATCAACCAAGTTGTACAATTTGCATCCATCAATAGCAAAAGGATAGCCTATAACACAAGGATGAGTGCGAACATCAAATTTTGTTTGTTGCTTAATCAAAGTAAAGGCAAAACAAAGGGAACAAAAAACACAAAGATGTGTATAGGATGGTGTTTGCCGCAATAAGAGCTAATAGGGTGAAGAATTATTTAGAACAATGGTAGGTATACAATTTATTATGTGGTTGGCAGCCAAAATAGCATCTCTCCAAAATTAAAGAGGCAATGAGGAATGAAACAACAAAGATCTTACAACATTGAGAATATGTTGATGCTTTTGTTCTATAACGCCATTTTGTTGTGGAGTCTCAACACAAGTGACCTGATGTATGTTGCCATAAGAAATATAGAAATCAGCTAATATAAACTCCAAACCATTATCTAACTGAAGAATTAATTTTGTGACCAAATTGAGTTTACACAAGCTGATAAAAACTGGGAATTATAGTCTTCACTTCAAACTTAGATTTCATAATATACACCCAAGTAAATCTAGTGAAATCATCTAGTATAGTAACAAAATATCTATGCCCATGAAGAGTAGATGTAAAAAAAGTCCTCAAATATCAACATGAATTATCTCAAAAGGGCATGAAGTGTTTCTAACATGAAGTAACAATGAATGAAAACATAGAATTCTAGAAGAAGAAATGTGTGAGTCAAGAAGAAGATGGAAGAGGATCTTGATCTGGGAAAAGAGAAGAAAGAAGATGCCAACTGTTATAACCAAAAACTGTTTTGTAAAAGAATGTGTCAAGTCAATTTATAATAAAGATGTTTAGATATATATATATACACTGTAAACATGTGAAGTCAAGCTAATAAGCATGTAAATAAATAAGCCTTTGTAATAAGTAAGATACTCATTTGAAATAATAACAGGCTCTAGATATATGGGCTAGGGGAGGGTAGTTTTAGATCAATGAGCTTAGCATACGATTTTTTAACACTAGCTTGTCTAGTCTTAGTTTTTCTCAAGAATCGGATGTAATCCTCATGTCCCCTTAAAAAGTTATTGGACTCGTATATTTTTTGGAAGCCTATTACCTATAAATGACTTTAGAAAGCCTTCATGATCTCGTCTGTTGGTTAAAAAAAAAAAAAAAAAAGATTTGATGTTGGTTATTGATTGCAAACTTCATAAACACAATCTAGCTCTTCTCTCGTAACACTCGAATAGAAGATTTGAAGGTTTTCTACACTTGTTTTGCCAATACTCTAGAGATCAAGTACTACACGTGAGGCATTCCTATTTCTCTAATTGTCATATCAGTACATGGGCCTACTGAGATCTTCTACTCATTCAAAGAAAATCCTGCTAAAAGTGTCCTATAAAGTGCAACACTTAGATATCTTTTGCACGTGTCACTCACTTAATGGATCCCCATATCTATAAAGCATATTAAAAAAAAAAAGTAAGAATTTTCACAATTAACGTATTCGACAATGCATTTTCATGAATTATTATGAATATGTTGTGCATACTATGTTTAATTATATAAATATACATTACATGTTGGTTTTATAGGACTATTAATGGTCTTTCCCCCACAATTATATGAAATGTTACACCGTTTAGAAAAAGATATAATTTTTCAAAGTTATGAAAATGTAATGTCATATGTTCAAGGGCTTTTACTATTTCGTATTGAGTAATATAAATATTGCAACGATGATGCAAAGATCTAGGTCCTTCCATAAGTTTTACTTTTCATATAATGAACATGACTCTCTTGGATACATAATTTAAAGAACAATAGTGGAAAAGTACGAAAAATTTTAACTGATAAAGTGAAAAAATACAGATGATCAAAATATTATGAAAAGTTACGAATAACAAAAACATCCGAAATTTATAACCACAAGACACATCCGAATCGTTGAAGAAAAAGCTTAACATTAGATCGTTAATAATCATTGTTTTTATCAATGGAGCCTTGTCTTTGTTACCGCCGACCCTTAATACAATGTGACCTTAAATCCATATATATAAACCCTTTATGAAACTTTCTTAATTCATGCAGACAAGAAAGTCCGCCAAGCAAAAACAAAGTTAGAAATAGACCTGGAATTACTTAATGGTCTCTGTCAAGTCAACTTCACTTATAGCCGCCGCACTGCTCCTCATCATTTGCAACATTCCAAGTCATGCACTTGATAATTCTACTCCATTGTTCGTCCCCTGCAGCCAAAATTCATACGATGATAGCGATCCCTACGGATCTGCCGTACGATATGTTATCTCTGAAGTAGCATCCAATACGGCCGGTTCTCTCAGGTCCGCGGCAGCTGGTTCCTATTATAGTTATTGCGGCACGTCTTCAGGACCAAAAGTTGCGTATGGCCATGGACTTTGCCACTTGAGGATAACGTCGGAAAATTGTGGCACATGCATTAGCACTGCAGCGGAAATGCCGGCAAAGGCTTGCTCTATGAAGATAAGGGGTCAGCTGGGTCTTAATGAACGTAGAGTCCGACATGAAATTACCCCATTACTGTTATCTATAATCCTTCTCAGGTTCCAAATGTAGCTTTTCTCGATTTTTATGCCTTGTGTGATCTGTTGTAAGACTCTTGAAAGTTATAAGGATTAATGTAGAGTGCCATTGGCTTTTTAATGTTTTCATTTCTTTAAGGATAAATACAATATCAGTACTTTTCTATTTGAGTCTTTAGCCTTTTTCTTTAATTCTATTTGAGTCTTCTTTATTTTCAAAAATTACAACTTCTGTTAAATCCATTAAATCATCCGTCAATCCATGACACATCTTCTAATTAATTTAATAAAATGATGATATTAAATATATTTAATTATAAAATGTAATAAAAATAAAAATATGCAAATTTAATTATATAATATAACGAAAATAATAAAAATTACATTAAAAATATTTAAAAATAAGAAAGATGGCCGGAAAAAATTGTGTGAATTCTAGCCACATTCCCAACTATCTCAAGGCTAATGAGAAACTAAGACATACTTAAGATGTGCACAATAATATAATGAATTTAATGGAAGTTTTATTTTTATAAGGATTTAAAAACATTGGATATAAGTAAGGCATATGATAGGGTTGATTAAGATTTCTAAGAGCACTTCTATTGAAATTGGGTTTTCCCCTTACATGGGTGGGATGAATGATGGAGTGTGTGTCCACTGTGAAATTTAGTGCGGTGGTTAATGGAAGTCAAGTGAGGCAGGTTATTCCTCCAAGAGGAATCAAGCCGAGTGATCTACTTTCGCCTTACTTATTCATCTTAGTTGTTGATGTGCTATCTAAGGGGTTAATTAAGCCATCTTAGGCAAGTGTGATTAAAGGCATTAGGTTTAATAATCATTGTCCCATTCTAACCCGTTTATTTTTTTATAGATGACTCCCATCTTCTTTTTGGAGGCTAATGAGTTAAATGTTATGAACCTATACTATATACTTGATGTACACTATGAGGTTACAAGTGAAATGGTGAACTTCAATAAATTTGCATAATTTTTCAACTCAAATACCCCATTTCAATTAAGACAACAATGCAATGTATGCTAAATATCCCTTCAACAAAGGAACCAATATGCTGCTTAGGCTTATTAACCTTATGGGGGTAGTTTAAGATAGAAGCTTTGAGGTTTATTAAGGAGAAGATCCTAAAGAAGATCAAGGGATAGAAACATTGGCTCCTAAATGAAGTAGACTAAGAAATTTTGATTAAGTTAGTAGCTTGTACCATACCGACTTACTTAATAGGAATCTCTGTTTCCTAAGAGCTAGTGCAGGTAAGTTGATTCCATTATAGCCAATTCCTAGTAAGGTTGCAGAGGTGACAAATCTAAAGTCCATTGACTTAGTTATTACCGAATATCTATGCCTAAAGAGAGGGGTGGAAAGGGGTGTTGGAATTTGGAGTCCTTTAACCTAAGCTTGTTGGTGAAGATGGCTTAGCGGCTTCATCAACAGCTTCAAGAGTTATGGACAAGGGTATTAAAGAGTAGGTATTTTCCTGATGACGAGTTCAAATTTGCTAGGAAAGGAGGTTGTGCTTGTTAGGTTTAGAGCAGTGTTTTAGAGGGTAGAGAGGTGCCAATACGAAGTGCTATATGGTGTTAGTCCTGTATAAGATATCAAGGGGGAGGGGGGTAGGGGTTTGGTGAATTGATATCTTTTAAAAAAAAATTAAAAACTTTTTTGATGTAAATGAAATTATCCTTCTTAATAACTTAAATGGTAAATAATGGTACTTTAATAATTCAACACAATATCTCAAAGTAAAAGGATAAGGAGGAGAAAATTAGGTTAAGGACTTATAGAGCTTTGGTCTTCTATTTACTGTTCTCTTTCAATTATACTGTTGGGGACTCAGTCTCCTTCATTGGTGCCGTTTCACTTGATTCACTAAATCAAAATCACGAGAAGTTTACAAGCACTTACTACACATAAGCTTCACAACACTCTATTATGCCTATCTAGCCTCTCTACAAATCTAGGCTAATTACAGATTTATAGAGTACAATCAAACTTCTCTCAATACTTAAATAATAAAAAAAAATTACAAATGAGAACAACAATGGAAGTCTCAAATAATGTCGTATGAAAATAAAAATGAAGATTGATGAATAAGCAGCTTCGATTCAACTCTCTGAAAAGGTATTTAAGAAGTGTTTTGTGCTCTTTTAGATGATAGGAATTGATCACGACTAGAGTACAATGTATATGAATTTTTCTTCTCAAAATCATGCTTATCAATTTAAATCCTTTCTCCTGTTATCCTAAAGTCTTCCAATGGCTAATTTGTTGAGAATTTTCTTCAATTTAGCTTTATCCATTTCAATGTCTAAGTGGTAATCCATAGATATTTTAGAGAAAATCTTGGAGTTTGAAATTTAAACCTGATCTTATAATCTTATCTCGATCATATATGCTTTGATCAATAATCTCTAGATAAGCTTAATTTGAACTTAAAAATTCCACAAAATTCAAAATCTACCTTATCCTTATCCAATGTTAGATATTTTCTTGTTATTTATCTAAAGATAAATTTGCTTAAAAATAATCCTTATGGATCTTAATTTAAACTTAAGTGAAACAAAATTAATTAAATTTTACTAATACACCTAATCTAGTAAAGCTATGTCTTGTTCACTTCAAATATGATATTGTGAGATTTCTTTAACATTACTTTTCGAGGTCAGCTATCTAAATAACCTTCTGAAGAGTATCGGTCTTCTTTTCTTCATAATCTTTGAACAATTTTTTGAAGTCTTGTACCGATTCTTCTTATAAAAGTTTCTAAGACATTTTCTGAAGGTTTTCATACTTGTCTCTTTTTTAGATGATTCAAACCTTCTGAATAAGTTTCTAAACTCAACTCAATTTGCAATTTTAAACTTTCTGAAATACTATATGAATGCTTGTACACTTTTCAATTCATTAACATCCTTCTCTTTTTATTATCATCAAAATTCATGGGAGATATCTAACATATGGGATTTTGGAGATGGTTAAAGTATCTTCGTAGGTAGAGATTGCTAGGTACAAGGGTTAAAGTTAGCAGCCCTTACTAGGGGGTCGAAGATAGACCCTTTATTGCAGGTTAGAGATCTAATGTGTATGGAAAAACGGTGCTTAAAGGCTCCAACAGATTCAACACTACCTTCTACATGTAGAGATTCAAATAATAAGGAGGTTACCTATTTCTAATATGCACGAAAGAGACCAACTAATCAGGCCATTCTTTTGTAATGCAAACTTCTCTATCAAGTCAGCATACTTCTTCTTGCATTCTGCACAAATAAGACATCTTAATGATGTAGCATCCACATCTTAGATAATACATGTTTGTATATGGAATTTACACGCCTTACCTAAAATCCAACACTTCTTTTAGAGGATTCTATCGGGTTGTCTCACTACCTTTGCAAATTTGTATAGGTGACATCCTGTAGCTTAACCACTCTATCCCTTCTATGATATGGTTGAGACTTTAGAGCATGTGATGTTATGTTGCGATTGGGTCATCTATGTTTGGTTTGGTTTAGTAGGTGTCAAGATAAAGCAAGCTAGGGTTACAACCTTTGTGGATTAGTGGACTGAGATCTACCAATGATTTGATTGTCCTGTTTCGGCTATTAAATTAGGAACTAGATTTCTTAAAGTGGCCTAGAATATTTGGAAAGAGCAATGTGATGCATCACACAACAGCTAAAACCTTAATCCTATATCTATAGTGATGCATGCTCGTAACTTTATCAAGGACACAATGGAGATGGTATGATGTAAGAGGCTCAACATTGACTTTCTGTCTCTATTGCAATAGGGGTTACCCTTGAAAGGTAGTGAGATGGTCTAAGGTATTGACTAGAGCGAAGTCTGATGGCTATACAATAAGCAATGGGATATGGGGCTCTCTCGCGATCCAGTTTCAACCAAATCTACTAATGTTTGGCCTAGCAATTGTCCTCGTACATAGGGTATATTGTTATGAACTGTGACTAAGAACAGACAAAACCGATCATTGGATGAGTCCAAGCTTGCAGAAGTCTCGAAAGGAAAGTAATGAGGAATGTGTAAGAGGACAAACGTGAATGAAGAGTAAGCAAAAACCTATGAACAACTCCAAAAGATATGATACACCAATGGAACATTCGAGAACTCATGGCACAATTCGATATGATACACGAATCAATTTGATGAGGTTACTTGCCACCTAGCCTTACTCAAGGATTAAGATAAGAGTAATGTCGAGAGTAAATAGATAGTGTTTATGCAAGGAAGGAAAATACTCAAGTGTATTAATGATAATCAATTTGATTCAAGTATAATTAAAAGGATATTTATACTCATAAGTTAGGGCAACTTACCTAAAAGGGAAAAGATAAAAAAGGTATTTGCTAAGGAAGTAATGTACAAGATATAAAAAGTTAAAAAGGAATATTCAAGAAGAACAATCATTAGTCTAACGGATTCTGCACACGTGGTGATACCATATTGGTGATGCCGTTGGAAGATGTGGACAAAAAGTACAGCTAGCTTGTTTGTCCAAGCAGAAGTGGCTTAGTCAGTCCGAACTCTCTATCTTAACAGCTCAGCATGGGTAATGCTAAGTAATTGATTAGCCAATGATGAGTGAGAATGAGAGTCAGTTGTTGTCTCGGCCATCAGCTTCTTAGCACACTATTTGTAAAAAATAGGTAATCATTCGGCTCAGCATGAAGAACGGGTCAGTTATGATATACTCGACCTCGGCAGGGGTTGGTTGGAGCAGAAGAATTTGCCTTGCCAAGCCTTCCAATCCTTAGGCTTGGCTGTGAGTCAAAGGCTTAGTAACCCAATTCCTATTAGTGTACTATAGTCAAATAAGGTTGTAGCATTAAGGAGTGATCAACATGTAGCTACTATTGTGAACAGTAACTGGTGGAATGTGGAGTTTGTGTGCAATTCTAATGCTCTTAATCTATTGCAGCATGTAGATGTAGTTTTAGGGCATATTGATGGTTTGTAAACTGGGCTTCAGCATAATTTGGGCCTGGCTTATGTTTTTCGCAATAAGGAAGGAGTACTTATGCATGGATGTTCTAATGTTGTTCAATCTTGTATCCTTGAGGTAACTAAGTGTTTAACAATGCTAATGGGAGTTTTTGAGGCCAAGAAATTAGGTTACTCATGTGTTGTCTCCTTCATTGATTGCTTGGTTCTTTTCCATGCACTAATGGGCTATTCTAACATATTACATCGAGCCACTAGGCCTTATTTCCAACAACTTCTTATAGAATTGCATAGTCCTAATGGTCTATCCTTTAGGTTTGTCTTTATATAATGTTCAACTAATAAAGCTATGTGTTAGGTTTTCTCTTTATAAGTTTTGATGATAATAAAAGGTATTTTATGAACTAATGAAATTTATTAAGTATATAAGATTAAATTGAAAGCAATGTATAATTTATTGAATAAATATGTCAAAAGAATAATCTAAGAGTAGAGGATAACATAAAGGGAAATATAACTTATATTCTAGACAAAACTCAAAAGGTTTATCAAAGGGCATAAGAACAGTAAATTGGATAAAACTTAGAGGATTTGTCAGAGACGAAGTTTGAAATGAATAAGTTATGAACAGACTTGTGCAAAACTAATTAGATTCGATTATAAGTTAGATACTTTGTTTGCTTGAAGGCCTAGCTCCACTTATTAGGTGTATTTAGGTAATGCATCCAATACATTATGCTAAGTTGGACAATTATCCACAGAGATTGAATTAAGGAGGACAATTTTTACCATTTTTTAAAAATAATATGTAGATTTTTTAAATCCATTTTGATATGAAGCTGTGAATTAGTTAGATAATATGGTGAACGAGATACTGATATAGATTTGAAGATCAAAGTTGATCAAGTCATGCAAGATGTGTTGTAGCTTATTCCAGAGAAGCTAAGAGAATGGACAAGGATAAATCTTTATTAGTTATCCATATCTTATCAAGTGAAGATCATTCTATATCTCATATTTTCAAATTCAAATTCAAAATTAACTGTTGTAGATTTGCTAGGATATACCAAGATAAGGATTCTTGCAAATTAAATTGAATCAAAAACATGATTTAAAGAACAAAATTCAACATCATGTCTATGTTCATTGCGTAAATATTCTCATGAAGCCAAGAATTTTTTTCAATAGACATATCAGCAAAAGAACAAGAGTTGCATGTGATATATTTTAAGGGTCATATCAAAATTACTTCTAGAAGTTTTCAAATAGTTTTTTATTGATTCAAATTTCAAAATTCAAGTTAGCCAAGTTAAGATAATTTTGCAAAAAATCAAGGATTTGGTTTATCCAAAGACTAAGTTGAAGATAATTATCAAAGTGATTAGATTTTGGTGCATCTAGTCGTTATAGAGGAAGATATATATGTTATAGCAATTCAAAAATTTGAACACACAAGCGGAAACAAGATCAGCAATAAAAAGCTAAAAACATCTTCATATTAGAACTCTCAAAGGCTTTCTTAGACGACTCATCTAGTTACATGAATTTCATATTTTATTTCTATCTTATACTTATCATTTATATTACTTCCTCAATCTTATTTCCTATTTCCTATTTTCTTGAGAGTTAAAAAAGCCGTTAGAAGTGAGGGTTACATATTTGTATCTCTATAGATCTGAGTTTAGTCAAAGGTTAGGCTAAGGGAGTCAGAGTAGAGAAATTAGTGATTGTAATATCTCAAAGTTATTATTGATCTTTTGAAGTGGATAGTGAAACAATACCGATATAGAGTACCAACTCCTTGGCAATAGAGCTAGAATAGTGCAATCGGTACAAGGTTGAAGCACTATAAATATTGCTCCTAATTTTCTTACTCTCCTACTCTTTTAATTTCATATTTTATTATTTCTTATTGTTTCGCACCTATCCTATTAAGTAATCAAAAGGGGGATTTAATATTTTTTTGCAAAAATTTTAAAGTAACCAATTCACCCCCCTCTTGATTACTTAAATGGGACCTACATTTGGTATTGGAGTTTAGCTCTTGATTATCTAAAGTTTAAAGATCCATGGTGGAAAACAATATTTCTGTTGCTACAAATCCTACTCCTTATGTTGATGGTACTAACTTTACCTACTAGAAATGCAATATGGAAACTTACGTAAAGGAAATTGACTTTGACTTATGGGAGATCATCGAGTTTGGGGACATTCAAATTGCAATAAATGGTGATCCAGTGGTCACTGAGGACAAGAAAAGAAAAATTGAGAAGAATAATCAAGTAAAGAACTTATTATTGATGATAATTGCTCCATCTGAATATTATTTAATTTCTTCTTATTGGACTGCAAAAGATATCTAGGATACCTTGAAGGAGACACATGAAGGAATAATAACAATCAAGGATACTCACATTAATTTGTTGCTCCAACAATATCAGTTATTCAAATTTCAACCAGGTGAAAAAATACGTAATGTTTTCAATTGTTTTACTGCTATTACTAATAAATTAGCTTTGCTTTGTAAAAGGATTGATGGCTCTGATTTTGTCCGAAAGATGCTGAGAATTTTGCTCAGGTCTTGGGATGCTAAGAAGATAGTGATTAAGGAAGCCCAAAACTTATCTAAGTTAACAATGAGTCAACTAAGAGAGAAGCTGGTAACTTATTAGTCACATATCAAGTATACAAATGAGCTAAAAAGTAGTAAGAAAACAATTGCATCCAAAGCCCAAGAAGTTGAATCAGAGTTTGACTTAGAGGATGATTCAAAAGATGATGATGATGAGAATATAACTTTGTTGGCTAGGAGGCTTAATAGAATACTTAATAAAAAAAGGCAAGAAGAAGTTTTCCAGTAAACGTTCATCTTCTAATCGTTCTTAATATGACGTAAGAAAAGCTATAAGGAAGAGAAAAAGGAAAGGAAAGAGAAGAAAGAAAGAAAGAGAAGAAAGAAAGAAGGAGAAGAAGGAGTTAGTATGCTATGAGTGCAAGAAGCCTAGGTACATCAACTACGAGTGTCCAATATTGTTGAAGAAACTAGAGAAGTATAAGAAGAAGTAGAAAGCATTCCTGGACACTCATAATAACTTAGACAAATCAAAGACAGATTTAGAAGATAATACAAAGGCAGAAGAAGAGGCTAATATGTGTCTCATGGTTATTTCTAAGGTAACTTCTGACTTTGAGGATAAAATGCTTGAAAGTGTACATAAGCATATCAAAAGCTTATTAAAGGCACTTGAAAAGGCTAATGTTAAGTTAAATAAACAAGATGATGAAATTAAGACATTAAAGAATGAGAAAGACACTTTCTCACAAACGCATTCTTCATTGGTTAATGAAAATGATATACTGAAAAATGATGATGAAGTTTTGCAAATTGATAATGAGAATCTTAGAACTAATCAGGATAGTCTTGAAAAAGAAAATTTTATCTTGAAAGAAGACATAAAAGAATTGAAAGTGGGGATAGATGGACTCTCTAATATGATTAGCACCACCTTCAATAAGTTTAATGAAAGTGATAAGAAATTACAGATGGTGAATTCTGCTCAAAGAATAGATAATTCAAAGATTGGTCTTGGTTACTAATATTATGAATCATCTAACTTACTTAAAAAGGCTACACTTGTTAAAGGAAAAGAAGTAATTGGATGAGCCTATTAAAAACGGTAATGTGTGTGAAAATACTAAACCTTTTGTTTAAGGTAGAGGGTATGTTATATCATGATCAAAATAGAAAGTATCCTATCAAAGGATATGTCAAAGGATACTTGAGCTAGAATCAATAGAAATAGGAAATGGACAAGTATAAAATATCTAATTCTTATGGTTGCGTCTTCTACAATAAGCTTAGACATATTAAGAAATATTATTTTTATAAAAATAACAAGCTCAATAATCAAGAAGTTAAAAATTTGAACAATACAAGCTTGAATTTCAGTGGACCCAAGCTAGTCTAGGTTCCAAAGAGAACTTAGCCTTATCTTGATGGTTACAAGAACATGAAGCAAAATTGTAAAACACATTTTACATTATTTTCTTCACATTCATTGTCTATTGTCTCATCATCATATAGCAATAATAGGGATTATGATTTATACTTATGATTCTTGCAAAATTTCTCATTACAATTGTAGCACAACCCTTTTTCTCTTTGAGCTTGCATTTCTTGAAACATAAGTTTGCGAACATGAATTGTTTTATTTGAAGGATTGGTGGAAATAGTGTTTGCAAGTGGTTGTTCTATTGAAAATGTGGTTATTTTTTAAAATTGTAAGGGTTAAGATTTAATGAAAGATTTTGTGTTTGATGTAAATGTTTTATTTGTAAGATAATCAAAATACTTTGTCTCATACATTTTGGCCAACCAAATAGCATGCACTAATGAGTTTGGTTATGTTATTTGAACATCTCTACGAGTAGCATATTCAAGCTTAGAAACAAAACAACTTACTAAGAAACTTTGTGATAAACCAACTATTTGATTGGATAAAGTTTCAAATTCAGTTTTATATTCTACTGCTGACCTTTTCTAAGTTAATTTTGCAAGAGCACCTTAAATATCATCATATTATGATGGAGTAAAGTGTAATTCCAAAGCTTTGATAAACTCTTGCCAAGTTAGAAAGGAGCCTCTTGTTTTACATCCATTTGTACCACTGCAAAGTAGCCTCCTTCATTGCAAATGATGCAATAGTAACTTTCTAATCCTTAGGTACGTTGTGAAATTCAAAAAATTATTATACCTTAAAGATCCAACCTAATGGATCAGCATGTGTAAATCTTGGAATCTCTAACTTGATTCCTTTAAGCAAATTATTTGCTAAGGCACCATTACTATCACCAGAAAATGATGAATCTTTATTAGTTTCTAATGTATCCCTATTAGATTGTAGATTCTAATTTTCAATATTAGTGATCTCAATGTTGTCCACTCGTTTTGCTAAAAATCTTATTTAGGTATTGACAGCTATTATTGAATTTTCTAATGATTGTTGAAGTGTCAAAAACATGACCTTAAATGTCTCCATAACAAAATTATGAGAAGAAGCTTTAGATCCTTCATAGATAATGAAAGCACCAAAATTGTTAGTGCTTAAGTGTGTTTTCACTAGAAATGGGCCCAGCCTACCATCAATGCTCCTCCTTAATCAAAGAAAACTCCAATGTCATTGTTAAACCCTCTCTAGACTTTTCTTCTGTAAGTCCCTCTCTCTCTCTCTCTCTCTCTCTCTCTCTCATGTTATCTTTATTAGTTTTTATCAATTAATTAAATAAAAATTACTTAAGCTTTAAGGAAAAATTAACACGACTCAAATTGGTATAAATAGGACTCATAATGTCATTTTAGACACTTTAGGAACTAAATTACCTAATAAAAAATTCGTGAGAAATTATAGAGAAATTGGAAAAAATAGAAAAACAGAGCACCTAATGCCATAACTCAGTTGCCCAGCCCCCTGATGACCTACTGTTGAACCCTGCTGGCCATTACTAGTCCATATGTCGCTTGCCTGACAACCTCCCACTAATTAACAATGGGCAACGCTCTGATGATTAGGTATGTTAAAATTTTGCTATGTTTTTTAAATATTTTCTAAAAATATTAAATCAATTAGGAAAATTATAAAATAAAATTATTCTTAGGTTTTTTAGAGTACCTTTATGATGTAATTTTATTTTTGCAAAATTATGAATATTTTATACACTTTCTTAATAAACGCACTATTTATTTGAATTTTCAAGTTTAAAATAAATATACTAAATGATATTACTTTGAGCTCAAAATTTTTCCATAGAATACATATTATATCTAGTTTATTGTTGTGTAGCCCGATTTTGATTTCATATACGTTTAGTATTTATTGCATTTTTTGACCCTAAAAAGGCTAAAAATAGGGTAATTTATGACATAAATTGATTTTAAGAGAAATAATAGATGAAATTGGAATCCAATTAATTTTGAATATTTATGATAATGTCAAGATAGGGTGGAGTTAATTTGGTGTAAAAATTATATTATTTGCCTAATTAATCATAATTTAGGGACAAAAACATCATTTTACCTATATATGCGATACTCGATAGCATGAAACCAGTTGTTAGTTGAATTCATTATATTTCCTAAGTCTATAGATATTTTCATAAAATTAATTGGTGATTGTAGCTATTTCTTATGAATTTTCATAGTTAAATAGCTTAATTGCTTAACTAAAGGACTTTTTAACAAAACTAGGATAAAATACGATAAATATTGGAATAAAATCCCATACATGTACATATTGACCAAGTTTGTTTAGAATGGGTTATTATCATATTTTATGATAGTTATAGGATATGAGCTCCGTTATATGCATCATAGGACTAGATATTACCTATATTACTAAACTATACTAGGAAATTATATAAAATATAATCTATTTATATAATATGGACATATAACACTTGTTATAGGAATATGTATGTATAATAGAAACTAAAAATACCTTTTAGAAGTTATCTCTTGAGATGCAATCTAATGATATCGCTTTTACTAAGATTGGATAGTCTTAGGTAATAAATAGATATTTCTATAGTATTATGAAAATTTATGTGTAAATACTCCAGATGGTGTGAATTTCCGACTAGCATTGTCTCTAATGCTACCATTCCCCAATTGTTTCGCGTATCTTGAAATGAACTAAATCGAATGCTGCTGCTCATCATTCCATTCAACTATCCCTTCCCAAACATCAGCAAGTGTTAAAACAACACGTTTTCTCAATAATGGCCCAATGAAGAACTGTCTTGGTATTCCTTTATCTATTCGATTGTGACACGAGTAATACAATTTTTTTTTTCCATCCCCAATATTTCTTTTCATATTCGACTGGACCCATGAAACTTCCTGCCTCATTCTCTGCGCTAGCTTTGTGACACCTTTTTGTTGACCACGATTACCTAATCTCTTAAATTTCTGAAGTAGCAAATTTGCTCAAAACTTGTTCCTAGCTTTTGCTCGCCAAATCACCTTTGCTATATGGTGGCTTTATTTCTTAATTGCTAATTTATCAAAACCAAACCTCCACCCTTCTTTCAAAAAAAAAAAAAAAAAAGATTTATTAAATATTATATATCACATGTTATATACTTAAATATTAATGAAATATTGATATCAATAATAATAAAAGGATAACCTCCAAATTAATTACAAATGTCATATATAATATTTTTCTTTCCAAGGTAACTTTATCCTGACTTAACCCATATTTTTCTATGATCAGCTGTGGGCCCCGCAGAAAATCTCTCATCCTCCTCTCCAATTCGTCTAGAATCTTTGTTGGAACACTTACACTTCGCAGATGATAATTTATTGTACTTTCCGAGACAGAAAACAAGTAGCAATATTCAACTAGTGAAATTCAGTAACTCAGGTTTCCAACCTGTGAGTTTTTGCCCCGAGTTTCAACTAAAAATCCATTTGGGATGCTTTTAGGTTGCCAGAATTTGATAATGGGAAGCCCAAATAACGCCCAAAATTTTGATCTTGTTTACAACCCCAGGCACGCTCGAGGAAAACATCATTTTCGAATTGACAAAATTTATTTTCTGAGCAGATAGGATCTGAGAAACTGCTAACATATTCATCATTGTTTTTGCATTTTGTAAGTTTAACCGGCCGTTATTGGGCTATTAATTATTAATCTCACATTTTAATGGTCCTGATAACTTCTATATTATGATCTATTGGCCTCATCATTATACCAATATGTACGTCTATGCCCCTGCACAAATTGAATTAATTCGTACCAAGCCCCGTTTAAATGCAAATATTGAACCTATTGTTGTTAAGATATTGCAGGAAATAAGCTATTATAGTGTGTGTATATCTATATAATTTTGTTCAACGTAGGGAACGTTCCCTTACGAAAAGTTAAGTTAATATTTTTTTTTAATCTTATTTTGGGAAAATACTTCTAAGAAAATGTTTTCTTAATTTTGCTTTTGCTTGTTGGTATTAGGTTAAAACAAATAAGTAGTAAATTGGAAATTATTTTATCACTAAAGGGAAAAACCAAGTGCTTTTAAAGAAAATGATTTACACTATTCAAAATGGAATAACGTGACAAGTCCTAAGAACATATTAAAGTAAGCGGTAGCATTAGAAACTTGAATATGACACAATTTGAATTGTAACATAAATTTCAAGTTAACAAGACACTAAACTAATTATACTTGACCTACATTTTCCCCAAAAATATTATCCACTCTTTTCAATTTTCACTTCCTCTTTTCTCTAGACCTTCCCTCCTACATTTACCTCTTTCTTTTTTCTTTCTTTTTTTTCTTTTTTGCTCCTATTGTTCTTTTCATAACCCCACCCATTTTCTTAACCTTTTTCTCTCTATTACATGTTATGTCGAACCTTGATTTCACCGTCATTTTATTCCTTCTTCTTGACGTTTCTCCTCTCAAGATAGAGATAATGAGGCTCCACTCCCAATATGAGATGAATGCAACATCTTGTAAGATGCTCCTTTCTAGTTGGTAGCGGAAACCGTCTTCTCCTTTTGCCCATCTAAAGCTTACACTTTCTTCGAGTAAATTTCATCAAACATCCCACTCTCTATCTATTATGGCTTTAGACCTTTTGATTTTGCATATGTATTTATAATTATGTACATATGTAGTTAAAATCCTAACTTTGAACTCTATAGGAAATGAAGAAGGAAAACCCTGACCCTAGCCCTTCGAAATTTTTTTTCCATTTAACTTTACAAAAATAGTTTCTATTTGATTTTTAATGTAATTATATTTATGTTATATTTTATAATTAATTTTTTATTTTGTGGATAAGAAAGATCAAAATTCTCGTTAAATTATAACAGGTGAGCTAAATATATTGTAATAATGATTTTAAAAATTTATCTATATTTTATATTTTAATTTTCACATGAAAGCTTTGGCATGATATACCCATAATACTATGTGGTAGTAACTTATGTACAAAAAAACTACAAGTTACATAAAATATGTGAATTAAACACTAGAAAAAGTCCTTTTCAATTCATCTTTATCGAAATGACAAAACATGTAAGATTATACTATTTTTTAGGAAAATATTCTCTAAGGAGCAATGTTTTCAACAAACAAATAGTTTCCCTTAAAATAAATGGGATCTATCTCTATTTGCTCTTCAAACTAAATAATATATCTATATTATTAAAGGTAGAAAGATTTTAAGCAACTATTTAGACCTCCAATTCAAAATTATATAACAAAAAAAACCAACTAGAAAATCACTATAAATATATTATAATATGAATAAATTTGACATCTTCTGTATCTTCTCGTTCTATCTTTCTCTTCATTTCTATAATAGCCTAAATCATGGTCACCCTCATTATTTTACTTCTAATTCTAATCTCACACCCACATCCTGCATATAGCCTACATGCAAATTTAAAATCATATACATTCATAGTCATTTAAAACTTCTTTATCTATCTATTATTTATTATATTAAGCAAAAATATTTATTTGTAAGATTTTCTTGTAAATTTTTTATAATAATTGATACCAAATACAACCAGATCGTCAATTAATACATATGCACATTCTTTGTTCAAAAAAAAAAATTTATTTTTGCAAATATTTTATATGTGATTGATTTATTTTATTTTTTCTCAACAAATTATCTTATTCAATCATTTATTATTTTTTAACATCAGTAACATGGATATAGCGATGTCTGCTAGTAGTATAGTAAATTGAGACATCCATGTAATTCACGATTTCATATATAGAAGTCAATATATTTTTATAATAATAATAAAAAAAGAAAATGTAAAGACATAGGTGGTTGCAAAATTGAACCAACACAAAGGTTTATCTGATATAAGTCGACAATTCTTTTATTCCCGACGAGGATTGTGACATCAGAGCATCTTTATCCTTGAAAGATTTCTATAAGGACATGTGAGCGATTTAAGGATATTGGACTTTATGAGCAATTACGGTTTTTATAGAGAGATTTCTAAAATTTATTTATATTATTTTTGAGACTTATGATATAAATTTTAAAAGAAGAAGAATTTAGCAGTGAGGAGAGAAAACACATTCAGGCGGGGGGAAGAGGAAAAATTATCTAACCATATCAACCTAGGATAAAAGGAATAAAAAAGAAAAGGAGGGCTCGTTTAAGGATCTCTCTTGCTTAGGCAGGACCGGACTTTAATACTTAAGGATCTTCACGTGAATCACCGTATTAAGCACTCAAGGTCTGAGCTGCTCTTACTTTACTACCTTGGCTTGATGGTAATCTACATGACATTCGTCCTTAGTGGAGAATAATTTTAAACTTCGTTACTTTTTTAAATTAAGGAAACCGTTTCAAGTTAGTTATTAATGTAACAAAAGTTCTTTTGTTAAAAAAAGGGAAAAGTATAAATTTAGAAATGAACCTTTTACATCTTTTCCATTTGAGTCCTAAATATTTCAAAATTGTTATTTGAATCATCAACATTTGTAAATGTTTTCAAACAAGTCTTTCATTAGTTTTCTATTAACTTTTTTATCAACTATAAACACATAGCATTTTCTAATTAGTTCATGTACTTGTAACCCTTGCAAATTTTCTAGATGAGGGGTAAGAAGTTAATAAGATTTCCTGGAAAATACACTCAAAACCCCTAAAAACCTATAAACAAATGTCAATAACTAATGTTAACTCCCAAAGTCAATCTAATATAATAAAACTAACCTCAAATCCTAATGGGAAAGAGATTGATAGTCGAAGCCCATGAGAGCTTCTTGGAACCGATAAAGGGTAAGCTAAACCAAAAATGATTATTGATATAGAAAAACCTGACAATGAATTCAAAACCTTAAAACGAATACTATAGAAATGAACCTTCGAATACTAAATTTCTAATTGGAACCCTAATATGTATAAACCTTTAAATTATAAAACCTTAATCTATAGTTAAAAACCCTAATCCAATTATTGTACTCTAATTTAATAGTAAAACTATTAATTAATCGGAAACTAATCGCTTAATTGCCCTAAAACCCTAATCTACCCTCTAAAACGTCCTCAAACAGCAATAGTTGTTTCAATTCCCTAAAATAATTAAACAAGATGACTCGATGGGCTTAACTAACTTAATTTGACACATTAAGCCCTAAAATGCACCTAATTTGTGCCAAGTGTACTAGTAATTAATAATATGAAACTTAATTACACTTTAATCTATTAAGTGGGTTTTATATCATAATTAACTACAAATAAAAAACGATTAATCATATGAAACCAAAGTAATTATATGAAAATATCTCTTTAACAATACCAACGTTATATTTAGAGAGACAATATGAACCCTATAAACTTTTGGATTCGAACTCAAAGTCAGATACAGGAATTAATAGATAATCTCTAGAATTGCTTAAGATATAATAATGAAATCCATAAATAAAACAATTCAACCATAGATAATAAGTCACAAACACTAAGTAATAAGTTGAAAAAAACCTAAAGAGAGTAAAACCCTAAAACCTTAATCGTACGCGTAAAGCCTTAAAGCCCTTTATATGTGAGAAACCATAAAATAATTTGAAAATATCAATAGATTGAGTAAAACCTTAATTGGAAGTCTAAAAACCTAATTCAACTAATAAACCTGTATATCTCTAAATCATTCACTAATTACAAATAATTTCTCCAATCGTTAGGAAACCTAAATCGCTAGTTTTGTATCTAATTGGTCCTGAATAATAAAGGACTATAACAAATGAAGCAATATAGGTAAATGAACTTAAATAAATAGATAAAATATGGAAAGACCTTATTTACACCCTAATTAGTCCTAAATTGCATAATTAAGTAAAATCACAATTAATTAGCTTAATTACCCTTTAATCCATCTATTAGCACTCATTACATCTTAATTAGTAGCAAGTCAAACTCAATTAAGAACAAAAAATAAAGGATTAATAGAGAATTAAAGGACACTTGTTTTTAAGGAGATAAAATCTTCCCTTATTTAACAAAAAGCAAACAAGTTACAATAGTACTATGCGAGGACCATATACCCTTATCTCAAAATAGTCACCTCTTGTCTCCCTCGATCTACTTTCAATGTTTGCCATTTCATCCCAAGAAAACCTTTATTTAACTTTATTCTTCACTCTTAGAAAACCCTACAAAACATTCTCAAGAAACTTAAATAAAAACCTAAGGAAAAAATAAAGAAAACAAAAGGAGCTGCTGGAGGTTTCTCTACATATCAATGCCTTTTGCTTTTACCACAACCATATGCCACCAAATCACAAACCACTACCACCACCACCAAAATATCATAGGCACATTTTGGTTTCCTGCTAACAAACATTTTCACCAGAACAAGTATATTTCGATTTCGTTTTTGAGTGGAAAAGTTAGAGCTCGTGTAGACAAGTTTAAAGTAAAACTCACCAAACTTAAGTTTTTTTATTTACATTAGTTTTATCTATGATAAGTTGAGAGTTTAAGATTAAAAAATACTATATAAATATGTTATAATCATGTACATATCATTTTAGAGTCTTATAATTACTTATTCATTGATGTACATAGCTAGCTTGTTACTTGCGTTCTAGAAGTATAAGAGATAGTCTTGTGTAGATAACTTGAAAAGAAGTTGATAAAACATCATGAAATCTTAAGGATCATGGATGTTGCTCCTTCCTTAGTGAATATCCATCTTGCTTTCATCGTAGTATGTGATGTTATTAGCTTGAAATGAGAAAAAAATGTGATTAATAATTAGGAAAATGCATTAGAATAAGTGTTAGATGGATGTAGTTGAAGAAACCTTAGAAAACTCCTACTTGGCTGCCATTATTGATAAGCTTAATGTGTTGTAAATTTTGATTAATTAGTGTAATGACATGATTGTTTAGTGTTAAGTATGACTTAGGATGTAATTAATCAAGTTAAGTAGGGTAATGATGAGTTAATAGCTTAAATTAGTTAAGTTGGTGATTATGGCCTTATGAATAGTATTAGAAACCCCATTAATAAAATGAACTAGATCTAGAACACTTAGTAAAATGGGTTGTTTAGAAGACTTATTAGAATATTTGCCCATTGAAATAAGTTAGAATCAAGTTTAGAGTTCTAGAATGCAAATTAAGTCTAAATTAGCTTAGTTAGTGATTAGGGCCTTAAAAATACGATTAAGAGCCTAATAAATGAAAAGAATTAGATTTGAATCCTAATAGAAAATAGACTTATCTTAAGGCCTTTAGTAGACTTAAGCCCAAAATAATAAATAGAGTTAGGCTTAAGGCCTTAAAATGCAAGATAAACACAAAAGCCCTTAAAAGAATCAAGCGTAGAGTCCAATAAATTAATGATCAGATTTGATTCCTAAATTCAAAGGCTCATAAGATAAAATATAAAAGGTCTATTGAGTCCAAAAACCCATTAAAGGCATTCTTTATTGGCTCCTTAGTAGGCTAAGGTCTTAAACTAGTAAAAAAAGGCTTATTTAGGCCTACAAGAGTAACATTAAGGCCTAAATTAAAAGTTATGGAATTTGATCAGAAATTTAAAGTTAAAATACCTAAATAAAATGCCCAAAAGGTTAAGTATATGGCTCAACACCTAAAATTAAGCCCAAAACTAGGATTAAATCCTAAAGTAGTCAAACGAATACCATTAACCAACGAACTTGTTTATCCTAAATTGAATTCTTACAAGTCCAAACAACTTAAAAGGACTTCACGAAATGGAAGAAGACTTGAAAACGATGAAAATTGACTATAAGAACATGAAATTCTTACTTAAAACGAGACAGTTATGACTAAGATACGAAATAAGTGGAAATAGGAAAATTATAGTGAGGTTAAGGAATAAATTAAGATTAAGATGGGTCTTATTTACGTTTATTACCTTTTGGGATATCAAGTTTAAGACTACCTAGGACTATTGGGAATACTTGACTTCAAGGTTAAGTGAATATATCGCCCCCTATTTTACTCTGTTATGTTCTTGTAGTTAGTATACCATCTAATAATATCTGATAATTGAACTTATTGCATGTTGGGGTATATGGGGACTTATACGTGCTTGCTTTAGTTAACTTTTACTTGCAATATATCCTAAGATATTTCAAGCACTCTTGTTTGCTGCATTAGAACTTAGGGTATTGAAGTATTTAGAATATATTTGCTTGGCTACCCATGAATTTGGATTGATAAATATTCAACTTTTAATTAAATTAGACATGCATTACATCTTATAGCATAAGTTAAAGGGGGTTAGTACGACGTAGTAAAGCGAGAGATCATGTATAGATGAATCCATATTGATATTATATAGTGTGATTATTTATTGTACGATGCATTCGTGTGACATGTTCTTACCTTAACCTTTAGAATCTACTTATCTCTAGAGAGTGCTACCTTTTACTTAAGGTCGAACCGTGTCTACTGTTGGGGGTGCTTGTATTGCTAAGAGAACTCATATTGGACATAGATAAACGTGGATACCTAAGTCCTAACATGCTTAAATACTTCTTAACCTGGGCAACGGTAGGCATAAAATTGTATTGTATGCAGTTATTGGTCGTAAGAGAAAAATCATGCTTCATTTTTAACAAGTTTAGAATAGAAAGAAGGGGATTATGTAAAGTTTAGAGATGATGAAGAGAAAAATCATCACAATTAGTAACATTAGCATACCTCCAGGCTTAAAACACAATTTATTAAGTATCAACCAATTGTGTGATAAAGGTTACGAAATTCTATTTGACCAAAATAAAGTAGAGGTTTTTGAAAAAAATGATGTTAAATTATTTGAAGGCTTCTGTAAGAAAAACATATATCGTGTTGAACCGGCTAAGGTAAAAACTGAAAGCTGTTTTCTAACTGTTTTTTATAACGTATTCTTAAGTCATAAGAAGCTAGGACATGTTAATTTTAATCAATTAGATAACTTTTCTAAAAATAATCTAATTCATGGTTTGCCTAAAATGAATATTAAAAGATGATTTTTTTTGTGCTTCTTGCATTAAAAATAAGATGAGTGTTATACCACATAAGTCAAAACATATTATATCAACAAAAAGACTAGTATAACTTTTGCATCTTAATTTGTTTGGTCCCATACGTACATGAATCTTAGGTTGTAATAAATATGATTTAGTTATAGTAGATAACTTTTCTTAGTATACTTGGGTTTTGTCTTTACAACATAAAAGTGATGCCTTTTCTGCCTTTGAAAAGTTCTTTAAACAAGTTTAAAATGAAAAAGGTTTTTTCATCATTAGTTTACGAACTGATTATGGAAAAGAGTTTGAAAATGATGATTTTACAAAGTTTAATGAACAAAAAGGTATGACTCACAATTCTTCATCCTCATATACTCTACAAGAAAATAGAGTAGTAGAACGTAAAACAAAACAATCGAAGAAATTACACGAACCTTATTAAACAAAAGTGGTGTAGCACATATATTTTGGTCCGAGGCTATCTCAATATCATGTTGCATTGTTAATCATGTTTATATAAGGTCATTTAGCAAGAAAACATCATATGAATTATATAAAGGTAGAAAACCAACAATATCCTATTTTCATGTGTTTAGGTCTACTTGCTTTATTAAGAAATCGAGTCTAAATCTTGGTAAGTTGGCAGATGAAGACATGTTCTTAGAATACTCCTTGAACAATAAAGCATATCGTGTTTTTAACAAGGTTACTAAAATAGTAGAGGAATCTATAAATGTTAAATTTACTGATGAAATCAAAGTAGATGATTTAATGATGACTTGCAAATGAGAACCAAAAGTAAGAATGAAAACATATAGTAAAGTTAGACAAGAATGTCTAGAGAACCTAAGGCCGAAAGCTCATCAGAACTGAAAATTAGAAGAAAATCCAGAGGCAAATCCAAAAGCGAATTCAAAGGCTAAATCAGAAACTCCTTAGGTAATATCTGAACCTTCTAGAACAATCAAATTTAAGTCTTACTATCCACCTGAACAAGTAATAGGTAATATCTATTCCAGAGTAAAAACTAAAGCTGGTTTGAGAAACATAGAGAATCATTATGCCTTATTGTTTGAGTTTGAGCCTAACATTGTTGATAAAGCATTATTTAATAATAGCTGGATAAATGCCATGCAAGAAGAGCTCTCTCAATTTCAAAAAAATCAAGTATGGACACTTATTAGACCTAAGGGTAAATTTATCATAGGAACAAAATAGTGTGTTAAAAATAAATTAATGAGCATGATAAAATAGTTAGGAATAATGCAAGATTAGTAGATAAAGGCTACTCATAAGAAGAAAGAATTAATTTCGATGAGACATATGCACTAGTTGCTAGGTCAGAGGCAATTAGGCTTCTACTTGCTTTTGCATGTCACAAAGGCTTTAAATTATTTCAAATAGACAAAAAAAGTTCTTTTCTAAATGGTTATATTAAGGAAGAGGTTTATGTAGGACAACCTCCAGGATTTGAGGATCTGTTTAAAGAAGATTATATACATAAGTTAAGAAAAGCCTTATATGAATTAAAACAAGCTCCTAAAGCTTAATATGATAGACTCAGTAAATTTTTTTATTAAAAATGGATTCCAAAGAGGAAAGGTAGACACAACCTTGTTTCTAAAACACTATGATAATTGTCTATTAGTAATTCAAATATATGTTGACATTGTTTTTGGATCTATTAATGAATCATATTGCAAGGAGTTTTCTAAGCTTATGTAGGCTAAGTTCGAATGTCTTTAATGGGTGAATTGAACTTTTTCCTCGAACTCCAAATAAAACAAACTTGTGAAGGAATCTTTGTACATCAAGAAAAGTACACTAGACAAATTCTAAATAAGTTCGAAATGGAAAATGTCAAAGGTATAGCTACACCTATGTTTACTTTAACCAAGTTAGACCCTAATGATACAGGTAAGAAGGTCGTTGAAAAATTATATAAGAGTTTGATTGGATCACTATTATTCTTAACTACATTATAACTAGACATATTGTTTAGTGTATGTACATGTGCACGTTTCCAATCAAAACCAACTGAAACACACTTATCAACTATAAAAAGAATTTTTAAGTATATATCTTGCACAAATAACTTAGGAATCCGATTCCCAAAAAATCAAAATTTTGATTTGATTGGTTATTCAGATGCTGACTATGTGGCTAAAAGATAGATAGAAAAGGTACCGCAGGTACTTACTAGTTTTTAGGAGACAAGTTGGTTTCTTGGTTGTTCAAGAAGCAAAACTTTGCCGCTCTATCAATAGCTAAAGCTAAGTATATTTTAATTGGTAATTACTGTACCCAAATTTTGTAGATCAAACAACAATTATCTGATTATGGTCTAAAATTAAGAAATATTCTTACAAGATGTGATAACACTAGTCTATTAATTTAACAAAAAATCCGATACGCTTCTCAAGATCTAAACACATAGAAGTTCAACACCACTTTATACATGATCATATAAATAATGGTGATATTAGCATAGAATTTGTTTCAACTGATAATTAATTAGCTAATATATTTACCAAAGCACTAGATAAAGTAAAATTTGAATTTATAAGGAATGAGATTGGAGCATGTAATCCATTGTGTTAATTTAAAAAAATGGGGGGAGGGGGTAGGTGAATGTAGTCAATATCATTTCAGTTTTATAAATTATAATGTAGTTAATATCTTTTCTAATTATTAATTGAGGGGGGGAGTTATACTTAGATTGTTGATAAGGGTTTGGGTGGGTGGGGGTTGGTGAAGTGTAGTGTAGAAGTGAAAACAAAAATATTTATAAAGTTAAAGATAAGAAGATAAAAAATCATAAAAAATTTGATAGTATTGTACATGGAAAATTATTGCAAAATTGATAGTGTTATTTATGGAAAATTATGCTACTACATTATTTATGTAATTTGACTTATGGAAATCTAAGTAACTTTTTTTCTTTTAATTAGAAGTTTCTACAAGTGTTCAAAATATCTTGTTTAAAAAGGTATTTTGTTATCATAAGAAATGGAGAGAATGTTAGGTTCTCTCTTGATAAGTTTTAATGATAACTAAAAGTATTTTATGAACTAAGAAAATTTATTGAGTATACAGGATTAAATTGAAAGTAATGTATAATTTATTGAATGAATATGTTAAAGGAATAATATGATAGCAAAGAATATCACAAGGGGAAATATAACTTATATTCTAAACAAAACTCAAGGGTTTATTAGAAGGTATGAGAATAGTGAACTAAACAAAACTCAGAAGATTTGTTAGAGGCAAAGTCTAGAACGAACAAGTTACGAACAAAGTTATGCAAAACTAATTAATCTGATTATAAGTTAGATAACTTGTTTGCTTGAAGGCCTAGCTCCAGTAATTAGGTGTATTTGGGTGATACATCCAATACGTTTCGCTAAGTTGAACAATTATTCATGGGGATTAAATTAAGAAGGACAATTTTTATCATTTAAAAAAAATAATGTGTAGATTTTTTTTTTTATTCATCATGATATGAATCCATGAATTATTTAGATAATTTGGTGAACGAGATACTTATATAGATTCAAAGATTAGATCTGATCAAGTCGTACACGATATGTTGTAGTTGATTTAAGGGAAGCTAAGAGAATAGATAAGGATAAATCTTTATTGGTGGCTCATATCTTATCAAGTAAAGATTATCCTATATCTCATATTTTCAAATTCAAATTCGAAATTAACTATTGCAGATTTGCTGGGATATACCAAGTTAAGGATTATAACATATTAAATTAAATAAGATATAGGATTGAAGAACAAAATTCAACATCATGTCTATGTTCATTCCATGAATATTCTCATAAAGCTAAAGGTTTTTTTTTTTTTTTTCAACGAACATATTAGTAGAAGAACAAGAATTGCATGTGATATATTTTAAGGATAATATTGGAAATACTTTCAAAAGTTTTCAAACAAATTTTTATCGATTCAAATTTCAAAATTCAAGTTAGCCAAGTGAGATATATTTTTGCAAAAAATCAAAGTTTTGGTTTATCCAACGACTAAATTGAGGATAATTATCAAAGTGATCAGATTTTGTTAAATCTAGCCAATGTAAAGGAAGATATATATGCTACAACAATTTAAAAATTCTAACACATAAGTCTAGAAACAAGATCAACATTGAAAAACTAAAAACATCTTTATATTAGAATTCTCAAGGGATTTCTCATTTATTTTTATCTTGTACTTAAATTTAGAAGATCATTTATATTACTTCCTCAATCTGAGTTTAACTAAAGGTTTAGCTAAGGTGGTCAGTGTAGAAGAATTAGTAAGTGTAATCTCTCAAAGTTATTATTGATCTTTTGAAATGGATATTGAAACAACACTGATGTGGAATACTGAGTTCTCGACAGTAGAGCTAGAAGAATGTAATAGGCATAAGGTTGAAATACTATAAATTATATGCCTAATCTTTTCATTCTCTTACTCTTTTAATTTCATATTTCATTGTTTCTTATTGTTGTTGTGCCTATCATATTAAGTAATCAAAAGGGGAATTTAATATTGTTTTTTGCAAAAATTTTAAAGTAACTGATTCATCTCCCTCTTGGTTACTTAATCGGAATCTACATTGCAAATTGGGTGGATTCATATATCAAGAGGGGAATATATCCCTTGAATTGGTGGTTAAACACTCTATTTGCCTTTTAGAAGCTACTTTTTTATGACTCTTTATTTTTCCCTTTTGTCTCTCTTTGTACTTATTTGTATTTTCTTCGTGATGCTGGTTGATTATCAATGGAGTCTTATTTCAATCTAAAAAAAGAAAATTATGAAAAATGCATTTTAAATAATAACATAATTTATCAATAAATAAATCAAATTAGATCAATTTGATTTAACTTAAAAAGAAAATGAGAAGGACTATATGTTTACTATATACTAATAGAGCTCCCACAACCATAGCCACCTTTAACCTTGCAATGATCACCCCATTGCCTCTATCCTTAGCACCTATGTTTGCCTCCATTTGGCAACATTAAATTTTTAACTTTAGGATGACTCTTTTTTCTTTTTCTTTTTTTTTAAATAGAAAAGTATAAATTTAGGAATCGATCTTTTACACATTTTCTATTCAAGTCCTAAGCATTTTAAAATTTATATTTGAATCATCAACGTTTGTAAAAGTCATTAAACAAGTTCTCCATTATTTTACTGTTAATTTTTTTTTGTCTATTATGACACGTAGCACGTTCTAATTAGTTCACAAGAAAAATATAAATTTAGAACTCAACATTTTGTGCCTTTTTTGTTTGAATCCTAAACGTTTTAAAATTTATATTTAAGTCACCAATATTTGAAAAAGTTTTTGAAACAAGTCTCTATCAATTTGTTGCTAACTTTTTTCGTTGATTATTGTATGTAACATTTTTTTACTAGTCCATATATTTTTATTAAATAATTAATATAATAAAATAGTTACAAAATGAAAAAATAAAAAAAAACTAGAAATTCAAAAAAAGAAAAAAAAGTAAAAAATTAATTAACAAATATATATACATATATAATATAATAAATTTATATACATGTGTATTTATTATAATTTCAATAAAACAAAAAAATTAAAAATCATAAAAATAAAAATAAAAAGTTAGAAAAATATTTGTTCTAACCAACTTATGACTAGAGGGTAGCCCAAATAAATTACCAAAAAAGTGGTAAGTTATGACCTACATATTAAAGTAGACCAAATTGATCCACCATTAGCTGTGAATGGGCATCCAACCTTATAGGGGGGTTTACATAACCCCCCTTTAAAGGTGGGTAGCCATTTATTTACTTAATTTTTTTTTAAAGAAAAAAAAATTAAGAGTAAAACTCGATTGGAATTCTGACTAGGTTATATGACCTAATTGAAACCCAATTGGGTCTTACTCTATCTTTTTTCTTTCTCTTTTTTTTTTTTCAAATGTTTAGCCATGAGTAGCCACCTACCTTGCGACCCACTCTAAGTGGGTTGGGTGGCCACCTATGGCTAATAGTAAGTCGAATTGATCTACTTTAATATGTAGGTTATAACATTTTCCTTTGGAATGAACTTTTTTTTTTCTAGCTTGTATCTTTCTCTTTTATTTTCAGATTATATATTTTTATTTATTGAAACTATAATAATATACATGTATATACATTTATTACATTACATAGGTATATACATATATATTTTTATTATTTGATTTTATATTTTTTTATTTTTAATCTTTTAGTTTTCCAAAATTTTTATTATTTTATTTATTTTTAAATATTCTATTATATTAATTGTTCAATAAAAGTACTATAACGACTTAGAAGGGGGCCTAATAATTTTACTTGGGAAATATTCATATTATGTGTGTACCTATGATATAAAACTGTCTTATAAATTAAAGGTTCTAAGGCTCTAACTAGTGAGTTTTTAAGAGCGCTTATTCATTTTACAAACAGCTGCTTAACCATATATATATATATATATATTTATAAGAGATCTAGCAATCTACAGTCATTAGAATCATAGAGTTAAAACCACTTACCAAATAATAAGAAAGAGTATCTAAATTCTAACAACCATAAAGCTACTAGACACTTGAAAAGTTTAATTCAACTATTCTACTTACTTTTCCAAACTTATCATTTTACTTCCTCAACCTGATAAAGCACTCTACATTCGAATCCTAGCTCAACCCCAGCTTTGTAAAAACTATAAAAGAGGGTATAAGCTACATCTAGCTTAATGAGTAACCTTCCTATCTTACCATCAGACAATTACAAGCAAGTTATTTATCAAACCTTCTAACTTTTTATTTTTATTTTTATGATTTTTAATTTTTTTGTTTTATTGAAATTATAATAAATACACATGTATATAAATTTATTATATTATATATGTATATATATTTGTTAATTAATTTTTTACTTTTTTTTCTTTTTTTGAATTTCTAGTTTTTTTTTATTTTTTCATTTTGTAACTATTTTATTATATTAATTATTTAATAAAAATATATGGACTAGTAAAAAAATGTTACATACAATAATCAACGAAAAAAGTTAGCAACAAATTGATAGAGACTTGTTTCAAAAACTTTTTCAAATATTGGTGACTTAAATATAAATTTTAAAACGTTTAGGATTCAAACAAAAAAGGCACAAAATGTTGAGTTCTAAATTTATATTTTTCTTGTGAACTAATTAGAACGTGCTACGTGTCATAATAGACAAAAAAAATTAACAGTAAAATAATGGAGAACTTGTTTAATGACTTTTACAAACGTTGATGATTCAAATATAAATTTTAAAATGCTTAGGACTTGAATAGAAAATGTGTAAAAGATCGATTCCTAAATTTATACTTTTCTATTTAAAAAAAAAGAAAAAGAAAAAAGAGTCATCCTAAAGTTAAAAATTTAATGTTGCCAAATGGAGGCAAACATAGGTGCTAAGGATAGAGGCAATGGGGTGATCATTGCAAGGTTAAAGGTGGCTATGGTTGGTGGAGCTCTATTAGTATATAGTAAACATATAGTCCTTCTCATTTTCTTTTTAAGTTAAATCAAATTGATCTAATTTGATTTATTTATTGATAAATTATGTTATTATTTAAAATGCATTTTTCATAATTTTCTTTTTTTAGATTGAAATAAGACTCCATTGATAATCAACCAGCATCACGAAGAAAATACAAATAAGTACAAAGAGAGACAAAAGGGAAAAATAAAGAGTCATAAAAAAGTAGCTTCTAAAAGGCAAATAGAGTGTTTAACCACCAATTCAAGGGATATATTCCCCTCTTGATATATGAATCCACCCAATTTGCAATGTAGATTCCGATTAAGTAACCAAGAGGGAGATGAATCAGTTACTTTAAAATTTTTGCAAAAAAACAATATTAAATTCCCCTTTTGATTACTTAATATGATAGGCACAACAACAATAAGAAACAATGAAATATGAAATTAAAAGAGTAAGAGAATGAAAAGATTAGGCATATAATTTATAGTATTTCAACCTTATGCCTATTACATTCTTCTAGCTCTACTGTCGAGAACTCAGTATTCCACATCAGTGTTGTTTCAATATCCATTTCAAAAGATCAATAATAACTTTGAGAGATTACACTTACTAATTCTTCTACACTGACCACCTTAGCTAAACCTTTAGTTAAACTCAGATTGAGGAAGTAATATAAATGATCTTCTAAATTTAAGTACAAGATAAAAATAAATGAGAAATCCCTTGAGAATTCTAATATAAAGATGTTTTTAGTTTTTCAATGTTGATCTTGTTTCTAGACTTATGTGTTAGAATTTTTAAATTGTTGTAGCATATATATCTTCCTTTACATTGGCTAGATTTAACAAAATCTGATCACTTTGATAATTATCCTCAATTTAGTCGTTGGATAAACCAAAACTTTGATTTTTTGCAAAAATATATCTCACTTGGCTAACTTGAATTTTGAAATTTGAATCGATAAAAATTTGTTTGAAAACTTTTGAAAGTATTTCCAATATTATCCTTAAAATATATCACATGCAATTCTTGTTCTTCTACTAATATGTTCGTTGAAAAAAAAAAAAAACCTTTAGCTTTATGAGAATATTCATGGAATGAACATAGACATGATGTTGAATTTTGTTCTTCAATCCTATATCTTATTTAATTTAATATGTTATAATCCTTAACTTGGTATATCCCAGCAAATCTGCAATAGTTAATTTCGAATTTGAATTTGAAAATATGAGATATAGGATAATCTTTACTTGATAAGATATGAGCCACCAATAAAGATTTATCCTTATCTATTCTCTTAGCTTCCCTTAAATCAACTACAACATATCGTGTACGACTTGATCAGATCTAATCTTTGAATCTATATAAGTATCTCGTTCACCAAATTATCTAAATAATTCATGGATTCATATCATGATGAATAAAAAAAAAAAATCTACACATTATTTTTTTTAAATGATAAAAATTGTCCTTCTTAATTTAATCCCCATGAATAATTGTTCAACTTAGCGAAACGTATTGGATGTATCACCCAAATACACCTAATTACTGGAGCTAGGCCTTCAAGCAAACAAGTTATCTAACTTATAATCAGATTAATTAGTTTTGCATAACTTTGTTCGTAACTTGTTCGTTCTAGACTTTGCCTCTAACAAATCTTCTGAGTTTTGTTTAGTTCACTATTCTCATACCTTCTAATAAACCCTTGAGTTTTGTTTAGAATATAAGTTATATTTCCCCTTGTGATATTCTTTGCTATCATATTATTCCTTTAACATATTCATTCAATAAATTATACATTACTTTCAATTTAATCCTGTATACTCAATAAATTTTCTTAGTTCATAAAATACTTTTAGTTATCATTAAAACTTATCAAGAGAGAACCTAACATTCTCTCCATTTCTTATGATAACAAAATACCTTTTTAAACAAGATATTTTGAACACTTGTAGAAACTTCTAATTAAAAGAAAAAAAGTTACTTAGATTTCCATAAGTCAAATTACATAAATAATGTAGTAGCATAATTTTCCATAAATAACACTATCAATTTTGCAATAATTTTCCATGTACAATACTATCAAATTTTTTATGATTTTTTATCTTCTTATCTTTAACTTTATAAATATTTTTGTTTTCACTTCTACACTACACTTCACCAACCCCCACCCACCCAAACCCTTATCAACAATCTAAGTATAACTCCCCCCCTCAATTAATAATTAGAAAAGATATTAACTACATTATAATTTATAAAACTGAAATGATATTGACTACATTCACCTACCCCCCTCCCCCCATTTTTTTAAATTAACACAATGGATTACATGCTCCAATCTCATTCCTTATAAATTCAAATTTTACTTTATCTAGTGCTTTGGTAAATATATTAGCTAATTAATTATCAGTTGAAACAAATTCTATGCTAATATCACCATTATTTATATGATCATGTATAAAGTGGTGTTGAACTTCTATGTGTTTAGATCTTGAGAAGCGTATCGGATTTTTTGTTAAATTAATAGACTAGTGTTATCACATCTTGTAAGAATATTTCTTAATTTTAGACCATAATCAGATAATTGTTGTTTGATCTACAAAATTTGGGTACAGTAATTACCAATTAAAATATACTTAGCTTTAGCTATTGATAGAGCGGCAAAGTTTTGCTTCTTGAACAACCAAGAAACCAACTTGTCTCCTAAAAACTAGTAAGTACCTGCGGTACCTTTTCTATCTATCTTTTAGCCACATAGTCAGCATCTGAATAACCAATCAAATCAAAATTTTGATTTTTTGGGAATCGGATTCCTAAGTTATTTGTGCAAGATATATACTTAAAAATTCTTTTTATAGTTGATAAGTGTGTTTCAGTTGGTTTTGATTGGAAACGTGCACATGTACATACACTAAACAATATGTCTAGTTATAATGTAGTTAAGAATAATAGTGATCCAATCAAACTCTTATATAATTTTTCAACGACCTTCTTACCTGTATCATTAGGGTCTAACTTGGTTAAAGTAAACATAGGTGTAGCTATACCTTTGACATTTTCCATTTCGAACTTATTTAGAATTTGTCTAGTGTACTTTTCTTGATGTACAAAGATTCCTTCACAAGTTTGTTTTATTTGGAGTTCGAGGAAAAAGTTCAATTCACCCATTAAAGACATTCGAACTTAGCCTACATAAGCTTAGAAAACTCCTTGCAATATGATTCATTAATAGATCCAAAAACAATGTCAACATATATTTGAATTACTAATAGACAATTATCATAGTGTTTTAGAAACAAGGTTGTGTCTACCTTTCCTCTTTGGAATCCATTTTTAATAAAAAAATTTACTGAGTCTATCATATTAAGCTTTAGGAGCTTGTTTTAATTCATATAAGGCTTTTCTTAACTTATGTATATAATCTTCTTTAAACAGATCCTCAAATCCTGGAGGTTGTCCTACATAAACCTCTTCCTTAATATAACCATTTAGAAAAGAACTTTTTTTGTCTATTTGAAATAATTTAAAGCCTTTGTGACATGCAAAAGCAAGTAGAAGCCTAATTGCCTCTGACCTAGCAACTAGTGCATATGTCTCATCGAAATTAATTCTTTCTTCTTATGAGTAGCCTTTATCTACTAATCTTGCATTATTCCTAACTATTTTATCATGCTCATTAATTTATTTTTAAACACCTATTTTGTTCCTATGATAAATTTACCCTTAGGTCTAATAAGTGTCCATACTTGATTTTTTTGAAATTGAGAGAGCTCTTCTTGCATGGCATTTATCCAGCTATTATTAAATAATGCTTTATCAACAATGTTAGGCTCAAACTCAAACAATAAGGCATAATGATTCTCTATGTTTCTCAAACCAGCTTTAGTTTTTACTCTGGAATAGATATTACCTATTACTTGTTCAGGTGGATAGTAAGACTTAAATTTGATTGTTCTAGAAGGTTCAGATATTACCTAAGGAGTTTCTGATTTAGCCTTTGAATTCGCTTTTGGATTTGCCTCTGGATTTTCTTCTAATTTTCAGTTCTGATGAGCTTTCGGCCTTAGGTTCTCTAGACATTCTTGTCTAACTTTACTATATGTTTTCATTCTTACTTTTGGTTCTCATTTGCAAGTCATCATTAAATCATCTACTTTGATTTCATCAGTAAATTTAACATTTATAGATTCCTCTACTATTTTAGTAACCTTGTTAAAAACACGATATGCTTTATTGTTCAAGGAGTATTCTAAGAACATGTCTTCATCTGCCAACTTACCAAGATTTAGACTCGATTTCTTAATAAAGCAAGTAGACCTAAACACATGAAAATAGGATATTGTTGGTTTTCTACCTTTATATAATTCATATGATGTTTTCTTGCTAAATGACCTTATATAAACATGATTAACAATGCAACATGATATTGAGATAGCCTCGGACCAAAAATATTGTGCTACACCACTTTTGTTTAATAAGGTTCGTGTAATTTCTTCGATTGTTTTGTTTTACGTTCTACTACTCTATTTTCTTGTAGAGTATATGAGGATGAAGAATTGTGAGTCATACCTTTTTGTTCATTAAACTTTGTAAAATCATCATTTTCAAACTCTTTTCCATAATCAGTTCGTAAACTAATGATGAAAAAACCTTTTTCATTTTAAACTTGTTTAAAGAACTTTTCAAAGGCAGAAAAGGCATCACTTTTATGTTGTAAAGACAAAACCCAAGTATACTAAGAAAAGTTATCTACTATAACTAAATCATATTTATTACAACCTAAGATTCATGTACGTATGGGACCAAACAAATTAAGATGCAAAAGTTATACTAGTCTTTTTGTTGATATAATATGTTTTGACTTATGTGGTATAACACTCATCTTATTTTTAATGCAAGAAGCACAAAAAAAATCATCTTTTAATATTCATTTTAGGCAAACCATGAATTAGATTATTTTTAGAAAAGTTATCTAATTGATTAAAATTAACATGTCCTAGCTTCTTATGACTTAAGAATACGTTATAAAAAACAGTTAGAAAACAGCTTTCAGTTTTTACCTTAGCCGGTTCAACACGATATATGTTTTTCTTACAGAAGCCTTCAAATAATTTAACATCATTTTTTTCAAAAACCTCTACTTTATTTTGGTCAAATAGAATTTCGTAACCTTTATCACACAATTGGTTGATACTTAATAAATTGTGTTTTAAGCCTGGAGGTATGCTAATGTTACTAATTGTGATGATTTTTCTCTTCATCATCTCTAAACTTTACATAATCCCCTTCTTTCTATTCTAAACTTGTTAAAAATGAAGCATGATTTTTCTCTTACGACCAATAACTGCATACAATACAATTTTATGCCTACCGTTGCCCAGGTTAAGAAGTATTTAAGCATGTTAGGACTTAGGTATCCACGTTTATCTATGTCCAATATGAGTTCTCTTAGCAATACAAGCACCCCCAACAGTAGACACGGTTCGACCTTAAGTAAAAGGTAGCACTCTCTAGAGATAAGTAGATTCTAAAGGTTAAGGTAAGAACATGTCACACGAATGCATCGTACAATAAATAATCACACTATATAATATCAATATGGATTCATCTATACATGATCTCTCGCTTTACTACGTCGTACTAACCCCCTTTAACTTATGCTATAAGATGTAATGCATGTCTAATTTAATTAAAAGTTGAATATTTATCAATCCAAATTCATGGGTAGCCAAGCAAATATATTCTAAATACTTCAATACCCTAAGTTCTAATGCAGCAAACAAGAGTGCTTGAAATATCTTAGGATATATTGCAAGTAAAAGTTAACTAAAGCAAGCACGTATAAGTCCCCATATACCCCAACATGCAATAAGTTCAATTATCAGATATTATTAGATGGTATACTAACTACAAGAACATAACAGAGTAAAATAGGGGGCGATATATTCACTTAACCTTGAAGTCAAGTATTCCCAATAGTCCTAGGTAGTCTTAAACTTGATATCCCAAAAGGTAATAAACGTAAATAAGACCCATCTTAATCTTAATTTATTCCTTAACCTCACTATAATTTTCCTATTTCCACTTATTTCGTATCTTAGTCATAACTGTCTCGTTTTAAGTAAGAATTTCATGTTCTTATAGTCAATTTTCATCGTTTTCAAGTCTTCTTCCATTTCGTGAAGTCCTTTTAAGTTGTTTGGACTTGTAAGAATTCAATTTAGGATAAACAAGTTCGTTGGTTAATGGTATTCGTTTGACTACTTTAGGATTTAATCCTAGTTTTGGGCTTAATTTTAGGTGTTGAGCCATATACTTAACCTTTTGGGCATTTTATTTAGGTATTTTAACTTTAAATTTCTGATCAAATTCCATAACTTTTAATTTAGGCCTTAATGTTACTCTTGTAGGCCTAAATAAGCCTTTTTTTACTAGTTTAAGACCTTAGCCTACTAAGGAGCCAATAAAGAATGCCTTTAATGGGTTTTTGGACTCAATAGACCTTTTATATTTTATCTTATGAGCCTTTGAATTTAGGAATCAAATCTGATCATTAATTTATTGGACTCTACGCTTGATTCTTTTAAGGGCTTTTGTGTTTATCTTGCATTTTAAGGCCTTAAGCCTAACTCTATTTATTATTTTGGGCTTAAGTCTACTAAAGGCCTTAAGATAAGTCTATTTTCTATTAGGATTCAAATCTAATTCTTTTCATTTATTAGGCTCTTAATCGTATTTTTAAGGCCCTAATCACTAACTAAGCTAATTTAGACTTAATTTGCATTCTAGAACTCTAAACTTGATTCTAACTTATTTCAATGGGCAAATATTCTAATAAGTCTTCTAAACAACCCATTTTACTAAGTGTTCTAGATCTAGTTCATTTTATTAATGGGGTTTCTAATACTATTCATAAGGCCATAATCACCAACTTAACTAATTTAAGCTATTAACTCATCATTACCCTACTTAACTTGATTAATTACATCCTAAGTCATACTTAACACTAAACAATCATGTCATTACACTAATTAATCAAAATTTACAACACATTAAGCTTATCAATAATGGCAGCCAAGTAGGAGTTTTCTAAGGTTTCTTCAACTACATCCATCTAACACTTATTCTAATGCATTTTCCTAATTATTAATCACATTTTTTTCTCATTTCAAGCTAATAACATCACATACTACGATGAAAGCAAGATGGATATTCACTAAGGAAGGAGCAACATCCATGATCCTTAAGATTTCATGATGTTTTATCAACTTCTTTTCAAGTTATCTACACAAGACTATCTCTTATACTTCTAGAACGCAAGTAACAAGCTAGCTATGTACATCAATGAATAAGTAATTATAAGACTCTAAAATGATATGTACATGATTATAACATATTTATATAGTATTTTTTAATCTTAAACTCTCAACTTATCATAGATAAAACTAATGTAAATAAAAAAACTTAAGTTTGGTGAGTTTTACTTTAAACTTGTCTACACGAGCTCTAACTTTTCCACTAAAAAACGAAATCGAAATATACTTGTTCTGGTGAAAATGTTTGTTAGCAGGAAACCAAAATGTGCCTATGATATTTTGGTGGTGGTGGTAGTGGTTTGTGATTTGGTGGCATATGGTTGTGGTAAAAGCAAAAGGCATTGATATGTAGAGAAACCTCCAGCAGCTCCTTTTGTTTTCTTTATTTTTTCCTTAGGTTTTTATTTAAGTTTCTTGAGAATGTTTTGTAGGGTTTTCTAAGAGTGAAGAATAAAGTTAAATAAAGGTTTTCTTGGGATGAAATGGCAAACATTGAAAGTAGATCGAGGGAGACAAGAGGTGACTATTTTGAGATAAGGGTATATGGTCCTCGCATAGTACTATTGTAACTTGTTTGCTTTTTGTTAAATAAGGGAAGATTTTATCTCCTTAAAAACAAGTGTCCTTTAATTCTCTATTAATCCTTTATTTTTTGTTCTTAATTGAGTTTGACTTGCTACTAATTAAGATGTAATGAGTGCTAATAGATGGATTAAAGGGTAATTAAGCTAATTAATTGTGATTTTACTTAATTATGCAATTTAGGACTAATTAGGGTGTAAATAAGGTCTTTCCATATTTTATCTATTTATTTAAGTTCATTTACCTATATTGCTTCATTTGTTATAGTCCTTTATTATTCAGGACCAATTAGATACAAAACTAGCGATTTAGGTTTCCTAACGATTGGAGAAATTATTTGTAATTAGTGAATGATTTAGAGATATACAGGTTTATTAGTTGAATTAGGTTTTTAGACTTCCAATTAAGGTTTTACTCAATCTATTGATATTTTCAAATTATTTTATGGTTTCTCACATATAAAGGGCTTTAAGGCTTTACGCGTACGATTAAGGTTTTAGGGTTTTACTCTCTTTAGGTTTTTTTCAACTTATTACTTAGTGTTTGTGACTTATTATCTATGGTTGAATTGTTTTATTTATGGATTTCATTATTATATCTTAAGCAATTCTAGAGATTATCTATTAATTCCTGTATCTGACTTTGAGTTCGAATCCAAAAGTTTATAGGGTTCATATTGTCTCTCTAAATATAACGTTGGTATTGTTAAAGAGATATTTTCATATAATTACTTTGGTTTCATATGATTAATCGTTTTTTATTTGTAGTTAATTATGATATAAAACCCACTTAATAGATTAAAGTGTAATTAAGTTTCATATTATTAATTACTAGTACACTTGGCACAAATTAGGTGCATTTTAGGGCTTAATGTGTCAAATTAAGTTAGTTAAGCCCATCGAGTCATCTTGTTTAATTATTTTAGGGAATTGAAACAACTATTGCTGTTTGAGGACGTTTTAGAGGGTAGATTAGGGTTTTAGGGCAATTAAGCGATTAGTTTCCGATTAATTAATAGTTTTACTATTAAATTAGAGTACAATAATTGGATTAGGGTTTTTAACTATAGATTAAGGTTTTATAATTTAAAGGTTTATACATATTAGGGTTCCAATTAGAAATTTAGTATTCGAAGGTTCATTTCTATAGTATTCGTTTTAAGGTTTTGAATTCATTGTCAGGTTTTTCTATATCAATAATCATTTTTGGTTTAGCTTACCCTTTATCGGTTCCAAGAAGCTCTCATGGGCTTCGACTATCAATCTCTTTCCCATTAGGATTTGAGGTTAGTTTTATTATATTAGATTGACTTTGGGAGTTAACATTAGTTATTGACATTTGTTTATAGGTTTTTAGGGTTTTGAGTGTATTTTCCAGGAAATCTTATTAACTTCTTACCCCTCATCTAGAAAATTTGCAAGGGTTACAAGTACATGAACTAATTAGAAAATGCTATGTGTTTATAGTTGATAAAAAAGTTAATAGAAAACTAATGAAAGACTTGTTTGAAAACATTTACAAATGTTGATGATTCAAATAACAATTTTGAAATATTTAGGACTCAAATGGAAAAGATGTAAAAGGTTCATTTCTAAATTTATACTTTTCCCTTTTTTTAACAAAAGAACTTTTGTTACATTAATAACTAACTTGAAACGGTTTCCTTAATTTAAAAAAGTAACGAAGTTTAAAATTATTCTCCACTAAGGACGAATGTCATGTAGATTACCATCAAGCCAAGGTAGTAAAGTAAGAGCAGCTCAGACCTTGAGTGCTTAATACGGTGATTCACGTGAAGATCCTTAAGTATTAAAGTCCGGTCCTGCCTAAGCAAGAGAGATCCTTAAACGAGCCCTCCTTTTCTTTTTTATTCCTTTTATCCTAGGTTGATATGGTTAGATAATTTTTCCTCTTCCCCCCGCCTGAATGTGTTTTCTCTCCTCACTGCTAAATTCTTCTTCTTTTAAAATTTATATCATAAGTCTCAAAAATAATATAAATAAATTTTAGAAATCTCTCTATAAAAACCGTAATTGCTCATAAAGTCCAATATCCTTAAATCGCTCACATGTCCTTATAGAAATCTTTCAAGGATAAAGATGCTCTGATGTCACAATCCTCGTCGGGAATAAAAGAATTGTCGACTTATATCAGATAAACCTTTGTGTTGGTTCAATTTTGCAACCACCTATGTCTTTACATTTTCTTTTTTTATTATTATTATAAAAATATATTGACTTCTATATATGAAATCGTGAATTACATGGATGTCTCAATTTACTATACTACTAGCAGACATCGCTATATCCATGTTACTGATGTTAAAAAATAATAAATGATTGAATAAGATAATTTGTTGAGAAAAAATAAAATAAATCAATCACATATAAAATATTTGCAAAAATAAATTTTTTTTTTTGAACAAAGAATGTGCATATGTATTAATTGACGATCTGGTTGTATTTGGTATCAATTATTATAAAAAATTTACAAGAAAATCTTACAAATAAATATTTTTGCTTAATATAATAAATAATAGATAGATAAAGAAGTTTTAAATGACTATGAATGTATATGATTTTAAATTTGCATGTAGGCTATATGCAGGATGTGGGTGTGAGATTAGAATTAGAAGTAAAATAATGAGGGTGACCATGATTTAGGCTATTATAGAAATGAAGAGAAAGATAGAACGAGAAGATACAGAAGATGTCAAATTTATTCATATTATAATATATTTATAGTGATTTTCTAGTTGGTTTTTTTTGTTATATAATTTTGAATTGGAGGTCTAAATAGTTGCTTAAAATCTTTCTACCTTTAATAATATAGATATATTATTTAGTTTGAAGAGCAAATAGAGATAGATCCCATTTATTTTAAGGGAAACTATTTGTTTGTTGAAAACATTGCTCCTTAGAGAATATTTTCCTAAAAAATAGTATAATCTTACATGTTTTGTCATTTCGATAAAGATGAATTGAAAAGGACTTTTTCTAGTGTTTAATTCACATATTTTATGTAACTTGTAGTTTTTTTGTACATAAGTTACTACCACATAGTATTATGGGTATATCATGCCAAAGCTTTCATGTGAAAATTAAAATATAAAATATAGATAAATTTTTAAAATCATTATTACAAATATTTAGCTCACCTGTTATAATTTAACGAGAATTTTGATCTTTCTTATCCACAAAATAAAAAATTAATTATAAAATATAACATAAATATAATTACATTAAAAATCAAATAGAAACTATTTTTGTAAAGTTAAATGGAAAAAAAATTTCGAAGGGCTAGGGTCAGGGTTTTCCTTCTTCATTTCCTATAGAGTTCAAAGTTAGGATTTTAACTACATATGTACATAATTATAAATACATATGCAAAATCAAAAGGTCTAAAGCCATAATAGATAGAGAGTGGGATGTTTGATGAAATTTACTCGAAGAAAGTGTAAGCTTTAGATGGGCAAAAGGAGAAGACGGTTTCCGCTACCAACTAGAAAGGAGCATCTTACAAGATGTTGCATTCATCTCATATTGGGAGTGGAGCCTCATTATCTCTATCTTGAGAGAGAAACGTCAAGAAGAAGGAATAAAATGACGGTGAAATCAAGGTTCGACATAACATGTAATAGAGAGAAAAAGGTTAAGAAAATGGGTGGGGTTATGAAAAGAACAATAGGAGCAAAAAAAGAAAAAAAAGAAAGAAAAAAGAAAGAGGTAAATGTAGGAGGGAAGGTCTAGAGAAAAGAGGAAGTGAAAATTGAAAAGAGTGGATAATATTTTTGGGGAAAATGTAGGTCAAGTATAATTAGTTTAGTGTCTTGTTAACTTGAAATTTATGTTACAATTCAAATTGTGTCATATTCAAGTTTCTAATGCTACCGCTTACTTTAATATGTTCTTAGGACTTGTCACGTTATTCCATTTTGAATAGTGTAAATCATTTTCTTTAAAAGCACTTGGTTTTTCCCTTTAGTGATAAAATAATTTCCAATTTACTACTTATTTGTTTTAACCTAATACCAACAAGCAAAAGCAAAATTAAGAAAACATTTTCTTAGAAGTATTTTCCCAAAATAAGATTAAAAAAAATATTAACTTAACTTTTCGTAAGGGAACGTTCCCTACGTTGAACAAAATTATATAGATATACACACACTATAATAGCTTATTTCCTGCAATATCTTAACAACAATAGGTTCAATATTTGCATTTAAACGGGGCTTGGTACGAATTAATTCAATTTGTGCAGGGGCATAGACGTACATATTGGTATAATGATGAGGCCAATAGATCATAATATAGAAGTTATCAGGACCATTAAAATGTGAGATTAATAATTAATAGCCCAATAACGGCCGGTTAAACTTACAAAATGCAAAAACAATGATGAATATGTTAGCAGTTTCTCAGATCCTATCTGCTCAGAAAATAAATTTTGTCAATTCGAAAATGATGTTTTCCTCGAGCGTGCCTGGGGTTGTAAACAAGATCAAAATTTTGGGCGTTATTTGGGCTTCCCATTATCAAATTCTGGCAACCTAAAAGCATCCCAAATGGATTTTTAGTTGAAACTCGGGGCAAAAACTCACAGGTTGGAAACCTGAGTTACTGAATTTCACTAGTTGAATATTGCTACTTGTTTTCTGTCTCGGAAAGTACAATAAATTATCATCTGCGAAGTGTAAGTGTTCCAACAAAGATTCTAGACGAATTGGAGAGGAGGATGAGAGATTTTCTGCGGGGCCCACAGCTGATCATAGAAAAATATGGGTTAAGTCAGGATAAAGTTACCTTGGAAAGAAAAATATTATATATGACATTTGTAATTAATTTGGAGGTTATCCTTTTATTATTATTGATATCAATATTTCATTAATATTTAAGTATATAACATGTGATATATAATATTTAATAAATCTTTTTTTTTTTTTTTTGAAAGAAGGGTGGAGGTTTGGTTTTGATAAATTAGCAATTAAGAAATAAAGCCACCATATAGCAAAGGTGATTTGGCGAGCAAAAGCTAGGAACAAGTTTTGAGCAAATTTGCTACTTCAGAAATTTAAGAGATTAGGTAATCGTGGTCAACAAAAAGGTGTCACAAAGCTAGCGCAGAGAATGAGGCAGGAAGTTTCATGGGTCCAGTCGAATATGAAAAGAAATATTGGGGATGGAAAAAAAAAATTGTATTACTCGTGTCACAATCGAATAGATAAAGGAATACCAAGACAGTTCTTCATTGGGCCATTATTGAGAAAACGTGTTGTTTTAACACTTGCTGATGTTTGGGAAGGGATAGTTGAATGGAATGATGAGCAGCAGCATTCGATTTAGTTCATTTCAAGATACGCGAAACAATTGGGGAATGGTAGCATTAGAGACAATGCTAGTCGGAAATTCACACCATCTGGAGTATTTACACATAAATTTTCATAATACTATAGAAATATCTATTTATTACCTAAGACTATCCAATCTTAGTAAAAGCGATATCATTAGATTGCATCTCAAGAGATAACTTCTAAAAGGTATTTTTAGTTTCTATTATACATACATATTCCTATAACAAGTGTTATATGTCCATATTATATAAATAGATTATATTTTATATAATTTCCTAGTATAGTTTAGTAATATAGGTAATATCTAGTCCTATGATGCATATAACGGAGCTCATATCCTATAACTATCATAAAATATGATAATAACCCATTCTAAACAAACTTGGTCAATATGTACATGTATGGGATTTTATTCCAATATTTATCGTATTTTATCCTAGTTTTGTTAAAAAGTCCTTTAGTTAAGCAATTAAGCTATTTAACTATGAAAATTCATAAGAAATAGCTACAATCACCAATTAATTTTATGAAAATATCTATAGACTTAGGAAATATAATGAATTCAACTAACAACTGGTTTCATGCTATCGAGTATCGCATATATAGGTAAAATGATGTTTTTGTCCCTAAATTATGATTAATTAGGCAAATAATATAATTTTTACACCAAATTAACTCCACCCTATCTTGACATTATCATAAATATTCAAAATTAATTGGATTCCAATTTCATCTATTATTTCTCTTAAAATCAATTTATGTCATAAATTACCCTATTTTTAGCCTTTTTAGGGTCAAAAAATGCAATAAATACTAAACGTATATGAAATCAAAATCGGGCTACACAACAATAAACTAGATATAATATGTATTCTATGGAAAAATTTTGAGCTCAAAGTAATATCATTTAGTATATTTATTTTAAACTTGAAAATTCAAATAAATAGTGCGTTTATTAAGAAAGTGTATAAAATATTCATAATTTTGCAAAAATAAAATTACATCATAAAGGTACTCTAAAAAACCTAAGAATAATTTTATTTTATAATTTTCCTAATTGATTTAATATTTTTAGAAAATATTTAAAAAACATAGCAAAATTTTAACATACCTAATCATCAGAGCGTTGCCCATTGTTAATTAGTGGGAGGTTGTCAGGCAAGCGACATATGGACTAGTAATGGCCAGCAGGGTTCAACAGTAGGTCATCAGGGGGCTGGGCAACTGAGTTATGGCATTAGGTGCTCTGTTTTTCTATTTTTTCCAATTTCTCTATAATTTCTCACGAATTTTTTATTAGGTAATTTAGTTCCTAAAGTGTCTAAAATGACATTATGAGTCCTATTTATACCAATTTGAGTCGTGTTAATTTTTCCTTAAAGCTTAAGTAATTTTTATTTAATTAATTGATAAAAACTAATAAAGATAACATGAGAGAGAGAGAGAGAGAGAGAGAAGAGAGAGAGAGGGGGGGGAGGGGGGGGGGGGGGGGGGGGGGGGGGGGGGGGGGGGGGGGGGGGGGGGGGGGGGGGGGGGGGGGGAGGGACTTACAAAAGAAAAGTTTAGAGAGGGTTTAACAATGACATTGGAGTTTTCTTTGATTAAGGAGGAGCATTGATGGTAGGCTGGCCCATTTCTAGTAAAAACACACTTAAGCACTAACAATTTTGGTGCTTTCATTATCTATGAAGGATCTAAAGCTTCTTCTCATAATTTTGTTATGGAGACATTTAAGGTCATGTTTTTGACACTTCAACAATCATTAGAAAATTCAGTAATAGCTGTCAATACCTAAATAAGATTTTTAGCAAAACGAGT